>CM038350.1:7317560-8793114 GCA_021464625.1 Proterorhinus semilunaris
AAAAAAGACACAGGCGAATCAGCGCAGCCTCGTGCCCCTGGTAGGGTCTCCCACGGCAAACAGGTCCTGGGTGACGGGTCAGACAAAGAGCGGTTCAGAAGCCCCTTATGAGGAGAGACCAACAGGCCCGGTTAGAACCATGAGGCCGTCCTTCTGTGGGCCCACCACCTGCAGGAGGAGCCATAGGGGCTGGTGCAGCTCCAACAGCTGCCCCCACGACCCGGCAACGGACAAGTGGAAGAAGATGGACGGATGGACAATTGAGTTGCTTATATTGGTATTGTGGAGGTGTAATTGTAATTTCCAATACTTAAAAAGGTAGACGAGCTGCTTCTCCTTTGGGCCTGCTCCACAGATCTGTTAGAAGGCCAAACACATGAGTGAGAGCTGCCATGACTGACAGAATTATCAGCCAGTCACTATTCGACGTCCCACGGGCCTTCTCTGTGTGTGTGTGTGTGTGTGTGTGTGTGTGTGAACATCTGCCCCTTAGTTTCACTCGCCTGGGAAAACTGCAAATACACCAGGGTATGGGTGGATTTTCAGCCAGTCGGAGGCGCTGAACTAAGGATAGCTACACTTTATTTCTCTTGTGAAATGTCCGAAGGTCAAATGAAGTGGATTCATTGATCACAGATATAAGAGCGTTGAGAGCACGGCAGCTCGTCTCTGCATGTCATGCGTGTGAGATCTCGGAAGAAGGGCCCGGTTGTGCTTGGATTCGAATGTGTTGTTGTTTATTTATACGCCTTTATTTATACGTGTCTGAGTGAGTGAGACCAGACAGGAGAGCCGGACTCAAACCCCACGGCACGCCACTGGAGATAACTCAAACAAAATCCGGGAAATCAAGATCGAAGCACTTCAGCAGTAGAAGAAGAAAACAGCTTAACAGGAATCCTTAAACCCGAGTAAATGAAGCAAAAGCATAATTGTTTGTATCAAAGGAGCAATGTTTTAACACGGCTAACGGCTCGAAAAATGTGATTTATCCAAACCGCACTGTCCTTACGACACAGGATTTGAAATCTATAGGCTACCTCAGGATGACCCGCTGCTACTCCATTCACTCTCAGACCCTCGTCCTCTCCGCAGGAGCCTCAGAGCTGCATTCAAATATGTCATATATAATCTGGGAGCACAAAAGAGACTGGACTCGCTGTTTGAGTCGGTCACAGCGATGGGGAGAAATGGAGCTAAAGGCATTTGACCCGAGTTACACTGCAGCAATTAGCCCAAAGTCTAGGCATTACAACCAGCGTGAGCCGTTTTAACAGCGGAAATTCATTACTTAGAATACTTTCATGTTGATTTACTTTATATTCATGCATAAAAGCGGCGTATGATTAAAAACATGCAGCTACATTTGTTACATCGTCTGTTATGAGTTTATTTGCCACTAACTCAGAATGCATAAAACTGAAATGTGATGATTGAGTACAGCAGTGTATTCCTTTGATATTAGTAAAGTATTTGATATTAGTAAAGTATTTGATATTAGTAAAGAACTGTATTCTAAACACCCTGAAATGAAAGAGTAACTTTACCAGAATACAGTTACTCAAAAAAAGGATTTTAAATACACATTATAAATACACGTATTCAGTCACTACCCAAAACTGTCCCCGTGCCTGCGTAGGTTTCCTCTGGATACTCCGGTTTCCCCTACCACTAAAAACATGTACAATAGGTGAATCCTCCAGGTCACCGGGCGCTGCCCTGCCGTCGCCCACTGCTCCTTGGGGTTACCCCAGCGTCATTGAAGGGTGGGTCAAATGCAGAGGACAAATCTACGGAGACAATAAGGTACATGTGCACCTTAAGGAGAAACATGGCCGCCCCTGTGTCGAGCCCATTATGCAGAACTACAACTCAAAGTAAGCATTAAGATTACTTTGAGAGCTCGAACAAACACAAGAAATAAAAGTTTGAGTAAGCCATTTTCGATCAATATAGAAATTTTTTCTGAAACTAAAATACCTGAAAAAAAGCATAATATCTCCACTTAAAGTAACTTAAAAAATGATTTGGGTGCCTCAGCTTTGATCATCCACAATTTAAAATGTGAAACAATGTCTCTGTAAGAAGTAACAATGAACAATGAAATACAGGCTGGAGAAAGCATTAAGACTTTGACCGGAGCTCCACCTAAAGGCAGCTGTGGGAATAACTTCTTAAAATAGTAGCTTTCAGTTTCGATTCAAGGCGTGGTTTACGGCTCCTGCGCGGCGTGACAAACACACTTTGAGTGCAAAATGGCTCACAGTTATAATGTTGGATGTTACAGGCTTTGATAATGTGGACGAGCGTTTTAGGTTTGAGCAAAGAACGAGGCACTGACACCGTAGAAAAAGAAACAGCAAAATTAGGACAATGGCACAACCTTTTAAAATGGTTTACAGCTCAAGAGAAGTTTCGCACGAGTACTTTCCCCAAAGCCTTTGAGGCGGCGAAGAGGAGGAGATGGGGAGGCTAAGAAGTGCTCACGGTGCTGCTGCTGGTTCCTGTCATGTGCACCGTCTGTGGCAGTAAAGCTCTTGTTGTGACATCTCCATTGTTTCGCGTCCTCAATAAAACATTTTCAAAGATTACGCGACGACAATAAAGTTCACATCTGTATCTGCTCGTCCCGGTTCCAAAGACTTTCCCACGCTCCACATCTGTTCGGCCTTTAGCTCCGAGCAGCTGTGCGATGTTTTTTTTTTTCTTTTTTCTTCTTCTTCTCCAGAATCACTTCCTTGTTTTTCTTGTGGCGGCGTGCCCCGTGTTTAAGATGATATAATATCATAATCGTGGCGAGTGGGAGGTTTTCTCCGGGCAGGGGCGATGATTTCCAGGTGCCGAGACATTTTCCGATCGTAATATAATAAAACTTTTAAAAGGATCTTTGCAGTTTTTTTTGTGAAGCCTCGGGTCCACCTGCAATGTGTGCGGTCTGGAAATCCATCATCATCGGGTCAGAACGTCCAGAGTCTGACCGTCCACTCCTGCTTTTTTGTATCGGTTCAAAAGCCGTACCGTCACAGGGAAGTGGGGAGACCCTCAACTACCCGAGACCCTCCCCTCTGAACCCCAACGTCTGGTTCAGTGTACTGTAGCTCCCCCTCCCTGCTTGTTCCCGGTTCACTGGGGAGGAGGAGGACTACAGCTGTGGATCCCCCGTCCTTCCCTTCCCTCGTCTCCCACAGACGATCAATTATTCTCTCTGGAATCGCAACATTTCCTTGGTTTCGCTCATGTCTGTCTGCCCATGGTCAGTTGAATTGCATTGTGTGTGTTATATGAATGTGCATTGATGCTGTTTTTGTCTGTCTCCGTCTTTTAATCTATTTTTTTTAATCGCAAAAAAATCTGAAATTTGGCACGTACGCACTTAAAGGTGCACTATTCAAGATTCAAGATTTTTTTATCTGTCAAACCATGTGAATGATTTGTAATTATATTTCTCTCATCCTTGATTGTGGAGCGGCGGGTGGGAGGGAAGGCAGGGAGTTCAGCTTCCCGATGGCCTTGTGTATGAAACTGTTCTTAAGTCGACTCGACCTGGCCTGTGGATTCCGCAGTCTCCTCCCTGAAGGCGTTACTCTGAAGAGACTGTGTGATGGGTGCGTAGGGTTCCTGGTGATTCTGAAGGCTTTGCGGGTGAGATGGGTGGAGTACATGTCCTTAATGGAGGGGAGAGGAGCTCCACTGATCTTCTCCGCTGCTCTCACGATGCGCTGGAGGCTCCTTCGGCAGGAGGCAGTGCTGGCGCCGTGCCACACAGTGATGGAGCTGGTCAGGATGCTCTCTATAGTCCCTCTGTAGAAGAACCACACAGTGATGGAGCTGGTCAGGATGCTCTCTATAGTCCCTCTGTAGAAGAACCACACAGTGATGGAGCTGGTCAGGATGCTCTCTATAGTCCCTCTGTAGAAGTTGCACATAACTATGTGCCCAGAACAGATTCATTCATACTTGATTGACTTTGCACTTTTCAAATGATCAAAATAATATATTTTGCTTGAACTTTACATTTTCTTGTTTTGTTTCACTGTTTTAATGTTTGTGCAGTGATGCAACTTCTGTTGTGATATTAGGCTATCCACTGATTGAGATGTTGAGCCACTGTGGGTAAACATGACCAGCATTTTTGAAAACAGGGAAAACTCAGTGCTCCTCTGAAATGGCGCACCGCCTCCTGGGTTTGTCCCAGGCAGATGATTAAGATGTTTTTGTCAGACAATATTTTAACTGTCTTATTTCGGTTTTGAATGTTACTGAAACAAATATTTTGTTGAGTAGATAGATTAACTACTGAAAAAAAAAAGATACATACAAATATAATTTAGTACAAACAACTACATTTTTGTGTCTTGATGCCACTAAAGTGTGAGAAAAATGCAATTTGAAAACATGGCCCCAATTTTCCATTTAAATCTATGTAGAAATATTGAATCATTGCAATAATTAAAGACTCTTTGTGAAGAGAAATGTATCTCCGGTGAAAAGGCCCATGTTGGGAAAGAAAAGAGTATTGCTTACAGTGTCTTCCATGTAAAATCCTGTTTTAGCGTGAGAACTCTAGTTCCGAGTCAGAGACAGAGGGGAGTTTGCAACGAAAACCTCTAAACCAGGTCAGTCCTGCAGAATGCCGCTCCGACAGAGGCCCGAACATGTGTGGCGATGGAGTGGAGGGGTCCGACAAACAGATGGCGTTTGCATGTGTGGACGGAGACAGGGGCAATAAAACTCTCTTCCTATGCCTTGAGCCGAGACAACCTGTTCTAGGGAAAACAACTCTTTCACATATTACCAACAGATGAAGCAACATGTGGCGGGAAAACAAATACATAAATACATGTGATTCATTGGGATTATCTGAAAGGGCCATGATCCGAAAAGTGTTATTTATTGACCTTTGTTTAACCAGGATAGTCGCACTGAGATTAAGAATCACTTTTTCAGGGGAGTCCTGGTCCCAGAGGGGAACCTAATGGACATGTTTTTTAGTGGAAGGGGAAACCGGAGTACCCGGAGGAAACCTACGCAGACACGGGGAGAACATGCAAACTCCACACAGAAAGGCCCCGAACCCGGGACCCTCTAGCTGTGAGGCATGAGCGCTAACCGATGCGCTACCATGCCGTGAATGATGCAAAAATAAATCGTATAGTTTCATTGTTGTAGATGTTTTATTTGGGAAAATGTACAGTCAAATTGTGGCAGGTGAGAGTAGCTCAAAACACGTGGGTCCTTTGGAATCATGAACGATCATAACATTTCACTCGATCAGACTTTGGTCGGTAATAATCCCGGGAGCTTCATGATTCCCATCTGAGATTCAAACAGAATCAGGCAGCAATTGCCCGATGAATGATTTCTGTGCTCTGTCATGTGGCACCACTTCAGTCAAAAACACAGCTTTGAGGAAGCAACGTGGTTAGTATCTGTATCTGCTTTATTGAGTCATGAAGATCCAGCTGTCTCAGATGAACGGACTTTATGATGTCACTTCTTCAAAGATGACCACAACTGTGACTACCATCACTAATATTGTTTCAGCTGTTTCTTATAAAGACATGTACAATAGGCCAGGATGAATGATGTGTGTGAATGTATGGAGGTTGGTGCAGATGTGTGCAGTTGCGACAGCGCTTCTGTCAGTCTCCCCCAGGGGAAACTGAAGCTACATTTGTAGCTTACCACCACCGAGTGTGGAGTGAATGTAAAATGCTCTCATGTGAAGCGCTTTGTGACCATGTCTGTGAAAGGCGCTATATAAATAAAAAAAAGATCTACATACAATTACACAATAGAAATAAAGAAAAATCACTCAAACTTGGCTGTAAAATGTACAGAAAATGGCGCTAGGTCGCAGTGAGCTTTGCCTGGTAGCTTCTTCTTTGTTATTCCATTAGTGTGTATTGGTGGCTCCGGTCCGGTGACAGTCAAGTTGCAGTTGTGGTTTTCTCGCCAGAGACACCAGGGGAGATGAAAGACCCTCCAATCATTCCATTAACACTTGTATTACCCTCAGAGGGACTACGAAAGGATCTATTAAGGTAAACAAGTTACTTAGTACTGCTTTAATCGGAAAATTGTGAAACATGAAAATAGTGAATAATGTTGGTCGTCAGACTTCGCTGATTCACCTAATGCCTTAGAAGTCTTTTTTCTTCTTTCTCATTCTCTCTCTAAGGGCTCGGAAAAAGTAAATGAGAAATGTTATTGTGGAACTGGTGCAGATTTCAGCAGCTTTAGAAGTAAACAGTAAACCCCATATTCTAACAGTGAAATGTCCGTGAAACAATGATGGCCATGGGGGGGGGGGGGGGGGGGGGGAGGCCTGTTTGTTTCTTCATTCCTAAATCGCTGTGAGAAGAAGTCTTGTGTTTACAGGTTCTTGTGGGATTAAGTGCGGATTATCTGACAAAGAGCGGCCTTTGCTCATAAACAGTGCGTGACGCGGAGTGAATGAAACTAATTCTCCACTAACGCTCTTTAACCACAGAAGGTTCAGAATGGGATATATATGTGACGGAGACGCAGTACAGGAGGCAGGAGCATGGGCATGTATTAGAGCCCCGGGTATTATGCGTCATTCAGGCTCTTTACGCCACAGTTGGGCACCCTGGCGCTTCACACTGTATAACCCACTTGCTACATGGTCCTTTCTGCAGATGCAAAATCATGCAAAACATTTTCTATTTCCCCTCCTGGAACCGCCTCGCCGGCTTCGTGCCCCTGGTAGGGTCGCCCATGGCAAACAGGTCCTAGGTGACGGGTCAGGCAAAGAGCGGTTCAGAAGCCCCTTATGAGAGACCAACAGGCCCGGTTAGAACCACGAGGCCGTCCTTCTGTGGACCCACCACCTGCAGGAGGAGCCATAGGGGGCTGGTGCAAAGTCCCGGCAACGGAAAAGTGGAAGAAACGTTAGGAAGGAGGAATGTTTCTCTTTCCAAAGAATGCGAGTGTGACCACTGTGCAAAACCTTCTCCAGCACATCCTAAAGATGCTCAAAAGGGTTAAGCTCTGGACTCTGTGGAGTTAAATCCATGTGTGAAAATTATGTCTCATGCTCCCTGATCCACTCTTTTACTATTTGAGCCCGATAAGTCCTGGCATTGTCATCTTGGAATATGCCCGTGTATAAGTATAAATCCATTGATGGAATAACCTGGTCATTCAGGATGTGCATGTCGTCGGCTGATCTCATTCTTTGGGCTCATAGTGTTGCTGAACCAGCAACCCCAGATCATACTTTTTTTTTTTAATGTAGACTCTCGACTAGCTATAACTAAATCACTGACAGCTCCCGTTGGTGTTAAAGCAGAGCTGGTCTCTTTTGGCTTTGGTCCAGTGGAGTGTGGCGGGCATATCCCATCACCGACGCTAATCTGTGTGTGATGGGAACATTAGCTTTATTGTCAGGAGCCGAGTGCGAGGAATGCCATGAAACTAAAGAGGCTGAAGAACCTGCTGCCTCCGGGACAGACCCCCACCCCCCTCACTCCCCCACTCCTCGCACCCATGCTGTCGCCCATTGGCCCCCTCCCCTCACCGTAATCCTGTCTCCTATCTTTACACCAGCAAGGTATTTATTAATACTGATTGATGAAAGAAGTACTCAGATCTTTTAGTCAAGGAAAAATAGGCTTCAGATACTGGAGTTATTTTCTCCAATATCTGAAGTAAATAAGTATCAGATGAGAATTCTACTTAAGTAAAAGTATGTAAGTATCCAGGATTTGGAACGTCTGGGTAACGATAACCTTACGATATTGCGATAATTGATATATTGCACAAAAGTAACCTATGATACATCCTAATATTTAACCTTTTTATGGTTTACACCTGTTTTCATGTGCATGGTTCCTCTTCAAAAAAACAAAACAAAAAAGTAAATAAATCACTTATCATTATATTGGCCTATTGATCTATAAAGGGCCTCTCTCACCGGCTTAGAGACTAGTTGCAGAGTCGAGTTGCCGCTGGTCACAGAGATGTCTCTGAGACGTCTCCTGGTGATAAGGCCAGTTTTCAGGTAACAAATAACAGGTTGGATTTAAGCTGAGTCTCTGCATGGTCTCAGAGAGGTCTACGCGGTCTCAAGCAGTTGTGGTAATGTTGCAAACACTGGGAGATCTCAAAGACATACATCTCTTTGAGATCTCCTTGGTATCTGACAGGTCTCGGAAACATTGAAGGGACATCACAGAAATGTCTCACCGGTTGAGGACAACTAATAGTATTTGCGACACAACTGCTTGAGACCGCGCTCAGTCTCCACTGGAATTGAGCATGTCCGCCTTATCTTCAGGGGATATATCAGACACATCTCCGTGACCAACAGCAACTTGAGTTTCCAACTAGTCTCCAAGCCGGTGAGATAGGCCATTTAATGGCATCACTTCATTTAAATTTAAGAAACCACAGTCCTGTACCAAAAGGAAGTTAATCTTAAACATCATTAAAAGTAATGCATTTGTGTTTGGTCCTAGTGTTGCCCTCTACTGTTCTGACACAAGCGTTACACATCTGCACCATTGGAGACGCCACCATCATTCATTCTCTCACGCATCATCCATCCTGGCCTGTTGTACATGTTTTTCTTTCAGTGGTAAAACCTACAAAGACACGGGGAGAACACAGTCAGGTGAGATGATGCCACCACCTGAGCTACTGTTGCCCCTCATAACAGTTTGTTGAGACAGGAGGTACAGTTTCAGTAATGAAAAGAATGAAAAATAAAACAAACCCATTTGGCTGCTACCTTTCGTCCCTTTTGTGCTGGGACGGAAATCGAACTCATCGACTACAGAGACAGTCACAAGACGTCGCCCAGAAATAGCGGCTCTCACACTGATTACCCAGAGATAGACAGACAGAGATAATGGCTTCACTGGTTTAGTTCAAAAAGCTTAACTGGTTTGAGGTAATGAGGTTAAGGCTCTTGTTATGGGGGTTATTATGGAGCTGTCAGAGTCGTGCAGGAACTTTGCTGTATGAGGCTTTAAATGTGAGAAATATTGGATTTTTTGTTTAATATTTCATTCACCGCTCCGTTCCCCCCCGACAAAAATACGGATCAACTCTAGTTTCAGCTCCGACTGATCAGGCTTCACACAGGAAAGAGAGCGGCACCAACATTCGGAGTTTACACAGAATAACCTTGATATTTCCTCTCTGGGGGGGTTTGTTGACGCTTTAGGCCACACAAACAATCACACGACCTGATTAAGTTTTACTGCTCTCATTCACGTAACTTTTCTCTGCCTCTGCCCCTCGCACACAGGAGGGGAAAAAATGATAGTGAAAGAGAATGGGGCGAGCTTCAAAGCAATCTCCGTTTACAGCCGGCCCCTAAATATTTTATCAGGAGTTTTATTACACAAACCTGTTGCTTTGTGCATGCTCACTCTGAGCTCCTTTTGGACCAGCAGCAGCAGCAGTGGAGAGGACTGCGGCGGACTGAAGTGCAGGGAGTGGATGTTGATGCTGCAGTCATTTGAAGGCAGGATGGAGTGGCGCTGAGCGAACAGGCGGGAGATGTGCAATCTGGGCGTTAAAGTTTTGCTCCAGATTGTAGTAGGGCTTTAACGGCGTGTGTTCTTTTGTGAACTTTAATCACATCCTCATCTTATCCCTTCTCTGCCGTCAGTCACTTTAAGGTCAATGACACAATACTGAGTCGTAATTTTTTTTGCAAGAAAGTTAGTCACCAGTTTTGCTTCCTGATTTGTGGAGAAGTGAAGCCTGCGCTGACTATAAGTTCAAACCATTTTTAAGTGAATGGTTACGCAGTTAGTTTGACTGGCCAGCCGACCAATTCTGCTTACTGTTTCTCTTCAAAAGCAGAACTGTCTGTCTTTGCAAACCGATCAACCATGTTGTCATGACAAAAAGACGGAATTAACCACTAGTGAAATATTTTCACAAGAATGTGTACGTAGATGTTGATGCTTCATCTTCTCCAAAAGGATTTTCGCTTGTTGTTGCCATCAATCGAATGATTTTTGTCCGTTCCAAATGTACATTGATTGAAACAGACTGTTTCGGGTTGAATTCTCCTACGTTTAAAATCTCCATCCATCCATCCATCCATTTTCTTCCTCTTGTCCGTTACCGGGTCACTGTAAGGAGCTGCCCAAATCACATTGCACCAGCCCCTATGGCTCCTCCTGCAGGTGGTGGGTCCACAGAAGGACGGCCTCATGGTTCTAACCGGGCCTGTTGGTCTCTCATAAGGGACTTCTGAACCGCTCTTTGTCTGACCCGTCACCTAGGACCTGTTTGCCATGGGAGACCCTACCAGGGGCACAAAGCCCCCGACAACAGAGCTCCAGGATCATTCGGGCTCAAACCCCTCCACCACGTTAAGGTGGCGGTTCCAGGAGGGGCGTTTAAAATCTCAACAGCTGCTAATGACTCTTTGTATATCCTTAAGTTCACATTTTTGTCTCAGCTCTTTTGGATGACGCACCGTAGAACCACTTCCTTGTTTACAGTTGCAAGTGGGCTTAGACTCACTATCCTTTTGTTTATATAAAATGATCGGTAACAGGTGAGCTAGAAGAGACGTTTGTGAAGTGATCAGTTCTGCAGAATCAGCGTTGAGCCTCCTTTTCTGCTTTCACGATATATATGAGAGAGAGAGAATCCCAGACTGCTAAACACACAGGCTCCCGCCTCTTCTGAGATGAGTTATCGATCCGACTGTGTCACCTTGGTCTAAAGCATGTTCTGACCACACAGTTTGATTTGAAAAGTTGAGGATGGGTTTGGTGTAAGTGACAAAGTGATTTATGTTCCTTCAAAGTCATGGGTAATTGGATACTAATGGTAAGAGGAAACACACAGAACATTCATGACCACAGATATATTGCATTAACTCCACCAGAAAATGTACAGAGAAGGGCAGTATCAGTTGAACTTATAAATTCTTTGTTAAACATTCAGAATGGCCTTTTTGTCTGTGCAAAAGCTCGAAGCCAGGAGGTTCTCAGCTTTCAAATGGGAAATAGCATGTTCACATGTAACGGAACTGTTTGAGTCCTCATAAGGCAAGCTAAAATCAGTTGTGCTTGCAGCGCTTTTTGTGAATCACATCCTTCATATAAACCAGGGTTGTTCCGATGACCGCATGCGCATAGTTTGGACAATGTTCGTTTTTTGTAATCTAACGGAATAGTTAGTGCTGGTCAGTGAGTCAATCTTGGCACAAATTCCTGTGGTCCCAATAAAGAGCCAAGAGCAGCTCCAAGAAAATCAGATGGTGAACTCTTAGCCCTTTCGGATATACATTCACAAAAACGGACCTCAAACTTCATTTAATCCTTCTTTGGATTCATAGGAGTCTGTCGGAGTTGCAGCTTGAGGAGACAGTTTGATGGGAGAGGGTTTGAAGCGGTTAAAGCCCTCAGTGAACGGATCTAAGGAGCTTAAACTGGGCCTAATCTCCAGATCAAAGCGCCGTTACCTTTGGGCACCTCCTCGATCAGATGGATTACTGTCACGTTAACTCATGAACTTTCCTTGGAACGTGAGGGCGACTGGATCCCGCTGGTGGTGACAAATTTAACTTGAAAGCAAAACCTTACTCATGGGGACATGTGGAGCATCATATAGGCTGTTTTACAATAGTGGCATCTTAGCGTCAGCATTTCACATTCATAACGTGGAGTAACATCACAAGAATCTAGAGTTTAAAATTGAGGAGGCCGGCTGCTAAAAGGTTCATGGTGGTAACACTGTGTTGTATTGGCACCTGCCCTTCATCTGAGATTATCATCAAATTCTTGAAAGTGAACGCAATCAAGACAATTTGGGAGATGAAAAGATAAGGATGAGTTGAAGGTGTGCCATTTTTTTTATCCTTTATTTTACCAGGAAAGTCCCATTGAGATTAAAAACCTCTTTTTCAAGGGAGTCCTGGCCAAGAGGCAGCAAAAGATACAACATTTTTTCAGATGGAACATTTAAATGTAGCTACTTCAATTAGAAACTTGAACAAGATTAGAAAAGACCTTGGTGGGGTCGAATCATTCAGCCTAACATCGTCATCCTGCTGATGCCATGTTTCTGTAAGAGCTTGTCAATGTTATTTCAACCTGGAAAGACTCATACAGATAAAAAAAAAAAAAGAAAATAGCGATTAAAAGATTTATTGACATACATATTCTTGGCGATCAGACTCTGGCAGTAGACGTTGATATATGGATTAAAGTTTGTATGGATGGGTAGGTTAGCCCCCTGAGCCTGGACACTGGTGGTGGGATGAGAGACCGGTGAAGGATGTAGCAGTGTGAAGCTGTGGATAGAAACAGAAGAGGCGGTTAAGGGGTGGAGGTGGGTCGCAGCATAGCTGGGAAGCAGACGAACCATGCACGCTGGAGCTTAAACGCGGGACCGAGGGCGATGATGGGCTGCGACGAAGGTGTGGCTCTGCGCGGATAGGCTGAGGTGGAAGTGTGACCCAGACGTGACCCAGACGCGATCTTTGGCTGGAGGTGATACTGAAATTAGTCGAGGCTTCATAATCACCAAGTAGGTCATTTACTAAAAGAGACTCCACATTTTATTTCTACTTTGTTTATTGGTAAGACGACACTTTGCTATTTGTATTAAGTTATTTGGTCTTGTGTCGGTATTGTTCTTTTTGCTCTGGTGAATATAAACACTAACTTGAGACAATCGGAAGGGGCTCATGTCTGGGCCCATAATGTAACATCATATAAGTTTAGTAAAGTTCACCGAGTTGAAAAAAGTTTTTTATATCTATGTCATATATTTGCTGATTTTTATGAATAAAAAGTAGGAAGTCTCTTTTAAACATATGTTAGTAAAAGACGGCTTAGTGATGCTGTCAACAGAAAAAAAAATATCACTAAATCCTTGATGCATCATGTGTTTTTTCAATCCATTACTACTTATTTCCACACCTCAGGGGATTTTTAGAATTAAACTGGCTCTTACCGGTGAAGTTCGCAAGCAAATGAGGCATGTGAGACTTGGATTCACGTCCCATTGTTTTCCTTGATTCATCCTGGAAGCAGAAGAGGTGGAGACACTTTCTGGAATACAAGGAACTTAATATGAACTCTAAAAATGTGTTTGAATACATTTACAATCCTACGCTCTTGCGATTGTTGAGATTATGGACATGTCTGGGCAAACTTTAGAGTTTACGTTACAGTGTGGAAATTCAGAGCCCTACTAACTATCTGCCCCTTTTTTTTCACTAGTATGTGTATTGTAATACACATATCTTGCAATTTGACAATGTTACCCCATACCTTTTCTTTGCTCTACAGACTACTTCCTGTTTTAGAGAGGAACCACTGCTTTCCCTGACGTCGGAGGAAATCCTTGTAAACGTGTGGGACGTGATCACACACATCAAACCTAACAGTGTCGTGCCTTTTCACCAGAGAGAGTCTAAAACCACAGAGCGGCGGTAGAAGTAATTGTCGGGAATGTATGACGTAACTGCAGGAGAAGCGACTGCTCGACGTCACGGACTTTGGCGGGATGTGCAGGGAGACACGCAGAGATGGAAGAGGTGCATGGGCTCAGAGTTAGTCACTGCAGCCATTACGGTCCAAACTAAATAAACGTGTGGATGAGATGACAGTAAGACCTGAATCACCGGCCGGTCACTACGAACTGCTACAGCTAATGCAAATGCTGTAGTGTACGAAATGGGCTGGATCACATACAATGACAGCATACAAACAAAACAAAAACTAGAGCGACCAGCCTCTCCGTTATAGGATTTAAGTTGAAATTCATATCTTTATTTGGGCCTTTTTTCATGATAGGTTGAAGGTGGCTCCCAAAAACACACTCAAGCCCCCGCGCTTGCATCTTTGCACTGGATCCCTGTGGTTTTTAGGATTGATTTTAAAACACTTTCCCCCTGCTTATATCGCTGATATGACAAAAGAATACAACCCCCCTACTTGAAAGCAGGAGAAAAAATGTTGAAATCAGGAAAAAAAAAAATCAGCGATGCTGCCTTGAGGATTTATATGAAACTCACTTCCATATGACATCATGAGCTCTAGTGATGGGTCGGTCATGAACGAGTCCGTTCAAAGAGCTCTTTTGAGTGAACAATGAGAGCAGAGTCTCTCAATTGAGCCGTTTATTTTTATTTTTTTAAAGGTTGCATGTTTATCAAGCTCTACATACACTGCTCTCTGCTACATTAGAGGCAAATAGAGAAGGGCAAAGAGTAAAAGAGAAAGAGAGTAAGAGAATGGGTTTGGGGAGAGAGGGAGACGTAAAACATCTGCAGCTGCAGCCCGTCCGCGAGGAACGAACCTGCTGTTTACACAAAATCTAGATCTCTACAAACACTAATCCATAACTGTAGTCAGTGCATCTCTAGCTTTTAGCCACTTCTTATTTGAGAAAGATCCGCCTCATATTTTCATGTTTTATGGTTAGATTTCGCTGGGTTTGTGGAGTGAAAAATAAACAATGCGATCACACGTCGCAATGTCGGCCTTTTCCACATGTGTATGAGCGCATTGCAGAAGCAACTAAAGCAGAAGTACGACTTCAGTGATGTCTGGAGTCTGGATTCCTCTGTCAGCGCGAGGCTCCAGCAGCTGCAGACTGAGCAGGACCAGGGGCAGAGCTGACACACGCAGCAGAGGGACTGGGAGAAACACTAAGGATTTTGACTGTAAATAAAAAAGGACCAGCCTTAAAAGTGCGTGTGTTGCTATAATAAACAATGGCTCCACCACCTGGAAAAGTCAACTTTGATTCCTGAAGACAAAACAACCCCACTATGAGCCAATATCACTTCATTACAGCAATGGAAAACAAAATATTATTCTGTTCTTTTTTAATTTCTTTCTTGATTATAGTTGTTTTGTGCAGGGAGTTCAAAAAGCTCAGTTAACAACCATGAATCAAACCCTCTCCTAAATTTAAACTGTATTATGTAAAAAAAAAGCCATTTGGGAGCTCTTTTTGGTGAGCCGATCCAAATGATCCGGTTCACCAAAAAGAGCCGAAAATCCCATCACTAGCGAGCTCCTTTATCATTTTTAAAGCTAAGTTAAAGGCACATTTCCATCGCTTGGCTTTTGACTAATATTGTCCATACATGTGTCCGCTCATTGTCCTGCTGTTGGATTAATTGTCCATTTTCTGTTTCATGACTTTGCTCTGTTGATGTTTTGACAGTCTGGTATTTTATATATTGTCAAATGTTGTTCATTTATATACATTTTTTCTTGCCCCTTTTAAAGTTCTTTATTCATTGTACATAAGATACGCCTACTATTGTTTGCCCATCATCCTGTTTGATTGCACACTTTCCTGGCTATTTGCACCCCCTTGAATGTTTCTTGAGAGCTGAGAGATCATTAAAGGCTCATCTAATCGATCGGAAAGAGCTGGTTGTAGGGTTCCAGGTTTAAACCAGCTCAATACGTGGCCCTCAATAAAAAGCAAAAGTGTCTAAATCAGTGGTGTTTTCACGGCTACTCCTAAATGAGTAAAAGTATCTAGAGGGGTAGGTCTTTCTTTAGCTGGGCAAGGGCAGGCGGTAAGAAAGCATTCAATGATTACGTTTTTGAACAAAGCGGTTGGCACTGGGAACTCTGTCAATGTTTAGACAGTCAAGTGCTCTGCCCCTTCTGAATATCCCTTTGAAATAACAAGATCTAGCAACACACACAAAAACAAGCGGCCTTTCCCCCGTGTCGGAGCTCACGTGTTCGGGGAGATTTTACTTTCCAGGTCAAGACTGGACTTCACGCTAGGACGGAAATTAATAATGGCTTATTTTTGGGCGCCGAGTGAGGCCAGGCCGGCGGGGGGCAGTGTAAATCCGAGGCCCGAAAGCGGAGCAGAGAAATGGGGCAATGACATCGGGGGCTTTGAAACTCTGCAAGAGGTCAACTGTGGGGTTTAGGGTCACGTTTCTGGCCTTGTGATGGTTCGCGTTACAGTGAAAGCAGCTAAAACATTATGACCAGCTATGCTTATTTTATTTTTTTCTTCTTTTGTAAGTACCAGATGATTAGTATTAAGTTGCTTTTGACCTATCCTTCCATGGAACGATTTGGATATTGAGGCATAGGTTTAGTCAAGAGTACTCAGCAGGAGGTTTACCATGGAGGGTAACTTTCCAAGAGCAACATTTTTAGAGGTATGTGTGACTTTTTCTTTTTTTACAGTTCTAGTAAATTATTAGGTGTCCTCATGTCCTTGCATTTCACCTCCATGTCCCTGCAGACACCAGTCAGAACCTGCCAAAATGCGGAGCCCTTCAGGTTTGAGCCAGGATCTTAGTCAGGAGAACTCGGAGGATTAGCCGGTACGGGGGCGCCCAAAACCAGTTGCCAAGTTGGCGGGCGCGCATCGCAAGAGCTGGTATAGGGAAACCAGAGCACCTGGATAAATCCAGAGCAGGGACGGGGAGAACGTTCAAAATCCACACAGAAACCACTGCACCACGGTGGAAAGTTTAATAATTGTTCACAATTATAACCTTAATAACTTGCAATATCGTGTGACACAGAGCTGGAAATTGTGGTTGCCTAGTTAAATCTAGAGAGTCTAGTTTAGTTGTGATACCAGTACCAACTTGCAGTTTGAGTATCTGCCTGTAACGGTGCATCCCTAAAACCACTGCTCAATGCAGCCAGCTAAAGGTTTCATTACATTGGCCCATATACTCTTTAACCTGGTTGGGTTGGGTTTAGGGTCAGGAGTTAGGGTTTTGATTAAGGTTAGGAAAGGTCAAGTAAGTTCTGTTTCAACCACACAGATCTTGCACATGATTTTAGAAACTAGAAGGTCTTGGCTTTCAAATGTTGTGTCACACTGGCATATGGGCTGTAAACTCTCCTGCAATAAGCTTGCAGATTGGCACAATTGCTAACCCTAAACCTAACCCTAACCTGGCAGATAACAGAGAAATATGTGGTTTTTAGATCGTATCTGTCGTTTTTCTGCTTATCTTCCCGTGTGTTTGATCCTCATGTCCTTCACCCCCCGATAAACCCAATTACCTCATGAACTTGCCACATAATGGATCAAAAACATTTAATTTCTTCCCCAGAGGACATTGCTCTATCCACCAGGCGCCGTTTGACTTTTCACCTGACATTTTCTCCGCAGTGCTAGCTTTAAATCAGGTTTCGCCTCTGCCTCTGTGTGAGAAGGTGAACCGTGGGTTTCCGTCCAGGGGCTGTGACATATTTGATGGATGAGAGCAGATAAAACTCAGTTAGCGAGGGCAGAAGGAGAATTAGTCGCTCACGGAAATCCAATGAAGATTAAATGCCAAACTCAAGCCAGAACGGAGCGATCTAGACTGGGAGTGTGTGGAACAAAGTCGCCGGCCAAAATAACCAACAGTGGTTTCCTATAAACGGCATTTTAAACTGAATTCAGATAAATGGATTGGATTAGCAGGGCAGATTAGGCGAGAAAGGAAAAAAAAAAACCTTCACTTCGTGGCACAAAATCCTCTATGGGTCCTACTCTTTCAGAAAATAATAACATTTTCAGTGCTAATGTTATCCCTTTGCCTATAAAATGTTCAAGGCGTGACACTGCAGGTGAATAGGGGAAAAATAATAACTTAGAGATATAATTTTTAAACTTCTGTTGTTTGATTACTGACATAAATATGACTTAAAAATGCATTGCAAGTTTTCTGTAATTTAATGTTTTCATCTTTTGTCAGAATTGCCTATTTTCAGCGACAACATCTAAATAATGGATAGACACCGGTTTAAATGTATTGTATTATTTTGTCTGCATATTAGTTGCTAAGATTTTTTCCGATGGGATTTTGAATTCACTTCAATCTTCACATCAAAGCAATAACATCAGCAGCTTTATACCATCTGAAAAAAATTGCTAAGATCAGAGGAATAGTTTCTAAACCAGACTTGGACTCATCCATGCATTTGTCTCCAGCAGGTTAGACGACTGTAACGGCCTGCTCACTGTTAGACAGCTGGAGAACATCCAGAACGCCGCTGCTCGAGTCCTGACAAGAACCAGGAAGTACGACCATATTAGTCCAGTGCTCTGGTCTCTGCACTGGCTTCCTGTCACTCAGAGAATAAAACTTAAAACAGCTCTGCTTGTGTACAAGTCTTTTCATGGTTTAGCGCCAAAGTCCATCAGTGACATGTTAGAGCCGTATGAACCATCTCGGGCCCTGAGAACTTATTTATACTGTGACAGGAAAACTGTTACGGGAGAAAACTAGCTAAAACTCTCCACATTGACCACTGCGCGAAAAAAATGCCTTAATATTGTATATTGCTATTTAATGAGGAATTTCACAGAGCTGGGACCATAGGTATATTGTTTTGTGATTGTGTGATTGTGAATGGCACCGCCTGTAGAAGCGTTCCTGAAAAACAAAGTCCTTGTGACACTGGCAAATTTTAATCGTGTATCACACAGTAATCGATTTTGCATAACGACTGTATACACCTGTTAGAGCCGGGATTCAAACCTCTGACCTTCATGTAAGCGAAAAATAAATAAATAAAACTATAAAGGAAACCACTGAGCCCCTTCTTGAGCCAGGATTCTTGTTAAAAATATTGATGTGGAACACTCGCCATTTGTGCACAGAGAAAGCCCACGCAGACACAGAAAGCCCCCGCAAGCTAACAACGCAGAGGAAGCAAACCCACACAGGAGCGGAAACATAAAGTACTTCACCACTTGCATGAGTATTTATAAGTGCACAGCGTAAAAAAAAATAGGCAAAAATATGTTCCTTGGAGACCGAGAACTCCGAGAAAGCCTCCAACGTACATCGTCGTGAACAAAGGGCAGAAGCATCTTCAGCTCTGCACCATCTGATCCATTAAAGACCAGACAAAAGGCTATAAAAAGTCAAATATGATAATGGCGTGTCTTAAAAGAACACCCCCCAAACCGGCAGACTTCCCAGACACCGTTGTAGTAATTATACTTTTCGCCAGCTCACGTTTTTTTAAATACCCTAATCTCATACTGTGCAGGTTCACGTGAGGACCTGCACATGTTCAAAGCGTATAGCAGATGGGGGAACTGGAGGGCAGCACACGTATATCCAACAGGCTCCATAAACCGTAGAGGTGTGAAGGCTTGATCCCAGACCCACAAGCTACGGGAGAATTGAGTCCAATTTTCAAAGTCTGTAATTTTATAGCTATACGTTTGTTATGTGTGACGTCACGACTTCCGCTTCCCGGGTCCTGGCAGATCGGCCAATATGCGAGAAAAAAACATAACAAACTCTTAAAAACAACCATCAGTATTTCTGAAACTCAACGGAGAGTTACTGAAGCTACTTATTTCTCAGACTCATGAGCCAAAAATGCCACACCTACTGCCAAAAACGTAATATTTACTAAAATCGCTACTTCCTGGTTGAGCGGAGCTGAACAGCATTAGCGTTAGCATTTTCCCCCGCTAACCCGGAAGTACCGATTCTGCTAAATATTACTTTTATAGCAGTAGGTACAGCATTTTTGGCTAATGGGCCTGATAAATAAGTATGTTCAGTAACTCTCTGTTAAGTTTCAGAAATATTGATTGTGGTATTAAAGAGTTTTTTTGCAGTTTCTCGAACATCTGCCGGAACCCGGGCAGGTCCAGAATGAGACCCCTCTGTATGTTTTTATACACACAAGGATATCAGTCTGGGCAGGACGCTCTGGTTTGCCGCTCATGCCAAACTCAAACGGATCTGTACAATCCGATTTGCAGTCCCGCGTGGTTGGCGAGCGCGTGAAGTTTCCTCAATAACGTTTCCTGTTCGCTCTGGAAATGCAGCTGATCCCTGGTACTACGGTGAGTCCGGATTTTTCCACACACATTATAATGGCTTCTGAAGAATAAAACCAAACCAAATAGGCCAGAATGAATGTAGTGTGTGAGTGAGTGTTCGGTGGTGGTCAGATGGGCCGATGGCACAGACTGGTAGCCTTGATTCTATCAGTCAACCCAAGGGCAGCTGTGGCTACAATAGTACCAAGTATGGCCTGAATGAATAATGACTACGCGCTTTGAAACTTGGCAACAGCCGACACGCCCCTATAGCTCCGTGACTCTTCTCTCACGGTTTCCCTAAGTCTAGCCTAGACCCAACGCAGTTTATATTGACATGCTACACTCACAGATGCTAACGTGAGGCTAAAGGATGCTAACCGAGTTGTTTAGATTCTATATTCTCCGCCGGTGTTTGCTTTAGGCGTCAGTTTGTGTGTTTCATACCGTGGATGGAATTAAGCCTGTGTCCGGTGCTGGGCCACAACAGCGCCGCATGTTTGGCTCACACCAGTGGGAGAAGTGAAAAGGTGATTCTAGAGCCCTACTACACATACAACATATAGATTTTCAGCATTGCAATGTTCAAGTAATGTTTAATGATTACAAAGGGCCTGAATGACACATGCACCTTTACAAGCCCAAAATGAAAGAGAAGTCCATAAATGTTTCTGTAAAAATCATGATAAGATCTTCATTAAGTGTTTGCTTAAGTGTTATGCGTAACAGTAGGTTCAATATTTGCTTTCCTCCCATTGTCAGCTGTTAGTTTGTGAAAGCGCTCCGGGTCATGTCGAGTGTTTTAGATCAAATAAAGCACTTTCTTCAGACGGCGGTATCAGATCAGACCAGCTTTGTTCGACTGTTTACATTAGAACATACTGAATACATTTATGAAAAGAACGCTCGACGAGGAGGTTTCTGAGAAGAATTTCCAGTGCATTGCTTTTATATTCTCATTTGTGCGAGACAGGACATTGCGAAGAGAACCAACTTTATTTTGGCAGTAAAACTTTAGCCCTTAAGTCACGCCATTGTTTGCTTGTCTGTGAAAAAAAATCCTCGTCTATTTCCAGTCGTCCTCCAGCTAATGGGTCTCTTTAAATTATTTGTAATACTATGTATGTTTTGAAGCAATAACATATTTTTGAGTTGAACCGAACTGAAATTTAATTTTAGTGTATCGTTACACCCCTACCTACAACTAGTACCAACAACACCACCTGGTTATGGGCCCAGAGAGTCCGAGAGTTACACTTTAAATCAGGGGTGCCCAAAGTGGGGCCCACCGAAGCAATTCTGTTGGCCCGCCAAAGAGTGACCTACTTATGTGCTGTATGGTTAATACTAACTCTCTCCCATTCATTCTCAATGGTAAATATGGATGCAGTACACTTTTTGGCCACCAGCGTCAAATTGGGGGCGCTGTTTCACTCCTTTCGCAAAGTTGAGGAAACACTGTTGGGGTGTCTTGTATCGTCAACTTTCCCAGTTTTCCAATTTTTATTGCAAAGTTTGTGACATCAACATAGGTCATGTTAAAAATTGACTTATAAAAGAATTTATGCTGAATTGACACTTTCAAAATGATCTAATACGGCATTTTCTCTGAGTTAACAAAACAATGCGGTAAAGTCACCGCACTTTACCTCATTGTGCAGTGAGATGCAGGTGTTGTTTTTTACATTTTACATATTGCTACAATTGTTGATTATGTTCTACTAAAACTAGGCTTTTGCCATAGTTAACATTTGTTTTAATATAGTATGTTATTTGCATAGATATAATCAAATGCAAATGTATACCGAGAAATAAAATAAAGTAACTATTATTATTTGCAGTTATATGTGTTTCACGCTTGACATCGCCGTGTTTGGCCCGCGACCCACAGGCACTTTTTCATTTTGGCCCTCGGAGACAAAAAGTTTGGGCACCCCTTCTTTAAATGTTACTGACAATTCTCTGGGAGGCAGTTTCTATGATACAACCCTGAAAAACTGCACTGGTTCTTAATGTCACATCCACACACAGGTAAATGAATGGAGGGCACTTGACCCTATGCGCTCCAGTGCTCTGCTCTCAAACTGTTCTTATGGAGACTCGAGTGTTGATAAAAACTCTCCTGACCTGCAGCCACAGCCGGTCCTTGCATTGCGGACTGCACTGGTGTTGAACGGGAATTTAAAGTGGAGATATCTTACATAATAGTGGCTTATAAATCTGGCTTTTGGATTGATATTTTATTCATTTTTACATTTTGAATCAATGTGTGTGTGTGTAAAACAGACTTGATGAGAAAAGACTGATCTTTCAGCTAACAGGATGCCATTTTTAAGGATTCGGAACAGTTTACCTTGACCTGAACCTTGTTACTCAGACAGACCAGAGAAATGCATGAGGCATACAGTATAACAGATAAATGTGTATACTTTGTCATCCGTCTATGTCTAAAGAGATAACCTTGTTAGTTTTCCTTCCCGTTTGGAATGTCTATGACGCAAAACAAGTCTTCTACAAACTGTGTGGTCAGGTAGCCACTTGGCATCAGTGTCGACGTAAAACACGCACGCCATGACAAGGATGCTGGTCAGGGGGATGAAATAAGCACATGTCATCTGCGGGGTGAACCATTTCCTGCCTTCAATATAGGGATTCCACTAAAACATGTGGCTTGGGGAAACTTTAATTTGTCACTATTTCACCCACGCTACAACATTAATTTCAGAGCACTTGCGAACACAATGTCGTGCAGGATTATGAAGCTTGCAGTAGACCACCAAACGTTTTTATGAGGGCCACACTTTGGACACCCCTGTTGTTTTGCGTGCAGTTTTGAGTTATCCTGTTGACTTTGGTCGTTTCTTTTTACTCTGCGGTCCTCCACATTTTCGAAACCCATAATTCAAAAATGGACCGGTTCTCAGCAGTTCTGCTCTCAAACTGTGTTCATCACGAAATCTTGGCCCTGACATCTGTATATCAGGGTCAAAGTTGTATGCTTTAAAGCAGAACTAAGTAACTCATGCCCCTAGAGGCCATAAGCGCCACTGCAGGTGTCGTAGCATCCATCCATTTTCTTCCGCTTTATCCGGGGCCGGGTCGCGGGGGCAGCAGTCTCAGCAGAGATGCCCAGACTTCCCGATCCACGCACACCTCTTCCAGCTGTTCTGGGGGGACCCCGAGGCGACACCAGGCCAGCACGGAGACATAGTCCCACCAGCGTGTCCTGGGCCTTCCACGAGGCCTCCTCCCAATAGGACATGCCTGGAACACGGTTGAGAACCATGGCCTCAGATTTGGAGGTGCTGATCCTCATCCCGGCCGCTTCACACTCGGCTGCAAACCGCCCTAGTGCGCGCTGGAGGTCCTGATTTGAGGAAGCCAACAGAACAACATCATCTGCAAACAGCAGAGATGAGATTCTGAGGTTCCCAAACCGGACACCCTCGTAGCATGTTGAGGTTTTTTCTTTAATCATTACTTGTCCGTGAGGGTAAATACTACGCTGAGAAAAGACAAAGGGAGAGAGGGATATTGTACATTGTGCCACAACCCAATTACACAATGGAGATATTTTTTGTCACTCAAACTTGGCTGTAAACACTGCTAAAGTGGCACTAGCCCACAGTTAGCTTTACCCGTTAGCCTGTTAGCTTCTTCTTCGTGATTCTATTAAGCCGTCGTTCCACATAGCGCGACCTGAATCATTCATGGAATCATTCAGAGGAGCCAAGCTGCATTAAAACAGAAAAGAAACCGCTAAATACAACTATGAAGGTAAGCTACATGGAAATGTTATGCTAACACCAGGTAAAGTTTGCGCTAACAGCGGCTAAATGCTAATATCGGCAAAATGCCCTTTTAGCACAGCGGTATGATGTTGTGAGACATTAAATCCGTATGACCTGCGTGTCAATAGTGAGGGCTGTCCACTCTCTCATTGCCAGGCCGAGGCCAGAGTCTGTTCACGTCACATCAGACACGGGTCAGCGCTTTGGCCACAGCCAGAGGTCGGTCCCAAAACCTATACCTGGTCAGACCTGTTTGGCCCTGGCCTTTGTTACGGAAAAGCTCGACAAAGCGGGTGAAAGAGCCATTTGGCTGATATGCGCCTGTATGCGGGAAAAACACCTTTAGTGTGTATGGATGCTCGGAGCAGGGGAAGTTGCAAGCGTGGTTTTCTTACCAGAGACACTGGGAGAGATGAAAGACCCCCCAATCATCCCATCATCACTTGTATTACCCCCAGAGGAACTACGAAAAGGATTTACTGCTTTAAATATGAACCCACTAAGTTCTGTCACATTTAGAAACAAAGCTAAAACCTGAATTCAGTAGTTAAATGTAAGCTATAATATATTGAATTGAAGCAAGTTGAAATGAATTACGAATTTTTCAGCGTTACTCATTAACTTGAATCAAAGCCACGGTCAAAAAAGTAAATCTCAAAGCCGAATCATTTCCTGG
Source organism: Proterorhinus semilunaris (assembly GCA_021464625.1). Lineage (NCBI taxonomy): Eukaryota > Metazoa > Chordata > Actinopteri > Gobiiformes > Gobiidae > Proterorhinus > Proterorhinus semilunaris. The sequence goes on from CM038350.1 coordinate 7,341,819, forward strand.
CTTCAGAATGGGAATCCTCTCTAGTGAAAGTCGAGTCCTCCCACTCGCTCCATTTGCGTCATTTCTGTCTGGGGCTGCTTCTCCGTGCATTAGCAAGCAAAGGGAGGGTGACTAGACTGAGTTACGCAATGCCCCTCACTGCAGCTGAGTTACTCTACTCGCCGCTGATGTCTGACTCAGTCTACGTAATCATAAGAGTAGATTAGTGTTTTACGTGCAATGGAAGATGTTTGTAAAATTGAGGAAACTCCCCAGTGCCATGCGGTGCAACTGCTATTGGGGAGTGATGATGAGGGAAGACGGGTGAATCACGATTTAGTCTGAAATTAGGATTTATAACTTTTCCAGTGCTGTACAAGTGTATAAACTATTCAATCAAAAATAAAATCCCATTTTGTTATTATTGATTGTAATCTGTTGTCCTTTTAGAATGTGAAAGTGGATAAAGTACCATGTTATGTATTCCACAATCTTAGGGTTTTATCAGCCCTGACTCTGAGAGCTAAGAACCACAACTAAAAATGTTTAACCCTCGATTAGATAATTTAAAGGGCCCATTAAATAAGAGATCAAAACCGAATAATATAAAGGTCTGAAGATAGAGTTAAGTTGGCCCATGAATCCATTATGGTACAGTCCCTCTGAAAACCGTGGCCTCCGCGCCCCACCCAATCCGGTGCGACCTGTTCATTAGCATGCACTGTCCCTACCAAATAAACCAATAAACTACAAACAAAAAACAGCATCTCCAGGCATCTCCTCTTGCGAACACCCTCTCCAGTAGGCCTCAGCTGGCTTTCCGTCGCGTCCTACCTCCTGCGCCGGCCACAGTGTGTCCCTGGACCAAACTCTCCAGGACCGTCCGTGCCACCTAGTGTCCCGTCGTCTGCCATCAGCCCCATGTCGCTCCACCGGATGGCCTCTAACGCAGCGGCCCGTGGCATGAGCCATTGCACAGGTGGGATGTTTGCTCAGCTGGGCAAGTATTTGTTTAAAGTCACGCAAAACACCATACAAGCAGCCCATGACATCCCATACTCCCTTCTGTAGGTTTGCGTGAGATATCAGAGTAGCCTAGCCAGCGGAAGCCTACCTAAACTTAAGAGAATGCAAACTCCATCATGTCCTCACTGAACACCGATGCCTTTTCTCAGGTCCAAGGACGTAGTTCATATAGACAAGTTTACTGCATTTTCCCATCGCACATGTCTCAAGAAAACATCTGCATCTCGGTGTATATTAGCGCATAAGCTGCGTGTGAATGCCCTGGAGACACAGTCCAGCCTGCCTGCCGTACCAGGACGGGCCTAAGCTCCATGTTTGAAGAGTGGGGTGGTCACGCCGCTGATGGGAGCCAGGTGCTCCTCTGCACAGTGTTCAGATGACCTTCTTTCTCGTCCGTCTGCAGCCGCCCTGAAGATCTGAGGTTCCCAAAGATGTGGCTGTGTTCAAACATTCTCTCAGACTGGTCCAGCTGTTTAACGTGCTCTTCCTGTACGTCTGTATGCAGCTGTGGTTGCGTAACAGGCAGGACCGGGTCACGGATGGACGGTCTCTGGGGGGGTCAGAGGGGACACTGAGATCCAGCCCGGTCTTGGGACAGAGGTCTCGATCTGATTCTCAACAAGAACATTTGCAAACGCAGTGGAGGCGCATCGTAAAGTCTCAAAATGTAATATATGTGAAATGCAGGCTTATGACCACAAAAAAAAGCAGGCCGGTAAAAAACTCAAAAAACGGCGGGCGGGGTAGTTGCAGTTGCAGTGTTTACTTTACAACAACGCCGGAACAGCATAACCACCACTCATCCCCTCACACAAAGTCTGAACCGCCGCCGCTGTCTGCGTCTTTGGACCAAAAATATGTTTCCAACACTACTGACCAATAATCACCAACTCGGGGGCAAAAGTGCGTGGGCACAGGCCCGCCCAGGCCCACCGGGAGCACCGCGTATGATATAAAAACAAAAATATGTGTCGGTCATTGGTGCCTTATTGCTTTTGCATTTTCCTCATTTAGAGACTAGCACAAACTTTACAACAGGCACATTCCAGTCAGCGCTTGAAAGGGAGTCCGTATCTCTCTCCTGCATGACACCAGGTTAAACAGGCAACTAGAACATAAGGTCGCCGAAACGTTGCAACTGTAAATAAATCGAAATGTTTGCAAGATGGACAGTGTGCGGGAGATTCTTTTGTTCTAAGTTTTACGAGCATTACGCACGACCTCTCCAACAAGCCTGTTATCTGGACAAGATGTGCGAAGCACCTGTTCCCGAACTCTTTTTACTGCGCCACTATTTTAACAAAGGCCGAATCATGCATGTGTTTTCTACCAAATAAAGATACAGAGACATAGAGAGGATCAAAGTGGTTCAACAGGCCATAAATATATAAATGATAGCGAATGCTAACCATAACGCTAACGTTAGCTTTGTGCAAATGCTAAGGCCCAGCTTCGAGTGTGTTTTTTGTGTTATGTCTAGTGGACTATGTGGGGTGGAGCTGTGAGGGGAATTAAGGGACTGCAACCCGTAAAAGAAAGCTGGTCATTACTTTAAGTGAATAAATAAAATAATAATTATGTAGCACTTTAAGTAGACTACAAAGTGGCCTTAATATTGTAAGTCCATGAGTCTACAGCAGGCATCCCCAACCAGAAGCTCTCCAGCCCTTTCCAGGTAGCTCGCCAACTAAACTTTCTCATATACGCTTCATAAGTCACATCTGCACCTCCATCTCTGGCCTTGTACAACTAATATGCACTGGTTCCTGGCCCCCGATCCGGTCCTGGTCCAGGTTTGGTGTGTGGCGAGCGACACAGTGGGTGGTCTGGTCTCTGTCCTGTTGCATCAGCAGCTTCGCACGCCCATGTTGTGTTCCTCCTATGAGCTCAGTTCCTTCCAAATATTAAACACGAAAACAGCTACAACGCACTACAGACGCCTCTAACCCCTCGGGATCTGTGCATTTGTAACGACCGGATCTGACCTCAAGACACAAGAACTGGCACAAATGAGGCGAAAGGAATTTCTCACAAGTGCATCAAGGAGTGGTGATATTATTCACACGCATGGCTGTGATAAGAGTCAGGTCACAGCAAAGGCATTCTCCCCACCAATAAAAACACACGTACATAGGTGAATGCTTAAAGTGCGTGCAGGTTTTAATGCTTTTGAAGATACGACAGATAACATCAGTTTGCAAGTAATAATGATCATTTTTATGAAGAAAAGTTATTTTTATGTTTAAGCTGCTGGCGGGAAGTGACATGGATCGAGTTGAAAAGGTCCAGAGCAGTTTGACTCATTTCACATTAACATAACATGGTCGGCACGGCAACAGTTTAAAATTGTTTACCTCTATCTATGTCACTTCCTGTCAGTGTCCAACAAGGAAGTGAAACAATAAACATCACAGAAATGTCAAACTAAAAGCTAAATCTTAAATATAATTGTGTTAACTATGTTTTAGCAAAACAAATGAGTCATATGCACTTTAAATGTTGTATTTATTGGTGCAATATCATCATCCTTTTAAAATAGACATACTTTAAAAAATATTTTGGGTTCCACGCCATTTATATTTTATGTTTTCAAAACTAGGTTGCGTTCATGCGATAATGTCATCATCTCAAATGTAGATCAGGAGTCAAGTATTCTCCAAAAAGAAAATCTAAAAATATTGAAGCAGATCCGTATTTGGCAGTGACTGGATTCACAAACCAGAAAATAAATGTTATGGATGAAAGTCTTTTCTGGCCAATGTCAAAGTGACGTTTCAGGCCTGAAGTCAGCCCTTCATCAGACATGTGACCTCAGACACTTCTCTGATGCAATGGCCGCTGGCTGCTCTTTACGACCGCAACACTGGAGGCCGCCATTGCTCCGCCACTGCTGTAGTACCTCCATATAGCCGCTAGGCTCCCATTGAAAAGCATTGGACTTTAGACACAACTTTAACGCCTGGTTTCTATTTTTTAAACACTTTCTACGGCTACATATTCCTCCTGAGATAACGCTGGGTTAGTCACAATTAAAGAAATAGTTTTTTGAAAGAAACATTTTAGAAATCTCGTACTAATGGAGGTCGGACTGTTAGCATTGGAGCTGCGCGAGATACACGTCACTTAAGGGCCGAGTCTATGGTGAAGATCCCGCCCTTATGCCCTTTTTAGGAACATGCCTCGTCAGAGCTGGGGAGGAGGAGTCTGTAAATCCGCCATGATTTCCCCCTCGAGCGTGGTCATTATGGTAAACGGGGAGGAGTGAGGAGGATTTGTCTTTTTAACGGTCTATGGTCTGATGAAGGGCTGACTTGAGGCCCGAAACGTCACTTTCGTGGTGCGCAAAATATATATATTTTTTTATTGGGAGCATACAAGCAGTGCAGATCTTTTTATTTTCTCAGTTTACAGGTCTTTGGATCCTGCACGCTTTTCCGTTTGTTGTGATGTGCGTGTCTGCTTAACCTTTACACACATGTTTTTGAACAGGGTTTCTGGCACCGAGATGTAACTTTAGGACGTGATTAAAAGCTCTAAAACGTCCACTTTCAGGGCCCGGCTTGTCCTTTGTCACGTCATGTTCCCTCCAGTTAAAAGCGAATGATTTACAAGACACAAAGATCCGCATGAAATCCCGTTTGGTGCAGAGTGATTGACTGTGGTATTGACTGATGTGTTCATGGAGCAATGACCTCTGACCTCCTCGTGTCCAGCCTTTTATGAAGACCTCTTTGAGTTTTACAAGACGATCTATTCTCCCCAGTCATTCTTTCCACTTCCTATGACAGTACAAGGCATCGCTGTGTCCGAACCACAGCCTGTGATGATAAGAGGCAGCATGAATTTGTGCCTTAGGCTGTCTACAATAAAAGGCCACGCCTGTTAATTAAAGTTAAGTTTCATATAGAGTGCCTCTCGAGAGTACTAATACACCTTGAACTTTTGCAAGATTTTATTTTGATTTTTTTTTGCTGAAAGTTCACACACAAGAAACAGACAACTGTGAAGTGAAAGCAAAATGATACATGATTTTGTTACTTTTCAAAAAATTAAAGTGAAAGTGGGGCGTGCATAATTATTCATACAGCATGACTTAATACTTTGTGGAACCCGCTTTTGCTGCAATACCAGCAGCAAGTCTTCAGGGGTTTGACTCTACAAGGTTTAAACATCTAGAGACTGACATTTTAGCCCATTATCCTCTTTACAAAACAACTCAAGCTCTGTCAAATTAGAAGGAGAGCGTTTGTGAACAGCAGTTTTCAGGTCTTTCCACATATTTTCAATATAGGATTGTAGATTTAGCTTTGTGTTTAGGGTCATTGTCCTGCTGGAAGGTGAATCTCCGCGCATGTCAACACGGATTGAACTAACTTTCAAGTCAATGTAATTGAAACTACGGTGGTCCCGGGATGAGCCACAAGCCTCCAACATGTGTAAAAACGCCCTTTTGCACAAATGTACAAATGCTTTCATCCAGTATAATTTGACAGACACAAATCTTCCATTGTCTCATGCGCTAATTAATGTGCTTCAGACGATTATTGAGATTGACCAGTCGAGATTGCAATTTCAGTTCAATTTCGATGAATTGCCCAGCCCTGATCTTTACTCTGACATAAACATTGTGATGTTAAGGTAGAAAACTAGCAAAAACCAATGACCACTGCCTGAAAAATCCATGTCGTCACCTGCCGTGTCTTGCCTTATTGGCTGCCAGTGTCCTATAGGATCACGTTTAAAAAAATGTTTTTGGTTCTAGCTTTCAGAGCCTTGCATGGTCAAGCTCCTTCTTACTTCAGTTTGCTGATCCAGCCTTACACCCCTGCTCGGGCTCTGAGGTCTGTGGATCAAAATCTGCTGAAGGTTCCACGCACTTGTTTTCGTACTAGAGGTGACCGATCCTTCCAGGCTGTTGCTCCCAGGCTTTGGAACGATATTCCACCCTCTTTGCGCTCTATTGACTCTGTTGATACTTTTAAAAGCAACCTTAAGACTCATTTATTTGTTCAAGCCTTTAATGAGCTATTTTTGGGCTGATATGATTTCTGTGTTGTTTTGACCAGTGCTTAATTTGATCCCCCGTTTGGGGGAACGCATTCCCCCAATTCTCAGTTTTTCAGGGTAAAGGATCCGGGAAATATTTAGGAGGATCCGGCAAAAAGTTGATTGGATATAATGGTGTTTAATGAGAGTGTTCCGGCAAATGTTTTGGCCTGTTCCCCGAATACATAACATCAGACGAAAAGTGTTCCTGAAAATACAAATTTACAAATTAGGCACTGGTTTTGACCCTTTTTTATATTGTATTTAATTCGCGATGTTTTACTGTGTTGTGAAGCACTTTGTGGCCTTTGTCTGTGAAAGGTGCTATACAAATAAAGATTACTTACTACTTACTACCTTAAGAACCTTTGTCTACAACGTTTCTCTCACTTGTAATTATGGCGCATTTTTCTTTGTTCCATTTCATTTCTCCGAACTCACGTAAGCCGTTATGTTTGTTTTGATATGGGCAGACTATGCGTTTCAGTGATTGGTTAATCCTCCGCACCCTATAAATTGCCCCGGACTAACGGTCCATCTCTGGCTGTCTCGAACCACTTAGTACCTCTCCATCTTCTGCCCCACTTCAAAGCCCGCCCCGTGCTCAGAGGCGCAGTGGCGGCCGCTGCCCATTGATCACGTGACCCCGTTTGACCCTGATTGACCCGTGAACCCTGGGGGTCGTGACCTGTTGTCTGAGGCGTTGTTTTGGGGCCGTTTCACACATGGCTTTGTTTACGACTGAGTGGGCCACCCACAGGCCCGCACCGCGCTTCATTACCCCCATTACCTTCATTTCCTGGAGCCTGTAAGTAAACATGGGGTAAACATGCAACACTGGCACTCAGATTCATGCGGCGCTCCGTCAAAGTTGATGTGTTGGACGCGGAGGAAAGTGGGAAGTGCTTGAGTGAGTTTGAAAAATTGGGTCGGAGCCCCTCGGGGGAGTTCCTGGTCTGTGGCAGAGGTGAGTTAGATGTGGTTTAGTTTATTGTATGGAATATATCGTAAAAAAACAATTAACATGCATTTCAGGACGTTTTCTAATTGTTTCTACTGTAGCTCTTAAATTATTCTGGAACACTGAACCTCTTAACACCCGCATGAACCGGGCACATTTTCTGCAGTTTGGCTTTACCCAAATCTGAAAGCTTCTTGAACAAAGCGTCAAAACGGCAACGAAAACGAGGATGAAAATACGACAGAAAAGAGCAACAAAAACATGATGAAAAAGTGATGAAAAAGAGCCACAACAAACAATTAAAAAGGTGACAAAAACATGACAACAAAGCAATGGAGAAAAAATAGCACAAAAAAATGACTAAAAGCACGGGGGGAAAAAACAACAGAAACAAGGGCCAATGTCAAAATGGCCCAGTCCATTCATGTTTTTAAGTTGTTGTTGAAAACTCATTTTTTTGCTTTGGCCTTCAACACAAGCTGAGCAGATCCCATGTAATTTATTATTATTGTTGTATTATTTTGTGACTGTTTTTACTCTTCAATTGTACTTTATAATGTTTGTTGTACAGCACTTTGGACGGTTGTGGCTATATAAATAAAGTTGACATTGACATTGACAAGGCAAAAAACTGCGAAAACAAGACAAAAAATGTGGCTGACAAAGCAACAATACAAATCATGTTTGTATTTTTAGGTTTTCGGTTTCAAATGAGGCGTTACTCTGGATCCAGTCGTGAAGCTTTTAGATTTGGGTAATGCTGAACTGAGAAAATGCGCCCGGTTAAGGCGAGGGGTAAGAGGTTAAAGGGTTGAACCACCTGATTTAAAGCTGAATTTTACACTTAAAATCATATTTTTACGTTTTTTTAACCTGTTACTTGAGCTTTAGGGTTAGGGATGGCAAATGTGATGTTCAAATTATGAAATTTTGCCCATAAAACTCTCCAGCTTGAAGCACTTTTGGAGCTGCTGATCGGATCAAACACACCATCACATATTTAGTTTTGAAAAATGTTGCGCGTTTGTGTTATGTTTACATAGATATAATATAAAACAGATGAGTGGGTCCCGTTCAGCCCCCTTCACAGTAATAGTCCCGAATCCTCTGTGAAACGTACATGGCCGCCTGTTCCTTAAAAGGGGAAGAGCTTGATTGACAGCCAGTCAATGCAGACTGAAAAACAGGGTGGTTAAAAATAGTTCACCCAGCCCAGCGTTGTCACATTTAGCGACATTTAGAAAAAACAAAACTTTAGCATCCTGTCTATCAAGTGTCTTTTGGAGTCGCCCCTGGCCACAAGGGGGTGGTATTACAGCAATGTCAGCTCCCCACCATGAGGACCATAGTGAAGCGCGTTCCTCGCTCACTGTATGTGTAGCAACAAACCTTGTGTTTTCTCATCATCATCACATTGTTAATTAGTCTATTTGGCCCAAACCACTTTCGGTTCGGTTTTGGACCAGGCCCGGATCTACAGGGGTGCAAAAGGATGCATTGCAACCTCATTTTAAAGGAACCGTTTTTCCACACTGAGATATGTTCTTACCTGAGCTTAGACGAGTCTTTTCGCGTGCGACCGAGCTCTTCCACGTTTTCCCTATTTAAATACAGTCACGTGAGTAGTTACGCGATCCAAGTCGAGTCACACAAAGTTAAACATGTCGATTTTCTAAGCGGATAAAAAGGGGAACTATATTGTACGGCGTAATAACACCTTAGGAGCGCTTCGACATTACTGCATGGACATCAAAGTGCTGCTAAGGTACTATTACGCCGTACAATATAGCATCAAGTATTCTAACGGGGAGAATCTCCTTTTGAACCTCGGTCTGTTTGTTCTGGAGCGTCGCACACATGATGTTTGTACGTGGTGTCAGTGCACGGGGGAAACTGATGGGAACCTGCACAGACATGGAAAGAACATGCAAACTCCGCCCATATCTATCCCCCGAACGTCATTGATCAAGTCTGTTAGCTCCTAAAAATAATTGACAGGAAATGAAGAGGTTTATGATAGAAAACCTCTCCATGAGACAAGCTTGTTCCCATCTCCATTACCGCGGAGTGAAGGCTGTAAAACGGTTCTCCTGTAAACCTCTGAGGCACATGAGGTCATCTGCTGCCCACCCACCAGCACTGAAGATCTGATGATGCGCACGGAGAAATACACGATATGCTTTCAGTGGGTTTATTACATACTAGACGGCCATTGGTCTGGAAATACCACAAAACCAAGCTAATATCTCAGAAGACGTGTCATACTATGTTAGAAAGTCGCTTGCTTTTGTTAGTTCATGGTTCTGTGATGGAGGAGGTATTTGTTGTGTGTGAGGAAAAACAAGGCCTTCGTCAAAGCTGCAAAATTCCCTATTTACTAAAACGTCTACTTTAACATATGGGTTAAATCAACGTCCAGCACGCGAGGTTTTAGAGATTTCAGTTGGATAAGCCTGTTGAAAAAAAACGCTTCCTACCACTAAAAACATGTACAATAGGCCAGAGTGTGTGTTGAGAGTGAGCATGGGGGGCAACGGACGCAAATTAGCCCAAGGCGGTGTGGCTTGTTTACATGCGTGAGACCCATGTATGTTCATTAACAAGACAGTAGTTGAGACGGATCCTATCATGTCCTTAGACCCTTCACTGCAAAGAAAAACTCAAAAATCCCCAGTGGGAAGAACCAAGGACCACATGAAAGAGAGATCCGGCTCTCTTCATCGGACGGGTATGCAGGCCCAGGGCAGATAGTCACTCTGCTTAGGTATTTTAATTTGTATGGGCAGCGGTTAGCGCTTGTGCTTCACAGCAAGAATGGTCCTGGGTTCGATTCCCACCTGGACGTTTGCATGTTCTCCCCATGTCTGCGTAGGTTTCCCTCCAGGTACGTCGGTGTGTGCGTGAGAGTGAGGGGCTGGTGGTGGTCGAAGGGCTTATGGCGCAGATTGGCAGCCTCGCTTTCCCAGTGAATGTAAATTGTCCCATGTAAAGCACTTTGGCGCTGAATAAAGTAAATACATATGGTCACGTTTGTGTCTTGTGCTGTAATAATTGTCTATATGGGAGTGATCAATGAGTTAAACCTAAAGGATAATGGATAAACTACTGTCCGTGTGCGGGGACGCCACCAGTGTTAATTTCTCCGACTAAAATATAATATTAGTCAAAGTTATATTTTTGGTGATTAAAATGAGACTAAATCTAAATAAAAAAGTTGTTTATGGGACTGAAACTATTTCAACCTGAAGGTTTTATTGAACACGAATCATGATTGGGGCTCAGACCCCGGCGGAAGATTGCAGAAACGATATGGAATACACAGCGATGATGGATGATAGCCAAAATCTTCCACCGGAGCCACTGGTGGTGGTCGGAAGAGACACGACGAGCGGAGTCGAGGAGGGGCCAGGTGGAGGAGGGGCGGAGGAGGGTCGCAACACATCTAATGTTTCCAGACGTGATAACTGAATAGATGTGTTGAATTTAAGGCATTAAAAAAATCTGGATGAGAGTATTTTATGACCTGTATGTGTGAATTTGGGCCGAAGGAAATGCTGATGCTTTCATTTTTATCTCAGAGTGGAACAGCCCATATCTCCACCCTGTTATCCCAATGCCAATTTCTTGTCTGCACATAATTCACTTTCCGTCGTCAAACACAGCCCGTACGTTTCCCTGTATAAGTTCCAGATCTACGGCAGACAGACATGGCTGCCTCGTGTCGCGCCTGATCCCCGGTCGGTCGTATTTCACGTCGTCTCCGAGTCATGTGGTTTGTGTTCGCGGAGACATGATAGAAGCCTGGGAAAACGCGCCGTGTTCGGGCCGCCGTAACTGAGGGGAAATGATATAATTGGGCTGGACTGGTAATTCTGATCATCTGGAGAACAGACGTTAACAGATGTTAAATGAGAGTCAAGAGAGTCTGCGCCGGTTTCATTGTTGTTGCTGTCGTTTCCATTGAAGAGCCTCTTCTATGCTAAACTTTCATTGTGTCCCCTTTTTGTTACCCACATCCCCATTTCCCTTGTGATGGGCAGAGAAACTCAAATTTGCACAAAAAGCAGTCCCTTACAAAAAATAAATAAATTAGATTGAATTAAAATAAAAACAAAACAAAAACCCTGTCCCGGTGGAGCAAAGTTGAGCAATAAAAGGTGCTAATTTCCTCCGTCCAAGACATCCACAGAAATAGCCGTATACATATGGCTATGTACAATACACCAATCAATTCACACAATACATTTTATTTATTTGAACAGGGACAGTGTACAATATACATTAGCCTCAGAAAGGAGAGATGCATTGTACCAGGTTATAGCACTTGTGCTAATTTCCACCTGCAGTCCCTGCGCCTATTGTACATGTTTTTAGTGGTAGGGGAAACCGGAGTACCCCGGAGGAAACCTACGCAGACACGGGGAGAACATGCAAACTCCACACAGAAAGGCCCCATCCTGGTGGGAATTGAACCCGGACCTTCTAGCTGTGAAGCACGAGCGCTAACCGCTGCGCTACTGTGCCGCCTTTATTACATATAATTATGTAATAAACTTTCTCTTAACACACAGTACATCAAAACATGTTCATTGTAACATTGTAATGTATATCTCGAACTCTAATCCAGATTGAGTGTTTTTAAAAAATTAGACCAGCATGAGATATTTTCAGTTTTTGCTCCGTGAATTCGAGCTCCAACTGAATTCCATCTCTGTAGGACTTTGGGGCCTTTCTGTGTGGAGTTTGCATGTTCTCCCCGTGTCTGCATAGGTTTCCTTCCGGGGACCCCTACCACTAGAAACATGTACATTAGGTTCCCCTCTGGGGCCAGGACTCCTTTGTAAAAGAGATCTTAGTAGGACTTTCATGGATAGATACTTTATTGATTGTCAGATGTCAGGTGTCCAGTAGCATAGAGTACTGCATAGTTAAAATCAAATGCCATACAGAGCAGCAAAAATACAGTTCAACAAATGAACAGGCTAAAATGTACTAAAAAATAGTGATGGATAAATTATTTTGCGCATTTGCCAGATCAATTATACAGTCTCATAGCGGCCGGGATAAACCACCTCTTGAACCTCTCCGTATTGGACCACAGTGTCGTGCAAAGGGTGACTCCCGTTACCGAGGATAGCCTTCATCATGCTCCTCATCCTGCCCTCCCACAGTTCAGAGTCCACCCCCCTCCCCATCACAGACACTGACAGTCAGTGACTCTTCTTTCCAAGTTACTGATCGGAGAAAGAAAAAAAGGCTATATTGTATTTTAATATTTACAATATATATTTATGTTATTTATGGTGCCAGTGAAAATGAAATGTCCCGGCTCTGAAATGCAATGTTCTTGTGTTAGGACATAAATGTGAATAACACACTAGCCTGGGAGGAGTCCGGGAGTTCGCCTCTTGCGGGGGAAGCTGTTTACGGTGTGTGTGCGGAACTGCTGAGCTCGACTGGGGATGTTGTTGGACGGTGGAAGGAATGCTCCCAGAATCTCCTCAATCCCACCGTCACGTCTTCAATGAGGAGGCAGAGAGCAGCTCACGAGTTTACCATCCCCACGCCGTGCAGTGTGACGTCTAAAAATCTTATAAGACACAAAAAGGAATGGCACAGTGTACACCAGCCTTAAACAGCCTCCCGGGTAAGGCGCCAACTCCAGGGTACTACAGAGGAGGATCAGACCATTGTCAAACCATACATTCATGATAACTTCTCCCTTTCCCCATCTTCAAATCTCACCTAACGCAGTGAATTTTGCTAGTTGTTCAGATGTTTTGCTGATGTCAACCGGAAGTGCCTCGAATGTCACGTTTTTTTCTAGAACCGGAGAGGATGTGAAGCGGGGCGGGTCTTTCGAGCCCCACGGACACATTAGCGGGCCCATCCTAAAGGCGTTTTTTCTCTCTTGCTCATTGAGAGTGCGTTTCTTGGTGGAGAGGAGCGAAGGGTTAATAAAGACAGCGCTTAAACCCGGGACAAAGCTGTAAACCACAGATCCGCCCTCGTCCACCCCCCCCCAGACCTTTAGGGGTGTGCGGGCCCTACGCGGAAGAGAGGGGCCCGGGAGCTTTAGAGCGGATACAATCGTGTGAATGGGTTTAGGATGAAAAGGAGGTCCACACTTCAAAGACACTTAGGATTTTTAAATGCTTTAAATCAAGAACCCGCGGGGCCTTTCTGTGTTCCACGCTCTCCCCGTGTCTAGGGGCTTCCTTCAAGTTTCAATCCATCGACGATAAACCCTCCACAGTGCGCACCTCTGACCAGGATCTTCGGCTCATGACGCAGAAAGGTCATTTCGCCTTCATGAATCCATTTGTGAGCGAAAACATATTAAAGACCTTCTATCTCCCATTGTCGCAACCGTGCCCATCTGATAAAGCCGACGCAGAGCACTTAGCAGATTAACTCATTAAAGAAAATGAAATTAACTCATATCACACGTGTTTGTTTGGATAAATCGGCCTGCCAATTAAAACTGCCCGAGGGCTTTTTCGTCAGCCACATTTACAGACCAGCGGACGGGACGGGACGCGGAGGAGTTCAAAGTTGACCGGAGGATTTGATCGCTGCTGAGGAGTTTCCAGGGCTGGACTTACACAACATGGCCGTAAAGAAAAAAAAAAAAAAAAGTCTCCCTTTGTATTTCCGTAGGTTTAACGGAGCTGCCATAATGGAACAGCGACTGGGAGGTCTCTGCAGATGAGTTCACTTTTGCTCTGATAGTCCGTGATTTGGGACCGACCACAATGGCCCACATGAGACTGCAGTATAGTTCTGTTTTTGGGGTAAATACAAGTCCAATAAATTGGAATGTGCCGAGTTACAAGCCTGTCCTACAAGATCCAAAAGTGAATATTTCATAAACGTGACCTTTTTCTGTGTCTCCGGATCTGTGGAAAATGTTTGAATCAAATATTGGTTCCAATGATGATAAATTATGATTATTTCAGGCCCCCTATGAGAGGGCCTATTGGAACCATGAGGCCGTCCTTCTGTGGACCCACCACCTGCAAGAGGGGTCATAGGGGCTGGTGCAATGTGATTTGGGCAGCTCCAACAGCTGCCCCCACAACCCGGCAACGGACAAGTGGAAGACGATGGATGGATGGATGGAAGGATGGAAGGATTATTTCAGGGTAATAGCATTAAAAGTCATTAAATGGAGTATGAAAATGAAGGGGCATGAAATCAGATTCGAACTGGCATTAAATCCATTTTTTTTCATTAGAGACAGAAACCATTCACTGACACTGCTCAACTATAAAACAGATTTGGAGTTCTGCAGTTCTGACTGAAACTTTACTCTCCCTTTTTGCTCAAAAGTTGCGTCCGATTCAGTTTAAAAAAAAATCTACCACTTTTATTTTTTGCATTTGTGGCATTAAAAATACACTGCAGAAAGTAATTAACTAGATGAGTATAAATGTTTCAATTTGAGCATAATAACCCAAATTTGAGTTGTTTTGACTGGGTAAGATGTATTTGGCCATTTGACCTGGATTATTTCACTTGTTTTGAGATGTTTCTGACCCGTTTCAATACATTTTGTCTCTATTTCAAGTAATTTTCTTTGCCAATGGGGCCAGAAAATCGGTCTTATCTCATTGGCAATTTGACTTTCTTATTTAGAGCGAGATTTAACTTAGAACCAAGTCTGAAATGTCCTCAAACTAGCAAAGTAAACTTGGTCAGACCAGGAACAAAGTCTAAATGAGTGAAAACCGCTCAAAACTAGATACATTTCCTCAATTCAAGGTCCAGAGTTCAGATACTGAATCATTTTTTAATTAAGATATTCAATCAGAAGACAGTTTATATAAAACATCACACACAGAACATGCCAACGTCACACTGAATGTTTCTCATGGTCTGACATTTGAATCAGTCTCAAACATACGAGGGAATAAAAGAGTTGGCCAAAGTCAAAACAAAAACAATGTTTCAACAAAAATCACGTCTGGCCCAGCGGTCTTTCAACTACAATATGTTCAGACCTCGTGCCTGTAATTTCAACACTTTAGCGTGACCGCTTTTATATATGAGCTGAGTGTAAACACAGTCATGTGTGAACCCGAGTTCGCCGTCTCTCTGCGGGACGGTATCGGCGAACGGCTCAGGCGCTAACCTTAGCCAAGTGTGAACGAAAACATGCCCGAGGTGTGAAGCGCTGGCCACTGTCCAAAAGAGAAACAAACGAAAGCCCGGCCCCTGGAACTGGGGGGACTTTGGGCTTTTACTTATTAATATGTCACTTTGTGTTGCTTTTAAAATGTGTCATGTCTTTTATATTTTATATTTGCTGCCCCTGGCACAAGAATATCCTTGGGGACGAATGAAGTTATATCTGATCTAATCTAATTAACCCTCCCACTGTGGCGGAGCCAGAAGGTCCTGGGACTGGGGCTTAATCTGTGGAGTTTGCATGTTCTGCCAGTGTCTGGGTGGGTTTCCCCAAGGAGCTCCGGTTTCCCCCAAATAACCCAAAACATGAACATGAACCTGGCTCGAGATGAGGACACGGGTCTCCAGCCGCTGCACTGTGGTCGTCCCGGGCAATCGGTCAAAAGACTGGCCATACGCAGTGAACAAAGCCCACACATACCACAATGCATGTGTCTATTAAACACCCCTTGTGTTTGGTGGTGTACGTCTTTGTTTTGTAAACCAGAAAGAGGAGCAGCGGGCCAAAACCTAAACTGTCAAAAAAGTGAAAGCAAATCAGCGCGGGCGGGGAAGTGGAATTTGACCAGGGGTTCAGTGAAGGTGTCTAGACCTTAAAACACAACGTTATGATAATATCACATTAACACATTCACGTTAGAAAATGGTTCATCCCAATTTCTATGGTTTTGCTGCGTGTCCGTCTATATTTATCCAACCACAACGCAAACACTAAATAAATCACGAGCGATGCCGTGTCAGCCGCTTTTCAAATTTCGCTGACTAAGGGAAGCCATTAACAATCCAATCTTTCCTCAATAATTGTCTCAGGGCTTTCCTCTGTTAACACTGGCAGATCCGATAATGGACATATTTAAACATTGGCCGGAGCTGAATCGTTTGCAGAGGATTAGTGGATTTGGAAACAGGCTCCTGGGTGTAGGACTTAGCTGTGGATTTAAGGACTGGGGAAGTGATTGAGGAGAGAGAGAGAGAAAGAGGGGGGGGAGAGAGAGAGAGGGAGAGAGAGAGGGAGAGAGAGAGAGAGGAGAGAGAGAGCTCCTTGTACCCAAACAAACCCTCTGTCTGTGTTTGGGGCAGATTCCTTCACGTTTCAGGGCCTTTTATCCTGAGTTCAGTCCTTTCAGTGCAGAGCGAGACGCGGGCGAGACATGGGGACGAGGGACAAGTGCTGGCAGAGGGACACAGGGCAGACTTTGTGTTCGAGGGGTGCCGTGGTTGAGAAATGCGAAAGGCAATAGCATAGTTACATTATATTGATTGAGCATGTAAGAGCCCAGTGGTCATATGACAAGTCGGTGTTTTTGTACAAAGACCTAAATGAGTACACGTGAAAAATAAATGAATTAATCCTTTGACTGTAAGGAGGGACTATTGTTATTGACTGTCCGACTTGATTGAGTTAGTACAATGCACAGTTCGGGAAATGACAATATTGGGAAATGTACTGTTATGCAATGATAACAATAAGTCATGACACAAAGAAAATTAATATAAAACGCACAAGTCCCGAATTATAAGCCCTTAACTGAGCTTCTCTCCAAATATAACCGATACAGTTCAGAAAAATCATTATCTTAGGCGTCACCTTATGTATCACATCATGACACAGTTTGGGGTCTCCGTGCAGCAGACCATCAGAGAGCACGTCCCGGAACATCTGAACAGTTTTTAAATGTGGGACTGACTTTCTCAAAATTGCAGGATTGATTTTCCCACAGGTAAATGTTGTCGAGCTTGTCCCCAAAACAGGTAGCGCTGGGTTAAACATGACACATGTTTGTCCCTCATCTACAAGTCAGGCATGTGGAGTTTCTTCGGCACCAAACCAAAAGCCAGATTTACAACTTGCAGCAGTCCTTTTCGTGTAAATCGGACATCTTTTTTTCCCATGTAGGTCGAAATCCCCAAACACAACACAGCTTTGGCCGCGGGCCACTGGGGTCCTGTTTAATAACATGACGCTAACGCGGAGCAGATGTAGACGCGCCGTGGTGTTGGATGTGTCCGTGCTCATAGTTGGGAGGGCGATGTGGAGCACGTGCGTCAGAGGGCGGGTCCTTGTCACCACGGTTACGTAAGACCGCTTCATCCCGGAGGAGAGAGACCTCACCGACTCAGTTAGCACCCCATTATCTGTGTGTTTATCTGCAAGAACATCACTGTGGAGCAACACGCTGGAGATGATGGTGGTTAGAAAGATTTTTGCAATACCGCTCTCTGCCACTAGATGCTGCCTCAAAATAAAGGCAACGTTGATATAAAAATGCTCAACTTTACTAGTTTAACGCCAAGACCGACAAAACGGATCATAACCTTTTTTTCTTGTCTTGTTTTTCTCACATTTTTGAAATAGAAAAATCTACATGTTTAGATTTGAGCACAGGCGTCTCCACCTGCATAGCATTTCTGCTTGACGCACTTCAGCCAGTGCCTTTAGGACAGCTGCAGGGCCATCAACCCTTCATAGATGTTTCACTCCTTCAATCTCCGGAACATCTCTGGGTGGTGGAGCAGCAGTCGGGACGTCTCCCCACTGCCCCCTGCAGCTGCCTTAGGACCCGTCTTTCCCCCACGACCTATCTTTCCTGCGTAGCCAGAGCCAAAAACTCCCCTGCTCCGCCCGTCCCGCCAGCTGTTTTATTGCATTTCACAATAAAATAGAAAATCTACATGTTTTCGTAGATTTTTTTTTTTGTTGCCTTTTCATCGCTTTTTCTGGTTCTTTTTTATCGTGTTTTCATCACGTTTTCACAACTTTTTTGACACTTTTTCATCACTTTTGTCTCTTTTTTATCAATTTTTTGTAACATTTTATCACTTTTTCATCACTTTTTCGTCAACAATTTTTTTATCCCTTTTGTCACTTTTTCATATCTTTGGCAAGGCAACTTTATTTATACTGCGCATTTCGTACACAAGGAAACTCAATGCGCTTTTTTGACACTTGTTCGTCACATTTTTTATCACTTTTGTTACTTTTTTAAAATTATTTTTTCATCACTTTTTATCCCTTTTTTGTCACTTTCTCATCACTTTTTCGTCACTTTATCACTTTTTCCTAACTTTTTTGTCTTTTTTTATCAATTTTTTGGCACTTTTTTAATCTCTTTTGTCACTTTTTAATCACATTTTTATCACTTTTGTTACTTTTTTATCCCTTTTTTCCTCACGTTTTTGTCTTTTTTTAATCAATTTTTTGTCACTATTTTCTAAATTTTGTCACTTTTTCATCCCTTTTTCATCCCTTTTTTTGACACTTTTTCATCACTTTTTGATCACTTTTTTGATCACTTTTGTCACTTTTTTATCAATTTTTTGTAACATTTGATCACTTTTTCCTTATTTTTTTAGTCTTTTTTTCAAAAAAATGTGTATCCCTTTTGTCACTTTTTCATCACTTTTTCGTCACATTTTTATCACTTTATTGTCACTTTTTCATATCTTTTTTGACACTTGTTCGTCACTTTTTCATCACTTTATTGTCTTTTTTTATTATTATTTTGTCACTTTTTTGACACTTTTGTCACTTTTTATCCCTTTTTTATCACTTTTTTGTCTTTTTTTAATAAATTTTTTGTCATTTTTTTATATCCCTTTTGTCACTTTTTCATCACATTTTTATCACTTTTGTTACTTTTTTATCCCTTTTTTCCTCACGTTTTTGTCTTTTTTTAAATCAATTTTTCGTCCGTTTTTTATCCCTTTTGTCACTTTTTCATAACTTTTTCATCACATTTTTATCACTTTTGTTACTTTCAGCACGTTTGTCTTTTTTTTTGTACACTTTTTTGTCACTTTTTTAAAAATCCCTTTTGTCACTTTTCATCACTTTTATGACACTTTTTACTTGTGCTTTTGTCGCTTCTTTATTGTGTTATTGTTGCTTTTCTGGCACGTTTTTGACGCTTTTAGATTTGGGCAATGCCAAACTGCAGAAAATGTGTTTGTTCAGGTGGAGGTTAAGAGGTTAAAAAGGCAGAAGCGGCTTAGAACAAGAATTCAACAGCAGACACAGAACAAAATGAAATACAGTATAAAGTAAAGTAAGTGTAAACTGACAACACAGAGTCCAAGAGCTTGACCGCCCTGGGCTCATGCTCTTCCTCCTGTTTATTACAGGCCTGTGTCCAGAGGGCAGCCATTCAAACTCCTAGTACAGAACATGGGAATGGCCTTGTGGGATCTGCTGAGCTTTTTTGAGAGTGCTGATCACAGACTGGTTTCCCTATAATCCTAGAGCAGATTTTCACAATGCTCAGGAGGCCAATATTGTTTTATATTGAGATGGAACCAGTCTGGAAAACTCAGGCGATTGTACTTTCCTGCTTAGATTCATGAGTAATGTAGAAGTTGGTCTTGTCTTTCTCCAGTTTAACCTTTTTAACCCTCACCTGAACCGAGCACATTATCTCCAGTTTGGCATTACCCAAATCTAAACGCTTCTTGGAAAAAGCATCAAAAATGAGTAGAAAACGCAACAAGAAAAGTATTAAAAAGTGTCAAAAAAATCTGTTAGAAAAAGTTACAAAAACGAAGGTGGCAATAATGTGACCAAAAAAAGTGTTAATGGGATGATTGGGGGCTCTTTCATCTCCCCCTGGTGTCTCTGGCCAGAAAACCACTATCGCACTGGGTCGGAGTTACCAATACACACTAATGGAATCACGAAGAAGAGGCTAACAGGCTAACGGGCAACGCTAACTGTGGGCTAGCACCACTTTAAACAGTATTTACAGCCAAGTTTGAGTTTTTATTTTTTGTCATTGGATGAACAATATCCCTCTCTCCCTTTGTCTTTTCTGTCAGCGTAGTATTTACTCTCACGGACAATTAATGAGTAAAAAAACATGCTAAGAAACCTGTAATGTCACTTATGGCCTCTGGGGGCATGAGTTACTTAGTTCTGCTTTAAACAAACAAATGTGAAATGACTTAACGTATTATATTTTCACTATGGAGCAAGTGTCTGTCATCAGTGTAGTTAGAATCTTCCATCTATTAAAGCTACTTTTTTTAAAATCGTTTTTATATTGTGCACGTGCAATATATCTGTCTCCTCAATGTTTTTTTTCCGTCTGACACCCATGTAACACAATGTAACATCAAAGTTAAATCAGAACAACGCTGTGTCATGTCAATGATCACAAGGAAGTAACAACACATTAGGGCCAACCCACTGAACAGGCCGGTCCCACATGAACCCGTCACCGTGTGCACATTTGAATGTTAAAGGCTACAATTCATTGATTCTCCCACATCATACCAGAACATTCTGCACTCACCGTCTTCCCATTACGACAAAACATAATCAACGAGAAACATGTCCACGCAGAGAAACGATCTGCTCGGTTTCCCATAACAGGCTTTTTTAATTAAATCAAAACGGCATTTTAGACGCCGTGCCAGGTCTACTTATTTACGCAACACAAACAACAACAGAAACGTCAGCCGCGGAGATGAATGGCTGCTCACGTGTCGGAGTTTCAAGCCACACAAATAAAGTCCATGTTTTGAAGTGGAAGGTGTGGACTGCGTCATACACCTGTAATTACAGGTGTATGACGCAGGCCGAGCTGGGAGTGTGGAGTTTTCCACTTAGCGACGAACTGACAGGGAGCGGAGAAGCGTTTTTGTTTTGACATGGGACCATGTATATCACTTTAATGATAACTTGACAAGTGTGACAGTGACCCTGAAAAAGTTGTTAGGAATGGCAAAGTGAGGAACGAGTTAGAACCACAACTAACATTTTCATTTAGTGCCTTCCTCTTTCTTTCTTTGTAATTTAAAAAGGGGCAAGTATTGGCATCTTTAGTTCTAACTTTTGAGCAGACCGTCTTCACTGCTCCACCGCGTTCAATTAAATTTTTTAAGTTTATTGATGGAATAAACCCAAAAGGCAAGTTTATTTGTAGAGCACAATTCATATACAAGGCAATTCAAAGTGCTTCACAGTTGCATAAAATTACAAGAAAACAGATAAAATCAATAAGCAAAACATCAACATAAAATTAATCAATTACAGTAAAAGGCAAGAGTGCAGATAGAATACTTTCAGTTTTCATCTGCTCGGGTAAAAAGAGCTGTTTTCAGCCTGGATTTGAACATTGTCAGAGTTGAGGCCTGTCTCACATCCTCATGAAGACTGTTCCAGATTTTAGCTGCATGAAACTGAAACACAGCCTCACCGTGTTTAGTCCTGACTCTGGGAACCACCAGGAGACCCCTCCCTGAAGTTCTCAGGGCCCGAGATGGTTCATACGGCTCTAACATGTCAGAGATGGACTTTGGTGATAAACCATGAAACGACTTGTACACAAGCAGAGCTGTTTTAAATTCTATTCTCTGAGTGACAGGAAGCCAGTGCAGAGACCGGAGCACTGGACTAATATGGTCGTATTTCCTGGTTCTTTGGCAGCGTTCTGGATGTTCTGCAGCTCTAACAGCTCGTTTAGAAAGGCCAGTGAGCAGCCGTTACAGTCGTCTAACCTGCTGGAGACAAATGCATGGATGAGTCTCAAAGTACAAAATTACAGATACAAAGTAATAGAAAATACAAAAGAAACAGGCCACCGTTTTTCCATACTGAGATATGTTCTTATCCGAGCTTAGATGAGTTGATGAGTACCTGTCTGGTCTTTACAGGTGCGCTCAGTCACGCAAAAAGACCGATGATGTTGTTAGCATTTAGCCTCTCCTCCTCTCCTCTAGTGCCATGCCATTGGTCCGACAACCCATTAGTCCGACGTCTTATTATTCCGAAATAGTACCATTGAGCAGAGGTGCCCTTAGTCCACCATCTCTTTAGTCAGAAAAAAACTGCCCCATTGGTCCGAAGTCCTGTTGGTCCGACCATAAACACCCCAACCCTAATATTAATCAGCATTACAAACAATCAAACGAGCTGCGGCGGTTCTAGTGTTGAATAAATGTCATGTGACAGAGCTATTCTCTTCTCCTCAGCGGACTTGGAGCAGGCATAAACTCCGAGCGCATCTCCGCTGTTTATGGTCGGACCAACGGGACTTTGGACCAATGGGGCAGTTTTTTTCTGACTAAAGAGATGTCGGACTAATGGGCCGACCCCCTCTCCTCTATGGGGCCAAACAGGGTTGAAGTTAGAAGTGAGTCATATCTCAGTGTGGAAAAAATGAGGATCTAAATGTTGAGGAACAAATGGATAAAGGTAAACTGTTCCAATCAGAGGGGGCTTTGAAGTTCTGCCTCTTTCCTGTCAAGCTGATGCAAGGCCTCACACAACAAGGAGGTATTTAGTTCTTATAAGGGCTGCTTCAGAATTCCTCCAATAATAGCCCCTATAGCTCTTATCCCCTTGTCACGTGATAACGTCAACAGTTCGATCCCTATGCATTTAGGAACAAGTGAATCAGCTGAAGCAGGAGTTTTAAACTTTCCAGGCTCGAACCCCAAAGATGTTCTGTGCAAGCGACTCAGGTAAAAGCGTTTGGCGCATAATGGTTCCGCACCAACAGCTCGCTCACCCCGGCTGCCTGGTATTCCCCATCAGTCTCCCACCCGGGTCCTGACCGGGCCCTACCCACTCCCAGGGCGGTGTGGCGATACTAGCCATGTCATTGTTGCCACTCGGTTATCGGCCGCCATGGCGTCGCCGTGGCTCTGGGAGACCGCCCGGGGCAGAACTGGGATGACATGCTTCCCCCGATGCTGTTTGTACCCACAATCATTTCAAATGTTTTCTTCTGATACAGCAGAAATATTCTCCTGAGAAATATGTGAGGGAGCACAAACAAACCCAAAGAGCGCACTGGGAAGTTTACGCTTTACTTAAAAGTCACACCGAGCTCGGTCCAGTTTAATGAACTCAGACATGCATTTGTTTAGAGGACGCGGCTGCAGGGAAAAACCCCACAGTTATACATAACTCCATCATAATACTGCGATATTATATTTGCAAAGGACACACAGCATCTCATCAGCTAACTGGAGACAGGAACAGGCAGGGAAAATGACTCTGAACCCTTGAAAGAGAGAATTTCAGCTCATTTTAAATCGATACATTAGATCAACGACTTTAGCTTTATTTGAGGAGGACATTCTGTGTGTATCGGTGGTATGCAGATTATGTCACTGCCTGGCAACAGCGCGTTAAACATCACCTGCGTCATTTTTCTCAGCAGAACCATCAACCGTTTGGACTGAGTGTCAAGACAAATTGTCTTAACACTCATTTGGCACTTCACACATTTTTCAGTTGCCATGCTGTGACATCATCTGCATACCCCCTATCGATACCAGCCGAGGAGGAAGGAAACCTCTCATGGAAGTCACAATTTTTAGCCACTGAACTGAAAATCAAACGTTTTATGCTCTCATTTTTCGTGGGGTGAACTCCGAGGCATTAAAGCTTTTCTCTAAACACAATAGACCCAAATATTTTTTACTAATCTGTCAAAATATGTGTTAGTGAGCAGTTGAAACATCATTGAGGTGCTGATTAGACCACATGAACGTTGCACTGGTGCCTACAATAAAAGGACACTCTGAAATGTTCAGTTTTGCTTTATTGGGGGTTAGAAAACAAGTTCCCCATGGCATTTCGAATGGTGTGTCTCCCATTGAGCATGTTTGGGATGCTCTGGATTGGCGTATACAGTACGACAACAGAAAAAAAAAAAAAAAAAACATCATAAATGTGAAATAAATTTACTAGGATTACTCGACCACTCCCTAAACTGTTTATTGTTTAAAACTAATCTGAGTGAGAAACCCGGGCCTTGGTGATTGTTGTTGCAGAGTCTTCGGATCTTTTCAACATCACTTTGATCTGTGTCGTCTTTTATTTTGCTGTCAGCGACTCTGCCCTGTAAATGGCTGTGTTATGACTGTCTATTGTAATTGTAATCCTGCTCAAATCATGAAACGAGAGTCAAAGCCTTTTGTTATTTTAACTAATCTGAATGTCTATTAAGTTGTATTTTAAAGTGTGAAAGAAGCCTAAGATGAAAGTCAGGAACAGAAATTAGCTAATTGCATTTAACAGGACATTATCAAACCCGTTGCCATTCAACCCACAGCCCAATCCCATTGTTTGTGTTCATCCATTGCTAACGCGATGTAAATGACCCACAACTTCAGATCAGAGTAACACAGGAGAGGAGAAGAGGAGCAGGCCTCGAGCTGGAGCTAATCAGCCCAGGAATGGAGTCTGTTTTGCGGGTTGAGGCGGGAACTAAACCTGCAGATCCTGGAGGAAGTCTGGCGGAGTTCGATAGACGCCGCTGACCCAGAACTGCCTTGACTGAAAGCAGAGGTCAGACCTAAACAGAGGAGCTCCCTGGAGAACAGCACAGGTGAAACAACACAGGCTTGGGGGCAGGAGTGCGGGGACGACAGGCAGAAGTGGTGACACAAAAAACGGCGCAGTTTGAAGCACAGATTGAGGCCTTTTTGACAAGCGGCTCAAGTGACTCTTCGCACGTACACAGCTCGCCTGAGCTCAGCTGTAAAGGTGCTCCACGGCAGAAAAGTAGTCCAATGAATCCTGGCATTTCAACAGAGTACAGATGACAGCTCAAGAACCTTTGGCTTCCATAAACAACTCCACTCCGACACAAACTGGTCATACAGTCTGAGATAGAGAAAAGGAAGAGGCACTCAAAAAGCCAAAGCGTTTAAAGGCCGATACCAGATTTAAACATACTATAAACAAAGACTTTATATCCAAGCAAATCAAGTTTTGAAAGTGGTCGTTCAGTGCAGGTTGTCACCGACCTCTTTCTTTGGGCACAAAACAGTGTTGAACATTGAGTAATTGTCCGACTCTATTATACGTTTTAAATTTAGAAACAACAGAAAGAAATGACCGCAAGGAGAAAGAGCCTCAGGGTTGCCAGGTCCATGGTTAAACCGTGGAATTGGGCGGATTTTAAAGCCTTTCCGTGGGTGGAGAAAAAAAAAATTGATATATATATTTTTTTTTGTCGTGCTGTTTTCAATGTTATTTATAGCTTATTTCTTGATCAAGATCACTATTTCAAATGACAAAATCTCAAATCCAATGCTGTCAGAGCTGCTTTTTCAGTGAGAGAGAGAGTAAGGGGCGGTTTCTCAAAAATGCTGGGAATTCCAGTCGCGCTGAAAAACCGCCTGAATTTTAGGCGATTTTTCAGACAGCTTTGGGCGGGTTTGGCCGCTGAGACCTGGGAAGCCTGAAAAGACTGGACTGGATTTCAAATGAACCTGGAGTGTCCTCTGTGGCAGTAGTGGAAATGACACGTGATAAAACAGTGAATTAAACCTCTTGCTTTCAACTTGAAGACATGTTGTAGTGAATCAATGGCGTTGTGATGAAACAGTCCGACTGCAGGACTGCTCAGAACAAGTCCAATGATGGATATTGGGCTTTAAAAATGTGGAAGAAGTGTTCCCTTTATGATGCAAAACAAAACTGTGAATTCCAGTTTGTTTTTGACCAAAAGCTCAAAAGTGTTTTGCGTGATATGTCTTCTTTGAATCGACTTATTGGTCACACCGTGTATGTTGCATAATCCGTGATATAACTTTGACCCACTGTAAAAGTGATTCAGGGACAACATATTCATCTTAAACAATTGTAAAGGCCGGTCGTAGGAATCAGCTTTCGGTGTGAGCTGTCCTGATGTTGCCAAAACATTAGAAAGTGTGACTTACCTTCCGCCCGTTTGTTCCGAGCTACAACAACAGGAAGGACCTCATGAAAGCACCGTGAACAAACACACTGACAGGTCCTGTTTTATATTGAAACACATTATGCAATGATTTTCATATTTACTGGCATTTACTGACTTCAGACAGATAATGATTTATGGAGATCCGTTACATACATTTGGCAGAAGCATGATCCTGTTCAAGAGCCAAGGTTCAAGCCTCTGACCTTTGCATCTGTAATGAATGCTCTCCAGTTGACTCCAGATCATGACTATAGTGCTGGTTTAAAATCAAGTAACATTAAAGGTGCATTATGTAACTTTTTAGGGGGAAACATTTTTATAACGTGTGTATTTGACCTTGTAGTGACCGAGCAGCTGCATGTGTGGTCAGCATGGCGCCTTTACTTTCCATCACAGTGGTCTCTAGGACACTCCAGGGTCAAATGGTTGGAAGGTTTTCACTGATGACGGACCCTCACGCCAGAGAACCTACTGAACAAGTGAACCTGGAGCGTTGAGACCACCGGGATTGAAAGTAAAGGTACCGTGCTAACCAGTCGCACAGCCACTGCGTTACTACAAGGGCAAATGCACACAAAGAACAACTTTCAAAAGTCGCATAATGCACCTTTAACAAAAACATTCCTAGATGTTTTGTTGTATATGATAAAATAAAACCGACTAAGAGCTTAAAACCCTGTGTAGTGTAGCTATGACTCGGGTTGGGTACCGTTACATCTTTTTCGATCGGTCCTTTGTGATACCTGGGTTACGATACCGATACCTGAACGACACTCTTTTCAATACCTGTACTAAAATATGTGTAATCTAGAACTATACAACAAAACAATATTGTTAAAGGCACACTGCGTAACTTTTTGGATTATACTGTTGCCATCAGTACCAAACATGCACACGATGAGCAGCTCGAAAAATGCAGTTTTTGCAGTGGGTAATCAAAGAATGGATTTGGATGAGGACCTAACCTGTTTAAATGTCAAATTCTGCTGACTTTAGTCGACATCTCCATGGAGACGGGGTGGAGACGTACCCACTCTCAGTAAAGTCACAGTCATGCACATGTTTGTTTTTACATTTTTTTTTTGAGCACAATGTGTATTGCTCAAATAAAAAAACAAAAAAAATAAAAAACAAAAAAAACAAAATACATTTATGAGGTATTTTTCTATTTATTTTCTTTTCTTTAAAGGGACTATACAGTTAAAAATTTTAAAACTAAGTATTTTCGTCCCCCTACACGTTCCAGCCATGTCCTAATGTGTAGAATGAGCCCAGACCTGTTCACCACAACTGCCTCTAAAATCCTGCACTGTCGCTCAAAAAAGTGTTACTTCGGGTCCAAAGTGCCGTCATGCACGAGCTTAATATAGAGACTGCAGTTACGCATACGACCTGAGGTGGCAGTAGTGAGCCTGAAATGACCAACTTGCGTCTAGTCTCTTTAAATTAATCTATTTCAACCGTAGTCCCTGGGCAAGATGTAGATCGCCTGCAGCAAACAATACACAATCAGTATTAGCCAATGAGGAAAACATCGGTCATAAGATAAAATTTTACGCTGTGTGGCTTTAATTTTTTCCATAAAATAACGAAATCTATATCATTTATTGGAGCTGAAACAACCAAGTAACTTCTGCTGTCCCTAGACCACCAGGCATCAAAACTTGGTATCTAAAGATATATTTTTAAGGGTATGCTTTTTGTTTTATCCCTTCACCTTCACTAGAGAGCGATCCCTAGACACAAACTACAAAAATACCAAGACTAAGGTGTCCAGAAGTAGTTTAAAAATGCAAGACCTACAACTTTACCACCGACATTTGCAGACAGCGCACCCAAACCCAGCAGATACCTGACTCCCACCCCCTCGCCCCTCTGAAGTGGTCACTGGCGCGAACAGTGCCTTCATTTGCCCATATCCTGCTCTGCATTTGTTCAGCTGCCTTAATCGCCTCTGCAATTCCCCCGCAAATTACGGCGGATTTGACCGGGGAGCCGCTCCAGCCTCACGCACGCTTCCATGTGTGTAAAAGAAAACACCGCCGTTAGAAAGAGCAGGTCCTGGTGCAGTGGTCTGGTGTCAAAACAGTCTTGATCTATGGACGGATCGGGTTCCTCAAGGGAAGATGGACTATTCTCACTTCACTAATGCCGGCACACGTTGACAGGGTAAAACGGCTGGTGGGGGGGGACACAACGCCTTTGATTCCTGTGACTTGTGAGTTCATGGAAGATTTCTGTGGAGTGTATGAGTCAAATGGCTTGGTCACAAAGATTGCAACAA
The DNA here is from genome assembly GCA_021464625.1 of Proterorhinus semilunaris. Taxonomy (NCBI): domain Eukaryota; kingdom Metazoa; phylum Chordata; class Actinopteri; order Gobiiformes; family Gobiidae; genus Proterorhinus; species Proterorhinus semilunaris. The sequence continues at coordinate 7,369,999 of CM038350.1, forward strand.
TAGTTTTTTCAACACAGGCTGTTTTTCCATGCAGTCTGAAAGAAAAATATAAAATTATTATTTAATTTTTGCTCATGCTAACAGTTTCTGTGTCAGTGGTTCCCCTATAATGCCCCAGCCCCTGTATGCTCGGATTCACCCCTGCTCACAGTGGATTCTGCACAGCCTTCGGTCCTGCTGTGTAAAGTTCTATGAAGTCTATGCATCTTCACCACTTCACTCACTGTTGAAATCGTTTTAATCCATCTCATTTTCTCTTGCCATTTCCCGCTGTATTGATTGGAAACGAAAATGCATGTGGCTAAATACTATACGTAAACATAGAAGCACTGGTTTTATGCCCTGAATCCGGTTGTCTTTCAATAGTTACACTCAAATCACCAATAAATATATTATTGCAAGTCAAGTCTTTTTGGTCAAGCAAATCTCAGGTCCTGAAAATTGCAACTTACACCTGACGTGATTCAAGACTCGAGTCTCCCACCTCTCCATTTTAGACCTGGTTTTGTTCTGATGTGAGCTTGATCTAGACCTGGTGGAACTGAGAGGAAGCAGATACTGAAGCTGTGGCGACCTGATAATCGCTCATCAATAGTACATGGATTGTGATTGAATCCAAGTTGTGGCCTATAGGCTTTCAGAATCCACCACCACCATATCAGTACTGTGTTAGGAATGGACTTGTATAGTATGTTTGCCTTGACGTTGACTCTCTGTGGGGGGCGATGTCCCAGAAGAGCCTCGGTCCCAGGGGAGGTCAGCGGAGCCTGGAGAAACCACTCCGTCTGCCCCGGACCACCCAGATCTGAGCCAGGCTAAACTCTGGCACCAACATGGGAACGCCGAGCAGGAAATTGTGCATATTTACGCCGTTTTTCAAGAATGGAAGGAGGATTTGGGAGATTTTTAGTCCCAAGAAATGTGGGAGTAAAAACAAAGAGAGCATCTCTATCTATCAGAGGTGCCCTAGTCCTGATTTAGACATGGCTTAGTCTAAGGTTAGATCTGGTTTATTGCAGCAAGGAGTGAACAGTGATGAGCTGGCGACAGGTGGGGAGTGAGTGTGGTCCCATCCGACACAGGAGCTACTATACCAACCCCCACAAGGTACAGGACCAAAGCTTCGATAGCTTTAACCCCCAGTCATTGAGGAAGAAGTGCTGGTCGATCACGAGAGAGCAGCTGCTTTTCTGTTGAATAGGACTGGGTACCATTCACTCCAGATACAACCATACTTGCTTTTCAGTGCCTTTCCTGTTTTCGAATTTCCTAGAAGTAATAAGAGAGACGGGACTTTTTACCTCAAGATCTGATACAGAACACATTGACTCGTATTCAAACACCAGTGTAGACGGACGATGGATGATGGATTAGTTCAATAAAGGGGATTCACCAGGTGTATTTAATAGACATGGTCAGCTTAACAACAATGTATTGGAAGAACAAAACAAACCCAAAAGTGCTTGTACCATGTAGGCAGGCACCAAACTTGATAGAAAAAAAGTGATCTTCCTTTCCTTAGACATGACCCCAATTTTTCCTGTCAAACACTGTGGGCCATGAGCTCTCATCAAATGCAATGAAATGTTCATCATGTTCAGGGAACAAATCACTTTTAACTAAACAAACTAGGCCCCTATAGAAAACAAACATGCAAACTCTACTTGAAAGGCCCCACTCAGTCTGGGAATCAAACCCTGGCCACGCATGGGCACGCCAGGAAATCTAACTTAAATGGACAATTATCAGATGCACTTTGTAATAGGAAAGGCTAAACGTACTTGTGTGACATGATCAGAACGATTTTTTGGCTGATGCCCAATCCAGAGAACACAATCTCAATGTAAGATCGAGGAGCTGTAGCTAATCCCATGTGGTTTTCATGTTTTTTCTCTGCTGGTGTGTGGAATTGAAACATCAGCATAAATCTCAGGGAGGATGCGCCGTTTGACGCACTTCATGTTTGTATTCAATTAAACCTGAGCTGACTGTCCCGGGACCCTTTACGTAAGTCCCTTATGCCCCTGTCCTGTCACTCCCAACAGGACCCTGTTGTCATTGACACTCCCATGTGAGTCCAAAAGACACAAAATACGGGTAGTAATAAAATAATACAGTATTCAGTAGTTTCTCCTTTCAACCTAAAACCAAACAGGGAAGTCCTCATCCTCCAGATAGGCACTGTGTGTGCGAGCCAGGAAGTAGGACCACATCACACACATTCTGTTTTCACTGCACTGGCTCCCGGTTTAAGGATCGATTACAAAATCCTGCTGCTCGCCCACAAATGCATCACTGGTCACGCTCCTCCAATACCTGCAGGAGCTCATATCACGGAAACCCTCCACCCTCATGTTCCTACCACCAAGCGCCGAACCATGGGGCACAGAGCCTTCTGCTCTGCTGCGCCAAGGCTTTGGAACAGACTCCCCGTGGAGCTGAGAGGAATACAAAACCTGGACTCTTTTACAGCTGAAATGAAAACATTCTGTGACATGTCGGTGCGCTTCGTACCGGACGGTGACGAGTAGGTGGCACCGAGCTGAGCCTATGGAGCGTTTGCTCACGTGACTTGGTTTGGGTGCGGCGTTCGCTAACCAGCCGGGACTTTCCTTGTTTGGAGCACAATATTATTATATATTATAATATATTATTTTGATTCAATTTTTATTGCTGCCTGCATTATTTACTGACTTGTTCTTTGCATTATTAATTGTTTTGCATGTTAACATTTGTTTTGCATGGCTTGTTTCTTTTGGTTTGCCAATTATTACCACTCTCCCTAAACAGGAATAATCTTTTAAACTTGATAAATAGTGTTTTAACTATGGTGATAAGAAAAATAAAGGATAACTTTTGTACTTTTGTAATCACGTCTTGATTCATGTCCGCACTTAGCGAGGCCTTGTTCTAAACTTTGGTCCTGGAGCCACCTCTCCAGGTGGCGTTGTCCCATCATTGCTGTTTAAAACTAACTTTAATTTTCAAAGTTTATACCCTCACGTAACCATTCCTTTTTAAGAAGGCTTATAATTGTTGATGTTTTTAAATGTGTTTTCTTGTAGTACTCTGGGATGTATTATATATAAATGTATTATTATTATTTATTATTACTCCTGATCCCAAACCTAGCTCACAATCTGGGGATGGGTCCTCGGGCGCTACACGGCAGCCGCTCACTGCTCCTGACAGGTTGTTCATGCGGCCATGAAGGGTCACATAGCCCAACAAGGAGAAGTCTTCTCTTTAACCTGAACAGAGCTTAGGCTTAACCTGACCACATATGCTGGTTTACAATGAGTTGTACGTATATGCCATTTGACTACTACCACTACTCACTGAGCAACTTTTACTTTGATTGGAGTAATATTTTGTTGAGCCATGTTATGATGTCGCACCCTGACGGACGGAGGCTCACCTGGGCATTAACGCATTGGTGTGCGAGCAGTGAGTGACTGCTGTTCAGCGCCCTATAATAATAATAACGATGGCTTATGTTTGTACTTCTCTTTGCAAACATGACAAGTTTCTTCAGGTGTTACCGTGTAGTCAAAAGTCATTATAGATATTGCATATAGACTGTCATTTTGGCTTTCACCCCATTGGACCCATCTCAGGATCTTGGTCATGAGAAAGTCAAAAATGAATAAAAAAACAAACCTTAAACATGAAGTATCTGTAGGATCTCCCTCTTAGGGTTTTCCCGACCTCTGTTATCTCTGTCACTCCTCTGCTGCAAGTGCCCACAGACATAATATTTTCACACAAAGCACACGCTAAAGCTAACAGAGTCGCTGCTAGCTTTAGCATTAGCCGTGACCTTCACACTTCACTGGAGCAGACGGACTTATCACAAGCTATACATGCACAGTATACACGATAAACCTTTGAGCTGGGCGATACTGTACGGGAAAGCAAAACAAAGTGATTAGAAATGATCCACTGTTTGCAAACTCTGGCACCGCGTCTCGCCTTGTGCGGTTCTTCCCGAACAGCTGCTTCGGCGCAGAGCTTTCGCTGCCTTCAAGAGTCCAATTATGAATTAGTTTTTTCATGAACACGCACGAGACTCGCAGCCAATCTTAAAACCGACGTGCTTTATATCCCTCCTGTCGCACATGCAAATAATATGTAGAGCGGCACTCAGACCTGGAAGACGTTCAAATCGCATATATTGTCCAAAACAAACTTATTCACAAGAGATACTGCTCTGAAAATTGCCATCTTCTACCAAATCACCACCAGGTGAACTATTGAACTGTTTAAAACTCACCTGCTGTCTGTGTTTTTGCTCCTTTAAAGCTGAATTTAGCGCCGATGGGAACAAACACTATAGGCTCTCCCCTTTGCCATCCATGAAGAAGATCCGAGAATGAAGCTGCTCATTAACTTGTCATCTGCCATTTTAGGGTTAGGGTTAGCAATTCTGCATATCCAAATCTCAAAGCATATTTGACAGAAGAGCTTACTCGTCCTAATTCGAAAGCCAAGACCTTCTAGTCTCTAAAACTATGCGTAAGATCTGTGTGAGCGAAACACAACTTACATCACATTTTCCGTTCCTAACCCTAATCATAACCCTAATCCCTGACCCTAAACCTAACCCCGATCAGGGGGGGACGACAAGTAACGGGTTAAGAAGACGTCCCTGCAAAGAAACAAATCGAATGGTTTTGTTTGGCTCGAGGCGTGAACGAGAGCTGGACGACCAGACTGGTATCCTTGTGTGGTTCACTGATGACTCTTGAATTAGTCCAGATTTTTATTTGAGCCAGACCAGTCCTGATTCTGTATGTGCTGGTGATGGGATTTACGGCTCTTTTCCGGGAGCCCAGTCTTTGGGATCCATTCATTTCAAAGAGCCGTTCAAAAGACTGGCTCTTTTTGATGTATCTTTTTTTAATAACTCCAGCCAGTATCTGAGACGCAATCGATTGAAATCATCTAAAATCACGATAGGACTGATTTGGAAAACATGTGGAAAATCAAGCTCCGTTGTTGGGCAGAATCTTGTGTTTTTTCGGGGGAGTTCTGAGTAAAATTGACTGCTGAGATCCAATTCGAGCCGTTCACCTTAAAGAGCCGTTAAAAAGAGCGGTTATGACCGTCACATCACTGGTATCACTGGTATGTGCTGGTTTAGTTCTGATTGGATACTTTCTGATCCTAAATGACTTGTTTTCGATATCGTTTATACCTATGTTAATCCCGGTTCAATCTCTGCGTTGACCTCATTTTGTAAAAGCTGACGTTGTAGCCCATTTTCAGCGCTATGTTCTAGGGCTGAAAGATATATCGTTATCGTATCGATATCGAGATATGAACATTCAAGATATCAATATCGCAAAAGAAAAATATAAATTGTTATCGTATTTATATCAAGATATGAACATTCAAAATCGTAAAATCGAAAAAGCAAGATATAAACGATATAGATGTTCATCAATAAAACTCCACTCTTTGTATTATGATTTTATTTTTCTGAAAAATGCTTAGATTTTACCTAACCCAGAGTTATATCGTATCGATATCGAGATATCGGGCATGAATATCGAGATATGAAATTTTGTCCATATCATTCAGCCCTACTATGTTCCTTTAAATGTCCCTTAGGTAAGACAGGTATAGGTCTTAGGCCCTTAGGTATGAGATCCACCCCGCCCCTCACGACTGCAGCTTATTCATTAACTCTATATGTGTTTTATGTGGAGCGTGTTGACCTTGTGAGAAAACGGGTGCGCTCGTGGTGTGTTCAAGGACAGTCCATTTATTCAGTCACGAGGCCGGAGAAAGTTAAAAGAGAACATGCCTTTGCAAAACCGGTGGCATAAATCACCAATAAAATGTCCACAAACTCTGTGTGATTTTATTTAAAAAAAAAATTATTTCAGGCTGTCTGTGTATGTAGCCACATAGATTTGGCATTTATTCAACCAACCAAAGAGTCTGAGGTTCGATTCCTTCATGTGTCTACACCGTCTTGTCCTTGGGTGACACACCACCCCAGGACGGCATTCAACCTTCTAATGAGGTTTTATCGTGGGTTTCTAAGTTCAAAGACGTGCAAATGTCAAGTTTAGCTGCATATGAGGGCAGGCACATGTCTGATACTGACATGCCATAAAAGCAAAGAATCTACAGAGTTTAGTCAACAAATCAGAACTTTATTTCACTGGTGGCGGGATTTTGTTCCACAGGATCTGGCAACGCAATGTGTCTGAATTAAATGTATTAAAAAAATAAAAAAAACAGCTCTGGAAAATGAATAATTGATTTTGTTAATGATTAATTCTCCCCATAACCTGTAGAATGTCGTTCTTGTGACAAGTATTGAGCCGTTATTCAATTTCATTTGATTATCTAACGACTTCAATTGTTCAATACGTATCATTCATAAATAAAGAATAACAGTCAATTGTTATGTGTTTACTAAATATTGAGCATTTACAATGGCTCAGGGAGTATTCATTCATATGCCTCTTCACATACAGTATGTTGAAGTCTGATACTGAAATGTTGGTTTTTATTCTCAAAACACAGACCCGGGCCATACCTTTCTGTATAATAAGCAAAGAATGGAATTTAGCACAGACATACAAAAAAACACGAAGCCCCGGACAGCATAGCTCCCAGGATCATTCGGGTGCTCAAATCACTCCACCACGTTCAATAGATATTAAATCATTAAACCTTTTGCTGTGAGGTGAGAGATAAACTTAAAACAGATACACATAATGAAACTGATAAACAAAGGTTTATTGTTGAAGCAATAAAGTACTTAAGTCATAAAAGTTAGAATGAAGGACTCATACCTGGGACACGCAGTCGTTGTGTAACATTGTGATTGTTTACCTCAGATTCTTGACCAGAATGAAAGCAGAACTAAATCAGGACTAAATTAGGATGTTTGTGTAGCCTCTCAATCATCCATGAATATTCCATCGCAGCACAGACTTTAAAATATAGTCGACTGGACTGTTGATTGAGTTGAGGATATTTCAGTTCATCTTCTGAAGTTTCTTTATGCTCAGAAAACTACCTTTAAACCAAAACTGCTTTAAATCAGCTAAACCAGCAAAACACAAAGGACCTAGTCTTTAAAGCAAAGGTTCACTGTAAGCATTTGTAGATTTTCCTTTCGGATATTTACTATGCAAATATTAGGCTGCATAATTTATGCAGGAATTAGCCACATAGATAATGTGTTACAATAGTTTTTAATACATTTCCCTGTCACCTGGTGTATGAAGTCAGTCGTCACTTTTAGACTTTGATGAGTCTCACTGCATGTTGTGAGCCAAACACACTGATGTTATGAGTGAAAATACTGTGTACAGCAGCACATATATACAGATAACATATTCTCCAAAACATGTCTGGATTATGAGCTGATATGTTGCTTTTGTCGCTTTGGCCGTTTATTTAAACAAGCTTTGATAGACACCGACCACAACAGGCCAGACACAGAGACTAAAGCATAAACTAGAACTCAAAAAAGGACAAAGACATTTCTTGTTTTGTAGCTTTGGTAGAAAACTTGACTAAGGGTTCAAAAATGACGGTGTGACGTTGGCACAGTTGGTGGAGCGGGTCGTGAATGGGGGGACTGGTTCCTTGTTGTAAAGCGCTTTGGGCCTAATTAAAGCAGAAAAGTGCGATATAAGTTGAGTCCATTTACCAAAAACAAAAATATGGCGCCCAAATTCTCCACCTCAGCGGCAACACGGTGGGGACAAACTTTCTTCTTTTTGGTGAGTCAATGGCATTGACAGTGCACTGCCTCCTACTGTTATGGAGTATGCATTATAAGGCTATAAATGGAACATATCATATTTGGAAAATGTATGTAGTGGGGTAGAAAGCTTGTATTCACTGTTGCCCAGTCTCTCACTCCTTACTGTCTCTTTCATACGAAGGTAGTATTTCAAATTTTGAAACATATTGTACATCTCCAATGAGTCACTAATGCTACAAAATCCCTGTGGTTACGACCAGTGTTGGGAATAACGGCGTTTAAAAGAACGGCGTTTAAAAGAACGGCGTTAGGTAACGGGGTTATTTTTTCAGTATTCGCTTTGAGTACTGTTCAGTCACAGGGGCCTCCCCCACTCTACCCCCATTCAGGTCCTTCAGGAACAAGTAGTGAGTAACTATAACTAATTACTTTTTTAAAGTAACGTTCCCAACACTGGTTACGACTCATGTGGCATGTCTCATACTTCTGTAGAATCCATATTTTCAACATTTCCTTGAAAAAAAAATCCTATCTGCGGAGTGGAATATTTGTATTTCATACCAGTTACTCACAAAAAAAAAAAAAAACACATGCCACGGAAGTCTGGCCAGGTTTAAGTACTTTTCCACGTACTCTTTCAATCACAAGCACCTGGTTTATTAATAATTACACCGCTTATTACTTATCACTGCACTGATTACAGGCATGTGAAGCATTTGAAGCAGTATTGTCTGCTGTCTAGGACATTAGGGGCCTCTCCGTTGCTACCATGGATAGCAAATTCAAAACCAACCAGAGGTCCATAGAGTGTGTTCTTCTGAAACAATTAGTACTGTCAAAAAACATAGATTAGATAAGAGAGGGACAGTCAGACCAGCCAATCAAAGAACTCTAATCCATATCCCTTGCAAAAAGATTCCATCCACTCAAACACAGATAAATCTCAAACATGCTGTACTCAATGTCAGATCTATAAACCACTTTATTTTCTCTTATAATCTAGATTTTATATTTTTAACTGAAACATATCTGGACAAAAACACTGGTAACGCAGTTTTGATTGAGTGTAGTCCATCAAATTTCAATTTTGTGTCTGAAACACGCCAAAACCAGAGGGGCGGGGGTGTCTGTGCCATATTCAGGGACAATATAGTCCGTTCCCTGTATGACTGCAGCAGGAGCTTGGTTCGCATTGCCGGCAGTAAGTCAGACCTGTTCCCGGTGCGTGTTGGTCTCCGGCAGGGCTGCCCTTTGTCACCGGTTCTGTTCATTACCTATATGGACAGAATTTCTAGGCGCAGCCAGGGGCCGGAGGGTGTCCGGTTTGGGAACCTCAGAATATCATCTCTGCTCTTTGCAGACGATGTTGTTCTGTTGGCTTCCTCAAATCAGGACCTCCAGCGCGCACTGGGGCGGTTTGCAGCCGAGTGTGAAGCGGGCGGGATGAGGATCAGCACCTCCAAATCTGAGGCCATGGTTCTCCACCGGAAAAAGGTGGTTCTCCCGCTTCAGGTCGGTGGGGAGTCCTTGCCCCAAGTGGAGGAGTTCAAGTATCTCGGGGTCATGTTCACGAGTGAGGGACGGATGGAGCGTGAGATCGGTAGACGGATCGGTGCGGCGTCAGCAGTGATGCGGTCGCTGTATCGGACCGTTGTGGTGAAGAGGGAGCTGAGTCAGGGGGCGAAGCTCTCGATTTACCGATCGATCTACGTTCCCACCCTCACCTATGGTCATGAGATTTGGGTAATGACCGAAAGGACAAGATCGCGAATACAAGCGGCCGAAATGAGTTTCCTCCGCAGGGTGGCTGGGCGCACCCTCCGAGATCGGGTGAGGAGCTCAGTTACCCGGGAGGAGCTCGGACTCGAGCCGCTACTCCTCCACGTCGAAAGGAGCCAGCTGAGGTGGCTAGGGCATCTGTTCCGGATGCCTCCTGGTCGCCTCCCTCGGGAGGTGTTCCAGGCATGTCCCACTGGGAAGAGGCCTCGTGGAAGGCCCAGGACACGCTGGTGGGACTATGTCTCCGAGCTGGCCTGGTGTCGTCTCGGGGTCCCCCCAGAAAAGCTGGAGGAGGTGTGCGTGGATCGGGAAGTCTGGGCATCTCTGCTGAGACTGCTGCCCCCGCGACCCGGCCCCGGATAAAGCGGAAGAAAATGGATGGATGGATGGATGGAATATAGTCACCCACAAATTGTCATTTGGGGTTTTTCAATCATTTGAGTGTGTGTCTTTCAAAATGGAGATAAAACAATCTTCCATACGTTATATGACTATTTGACTGTAATTGATAAATTTTTATGTTGATGTTTTAATGTTTGATTTGATCTGTTTTCTTGTAATTTTATGCAACTGTGAAAGCACTTTGAATTGCCTTGTGTATGAATTGTGCTCTACAAATAAACTTGCCTTGCCTTGCCTATATACAAACCACCACAGAATTGTGTTATTGAAGATTTTACTAAATTACTTTCATTTATATGCACTGATTTTGATTGTTTAATAATTTCAGGTGATTTTAATGTGCATGTGGATGTGACCAATGACAGGCATTCAAAAGAACTTAGAGCTGTTCTTGAAATGTTTGGTTTAACTCAGCGCGTGAGTGAAGCAACTCACAACAAAGGTCACACTCTAGATCTAGTTATTACAAAAGGTGGTAATATATCAAATGTGAATGTTGTTGATGTTGCTTTATCTGATCATGGGTGTGTCTTCTTTGACCTGTCTGTTGCACCCAAACCAGTGGTTGGGCCTGGAGTTATGCAAAGAAGACACATAAATGATACAACAAGGACACAGTTTATGGAAATGATCAGATTTGAAAATCCTCCATGTTCTAATGTTGACCTATGTTCAAATCTGTTGGACACTTACATATCAAGCGTCTTAAATGTTTTTGATATTATTGCTCCTGTCAAGGTTAACATGGTTAACAATAGACAAAAGACACCTTGGAGAAGTGAAGATTCGGTCAGGGCACAAAAAAGGGAGTGCCGAAAAGCCGAACGAAAATGGCAAAGCAGATTTTGCGTGGAGAAAGGGAGAAGTACTTCTCTAAAATCATTGCAAACTGCAGAAACAATTCTCGTGTTCTGTTTTCCACAGTAAACAGATTAACTAACCCTCCAGTTTCACTGCCCTTAGAACTAATCTCTACATCTAAGTGCAACGAGTTTGCAATATTTTTTTATGACAAAGTCCAAGGCATTAAAAATGCCATAATTTCAACAACACACATAGCAACCCTGCCAACAGATAAACACCTTGAGCTGACACATTTCACACCTGTTACTGACAAAACAATGGAAGAGGTTATCTCCGGTCTGAGTTCATGCACATGCTGCCTTGATGAATTACCCACTAGATTTCTGAAGTCTGTGCTGATCAGCTTGTTACCACAACTTGTTCAGTTAGTTAACATCTCATTTGAGACGGGAGCATTTCCAAAGGCCATTTCTTCTAAAGAAGAGCAGCCTTGATGCCAAGGTACTGAACAACTACCGGCCCATATCAAACCTGCCATTCTTAGGAAAAGTCCTAGAGAAAGTAATATATCAACAGCTCACTTACTTTCTCCTATCCAACAATGTGTTAATGTGATACTTTCCAGTCAGGATTTAGGCCCTTTCACAGCACTGAGACAGCTCTGATCAAGGTGACAAATGTTATCCGTATGAACACCAACGCAGGTAAGGTCTCAGTTTTAGTTCTGCTGGACCTGAGCGCTGCCTTTGACACAGTGGACCATGGGATCTTACTTCACAGGTTAGAAAACTGGGTGGGAATCTCTGGTACTGCTCTAAACTGCTGCTGTACTTTTTCGAAATTGGCAACTATGTCTCAGACAAAATTACCATGACCTGTGGAGTCCCCCAGGGGTCAATCTTGGGACCCCTCTTATTCAACTTGTACATGCTTCCATTGGGTCAGCTAATAAACAGCAACAATGTGTCGTACCACAACTACGCAGATGACACTCAGATCTACGTGTCACTGACGGCAGGTGAACATGGGCCTGTAGATACTCTCTGTCATTGCATCGAACAGATCAGTTTGTGGATGCAAAACAACTTTCTCCAACTAAACTCAGACAAAACTGAGATCATTGTTTTTGGCCCACAGACACAAAGACAAAGTGTTATCAGTCACCTTGAGTCTCTCGCTCTAAAACCAAAACAATCTGGTTAGAAATCTTGGAGTAATCATGGACCCAGACCTGAACTTAAACAGCCACATCAAAGCAATAACATCATCAGCTTTTTACCATCTGAAAAACATTAAGATCAGAGGAATAGTGTCAAAACCAGACTTGGAGACACTCATCCATGCGTTTGTCTCCAGCAGGTTAGACTACTGTAACGGCTGCTCACTGGCCTTTCTAAACGAGCTGTTAGAGCTGCAGAACATCCAGAACGCTGCTGCTCGAGTCCTGACAAGAACCAAGAAATACGACCATATTAGTCCAGTGCTCTGGTCTCTGCACTGGCTTCCTGTCACTCAGAGAATAGAATTTAAAACAGCTCTGCTTGTGTACAAGTCTTTTCATGGTTTAGCACCAAAGTCCATCTCTGACATGTTAGAGTCGTATGAACCATCTCGGGCCCTGAGAACTTCAGGGAGGGGTCTCCTGGTGGTTCCCAGAGTCAATAATAAACACGGTGAAGCTGCGTTTCAGTTTCATGCAGCTAAAATCTGTAACAGTCTTCATGAGGATGTGAGACAGGCCTCAACTCTGACAATGTTCAAATCCAGGCTGAAAACAGCTCGTTTTACCCGAGCAGATGAAAACTGAAAGTATTTTATCTGCACTCTTGCCTTTTACTGTAATTGATAATTTTTTATGTTGATGTTTTAATGATTGATTTGATCTGTTTTCTTGTAATTGTATAAAACTGTGAAGCACTTTGAATTGCCTTGTGTATGAATTGTGCTCAACAAATAAACTTGCCTTGTCTTGCCTTGCCTATTGATGTTACCATTGGGCGAAAGTGGTCCACAAAGTGAGCCTGTGTTTTGGGTTGGGCTTGGTGTCATTTCTTTTTTTTTTTGTCTTTTGGATACCAGCATTTTATGATACTTGATTTTCAATACTGGTACTTGTGCACACTTCATTGCTTTATAATTATCTTTGTCCAGAAGGATTTTCAATGTCTTTTATTTCTTACCTGATTTATTTAATTTTGAACCCAACATTAACCCACATTGAAACAATGTGTCTTGTTGTCAGGTTTTAAAAATAAATAAATAAAATAATAACAATAATTAAAGTGATTAACCCACAAACAAATCTGTCTCGATCAATTTTTCAAATATAGTCGCCACAAATATAGCTATTTTTATTTTGGGTCATTTTACGTACACAATGCCCAATATCCATATAGATATTAAATGAAAAATAATAATAATATATATATATATATTATATTAGGGTGCATCAAATTAACATGGTGAAAATATCATTTTGGCTGGCATTGCATTTTGTTCCTATTTATATAAAAATGACTTTTGCAAAGTTTTGTAGAAATCCATTGAGATTTAGGGGTGCCAACTCGCACGTGAACTTCTGGGAAATGTCAAAAAATTTGCAATTTTTCATCTATTTTTCAAAAAGTTGGTCTGCACTTTGGATAACTTCGGGAATTTCTAAGAATTCACCTTTCTAGATTCTTCATTTACAACAGCTTATAGACAAATGAACAGAGGGCAATAGGACATCTTCGTGTGGCCTGTGGCCCTTCCTTGTGGGTTGGATTCACACCAACATTTTAGTGTTTCTAGGTTGGCTAATGCTACACACCTGTATAAAGTTTGTTCCAAATCTTTTTTATAGGTTGTGTAATTCTGGTCCAAACAATGAATGGAGATCAAGGATAGACATGTCAGATCCAGGCCAAAATTTGATATGCTATGTTGGATGATACTTCACATTTTTGTGCAGCAGAGATGGATGTCAGACACACATAAAGTTTAAATTACTTTGTTGTTACACACAAGGGGCAATAGTGAGACACTTAAAAGAACAAACCCGAGTGGAAACTCCATCCATCCATTTTCTTCCGCTTTACCCGGGGTCGCGGAGGCAGCAGTCTGAGCAGAGATGCCCAGACTTCTCCAGACTACATCTCGTCCAGCTGTTCTGGGGGGACCCCAAGATGACACCAGGCCACAGAGACATAGTCCCTCCAGCGTAAATCGAGAGTTTTATTGATTTCACGCTCCATCCGTCCCTCACTCGTGAACACAACCCTGAGATACATGGCCTCCTCCACTTGAGGCAAGGACTCTCCACTGACCTGGAGAGGGGAAACCACCTTTTTCCGGTGGAAAACCATGGCCTCGGATTTGGAGGTGCTGATCCTCATCCTGGCCGCTTCACACTCTGCTGCAAACCACCCTAGAGCAGCTGAAAGTCCTGATTTGATGAAGCCAACAGAACAGCATCATCTGCAAACAGCAGAGCTGGGATCTCAAGGTCCCCCAGGTGCCTAGAAATTCTGTAGCGGAATCTCATACAACCTAATGTTAAGAACTGACAAAACGTAAATGCTCAGTCTGTGCTCCACTGAGCCACATCACCAGGGAGAGAGAGAGAATGGAAATGAAACCTTGAACCTATGGTACCAGCCCACCTGAAATGTCTCCACACCAACCTCCCAAGAGTAACCCTCTCCTACTCAGGGATTTACTTGCGTTTGCAGCAGTGAAGGTTTGGCTGTTGGTTGCGATCATGTTCAACAGCCTGGACCACATTCTACAGATGCTGCTCATTCCTGGCCACTTGGACAAAGCCAGATCTGAGCTTGACGCCATACTCGGCGCAGTCATGGAGCACGATCATTGCACTTACATTGACCTCACTTCTTTTAACGCAGCATTGGTAACCCATTCCTTCACATCGAGAGATAGAAATACTGGATCAATGTAGAGCTGGTGCATCCCAAACCAGCAGTCTGCATTGGCGAGGTTGGCAACGCTGGTGGTTGGCAAGAGGTTGGGGAACTTTGGCTTTCCAAAGCCAGTGCCAAAGCGTTGCTGGGGGGCTTGCATTGGGAAAGCTGGCTTGTGCTCCAAAATTGCACTGGCAAGTGCACGCTTGCATCAATGCTGCTGAAGAGAGCGAGGGTAACATCTCTCCTGTCAGGTACCAGCGATGCCTAAGATTCACTAATAACACTATCTAAAGCACTCTTAATTGCTTTGTGGACAAAATGTTCTCTACAAATTAACATACCGTACTTGGTTATTGCTTCAAACATTCTGTTCTTGTTCTCCTGAACGAGACACTTAAATTTGCAACGTGTCGCTCAAATCAAACTTGATAACTTAAACTTTAAGTTTAGTGGCTCATCTGTTGAATTGGCAGAATGGTTATGTTTCTCAGTCTTCTCAGTCTTGATTTTTATTAGTTATTTTATGTACGTCTTCATACTCATTTGAGCGGACAAAGTATTTAATCGGAACTTGTCGAGATAACGCCAGGTCCCGGTTGTCCAGGCTTATAATGCAAGTTTGTTAAAGGGCAAACTTTTAAAAAAATACGCCCAAAAATATGACTACAGCAGCTTTGCTAAATCATCGTTTGTGCCAAAAGCAACTTCTTGTGTGGCCTGGTCTGCGTTTTCTTGTGTCCAGTTATTTCTGGATAAAACTACGTAAACGTCCGTATATTGGGACCTTTTGACCTTTTCCCTTTGCCATTTCAAACTTCCAAATTTCTTGACCCCCTTGTAATGATAAACGTCGCGTTGCATAAATCCATCCATTACGTCTCACTCTCGATGTGCGTGCTGTCACAGCAGCAGATGTTTCCGTCGACAGGAAATCTGACTTTCTCCGTCCCTAAGAAAGTTTGTGCTGCGCGTCCCCCGAGGTTTGAACGCATCATCCACATGTGCGCACACGGCGAGGAGCATGCGTCAAATGTGTCAACGCTATTACACAGGCCGTTGCGCAATAATGTGTAGAAATCTGTAACTCA
This sequence comes from Proterorhinus semilunaris, assembly GCA_021464625.1. NCBI lineage: Eukaryota > Metazoa > Chordata > Actinopteri > Gobiiformes > Gobiidae > Proterorhinus > Proterorhinus semilunaris. The sequence continues at coordinate 7,385,712 of CM038350.1, forward strand.
ATATTCTTGATTGTACAATGAAAACTTCCAAGTCCGTTCATGCTTTTTCAATGATACAACAAGCAGATCATCTTTTGTTATACGCATTTCTGTGTATTGTGGTCTTGTAATTGACAGCTGCATGAGACAGAAGAAGAAGAAGAAGAAGAAGAAGAAGAAGAAGAAGAAGAAGAAGAAGAAGAGCTTTATTTACAGTATATAGCGCCTTTCACAGACATGGTCACAAATCGTTACATGAGAGCATTTCTCCATACATCTGCAACGGTCCCTCTGACCACCTTCATTCATTCACGCACACACATCATTCATCCTGGCCTATTGTACATGTTTTTAGTGGTAGGGGAAACCGGAGTACCCGGAGGAAACATGCAAACTCCACACAGAAAGGCCCCGTCACTTCTGGAACTGTTCATGATTTCGTGCTGATGGGGGAAAGCGTTATAAGTTATTACTTTTTGCTCTATTTCATTCATCTGTTTAAAGCTGTTGTTGCATTTTGCTTTTTTAAATGAATGAAATGAACAATCAGATAAAAAATGGAGGGGTGGAAAAAAGTGTTGCTGTTACGTGGACCAAGACCCAATTTTAGGTTGAGGTTAAGGTATTCCTTATTAATCCCTGTTGGGAAATTCTTCCTTTATTTGACCCACCAAAACGTCGTGATCTATGAATACAAATAAAACTTCCAGTTCCCGCACACTGCCAACCTTGCAACCATTGTTTATTTTGTTAAACCGCTCGGCAATTTGCCCAATGAAGGTTTAAGGGCGGAAACGTTGACCTTATTCAAATAAACTTTCGCAAGGTTGGCAATGTGCGGGAAGTATTATTTTCATTGATGCACGCTGGGATTTTCCCTCATCTCCTACGCACCTGCCTCAAATAATAGATGTGTTTCTCTTCTAAAACGTCATGCTCTATAAAGTGCATTTGACATAAAAATAGATATAATTTGAGGATGAACGTGGAAAAATAACGTAGGTCTCCATTATTATCTTCAGGCTTCAGTTTGCACTTTACCAGCTTGTATTGGGCAGCTTCTCAAAGTGCCGCCCCGTTGCCATTATCCATACTCTTGGGGTAGACAAACAGAAGCGAGGTGTCCTATCTCCGTCCGGCAACCAGCAACCCACTCACACACCACGTTTATGCATGGATGAGGTGTGTCTTGCTCAAGGCCAGTTGCCTGACACATATCATCACTGTGATATCGATCTGTTGAAATTTTTTCACGTGGAGCACGACTTTTAGCCGAGCCTTTGCAGCAGATTGGTCGAAACGCCATGAGCCTGATCCAGTTAAAAGCCCAGGCAGGTCAAGTAAGTAAGTAAGTGCTTTATGTGTCATAGTGGCCGGCCTGACCTGCACGTTTTTGAAGGTACGGGGATCCGGAGCACCTGGAAGATGCCCGGCAGGCTTCCATCAGTGTTCCTCTGAAACGCCGCACTGCCTCCTGGGTTCGTCCCCGTTTCAGAGTGTGGTTTCCTGCACTGGTCAGCTCCTCCACCTCCGCCTTCCTCCTGCGCAGCTCCCTCCGCTCCAGACGCCTCCTCTCGCTCCTTCTTATCTTCACCTTTTTCCACCTACCTCTTTCATTGTGAAATTCGCCAATACTATTATAGTGAGATATAGTTAAGAACCCTCTACTGTATGGGTTTTAATGAAGCTGCAGCGACATACCTTGCTTCTTGTTGTATTGCTAAGCATCCAAAAGTGAATTAAAGTTCACCTCAAGGCTACCAAAAGGTTGACGCTACTGTTTGGGTGAAACCAGAGGCCTTTGCGTTGGCAGGGACTGACTGAGAACAGCTAATTGTCGTAGATTCCAAAAGAATTTGTGACCGATCGGGCCAGGGAAAATATTTATATATTTTTTTTACGTGACACATGTGATATCTTGTTCACATGTCATTCCTAAAACCAAACAAGTTATGAGTCCGTTTGTGGAGCTGCCCCGAAGATTTGAACGGTCCGACTGGCCTTGACCCTCACACAGATGCCTTTTAACGCCGGGAGCGATTGCAGAGACCAGACAGTCGCACGGAGCCCCGTCTTCCTTAAACCATTTTTAGGACAAGCTCCAAGAAATGAATCAAAGAGAATCGCGAGCCGGAACTGGGCTGAAGGTGAAGGGGTTCATTTAGAAACCGCTGCGGACCAATGAGTGGAGAAACTTTGGTGCTCGGACCTCGGTCAGTGATGAAAAGAAGGAAGAACAAAGCCTTTACAATGATCCATCTTAAAATAATTAACTATTCATAGGATTAGGACATAATCTGTAATTAACATGAATGAAAATGACCTATAGTGGAACCCCTTTCTGCAAAATAGTGGGCACTTCTCGTAATTCTCTTGGCTGGAGGCCGTGCCACCTTACACCAGGTGCAGTCTGAAGAGAAACTATTGTCCTCTTAAACTGGAAAAGGCCGTTACGCAGTGGAAATAACCTGACAGTTCCTGCTAAGTGTGAGGCATTTCTCTGCAACAGACAGAAGGAAGTTAAATGATCTTATGGAAGAATAGACTTTGGGAATGAGTCTTACTAACTGTAAAACTGTCAGTAGTGTATTCATTACCAGTTTTACCAAGAAAAGGTTGGCACTTTGGCAGTTTTTGTTTCTCATTTGCCAGGATTTTCTCTTGGTGCTCTGATATGGCCAGAAGCATGTACAACAGGGTCCCATATGGGGCCCCTGAAAGATTGCAAAATCCAAAATTGGGGCCATAATTAAAATTCTATACAGATATTTGTATTCATTGGCGCTTGCACATCACCTAAGCACGTGTGGCCATTGTGTCCTTGAGCAAGAGGCTTCATCTTGGCCATACCACCTTTGCTCTGCCCGATTCCGAATTGGACCTACCAGGCCTGGTTGGTACTTGGATGGGACACTGTTTGGGAACACCAGGAAGCCTGGGTGAATGTATTGTGTGAGTGAGTGGTTGGTGGTGATCAGAGGGGCCGATGGCGCAGATTGGTAGCCTCACTTCCATCAGTCTACCCCATGGCAGCTGTGGCTACAATAGCACCTTACCACCACCAAGTCTGGTGTGAATGAATAATGCAAAGCAAGGCCTCTTTGAGTGTCCAGAAAAGTGCTATATAAAACCAGTGCATTATATATTATTATTATTATAATTATCTTCCACTTGAAACACACCAGCCAGCGCTCGTGTGTGTCGAATGTCTTTTAATTCCATAACTGCATCATCCTGGAATGTCCAACCCAAGGTCCACCACTGTCCAGTCACAAAGTACAGTCACTAACCACTCACCGCCATCAGGGGGAGCCGAAATCACACTCACCTCCGAAACATGGGTTAGATGCACAGAAGCCAAACCAGTTACACGACCTTATACGGATACAGAAATAGCTGGAAGATCCATTAGTCCATTGTGCATGTTGCCTTAAATTAAACGTGTGTGAGGCGTCTACAAAGTTTTAACTGCTTTAGAAAATGTAATTAGCAAATTACACATTTTCTGTCTCAAGTGGATTTTCCAGTCTCTGTATTCCAGTGGCCAACGTCAGGCCCTGGGGCAAAATCCGGACCCCATCATAGAACCTCTGGCCCTCAAGAAGATTGTGAAGAATATTATTACACAAATGCCTGTTAAAGAAATGTGGGGGGAAAAATACTGTAAATTCCTCCCTTTTCTTAGCAGAACACCCAGATGATGTACAACAGGTGTTTCCCACACTGGAATGACCTCAGAATAAAACAAATAAGGTGATTATGTTTTTCGGTAAAAGGGGGGGTACTCGGAGTTTAAATGAACAACCTAAGGGGTATGTGGGACAAAAAAGGTTGGTGTACAAGCATTAGCATAGAAAGTGATGCTTTACTTCTGCCCATTTGGAGGGTCCGGCCCTTGGTCTTTTGGCAATGAAGAAAATCGTCCCTCCACCCAGCACACTTGCCTGCTGCCCCTGCGGTATTTTATAAGGCACATTCATTTTACTTTCTGTCATGCTGTAGAGACCAACCCTAAGGGATGTTAGAACCATGATCGGAAGGATGGCGGTTCGAATTATTTGGGCAAAACACTTCACTTCACACGTGGGTACATTTGTGTAAAAGCGCTATATAAGTTGAGACCATTTACCATTTACTGTAGGGCTGGGCTTCAACTATAAAAAAAAAATGTCATAGAATAAATGTTTGTATTTTATTCTGTGTTTATTCAGAGAAATGTTCTACGGTGTGGCTTTAAGCTCAGTTATTCTATGAGGTGGTATTTGGTGTGAAAGGTCTGGAAACCACATAATGATGCTCACACTCACACTTGCCTATAGCTGTTCTTCATGAACCGAACTTCAATTGGACATCCTCTCAGACCAGCATCATCGTGACTCCCAAATCTCATTTCCGCCTGTTGATCCAACCTCACCATTCATGACTACGTCCCATTGCGTACTCAGTCTCCATCCCCGCCTCTCCTCCATTGTCTCCATAAACTACGTGACCGCTGCCGTGAAAAGGGAGACAGAGAGAGGAAGCTAACACCACAGCTTCCTCTCTCTCTCTCTCTCTCTCCCTCTCTCTCATTGGTCCCTCCCCTATTGCCCTCCCATGCCACGCCTCCCCCCCCCCCCCCCTCCCCCTCCCTTGGACAAGACCCAGTCAGTCCCCGGTGCCAGCACTTCACTCAGATAACGAAACAGACGCGGCGCGAGAGGTGCGAGGACACGCGCTGTAGCCTTATCCACACGTTCACGCAGCACCGCGCGCGTATACGCAAGCCGAGGACGTGCCAATAACCAGGATAACTTCTTCTACGGGCCCTACTTTTGTACACAACCGTACCTTCCTCTGGGGGATCAATAACAAAGATCAGCGCGTAAAAAGAAAAGTTGCCCAGCTGGTGCGCTGTCATTGAAAAAAAAAAAAAAAAGAAAAAAAAAAAAGGGGGAGTTTCTTTTTTTTTTCCTTGCATTTTGGGAGCCTATAACTCCGCTGCGTCTTTTGTTGCTGGATGATAGCGCGCTGGAGGAGGTCTGGTTGGCTCGCCGAGAACACGCCACATGTCTGACGATATTATGGATACGCTCCGGCTATAGCGCCAACCGTTTGATACCCCAAGAGTCTCCTTTTGCATTTTACTTTTGCTTTATTTCGTTCCCACATTGTTTGAAGATTGTTTTATATATATATCCACATCTATATATATATTTATTTTTATTTTTTTCTCGAGCGACCTGCTGAGATTTGAACGCCCATCGAGAGGAATTACAATCATGAACTTTGTTGTTAGTTTGCTACAAATTCTCTTGGCTGTGATTCTACTTCTATCCACTGTGAAGGCAAGTCTCTCACTCTTCTATTAATATTTATCTAGTAATAACAACATGTGTGCTCCATTTGGATATAGCCTAATTCAGCCTATAGACTTTTTTATATTGTTGCCCTCCTTATCAATGTATGATTGTATAGGCTACTTGCTGGTTTTATGACAACGCTCTCCTGTAATCTTCCCTTTCGTCCCCATTTGGCCGCTGTCCTTAATAAATCAGCAGTTACAACTTGGTACACACTGTTTCCACTCCGCGTCTTTCCTACAACGAGGCTGTAATGCGTTTTGGGCGCAAATTGCACCGCGTAAACGCTCAGATCTGACCTTTTCTGTCTTGGCCGGTCATGCAAAGTGGAATAGGCGCCAAACGCGAGCCCCAGGAGATTCAGTTTGGCTTTTGAATGAGTCCCATTTAAATTCAGCACCGGTTGCTTTCATGTGAGGTGGACACAATCGTCAATGCCAGGCGCATTGTACAAGGATGCCAAAGTGTCGAAGTTGCTGAATTCAGAAAGTTGACCGTGCATTTTGTATAGTGCGCGAGCCGAGTTGTTCAGCACCGTCTCGTGTGACCAAATCAATAGTTGCTGCGCATTTTCAAGTTATTTCTTCAAGTCTATCCCGGTGGAAAGTCTTAATTTAGTTGCATTTCGAATAGAGTCTCGGCGGAGCCATAGAGCGCCTTTCTTGGCCTGAGTCATCGCTGTGTTTGCCGGCTCCGTTTGGTTTTCTCATGTGGCACCATTCGCGCGCACGCACCGGCAATCCTCTCTCGTGCACGGGCACGGGTGGACGTACAGTCACACGCACGCAACCGAAAAAGGAGCCGGTTTCTCACGCAATAGCCGCGCGTGTTGCAGCAGCGGCGGCGGCGGTGCGCACCAGAGCGAGCCCACGGAGGCGAACGCTCTCCCTGGGGGCGTGCGGTGCGTGAAAGCCCCGCGTCACAACCAAAACAAAGGACTGTTCCGGTCCGGCCCTTCACAATTACACAAGGAAATCGTTTGACAACTGTGCTACGCTTCATTTTCTGTAGATTATATTGTACTGTTTGATGGGAATGGTGCGGTTTTAGCGTCTACTTTTGAAGCCTTTATTGCTACTGGATGATTGACCTCACAGACAGAACGGTGCACATTCAGTCCTCCGTCAGACTCTTGTGATGAGTTCTGTGGCCACAACTGCCCGGCGGCACACTGTCAGAGACGTGGCAGCCTTACCACGCTTAACTCCGACTATCACCAAACACACTCGCACAGGAGAGGTGGAGGAAGAGTCTTGCCCAAGGACACAGTGACAATAAACTCGGGTGTGGTGGATTCGGGTGGGGCCTTCCTAGGTGGAGTTTGCATGTTTTCCCAGCGTATGCGCAGGCACTCCCACCCCTACCACTAAAAACATGTACAATACTTTCCCCTTTGGAACGATAGGGCTCCCCTGAAAAAAAGAGACTCATAAAGGTTAATTGATGTCTGAATCTTTTATAGTCGTCTCATGCCAACATTCCTAGAGTCTCTTTATCAAAAGTGGACTTCTGGAAAAGAATTACCTGCAAAATGTGCCCATGACTCTGATGAAGCCCACTGGTGCGTGTCCCACAGTTTGAGAACCGCAACATTGCTTGAAACGGCTTTGTGCTGATTGGGACATTTTAGACGACAGTTTGATCGCACAAAAAGACAAAAACATTACCACAAGTTCATAAAAGCGTTTAAAAGAAGAAACAGACACTCTTATAAAGCCGGCCGTCATTGTGCCAGCGCGGCGATCCTCTGGCCTTAACAGATTTATGAATGAATGCATTTTCTCAGCTTTACTTTGAAAGGACCAGAGCTTTGTCACGTTGGCAACTTGACCCACCGACTTCCTCTGATTGCACTTGTTAAACTCCGGCTTGTTTTTAGTAAATTAGACCTTGTTTTCATGACCATTGTTTGCTCAAAAACAAAATAGCACAATATAACGCTGAAACTATGCAACACAGTTTGTTAAATACGGACCAAAGAGCGCAAAAGTTAATTGTTAAATCGCAACACTGATCGTTTTTAGATGTTAACTACCGCTGTACAATCTTTAACACATGATTTGGTTTTCCATTCTTGCAGGGTGCCAGCATAAAGGCGATCGAAAAGAGCAAAAATGAAGGTAAGCACCGTTCAGTGTAGCTCATACTGTGGGATCTAACGGCCCTCTAGTGGATGTGGAGGGGACTTTCTTTTTTTCTTTTTTTTAAACTGTGGCTCAAAAGAGAAGAAACAGTCCACGATTTGTTGTTATTTTTCCCATCTCGGGGTGAGAGAAAGCTGTGGAAAAAAGTCCAGAAAGGATTCAAAGTCCGAGCTTAAGTGGGGCAAGCATGCGACTTTTGGACTTCTGGTCATAAAAGTTGACGAGAATCCGCACAGGGACAAGTTGTTGAACGCAAGACACATTTTGAAAAACATTTTGTTTTATCCCTCAGCATATTGTAAAAGCAGATGGTTGTGTGTTCTGCATCTATGAAGCATTTCTCTATTGATCGGGAACTTGCAGATAGTTTTTGTTTGTTTACATTTTGTGACAGTATCGCTCCCCGAAAGCTGTGAATTAAAACTAATTTCTGGGAAAGAATTTGGATGTTAGGGAAGAGCGTGGACCACAACTAACAGCTTACAATTCACAGATTTTCATTGCCTGTAGAAAAAAAAGACAAAACACAAATCAGCTACAGGGAGAAGACTGTGCTAAACTAATGCAAGAATCACATGCATTTCAGAACATGTTTATGGAAATCTGGACTCCAATTTCTAGCAAGTTTGATACACATTTTGATTGTGAATATTCTTCCAACAAAACTTCTAATTATGGTGGTCCTTTTGGAACTTCTACTACCGGCACAAACAACAGAAATGCTTTGAGGGAGAGCCCCAAATGTACTATTATGGGCAGATACAGTACGGGATACTCCTATTTGCTCATTAGGCGCTCATACGGTTCCTAAGCCTTGAATCCCATTGGATAAAGTGTCCATGGTTGACAGGGTGAGCGCGGTCGCTACAGTCCCACACTAGAGCAGACTCGGCCTTGGCCCAGTGCGCTGTTTGTCTGGTCCTGGCTAAGACTCAAGGTTAGACCGATGAGAGACCGATCAGTGGGAGCCCATGGCTTGTTTAGCTTTGGCCTGCTGTTCGGGCTGAAACGCCTCTTACTACAACAACTAATCCCACTTCTGCTAAAGCTACTGCAGCTGTTTTTAACTCGCCATAGTCAATGCACAATAAATATACAATAACAATAATATTTACCTTCGTGGCACAGGTTTCCGCGTGTGTGCGAGGGCTGATTCTTCTCTAAAATAATTGACGGAGGGACCCTGACTGTGCCAGAGTCATGTGATAAACAGCTCAATATTTGGACTGAGGCCTGATAAGAGCAGCCTGCGAGCTGTGACAAGGCTGAAATGCAATCTGTACGGCTGCTGCTGCGATCCTGAGCGCTCCTGACCGAGCCCCGTCCAATATCTGGGGATGAAATTAAATCTCAAATGACATATCATAAATCTAAGGGGGGAGACTGTCAAAAAGCGAATGTTTGGGGCGCGGTTTATGGTTGAAATCTATGAATTATTCTCCATAGGAATAAAAAGGAGAAGCGGCGTTCGATGCTAACGTGTGCGGACGGTTAGCAAGTCGTCCGTTAGCCTGCTCAATGTACTTTTCCTACAGCTGTTAGCATTAGCAATCAAACATCGCGAATTATGAACAATCCAGATGTTTTCAGCTGTGAGGTCAGAGCCTAGTTAGAAGTCCTTAACAAATGTACAGACCTTTTAGGATTTTACTTAAAATACAAACTGGCGTATAAATGTGTCCTCTGAGCTAAATGCTAACTCCAATTCCGTCAAGTTTCTTGCTTTTTGAGGGGTTAGAATCACATCCACTAAACATCATATTATAAGATGTCAATGATAAAGAAACCACAGAAATTCTATAAATGGAACATACCTCGACATTTTCTTTACCTGTTCATTCGTATGAGAAAGGAACGCTATATTTAAACAGGTCCGGGATTCAACGGCTAACAAAATAGCTAATGATATTTCTTTGATTTGTATAATGGTCTTCTCGGTCAGCACAAACAATTATTATGTCATAAAGGTCACCTAAAGGGGTGACAATATTCAAAAACATGTGCTTGATGTTGCCTTGTTGAACGGGGACCCAGTTCCTAAGAAATAATGATCAGGTGCCTCTAAAGAATCCTAACAGCAGGGTTATAATGTCAGGCCCATTATAATAACTACAATTAGCTCTATCGTATGACAAAGCTGGGAAGTCATAGCATTGTTTTTTATATGGTGCCACCGTTATCTGTTGATAACGGTGAAATGATATTGGACAAGGTAAACATGGCATGCTCCGGAGTTGCTTCATGCGTTTGCACAGCACAGCATACATTGACATGCAGCGGCCTATAGCCAGCACTGTACAATGGGTGATGAAATGGTGTTGAAACCATTGCAACAGAAACACGGAGGCAGAGTATGGAAGTTATGGCACGTGTGTCTTTTTCACCCCGGGAAAAGGCTGAGTTACCAAAGTGTAAGCAAAGACTGCATTTTAGCTCAAAAATACAGATGGTTTAGGCGCTTATAGAAGAGATATCTAACCCACAAACTCAGGGAGGACATGCGCACTCAAATTCCTATTTCCAAAGTCATGAGTAATCTGCATTTATTTTCACATTTATGAAAATACCAAATCCATCACAAAGATTAGGTGTAAAAGATTGGACTCTCGACTTTTCCCAGCGAGTTCGCAGCAAAGTACTATTTGCGTAGCGGCTAACCCAAACATGGAGGAGCTCACCGGTCAGTGCGTGGCTCCGATGGTGGGCTTTCCGGGGGGTCAGAGTGCTAAGGTCGGCTCGTCGGCGCCACACGGCTGAGGTCGCTATAAGGTTTGGGACTATCCGCGGGTCAGGAGGCACCGAGAGGTCAGTGAGAACCGCAGCCCAGAGAGGAGGGCTATTCTGGGCCAGAGGGAAGGGAAATGTGGGCTATACGGAAGAGCTTTCACAACTACTGTACTTTAACTTTAACAGCGACTATTAAAACTACTACTACTGCAACAACTGCTACCACTGACTACCGTGTCTATGGCATTTAAGTTTACTACTATTACTACTACTTCTAATATGAACAGCTGCTACTACTGCTACTACCACTCGAATCATTCAGCCTTTTTTATTGGTGGTGGATAGCATTCAGATGTATGACCCAATCGTGAGCGAATACTGCGGTACTACGATCACCAGTACTGCAACTAATGCCACAGAAACTACTCCTTAAATCACAACATTGCAAGTTACATGTATTTTAAACCCTCTTTTTAGAGCTCTACAAACCTGTTCCAAAACGCATGTGATTCAGATTTTTTTTGCCTGTAAAAATCCGTAAAATAGATATAAAATAGATAAATGACTTTAAAATCCAAAATCATGCTGCCCCAGTTTTCTTCACATAACATAAAAACTTGCATAATGTTTAAAATCGTGTTCCCTTGCGGTCCATTCTTCTTCTACTGCGGTGTTTCTCTGATCTGCACTTCCTGGGTTATATTGCGTCACATTGTTAAAGCCCATAACCCAACATCGGATCAGTTCTGAACAGTTCTTCGCCGGAGGTGTTTTCACTGCGGTTCTACAGAGTTTTTTTTTTTTACAGTCATTCCCCCTGCTGCCTGCGGGGGGAGCTCCGGGCAAACTCCTCACCTGTCGACTGTCGTTTTAAATGCATTAAAAAAGACAACTACAACTCCCGCACATGCAAAAGCCTGTGTAACTCATCCTCGCGCACCTTGGTGTACTTTCAGTGATCCCGTTCCTGGACGTGCTGTTGAAGAGCGAGTGCCAGCCGCGGAACACGCTGGTGGACGTGTTCTCGAAGTACCCGGAGGACACGGAGTACCATTACATCCCGTCGTGTGTGGAGCTCGCGCGCTGCGGGGGCTGCTGCCAGGACGAGGCCATGGAGTGTGTGCCTACGGAGACCCGCAACGTCACGCTGCAGGTGAGGCAGGCTCCTACAAGTACGCGCGCTACAGTTATCGTTCCCTGATCAAAAACACCGCCGGAGTCGAGTGATCTTTCAATCTTCTACATACATACGTACATTTCCCCTCCAATTCCCTTCCCTTCTACCTTACCTTTTTATTTGAATTAGGACAATGCATATTAAGCAGGATGTAATGTAAAGTAAATATGCCGGAGTTAGCACAATAGCTCACTCCTACTCCGCAGAACAAGCAAAGATACCATCAAAGCTTTGCTACGACAAAACAACCTCAGCACTGTCTGACACAGCGGCAATGCCGGACACGAGATGCAGCCACAGAACTGGAGAGGCAGCAGAGTTTGTCTTGATAAAGTTCCGATTAGCCATGTTAGATCAATGTAGCACTTTCTAACCAACAAATCAACGAAACGTAAGGTGTGGCTCAAGATGTGTGTTTGAAATGATGACCTAAACCCGTAATACACCCACTTATACACAATGTAGCGTGTGTCTAAAGTTTTCTAAAACAGATTTCATAGACCCTCGGATATCTACAACATCTGATACGAATGACTATCTGTGTTAATTCCGTCCATACTGTGCACTTTGACAAAAGGTTTCTGATTTTTGACTTGACCAGAGGGATCCATTATGTCTGACGTGACTTCGAGAGGACATAATTGCGCCTTTCATGAATGTCTTGATGAGAGAGGCAACTGTGGAGTGTTTGGAGAGGATTGCAGGGTGCTTACTGTGCCATCATTTCAGTCAAAGTTATATTTTTAGAGTCTTAAATCAGACTAAAACTGAATTATAAATACCTCAAATGGACTAACGCTATCACTCGTATTACCAGGTACGTTCGTTGAATTACAAACAGTGTTAATTTTGACAACATATTTTAATTTAGTTTTAGTCTTAGTCTTTTGACGAAAATGTAATTGAATTTTAGTCGAGATTTAGTAAAAAAAAAATCTTAAATTTTGGTCGAGTTTTAGTCGACTAAAATTGCAAGTCAATTTAGTCGACTAAATTTAAGACAAATTTAGTCGACTTTGTATTTATAATATTCATTATAATCATATTTAATCGAGGTCCTCTGCCAAAGGAACAGCTCTGAGCTTTGTTCATGAGGGAGCAGCTCCATGAAGCAGTGAATTTACATGATATGAGGCTCTTTCAGACTATCAATAGAAAATTAGATGATATTAGTCTCTCCTTTTCATTTTTATTTAGTCTTATTTTAGTCGACTAAAATATCTGGACATTTTAGTCATAGTTTTAGTCGCATGAAAAAGTTTTAATTTAGTTTTAGTCTCTATTTTAGTCGTCAAAAAAATCACTTTGACTAAAATTAAGACTAAATATTTTAGTCGACGAAATTAACACTGATTACAAAGACTATTGAAGAGAAGGGACTAAAACATCAAAACCTGACGACAACAAGAAAAAAAAATCATTGATAATTTGGAGTCTGGACTTTAAACATACACAGTAGCGCCTCCTCATGACATCACCAGGTGGAACAGACTGTTCCGGAGCTCTAGGACGAAAGAGACCAACTGAACATGCAGGATTACTTACTTAATGAACCAAAACACGACTCCAAGAACGATTTCATAATATGTGTAAGAAAGGGGGGAAAAGGTCAGTTTATTGGGTATTTTGAGGACACGGTCTTTGTCACACTGTGTACTTTCGTGAGAAGGCCACGTCCCTTTCGGGTTAGGGCCTCAGCGGGTGGCGGATTTGAAGCGGTCAGACCTGGCATTTCAGACATGTTGTTTACCCAGAGTCTGTTTACGGCGTCCGCACTAGGCTCCCCAAACACGTCCTCACCTCCGAAATATATGCCACGAAAACAGTCAGCGCGGAAGACAAAGGGGGATTTTGACCGCGGCTGCCGGGGCCACGACGGACGGCGATTTCATTGACGGTTTTGTCCTCTTGTCGATTTCAAGGTGATGCGGTCGAGACCACATGTGTCGCAACACACTCTGGAGCTACGGTTCACGAATCATACGCAGTGTGCATGCAGGTACGCCATCGGGAATCCGTCGGTCACATTCACGTCGGCCAGAACCGCATTCATAGTTTGACTCATGTTTGCTTTTCTCTTTCAGACTAAAGCCGGGCCTAACGACGGCAACGAAACAATAGTGAGTACTTTTTTCCCTGTGTGTTGGTGATGTTTCCTTGTGTTTTTAATGGTGACCCCTTGAACTAAACTATGTGTTGTCTGAAGACTTTTTTTTTTCTCTCTCATGGTAAACGGCTGGGCAGCAAAATGTTGGTAGCGGATCATTCTTTGCAACCTAAGTCGGTGTACTCTGTGGTTCTCAACTGTTGGGTCCTTTCCCTGGAAACATTTCTTTCAATATTTACCTCCCGAAAGAGTATAGCGACATCATCCTAGATTGTTAAAATGACTGTTATCAGCTTGTAATTTGTGAGGAAAACGCAATATTTCACGTTATATGAGACAAATTCAATTCTTATTCGGCTTATTGTCCTCCTAGCGTTGTGGTGGGTTCAGATGCCAAATCAGTTGAGAACCACTGCTCTATGATGCTGTTTTGTTCCTTTATGGGGTTTGATAAATATAGGAACATAGATTTGATAAGCGATATCCTATCCAACGTGCAGTAGGATAGCAGACTCCAGTGGTTGTAGACGTTACATTATTAGAAATGGATGTTTGGCTAGGACAACAACCGAGCAAACCTGCCACTATTGCCCAAAGGTTTGTGTTCCCTACTCTCCCGAGCCCTTTCATTGGGTTCTGTCGTTGCCCTCTTTCCCAGTGTGACTGTGTGACGGGGTCCAAGAGTTGTGTTACTGAAGCAGTTTACCGGGAACAGAGTGGGGCGAGATTTTAAAGAACTAGTCCTGGTTCTGTTGTACTTTAGTTTACGTTTGTCCTGTTTCAGTAGGGGATTATTTAAGACGAGTCCCAGTTTTTGTCGTGGTTCAGCCCTGGTGCAGAAACAAGTATATTTAATCAAGTGAGTGGTGATCAGCATTGTACAAGGTTAATGTTGAGATAAACGTTTAGCGGAACAAGGCTAGCATATTAGCGTGTTTCCGGTTGGTCTTTCGAGACACAAACGGGGCATTTCTTGTTTGGAAAGAAATTTATAAAACATATAAATAAGTGCGTTATTAAATTGCATGGTGAGTTGTTACAATATAGTGAAGAGAGGTGAAACGAATGTAGGTTGGCGATTAACAGGAAGTACTTTCATAATTGGCTCGAACATAGCGCCACCCGCTGGGCACCCGAATTGCGGCCTCCCATTGAAATCCGGCTATAGTTTTGCCCTGATTTAGTCCTGGTCCGGTCCCGTTGCTCTCCTGGGCTGCTCCCCTGCTGTGCAGCGCTGATGAAGTGGTTCAGACCACCTGCGGATCACTCTCCCTACAGTCCGAGCGGGCGCTAATCTTAGCCGCATGTGTCACGCCGCTAACCTATTTATATTTTTAGTGCTTGTGAAGAGACTCGCGCTTTGGAGACTCACAAGAGGTGGGTCGACTTGGCAAAAAAATAAAATGCACTCAAATAAGAAAAGTTAGAAGTAGTCAACCAAACGGAGTAACAGTTTGCTCATAACACAGGCGGCGTAGAATGATTTGTAAACATTTGTGTAAAATAAATGTTATTTTCAAACTAAGAGCAATAAATATGTTAAAATAAAGTATATTTTTGGAAATAAATTACAAAAACGCAAGACAATTCAAGCTTAGAGACTTCCTATTTATTGCTTCATATCTCACATAATTTCATCATAAACCATAATGGCTTTGCTTTTATACATTATCTCAAACCATTACCTTAAACAGGAAGTGAACAGTCAGTTACTTAAACTTAATTAAAAGTGACGGTTTCCTGGATATCTGAATACCGCAGTAGTTTTTTAAGTTGACAGAATTTAGATTTTTACCTAATTTTTCCTGCTTTTACATTTTTTTGTGATGTTAACTATTGATCCTTGGGCATAGGCCGTGACATAGGTACCAAAACCAGTGAGGATGAGCGCTTCAGAGTAACTATATGTCACTAATGTGCAGGACAATTATAGCATTTGCCGCGTCACTGTTGAAAAACAATGACGACTACACAGGCATTATCCCGTCAACCTGAGAACCTGCTGGAAAAAGATAAAAACCTCTCGCGTGCACTTTAATAATAGGTTTACATAAGTCGGCAGAGTCAGACATAACACAGTGAAGAGGGTCGCCTTCATTTTTGTATTTTTTTTAAGCGATCGCCCCGTTTTGAGTCCTGCGGGCCGGAGTAGAGTCGCAGGGCGTGGTCGGCCTCTTAATGGGATCATCTCCGCCTGAACGGTGCGGGGCAGATCGCAGCGGCCGCCTGTCCCGGGGCACGTAGGCAGCTGCACCCGTGTGTGTGTGTGCGCCGCGTCCAGGGGGAGGAGACGCCATAAAACGGGAATTGTTTGACTTTATCTGCGTCCGGGAACTAATCCGCGGCGCTCGCCAAATAAGGCGCTAAACGGCCGTAAAACGCCGCGTCAGCTTTATCAGCGACGCGGTGGCTTAGAGTCTGAAGTGTCTTCAGCTCAGGTGACATGACCCGTTCTCTTACCTATTTTAGGACACTGCTGAGTCACCACTTTAAGGGTTACGTAATGGGAGATCGGCTTGTGTTCATAGTCTATTGTCATTTTTCAAAAGATACGTTTTTCTTTCTCGCCACATTGTGACGTTTTACACGACGACACAAATGGGTAAGCGTATCATAGAAAACTGCTCTTATAACGCATTGATAATTCACAGATAAATCGCTCAAGCGTTTCTTTCTTTTACTTCTACTAGTTCTTGTTGAAAGTAATACAAAAAATGGTAAACCCGCTTCAATAGACAAAGTAAGAAAACACAAATATGTAGCACAGAATGCAGCAAAAACAATAAATAGGTTAAAAAAAAAAACTAATATTGGAAACAGTAAAGTAATAAACCAGAGGAAAATTGAACAAAACCAAAGGAGTCAATGACAAAACTGATAAAAGACGCAGACAAAATGATAGAAATAATTCATAACATGCAGTAGATGCATGGGCGTAACTTCCTTAAGGTCTGGTGTGGACATGTCCCCACCAATATTTCACAACTGTTCCCTCCTGAGCATTTACATTTGTGAACAGGAGTTTGAGTGGCAGCGGCTGGGCAGAGTTCAGAGCATCTTCGAGCCCTGCTGCTCCCACTGCGATGTGAGGGGGCCCGTCTTATGTTATGCCGGAGAGAGGACGGCCAGCCTCACAACGCTTTTTGTTTCATGTTCATTGGTGAAATATATACGGAGATATTCACATATTCACATACGCGATGTCTGTAGTTTAATTTGATCAAAAAGTTTTACTCAAAAACAATCCATGTCTTAGTTTTATTGAGAAGTCAACAGGAGAGCGGTGTGTTCCCTCCATAGACCGTAAGCGCAGCAGTGAGGAGACAGACTCACGTATCAACAAATACATGTATATATTAAAGTAAATTCTAAGAAATTTGACAGGCTTGTTGGCATTATTAACCTTTTTACTTCAACAAAAAGCTTTTTTTCTCCACACAGAAGTCTCCTTTTCCCCACAAATGTCTAACATAACAATAAACCGCCACAGAATATTCGCCCTTTGAGTAACACAAGGAGCAGCCTTACTGTATTCTCGTTTGACCTATTAAGACAAAGCATCCCCTTATCTCGCTTTATATTTTATATGAATGAGCTCGGAGGCCGGTGTTGTGACTCGGGCGGTGGCCTTAAGTGTCAAACGCCACAGATAGGAGACGGTTATGGTGTCTACGTCCAAATTTCATAACTGTATTTTTCATATTTGGTTTAGTCTACGGTCGCCGCGCCCCGATGTTGCCGTCTATACGAGGTGGGGACGTGTCGGTCATTCCCTCGGGCGTCCACAGCTTTAGAGCACACGTACCATTTTGCACAGACTCAAATTCAAGATACAGTCCCTCGGGTCAGTTTAAGCCAAGTGTCTTTGGTTGGATACGGTTTTAAAGCAATGGCACAACTTTTCGTGTAAATAGTGCGAATTGAATCATTCTACACAATTAGCCTCGAAAAAAACTGATATTTTTGAGAGAGAAAGAGCAGCAAGTCTAAATAAAAGTGTGACACGCAGTTAAAACCAATGCTTCAAAATGCGGCCCTTCGATTGAAAAAAGTTTGGACACCCCTGCCCGAAAAGTATTGAAGTATTGGAATAAATGAATATTAGTATTCTGTTTTATGGTTCTGGATGACAAGTATCTTAGTGTACTGTACTGTATGGTGTTCCGTTATTGCAAGGCTATTTACATTGTAGATTCTCACTGAAGTCCTTCACTTATGAATGGACAGATAAGGAAAAAGTTGACAAATTCTTCAAAATAGCCGCCTTTCGCTTTGACTACAGCTTTGGACTTTGGACATGTTCTCAATGAGCTTCAAGAAATGGTTTTGACCTCACAGACTGTTATGAAGCCCACTGAGAGATTGCCGAGAATAAAGGGTGGCTATTTTGAAGAGTTAGTCCATGTCTTCAATGAGAATCACATAATGGAAATAGTGTTGAAAGTAAAGAAAAGCCGACACATTAAAAAGTGTTTCCAAAAGTATCGATAACCAAGTATTGTGAAGTACCGGTATAAAAAAAAAAATGTGATGGTTCCCAGCCCTTACCCTAGAGTCTATGTGGAGTTGCCTACTTTTTTTTACTTTGTGTACATTTGATACAATGCAAACACACTGCAGTCCAGCTCGTCCTGCTGGAGGCTTGTTGTACTGCAGTCAAACACGCGCAGTGCCTCCTTGATTTGTGCATGTGACTGTTGGCCCTTGTGCAGCTCCGGAGCTTAGCCTCTCTTGTCTCTCTGTCTTTTCTTGCAGCCAGTGCTCGCCTTGCTCAGAGAGGAGGAAGCGCCTGTTCATTCAGGACCCTCTCACCTGTAAATGCGCCTGCAAATACTCTCAGTTAGACTGCACGGCCAGGCAGCTCGAGCTAAACGAGCGAACATGCAGGTCTGTGCTGTCCACCCACTGTACAAACTTTTACACTTCACCCCTGTGCTCTGCTTCCCCACTGTGTCCCCCCCGCCGCCGCAAACCCCGTCAAAAGATACACCCCACGTGAGTTAGAGGCTGAACTCAGAATCTCGCTTTCAAATCGCTGGGATTCATTTCATTAGTAGTAGCACTAACGCCTGGGCTAGTATAAAGTTACTGCCTCTTGTAGTACTTCAGGGCAGCAAAACATTTAAAATCAAGTTTAGTTTTCACAAATTATAAAAAAAAAATACTGTGGAAACTCCTGGCATGGCAGATAATAGAAGTAGCAGCAGTATTAGTACTACAACTGTAGAAGGAGGAAAAAGGTCAGTAGTAGCAGCAGTAGCGTAGTTTATAATAGTAGGAGAAGTAGCAGTATTAGGACTATGAGATGGTAGTAATTGCTGTAGGTCTGTAGTAGCAGTAGTAGTAATAGCAGGAGACCTATGTAAAAGTATTGGGAGTAGGTAGCGTGTGGTTTGTAGTAGTAAAGCAGTAGTAATAGTAGTAAAAGTTGTAGTGTTTTCCTACTTGATTGACTGAAAAAAACAAAAAACACTGAAATCCCGAAAGTCTTTAAATTATAATATAATTATAATACCCACGGCATTTCTGAATTCAAGCCTCTCTAGCTCATGTGCGCGTACATTTTGACGGTGGCTGGTGAACGCATGCTTGCCCGCTCTCCCCCGGTGTTTCCGCCTCGTGGCATGTGGTACCGCGCTCGCTTCGCTCTGCTCTGTGCTTGAATTGTGTCTGAGTCGTGCTGTCGGTGGAGCCCATTGTCCGTTGTCTGTGCCACGGAAATGAAAAAAAAAAAAAAATGTGTGTGAGAGTGTATGAGCGAGAGTCTGTAGTCACTTTAAGAAACGGGTTTGGACGAAGCGTTCGGATCCAAACGGCAACACGAGTCGCGGCTGAGTGAAAACCTCGGGTGCTTTTTTTTTTTTTTATCTTTGCTTTAGATTGAGTTTGCAAAAGTGCCAATCGCAGTCACATGAAAGACCTCAGTCACTCATCACCCTTTAACTATCCCAAATCAGATGGTGGGGGTTAACGCGAGCTTAAAAGCCACTGAAGGCCAGGTTATAAAAAATGGTTAAAGAATACCTTCTCTGTGTTCTCCTGAGCGTCATGAGGAGGTGTGAAGATCATGAGTTGGACGTTTCCAAGTGTGGCCTTTAACGGACCGCAGCTGAAATGCTAACGTCGTCATGCTCAAAAATAACACGTATTTCCTGGAGGCAATATTCCAAAATTACAGTGCGTTCGAGTGTCTCTTTCATCAACAAGGTCATTAAAGAAGCATGTGATTCTCCATTCATAATTACAATTACGATTTCAACGGATACATTGATGATGATATGATATATTATTCTAAGGAAACATTTTAATTATAACCTGCAGCAGTCTGTAATCGTCTATCAACGGGATAAACACTATAAAAATGTCTAAAAACATATTTATTTAGCATTTACTGATGCTAGTATCCAAATCGACTAGTATACAAATGCAACGTGCACCATGTAAGCAACGATAAAAGCGTCCGAATTGAGTGTCATTTTGAATAACTTCCACAAGGTTATCACTCGTCGGCCATCTTGAAACCCACCCCTGTCATAGTTGTGCACCTGTAGTTTTTTTTTTTCTTTTGTGGTTGTGTTTTGAGGTTTTAAGCCACTCAAAGTCTTGTCTTGTCGCTGTCTTGTTTCGGTGTTGCTTGCTGCTCGTACCTCATTTGCCCATAGCAGTGGTTCTCAAACTGGGGTGCGCCCCCGTTCATTGATTTGATTTTGAAGTCAGCTCTATTCACGTTTTAATCACGTTTGTCACGGCGCTAGTCCTGGTCCCAGTGTTGAGAACCACTCATCTGTTGTAATGGAGTCCTCCCACATAGAGAGAAGTGCCTGTCTTTAGAGTTAACAAGCCCCCCCCCCCACCACTCCACTACCTCTCATTGATCTTTCAACCCCTGCACTTCCATGACCTCTGCCCCCCCCACACACACACACACACACACACACGCACACACACACGGGCACACTTTGGGGTGGAGTGACCCGGTGTAGCGCTCTGATTGGCTGCTTCACATTCAGGAGACGGCGCGAAAACCAATCCCTGTTACCCAACGCCCTCGGTAGTAACACACATTTGTCATCTAGTATACAAGGCTATTGACGTAGCCCAGTGTTGGCCAAAACAACACTTTTATTCTAGCTAAATTGCTCAATAATCGCAATACTGTATATGTATAAAATGCTAATATGGTCTTGGACCTTTATATGGGTTTCAGCTGCACTAATGGACACTGTCATATAAAAACCTAGCGTATAACTATTTGTATAACCTTTTGTACCTTTAAAAGTGTTTAATTGTTAAAATAGGATTTACATGTCTAGATAGTTCGTAAATTCAACACTACGCTCCGCTATGTCAGGGGGTAGCAAACATTGTCCAACCTGAGCTAAAGACAACAATAAAAAAGTACGGAAAAGAACTGTGAAACTGTTAGCTGCTGGGTCTCTACTGGCCTTTATGTGAAAATTAACTCCAGTATTATGAAAAATGTCCATTTAATTGGCCTATTACTATGAAAATCTTAGCGATTTTGACAACATAATTCCAAACTCTGAGCGAGCAGAGCGTGGCTAGCTCTCGGCTAGTATCATTATCATTTGATGCTATTAGTTGTAGCATAAAATCTGAGACTAAAAATGACAAAACTAATCTTGCCTTTTATAATCAAATGAATTGCAAGTTTCTTATGATCCTATACTCATAATGAAAATGCTAAAATAGTTTTCTTGCAGTTGTTAGCTTTCGATATAAAATAGCATAAAGATAGGCCTACAGAGCGATTGGCCAATGTTACAAAGAGGCTCTGTTTGCAACGCTAACAACGCCGTTAGCAATGTGTTTAAAAACATTACCAGAATATAAAAAGAACTGACCCTAAATGTCACTTTTTGTTCAGTTAATAGTCACACATTTGTTTTTAATTCCGAGCACCAATCCTCCCAAACCCCCCAATTTCGCCTCCACTTGCCGTCCGTATGAAATGTCGTCTCTGCATTGTGTTGTTTCGTGTTGCTCTCTGTTGATGCTAAGCTACCACGCTAACCCTCTTTATTTGCCTCTTCTCTGCAGATGCGAACGACCGCGGAGGTGAGAGACACTGTTGCTAATGAAGGAAATCTGCCACAGCACTTTGAAAAAACCGAGGATCATTCCTGCAGGACTCCAAACGACACGCAAGACGATGGGACTTGCCCTGTTTGTTTTCCGCCGAAAATATATTAATATAAAATGTACATATTCTTTTATCGACGACAACGTGTATGCTGCTACGTATGAGGACACTTTTTATTATTGTTATTTATGGCAAAAACGAATGCGCCGCCTGGTGTGTGACCGTAACTTTCACTACTGGATGCTGGTCTGCTGTGGATGTATAAAAGAGAGAGTATTTTTTAGAAAACCGATGACCACGCTTCACTGAGAAAACTGACTTTTTGTAATACACTTTTTGGACGCGGTGAAGCACATGTACTTGAACTGAAGGCAGGTCCTAGGACTGATTTTTTGGGACCGTGGAAAGCGTCGAAACCTCCTGTGGACTTTTGGGGGAACGGTGACGCGGAGATGGGACGGTCCTGAATGCTCTGTCGTATAATGTGAAGATGACGTTCCTCCTTGTTGGGCGGGTCACAAGGTGGAAGCAAGTGGGAGAAAACGGATTGGCTTTGCTTGAAATGCAGCGTGGAGCTCTTCAAATGTTCTGAATGTCTAGTAGGCTACAGCAAGACTATCGGCAACTTATATAAGTACGTGTTGCTAACTAACAAGCCTCATATTTAGGCTATGTAGCAGTTTCAAGATAGCCTAAAGTTATAACCACTAGCGTTACTCTCACCTCCGATGCCAAAACATTTGTAGAGCTAATGGCTAGTCTCCAACCAAGCTAGCTCATAGACTGTAGACTATTTCTTCTGGTAGATAACATTAGTCACCAAAAGTAGCAATAGGCTAAATGTCTAAATACATTTGAAAACACACACATGAAATCCTATTGTACCGCCTTGACTTGTTTCAATTTGAACAATTTCCGTGAGTAGCATCTGTGCTAAAGGCTAACAGATGCTATCTTTGGAATTGGCCATATATGGTTACGTTCAAAGCAGCCAGAGGGGGGAAAAGGAACCATTCCTTTAACAATTGCTGAATTATTTTTCTGCTAAATACAGATACTGAGACATGGAGGGGAGCAAAGTGGTTAGACACTCCATTAATACTTGAAAAAATTACAACGCTAACAAGGAAGCTTAAGTTAGCTACATGCTACATATGGTAACGTTAGCTACAAGTGTCGTTTTTTCGCTTCTACTGAAACAATTTGCTGTGAAAAAAACATCCATATGGACCCGATGTTGGCTTGACTTTATATGTGTGTGATAAATATATGTTTATGGTCCACCAGAAAAAGGACAAAAAAGTGAACAATTGTGAGTTTTTTTTCCCCCCTCGGCTAGGCCGCGCCCCCTTGTATGCCAGCTGTATCTATAACCACTGCTGTGTCGACTATGGCGCAAGATATCTCACTGTCGTTGTTTTTATTCCACACTGCATTTTCACTACTGCCTCCTTTAGTCCCGCCTCCGCCGTGTGACTCCGCCCACTCAGGAAGAACAGATGTATTTGAGTTTCTTTGCATTTGTTTTGCGCTTCATTTCAGTCCTGGCTGTCTAAAGGGATATGACTGTAGGTATATACAGAGACACCCGACACGCCGATCACCATTTTGGATCCGCTGTAAAAAATAAAAAATCTGTAATTTTATTTAAATGTTTCCAAAGACAAAAAACGACCTGTATATACTTACTTGATATCCCTCTGTCTAGTACACTACATTTATTTAAATACTTTGTTCAGTATTGTTAATATTTATATTCAGTGTTAAAGTTATTCTCTTTGTTCTCCATTTTTGATCCGAACCGTCGAAACTGCCATTTTGACTGAAACGTGTTTTTTTTTTGACATTCCGAATGCTGCATTTGTGTACTGCAAATAAGGAGCGCCTAAGTTCGAATTACTCACATTTAGAAGTTAGGACTGTGATGTTAGATTTCTTTAAGTATGTATATTCCAAGGAACAGAACTAACGTAAAACAATTATGTGCAAAAGAATATATTTACTTCAACATTACAGTCTTTGAGCATACACAAGTGTATTAATGTTGACTTTAATTTAATCTTTTTGCACCTAGTGTTTATGCTAATAGTTGAGGCAATTGTTTAATCAAAGTCAATATGTCATTTTTTTGGGAATGTTGACTTAAATAAGCTAAAAGACAGATCAGAAATACCCTAAAACAAATGAACTAATCCAGACCTACATTAATGAAACTACTCAAACAAGCCTTTTGAACTTGCAGATATTCCTTTTTTGCAGTATGAAGCAGCCATATTGAGAGAAAGACAGAGAAAGAGGGTAGTAGGATGGGTATTTGGGGCCTTTTTGACCGATAGTTACCCTGGACTTGATGCCCCGGCACAGGTGTGGGCAGGTGGGGGCAGCCTGGGTGAGAGTGTGTGCTTCGGACATATGGTTTTGCACTTAAAGGCCCAAGACACGTCAAAGGAGAACTACACTGCAAAAAGCAAAACAAATAAATAAATAAATGTTGAATTCAAAATCTTGACTTGAGTTAAAGTTTCAATTTTCTGGCTGGTTCCAACACGCTTTTTCCCCAACTAATTTTATGCTAAAAAAAATCTACTTAAAAAAAAATAAGTAAGATGGATAAAAAGGGGGATGTTACATTCTTCTTCAACTTTTTTTTTTAAGTAAGGAGCAAACGTTTTATCAGGAAATAATTTGTGTAATCCAGACTAAATCTAAACTAGTTCAGTCGACTCAAGTCAAGATGCTGAATTACCTTTTTTCATTTTATTTTTTTGCAGTGTAAATCTCAAATCTTGGACTTTGTGCCCAGACTCGGTTTAAGTGGCGAGACTTCAGACGGGAGCTCAGAGCGAGAGGGCGGCAATGGCGATTCTCTGCTAAAAATTTGTTTAAAAAAAATCACCGCTATTGCAATGTTTCTGTTCAACTAAAAACTGTTACTAAAGAGGACCTATACGTGTGCCGTTACCACGATGCATGAACGCTTGCACCCAGCCTCAGTTAAAAAGCAAGCTTCTGTCGATATTGTCGCAAACTTGGATAAATGGAGAGTCGCATAAGGAATGGCACTTGGTAGAAAAATGGTTACTAGTTTATCATATCATTGCTGAAAGTATGGCCCGCGAAAATGTGCCAAATGTAGCTTAGCTTTCAGATGCTAATCTACATTTCCCCCGTAAAGCTCGGGATTTTAGGTCAAGCCTGTGTTAAAAACGTAGTTAATGAAAATCCTTTATTCTCATTATACGATTATACAACTGAATTGCGTAGCTCAGATGTTGGTCTCTACAGCAGCTGTCGATTTACCGGCGGATGTTTCGTAATTGTGGCTTGGTTCAGTCCTGAGCAGAGAATCCAGCCATTGCCCCCTTGTCCTGAGCCTGCCTGGTTCACTGTGATCACTCCTGACCAGAACATTCTTGTGTTTGTATTTAAGTGACTTCTGTTGTATAAAAGCGACACGTTTTGTTAGCATATTTTCACATTCATATATATTTATTGATGCTGTAAGATTATATGTTTTTTTCAATATTAACTAAACCTTTATTGCTGTTTTTAGTGTAATAATAAACATATTTATTTAATATACTTGATGTCCGTGCTGGTTTCTACCATTGGTGCAGAGAGAATTATGTTACTTTATAATCATTTTAGAAGTAGGAGTTAAAGTAGTCATCCAAAGTTAAAATGAAAAAAAGGTACCTACTTGAATAACTGATTGATTAAAACTGTTTTAGGTTTTACTGTTGACGTAAAAGGACAAATTAATAGAGGGTAAAATAATTTGATACATTTTCATATGTCACATGAAGCTTTTGGCGCTTACAGACTCACTCACAGTGGAAAGAGTAACCAAATGTTTTACTGTAAGTAAGTAAGTAAGCTACTCAAGTGTGTAATTAACATTTGCGTAAAATGTAAATGTAGCTGCCTCTCCCTATGAGCATGCAATGTAAGGAAGTTAACGCTCATATAAATGTAAAATATACCTAAAATTAATGAGTGTAAAACTAGAAAAGAAACACAAGTTGACAGCCAAAAAATGGTCAGGGGTTTCTCAACTGAGTTCTGAGTCCGAACATCACATGCATTTTGCTCTATCAGGTCAACTTTTTGAGATACAGCCATAGTGTTACGGAATACGTACGACTACGTTATTATGAATTCTGCTTATCAAATTTGATGGAGTAAATAAAAACTGCATGACTTTGGATACGTTGACTTTTATTTCTTGAGGAAAACGGAAAAAACGCCAAGGGTTTCTCAGCTGATGATCCGCAGAAATTTGTTTTTGACGCAAAATCGATTTTTAAAGCATTTCTGTTGCAAAAAATCCCGACCTGATTGAGCAAAACCAAGGTCATTTTCGGACTCAGAGCATCAAAATTAGTCTAATTCAGCTGGAAAACCCTGGACTATTTTCAAAAAATATTGTTTTGTTACCCAGTGAAATCAATCCAAAATGCATACAAAAGCATATAAAATGAATGCACTGTACATTTACACTGCAGGTCACCACCTGGATTCAACCGTTCTGATTTGGGGTCGCTGCAGTTGATCAGGTTTAGGTTCAGCAACACTATGTGCCCAGATATTGAGATCAGCTGACGACCGGACGTCCCGAATGACCAGGGTCTTCCACCAATGGGTTTCTTCTTCCCTGATGGCACGGGCATTTTCCAAGATGACAATGCCAGGATTCATCAGGACACATGGATTGGCCATCAGAGTCCAGATCTTAACCCCCATTGTGAATCTATGGGATGTGCTGGAGAAGGCTTTGCGCAGTGGTCACACTCTCCCATCATCCATACAAGCTCTTGGTGAAAAATGAAAGCAACCCTGGATCTTTCAACATTGCCAGTGCTGTATTCCACGCTAAAGGTGGACTAAGCAAATATTAGAGCGTGTGACCTTTTTTATGTGCCGGTCAGGTTCGAATTAAATATTACTTTTTTTTAACTTCTCCTATTCTTGGCTTTACGGTCGTTTCAAGTTTCCTTGTGGATCATCAAAGTTTGGTCTTTAATCGCTGACCTTAAGAAGAACCTGAAGAAGTCCAGTTCTCAGTTTTAGAACCACTGCACTAGAAGATTTTAAACATTATATAAAGCAAACTGACCACGAGCATAATACAGTTTTTCAGCAGTTAAATATGACATTTTAGAGACTTTTAGACCCCACACAGACGAGGAGTGCAGTGACAGGCCATCCCTGCTCAGGCCAGGTTAACCACTCTGCCGCGGTAACACTCATGTGACTGTCGTGCCTGTCGATACCGCATTTGAATGTAATCCGCCTCTCATTCAAGGTTTATCGCTCTCCCCATTGAAACCTGACTCATATTCCCTGAACAGGTCTCAGATGGACTTCCCTGTACGTGTGGACTGTCAGGCTCGTCAGGAAAGGACCAGGTCTAAGCAGGATTACAGCTGGACTTGGCACTGCACGGTGACGCAACACGAGCAGCGCACTCACTTATTAAGTCTTCTGGCAGCCATCCTTGCTTTAGGCATTGTAGACCAACTAAAATAGAACATACCGGCGTTCAAGTGTTAGAGGCACTTCAGACAAGAACCTTTGTTTAGAGAAGTGAGTCAGATGAAAGCAGGATAAATGAAAAATACATATATAGTTACAACTAGTGCTTTTTAGATTTTTAGATGCCACATTGCAAGACGCTGTTGGCTAAACATCTAGTGCAGGGGAAGGCAAGTTTGCTTGGTGAAGCATCGTCAAAAGACTAAGGGCCAAACCCCCCGAAGTAAAGCACTACTTTCAATAAATGCCAGTGTTGTACATCGTATATGGCTTATTTGAGTGTGTTTCTAAGAATTGACAGTGTTGTTCACATTTTTGAGTACTTTAACAGGCATTTGATCTCTGATTTCTATAATGTCATTTCTCAATATCATCTTGAGGGCCAGAGGTTCAACGGTGGAGGGCCGAATTGGGCTCCCGGGCCTGACGTTGCCTACCACTGATCTAGTGTATAGTTCATTAGTCGAGACATTGGTCAATATGAACACGCCACGCTCGATCGTATCCATCGGCTAATCTCCATCTGTAGTCCTGCACTCACAAATCACAAATACGCTCCCATTCATCCTGCCTATTGGGCGTGTTTTGCGCGGTTGGGGAATCCCGAGCACCCGGAGGAGAAACCTACGCAGAAACTTACGCAGAAACGAGCAGAAAGTCAACCCCCGGGGACACGCCTGATCTTTGTTCCCGGCTCACGCGGTGTTTCCAAATATGAGACATCGCGTGATAACGGTCGCAATTTGTTTTCAAAGGTGCATTATGCAGCTTTTTACGCAAAAGAGGAAAACAAACTATTTGACCTATAGTGACCCAGCGGCTGCATGAGCGATTAGCAGGGCGCCTTTAATTTCACAGTGGCCTCTACAACGCTCCAGGATCAAATGCTTTGTGGGGTTTCTGGTGAGAGAGGGTCCGTCAGCAGTGAAAACCTGAAGGCGCCATGATGACCACTCATACACACATATTAACCTTATTGTTGCATAATGAACCTTTGATAGCGGAACAGTTTTTTGTTTAATCTTTGTCCCTGTCTTAATGCGAGACTTATGACATATATTCAAGAGTGTATACCCAGGTCGGACCTGTTTGGCTTCAGGGATCAGGAAACATTGGGCATTCACAAGGTCCCGACGACATCAACAGCCTCTCCAAATATTCAACAACAGCCTCTCTAACTGCTGACGAAGATCAGGGGTAATAAAAACGTCACCGACTGACAATGTGGTTCAAGTGTCTTGCTCCAGAACGCAGCAACACGATCGAACTGTCTAATTTTATGGCAACCCGCTTGATATCAGCCGAGCCACTGTTGCTCCACTGAGGGGCCAGAAGGAAACCACCTCAGCAGATTAGCGGGGTTCATTTCGCCGGGCACTTGGACGTGGCAGGTTTGGAGCATAAATCCGTGCCACTGAAGGGCCTTACGGGGCTAAGACTGGAGGAATGTTGTAAGGATTTGTTCTGAGATTATCAGCAAATCTGGATGTGGTTCATGAGCTGAGTGAGTGCACGGACTTTACACTGCGACACAGTGGACGCAGCAAAAACCAAAGTGAGGGCTGTTTTAGAGCTCAAAGAACAAGCTCATTTCAAACTGTCAAACATTTAGTGGTGCGTTGTGAAAGTGGAAGTATGATTCTTATGGGTACCACAACAATGATACAGTATGTTAGGTTGTAACATTTTAAACAATGTCTATGTGAGGACGATACTTTTTCCGCCTTCCTGTGAGCCTCGGGAAGAGGGGGAAACGCGTTCTCCAGCTGGAAAAGCTGGGAAAACAACTGGGTCAAAACCAATCGCCGAGGATAGGTCCTTTTCTATCGTCCTCATGGCGGGTAGCTGACATTGCTGCAATACCACCCCCTAGTGGCCAAAGGCAACTCTAAAAGGAACTTTTAAAACAGAAACCTATGGAGACCTTACACCTCACAAAAACAGCTTAAACGCCACAAAGGGTTTTAGTTTTTCTAAAGATCGCTGTCACCCATGTTATATTGAATTGAACATTTTAGCTTGGGACTTTGATTGACAGTGTCTGCAGCAGTGCGGAGGCTTCCTGGCCTTTTGCTCTTTTTAAGAGCATGCTCTGTAGGAGGAGCAAGGTGCGCCATGTTCATTTCACAGACCACATGGGCCCTTAATCATGAATGGAGCTGAACGGCTTCCACCCTTCTCCTGTATCTTTGATCAAAACGAGCTTCCCAACTTCCCAATTAGTTGAATTGTTAATTCACAGTCTAATGTAGTGGTGGCCAAAGTGCGGCCCGGGGGCCAAATGCAGCCCTCAGACAAATTTTTGGTGGCCCTCAAGCGTCTTGTTGAATTGGTACACATCGCCAGAGATGGTACTTTTTACTGCAAATCTAATCATTCTGTATAAATATAGCCCCTGTTTTCTGTGAGACGGAGCTGCTTTAAGCTTCCAAGTCTAAATAATGTGGGACACAGTTAAAACCGCTCTTAAATGCATCCAGTTGAATGTTTCACTGCATTAGCCACTGGTTTGTGGCCCTCAACGTCGTATAAAACTTCAATATTCGGTCCTCAATGAAAACAAGTTCAGACACCCCGGTCTAATGTGAGCTTTTCAGTTAGACACTGCTACTTTCTGGAGTTTAGCGTGAGCTGTCGTCGTTGGAGTACCATGATTGCGAGAGAAATGTCCTACATTAATGTCCGCAAAAAGTTCATTTCTGTGATATTTTATAAAACAACCAAAGTTTAGCTAACGACACATTTTAATGTTTAGCTCAGTTCAACGCTAATCAGTGAAAAGACTCAAACCTATGGGAACAACGACGTCACATCTCAGGAAAACAGGCTCCCCAGTCCACACGAACGCAACATTTGAGCTCGACTTGGCTTTGAGCTTCTTGTTCCGACAGTAGGACCCCACGTGATGAGGAACAAACTTTGGGTCCTTTACGGTTGTTCATGTGCGAAACATATCTGATTTGGTGCCCTAATTCTGTAATACATGCACATACAAAATAGTAACCCACAATTTCCCAGCTTGTACTCTCCATTTTCTTGGGAAAATGCTCAGAACGGGTCTAGTGGACTATGGGCTTTAGACATGTATGTTCCCTATAATGCTGATCAACGGGCTTCGGCAGTAGAAGAAGAAACCACCCAAGAACAGGACTACTCAAAACTGAATACCACTCCAGCGTTTTGGACGAGGAGGAACATTCTAAAATGGTTCATTCATTACATTATTTAAAAGGTTTTTTTTTTCAGCGGGGGGAGTGATTCGTTAAGTCCTCCTGGTGATCAGCAGCCTCTGTCGTCACGTAGCTCCACACTTAGCTTCTTGCCGCGTCACTGAACAGTTATTTTTAGCTCCGTCTCAGAGCTGCTGACAGGTGGAAACAACTCACATGAAAAACCTTTCCACAGCGCGGCTGGCACAAGCTCTGGTGTGCAAAGTCACCTTTTTACTTCAAAGGGCGGTGTGTGTAGCATGTGGCCGCTGGGTAAGGACATGTCATTGCTTATTTCAAAGGTCTAACTACTGGCTCTAGTACTAGTCTCGTCCAGTTGAATGGGGATTTGGGGCTTTTAGGATTTTAACTATAAGATAAGGGACACCCAAAATACCGGGCTTTGTCAGCGTTCTCATTGGGTAGTCAGCTCCGAAACAAAACACGTGAAATAAACAACTTTCATGTCTGTAAAATATTTTTGTAATCAGAGTCTTTCCACTATTCCAGGCAATGTGTGTGATTGAAGAACATACAGTGCGTTTCGAAAGTATTCGGCCCCCTTGAACTTTTCGACCTTTTGCCACATTTCAGGCTTCAAACATAAAGATGTAAAACTGTAATTTTTTGTGAAGAACCAACAACAAGTGTGACACAATCATGAAGTGAGACGAAATTTATTGGATATTTCAAACATTTTTAACAAATAAACAACTGAAAAATTGGACGTGCAAAATTATGCAGCCCCCTTAAGGTAATACTTTGTAGCGCCACCTTTTGCTGCGATTACTGCTGTAAGTCGTTTGGGGTTTGTCTCTATCAGTTTTGCACATTGAGAGACTGAAATATTTGCCCATTCCTCCTTGCAAAACAGCTGGAGCTCAGTGAAGTTGGATGGACAGCGTTTGTGAACAGCAGTTTTCAGTTCTTTCCACAGATTCTCGATTGGATTCAGGTCTGGACTTTGACTTGGCCATTCTAACACCTGGAGATGTTTATTTGTGAACCACTCTATTGTAGATGTTGCTTTATGTTTTGGATCATTGTCTTGTTGGAAGACAAATCTCCGTCCCAGTCTCAGGTCTTTTGCAGACTCCATCAGGGTTTCTTCCAGAATGGTCCTGTATTTGGCTCCATCCATCTTCCCATCAATTTTAACCATCTTCCCTGTCCCTGCTGAAGAAAAGCCCAAACCATGATGCTGCCACCACCATGTTTGACAGTGGGGATGGTGTGTTCAGGGTGATGAGCTGTGTTGCTTTTACGCCAAACATAACGTTTTGCATTGTTGCCAAAAAGTTGGATTTTGGTTTCATCTGACCAGAGCACCTTCTTCCACATGTTTGGTGTGTCTCCCAGGTGGCTTATGGCAAACTTTAAACAACACTTTTTATGGATATCTTTAAGAAATGGCTTTCTTCTTGCCACTCTTCCATAAAGGCCAGAGTTGTGCAGTATACGACTGATTGTTGTCCTATGGACAGAGTCTCCCACCTCAGCTGTACATTTCTGCAGTTCATCCAGAGTGATCATGGGCCTCTTGGCAGCATCTCTGATTAGTTTTCTCCTTGTATGAGCTGAAAGTTTAGAGGGACGGCCGGGTCTTTGTAGATTTGCAGTGGTCTGATACTCCTTCCATTTCAATATTATCGCTTGCACAGCGCTCCTTGGGATGTTTAAAGCTTGGGAAATCTTTTTGTATCCAAATCCGGCTTTAAACTTCTCCACAACAGTATCTCGGACCTGCCTGGTGTGTTCCTTGTTCTTCATGATGCTCTCTGCGCTTTAAACTGACCTCTGAGACTATCACAGAGCAGGTGCATTTATACGGAGACTTGTTTACACACAGGTGGATTCTATTTATCATCATTAGTCATTTAGGTCAACATTGGATCATTCAGAGATCCTCACTGAACTTCTGGAGAGAGTTTGCTGCACTGAAAGTCAAGGGGCTGAATCATTTTGCACGCCCAATTTTTCAGTTTTTTATTTGTTAAAAATGTTTGAAATATCCAATAAATTTCGTTTCACTTCATGATTGTGTCCCACTTGTTGTTGGTTCTTCACAAAAAAGTACAGTTTTATATCTTTATGTTTGAAGCCTGAAATGTGGCAAAAGGTCGAAAAGTTCAAGGGGGCCGAATACTTTTGCAAGGCACTGTATCAGGAAGCTAAAGTTAAATATATATCTTTCCTTTCAAACTAAACATTTTGTAATGCCAAGGATAGAACTGGGACTCTCTTATGGCCCTTATGGTTGCAGATGTTTCACCTAAAATGTATTGTGTTACTGTGTTATCTTTGATACAGTATGTGAATTGTTTTATAGATCACTGCACGCGCTCCTCTTGGGTCCGGTCATTACTGTAAAGGAGATTGTAAATCTCAATGAGTTGAAATGACTTTTTGTCCTTTCATTTCCCGCTTTGGTTGTGTTCTTGGCCAAGACACAATCTAGTCAATCCTCCCCGCTGGCAGCTGTGAACAATTCAGCCAATACTGTCAATCCAAGCTATTTTAAACCAGGAACAGGGAAAAGGTTCAGTCAAGGAAAAGCTACTTTCATTTCCTGAAGGTGCGCGATCATTTTCATTAAAAATGAGGAAACACACCATCAATTATGACGTTATTGATCACAACACTCTTTTTGGTTCCATTTGTATAACCTTTTTTCAGGCAAATAAAAGACCAGGTATGGCAGCGCTGTAGTACTCGGTCTGAAAAGCTTGTGCTGCCAGCGTTAGACAAATGTATCTCATATTAGTCATCTGGATTGTATAGTAAATAATGAATGCATCGAGTCCACAGATAAGCGGTTGCCGTAATGGGTTGAAGCGGAGGTGAAACAGGCAGGACGTGCACGCAACAGCCCGGGAACTGGGCGCTGCTCTCAGATAACTTTTAGACGTGGCCCGGCTGGGCTTTGAGAGTTTGCGCAAATGGAAGAGAATTATGGCGAGAGGTTCAAAGTTGCTGCGTTGTTTTGATCATGTTGCTTCCGCGGGACTTGAAATCACAAGGAATTTCGAAGATTCATTTGGCGTGAGAGAGCTAGAGCGAGGTTCTGCTTCTGTACCTTTCGTAACATTCGTGGGTCGCGGGTGACCAACCAGAAGGTCACCGGATCAGATCTGGCACATTAATTCATTCGCTCATTGCCTCTTTTAACTGAGCCATCCATCCATGCATTTTCTTCCACTTGTCCGTTGCCGGGTCGTGGGGGCAGCTGTTGGAGCTGCACCAGCCCCTATGGCTCCTCCTGCAGGTGGTGGGTCCACAGAAGGACGGCCTCATGGTTCTAACCGGGCCTGTTGGTCTCTCATAAGGGGCTTCTGAACCGCTCTCTGTCTGACCCGTCACCTAGGACCTGTTTGCCATGGGAGACCCTACCAGGGGCACGAAGCCCCCGACAACAGAGCCCCCAGGATCATACGGGCGCTCAAACCCCTCCACCACGTTTAGGTGGCGGTTCCAGGAGGGGCTTTTAACTGAGCACTTTGTTCAAAGACAGCGCTGGGAATTGGGTCACTCGCAGTAACGGCGATAAACTGCACTGATGGAGGTAGATCGTAAAAATGGCCCGGTCTCTCACGTTTCTTCTCTTTCTATTGGCAGCCTCGGAGCAACAATTTTACACCCCGCAGGAGATCTGCACACTTGGCCATTGGACTGGATCAGGGAGGCGCACACGGGGCTGCCAAAGCCCAGCGCGTAAAGCTGCTACACGGAGGATAGTGCGACGTTTTCCCGGGGACAGAGTGTACCATTTTCACACATAGTACACTGCCTGGCCAAAACAAAAAAGGCGACGTCTCGATCCGGGGGTTGCTGCTGCCGTTGGTCTGGTCCAGGTTGAGTTTATGTGGCCAAAGACTAAGGTCAGCTGACTACCTGAACATACGGAACGATGGGCATATTCTAAGATGACAACGCTTTGACACGGACGGCATCTTTGGGAACACTCACAGATCGTTGAAGCTACAGACTCACAAATGCTGGATTTGTTGTTGATTGTTGTTTAAATGTGCTAAATATTCCTCTAGTTTGCATCAAGTTTAATGAGAAGCATGAAAGATTTCCCCAAGAAAACCGTATTGAGCATTGAAACTCGCAGCCTGGGTTCATGCGCGATTGTATGTCCACTTTAAAATGGATTGTGAACTCGTGGGATGTCTCAGAGAGGACGGAGGGAGTGGACTTTACGTGTGAAGTTGACTTTGTTATCTGTGGATTGACAGAGGTTTCCTGCCTCCTTTCGTCCCCCGCACAGACTGACCCCAGACCAGCTCCGAGCACTTTTATCACGACACTACGTTTCACCAGGAGGTCGTTATCTGCACACAGCACGTCGGCACTTCCTAACCGTCCCTCTCACTCTTTTTACATTTTTTTTTATTATTAACGTTTATACAAATAATTACAACAAAGAGGAAATAGTGCCAGGGGATACATTACATTTTACCAGAGGAAGATATGTCATTAAAAAAACCACAACAACAACAACAACACTCATACAAAATATTAAGAAGAGCCAGGAGTAAGATTGTACTTTTCTATTATAAACTGTATTGAATTAATAGTAGAAACATATAGGTTCATGTCTGCAAGAAAAGTATACAAGTGTTTTTTTTATTTTTTTTATCAGCCCATTTCATTAAAGCTGAATAACAAATTTCACATCTCTGCCAATTTTTTGATCAAAATAGATACATACATCTTTGGCGTCCCTCTCGCTCTTCTCACGAGTCACGACGCAGGGATTACACAGTGTAGCAGAGACAAAATGAAATGTCTCTTTTTGGGCATTATTGTCTCGATACGTCAATACATTCTCAGTACTAGGTGTCAATACTGGATGAGTATCGATATTACTTAGTTTAGTTTATTTCACTCAACAAAAATGAAAACGCAAAGACATAAAAACCTTTTCCATGCATGAGGAAAATTGTCTAAAGCCCACGTGCAATATTCAGGCATCTAATCAGCATCTTGATATGCATCTGTGAGGTGGATTCTCTCGGGAAAGTGCTCACCAACACAGATTCTGGGAGAAATGGGTCTATTGTGTTCTTAGAAAACCTTTTATGTCTTTGAGTTCACCCTATGAAGAATGAGAACAAAAGCAAACGTGTTGTGTTTAAATTCTTGCTCAGTGTGGTACAGTAGGATCCTGTTAGTCGTGCTTTACAGCCAGCTATAGTCTTCCTTCCATATGCAGGATTGTGTTAGTATGGTAATGGTCTCAAATTATAAAGCACTTTTCTACCTCCATACACCAATGTTACCAATGTAACAAGTGAGTAAAACTGGACAGAAAAAATATCATTATAAAAGTGTAAAAATACATGTCATCCTGCATTACATTTACAGATAGTCAGTGCCAACACATCTTTTCAGTCGTCCTTTAAAGACGGGGCTTCTGTTCTATTTTGAGCAGTTTTAATAGCAAGATATTTCATTCTTTCAAAGCCCTATCATAGACTAAAGTGCTTTTGAAAAAGAACAGCATTGCTTCATTCATCATCGCTGCAAAGTTCTGTTCAGTTTGTATTAAAAGTACTATCTTCCTTATCTTAAAGGAACAGGCCACCGTTTTTCCACACTGAGAAATGTTCTTACCTGAGCTTAGACGAGTTGATGCGTGAAAAAAACATGTTGTTAGCATTTTAGCCTCTCCTCCTCTCCTCTATATGGGGCCAAACAGGGGTGAAGCTACAAGTGACCAAGCTCTTCCACGTTTACCCTATTTAAATACGGTTATGTGAGTAGTTACACGATCCAAGTCCGTGCAGTAATATCTTCACTTTGCTGCGCAGATATCAAAGTGCTCCTAAGGTGTTATTACGCCTTGCAATATAGTTCCGCTTTTTATCCGCCGAGAAAATCATTTCATTTTGTGTAACTATAGAGTTTGGGATTGTGATGTCGTATATCGCTAAGCATCATGGGATGCTTAGGAGATTTTAAAAGTTAAAATACTGGCATTATTGTTCACATTAAAACACTTGGACAGTGAGTTTGATGTATTTACCAGCAGTAACTCAGCAGCTAGCGGAGTTCTTTTCTCCCACTTTTTATACTGTTTTTAGCTAATGTTTTTCTATGGAAAATGTATGCTAACAGCTGCAAACATGGCGGATCTCCATGGTAACTGTGGATTTTTCCGAACTCTATACTTGGATCGTGTAACTACTCACGTAACCGTATTTAAATAGGGGGAACTTGGAAGAGCTTGGTCGCTTCTAACTTCACCCCCGTTTGGCCCCATAGAGGAGAGGAGGAGAGGCTAAATGCTAAACTGCATCTTTGGTCTATTTGCGTGACTGAGCGCAAGCACAAAGACCAGACAGGTACGTATCAACTCGTAAAAACACTGGCCTGTTCCTTTAACACATACAGTGAACATCATCATTATAAAGAAGCCAGTTTTAAAGCAGTACTAAGTAACTCTTGCCCCTAGAGGCCATAAGCGCAACTGCCATAGCATCTTGCGTTTTTTTTTTAAACGTATTTATTGTCCGTGATCGTAAACACTACGCTGACAGAAAAGGCGAAGGGAGAGAGGGATATTGTACATCCAATTACACAATGGAAATACTTTTTTTTTTTTCACTCAAACTTGGCTGTAAATACGGTTTAAAGTGGCGCTAGCCCGCAGTTAGCTTTGCCCGTTAGCCTGCTAGCTTCTTCTTCGTGATTCTAATAGTGTGTATTGGTGGCTCCGGTCCGGTGGCAGTCAAGTTGCAATTGTGGTTTTATGGCCAGAGACACCAGGGGGAGATGAAAGCCCCCCCAATCATCCCATTAACACATGTATTACCCCCAGAGGGACCACGGAAAGGATTTATTAAGGTAAACAAGTTACTTTATTACTGCTTTAATATTAAAATTTGAATTAACCGGTGCCGCCCAATCTATTTTCCACCACCCACTTTACACGACATGTCCAGCTGTAATTGGACTCTGATTGTTTATCCACTTCAACGTCTGCGCATTTGTGTTGGATTGGTTTTAATATTGATAAAACGCAATCAAAATGAAAACTGTTATTTCATTAGCGAATGTTTGAAAATAAATGAGCGGTGAATGTATCAGTATTGGTATTTATTGGCACTGGCTAAAATTACGCCGAACTTAAAGTAAATCATATCACTTTTCTTCAGTAATTGGATCAGGTCAGAAAAAGCTGTCATAAACGCTCCTAAACCCGGGCTGACGTTGTGTGTAAGTCAATCGCTTCTTATTTTGTAACACTGCGTGACCTTTCCCATGTGTGTTAGGTTTGTCTCAGCTGCTCCTCCTACACGTGGCCGTCGTAAACACGGTTATAAGGAGACGGCGCTGTTTACACGCCTCATTAGACGCGCAGTAACCGGACCCCGTGTTGATGCCGTTGTTTTGGTTTACGCTCCAGCCGCTCTCCGCGAAGTCACCGCCGACCCCGCAGACGCAGGGCAGGTCACGGCGCTGGCAAAAACATTTGTAAATTAGGCAAACGCTCCGATGATGCAGTCGCTCAAACTATTTTGAGATGGCTTTCTTTATGATCATAATATTTCCCAATGAAGTGCAAATTTAGCAACTGATTTAACACTTAACACCCTTATGAATCGGTACTCAGCATTAATATTTAACGTTTTCAAAATGTGTTGACACTTTTTGAGTAATTTTTTTTTAGCTAATTGTATGCTGTGATGGTTCAAAGGAAAATGCGGTAGACATATTATCTTTATTTTATTACACAGTAAGATCCAAAAAATAGGACTGTAGAAGAAAAAAAGGATAAAAAGTGCATGAATGAAGTGAAATGCTTTTGTATTGTATATGTTTGTGTAAGTTTTCCTTCATATCAGTAATTTTCCATCACACTACAGATGTTAAAATATTGACAAGACAGTGGGTGGATTGACTTGAGGAGATAAAAGTAGGACTGCAACTAACGATTATTTTGGTAATCAGTTTATCTGCAGATTATTTTTATTATTGCGCTTGGCTGTGAAAGGAGCATGAAAATGTTATTATTTTTGCTATATTGTAAGGCGTAATATTATAGGAGCACTTCGATGTCCGCGCAGTAATATCTCACTACTGCTCCTAAGTTGTTATTACGCCTCACAATATAGTTCCCCTTCTTATCCGCTTAGAAAATCGACGTTTGATTTTGTATAACTAGACTTGGATCGTGTAAAGGCTCACGTAACTGTATTTAAAAAGGGGGAACGTGGAACAGTTTTGTAGCTTCTACATTTACGTGACAGAGGTAGACCCGCTCACAGTGCCCTCAGGGCGGGACAGGTAGAGGTAGACCCGCTCACAGTGCCCTCAGGGCGGGACAGGCAGAGGTAGACCCGCTCACAGTGCGCTCAGGGCGGGACAGGTAGAGGTAGACCCGCTCACAGTGCGCTCAGGGCGGGACAGGCAGAGGTAGACCCGCTCACAGTGCCCTCAGGGCGAGGACAGGCAGAGGTAGACCCGCTCACAGTGCCCTCAGGGGGAGGACAGGTAGAGGTAGACCCGCTCACAGTGCCCTCAGGGCGAGGACAGGTAGAGGTAGACCCGCTCACAGTGCGCTCAGGGCGGGACAGGTAGAGGTAGACCCGCTCACAGTGCGCTCAGGGCGGGACAGGCAGAGGTAGACCCGCTCGCAGTGCGCTCAGGGCGGGACAGGCAGAGGTAGACCCGCTCACAGTGCCCTCAGGGCGAGGACAGGCAGAGGTAGACCCGCTCACAGTGCCCTCAGGGGGAGGACAGGTAGAGGTAGACCCGCTCACAGTGCCCTCAGGGTGAGGACAGGTAGAGGTAGACCCGCTCACAGGGCGCTCAGGGCGGGACAGGTAGAGGTAGATCCGCTCACAGTGCAATCAGGGCAGGGACAGGCAGAGGTAGACCCGCTCACAGTGCACTCAGGGCGAGGACAGGTAGAGGTAGACCCGCTCACAGTGCCCTCAGGGCGAGGACAGGTAGAGGTAGACCCGCTCACAGTGCGCTCAGGGCGGGACAGGTAGAGGTAGATCCGCTCACAGTGCAATCAGGGCAGGGACAGGCAGAGGTAGACCCGCTCACAGTGCACTCAGGGCGAGGACAGGTAGAGGTAGACCCGCTCACAGTGCGCTCATGGCGGGACAGGTAGAGGTAGATCCGCTCACAGTGCAATCAGGGCGGGACAGGTAGAGGTAGATCCGCTCACAGTGCAATCAGGGCGGGACAGGTAGAGGTAGACCCGCTCACAGTGCCCTCAGGGCGAGGACAGGCGGCCGCAATCTCCGCTCTGAGAACCGGTGTAGCGATTTCAAACTACCCCCATTCACCTAACCACCCGGTACTTTAAAATGTATTTCAGATTACCGGGGGGTAACCTGAAACTGATTTCAAGCTACACCCCCAGATTTCAGATTACCCCCCGCCAATTGGCACGGCCGCGTTAAATAGAAAATGCCCCGATGTTAATAGCTAAACTACCCCCATTTCAGGCTACCCCCGGGGGTAGCCTGAAACGGGGGTAGTTTAAAACCTTTACACCGGGCCTGAGCAGAGTCTGCCGAGTTGCGCTCAGACCGGGGACAGACAGGCTCGGACCCGGACTCAGAGCACAGCGGCACGGGGAGACAGCGGGCGCAGCAGCGAGGCACTGAACCCCCTGTGTCATGACAATAGCGACGTA
This sequence comes from Proterorhinus semilunaris, assembly GCA_021464625.1. Taxonomy (NCBI): domain Eukaryota; kingdom Metazoa; phylum Chordata; class Actinopteri; order Gobiiformes; family Gobiidae; genus Proterorhinus; species Proterorhinus semilunaris. Next base: position 7,425,697 of record CM038350.1, read on the forward strand.
TCGAAAGTTTGGAAAGAAACTCCAAACTCCAAAGTCAGCTAATACAACGCAACTTAACGGAGCGTTCGCAGCAGCAAAGTGAAAACGTAGAACTGACACGTTTATAGCAATGGACTGTTTTAATTGTTGCATTTGCACAATGCAAATTAAATGCATTAAATGTCAGAGCTTAACATTTGTTCTTATCGTTGGTCCTTAGCTTGTCACATTTTGTCCCAGGTTCATGATGATATAGTTGTGGTTCGCTAAACGTTTGCGAGACGGTTTGCGGTTTATTTGGACAAATTATCTTCAATGGCTTTCAGCGTCCATTTACAATTTGCAGTTTCGTTCCACGTCACTTCCGGTCTCCATGGCCAATGCGGAAGTGATTTTCTTTTCCAAAATAAAAAGGTATTTTTTTGCCAGATTTAGGGAAAATTCTAACATCAATCTTGAATGCAATTCTGTTAACTACGTAAAGTAGTCTAATGTGTCATTATGCACTTTAAAAAAAGTGCATAATGGAAACATGCCCATTGGATGATGAACTGGGGCAATGGGGGCTTTTCTGCTCTGGTACACCTGCAACACTGTCCTGAAGAAGTTGGACGGTAGATGTTTAAATCAGTTGGTAAGACTGCAGAGAGAGCGTTCAAAACATGTTAAGGTAGACACAAAAGCAAACCCATGGAAGGCTAAAAAAAACGTTATACGGCAGAGATCTTCTTCCTGGTTTGGTCTGCATCACAGGAGCTGTAGCCTGGTTTGGCCTGCAGCTGGAGAATTATGAGCAGCTTAAAACTGTGACTTGAACTGGTTTGACCCTTGGCCTCCTCAAAGGAAACGTCTACTCAGAAGAACCATAAAACTCCACTTTGAGCGAGGGAAAAACGCCTTGATGTTATGTTTAAGTGTGGGTTATACATGAAGGGTACGGCGCAGGCGTCTACGCAAAAGTGTTCACCTCTCTTCAAATTACAAAACTATACTGTGACAATTTCTTTGACTCCGGAGCCTTTGCATTTTGAGTTTGAACGTTCTATCGGACTGCAATACTTTAAACACATCAGGTAATTTAAAGATTAGATTAGATTGGTTTATTGAAAAGGGGACAGTGCAATTTCATATAACACATGAACAAACATGGTTTAAAAAAGCCAGAATTAGCCAGAAGGCTATTTTTCATCTGTAGTCCCCTGGCCAAGATGTAAAAAGGCCTTAAAATTCAAGCATGAAAATACATTTACAAGTCTTTGACAAATCAATAACAACAATATAAATGACACTGTGAAATACCTAAAGGCGCTGTACCTGTTACAATATTAAAACACACAAGAAACACTTGTTCAAAAGGATACGTTATCCAAATATACAATACAGCATAACATGCTCAGCTTTTAATGTTGGCAGACGTATGTTAATGAGCCAATTTTTTTTATTTTTTATTTTTTGTAAAGGCCTTTTAAGTGGTGAGCTGTTTAACCTCCTCAGGTATTGAGTTCCACTCAGCAACGCCCCTCACTGACCAGGCCGAGCGACTGAACGCACTCCTGCTCAGAGGGACGACACAGTCGCCTCTTACAGAGCCTCGAGTGACGCGCTCAGATCTGTTTCTTTGGCTGATGAACTCATGTGTTTTGTATATGAGACTCAGATCTGCAAATCTATGGAGACGGTCCCAGTTTGAGAGGCTATACTTTTTTAGAATTGCACAGTGATGATAGTGCCTTGGTTTTTTGCCCATGACTTTAATGGCTTGTTTGTATAATGCTTCCAAAGGTCTTTTGGCGCTCTGACTTGCCTAAGACCAACTTGTTAGGAAGTAGTGGCTGAATCATGGAATGTAGAAAAAATATTGCGATTGAGCGAAAATGTGCGAGATAAAATGTAATATTTGTGCATAATTTGTCAATATGGGCTTTAAAGGAGAGTTGTGAATCAATTACTAACCCAAGATATTTGTATTGATTTACAATTTGTAATTTTTTTCCAGCAACTACTTTGTCGGGATTAAATGAAGCTCTATTGGTTTTACTGAAAAACATACCTATAGTTTTTGAAATATTTAGATGTGACAAGAGTCATTGCTTTAGTGAGTTTAGCAGCAACAATGTCCTTGGAGCGACTGTGAACAAATAAAACGGTGTCATCTGCGTACATCAAACATTGAGCTTCAGAACAGACAGTTGGTAAATCATTAATATAAAAGCTAAATAAGAGGGGGCCTAATATTGAGCCCTGAGGAACCCCGGTGGTTAGCCTACGAGACTCAGACTTGCTGTTGTTAATTAATACAGATGGTGTACGATCATGCAGGTAAGATTCAAATCAGCTCACAGTGTCACGAGAGAAATTAAACTGAGAGCTTAGTAAGTAGAACAGAGTGGTTTACTGTGACAAACGCTTTCCTGAGATCCAAGAATACCGCCCCTACTACTCCACCCTTGTCAAGAGAATATTTTATTTTCTCAATAAAAAGGCATGTAGCCGGTTCAGTGGCGTGTTTGGATCTGAAACCAAACTGCATGGCGTGGAAAGAGGGGGAGCTACTGTTTTAATACTGGACAACCTGCTCAGCCACCCATTTTTCTGCAACTTCGGAAATTGCCGGTAGTTATTCAGAGAGGTTGAACAATAGTAGATTTCCAGGCCTTTGGAAAGTGACCACTGGAAATTGAAAGATTAATGATGGAAGCAATGGGAGTAGCAAGAGCGGATCCTGAATCTTTAAGCATGTTTGTATCCACTCCAAAGACATCCCTGGCCTTAGATGGTTTGAGGGTTTTAAGTATGTTAATGACTTTGGTCTCAGTGATGTTTGTTATGAAAAAAGACTGTGTTGCAGACAATGAGTATTCTTTTTTTTTGTTTTACTATAAAGTTCTTAGAGATTTCTGCTACAGATTCAATACAGTAAATGTTAAATGCATCAGCTATTACCTTGGGTTCTGTTGAAATGTCTATTTTAGAATTTCCACGTGCACTTTTCAAAGCAGTGACAAAGAGGCTGCTTTACTTTTCTAATTCTTGTCCACTATTGACAAGATCTATGAGTCATGCATTATTCTTTACTCGCGCAGCTTTCTCTCATTTCTCAATGTCAGATTGATCAACCTTTGTAAACTCAACTTGATATGTATTGCATTATGGCGAAAGCGCATTGTCTCCATTGACCCAACACATGCACAATAGGCCAATTCTCCTGCTAGGTACTCCTGACCAAGACCTGGCTCAGGATCTTTAGATGGATCCAAAAGTGCGGCACTGTTTTCACCCACTGCTCCTGACTGGTTGCTACCGGGAAAATAAAATCTACCAAAAGAACTCGAGCAACAATTTTCTTACCATATTTTAATTTAATTTCAATTCTAGATTATTTTAAAATATCATGTCCAGACTCCTGTCCTGCCATTGTATTTCGTGTTCTTTGCTGTGCACCTCGGGTTAATAATCGTCAGCATGGGCCTGAGTTGAGCAGGTTCAAACAGAGCATGACTTGGTTACTCTTTAAATCAACAGAGATACATATTTATGAAGAACTGCACAGAAGGTAAAGCTCACGGCGCCCAAAGGTAGACGCTGTGATGTAACAGATGCGTTTACACATTTAACACCAGTGTTGACGAGAACTGCGGGGACCCCTGGGGGTACACGAGCACTTAGAAAGGTATGACATCTCATATTAGCCTGTGCAACCAAAATCATGAACTGATTGCTGAAATTTTGTTGATTGAATCTTCTGGCAAATGGAGAAAAATAGTTCAGTTCGCGCATATGAGTTTTAATTCATGCCATTTTGTATGAAACATTTACCGTAATTTCCGTTCTATATGCCGCTACGCTTTAAACCCCACAGATATGACGGTGCGGCCAGTATAGCGCCGCCAACAGGCACTAGAGGCGTCTCTAGCGGTAAACGCAAACGTGAGACGGGCCTTCTAATCAACGCTGCTCTGGGCTGAGGAACGGTAGATGAGTAACTTTTAAAATGATGACGGCTCACTTTAGCCTAAATGTCGAAGGGCTTTGCTCGCCCCAACGCACCGAAACGCCTTGACGTGCGGCAAATAAGCCGCCTCCTTTATTTTCTCTGAGAGAACGTACACCGAGGTTGCAGTGATGAGCGGCGACGCTGAACCCCGCGCCATGATTCTGCTGAATCCAGACGCTGCGCCGTGGAGGAAAACACAGGCTTTTACCCGTCCTGCCGAGGCACAGAGGCGGGTCTGGCCATGACAGACAGGGGGCGCCGTGAACTTTGTTTGTTTGGACGAGAGAAACCGCGGAGACAGAGAAACCATCGTCAGGGCTCAGGCATCAGGGGAAGCATGTGAAACTAGTGTCTGTCGCCAACTCGCTATTAACCTACAAAAAAGAGCCAGGTTTGTGCTCTCTCTCACAACACGGACATACGTGTCTTCTTTTATTCATGATCAATGTATAAATCACGTGTGTAAAGGTTTGAGAAAAGCCTCTGAAGTGCCGTGACTCGGCGTGACTTGGCCTCTACACTTCGGCTCGTTTTACTTTGTACTTAATTGTGTCATTTAAACTAGAGCTGAACGATACTGAGCGTGCGATATGCGATACGGCTGTGCAATATCGCGATAACGATATTATTGCGATATTTTACGAAAACATTTCAACACTATGTTCCATTCTGATTAAACACAAAAGAATACATCAGGACGCAAACCAAAGTTAGTAAATGTTTAAGTAAAACTGAACGTTTACGGATTTATATGTAGCATTGTTTGTTTTTGTGTCGATCTCAGTCAGATCAAGACTTTCGTGAAGTTGCAATACACTGTGGCTTTTTGCGATACAGATACTGCATCATATATCGCGATGCAATATTTTTTGTGATATACTGTATTGCGCGGCCCTAATTTAAACTGTTAATTTATTGACTTAAATAAGAGACACTTGTTTGTTTTTGTTTTTAATTTAATGCATAAGCCTTAAAATGCAATGCATTCTAATGGACAGATTTGCAAATAAATTACCAATATTATAATTTTATGACCCACTGTATCAAATTTGATACACACATTTTCAACACAGTTTTGCTCTTTAAGTTGCACCGATCCTCTAAACATTCCCTTTGCAGTGTCAGTAACAATTGAAAGTTTTTGTTAAGGGCTTAAAATCTTGAATTTTGCAAACTTTTTTTTTTAGGTAAAAGCCATTTGTGGATTACAGAGTGTTGGCAGATGTCTCAATTATTTTACTCTGTGGGATGACTTACTGCCCCCTGGTGGATGGACCTTTGCATTACATATCCAAATATATCCAAATCCATATCCAATATGATACAAATGGCGATATAGCGTGAGAGAATCATCAAACCAATACCGTATTTGAAGCTCCGCCCCAAAAAGTAATGTGGTTGCAACCCGAGAATAAAGAATTTTATGAAAAGTGAGTAAATGTCCAACAATGTGTCAAGTGTTGCTCTCCTTAAAAAGACTGAACCTGAAACTTCTCAAATCGGAGCCAGAACTGTAATCTATTCTGCTTGAATGGAAGCAGAGCCAGGTGTGAGTTTGCTTCTAACAGGACCTCAGTAGAAGATGACACGATTTTAATCCGTGAGAGCTGATGATTCACTGCAGTTGTGTCATTTGGGTCAGAGCCACTTTCCATTGGTGGATGTTCAAAAGAAAAAGAGAATGTTTGATTTCATTCCTTTTGAGCCAATTATTCACTTAGAGTTTAATGAGAATAAAGACTTTTCTGGAACCTAAACAAATGCTGTCATGATCATTCAGTCCTGAGGCGTACAGGCCAAAGACGGGATCAGGCTTATTGCCACACAACACCAGTAACACCAGGAAGCCTAGCGGATGTAGAGAGTGAGCGAGTAGATGGTGGTGGTCGGAGGGGCCGATGGCGCAGACTGGTTGCCTCGCTTCCGTCAGTCTACCCCAGGGCAGCTGTGGTTACAATAGTAGCTTACCGCCACCAAGTATGGAGTGAATGAACAGTGCAATGTAAAGCATCTTTGAGGGTCCAGAAAAGCGCTATATAAAACCGATGCATTATTATTATTTACTGTTCATGAGTCAGATGGTGGAGGGGAAAAAAACTGTTCGTAACTAAGGGGAGAGGGGGGGATAGTCCGTGTCCAGGGTGAGAAGGGTCAGCTGTGATCCGACCCACACGCCCTCCGGGTCCTGGGGTTGTACCGGTCCTCGAGAGATGGAAGCCTACAACCAGTCACCTTCTCTGCAGCGCGTAGTGGCATTGGCGAGCCACACGGCGGAGGTGAGGATGGACTTGATGATGGCAGATCGAGACTCGAGGCGGGTCTAACGATCGCAGTCTGATTGAGAGCGAACCAATCAAACACAAAACGGCCTACGCTTTGCCTTTAAGTCCTCCGCCATGTTTGTTTGTATTCCACACGTGCAGTCGAGTAAATGTTACGGTGAAAGCCCTCGGAGCAGCCTCTTGCTTTAAGGACACGTCCAGCTCATTTAAAACAGAAGAAAACAATCTGGTAAAAGATCGTTGAGTCCATCTGCACTGTTTTGGTCACGGTCCGGAGGAGCACAGGTGTTTGATGGGAAATCCTAGCGCGGAAGATGACACTGTTAATTCCCGCCTCCCGTGCTATGATTGGCTCGTCTTGGTTTTGCCGGAGTCAGCATTTCTAGACTGTATCCTCCATGTATCTCTTAACATGGAGGATCAGTCGGGCTCGTGCCAGGCTAAGAGACACCGGGGGGAGATGAAAGTCAATCATCCCATCAACACTTGTATTACCCCAGAGGGACTACGAAAAGGATTTACTTAGTTACTTTGTACTGATGTGACCATTTTGCAGCTCTATTATGCAGCTTCATCGACGTAATCCAACATAAAACAACATGATGAACTAAAACTGACCTCCCTGTATATTGTTTGTTTTGTTTGTTTGTTTTACTTTATTGTCCCAGTAGGGAAAATTGTCCTCTGCATTTAACCCATCCTTTGATGCCACAGTGCCATGCCCGGGGCCCCATCTCCATGACGTGGAGCCAGGCTGATGGCTGATATCAGTTTCCTCAGAGAATAGCAGACTGTTCTTAAATAAACTTTATCTTACAGCGGTGTTCTGGCTCAGGTCCAAAATACCAGAGAACAGTAGTCAAATGAGGATCAAGACGTAACCTGTTCAAACGCTCTCAAAGGGTTTTTCCACTGAAGCCGTGAGCGTGGCTGTGAGAAGGTGCGGTGAGATGAACATACCGTAGTAACTGCTGGTATTTCAGGAATCGAACTTCAAAGAAGCAACAAACAGGAGCGTGGGAACCATTGACATGCAAAAATAAAACAGTAAAACAAAATAAAAGTAGAAGTAGTATCACTTCCCATCAGTGAAACGGATGTTAAGAATAATACGCGCTATTCACCTCATTCCGGAGGTTCGCGTGGGCGCCGCCATGAATTGTGCCCGCCCCTTTTCTCCTATCAGTTAACATGGGACCGGAGAAGTCCAGATAAAATCAGGTACTACACAAAAACAAAGCCGATTTTTGGCCGTGCAGAGATACGGTGCCGTGTTGACTTGTTGGGGCAAATGAACATTGGACATTTTACACAAATCAATCTACTAAACTTCAGATTTGAGCGGAGAACGTTTTCCCTCGTTCTCAGTTTAAATGAACGGGCTTCGCGCTCGAAGTGTCAGGACTTTCCGTGTGGAGTTTGCGTGTACTTGCATGTCCTCCTTGTCTCGATGGGTTTCCTGCAGTTTCCCTGGAAAAGCTTGACTGAGGAAACTTTATAAAATCTAAACAAAGATGATGCTTGAGACTTACAGTGGAGGAGAGACATTCAGCAAATTGCTGTCAATTTAGGGACTCGAACCTATGGTGCTGAGATTTTAACAGCGTTCCTGCAGCCCAGTTTTTCAGCCCAGAGATGAGCGGTGTGTGATGGATATGAAATGCCAAGTACATCGTAAACAACATTTACATTTTTTGATAAAAAAACAAACAAACAAACAAAACAAATAACGTCCATGCACCCAGACAGGAACATCTTGGTCAATCGGAAATGGCTGCACTGACTGTAAATGACACACCCCAAGAGGACTAAATAGAAATCAATCCCACTTTTCAAATCGTGCGTCAAGCACGGTTTCATTTCAAAGATATAGAAAAGACGCATTTATTGTTGTAATTGTGCAATTACCTTCCGTGCAATGTCTCTTTGGTGCAATGTTATGTTTGAAAGATTTCTAATCATGGTGGACTAAAGATTTGTATTTTACTCATAAACCCCTTGCATGCGTTTGACTCGCCTGCATGGATGGGGAATACAAGCCTTTTCAGTCATTTTCACTGCAGATGTGTGATGAGTGGCCAAATGATGCCAAATTCACATTGAATGGCTTTGCCATTGAGAAAAACTGAGCCAGAGCAGCAGCTGCAGCGCAAACTACGCCAATGTGGCAACCCACATTCATACGCGAGACGTGTGGCACAAGCTTTAGTGAACATGTTTGTTTTTTACCTTTTACTTTTTCTATTTCTGTTCAAATATCTGAATGGCTTGGCTCCTGGCTGTTTGTAAAATGTTGTCATTGCTCAAGCCTCTCCACATGAATGTTCAATATGCCGTCACAGCAGTTTTTTCAGTAAAAGCTTCTACGTAATGGAATTAGCTAAACATGTTCAACCATCAAGGCGTTTAAAACAGAACTGAGGAGACATCTTTATATTAGGCAGCGTTGTACACACTGGGGCCAACACACTTCCTTTCTGAAATACACCAATGTGTGACCTTTGATAGAAAGCGCTGCTGGCTCATAAACAAAACCATGAAGCTTAAAATAATCCTATCCTATTGCAAACATTTGCAATAGGATAGGACCACACCCAAAAACATACAAACCATTTCAAAGAACTGAATGAGCTGTCGTTCAAAGTTCTATTCACAACATATTGTACTGTAAATCCATTATCTGTTGATGACAAGGTTACGCCTTTCTGCGGTATTTAAACTATTTAGATCAAAGACTTGCAAATACCTTGGAATTACGTACGTCCAGTGCCAGCAGCGTTTGTCCTCAGGGTGTTGTTTCAAAAATAATCACAAAGAAACTGATCCTCCTTCTCATTTCAGTAAGACGCGCAATGTTGCATCACGCCAACCGTGTTATCAAACAAATGTGAACTCGCATTTATATAATTGGATACTTTTCATAACAAGTTGTTCATAACATGTTCAGTAACAACATTTTCTTCCGATAAAACTTTGTAGAACAACAATGCTCAGACACACCACCCAGAATGTTGTAATCTTGCATCATGTCAACCTTTACTTCAAGGCGTTACGGGCTGACTTTCCCAACAGGACAATGTGTCCGTTAAACCGTTCAGGAGCCGTTACTGTGTCTGAGCTTCTTGCATTGAGGTGCGAGCGAACGCTATGGCAGCTGCGGTGCCGCAATGTTGCATCATGTCGTCATCGCGCAGGTTGACAGGTGAACTTTATTTGAAGAAATCGTGAAGCAAATGCCAAGCACCATTCGATATTGAGTGAGAAGAGACGAGAAGTGAAGTTACACTGGAAGCCCGGATACGAAGTTTACTCAAACCATTTAATCAAATTCAGAACTTAATCACTTCAGTAGTTAATGGGTCAAATATAAAAATTGTAAGTTCTATACAATTGATAGCTTTGAGTAATACACATTAGAAAACTCATTTGTTTTATTTAAGTCAAACTTAATACATTACTTAATTACACTCTATTATCATTATTTTCAATTATTATTTAGATACCTCAATCTACGAAGTCTCCGACAATCATTTTGGTGCTCAAACTCCTCCATCACGTTAAGGTGGCGGTTCCCGGAGTTGAGCTTGTGATGTGACGGGGGGGGGAGGTAGCGTGGGTTGAAGCGCTTCCATACTTTATTCCCTGGAATTGGTTGCATCATGGATGGAACACTAAACTGTCTTCAATATTTGTAAAGCCCATAAACCCCATAATCCATGATCAGGCTTGTTCTGTGATCAGAGAGTGTTCATCACGGTGCCACGGCGTCGTTAGCATGCACTTGGCTGAAAGCAAAGGCTTGTTTTTACAGTTTTATAATGTGCCATTCCCCCTAGAACCCTACAGGTTCTCCTGGCTAGTTCGACATTCCGGCCAGCCCAGTCTCTCCCCTCCTACGGCCTTTCCTTTATAAAAATGTAAAATACTAATGTTGAGGGAAGTGGGATATGGCGTTAAAGCCTCGATGATGCAATGATTCAGTCATCTAAAATCTAGACTTGACAACATTGTGTTAGTTTGTCAAAAAAGTGAAACCTCAATATATGTGCTGTTGATACTATTGGCATATGAGATACAGACTTCTGCCGTCTGGAGATGATGAGTATAGCCAATGAGAGCAGGAAGTGCAGTGGGATCGTGGGCTCTGATTGGCCGAGCTGATCACGCGGCACCTCTCGGGATGAGTTTATGACACTTTGGTCGCTTTAATCTGAAGTATGTGGAGGACACGGCTCTGTCCCGTCGCTGGGAGAGACACTGCTCAAAAAGATAGGAGTTTATTTTCTCGACAAGGCAGAGTCCTACCAAAACTCCAGTGTTACAAGTGAAGTGTATTAGGCCATCTTTGCTATTATCCAAGCTGTACTTCGAAGGCGACACATCACACAACATGTACTTTTCTGAGCTTTAAATCATGTTGTGACATTGTTGTAAATAGAGAAAAACGTTTAAATCTTTGGTCGTTTTAAACTGCTGAAGCACTCATTTCCTGTAAAACGAACAGAAATTCAGAAATCTTCCATGTTCATGTCCACGTTTTGAACCATGTTTGTTTTAATGTATTTTCAACAAACGTGTGGCATAAAAAAGTCGAGCAACGTTACCGCCAACTTCCTATCTAGATTTAAATCCTATGTTGGAATGCATTTTGAAGATATTTTACATTTCCAAGGCCTATATTTTAGCACCGTTTATTCAATTTGCTACAAAGAAAAGTGGATTGTATAGTTGTGGAAGCTGCAGTAGTAGTTATAGTGGTATTTGTCGGTTGTAGTAGTGTGCTGACTCATGGGGGTGTGTCTGTGCGTCATTCTCATTCAGATCCACACACTGCTGGCACATGTGGGAAAATTACTATGGTCCATTAACTCCCCAACATTCATTCACCTATTGTGGGAACACACAAGAATCTCGCACAAGGGCTAAGAAAAATACTTTTATTTAAAAAACAAACAAAAAAAAAAATACCCAAAACAATCCCGAAGGATGCATAATTAAATGCATCCTTCAGTGTCAAGATCTGAAGAAAGGTTTCTGGGAACCGCAATAAACTTCAGGGAGGGAAGTCACTAAAGCAAGTCTTGCGTCAAGTCACAGTCAATCAATCCATCCATCCAAACAAACAAACATTAAAACAATTAAACAAAACAGATGTAGAGTCCAGGCAACCAAACAGAGGTAATGTCCAAATAAGCGTCAGCAGCTGATGGAAACGGCGGGGAAAATGGCGTCCCGTGGCCGTCCTGAGGCCCTATCCGGTAAGGGGAAAACTCAAAAACCCAGTGGAAGAAACCCTCGGGGAAACCCCACAAAAGGAGAGATCCACTCCCATGGACGGACAGGACCCAGGACTAATGAGAGTCCCTCTGCAGGCTGGGCTGAAGACCGTGTGGAAGAACATCCAGTACTTGATGGAGCTTCAGTTCTTGTTGTCCAGTCCCTGTTGGATAAGAGGAGTCATGATGTTCAAGCCCCAAGCAAGCCCAAGCCAATTGTTCATGGGGTCCAGTCGGGGTCACACGTTAGTCAGAAAGCCAACTCAAATCGCATAACTTTCACTATTAAAGGCTCATTTATTCCCTACGTTATAGTACGTTATATCATTAACATGTGCCACTTTTAACATGCGTTCATGATATTTCCACATGCTTCCATATATATATATATATATACATAACACTGTACAAAAAACTCAAAAAGGAGTGGGAGGAAGTAAACTTATAAGTTCCCACCCCTGTATGTATCATAATGTTATTGGAGCCAGTACCAGGGCAATTGGTAACAACCTGATGGCAACAGCCAGCACAACGATCCCAGCCAATCCCAGCTGCAGCCGACAACGCAACGACACGCCAACAACGCCCCAAAGCAGCTGAGCAAATGACGCACACACCCCCCTCCAACAAATGACAGGACGCCATGTTCAGTCAGTACGACCACAAATACAATGTGTTGGTTTGAGGGAGAAATAATAATAAAACATAGAAAATAAAAAACATGGTTTCTATGAGTTATGCATTTTTTATTTTTATTTCCTTTATAACATTTTTTCAGCTTTCTGTCTGTCTCTGGTGTGAATTTGTCCGTCGATCTGTTTTGAGCCATTCAAGCCATGTTCGAGTAATCTTTGAATTTTGGCGCCTGCTCATAGCATAGCACAGCTCATCCCTCCTTCACAGAGCACGGACCAAAAAAACTTACTGAAGCTTAAACATTAGCCACATATTAGCTACAGACATTAGCTACAGAGGCAGCGAGAGAAGAAACATGTAAGACGCTTTAGGAAAGTCCATCCTTCCTAGATTCATTTCTAGGTCATTGCGATAAGAGCCATCTGTTTTCTTAAGTTAGTTAGGAAACGAGATATGGATGATCTTCTAAGTGTCCTGTGCTTTTTTGTGTGCACACAGCCAGATTGAGTAGTAATAGTTTAGGGCCCTATTACAACCTAAAAAAGTAATGGCCGCAACAATTACCAGCACATTTTTGTGTTAAGTTTGTTCCCTCATCCAAAACTCATCTACCTTCTTTCTTTTACCAAGGTCAATGATCACTTTTTATTCTCTTGGACTTTAGAACTCGTGCAGTCATGGAAGTGTCAGCGTGAAATAAACTAGGACCACAGGGAAACGCGTTCACCCAAACCGACACAACCCCAGCTGTATCTGCTTCATAAATCTGTGACAGCCGGTCGTCAGCGGGTCCGTGTCAATAACAATCCTGCGACGTAAACCACGCTGAGTTACATCAGAGGTCAGAGTCCTGGACAGGATCTCGGTCTGGACTCTGAGACTGAGCAGGTGCTTTCGAGACCACACACACAGCCGGGTCCAAACAATCAGCTCACTCTACACAGACGATCGATCATGTTCGTCGATAATATTTACATGGAATAGACACCAGTGCCTCTCTGCTTTCTGTTAGTTTGTCAATTATTTTTGAGAGCTTACATTCATTTCCTAGATATAAACTTAATTTTTTTAAAGTTTATGCGTTTACCTGCGCCTCAAGAAACATCACATGGAGCCGCCATTGGTCGGTGTCCTCTCATCATCCGCCTGCTGTATTCATCTTTACCCCTCGGTTTTCTGCTTGTATATTGTCCTCTGTCCTCATCCCCATCCTCATATCCAACGTCTGAAGCAAACGTGCTCTAGGTACCCGGAGTTTCAAATTGTAGCACAGTCACGGTGGAAAGATCCGTCTTTAGCTTGCTCATGTTCGGCTGAATATGTCTAGAAGAGGGGAACTTCCAGGAAAGTTTTGGAGTGGTGTTACACTGTTTATTGTCCCACCAATAATCGGAAAAGCAGTTTCGCCTTCACCATCCATCCATCCATCCATCCATTTTCTTCCACTTGTCCGTTGCCGGGTCGTGGGGGCAGTTGGAGCTGCCCAAATCACATTGCACCAGCCCCTATGGCTCCTCCTGCAGGTGGTGGGTCCACAGAAGGACGGCCTCATGGTTCTAACCGGGCCTGTTGGTCTCTCATAAGGGGCTTCTGACCCGCTCTTTGTCTGACCCGTCACCTATAGGACCTGTTTGCCATGGGAGACCCTACCAGGGGCACGAAGCCCCAGACAACTTAGCCCCCAGGATCATTCGGGCTCAAACCCCTCCACCACGTTAAGGTGGCGGTTCCAGGAGGGTTCCGCCTTCACATCAATGTTAAAACTAGGCAATTATTATATTTTTTGTCGGGCACATGGCTCATTATGCAGCGTAAACAAACTACTGTGCTGTAGAAAAAAAAGCTATTGATGACATTCCGGCATCCGTCAAAAATAGAATCCTGCCGTAGAGCCGAAGACCTGACGGACACCTGATGAACAGGTGTAAACCACCGGATTAAGTTTATTTAATTCCTACTGTTATGGCAGACGTACGTCAAACGGGCCGAGCTTGACGAGCTGCCGCTGCAGATTAAAAAGATTACTCAAAAGAGGAGGGGCTCACAACACAACTCCAGATATGTGTTTGATGACAGAACAGCATTGTAACGTGCTCGACAGTCTAAAGCTTATAACGTCGATTTTGTGGAAGCAACGTTTGTACAGAAAACCTTCCTGTGACATGAAGAGTCCAGCTGTGGATAGTGATTTGAGCGGCTTCACAAGGACTTCATTCATAAGAAGTGAACCTGTTATTTCCTTCCTTCCCTTGTTACTTTAAAAATTATTATTTTCAAGGTCAGACTAATGCAGCTTGGACTCTCAGACTAAAGTCGCATTACAACATTTAAGACACGTTTCGGATTTAGGACTACATATAAAATTGGTTCTCAGGCATTTGAAATAAATCAAGCACAGCCTCATGAAAAGATCAGATACAGGTTGCACAGGGGCAAAAAAAAAAGTGTCCTTCAATGTGTACGTAGCCTAAATAAACATTGTTATTCTTTCACCTGGAAGTGGAGCATTAACTTATCCCTGAGCCTTGATAACCTCTCTTGAACTGACTTTGTCTGGTGACCTGTATAAAAAAACACGTTTGCTTTTGCAAGAAGAATTGCTATAAAGACAAACAATGCTGTAAATGCAATTGCATTTACAGCATTGTTTTCTTGAAAAGTGATGACAGATTTGAGGAGTGTAAATCTTGTTATTGGGTACATTTGGTAATAACACTAGTTTGTTCCAATTCCAAATCACACAGGCTCTGTCCAGTTTGGCTCAGATGTACATAGCTTCAAGCAAGAGCACAAATGTTATTCAAGAATTTCCAACGCCTTTCATCCGCTTTCCAAAATTTACCTCTTGGAATCCGCATTGCGTTTTCAGAGCTAACAACAATTTGGCACACACCGAATTTACTCCAAGCACGATAAGCATGCCATGACTGTAACAGCATTTTGAAAATGTCAATCCCAATGAATATTCTGTTTCTTTGATTACAACGGTCTGCAGAGGTCAGTACCTGTTCAGTCATGTGACCTTGTGCTGCCAAAGTCCACAATGTTCATATTCACTGCCACATTTAATAGAACTCCACATTCAAGCCTTGCAAGTCTCACATCTTTGCACATCTTTCCTCGCCTGGCGAGACTAGAACTCCTTATTTTTTTGTACAGAGCAATATCAGTCTGGGCCCCACGCCCTCGTTGGCGGCATCAGAAAACTCAAACGAGCCCGAGCAATTAGATTTGTCTATTTGCAGTCATGTGTTGTTCGCGAGCAGCGTCACAGCACAGGATTATGAATCACAAAACTCACTACTGTCAATGTATTTTTGGTAATTTACTATATAGAGGGAAATAGAGAAAATGTTGAAACAAAATTGAGGGAGAAACATAGAAAGTGTTTTTTTTTCTGCCCTTTTTCAGTCTGTTCAGGACCAATCTTTTTTATTTTAGCAGCAAAGCAATGTAAATTAAGATGTTTGCAGCACATTTTTGCATGTTTCTGATGGTTTGCAAAAATATCGCTTCATCATCGTTATCGAGAAAGTCCCCAAAAATATTGAGATATTCATTTTTTTTCAAGTCTGAGTGTCACTGTTTATTGGTCGGCTCTTCTTCTACTGCTGATGCGCCCCAATCTGTATTTCCTAGATGTTGTGACATAAAAGAAATCACTCCCCCTAGTTTTTAAAGTTCGTGAACCACCACTGAACCCTTTCGGAGCCTTTCTGCCATCAAACTTCCATAATTGTTGCATTGTCAGAATGCTTTTAGCTAATAAACAAAAAAACATGAAAATTACGTGAATTACAATGGACGGAGGACATTTCTATTAGTATCCACTTGCAAATTTTGGAGTTTTGCTGGGCTTTAGGTGAGAGTCTGCGGGAAAGTTCAGCGCTGCACCTGACCATCAAGTTGAATCAGGAGGTAAAACAAAACGGGATTGTTCCCCCGAGCCCCTTTGATGTTAAAAATACATATCTATCACTCAACATGAGCCTGATAAACGTTATATTTTGTTCATACTACAGTCAAAGGACCTGTCATCACATCTCACAAACCTCTCGCAGGGCAGAAGGTCAGTGAACTGAGAAACCTCCACAGATGATTCAGAAGATACATTAAAAGTGGACATAACATGCACAGTCTTGGAATGTAAAATGTGTTTACTTACTTAAAATAATGTTTGTGAATGGACACGTTTTTTTGCTATCAAATTGTTGCGGCCTGGATGAAGACACTGGACTCGGATGCGGCCTAGAGATGGTTTATGGGATCTGAAAACATCGTTGACATTTCCAGGATGTATCTATTACGCAACAAAATTCAGGGAATACGAAATGCTTCTGCACAAGAAGAAGAAGAAACAACCAATGTAAAGAGGAAATCGGAATTATATAATATTGTAAGTGTAGCATTACGAGTGGTGGTGGTATTGGCTCAATTAAATAAACTGGCCCTCAACCACCCGTGACGCTAACATTAAACCTGCGTTAGCGGCTAACCCAGCATTTAAGAATGAAGAAATGAATGAACGATAATACCTGGACCCGTGGAACAGCACGCACAACCTTGGGCCCAGCCCAACCCGGCCTGAGGAGACAGAGGAAGTGCGGCTTTTTATACTATTTGAGGAGGTGGCGCCATCTGCTGACCGTTTAAATAGTTAAAATGCATATATTTAATAAAGTTATTTTAAAATACAGTTACACAAAACTGGTAATGCCACATAAGGTATCTGATAGAAAACCTACAAGATGGCATTACTGTGATATCTTTTTACTTTCAAAAATGTTTTATTTATTTTTTTGTCATATAGGAAATGGTGATGGTGATTGAACTGCTGCAGAATGAAATGTATTGATCGGTGAAGTGTTGTGTGGTTGACTGTGAGAATAATGCATTGTCATACTGTATATTGTTATTCCTTTCTCTGTAACCGGGGATGGAAACTAGCTATTTCGCTATAATCTGGTGCAATACATCTCTGTCTCTATGTGCTTAATGTCTCTGTACATAGTCCCTTTAATAAGGATTAAAGTAAAGTATTTATTTTAGTGCCGTGAAATAATGCTGCTGTTTTCTGCTCTTGTTGTTAGACGCCAGGGCCCCGTCAGACCCTCCACCAGAGCCTCGGTCAGTGGGGAATCAGAATCAGAATTGGCTTTATTGCCATTGTCAGAGAACAGGTTCACAAACTAGGAATGTTCGTTGGCGCAAACGTGCAACATGAAACATAAAACTTGGTAGAGATAAATGGTAAACTCTAAATCGGTGATGGGAGAAGAGCCAGGGGGAAAGTACACACTGTGTTCTCCCAAAATTGACTCAATCTTTTGGACAGTCCAGTTTCTCCTTTAATGGATCCAGACTGTGGAACTCTCTGCCGACTGACGCAAAACTGCAGACTGACGTGAGCAGCTTTAAAGCTACCTTCAGCTTGTGATGCTTTGGAAGACAGAAGTGTGGCACTCGCCTGCTTCTGAAAGACAAAGTTAGCTCTGTTTTTCCAAGGTGGCGCATCTAGCGAAGCAATGTGGTAATGCAATCATTCCGGTCCGGCAAAATGGGGTAACAGAGAGCCGTTATAAGGTCTGAAACTCGTTGAAGTCGAATCAGAGTTGCACACATGGTAACCCCGGATGAAATATTCTCGATGTGTATAATGTTTACCCTTTTTTGATATACTGTGTTTGTGTCTAAAAGCCACAGGTGTTGGACAATAATGCATCTAGTTTGTCCAATGCTATTGTAATGTCCATATCAAATAAATAGATATTGTACTACAGCAGGTATGTTTTTGACAAGGATATGTTAAAAGCTCAAGCTATTTTCCCTTTTTTTTTAATATATGGTAAAGATTATCCAGATATGTCGGCGGGAAGTCCTCCAGAACCATCACACTAAACACGGGAGCTCCCCAAGGCTTTGTGCTGAGCCCCCTCCTATTCACTCTGCTGACCCATGACTGCGCTCCAAAGTACGACTCAAACCTCTTCATCAAGTTTGCAGACGACACAACAGTGGTGGGTCTCATCAACAACAGAGACAGTCAAACTACAGGAGTGAGGTGAGCAGTCTGGCCATGTGGTGCACACAGAACAACCTCTCTCTAAATGTGGAGAAGACAAAAGAGATTGTTATGGACTTTCGAAGAGCACGGGTCCAGCATGCTCCTCTAACAATCAATGGTGCTGCAGTGGAGAGGGTGACCAGCACTAAGTTCCTGGGTGTGCACATCACAGAGAACCTTTCCTGGACCATGCACACTACATCACTGGTCAAGAAAAGTAATCAGCGTCTCTACTTTCTCCGCAAGTTAAGAAGAGCTAGAGTCCCAGCCTCCGTTATGTGCAACTTCTACAGAGGGACTATAGAGAGCATCCTGACCAGCTCCATCACTGTGTGGCTCTTCTACAGAGGGACTATAGAGAGCATCCTGACCAGCTCCATCACTGTGTGGCTCTTCTACAGAGGGACTATAGAGAGCATCCTGACCAGCTCCATCACTGTGTGGCACGGCGCCAGCACTGCCTCCTGCCGAAGGAGCCTCCAGCGCATCGCGAGAGCAGCCGAGAAGATCTGTGGAGCTCCTCTCCCCTCCATTAAGGACATGTACTCCACCCGTCTCACCCGCAAAGGGGACCCTACGCACCCATCACACAGTCTCTTCAAGGTAACGCCTTCAGGGAGGAGACTGCGGAATCTACAGGCCAGGGCGAGTCGACTTAAAAACAGTTTCATACACAAGGCCATCGGGAAGCTGAACTCCCTGCCCTCCCTCCCATCCCTCTTCCTCCACCCCCCAAATATCTTGTATCTTGTATCTTGTATCTTGATATTCAGAATTCATGGCATTACGTTTAACCCGGCGTACAGTATTTGTGTGTGTTTTGCGGAGTAGCTGTGGCCAAGGTCAGTGAGATAAAGGCTGAAGGCCACAGGGAGATGGACAGCGGTGGGAAAATGCATCCAGACTGATACAGGGCGATAGCACAGGCCCAGAGAGAGCCAATGTCATCGGTGAGAGAGGCCATGTATTAGGTTGATTGGCGAAACTCACCTGACACTGTGAGAGAAAGTAAACACCACACAAAAAAGCGTTGGGATTTGAAACTGGAGCCTTCTTCCTGTGCAGCTCATAAGAGGCACACTTTCCATATTCCATATCAGTGGTGTCTTTTTCTTTTGTTTCATGAACCCAAATTCTATTCATTAGTAAAAAGCAAAGTGTTGAAAATCAAAGCTAAAATACACTGAAAACTTTCACGGCAGAGTATATATTAAATAGTATTTATTTGAAAACAATATAATCTGTAAATGATTCCTTAAAAATATGTTTTTTAAATTCAGAAATAACCCCATGCACCCCCTACTAAGTCCCTGTACCCCTGGTTAGGAAGTCTGTTAAGTCATACTAACTGCAAATGGTGTGTCTACTGTAAAGTGGTGTAAATCCTGCATTATCCTAAACTCGCAAACTCCGGTTTAAATTGTTCGGGAAGAGGACGGACTTTTGTGGAAATATCCGTTCAATGTGCATTACATATACACACTACTTTTTTACATTATTTTGTGCGTTTTTTTATTATAACATTTTAACATACATTCATGTACATGTACTTCTGGTAAAACGTTAAAGTTTACATAATTAAACTCGAAAAGGAGTGGGAGGAGGTGTAACTTATGAGTTCCCACCCCAGGTGTTAGAACTTCACTAATGTGGCAGGAGATAATAGCGGCGCAATGTACAACAACATGACGGCAACAAACCGCACAATGATCCAAGCCAATCCCAGATGTAGGAGGTCGACAACACACCAGCACTGCACCAAAGCTGCCGAGCTAAAGCACGAACCTCTCTCCAATAAGTGACAGGCCACCACTTTCAGCTAAGTCTCAAACCACAGCTAAACAACAAAGCACTAAAGTTATTCAATATTATAATTATTTTTTCTTTCATAGCGGCAAATGCCGGTGTTACAGGACTGGTCCGAAAAACCAGGGTATTCAAGCCTGATGTTGGAGTGATTCAAGATGTACTGTTGTGAAATCACAACTTAAGGGAATTTCTCCTGCAACACACAATCCTGTGCCAGGTCCAAATTGACCTTGACCAAACCCAATCTTGTCTAGTTCGCCAAATAGTCCAGAGCTGGCCCTGATGTCAGCTGGACATGGAATTTTGAGATGGGCTTTTCACCAGTGGAGTAAACAATCAAGGACCTTGTGAACATGGTACACATCCTCTGTCTGAATATGTAGAGCCGATAATAGGTAAGCTTAATTTAAAAAAGTGGCAATTTAAAATGGTGACATTGGGGAAATTTTGTTGAGGCCATGGAGAAGTCGTGGTAAATGTCAAAAGGAAATCTTTACGAACCCTGTGCCTCATTTTCTCCCTGTTGTTCATTATCAGCGGAAACAACACTGAAAACACTCCTCTGCTTGTTAAAGCCTTTAAAGGAATAGGGCACCGTTTTTCCATACGGAGATATGTTCTAGCTTAGACGAGTTGATGCATAACTGTCTGGTCTTTGTGTGTGCGCTCAGTCATGTAAATGTTGTTGGCGTTCAGCCTCTCCCAGCATAGGTACAGCCTCAAACTGGTGAAGCGACCAAGCTGTTCCACGTTTTCCCTATATTTAAATACACTTATGTGAGCCTTTACATGATCCAAGTCTAGTTACACAAAAAGGCGTAATAACATGGGAGCACTAAGACATCCGCGCAGTAATTACTACGCCTTACATATACATTTATATATATATATTAGTCCCCCTTTTTATCGGCTTAGAAAATCGACATGTTTGATTTTGGGTAACTAGAGTTGGATCGTGTAAAAGCTCGCATAACTGTATTTAAATGGTGAAAACGTGGAACAGCTTGGTCGCTTCTAACTTCACCCCAGTTTGGGGCTATAGAGTTCAGGAATGTGATGTCAAGCATTATGGGATTAGCAGCAATTGTAAACTAATGGAGATTTTAAAAGTTAAAATACTGGCGTTATTGTTTTATTATTGTTTTAACATTAAAACACATTTTTTACATTTTTCTCCACTTTTTATACTGTTTTTAGCTAATCAATGGAAATGTATGCTTGTAATAGGGGTGTGGGGGCTATGGATGAGTGACCGGGTGAGAGCACACTGTATTTGCCAAGGAAGAGGTTACATAAACATTTATTACAGGAAGGTTAAAAACAGTAAAAATGCCCACAACTAAAAACGTTACGCTAAAAGTCCATTAAAAACAAGGTGGGCTAAAAAGCGGTAAAACAATGCTAAAAAGGGCAGCGTCCACGATAAGGTGCGGTGTGCAGCAGGTCCTACTCCCTCCTGGTCCAGGGTAGCGCGCCAATCTGGTCACACGCACCGGGTCTCCTGAAATATAAAGTATATCCTTTCTCGTTCTAGACCTTTTTCCTTCTTTCTTCCGTTGCCCCTGCGCTCCCTTTTATTTGTTCCGGAGCCGCCAGACACAGGTGCGCTGCTTGTGTCGTCAGGGATTGGGGCAAGGTCATGTGATAAAATCAGATGGTAAAAGCATGTGACTGGCACATTGTTAAAACTATATAAATAAGGTAAAAATGCACTGCAACGATAAAACCAATATAAAAACACACTAAAACCCCAGCAACACAGTAAAAACAAAATAAAATGCCACGTCACTGCACTGGATCACATGCTAACAGCTGAAAAGATGGCGGATCTCCATGGTGACTGTGGAACTCTATACCTATGCTGGGAGCGGCTAAACGCTAACAACATTAGCGTGACTGAGCGCACGCACAAAGACCAGACAGTTACGCATCAACTCGTCTAAGCTCAGGTAAGAACACATCTCAGTATATACAAACGGTGGCCTAGTTCTTCTAAAAGAGCCATAACTCGGCTCATTCTGTGTAGAAACTTGTTGTGTCCATCACAACTTGTTACGAAATCGGGAGATTAGCGGGAGAAATGACTGATCAGGAGCATCGCGGGTAAAAAAACAAAAACGGGAGTCCCCTGCGTGAATCACGAGAGTTGGCAAGTATGAAGACATAATTTTATAATATAATTTTCTCTGTATGCGCTTTACATGTGGTAGAATTGGAAATGAACTAAACCAAGTCTTTGCCGAAATGTTTAAACTAATCTTTTTACGCGTCAGTGAAGGCACCACTTTCTTATTTTGTGCTGAGTGCAATGATCTTCAAGCACCCACACTTGGCTCTCTCTTCACAGTCCGTCGCTCCCTGTCCCGCTCTTTTAAGTCCTGGTACAAAACATTATGTCCCGGGACGTTCGTGAACCACCGCAGTCCATACGGTGTTTGAAGTGTTCCGCTCCTGTTCACTGAGTTTCATTAAGGCTCCTTGGCTCATGTCCATCTGAAATCATCAAAAATCCCCTCCGTCTGCGCGGGGCCGGCCCATTCCAGGTCAAATGTGAGAGACTGGGGGCCATACGTGTGACTCTTCTGCGGGATGTTTTGCTGGCTATTGCGTCATTGCTGATGGCACAGAGAGAAGGCCGTGCCAAGAGGACTTTGATCAACAGAGTAGCAGCTGGTCTTATCACTCAAAAGTGCGTAATACCTGAAGTGGAAATGAGTTTAATCTGGCAGTTTAATTTTATGTAGAAGCATTTTGAATCAATAAATGATGGAGTTTGGTGCTTATCTTGTGTGTTGGATGCATCCAGGCATGGAAAACCGGGGCTGTTTCCCAAAGCCCGGGTACCTCGCCCTGCCTTGGTCAAAAGTGGGCGTGGTCAGGCTTCTACATCATCACTCACCGCCCAAGTGCTGTTCTAATGTTCAAGGCGTCTGGAGGCACGTGTCCTCCCTTTGGTTAGCATGCGGATAATTTGCCAAGGATACGTCAGTTTGCCTTGTTCCAGCCAAAATCACCCATAATGCACCACGGCAAACAGCTGGGGCAGTGAACGAAGGGCTTAAAGCAGAACTAAGTAACTCATGCCCCTAGAGGCCATAAGCACCACTGCAGGTGTCGTAGCATTTTTTTACTTATTAATTGTCCGTGAGAGTAAATACTACGCTGACAGAAAAGTCAAAGGGACAGAGGGATGTTGTACATTGTGCCACAACCCAATTACACAATTTTCACTCAAACTTGGCTGTAAATACTGCTAAAGTGGTGCTAGCCCACAGTTAGCTTTGCCTGTTAGCCTGTTAGCTTCTTCTTCGTGATTCCATTAGTGTGTATTGCTCCTCTGACCCGGAGGTAGGAAAGTTGCAAGTGTGGTCTTCTGGCCAGAGACCCCAAGGGAGATGAAAGACCCCCCAGTCGTCCTATTGACAATTGTATTACCCCCAGAGGGACTCCGGAAAGGATTTATTAAGGTAAACAAGTTACTTAGTTCTGCTTTAAGAGGGGAATCCTGGGCGATGATTGGTTGAAGCAATGCTGCTGCAGTGCTGTCACGGAGGTGCGGCTTGAGCGTTCTGCAGGTAGGTCTTCCAAGTTGAATTCATGCTTCATTCATTTTGACAGAGATTTACAAATGTTTTGCCAATGCAGCCTCGGAACGTTCCTCACTTTTTTTCTCACTGTCAGACATGAAACCAGAATTAACTTTTATTTTTCTTAGGTCAATTAGAATTTAAAAAAATATTTCTATTTGTCAATTTCCAGAAGAATGAGAGATAGAATTTTCTACACAAGTACAAGTCTTGTTCATCCTTGGGTGCAATTTAAAGACACTTGAAGGTTCAGGTTCATTGGTTAAAACATTGATGGAAATGACCAGTCATCAAACAGATACAGAAAGAAGGCGGGTTCTGTGTCCCAGAGATGAACGTGCTGTGGTCTGAAATGTAAATATCAACCCAAGAACAAATGCAAAAGACCTGGTGAAGATGCTGAACCTGGTAAGAGTTTATAATTATCCAGAGTTGGGTATGGTCCGATATGAAAATGTTCTGCCGATATCCGATATTTGACGATATTTATTTCGACATTAAAAATCAATAGAAAGGCTCACTCAAATGTTGTAAAGTTTGCAAATTGTCGTTCCATTATTGGGATGTGTTATGCTGATGCCTGGGACACACTGTCTCACACACTATGATGAAACAAACAATCCTTTTTTTAAAAAAAAGGCCAAATACGATGTTGGAGTGAAATGTCATTTTGTTTTTGGCTAAATATTTACTCAGACCTACTTATTATTATACTTTCACCCATGTCCTCTATTAATGGGAAACAGTGACACTGGGAATATGCTAGGCTACTATTTATTGTATTGTTTATTTAAACATGTAGCCTACCATGTTGTTTAAGCTACATGTTTTAACTTTAAACAAATCTGAGAAACTTCTCTGAGGACGGCTCTGTATGAAGCCTTGGGATTGCAAAAAATAGCATCATGTCACTTTAACAGCATCTTATACTGCACTTATGAGGCCAACATTTGAAGATTTAGAGTTGGTTTAGAGCAGGCAAAAGGCAAACGGGAGATTAGCAGGAGCTTTGAACTGCATCGTTTTCAATGACACTGTAAATGCGATTGTGTTGCCTTGTTGTGAATATTCAAAGGCAGTTCTTCAATACCCCTTTTTTTCTAATGCGGCCCATACTTCGTGGTCGAATTAAACGCTGCATTCTCTTAATCGCAGTCACCGTCGGCCAGAGTGTTGCCTTCCCCCCCCCTCCCGAACCGCCAGGCGCTGCACGTTTCCTGTTACTAATTGTTCTGTGAGTGTATTTCACCCAAACAAAGAGCCCAGCGATGAGTCCTCGCGTGAAGAAAGCATTTTAAGTGTTGCCAGAGCGCGAGTTAACCACCTCCCCATTAGCCCTCAGCGTGTCTGCCTCTGTGATGTGGTTACGAGGCCAAAAGCAAACGGCCCGAGATGCAGGATGCAGGCTCATAAAGGGGGTGTCTCACGGCGCTCTGCTTTTTTACGCGCAGATAAATGTTTGGGGGCTCGAAGGCAGTTTGACTTCCATGTGCTGCTGCATGTGAACGCGGTAAACAGGCTGTCAGAGAGCCATAACAAAAATAGAACGTGGTTTATTCGCATCGTGGAGGGAACACTATTAAAATCAAAGCCCATTTGGAGTTCGAAGCCGCAGAGGAGCAAGAATTGTACAAAAGTTTTCCGAAGCATACTTTTGTTTGACGTTCTGTTAACGTATCATTGATAACTTGAACAAAACAAAAAAAACTCGTACTCTGCCAGGCAAATAGAAAAAAAAGTCACCGCTTGGATTTAACGATAGGGTTTCCCCGCGGCATTTAAAGTCATTACATTAACTCACTGGCACATCGAGTTGCCTCTAAACTTGGAAAACAATTACTTAAACTTGACACATTTTCCTGCTTATATTTGTCAAAAAGAAATAAATTCTGGTCAGAAACTCATTGAGCTGCAGTCTTGGCTGAAATTATACAAACTTTTTTTTTTCTCAAAAGATTTTTGTTGAATCTTATGGACATTCCTACAGACACTCAAACTGTTATCTTATTGGGGAGAGTCATTGCAAAAAAACTGATTCTCAAAAACTGGAAGGGATGTGCTACACCTTCTTTCCACCAGAATTGGCTTAACGAATTTATCTCCATAATACATCTGGAAAATATTCGTCTTGGAAATAAGGCTTTGGGCCACTGGGAACAGGTCTGGGGAGTCGTACTAACGTATTTGTCCAAATCATAATCATGAATGATGATCATTTATAGACACGTCTTATATTATTAGTAATGATAATGTTATCTATGTTATGGTTAGTGGTGTTATTAATCAGCATAGCTCATTAATGTCAGCACTATGCCGAGAACACCCAGACTGTTCATGGTCTGTCTGTTTATTTTTCCGCATGTCTGTCTGTCTGTCTTTTTTCTTTTTTTTACGTATAGCGAGGCAGTGGTTGCTGTGCACATCTGACCGAGTGTATGCAGGAACGAGTATGAGTGTGAATGGAATATGCGAATATGTGTAGGTATGCTGGTAGGTACAAAAGAGGGGATTATTTTCTTTTAATATATATCTAATATCTGTATTGATATAATGTATCGTTGTAAACTCAACTTAATGAAAATAATTGGAGAAAAAAAAGATTCTCGTTGCTTCTTGATAACAACATTCTGTTGGATGAAAATTACCAAATCTTTAGAAATGAAATAAACACTAATTAGTTATGTTTGTGGCATTAAAAATATAGTATTTCGGCATTAAATTGGTATTCAAAAGCATTACAATTGACTTCCTGCTACCTGCATAAGCCCTGGACTAATTGTTCTGATCTGGGGCTGAACAATCTGAATGACCCTCGTGTCAATACCAGGATTAATTGAGTTGAAAATTGTTGAACTTTTTGGAGAAAAATGGCGAGCATTGACCAGTCAGGAGCTTTCCCCAACAGTGACGTTGAAGCGGAGCCACCGGTGGCGTAGATCTTATGCCGCGGATGTAAACAAGTCAGGGAGGATTAGCTTTATCGTGTTGTGAACCGGAGCTACAGCAACTCTGGGACTTTTACAAAGACACACATCCGTGTTTCTTTTACATAAACACCCAGAATTCAAAGCGGCGACAAGAAAACTTATTTCAGTGGCTGGATCTGCGCTGGGAATGTGTTTGGGCATTCCCACCAGAGAAAGCTACAAGCTAAAGCTCCGATCGATCGTGTGAAATCGAGAAATATGCACGAATAAAGTCAATTAAGCCATCTACATAAAGCAACCGTTTAACAATGATCCCACTCTGAGCTGAGCTTGTTGATTTTGAAGTTAATTGCTCATATTTCATCTACCACGGGTCGTCGTCGATTGGTTTTATCCAGGAGCTCACAAAATATTAGCAATGATGCAGTAATAGCATCAATAAAGCAGGCAACTACGTAAAGCAGCCTTTATGATGATCACACACTGAGCTGGGCTTGACACATTTGTGGTTTATTGCAGACTGAACAATGAGCAGTAGGCGATTGTAACAAGCTAACCGGGCTAACCTAGCCTAGCCACTTGCCACCGGCACAAATAATGTCCCTCTTTTCAAGTGTATGGGCTGGTTATAGGCTTAAATACGTTGGAGATCCTGGTGTAGACCATGCAGGTATAGCTAAAGATCCAAAGGACATGGCAGTAGTAAACAGGGACTGTTTGGCCCCAAAACAGCCATTATTTTTCAGGCAAGAGCTCCTTCCTTCGCTTCAGAGGACACACTGAGCTGACACGCCTCCAGAGCGTCTTGACGTTCGGTGACATTGTGACAAGTGTCTGTCTTCAAAAGCACAAGTGTTCAACTAGGGACTAAAAGTGAGATGAGCTTTACATTTGTTTGCATTGTAACAGAGACACAGATTAGTTGACTTACCACCCATGAAAAAGTGTGTCAGAGCTGCTCTCTCAGAAGGGGGTGTGTCTGGGTCATCAGAGGTCCCCAGTGGCACAAAAAATATACAGTGGGACAAAAAAGTATCGAAATCCAACAGGAATTCTATGGGGAACTGACCAAATACTTTTTTGCCCCACTGTATATAATACAATGGGAATTTTGGGCGGTCCGTAAGTTTGTGTTTTTTTCAGATGCTATGGGCGAGTTTGCCTGTATGTACTGTACCCGCTGCTGTCAGAGGCGGTCGGTGTTACATCAGTGCGGTACTAAAAGGTTATGCCCTAACTGACACTTGCAGACCTATATATAATTGGATCCAGTAAGTGAGAGAGATCTATATATAAAGTGAATATGGAGCGAGTGAGGACCTGATGGGGTCAACAGATGAGCTACACACGGGAACTCCGCTCTATTTTAAACCTGCACATGGCCTGAGGGGACGTTTCTTTCAGCGGATACGCCGCCGATACTACGTACACGCAAGGTCAAGTGACACTTTCAACAGGGTTCATCAGGATCGCCACAGCAAACCATCCACACGCTACATGCCATTCCTGTCGCCACCAACCACAATGCAGTGGAACTTCAGACCATTGTGTATAAACAAATGACCTCAGTGTGGTCCTGTCAGCCACAGACTTTATTCTACTTTCCTAAAGAAGAGTCCACTCGCCAGAAGTTGGAATTTCTTTCCGGGATTTGGCGATTATCAGCCAAAATAGTGTTTGTCTGTGACCGTCACTTAATGGATGCTTGGTGAACCTTGGCCAGAATCAAAGTGGATTAAGGCAGGCCAGGGCAAGTTTAACTGTAGAGCACAATTCATACACAAGGCAGTTCAAAGTGCCTGTCTCACATCCTTATGAAGACTGTTCCAGATTTTAGCTGCATGAAACTGAAACGCAATTTAAACCCTGGACCGTGTTCACAAATGCGCTGTTTATCCAGGTCTTTATATAAGACTTGTCCAACTTTGGGGAATTACTTGGTCAAGTAGTAACTTATGGTAACTCTCTCCTTCCGGTTTAACTTTTACACAATAAAAGACACAGTATGTTATCACTTTAGTAAGACTCTTATTGTGAAAGGGTCAGACAGCAACAGAGCGATGTATCACAGCAACTTGACGTCATGAGAGAGACGTCTCAGAAAAGATGCCAAACAACAACAGACACGAACAACAAGCCTTTACCAAACTTACTGTTTCTATTTTACTTTTATTGTCTGGAGTTTTATTGTGTTTTTAAGGTATAGAGTTAGTTTGCTGTGGTTCTAAGTCTAGTCTAAGTTCTAACTCTGTTTTTGCTTTGTTGATTATCACAAAGTTGAATAAATTAGTATATTCATTCAATCTTTTCTTCTTCAGTGTGTACTTTAAGTTATTTTACACAGCACAGTCGAGGCGTCACAAGAGGAGCTACAGGAAACAAAGAAGGACAAACGAGAGATGGTGAAAGACTGTCGTGAAGCTGCAGGAGGAAGAGGAAGGAGGAGGTGCAGCTGCCCAGTGCAGGACACCATGCTCTGAAACAGGGACACCCCCAGGAGGTCCCCATTTCAGAGGAGACAGAGGGCAGCCAGGTTTCTTCCGAGTGCTACAGTTTCTCCGACCTCCAAGGTCATGCGGGTCAGGTCGACACCTGAACACTATTTGGTTGTACACTTGTACAATGACAATAAAGCACTTACTTACTTACTTACTTAGTGACTATAAAAACATTGTGATAAAATCAAAATCGGCAGTTGATAATTAAAAAATCGTAATATTCTATTTTTGTCATATCGCTTACCCCTAACTCCACCTCTGCTCAAATGTGGGCCATTTCCTTTAAACAGATCGTCGTGTTTCCAGAAACGATTAAAGTTCTCTATGAAATACACAGACATTGGACAGCCATGTGTTCAACTGAAACAGCGGAGAATTTGTTTATCCTCCCGTCGATGTTTGGGATAGGTCCACCAATGAAAATGTGTATTGCCTCTTTATCCAGACAATCAAGTCTCTCAAAAAGTTTATTAAACTTTTCTTTCAGGGCTTCAGACTCTCTGTTTTCTTATGTCAACAGCGCCAACATGTAGAACAAGTTTATTAATCCCAGGGTTATTTGTAATTTCCTTGTTTAAAACATATATGAGGTCAGAAACTGTGGCGCTTAACTTTTATATCCAACGCGAGTCCCATAATGTAATGTCGTCGAGGCCAGAGGCAGAGCGGTGAGTCAATCAAAACGCGTGTTAGCCGTTTATGAAGTTGTGTTGTACATGTTAACTCCTCCTTATAACTGTATTGTGAAGTAACTTCACTTTTTACTGTGATATATATATTTCTTTTACTGCTAAAGTTGTATGGGCTGCATCTACTCGGAGAGAGGGGCGGAGTTAACTGAATTGAAGTGTGTTGTCTTCCGGGTTTGAAAAATACCTCCTGAAAATACTTATATTTCTCACAAAAATGAGTACTCCATAGTGGTAGGGGTACAATATATCATATAAATGCCTATAGTTTACTTTGGAATGGCTAAAATAGCACGATACAGATGTTTTTTTCTAAGGCCGATGCCGATATGCACTGCCAATACTGTAAACTGTGAAACGTGTCAGTGTTGAACTGTGACAGCAGGGGGCGCTTTATTAAAGGCATAGGGCTGATTTGTTTTTCTTCAGTATCTAATTCCAAACCTGATTTATGGTGATTAGAACTGCAAAAAATAAGACACAATTTGAAGTTTTAATAACACGCTGATTCAAAAACTAAGCAAGATATCCAATTGAAATGATGCACAGCACGCTGCCAGGATCATGACATTCCCATATGTTATAGTAATGCTCTCACGGCCAATGACCTCGTCCACAAAAGGCCAAAGATTCTGTAGGGTTAAAATAAACCCCTGATGTCCTGCAGGTCTCCTACCGTGGACACTGGATATGACCACTGAGCCTGATATTACAGTGTGGGTGACATTAGCGCGGTGATATCAATCTGGAGTGACTCACCTTTAAATCGTTTGGGAGGACCATGGTCTAGCAGTGGGGTGTTTGCTGCTGATTGGTTTAAGTCCACCTTATTTTAGCCAATCAGACATATGGGGAGGTATGCTATGTCCTTCTCATGGCATTTATATAATTTCCGTGCTTTCTTTATCATTAACATTTTATACGGTGACGTTTAGTGGCCAATGGATGTGCATCCAACCCCACAAAAAGCAAAAAACCTGACTGAATTTGATTCTAAAACTGCTCATCGTCCTGAGTGCACCATCCCCAGTGTCAAATATGGTGGGGGGAGCATCATGCTATGGGGCTGCTTTTCCTCAGCGGGGACTGGGAAGATTGTAAGAATAGTTGGGAAGATGGATGGAGCCAAATACAGAGACATTTTGGAGGAAAACCTGCTGGAGTCAGAAAGAGAATTGAGGCTGGGGCGGAGATTCACCTTCCAGCAGGACAATGACCCTAAACACAAAGCTAAATCTACAATGGAATGGTTTAAAAACAAACATATTAATGTGTTAGAATGGCCCAGTCAAAGTCCTGACCTAAATCCTATTGAAAATCTGTGGAAAGACCTGAAAACTGCTGTTCACAAACGCTCTCCTTCTAATGTGACAGAGCTTGAGTTGTTTTGTAAAGAGGAATGGGCTAAAATGTCAGTCTCTACATGTGCAAACCTTGTAGAGTCAAACCCCAAAAGATTCCACAAAGTATTAAGTCATGCTGTATGAATAATTAGGCACGCCCGACTTTTCTATTTTTTGAAAAATAACAGAATTATGTATCATTTTGCTTTCACTTCACAGTTGTCTGTTACTTGTGTGTGAACTTCCAGTAAAAAATTCAAAATAAAATCTTTACGTTTATGGTTGTAAACATGACAAAATGTGCAAACGTTCAAGGTGTATTAGTACTTTCGCAATGCACTGTATGTGAGGTTGTTTAAGTGAGTGATGTTTGGAAACAGCAGAGGGAAGAGGTTACATGGATACATTGACCAAGGCTTTGAGTGACGCAGGTTAAAGTACTCATGAATCACTTTGTCTTTGAGAGAAAACACGAGGAAAATTCTCAGCAGGTGGTTCACGGTCCAAAGCTGGGTCTGGGAAGATTGAAAAGTGGATACTCATTTGCAAAATCTATTTCTCATGGCACTCAACACCGGGATTCAGGGTGTCTGTTTCTTATAGCGCCATTGTTCCCTACATACTCAATGATTCCAATCTAAATCCACCTAACTTTAATACACCTAATGTTCCCAGCTTTCTCCCTAATTATGTTTCCCCGCTGAAAGTTGTGTAGTATTGCGCCATGTTGACAAAATGAGAATATGTGTGTCCATTCATTCAGCAAACTGTCTAAACCTCTCCTATCCACGCTTATGTCGAGCATTTTCGTCACCTAAACTTCATGCGTGATACTGCCCCCGGTGGCGGTGTGGCATTATGATCCCGTGACCGACCTCTGGTTTGTTTATGGACTTTACGGACTCACTGAGGTCAGATTCTCAGGGTCTGAAGGCCGCTCCGGACCAGCTCCAAAACAGGCCTGACGTCACGGACCGTCTCCCACATAAACAAGACGGGCACTGTCCACGCAGCCGCAAACGTTTCAGCCAGGTTAGCGAGGGAGACTATGACGCCGCGGTTCTCAATCTGTGGTGTCACTGGTGGGACACGAGCCTCTTGTTTTGCTGTCAGGAGCAGGGTTACAATGCTACTCGAACGTCATCTGCATCAAGAGGCCTACCCTAATGGTTTTAAGAAATTGTTTTTTTCTTTTAAGTCCTTTAGGGTATCCTGATACTTGAAGTGAAGTAAAAGTAAAATCCTTTATTCCTCCCTCACAGGTCATCGTGTTTGTTCATTTGTGCTGCAAACAGACCACTTGAAAGTAGCACCTCAAACTAGCCTCGTGCTGGCTAATATATGTATAATGCCGATAAAAAGCTGATATCTCCGGATGTCTTTTTGCTTTAAAAGCTAAGTCAGAGCCTTAAAACGAGCCCTTTCACAACTCCCTAGTCCACAGGGGAGCTGTGAAAATCGGTCACAAGTTTATACACTTTGGAGGCTCGGATCGTATTTTATATATATTATTATATATTATGTTGCTGAATCTGCGGATTTTTGTCTTTCAAATGAGCTCACTCTGAAGTACTAAATGTGAATGAATAAATCGGCGCCTGCCCCTAGTAAAGCGCCCCCTGCTGACACATTTTACAGTTTCATTTTGCAAACCTCTACTTGCTTATATTGTAAACACTACTGTATCTCCTCCCTGAATCTGACCATTTCAAATTAACCAACTCCATTTCTTTGGAAAGAACAGACAATTAGTCACATGACCTTGAGTTCCCAGGGAAAGTGGTACATTACTGTGACCTTTTATTTTATTCTTTTCATTTGAGTTGTTGATCATTGCATTATAACTTTTGTTCATCATTGGATTCACTTTCGAACCAGGTCGGAGGGGTTTGTGTAAGCTGGCGTTGCTGGCACTTTGAATATGCAACACAGTAGGTTTTCAAGATTTCTCAAATGTGCATGGTTGGCACATTTGACACAACTCCAAGTTTTTGATGAGGGACGAACATAAAGCACAGCAATAATAGACAATGAAGAGAAATCAATGAAAAAACAGAATCAACTGGATCATGTCGTCTTAAAGGCAGATGTTTTACCTGTAGATCTTGGCACATACAGTGGGACTTTGGCACTGAAGTCAACATGATCCCATTGGTTCAACTACTGGACTTTCTTTTTAAATAGTGTGACACAAAGACTCCTTGCATGGATGGGTGTCAAATCGATTCATCCAAAGCCTCCATGCCAGGACTCTCCAAGACCACCTCTGCCGGATGTATGTGAATGCACTTATCTAGTGGTCATATGTTTTTTGTATTTCTTCCCCTTGTACCCTTTAATAACCCGTTGAATGTATCTCCAGTTCAGATGTTGGACATAAGCGCATCTGCAGCAGGTGTTTCCTCTGTGGCAGGAACAGGAGGAACTGGGATCAGCTGAGGCTCGGGGCTGACTAGAGTCCAAACATCTGCGCAAAACACTGACTGCTGCAGTTCTGTTGACCCATTTACACAGGGCTGTCATTCAGATTACAATTTTTTTTTTTGTGCAGAATTCTAATGTAGTGCACACTGAATAAAAGTTGGGGGTTTCCAGTGTTTCTCATGGCCATTACATTTTTTTTACGGGGGATCTTGGTCTGTAAAAAGAAAATGCTGAATTCACACTAACACGGAAATTTCCTACAAACTATTGTCCCAACACCCGGAAAGCCAATGAAAAAGTGATAGCAACTGAATTTTGTAAAGGCTCTGTCACGTACATGCTTAAATATATGGGTCAGCCCTATGTTCCCCGGGTCCCTAACACCAGACCCAGGGAACATCGGACCCACCGGACGCCAGAGGGTCTCACTCATAACTCATAACTAGCCTCGTGATAACTTCATAGCATCAGTAGGCTTCTATAGGCCGTGTAGATCTCGCATTGTAATAGTGCTCAGAAGAAGAAAGGTTAGCCTACACCAAAACTCACACACATGAATTAAACTTCCCATGCGCTTAACAAGCTATTATTTGCTTTAAAGCAGAACTAAGTAACTCATGCCCCCTAGAGGCCATAAGCGCCACTGCAGGTGTCGTAGCATGTTGCGTTTTTTTACGCATTAATTGTCCGTGAGAGTAAACACTACGCTGACAGAAAAGACAATTTTCTGTGTACATCGAATTACACAATGGAGATCTTTTTTTTCACTCAAACTTGGCTGTAAATAATGTTTAAGTGGCGCTAGCCCGCAGTTAGCTTTGCCCGTTAGCCTGTTAGCTTCTTCTTCGTGATTCTGTGTGTATTGGGGCCACCGCCTCAGAGGCATTGTGGTTTTCTGGCCAGAAACACCAGGGGGAGATGAAAGACCCCCCCCTATCATCCCATCAACACTTGTATTACCCCCAGAGAGACCACGAAAAGGATTTATTAAGGTTAACAAGTTGCGTAGTACTGCATTAAAACAATTCAGAAAGCACCACTTGTGTTGCTGCGTATGACCAGTTCTTACACAATCAATATTTATATACACTCGTCATGCATTTTACCTAAAGAAGAGTCTCCGTCACGCTCTGCATAGACCACTTCTTTGCCTCTGGGACGTCCTGTACGGCGGATCAAACGCGCTTCATTTAACCGCGGCTTACAGGGGTTGTTAGTGTCTCAAACTCGAGTGTTACCGGGAGCGGGGGAGACGGGGCGGACATTAACTGTGTCCATTAACTTTGTTTGTTCAGACAACCAGCAGGCCAAGCACACACGGACGTGGAAGAAATGGAAAAATACTACGGACTTGGTCATCGTTGGAATTCACAAGAACAATCGGGGTTTTCTCCATTAGACACGCGGTCATGGTTCTGGGGTGACAGTGCATTGTTCGTCTCGTTTTGTGCGAATGCCGTGAAAAGGTTACCAGTCGGCTGATATCGTCGGACCTCTTTGTTCTTGAGCCCGACTCTCGTAAAAGGATCAGGTGATCTGTTCCCAGACTGAGCCCAAACAAACCGGCAATCTTAAACCCGGTGAAGTGACCCGAGCGGCGCCCCCTGTAAAACCGCCGCTCACTGTTTACCGCTGCAAAAAGCCCGTAAACCCTCGGTATCATCGCTGAGGTGTTATAAAGCCGTCCGTCTCCCGCTGTTTGTTTGGTCTTTCCAAACAGACACGGTCAATTAGCCCTGGAGACTTTCTCTGGGCAATGTAAAGATCTATATTGTTTTCGAGCCGATGTCGTTACTGTGTGTGTGTTAACCCTGAGTCTTATGGTTTGCTCCACGTGTTTACCTCAGTTTGGCATCAATATTGTGCTTCTGTCGCTTCTGGTCTTGTATTGCGTCACGATGATAGTGTCGAAATTATGTTGACCTACGTTTCAGTGGAGTTGCATAAGAATCGGAATGATTGAGGGATCGTAACTAAGGGTTTCATGTTTGCTCTGTCTGTGCGGTTCAACTGCGCTCACCAAATCCAGCATGTGAAGGGCTGCCGGCCAATGTCCCCAGGTTTACACGGCCTCGTGATGAGAGGAAGCCATTCATGACACGTTGAAAAGTGTGGATTATAGTTGCCCCAAAGGCAGAAGAAGAATGGATAAGGAATAGGAAAGAAGTGAAGACGTCGTGCAAGGTTTCAGACCAATGAACAGATGCTCAGAGCCTTCCCAGATGGCAAACGGACATTGTTTAAACATTGAAATTGTGTTATGGCCTGTGATTGAATAGATGTTGAACACAATGTTGATTTTTTTATCTTTTCTGACATGGAATCAATGTCATGCAAATAACATTGATTAGGAGTTGAATAGATGTCAAAATTCAAACATTTTTAAACTTGGATTGATTAAACTATTGACATATATTCAACCTTTTTTAAACGATATTTTGATAATTGGAGCTACATAACCACATACATCACCCTCTAACAGCATTTCCACAGGCATAACCAGTCCAAACTAAGAATCTGAGGCATACAATCCACTTCCTCCTCTTTGTGTACATTATGCATCCATATAGCACTCAGAATCACCACTTTATCGAAGTTTACCACAGGATTTACATTACGAAACTTTACAGCGCATGCCCCATTTAAATCGTTATTGTGGTGCCTTTAGCGTAACAGTGCCTCCTGCAGTCCTAAGACCGATACTACAGCCTAATACTGCATTTACTAGACAGAGGCCAAAACCTTTTCAGCCTTTGCTTCCATAAATATAGTATAACCCATAACCAGTTCCTCTGTGAAGAATGTGCAGTAAATTAAACGGACCAAAAGCATTTGGAGCAGAAGAGCGTGAGACATGGAGGAAAGGCAGGAGATTGAGTTTGTGACCAAATAACACCAGAAAAAATTGTACACTCATTACTTGATATTCATTTTTGTATGAGGTGATATATTGGGGTAGATTACAGTATAAACAGTAATCTCCACTGCATTGAGTAAAGAATGTTTCATTTTTCGGCAGTGAATTCCCTCAATTTGGAGCTATAAAGATGTCAGCACTGTGCAATGCTTTGTTTCATAAAAGAACAATTGACAGGACCATCATTCTCAAAGCTATATCCAGGTGATTGTAGCGTAGCTGTAAAAAGTGTTTGTAAAACAGTTGTTACAATCAATATTCAGTCATAAATTCCTTTTGCAGCAAAATGTTATAAACATTTTTTGTAATAGTCATAATTATAACAATCCAAAAATCTAAAATCCAAAGGTTTAGACACAAAAGTGCAAATTACAGTTGATAAAATGGAAAAATATGGACAGTTGGCAAAATTATCAGAACGTTTGTGTTTAGTTCCACAGGCAAACAGCATCCGATGAAAATGGAAGACGGTCGAATAATTTTATTATCATGGTTGATAATACAATTTCTGGAGCAACTAAACATTTAGGGGATCACTGTATTTGTTCATTTGTGTTACTGTCTCTGTCTGCTCTTTTAACCATGTCAGCACCTTAATACGAAAGTAATGATTTACCCATTAAACCGTCGGATAAGAATCAGAATCAGAATAGATTTTATTTGCCATTGTTTGAGAACAGGTTCACAAGCTAGGAATTTTTCTTGATGCTGGCGTGCAACATAAAACATATAACACAGAATTTAGATAAAATTAAGCAATAAAACTTTAAACTATAAGGCTTTAAACTATAAGGCTTTAGGGGGCATGCATACGGAATATTAATAAATAAGATACAAAATAAAAAATAAAAAGTAAAATATGGTAAGACGACAACAATAGACTTCGAACAACAGTGGGATTATATTTACAGATGAGTATGAGTAAAAAGTTATAAGTTATAGTCATGACTAAAAGCAAATGTACATAAATGTACAAACTGAATCCAAACTAAACTAACTGCGACATTGTGGGGGCAGGATCAAACAGATTTATTGGCTTACTATTGATATTATTAAAGGTTAATTTACTATGGGATCGTGAATTAATCCTTAATCATGTCTTATGTTACTGGGATGTGTGCGTTGGAAGTGGAACATGTAAGCCTTCTTTGGTGGCAAATAGTTATAGGCTAGTAACGTTAGCTTGGTTGGCATACGCATCAGCTTATGATAAACAAATAACAAATAAATAGTGTACAGGGGCCATTTAGTTGATGATCACAGCCAAGATGACACAAGTTTAAAAATGTATGAGCACTTACCAGATTTGTCTTTCTCCGTGATTTTAACCCGAAAGCCACTGGAGCCGCAGCCCATCCAAATGGCCCAAAACCAAAAAATTTTTTTGACATTAGGGTCGTTAAAGGGTGATAAATTAAAGGATCACACGAGGGTTAATATTTCAACAACCAAAAATAAAATTAATTCTCAATATTGATTCAACGTTACACTTTCAATGGTTGAATTTATAGCTGTAAAACACTGTTGATTACAAAAAAAAAAAGTTTTTATTATTGATCTGTCACCCTTAATACAGCATTGAATCAACACTATTGG
Organism: Proterorhinus semilunaris; assembly: GCA_021464625.1. Classification (NCBI taxonomy): domain Eukaryota; kingdom Metazoa; phylum Chordata; class Actinopteri; order Gobiiformes; family Gobiidae; genus Proterorhinus; species Proterorhinus semilunaris. Next base: position 7,463,718 of record CM038350.1, read on the forward strand.
TTCAACCTCAACCAAAAGTCAACCATCTGACCCTAAATCAATGTTGAAACCATGTCCTTTTGCTCTCTGGGTTGTGTATTCGGGTTTGCTCCTCTGTCAGTGGATCCAAACCTGACCAGGTGGCGATCAGTTCACAGCTTAGCCCCGAGTATCCAGGACCGATGATTGGAGTTTAGGTGTTGGTGTTTGTTATGGACACAGCTCTGGGTCGTTGCTCCAGACTCCAAACTGCCTGAGGGTGCATTCGAGTTTCAAAAGGGTGCAAATAGACATTCTCGCCATTAAAATATATTGTTCCAATGCGCCCTTTTGCACCCATGTTGATCCGGGCCTGTCCCCCAGTAGAACAATGGAAGTCAGGGTACTCTGCACTGTTGTTCAGCCTGTGGCCTGAGTCGAGAGAAGCCAACGCTCTTGTTCCTGGGGTGAACTCCAACACATAGAGCTGACTCTATCATCCACCGCCGCTTTCCAGTCTGCCAGAGGGAGAGGGAGAAGGGGCCGAGGTGTCCGAAGAGGGAGGGGGAGCACGTACAGCAGTGCCCAGGCCTGCTCCTCAACCACAAAGATGGCCCACTGAGAAGGAGAACACCCAGCCGCCTACACTGACCGTTTTCACTGATCTGGTTTTGATCCCGCTACTTGAAAACACAAATCAATACGAACGCCACTTGGATGAAGGACTTTACACTGCAAGATAAGTACTAATTTTTAACAATGGATATCCCAGTGAGTGTTCTGAAACACTTTTGGAGGCAGCACAGACTGTACAACTCGCTATATCCCTGTTCAGTAATGTCGAGAAATATGTTAATGAACATGTTGAGGTGTCTTTGTATGTGCAATGTGTAAGATGAAGAGCGTCCGAATACTCAGGGCCTGGACAACTTGCTATCATCAGTGGAAAAATGAATTCACAAGTTCATCAAGATATTTTGCAGAGAAACCTGAGGCCATCTGTGCAACACTTGGAGATCAAAAGTGGATGGGTGCTGCAACAAGACAATGACCCGAAGCACAAAAGCAAATTCACTCCAGAATGGTTTCCGAAGAATGAAATATGCATTCTGGAACGGCCCAGTCAAAGTCCCTGACCTCAACCCGATTGAGACGCTGTGGCATGACCTCAAAAAAGCCACTGACACCAAACATCCCAGGAATCTCGCTGAACTGCAGCCGTTTTGTAAAAAGGAATGGTCCGAGATTCACCCTGATTGTTGAGCAAGTCTAATCTGCAACTACAGGAAACGCCTGCTTGGAGATATCGCTGCCAAAGGAGGGTCGACCAGCTATTGAATCTAAGGGTGTACTCACTTTTTCCTCCCTGTCCGGTGAATGTGTTCATGTTATGGCCAATACAAATGTAATTGTTTGGGTGGTATTAGTTTAAGCAGACACTATGTACTCATTCTTGCGATTCAAATAAAGATTAGACCACATTTTATGACCAATTTTGGCGGAAATGTAAGAAATTCCAAAGGGTCACGTTTTCCCCCCACTGTACATACTTGTAAGAACTTTTATTCTTACAAAATGGAAAGCCTAATTTTAAACTTTCCTCCCTGACTCAGAGAAAACATGACTGATGCCCATTACGAACCGCTATAACAGTAACACGCCGCTGTCCCTGCAATTGTCTCCCCACAGGATCCCATATAAAACATTGTGTGCCGTAACCTCGCCGAAGCATCCAGAATAACCCCGGCCATTTCTGTCCAACATGTCGTTAAGTCTAAGTTTGTCCGCCTCTGATTGCGTGGGCGGCTTCTTTATAACAAGGAAAAGTGAAAGTCGCGGAGAATGCTCGGGCTCTCCGTAATGATAAGTCTACGCTCGGATAACTTGGGGCTGGACTGTGTTGCGCCGCACTAACAAGCTGTTTGACATGTAGTTTTGCTGAGCGAGCGTTTTAGTGCACAGTAAGCTCGTAGGAAAACACTTGGACGATCGGGAGCTATTTCAGGGCTAGAAATGGCCTTTTTTCCACATTGTGCGTGACAAATGGTCTTTTAGATGCGGTTTACATGTGTACGCATATAGAGAGGGTAAACGTACTTCGTACCGGGGGAGGCCTACTCAGACAAACTGAATAGATAAGACATTGATGCCGAGTAAAGAAGTCAGTGAGAGAGTGAGGTGGACAGGTTGAGATCTGGGGTAAAAGAACAAACTCTTGGAAAGATTCACTCTTTTTAAAGTTAAGGTTAAAGTTCATTTTATTGTCTTTATTGTGGGGAAATGTGTCATCTGCAGTTGACCCGTCCTTCGAGGCCGCTGGAGCAGTGGACGACAGCAGGGGACGCATCTCCAGATGTTGAGACAGGATGGTCAGAATCACCTGGCTGGAGGATTCACCTATTGTACATGTTTTTAGTGGTAGGGGAAACCGGAGGAAACCTACGCAGATACAGGAAGAACATGCAAACTCTACACAGAAAGACCCCGTCCAGGTGGGAATCGAAACCGAGACCTCTTGCTGTGAAGCACCAGCGCTAACCTCTGAGCCACTGTACCGCCATTTTAGCCCTTTTCTGGCGGACTATAAACATATTTATCACGCACCAATAAATTCAAGCCAAAATTGCATCCATATGGAGGTTTTTTCACAGCAAATTGTTCAGTAGAAGCAAGAAAACAGCACTCTAAATTAACATCAGTATATGTAGCATGAAGCTAATAATAGCTGGTTAGCATTATCTGTTTTTTTACCACTTTGCTCCTTTTCATGTAAATAATAATATTATATTATAATATTATATTAAATATTATGTAATGATTTAGCATTTGAGGAAGTAATGGTGGAGAAATGGGAGAAAGTAATTTTTTTTTTTGCTGCATCGAACATGACCAGGAATGGGCTCGTGAAAATACAGTATTTACGTATTCCAAAGACGACATCAAAACTGTCTACTAAAAAAAAAACATACAAAATTAAACTCTGCTTTTTAAGGTTGTGTATTAAATTAAATTAGTAAAAAAATGCAAATGTAAGTGCATTTGTGAGAGAAAAGCAAACTGCATGTGCTGTTTGTAACCGTCTAAATCAGCTCCGTGTTTTCACCGCTAGTGATGTGAAGCTGTGTCACTTCTCAACGTAACACACATCTGATTAACTCACGTGAACAACAGGATTATCCAGGTGCAGCTTTAGAAAAACAGGTATTAGCCATTGAAAGAAGTGGGCCAGTGCCTGTAATTGTCTCTTGATGTTTTAACACAAACGAGACTACAGATTTTGCAGCAAATTGTTCCGACTAATTACTAATATCAGAATTATCGTGGTTTAACTCATAAATACTGCATGTTCAGAATCACTTTTATGTATTAACCTGTTACTAAAGCTGTTTGTGGAAGAACATCAAATAATGTGCAGTAAAGGCACCACTAAATGAAAATGGTAGTGGCGGTTCAAATTAATTCCTAACTTTCCTAACATATTTGCAGGATCCCAGTTCTTTGATGGACAAGGTTATAGGCACATGTCACTTTTCATGGTCACGTTCACAAGAATGCCAGAAAACTCACCTGTAAGTTCATGAAATTGTTAAAAATGCTTTATAATTAAATGCAGTGTTCTTGGTTTACAATATCCTAAAGGAGGGCTTTAAGTGTCCTCTTGAATTCTTAGTCAGCTCAACAATTTGCTGCGGTCAGTCGAGCGCGTTTCCTAAAGCTTTTGTTCTGTCAGACCTCATCATTTTTACAGAAACAAAAGTCTGAAAATAGGGAATGTTCTGCTTTGGTCGACAGTTGGCTTCCTCCGCTCTAAATGCAACTTTGTAGATCCGGCCACAGCTGCGATCCTTTTGTTTCAGTCTCAGAGCTTTAAATGGGAGCGGTCTCTGCTGACCCGCTGCTGCTGTGGCTGGAAATGTCGAATGTCCCTCTCCGTGTTCATAAATTAAAACTCAATAAATCAGGCTAGGAATTGGATATTAAAATATGTCTCTCTAAAGGGACTTTCAATATATTGTGAAGTACAAGACTGGCAACGGTGGCGCAGATGGTAGAGTGGGTCGTCTCATGATCGGAAGGTCGGGGGTTCGAATCCCGCCTCCTGAAGGTGCACATTGTCGTTGTGTCCTTGGGCAAGACACTTCACCCTCCTTGCCTCCAGTGTCTGCGTACACTGGTGTATGAGTGAGTGGCAGGTGGTGGGCCGATGGCGCAGACTGGCTGCCCCAGGGCAGCTGTGGCTGCAACAGCAGCTCACCACCAAGTATGGAGTGAATGAATAATGACGACAGTGTAGCGCTTTGAGAAACTTGGTAATACAGGCTTGTAAAGCGCAATATAAGTGTAAGGCATTATTATTATTATTATTAAATGTAGGTGCTACTAAAATGGATTATATGCAATCAAAACCTAATTTTAAGAAAATGGGCGCTACAGTTTTTTAATCTATTCGTTATCGACTGATCTCCCTGCAGATGTTCGTGATTAGTATTTTTAATAAAGAAACTGACCATGTTTTGATTACATCGTGTTACAAGCAGGGGCGGCTCGTGTCAATGGGCTAACTGGGCTAAGCCCCTCCTGTCAGAGAAAGAAGAAGGAATAAGTTGTATTTTTCATTTATTATAGTTAATTTTTTATCATAACTAATCGCCCAATGTCATTCCTGTTTATAATCATTGTAGTTTTATACAACTCATCACGATTTTTACTACAAAAACAAACAAAAAACGGCTAGTTCTGATTAGTCCCGAGAACGCACATGAATAGGACAGTGATGATAGATGGCAGTGCTGCAGGTCCCGCCTCCAGCACACACACACACACACACACACACGTACTCGGATATTCTTTGTTTTTTGATACGACTCCTCGTAACGGGCCTTTTCGCTGGCGACACAAGATGAAGTGTGGAAGCTGCCGTGCGTTTATGTACGTAAGGAGGACGTGAGGCCGCTCAACGCGGGTGAGCCCATGTTTACACCACGGTTCACATCTGTCCGGGTTCAGCGCTGTTGTTAACTTAAGCAGGACATAAACGACTCCTTTAGGCTCTCATATCATTTGGGTGAATGCACCGTTAGGTCGGGCTGGGAACCTCTGGGTACCTCACGATTCGATACGACACTGACTTACTCACTGAACATGGGTCTATAGATCTGTCAGTGACTTCATTTACATTTAAATAAACAAGAAACCACAGCCATATTTAAAAAGTGATAAATCAACCCCAAATTAATCTTCTTTATAATTATGAAAACTATCATTAAAAGTAATTTATTTGTGTGACAGTGTTTGGTCCAAGTGCTTAAAACTGTAGTGCTGCCCCCTGCTGGTCTGACTGAATTCTTGATCATTGTTGGCCTCTATTGACTGTGAAAACAGTGGAGCACTGCTGCCTCATTAGTATGCATGACGTTGCTTATTACTATGCATGACGTCATCAAAAGTATCGATATCGGAATAAAAAGTATTGGTATCGTATCGTCCCGCAAAATATCGCGATATGTCGGAAAATCGATATATTGTCACACTCCTACTGTTGGGTAATCTGCTGTTTCGTAGTCTGCTGTTCAAATGATGTTTTGGAGCTGTTTGACTTTTGCCTTAATCTGATCTGATGCTGTGGGAATAGGCGTTGTTTGTCAGGCTTGTCCCGTGGGTATTTGCTGACGTTCGGTCTTCTGCCTTTCAACACATTGTTAACCGCTGTGGCTGCTGTGAATGTTCTGATCTCACAACACGATGAGGGTAATTCAGTACATCAACAGATCGGCTATGTCAAAATCACTATCTTATAAGGTTCATGACGAATCTCCTGTGTTTGAAAATACCACCTGCCGCATGTCTGGCTGTGTTTATGAAGGCGGCGGTGATACCAGGCAGTTCAGTGAGGGAGAGGCTGACTCCATCACTCAGGAACACGTCTACTGGACATGCCAGGTCGGAGTCTTTGGGGGTGGAGAACAGCAGTAGTTGTGGTTCCGAATACTTCACATGATAAAGGCGGCATGCTGTGTTGATTATCACAAAGTTGAATAAATGAGTATATTCATTCAATATTTGTCTTCTTCAGTGTGTAATTAAGTTATTTTAGTTACTATAAAAAAAAAGGGTGATAAAATCGAAATCGGGAGTTTATAATTCAAAAATCGTGATATGACAAAAATAGAATATCACAATATCAGGCGCATCGTTCCCCGGCCTCTCTCCCCTTACTAACCAACCTGCTAGATCACGATTGGCAAAAACACTTTGTATTTAGAAGAACAAAACAAATTGGATCTCACTACTAGAAAAATATAGGGTGTAGGTAACGGCATTTAGAAGGATTAATGGAGCACATTGATCCAATCTCATCAAGGAACGATGAACTTTCTGTTATTTTCTTTCCAAGCCCTAGATCCTGCACGGCTCCACTGACATTTATCTCCCTGAATTTACTGGAAAAAGGCTCATCTTTGGAATGTACGCATTTCTTTCCAATCCATACATTTAATCCGTATAAAACGGGGCTTTTGCGGAAATTGATACTATTGTCATTTTATATGTAACAGAATTTACTCTTAACCACAACAGTATTATTCATAATGCTGTTTACAGGACATTGACGGTGTACTGACATATACGCATATAGAATAATTTAATCTGGCATCATTCCTGTCTGGGCCCACTCATTTAATCCCTATAGTTTCCATTCCTGACTTTGAATATTAGAAACACCAGTTAAAGTTCCTGCATCTGATTGGGGAATAAAATCGTCTCTGAGCAGCTGAATTTAACTCAAGACAATTGGCTTGTTTGAGATGAGGTTGCGGCTCGCCTGGATGATTGGCGAGAGTAGCCGACGCAACGGGGACGGAGAAAAAGTCTGCAGAGAGCAATGAGAGCGCGGCCTCGGTCGGATATGGCGTTCATTTCAAGTTCATCTTAAATATGTTTCCTTTACTCCATCATTCTTCATCAGAGACTTTCCCGTTTTTGTTTTGTTCAGGTTTGTGAGATAAAATAAGTCATGAGTTTGTTCTGAAAAGCATCAAACATGAGCTTTATTTTATGGGGAAAATACTCAACATTAATAGTTTCAGTCATAGTGTATTTGTTCAGATCTAAAGTGTTGCTCTGAGGAGCGAGCAGCCGAAAGGAGCACGTTTCTGATCACAGGAGACTCGTATCCAATCACTGGAGTGCGAGCCGCTGACAGGCGGGCGTTTTCCCGCTGCAGTCGGCCGTCAAAACTGCGTCTGTCTGGCTCATCTCGAACGAGCCTACTGTTCAGATTTTTGGCTCGAGTTAATATCACAGTAAATGGACCAAACCACCCTTTTTAATGCTGATTTTATGATGTTATGTTCTGTTGCTCGGGGCATGCTGATCCATTCACAAATTCTGACATGTTTGGGTTGCTTCGTAAACCACACTCACCGCAGTATCGGTATCTGTTCTACTGCCGCCAACGAGGTCATGGGGCCCAGGCTGATATCCCTCTGTGTAAAAAAATACATAGCGGTATCATTCTGGTCTTGTAGGCTAATGTTTGGTATCCATGTGTAGCAGGTAAAGCAGCCAAAGAGACTCTGTGATCTTGATATGGCCCTTTTGGGTTTTCTGGGTGTAGACGGCAGCTAAAGACACAGAGAGAAATGCAAAGATGTTACAAAAACGGTGGTCCTGTTATCTCAAAATTCCTTTTTTAATTGGAAATATCCCCAAACCTTCCAGTCTTACACTTCTAAATGTTTTAGGTACCCTTAGGCTGATTTATTGAGCTTTGTACCTGAAGAGTCAAAGCGAAATTACATTTTGATCCATTTATTATTCAAAAACAAAACAATATATCTAAAATCCCCTCTGAAAAATCTTTAATGTATATCAACAAAATAAAGGCATCAATCTTAACCTAAACCCTTTTCCCTATTCACATCCAATGATTCGCCCTAATTTGATGTACAACGTTGATGATTATGACAACAAAACAAATATCAAGTACAATGTGTTAAAACTTTGCTTTACCTTTGCTTTATCATATCGAAACTATTCTATTTTGTTGTCAATATTCAGACTATAGCATTTTAAATGTTCACCTTGCACATAATAATCAATGTCTATCATGTAAATTGAAGTAAAATAAAGGATTTTTGAATCGTCCTATATTGGAATCCCATAACTGAGGAAGCACGTGGTTATAGTTACCAACCAGTGGAAAGGGGAAGAAACTTAAACTCATCTGAAACACGTGATAATCCATGGTCAACATGACATTTTCCTCTGCGACAATGGAACATAAAATGATGTGGTTAGGTTGGTCATTTTGGGGAATACAAGTAATGAATGACAGAAATAGGTCAATGTCACAGTCACGTTGTTTCGTGTGAAGATGCCACATGACCAGCTGATCAGTTTAAGTGTAGGAAACATTGCGTCGTTGGGCAAGACACTTCATCCACTCCTGGCCTGTGTGAATGTGGTGTGTGCGTGCTGTTGCTTTCTTGTATAGACTTAAAGTGCCATGCATGTCATGCATATGGAGCCTAATAAAAGACTTAAAAACCTTATTTTGGAGCCTCAGCATTGACATCGTATGTTTTCTAATTATTTAGGAACCATAAAATGTCATCGAAAGAGCTAAAGAAAATCCTGATTGGGGCTCCTCTTGCTACAGGAATCATTTTCTTAAATAATAACTTCCACGTTGGACATACGGCGTGTGAGCAGCTCCAGCAGCGTGTCATAAACACTTCGAGCACAGAACGGCTCAGAGTTGATAATGTTGGATTATGGGCTTTAAAAATGTGGGGGGGGGGCAGTTTTTGGGTTTGAACAATGACTCAATTGTTATCAGGAAGTACATGACGAGGCGCTGACGCTCCAAACATCTAGCCTTGGATACAACATGTGACAGAGGTCAGAGCTGAGCTGTTACTGTAGTGTTTCCTCGGGTTTCATAGATGTGAGCCACACATGTGCATCGAGTTGACAGTTGATTGACAGTTGCTAACTGGTAGCATGCTAACGTCTTGATCACCTTAACACTAACTCCGACTGAGACTCTGCCGACATGACAAACTGTAAAAATCAGTTTGTCGCTTCTCAGAATATATCTCTTCTTAAATGCTGAGTAGAGATATTGTTACATGTTGTAGTACTGCATTATTCTACTACAGTATTAAAAATGGCCGCCTCCTTTCTCGTGCGTTCTCAGTCATCCTGCGCTAACTAGTTTTAGCGATCATTGGAAAAAAACATTTCAAACACTCGTGTTAAAGCCTTAGAAAGAGCACGACAATGAGTATGCATGCCCCCGGACGCCGTCAAGAATTTTAGGCCGTGTCATATGGTTACCCTCGTATTCTCGCCATAATAATACTTTTTGTTTGTTTTTTTGAACAGGGACAGTGTACAATATACATTAACCTCAGAAAGGAGAGATGCATTGTGCCAGGTTATAGCACCTGCAGTCCCTGGGCAGACTGATGTCAACAGACAAAGTCTTGGAACATCACCATGGAACCATAATTGAGGAAGAAATTAGGTTGCAATGCACCCTTTTGTACCTTTCTAGTACGGGACCTGTCAGGAACATCAAGCCATTTCGATTGACTGGATTTTACAGTAACCATCAATACCATCAATCACTATTCAGCCAATCAATACCCATGGACAGGACATTGAACAGTTGCACATATTTACTGGACGACAAGTTGGCCTGGTTAAGACGTCTTTAAAAGAGAAGCCTAGTGGCTGTAGCAGAGTATGGTCTGTTTCCCTTTACACAGGCACCGTCATAAAGTAGAGTTGAGTCATACGGGTCTTTGAAACTCTATCCATTGTTCGGAAGTCTGCGCGCCAATTAATCTCCCTCTGATCAGGAGCTCACGCGCAAAACAAACACAGTCGTCACTATAAATCTAAAATTGCGTCGAGCTTTATGTATGTTTCCAAGCCTTTTCTATGTTTCTATATCTTTTAATTGCTTGGTTTTGCAGCGGATCATGTCGGATGATTTGAAGCATTTCTCCAAGTGATGGGATCCAGATGTCAAATGTGTTCTGACTGACTTTAGAGCAGGGTTGAAAGTAAGCCGATACGGTCCGGTACTGCGATCCGTTAAAAGATTTGCCGGTGGTAGGTGCACTCTCTCACCTTACGCACAAAACAGTAGTCCGCCAATAATATTACACCGTGAGCTCAAACGCGTTGAAGTTCAGCCGCTTAAATGCAGACTCGGCAGACTGGATCTCATCTGCTTTGTCCCTGAACTTTCTGCACACACGGTAACGGTGCGGTTTTTCCAGTTTGGCTGTGGGCCCCCCGTACGTCTTTACGCATCACAGAACAGAGCGCCACGGCTCACATGCGCTCCTCCAGCTAAAACTGTCACTTTAGAATGAGAGTCCCCTTATACGGGCTCTTTTGGCTTTTCTGGTTTTCCTTCGCGGGACACTTTCACGGCGTGTAGACATTGTTTACCTGCGAAAAAAGGAGGAGCAAACAAATCCGTGCTGGGTCCGCCGCCTCTCCCTCTCGAATCTCTCTGCAGTTGAGAAACGTGTCACAAATGTCCTTTTTATCCATGTCTTGGAAATGTTAAATGCTTTACCAAAACAACGTGTTTATTATTGACTCTGGGAACCACCAGGAGACCCCTCCCTGAAGTTCTCAGGGCCCGAGATGGTTCATACGGCTCTAACATGTCAGAGATGAATTTTGGTGCTAAACCATGAAAAGACTTGTACACGAGCAGAGCTGTTTTAAATTCTATTCTCTGAGTGACAGCGAATATACATATTTATGTATATACACATGTATATGTGTATGATGCGGGGCGTATTGTTTTAAATGTTGTAATCTGTAAAGCACTTTGTGATACCTTTTGGTATGAAAAGCGCTTTATAAATAAAGTTTGATTGATTGAATAATCCATCCATCCATTTTCTTCCACTTGTCCGTTGCCGGGTCGTGGGGGCAGCTGTTGGAGCTGCACCAGCCCCTATGGCTCCTCCTGCAGGTGGTGGGTCCACAGAAGGACGGCCTCATGGTTCTAACCGGGCCTGTTGGTCTCTCATAAGGGGTTTCTGAACCGCTCTCTGTCTGACCCGTCACCTAGGACCTGTTTGCCATGGGAGACCCTACCAGGGGCACGAAGCCCCCGACAACAGAGCTCCAGGATCATTCGGGCGCTCAAACCCCTCCACCACGTTAAGGTGGCAGTTCCAGGAGGGGAATAATAATAATAATAATAGTTAATAATAATGCATCGGTTTTATATAGTGCTTTTCTGGACACTCAAAGATGGTTTACATTGCATTATTCATCCACTCCATACTTGGTGGTGGTAAGCTACTATCGTAGCCACAGCTTCCCTGGGGTAGACTGACGGAAGCGAGGCAACCAGTCTGCGCCATCGGCCCCTCCGACCACCAACAACCACTCACTCACTCACTACATTCACCCAGACTTCCTGGTGTGAATAAACGTTCTCCCATCCAAGTACTGACCAGGCCCTTCCTGCTTAGCCTTTAAGGTCTGACGGGATCGGGCAGAGCAAAGGTGGTATGGCCACAAGCTGTAAATCAATTTCCTTTAACAGAAGTTCATTATTATTATTAAAGGACCTGTATCATGCTATTTTAAGCCATTCCAAAGTAAAGTAGGCCTTTATATGATATATTGTACCTCTACCACTACGGAGCACTCATTTTTGTGATAAATATAAGTATTTTCTGGAGGTATTTTTCCAACCCGGAAGACAAAACGCTTGGATTCAGTTAACTCCGCCCCCTCTCGCCGCTCATACAACTTTAGCAGTAGTAGAAATATATATATCACAGCAAAAAGTTATTTCATGATGCTGTTATAAGGAGTTAACATGTGCAACACAGCTTCATGGCTAAATGGCTAACACACACGCTAACATGCATTTTGATCGACTCACCACTCTGATGTTTCCAGTATGGGACTTGCGCTGGTTATAAAAGTTAATCCACTTTGATTCTGGCCAAGGTTCACCAAGCATCCATCAGTACAGGCACAGACAAACACTATTCTGGCTGATAGTCGCTGAATCCCGGAGGGAAATGCCAACTTCTATGGCCTCTTCTTTGGGAAGGTTGAATAAAGTCCAGTCCTCGCAGCCAAACGCGGTTTTCTCCGTGACATTATCGTGAGGTAAGAAAAAAAGAACAGGTGTCCAGACTCCAGAGTAGGTTAGAAAAAGCTCCCTCTTCACAACTTTCGGTGCAACATGACATGACATCTGTTCAGACCGTTCGGACGCTCAGCGGGAGCGTTTGTTTTCGGTACAGGGGCAGCGCAGCGTCAGGCACTTCCTTTTTTTTTTTTTTTTTTTTTTTTTTTTTTTATTTATTTTTTCTTACGACAGAAATAATGAAAAAAACTGTTTTACAAATAAAAATCATGCCGTAAGGCATTAGATTACAGACGTCGAGCACTTCCGTTCCGCTGTGACGACACAACTGAACATGCCAGTCGTTTACCAGGAGAGGGCGGATCAGCTGCTCAGAGCGCAGGATTCAGGAGGATTACTGAGAACTGCGTGAATGAATCCAAAAACCACTCTGGGGGTGTTTTTGATAAGGAAATAGCATAACAACATGGTTAAAAGCTCCAAAAAGTCGATTTTGCATGATATAGGACCTTTAATATGGGGGGCCCTGCAACTTACTGATGTAAAGGTTGAAGGCATTAGGTTCATGATACATTGAAGGCGGGTCCTGAAACTCTAATCGAGAACCACTGATCTAAAAATACGACCACAATATTTAACAAATAGTCGGAGTGTCTGAGCGAGAGGGAGAGTTCAGCTTCCTGACAGCCTGATGGTAGAAGCTGTTCTGCGTGAGATCACCCTGTGACTCTGAAGGCTTTGGCAGTGTGACAGGTGCAGTCGTGAAACAGGGGAGAGAGGCACCAAGGATCTTCTTTCGTATTTAGTATAGCTAATAATTAAACAACACTTCTAGGCGACGTGTCTAAGTCACTAGAGCAACTAAACGGATGCAAAATATTGATAAGACACTTAGATACGGATAATGTTATTATTGAAATGGGTCATAAAAAATAAAACATTGGGAAAAGCACAGACATGAGGATTTAAACCTCATGTTTGACTTCCTGTAGTAACGGCAGAGTGAGGATATGATTTTTGTGGTATTTTTCACCAATGGAAATGTAATGGAAACAATGCGCATATTAAATTCTTTATGGATGAAGTAATGTTGGGTAATTTATGAGAAAATATGATAGTGAGGAGGTGTGGACGTTGAGTAATACATGCTTTTGCAGCTGTCCTTTTTTAAATAAGTCATAAGTTCAATTAAACCTTTTATATGTAATTGTGTAAATAAGACTTGCTGAGTGCCCTGTTAAATTTAATATTAGTAATAGCTTTGATAATCTGATATGGGTTTGGGAGATGTATTTTCACTGGCACCCAGACTGTAAACAACCCCAGTCTAAAAGCAGATTTGGACAGCGGGCACATCTTTGTCTGTCGTCTGTTCTGTTACATCCCCAGTGTTTAGTCATGAGGATAAACTTTACTGACCGCCAGTGCTTGGGTCAAGGAGACGGTATCCTCCTCAAGGGACGTCCCATGATCAGGGGTGCTAATGTGATTACACTCAGCCTAGATGTCCCCGATGTCCAGGACACTGCTGAGACCGGCCCACACGGGGCTGAAGGCAATGTAGGTCATTTTAAGGTTCTGCCAAAAAGAACGGACTGTGTGAGACTGTGGATCCCACGTGACCGGTGGAGTTAAAAGAGGTGTCACATTTGCACTTGCATTTGTCGGTCTGCACCCATCCCCATGGGCATCTTTCCCACTAACAAGACTCCGAGCATCTCATAAGTAGAGCTTGAAATTAATAGTATGTGTGTTTGTTTAATCATTATCAAGATTTAGCCAAAAGTCACTGTTATTTGTAAATCTATTAGAAATGTATGAAATGTTTTACGATATTTATAGGAAAAACATTACATAGTCTTTGAAAAAAGTTAATTTATATAGTTGGGGGGGGGGGGCTCCATGGCATCTATACGGGGGCCATGATGCACTAGACTTTGAGAATGGCTGTATAAATAAAAATCACCTTGGCCTTGAGAGTTGAAGATTTTTGGTAGAGATTATTTCCAAGTATTTTCTATACATTAAGCCCCGACCACTCGACCTCCTATTGCATCTAAAGAGGCTCTGTGTCCTATGAGGCGCAGGACACACGGTGTTGACATGTACAAGTTCTGCTGGCGGATGCAGATGTCTCAGCAGCTGTATCTGGAACAGGACTTGCACCGACATCTTATGACAATGCCTCAACCTCGTCAACAGGAGACACACAGACCTTTGCTTGGCATTACAGCCATGAGGTCGATGTCTTGGCGCTGCCAGTAGCATCTGCATAGATCTAGTGTCGGTTCTCGTTTGACATTGAACAGTTTAGGTAAAGTTCTCCTTGACGCAGAAGACAAATGACCAAACAAGGAACAACTATAGGTCCAATCATAACGTCACTTTGTCCTTCTGTGGTCCGTCTCTATGATTGGACAGGCCCAACCCCCTAAATTCCATCCCCCATCCAGTAACCCTATATCGCTGGATTTTGTGGTCGTCTGCCCCAGGATCATGTGAAGAGCTCTGGCCTCACCACAGTGTCCCACGTGCGTCACACACTGTCCCATACTAACCGTAGAGCAGGTTTATCAGGCGAACCCTATGTTTAAACAGTGACGTCCTGCTCCTGCTCGACCTTTGAGGGGCTAATCTTCTGCATGTGGCTGCCCTTTCTGACCAGCACGGACAGGAGCAGGTTCAGTTACACAGGGAGGACATTGTCTCGTGGTTAGTGATGTGGCACAGCAACAGTAAGCACCGGTTATAGCTGGAATCAAAGCGTCAATCTTTTGTTATTTACCCAACCACGTGGCTAGTTTTGTGACACCTACTCAGATCTTTGATAGTTCCTCTAAGCCCTGTGTCTGTGGGTCATTCATGGGGTTGTGCTTGTGTAGGGAGCAAAACTTTCCCAACTCAGCCAACCCAGTGGATGATATTTAAAAATATATACTACATGGTTATGCTACAGCAATGTAAATTCATGGTCAGCCTCCTTCCTTTCCCGAACTCCAACAAGAACTAGACGTTGGCTCCACAGTCTTCATAACCAGTGCCAGAATGACTAATCAGATAATATCCTAAATGGCTAGTCGGGTTAACAGCCGCTGACCGCGATATGTGTTTCACTGACAGTTCTCTCCCATGGGGTGTCATACAGGTCACAAGGCAACAGAACCAGCAGACTTCAAGGAAAAGGACAAGTTCACATACACTGTGGCCATCCTGTCTTTTGGCAATCAGTCTTATATGGCCCATCAAAGGTTGGCCCACTAAATTGATATTTACTCTGCTTTAATAAACCGACATGCCGTCTCGATTGACGCTATATGCAAGCCCTTCTCCAATCTAGTTGACATGTGCTCCAATAGAAGAAGATCTTTATTTATATAGCACCTTTCACAGACATGGTCACGATGCGCTTCACATGAGAGCCTGGTACATTCACTCCATACTCGGTGGTGGTAAACTATGTTAGTAGCTTCAGTTTCCCCTGGGGGAGACGGACAGAAGCGCTGTCGCAACTGCACAGATCTGCGCCAATGGTCCCTCTGACCACCTCCATACATTCACACACATCATTCATCCTGGCCTATTGTACATGTTTTTGGTGCTAGGGGAAACCGGAGTACCCGGAGAAAACCTATGCAGATTATCTTTATATAACCTGCGTAGGTTACATTTAAATATATATAGAACATATTTATTCTGCGTAGATCTTTATTTATTATATAAATAAAGATCTTCATCTTCAATAGACTTTAGGCTGTTCTGGCACTATACTGCCTCAGTCATGGTGGTGCCTTGTTAACAGTGTTGGGTAACGTTACATTTAAAACTTGTTAATTAAGTTAGCTTGTTTCTCCTCTGGAAAAGTAGCTTGTGACATTACTAAGTAATGCGTTAGAGTATTCATGCATTACCAATAAGAAACACACATATATATATATATATATATATATATACATATATATATATATATATGTATATATATATATATGTATATATATATATATATGTATATGTCTCCATTTGTCAATCATTTCTTCCGATGCGTAATGCTCCCTTTCGTAAACTGAGCTGCCAAAAAGAGCTAGCCCACGCATACAGCCTGATACCAGTAAATGTAAATAATAGCACTAGGGTGTGGTTTTCCTCTTCAGCTAACTTCGCCACCAGCGCTGTATTGTCTTTTACGCCAATAAGTTTAAAATAAGTACTTTCACAATGTGAACACGTTTGTTGCATTTTCGGCCATGTTGCTGTAAAGTTTCAGGACACAGTCTGTGCATGCGCACTAGCACTGGCTTGATGGGATGTCAGTCACTCTGCTGAAGTCTTTCAGCAGAAGTGAGACGAGGGAGATATCACCCGAACTAACAACGTTACTGATTTGAAAAACAAACTACTACTAGATTACCTGCAAATGCAAAACTAACTTGTTAGTTGTTAAGTACTCTAATGCGCTACTAAGTAGCATGACTGTCGGACTATTTCATATCAGTTGTTTCATTGTTCCATATCCCTCACATTTTTGATTCTCTGAGTAAATGAACCAGCACGCTGCACAATTACAAATAACTATCATTCTCCTCCTTTGTCGGCCTCACATTGGCGTCTCCCTAAAATGACGTGGTGGTATTGGCAGCTCTTGCCCTCCATGAGTCTGTGAGTGCGTTGTTCTGCCCCCTCTCTTTACATAACGGCTCATTTTGGAGGGCTAATTGGTTGGAGGTACGTGCAGATGGGACTGTCCCACAAGACACAGTGGGGGACAGGGGGGAGGCAGGTGCACATGTGCTGGAGACACTTCACAGACAATGCTAGGGATGATTTCTTACCCACATAGGGGATGAAAATCAAATGATGTTAACTTTGTTGTAATGTTTTATTTGTTTGCCAATGAACTAATTGGTTACAAATCGCTTTGGACAAATAGCCTTGTTCTCTCCTGCCCCAGTATATTTGGTTTGGCAGTACACTTGATCACTGAACAAGTGTCCATTCAAAGGGTAACTAGATGTGTTTGTTTTGTCTTTTAAAAGTCTACTTATCACAGTCTGGTGCCGCTGAGATTATACTAACACTTAAAACTATCATGTACAAGGTTTGGAGCCTTTGTCTATGATTGCTCATGACATTATCTTAAATGAAATGCAGAATCCATCGTACAATCCATGATATAAAATATTACCCAGGGTAATCTCTAAAATATTGCTCTTACATATGGTCCACGTCTGAGGCCCGACTGAAGACAGGCGGATCTCTCAGACTGTGTGGTCCTCGGGTTCAGTGGGTCCAGGGACCTGATGTAAATCAACGTTACGACAGGGATTAGCCGTAGAGGCTAAAGGTGCTACAGGTCACCCTGGATTACCTGCACTGGGGAAGTTTTGGATCAGAACTCGGATCTGGCCTGGACTCTGGGCCAAGGACAAGAGACAGAGGGGATTGTAGAGAGAGGAGGATTGAGCAAACAAGAGGGGAATGAGGACAAGGGATGAACGAGGGAGGAAATATTTGTTTATGTCCGAGTCCGATCAATAACAGTATCCCAGCTTTGCAGAGATGGTTGACCTCCATCTCTTCTCAAATTTGAAAAGTGAATCCAAACATCATATGGCACGTTCTCCGTGCCTGCGTAGGCTTCCTCCAGATTAACATGTACAAAAGCCCAGGATGAATGATGAATGTGTGTGATCCTAAAGGGCAGCCATGGTTACTTATGTAGCTTTCCACCACGTGTTACTTGTTACTTTCAAGGTTCTTTTAGTCAGAGATTGGAGATCTATATCTGCGAGCCATCCCCAGAGGAATCACCGCCCAGTGATGAGTCACTCATCAGCTGTTCTTTCTACCAAGGTGCGGTCAGTCCGACGGACATCACGCCTCCAGGGTGCCGCCAGTGGCAACAGGGTGCTGATCTCTGGATAAGGGTGTATCAAGTGTGGAGCAGGAGAAACACTCCTTTGTCACGATTAACGGTGTCCATGCTCCATTTCCTAATTTCCACGCCTTGGAAGAAAGAACAGCTGGTAAGTAACACGTCACAATGGCAAAATATATTGAGGCAGGAAAATATCGCGATAAACTATTGACAATTATCGCTAGATACTGTCAACTTTAAAGCATAAAAATGACAGTGAACTTTTGTTCTAAAAGTCCATAATTATATCCTAAAATACCACATAAGCGGCAATGAACATTAAATGTAATGTAACCCAAGTTTTACACACAAAAAAATAGGGGAAAAATGCTCATAAAAATACAGACGATAAATATTGAGGCCAAAAATTATTTATTGAACGATAAGTCGATATTGTAATAATCGTGACAGCCCGACCTCTGAGCATGGCCTGCGGATAACAGCTAAAACATGAAAAGGTAAAATTATTTGACAGCTCTAATCCTAGTGTCTGACTAAAAGAACCTTGAAAGTTATTCTCTCATCCACAGTTCGAGAACAACTGCCCCAAACCATCTCTCACTTGCATTTTACAGAGGACTGCTTTAAATAGGAAGTGAAATATGTTGTTTAATAATATTCATAGAACCAGAGTTATAGTAACCTAATAGTCAGATATAGAACCTTTAATCTGGGGAAATAGCTGGAAAGCTTTATGAAATCTTTTGAAACTGTGGGCAGGAAATTTTAAAGGTTGGGTCACCATTTAAGTTAAATTAAATGATATGCCGATTGGCTTGAACCACCTCATGCCTCCTGTGTATATTTTTAGCCCATTCTTTCCGGCTCTCGAGGACCAGCTAAACCAACACGACTTGTACCCCGAGGAAGCAGCCCAGATCCCGCTGAGCTCCTGAGAAACACGCTGGTGCAGGCCGTGGTAGAGGCGGCCATGTTGGAGTGGTAAAGTGGCCTGTTTGTTTGGACAGAGGACATCTCCTTGTCGTGGGTGTAAATAAACACATTAGAGAGACTGCGGGGGGGATCAGATGTGGCACCGCGGGGCACAGACATCTGTAGAGGCACCTGTCACTCACGCCACACCTGGATACACAAGCTAGTCCACATCTCAACTTTAGACGAGTTAAATATATAACTTAAAGGCCTGTTTATTTTTTCTAGCAGTGAAATAAAACCAGTCAGACATTTGTGCGTTGTGCATCTAATTCTAAACCCTTTTTATCTATCGTGAACTAGCAGTAGTTGTTGTTTACATTAGTATTGCTCCCTTAAACTACTCAAATGTGCTTCTAAACCGTGGAGATCTGTTAGAAATGTGTTTAGAAAGTGAGTTTGATGTTTGGACGAAGTGTGCACTGAATAGCTGGCACCGAACAGAGACTTGTGTTTGGATCTAATGCAGAGGAAGATGATATTCTCTAGGTAGCTGTGGAGAGATGCAAATATAGCGTTGGAAGGATATGTAGAGGGGGAGGCAGAGCCAGAGGAAGGCAGAGAGGTAAATGGTTCAGAAGCCAAATGAAGAGCAGAGAGAACCGCGAAGAATGGAAACCATGACCTGGGGTCGGCCAGTTAGTCCAACGCCCCATTATTCCGACGTCTCATTATTCCGAAAATGTCCCATTGAGTACGGGTTGAAAATTCAAATAAGGTTTAGGCACAAGTCCACTGACCTTAATGTTAGGGCCAGTGGTTGTATATGGCTCTCTAATCCACAACACAAATGGGTTCGGGAGATTTTGGACTAATGGCAGCTCTGCTCAGTGTTCATGATCAGAATGATGAATGAGTTGGGTTGCCAGATCATGGTTAAAACCAGTCAGCAACAACCTTAGAAGAACTTTAATCTAAATACTAACCACCTCAAAACTTACTTTGTTTAACCCATTAAGAGCACATACACATAGATTTTCTTGTTGGAGTCAGCGCCAGTGTCAATTGCAGTGGGTGACCGCAGTTCAGCCGCAAAGGGACCCATCATGGATGTATTACAAGTAAAAACAAACCGCTCGGGGCACCCACAGCTTTCACAAGGTCTGATTTTGTGGTGATGTATATTCCTTTGTTTGTTTTGGCCAAAAATAAAACATAAAAATGCTCCCTGATCATGGACCATTGGGGTTTGGGACCCCTCTCCAGATCTTCATACAGGATCTTGGTGTGTAGCTGGCCGGCAAGTGTCCGTGGTTGATGGAGAAACCAGAGCTCCTGATGAACAGAGGGTTGTTTTGGTCCCCCTTGAAAACAAGATGCAGCATCTCAAGGGGTTTTCCATTAATAAATTCAAATTCAAACAGAGAGCAATTTTTATAATGTTGTGAGTTCCGTTTAATTTCCACTCAGTATCTTTATCTCATATCATCTCAAAAAAGTCATCATTTGGTACCATGTGACCGCTCTGCCCGCACGTGAGCCGCTTACTTCCACTCCACATCCTCCCTCAACTATTCAAGTTGCAGTTAACTTTTCTCCGACCAGTGCAGACAAAGGACTTTTCATATGTCTTTTCCTGCAGCATCATCAGAAGTGCGCGCGTACATTGGATCATTGTGAGCTTGAATTGGCCATTTGCTCTGCGGTGCCTCTGTTTGTGGGGGCGTGCGGGGCCTTGTGCTCACCGGACTGGGACTGATGCGCTTCTTCTAAGCCACCATGGAATTTGTTTTCTTTGATAGGGCAACATGAAGCGCGAGCGGTCAGGGAGATCACGGCATTGCTGATATTATGGCCTTCAAACATTCACCAAAGGTCAAACGATCCAACTACCTCATCAAGATCATGTGTTCCCTATTGACAGTACATACCCTGCATGACCGAAGAACAGTTGCCACAAAGAAAAATAGGTCAAATGTTTTCAAGTACCACCAGGTCTAGATCAAGACCAAATCAGGACTACATCAAATCTAGAATAATAAAAACTTGCAAATTCCATACAAACAGAATGCGAGAACCTGGACCCGGACGTTTCATGCTGTGAGGGTCAGTCGCATAATTTTAGACTTAAAAAAAAAGAAGGAAAACATGGCCTGATGCTGTTTTTGGAGTAATCCCAACAACACTGTTCACAACTAATAATTTCATGCTCTAAGTAAGCTGTCTTAATGACTCTCACCTCTGATTACAATGGGAGGAGTTTGGGCACCAATCAGTTTATTCCCGGTGGTCCTCTTTCATCCAAACAAAATCCCACTGAAGTCCACATGTGAGCACATGTGTCCCTCTCAGACCTGTATATGTTTTGTACAATGTGTGTCCAATATACTGTCCGTGTCCACGTGTGAGAGCTGAGCGTGTGATCTCTCTTTAAACCAGCCCGATCAGAAGCATTGACCCACACTGACCCAAACCCTCGGCCTAGAGCAGAGCAGACCGAGTGGGAAAGGCGTGGGCGGATTCAGCCTCTCTCCTCCAGCCTGGTCCCGCTTGCCTGCTCGGACCAGAGCCAGAGACACAGTGTCACGAACCAAAGGTATTACATCAGTCCTGATTGTTTGTTTATGATATGTAATAAATAACATAGAACAATCTATTACATATACTGTACATTGTCTAATATAGGCCGGGGCCTTTATTTACTCAAGTAAAATCGAGGACCAGGCCTTTATTGGAACCAGGCCCAAATTAGAGACAGGCCTTTATTTCTATTTGAGCAAAACGGACTACCAGTAGAATAAAGAAAAAAAAATATTTGTGTCAATTTCAATCTAAAATATTAGGTCCATTTATTAATTAACATTGCAAACACTCTCCCACGCTTTTTATTTTGTAGGGACAACAGGAAGTGTTTCGCTGCTGTTAGCGGAACTTTTACATCAATGTCACTGGAGGTTTCTCTTTCTTTTTAACCACAGACTGGATGATTTGTTGTTATCTCGTGTAAAGGCGAGAGAAGAAAAGACGCTCACGCCAATCGGAGGAGTTATTTTGAGGCGTGGGACTTACCCGCACACGGAGAGCCGCTGGATGTGCTTTGAGGACGCGATGGTGACTTTGTTAAAACCCTGGAGGGTCACACAACATTTGCTTGCCCTGTTTCCAAAAATAGTCACAGAAGGTTTGAAAAGTGGCTAAATCTGTGTCAAAGTTACGCTTGGATCAGCTCCAGTCCGCAGCGTTCCCTCTCTCGGCCTGGGTTCCCGTTTGTTTACTTCCTGCACGTGAGTTATCGTTTACACTAGTATCAGAATCAGAATATGTTTTATTGCCATTGTTTGAGAACAGGTTCACAAACTAGGATTTTTTCTTGATGCGGACGTGCGACATAGTGGGTTTGTAGTTAGTGATAGTCCTGAGCCCCTGCCACACTGCTCCAGCATGACAAATTGAGAATGAGACAAATTCCGACATGAGAAATATTTCTACCGCCCCGGCCTGTTTTAGAGACCGGCTTTTATTTGCCTCCGCCAGCTACAAACCCGGCCACTGTTGGAGACCCGGCCCGTAATGGAATACAGGCCAGTATTAGAGGTAGTTACGGTAGTTTTTTTCCCTTTTTTTTTTTACATTCAGAATGAAAAGGAGAACTATGGCACAGACCAAGCCCAATCCACCTTTATTTGGATAGCACATTTTACAGACCACAAGTGACCAGAGAGCTACGCAATATTAATTAATATCTGCCATCCATTCAACAATTTTATTCCACTTTGTCCGGGTCAAGGTCGTGGAGGCAGCAGTCTGAGAAAGAGAAAGTCCCTCCAGTGTGTCCAGGGTCTTCCCAGGGGCCTACTAATACATGGAACCATAGCAAGGCGACCAGGAGGCATCTGAAAAAGATGCTCGAGCCACATCAGCTGGCTCTTCTCGACATGAAGGGACGGCGGCTCTACTCCGAACTCCTCCCGGGTAACTGTGCTCCTCACCTTATCTCTTAAGGGTGCGCCAAGCAACCCTGCAAAGGAATCT
Organism: Proterorhinus semilunaris; assembly: GCA_021464625.1. NCBI lineage: Eukaryota > Metazoa > Chordata > Actinopteri > Gobiiformes > Gobiidae > Proterorhinus > Proterorhinus semilunaris. The sequence continues at coordinate 7,486,637 of CM038350.1, forward strand.
CATTGCAGCCGCCTGTGTCTGCGACCTTGTCCTTTCGGTCATTATTGTGACCATTGGATGAGGGTAAGAACGTAGACGTCGCACTGATCCGTCTGTCGATCTCACACACCCTCCGCCCCCACTCAACAAGACCTTGACTGAGGGGAGATGTCTGATAGTGGATTACATTGTGTATAAGACAAGGTTTGAATACTTGATGAGGCTGCGTCGCCCCTGGCCCCAGACCAACGGGGCCCATGATGGAGCCCATTTACTTTAATGTCTCCTTTCTTTTTATGACAAACAGTCGGAGATGAGATTGCGATGTTCTTCTCTCCAGTTGTGCACATGTGCATTTTTATACTGGGCAAAACGTTTTTCCCAGTTCCTTGGAACTTAATGAACGCAGCATTGTCCATTCAGTTATGACGCAATAATATTAAAAGTATGTATTTGCTAAAATGACAACTGTTCAATGGCTGAAATACTGTATACTGCTTTTACATCAGTGGAGAGACTGACTTGAGTGAAAATCTTACTGTAGAAAATGACCTTTAGTTAATTTCTCATCTAAGCTATTTCGCCTAGTCCTTGAAGAGCACCTGTTTTTAAACTTAATACTATACAAGACCTTCTGAAGCACTGGCCATTATCCTTTCTGTGTTTGATATTTCTTTTATATTGTATTTTTTTGGTATTTCAACTTGCGTAAGTCTGTGGGTTCGCACTGTTGTCCATAACACATGGAAATCCCATGAGGGTCGACTACAGCGTCATTCATTTCCAATGATGCAAAAACTGACAGATTAGATGATTTCACCCTGACCTCTTTTTCATTGTGATGGATCTGTTTAGCATTGGGAGGCGTGTCCCGATCTGGCAGCCGTGATTCGCTCCTATTACAGTTTGTTTATGAGGCGGACAGAATTACAAAAGGCTTTCAAGTGTTGCACAACGCACAACTCGGAGCGAAGGAAACAGATGTAAACAACACATTCGGGTGACGATTTCAACAAAGATCAGGGCACAATTGTACAATGTGTCCAAAGGAACTGTGTCCACCAGGGACGAAGCATGAGTAATCAAATCTGAGCTTGACTTTTAGATCAAGGTTTTAGCAGTCTGTTCAACCTTGGTGTGGATTAGCTGCATTTTGTAAAAGCTGTTGCAAAATGCTGCTTCACTTCTGGTCAAAAATGTTATACTCTATGTATGTTGGGAAAAAAATGTCTAAAAATTGGGAAAAGTGCACCTACACAGTGGCTAGATGACGTCAACTAATCGTTCTGGGGTTACTGTAGTTGGTCAGGTTTTATGTTCAGTAACACTATATGCCCAAAGAACGAGATCAGTTGACAACCTGAACATCCTGAATGACCAGGTTATTCCATTCATGGATTTCTTCTTTCTGGTTTCTGATGACACGGCCGTATTCCAAGGTGACAATGCCAGGATTCATCAGGCTCACGTCGCGAAAGAGTGGATCAGGGAGCACGACACATCATTTTCACACATGGATTGGCCACCAGAGTCCCGATCTTAGCCCCACTGAGACTCTTCGGGATGTGCTGGAGAAGGCTTTGCACGGTGGTCACACTCTCCCATCATCAATAAAAGATCTTGGTGAAAAATGAATTCAACACGGGATCTTTTGGGATTGAAGAAGCGTATTGAAACAATGCCACAGCAAATGCGTGATGTAGTTGAAGATAAAGGCGGAGCGTGTGACTTTTTGTTTTTATTTTTTATCAGGCAGTGTCTATGGCCATTGCATGATTGTGGGTCATCCGGGTGCAACACAGTGAAAAGAATATAATAGAGTTCCTTTTGGTATTTTGTAACTAATCCATGCAAAATCTCTCTCTAACCCGAGAGCATCCGTTTTTAAAGACGATTTCGGTGACTAGATGACGTCACTGGGGGGTGCCCAGGGCATACCCTGGATCCAAACTATCTCTGGGGTATCCTCCGAACAGCTCTGTCCCAGTTCTGTTGAGGACTCGGGTTATTACGTGGAAATGCATTGATGCAACAAAAGATGAGGAACTTCTTTAAAGTGAGCTTAGTTGTGTAAAATTATTATTGACGAGCCATACGTTATGGCTAAATAATGAAATAAATATTTATTTTCCCCCTTTTTTTAATGTGGTGATATATTTTCATGTCAAATAATACCATTACAGTTTTCTATTATGAGCGTTGGCATCAGTTGACATGCATTATCTCATTTATAAAGAACAACAGTGACCCCAAGTGGAAGAAGCAGCTGTTACAAGTACTAGCTATTGACAGAAACGCATTGGGGCATTTCTTAGCATGTAAAAATGCAAACGGGAGCTATAAAATGTGACCTTACATTTCAAGTAACTTTTTATTGGACTCTTTACACCAATTCGTATTAAATTAAAACCATTATTATTTTCTGTAAAGTGTAGAAACTCAGTTAAATTAAAAAGATCTGTATTGTAAAAGTCCATTACCTTACTCACAGCTTTGTTTCATTGTATTATTAGCGCCAGTGTGGGAGTCATGGGACAGGCACGAGATAAAGCTGCAGGACCCCGTGTGGGAAAAAGCTTCCACCAACTTGTATTTATAAACTGCAAGTTGCAATGTGTGTCTTCTACATTCCTTGTATGTTAGATTGAAATGAAGTGTTGTTTTATATATATATATTTTTTTTTTTTCTTACTCGACACGTATAATTTTTACATTTATTTTTGTATTTATTTCCCCCCACATTCGTGCATCGCTGTCACATCCAATGCTTCACAATCCCAAATATGCGCTAAGGTGTGGTAAAAGTATGTATTAGGTAAACATGCTTAAAATAATAGCATAAAAATGAACTAAATTGATAAGATTCTCCCATGAAGCTCTAATGTCCCGCTGTTGTTGTTGTACGTGAACCCTTACGTCAGACGTTACGTCGGATTTGTCTGCGAGCGTCTGACGTCATCGCCGGGCTGGGTCTGGTGCAGCTCGGCTCCGTTTCTCCGCTTGTTCCCGTCAAAATATAGATTTTAAAACGATTTTCTCGTGACAGAGGGCAAAACACACCCGTATAATTTCAAGTAAGTGATTTATGTATTTATGTGTTTAGCTACGCTTCAATTTGGTCCAGGAAAAACACCCAGATCTATAAAAAGACGCTTTGTTTTGGCCGCTGAGTGACGTCTCTGTGGTGCATATACAATTTCTAGCTATTTTTTTTTCTAACAATCGTATTTTGGTCAATGTTTAAAATCAAAGAATGGACGCACTAAAATGTTGTGGTTTTATAGCGTTGTCGGTCGAAGGTTATAGCCGGTCCCAGAGTTATATCAGCGCGATGATCATTTCACGTGATGTCTCCAATGACCCGCTTTAAGCCCGGACTAACCCAATTCACACACAACTTTGACAAGAAAACACACAAAAAAACGATTTTATTTATGCTTTTTATTGGATATGTGTGCACGAGGTAATAACAATGTATTAGCATCGTTGTTGACCTCTCCGCCACTGTGCGTGTTTATTTTACCACAAATACTCTCTCAAAAACAATATCATGAGGCGGGCATTTTCTGTCAAATATGATTTTTTATTTTTTTACTGATATGAAATTGGTCTTGTCAGGACAATTTTATCATTATATCCGTGGCATTTTCATACTTTTCTTCGATAAAGAGATTGAGACTCACGTGTTCTTTTTGCTGTGAATGTTTCTGTGCATTAGATTAAAGCAGGGATTCCAAAACCTTTTTTGCTGGGACCCCTAAAATTGACACGTAAGCAACCCGGGACCCCCATGTCATTAAGTTATTGTGTCTTATGCTGCTTTAGGGCAGAAAAAAAAAAAAAAAAAACATCTTAAAATCAAGTTAATATGCATTTGTAACTTTATTTTGGATATTTGAAATAGCCAACTTATAATTAAGAAATAATTTCACAAAGCGATATGTCCGTCCCACAGCAAAGCGAGTGTTTATCCCACGGCGTGGAGTTGATCTATGGAACAACCTGGATCAAGAGTAGCACCTTCTTAGAGCAATTCAAACTTAGGTTCAAGCGGCACATTCTGCATCGATGAAAATGAGAGCTAATCGATATTCAAGATCACGAAGAGAGAGAAGAAAACAATGAAATGAAAAATATATTCTTGTTTTTGTTCTCTGAAGGGCTATGCACACTAATATTTATATTGTTGTATATAAAACCTATGTATACAATATGTGCTTAAATAGATTTTATACTAAGGACTCTCATCTAATACATTTGGATTTATGGACTTGGACTGACAGGAGTAATGGTATTGTGTATTTGTGTATGTTCTCATGTCAAGAGTATGTATGAAGTTATATGTTCATGATCTGGTACTGGATGCACTTAGTTGACATGCGTTTGAAACTGTAAACGTTTATTTTCAAATATGTCAATTCGGAAAGCGGTAGGCGTGTACAAGCTCCTGGCTTCTGCCTGCTCCCTTTGGGCATCATACCAGTAATGTGTTTTTTTCTGTCATGTCATCTGCTGAAAGATGAATGAACGAATGAGTTCACAAATTATATGCTGTTTTACCACCAAAAATATACTAAAAACAGTAGTTTGAAATAATCTGTGGCTCGCGACCCCCACTTTGGGAACCACGGCTACACACTCTCTTTGCTATTATGCCGTCTCTTTATGATATGCTTAAAAAGACGTCCTTGAACAGACAAAACATAATGATTTGAGAGTTAGAACAAATGATTAGTTATTTGACAGAAGTTATTTTAAACTGTCATGTCATTATATATTGCTAAATAAACCAAACCCAAACCATTTTCTGAACCTAATCTTAATTGTTTCCCCATTTCTAAACTTTGGCGTTAACCTTAACCAGTTCCATAAGACAGCCAGGAACCGTCCGGCAGGATCGTAGACACTTCGTTAATAGTTAATGGCAACAACAATAATAAATAATAATTATTTCGTCTACTTGCACTTCAAAAGCTCGACAAACTCATTATTCATTAGGTGTGTGTAAGCTACCACAGACTGACGCAAACCTGGCTGCAATCCAAGCACCACCAACCACTCACACACATTCACACAGGCAAGGTGGGTGGAGTGTCTTGCCCAAGGAAACAATGGCAGTTTGCACCAGCGGGAGACAGAATTTTAATTTCTAACCTTCCATTCACATCACAACCTGCTCTGTCGGCCACATATAATGATTATGTTAAAAGTTGAAGCGTTACCTAGTCGTAGTTAGTCTTTTTTATGTACAGCTTGGTGACAAAACCTGAAACAAAAATAGTAAGAATTTGTGTCCGTCTCTTGCAGATCTCCATTTGCGAGCAGCAGTACGCCTGGACCGCTTTGTCAGGACTCAGTGTTGCTTTTAAAGAGGCTTTTTTTTTTTCTGCCCTGGATTTGGAGTAGCGGCTCACCTGCAGGATGTACAGCCGAGCGGAGTGGTCCCAGCCGCGGGACTTCAGCAGTCTCATTCAGAGCTGCAGCGGAAACATCCAGAAGATCACGCAGAACAGTGAGTTTACGCATTAACACTAAGCCGGGGGGAGGCAGGCTTGAGTCACGCGGGGCCAATGTTCTTCACTGCCTAAAAACAAAAACAAAATCATGCATTGGATTTGAATGACTTGATTTGACGGGTTTTCATTCATTCTGATCACTTTCTTCCTGATCAGACCAAAAATACTTTGCTAGTTTGAAGACCTTTCAGACTGGGTTTAATCTCCCTTCAATTTTCTTACCCCATCGACAATACAGACAAAATGTATTGAATCGAGTCCGAAACATCTCAGAACAAGTGGAATCATCTGGGTCAAATGCCCGACTAAATCTAAACTAGCCAAAACAACTCAAATTTAGAATATTATGCTCAATTTCAGACATTTAAACTAATCTAGATATTCACTTTTTTGGAGTAAAACCTCCCAAGTGTAGCCCAAAGGAAAAAGTGTCATTAATGAGCTACTGGGATGTTTTTGACAGGGAAATTTAAAGATTGACAGTATTTTCCCATGTTTTAAATAATCTTGAGGGCCTGGTGTTGTGTGCTGGAGGGCCTACGTGACATCATTATGTGAGTTCAGACCTGATCTCACTCTGAACTATCCTGATACACATCCTGATATCCTAGTTTCAAAGTTACTTATCTCGGAAAAAATATGACTTATTGTTTCTATATGACAAACTGCAGCTACAGCCAGACAGTTATCTTATCTTATTTGCCCCTAAGAAAACACCAAACTATGAGGTTGTGCTTCATTTCACGGCCCAGTCACTTAACGGCATGGTCAAAGGAAGGAACAAAGCTTGGGATTATGTCGTCGAAACTGCTCACATTTCTGGGATTCCTGGCACATTCCATGATAACATTGCATTACTTTAGAACAACACATTTCTTGCTAATGTTAGGCTGTGTCTGAAACCATCAAATTATAGCCTCTTTGTCCTAACCCGAGCTCCTGATCCCTAACCTTTCATGGGGTCAACTGTTAGATCCCGATGCAGTTAGTGAAGCATTTGCTCAATTCGACCGTCCTTACCCAGGGGAAGGAGAAGTGACAGCTGTTCTTCTTCTTCTTTAAGGTTATTGGCGGACTGCAAGGCCAAACAAAAGCGCATGCCGCCACCTACTGTATTGCCTATGCAACAACATAGTGTCCAAATAAAGACATTTAAGGAGAAAGTATATCACATCATTTGATCTCAACAGCTGTTTCATAAAGCTACAGTATGCAAATTAGCCATGTGGCTTTAGTTTCGACTAAATAAAAGCACAAACTGCCTTCATTTAAGCCACTCCAGGGTAGGGGCAAGGGGGGTGGGGGGATTGGCGGCGAGGTGGCTTATGGGATGGCACATAGCTCCTAATCGCTGGTAAGGGACCACCAGTGCTCCCTATGCTAAAGTGGCTATGATAGTTAGCATTGAGACTCCTTTCCCTAACTCCTTCCTAACTGACAGCCCAATTCGGACGCTTCTTATCATGGCGGACGCTGACGCACATCCGGTTTGGCGTAAGACCTCTCACCAGTCCGCTCGTTTCGGAAGGGGCCCAAGTCGATGAACAAAGTTTGCTAACCCTCAACCATGACGGATTTCTATGGCCTCGACGTGATCCCCGTTATCCGGACTTGCCATGATAACACCAGCTGTTTCATTCCTGTGCTGTCGAGTAAAGTGCGACCAAATATCACACGCTTCACATCATGCATTGAGATAAAACGTGTGGAAATTTGAACCGACGAAATGTATTTAATGTTCTGCGCAGCCGGTCAGATCAAGAACCTGCTGTACCAACTGGGGACGGGCAATGAGGGCTCCGAGCCGCAGGAGAAGCTGTAAGACCTTTGATATTTTCAGTTTCCCGCTTTTTGGTTTGTGTGAAAGTGGGATTTTTTGACTTGATGTGTGACAGGCAGCAGCTTCAGCACTACACGAACCAGCTGGCCAAAGAAACCAACCGAGCCCTGAAGGACCTGGGCACGCTGGCTCCGCCCATGTCACCATCTGAACAGGTTAGCATGTGGGCTTACCTTTATAACTTAACATTACGCTTTTCATGTCAATCAGAGGGAGCTGCTTTTACTCCTTTAATCATGTTATACCTGGAGTAATGTTTTGGTTAAAGAGACATTATTTTGAGTTTGAGAACATGAAGAATCAAAGCAAAGGTGCCCAATAGCGAGTTTATATAAGTCACGATGTGTTTGTAACCTGTGCTCCAGAGGCAACAGAAGCTGCAGAAGGAGCGCCTGATGAACGACTTCTCGGCGGCGCTGAACAACTTCCAGGTGGTTCAGAGACGAGCGGCCGAGAAGGAGAAGGAGTCCGTGGCCCGCGCCCGAGCCGGCTCCAGGAACATGGTGGGTACTCGAGTAACAAATCTACTCTGGAAATGCATAGTTAGTCCATGTTTTGTTGTTTCAAACTAATAATCAGGCACAAAATACGGACCTCTGGTGATATAATTGACACAGGCATTATATATATATATTTTTGCAGGGGGATGGAGACAATTTGAATGACCACCTGGTGACATTTGAAAAGTAAGTTGCTTCGATCTTCACTGCCTGACCAAAAAAGGTCACACGCTTTAATATTATTTTGCTGGACCGCCTTTAGCTTTGATCACGGCACATATTATTCACTGTGGCGTTGTTTTAAGCTTCTGCAATGTCAAAAGTTCAGTTTGGCTTTACCCAAATCTAAAAGCTTTGTGACAAAAGCGTCAAAATAGCGACGAAAACGTGGATTAAAAAAGCCAAATAAGACCAACAGAAAAGTGACAAAAAGCGTCTGGCAACATTCTTTGGGCTCATAGTGTTGCTGAGCCTAGACCTGACCAGCTGCAGAAACCCTAGATCAGAACAGATTTTCATCAAGGTGGCACCTTTTTTTTGTCTTGGTTGGGCAGTGTATTACTAGGATTTGTGAATTGGACTTGGCATTTGTGAATTGGACCATCATAGATAAATAAGTTGGTGATATTGTGCAAAGTCTTGTTTTTTCACATAATAACGGTGAGGATGAGCTGCAGTAAGAGTTCCTGCGCTGTGTTCCAGGGAGGACGAGTGGGGTCAGGCGGTGACTCAGACGCAGGAGCCGGGGATCACAGAGGAGGATCTGGAGGTGATCCGAGAGCGAGAGACCAACATACGGCAGCTCGAGGTACAGAACGAACTGCACAGACGCACGGGTGACATACGGTGACATACGTTATAATCACATGTACCTGTTTCGTTCAGTCGGACATTATGGACGTGAACCAGATTTTCAAAGACCTGGCCGTGATGATCCACGACCAGGGAGAGATGATCGGTGAGAAACTCATCGGAAAACGATATTCATCATCTGTAAAAAAGATTGAATCAAGCTCACTGCTCTTTGTGCTGCTCCTTTCACAGACAGCATCGAGGCCAACGTGGAAAACGCAGAGGTCCACGTGAACAAAGGAGCGGCCCAGCTTCAGAAAGCAGCTTATTACCAGGTGAGGAAAAAAAGCACAAATACTTCATTCTGCTCAAGGAAAAGGAAGAAGAAAAGTGAAACCGCTCGAATGTAAAACCGGATGCATTTGCTTGACATGACATTCAATAGAGCTCAAAGATATTGAGGTGAACGGCAAAAGAAGTCATGGATTGTAGAGTAGAATTTTATTGACCTGTAACAAAGCTGTTACTGTAATTACTGGGTCTATCCACTTGAAACAGTGCCAGTTATTTGCTCTCTCTGCACAAATGACCTAAGGTAATTTTGTCCGCAGTTTTCCATACGTTTGTGTCTTTTCTGTTTAGGTATTTCTTTCAAAAACAGTGAATTTTCCATTGACAGGGTTTCCACAGGGCATTAAAAAGTTATTTGATCAACTGTGCCAAAATTAAGGCCCTTAAAATATTAGTAAAACACATGAAATAGGATTCAAACTAGCAGTATTATTGTTTGTTTTTTATAATGACATTCCTCAACTATTTTTTAACTGCAGTTCATTGAAAATACAATGATTATGATCAAAAATACTATAGATTGAACTGCAGTTTTGGCTCAAGCTGCCCACTGTGTATTCATTCTTCTCAAGTAGAATGTATTAAAGTGGACAAACGTATCAAAATGGACTTTCTTGAGGTTTAACCTTGAGTAGTATTTCACAACATTCCCGCAGTTTTGAGTTAATCCTCCGACAAAGCTTTTAAAGCCGTTTCTTCTTCTACGGTGTCGGCGCCTCGTTCTGTACTTCCTGATTACAGTCGCGTCATTGTTCAAACCCAAAAACTGTCCTCCGCATTTTTAAAGCTCATAATCTCACATTAGTTATTTTGTCATTTTTCAAGAAAATTATTCCTATAGCTGCCAGCAGGTGGAGCCCCTGTCAATATTTTCCCCAGCCTGCATTTCACGTTACTGTTTAATACTTGATGTCAAATATGTTTTTTAAGTCTATTTTTAGGCTCCATGTGCATTTTAAGACAGTCCAAACCTACTCAAGATCAGCATACGTTTTCTCCATTCAAGTCGTTTTTAAGCCATTTTTCTCATGTAAGATGTTGACAACACCCCAGGAAAACACTTCGAAGTGTCTACAGAATCCTGAAAGGTTTCCCAGAGTAGTCGGTTTGCAGCTGGACACTTTATTTAAACTGAGATAAATGTGATTAGTATGAAGAAGGAGATTCCAGACTGAGTTACTCCTGTATTGTTTTAAATATGAAATCATTACTAATCTCAATGTCTTTTTTGCAGAGAAAGTCGCGTAAGAGGATGTGCGTTCTGGCCATGGTGCTTTCACTGGTGCTGGTAATCCTCATCATCATCATCTGGCAGGCCCTCAAATGAGTCGCTCACTGTCCTCTTTACGAAGTGTCTTTGAACTGTACGTGTTTGAATGAGGGCTTATTTAAGAGAGTTACTGTCCCCAAGAAAACTGAACAACTGACATAACATTTATTTTGTCGACAGAAGAAAAGTTTAGACGGTTTGTTGCCAGGCCAGCGTTAAAGTCCAAACTTTTCAATTACGGTACTTAATCGAGGTATTTATTTTAAAGTGTTATGCACTGACAAATTATTTTTAATGTATTTAAGTCTTCTTAGAAATCAAAATAAGAAATGAGGTTTTTATTGTGTGTTTTCATGTTTCTTTATAAGAATTGGTTTGACAATGACTTAAGTCAACATTTCACTTTTTTTATTTATTTTTATGCTTCCAATAAATATTTCTATAACCGTTATTAAACCCTATGGTTCTCAACTGGGGGGTCAGGACCCAAAAATTGGTTGCAAGCCTTTCCCAGAGAATATGTACTTCAATGACAGGCTTTCTGCGGGACATTAAAAAGCATTAAAGCAGTACTAAGTAACTTGTTTACCTTAATAAATCCTTTCCGTAGTCCCTCCGGGGGTAATACAAGTGTTAATGGAATGATTGGGGGGGTCTTTCATCTCCCCCTGGTGTCTCTGGCCAGAAAACCACACTTGCAACTTTGCTGCCTTCGGGTCGGAGCCACCAATACACACAAATGGAATCACGAAGAAGAAGCTAACAGGCTAACAGGCAAAGCTAGTTTGAGTGAAAAAAAATATCTCCATTGTGTAATTGGATGCACAATATCCCTCTCTCCCTTTGTCTTTTCTGTTAGCGTAGTGTTTAAGAAGAAGAAGATCTTTATTTATCTAGCGCCTTTCACAGATATGGTCACAAAGCGCTTTACTCTCACGGACAATTAATGAGTAAAAAAAAAACGCAACATGCTATGACACCTGCAGTGGCGCTTATGGCCTCTAGGGGCATGAGTTACTTAGTACTGCTTTAGAAGTCATTACTGTATTGACTTTGCAGCCTCAGCAACTACCTGGGCACGGAGGCGTAACTGCACCGTTGACAAGCCTCTCCCGGCAGCACGTTGTTCAAGCAAACATTTGCAAACTCGTTCCTCATGTCATGGCATTGCTTAACTATTATTCGCATAAGGCAAGGCAAGTTTATTTGAAGAGCACAATTCATACACAAGGCAATTCAAAGTGCTTCACAGTTGCATAACATTACAAGAAAACCGATCAAATCCATAGAACAAATCAGGCACAGGTTCAAAAGCTTTGGCCAAACACATTCAGCTGCAAGTCTGGGAGAAACTGTCCAAATGTTTTGCTTTTGAATATCAACATTTACTTTTATTCCTCTTTTTGGTGGAATGTTTGCAAATCTTAAAACACGAAATATGCGATTATGGCATTAAAATGTTTGGGCTTTTAAAAGCATTAACATTGACTCGCTGCTGCCTGAAGAAACCCTGAATAAATCTGCCGAAATTTGTAAAAACAAAAACAGGACTTTCTCTATAGATGGAGACGCAAACTTTGGCGTTTTCCTGAATTTAAGTCCTGTTGTTTTGTTTTTATTTGTTAAGATTTAAGTAACCACCTTTACATCGTTTTATGTATAAATCTGTTGAAAAAGTACAAAAACGCTGCTAAAATGACTGCCGTGGAGTTGTGTTGATCATGATCAGCTTCTGGGCTCATTTAATCAGCAATGATCTGTGGGACAATATAATCTTTTACATTGTATTTATTAGATTAAAAAACATGAAGTATTTTATAGATTGGAATACGTTTTCTTATTTGGATCCTATGGTGATGCAGGGTCCTGATGCCAAACCAGCTGAGAACCATTTATTTAAGCTTTTAACAGACAGGAATGACACTTAAAATGAAAGTTTAACACTAAAAAAGGCCATAGTAATTCATATTCTATTACTCGGGCCAACACTTTGTCAGTTTCAACAGAATGCACTTAAGTTTATCACGACAAGCCACTGCTAAAACTGCCGCAATCACGCGTTCACCTCTTCATAAAATGACTCCATTGAAAGGCAACACAGTGTTTTCTTGTAAAGGTATTCTGTATAAAACTCCTGGAGTTATTGTAATGATTCTACGGTAAAACTTTCTAATGTCATGATCACTGCCTTGAGGAGTTGTGATTATGTCGCTGGGCTCCAGGTCCTGTCTGTGGACTTTGAACCACTCCTTTTGAGACACTGTCCTACAAAGCCAGAGGACAAAGCGCACAGTGATGACAACCCAAGTTACTTTGGTTTTATTTTCCCCCAAACGAGATATAAAGGCAGAAATGATGGGCTACATACATACCGTATATTATTTGTAATACATGTGTGGATTCAGAGAGCCTGTGAAAGGAGTTCATTAGTTGCATAATTATCATTTTATTTCAGTGAAGCAGCAATTTTAATGAAGAAACGTTGGGCAGAAAAGTTATTTTTATTTGAATTTGTAAGCCGCTGACGGGATGTGACATAGATAAAGGTAAAGTTCCAGAGCAGTTTGACTCATTTCCCATTGACTTAACATGGTCGGCATGGCAACAGTTTAAAACTGTTTACCTTCTTCTATGTCACTTCCTGTCGGTGTCCAATGAGGAAGTGAAACTATAAACGTCACAAAAATGGCCCAAACTAAAAAAAGGTACAATCTTTAGCAAAATCTTAAATATAATTGTGTTAACTATGCCTTAGTAAAAAATGGTATCTAATGTGTCATATGCACTTTAAAGGACTAATGTCTGACCATGTTTGCAAACATTAAAAGCCACTGAAAAGCATCAATATCTCGCTATTTTCATTGACAATAATGGAAAAGACCAAATTAAGCTCCAAAACTCATGTAAGTGAATGTTTTTGCTGACATTTTTCCAATCACTTTTCTGTCCATTTTGCACACATTTTCCCTCAAAACTTGCCCAATTTGTCAAGTTTATTTAAAAATATCAAAATGTGCTTAATTCCTCTGGTTAATCGAGTATGTGCACGTCTTTATATATGATATATGCAAAGATGTGTTGCTTTTGCTGCATTGAAAATATAGAATCTGCTCCTACTTGCATAAAATCTGCGTAAACAACAACTGGCTGATATATGTATGTATAGGGCCTTTAAGAGAAAAGAACTCCTTTCATCCTTTGGCTTTGCAGGACATTTAAACAACGATAACGCTGCACTGTATGATAACATATCTCTGTTGTTTTTACGACTCTGTACATAAAAAGCACATCGTCTGGTCCGACTCGTACGCACTTTACATTCCAGACGCGTCAGTGATGAACTCATGTCTGTTTAAAACGTTGTCGACTGAACCGTGTCTGCCTGTGAGAAAGTGAAGGAGATTTCAATAACATTAAAACAAACAAACATATGAAGTACAATTGCTGCGGTGTCGTGTTCTGTCCACCAGGGGGAGTGCCAACAAAAGCTTTCTCAACCCAAACAGCTTCGAGACCTTCATGACAAAATGAATCATTTAAAAAGACACTGCCTGATGGAAAAAGAGTCGCCTTTACTGTTTCAAAAGGACAATTCATCGGGGTCACATTGTGAAAGAGTGGTTCAGGAAGTATGAGATGGATCGGCCGCCACAGAGTCCAGATCATTGAGGATCTTTGGGATGTGCTGGAGAAGGCTTTGCGCAGTGATCACACTCTCCCATCATCAATACAAGGTCTTGGTGAAAAATACTGGATCTTTTGTCTCAGAAGTTTATTGAAACAATACAGTGAAAAGTTTTTTTTTTTTTTTTTATCAGGCAGTGGACATTACAGTTAACAGTGAATGGGCCAAACAGAAAAACAATAATAATCCTTGTTCAAAGGGTTCAAATGCTGTAAGTTGTGTCCACAAGAAGATACAATGAACAGTAAAGTCCATTTCACCTTTTAAAATAGTGGAGGTGAGCAATATGTATCGCAAGTATCGATACTTGGTCAAAGTATTGTTACTTTCAATACTTTTGTTAAATACGTTAAAAGGATGAACTAATCAAAATAGTCCTTTAATTTATGTGCAGAAGTTTTGTTTCTCGAGTTATTTTATAAAATGAGAATCTTTTATCTGAGAATCAATAGGCCTGAGTTTATGTGCTGCTTTTTTATCTTGCGCTCCTTTATTTTTAAGGTATCCAGCACTTTGTTACATTTCGTTGTGGACACTTTTTGACACATTTCTATTTACACATTTAAAGATAAATATAGTTCTTATCTTAATTACTGTATCACGATATGTGATACAGTATATATCGTGATACATATTGGATCGTGACTAAAGTGCATCACCCCAGCTCTAATGAACATGTATCTTTACAAATATAAATGAGATAAAAAAAAAAAAAATAAGTGCTTTGAGAGTTTAAAGCAGAACTAAGTAACTCATGTCCCTAGAGGCCATAAGCGCCACTGCAGGTGTCGTAGCATGTTGCGTTTTTTTACTCTTTAATTGTCCGTGAGAGTAAATACTACGCTGACAGAAAAAACAAAGGGAGAGAGGGATATTGTACATCCAATTACACAATGGAAATATTTCTTTCACTCAAACTTGGCTGTAAATACTGTTTAAGTGGCGCTAGCCTGCAGTTAGCTGGGCCCGTTAGCCTGTTAGCTTCTTCTTTGTGATCCCATTAGTGTGTATTGGTGGCTCCGACCCAGTGGCAGGCAAGTTGCAATTTTGGTTTTCTGGCAAGAGACACCAGGGGGAGACAAAGACCCCCCAATCATCCCATTAACACTAGTATTACCCCCAGAGGGACTATGAAAGGATGTATTAAGGTAAACAAGTTCCTTAGTACTGCTTTAAATCTTCTCCATTTTATACACTAATATCACACTGTTAAAGGACAGTCTGACCTACAAGTGCCCCAAGGACCACTTTAACCACTTCACGCCCGGGTCCTACTGGAGGATCCTGCGTTTCCATGACGACAGAGACGCTCGTTGCCTCCTCCTCATCATCATCATCACTGCCTCCTTGGCCGCATAACTGTGTGGACTGAAGGGCCACTGTAAGGGTTACCTGACGTAACAGCAACATTCGACGGTCAATTAACAATTTATGTCACAAAGAATCTTTCAGGGAGAGAAAGGAAACCAGGATACTGTAACCAGGCAAAGCGGTGATATGTCACCACATTATTATTCTAGTATTCAGCAGTAGTTTTAGAAATGGAAGTATAGGACTAGTATTGGTGTGAGTAAAGTTGTGGTAAGTTATTCATTACAATTACTGTAATACTGAAGTAACATGGAGTTAGATAAAACAGATCAGACTGTATTTTGTAAAGCTCTTATGTTCATTATTTTAATGACAGCGTTTTCCTCCAGACCACAAGTAAGACAAGACGAGCCTGATTGCACCGTGATTGCTCAAGTGTTGGTCCACCTTGAAAGGATTCTCTTTATTGACTCGCATTCACTAGTTTCACAGCGCAGAGGTTCAGGTTTGACATCAGGACCCACGATGACGAGCCACAATCCACATGGAAATACAGTTTAATATCATGTGCATGGAGTTGATCAAAGTACTTGATTTCATTTCCGTAACTGTACAGATACCACTGGTCAAATATAATGCCAATATAAGTAAAAGCTATTCCATAAGTGAAAGAACTGAAGCATTTGCTGTAGAAATACAAATCTCTTTGAATAAGTGGGGCTGACTGACAGACACATGGCTATGTCTGATGTCTCGGTCCATAATGATAAACCAGGGGATTCAAATGTAAATGTAATATACTGGAGTGATTGTTTCAGGAAAAGCATTGGGACACCGCAGTATATATATATATCTTTAGCTGATGTTATCCAAGGACATTTTTCGCTAGTTCCCCTCAAAATGGCGGATTTCGATCATCGTTCAATTCATGAAATTCAATCTCTTTATAGGCAGAGCAAATTATGTGACAGTTGGAAAAGGAAACAAAAGCCCGTCTTCCATTCCGTTTATCTCCGTCCACACTCGGCCTGTTAATAATCCATCGGGCAGGTTTGGTATTTGGAGCCACTGACCCCAAACAAGTCCAATCTAAAGCGCGGCGTTATCAATGCCAGTTCATTTCCTGTCCTGTCCGTCTGTGCGTCGGACTGCGGCCAAAACCGAGGTCGTGTTGGCTTCCTATTTAAAAGATTTCTATTACCAAAAGCCGTCACAAAATCATGAAAATTTGCACTCTTGGATCTAAAAGGAAAGATGGACACTTTATGTAATGCATATAGAAAATGCACTTTGTATATTTATATTGTCTTTATATCAAAGGCTTTATATCATGTGTGATTCATGTCTTTAACCTTTTGAAACAGTCAGTGATGGAATAATTGAATATTTATTTTTTTATTTTTTTATCTTTTTTTAAGATATAGAGACTTCCAGATTTTTGTTTTAGAATCTACAATTGTTTGTCAGTCTAACAAACGATGAATAATCGACCTAGGCCTCCGGGGGCCGATCACAACTTTGGGAGTCCCCTCTGTGTATAGTTTTCACCCCGAAACCCCAGTGTATCACATGTGATACGAACAAGAACTGTGGAACCGTACATGACAGAGACTTGCTGTCTTTTGTTTTTGGAATCCACTCATTCCAAGGTTTCAAATAAGCCTTACCTGATATTCCAGGCCTCACGAAAGCTGTGAAACAACAAATGGAATCGCCCTACAAATCCATGTCGAAGGCAGTAAAGGGATTCGTTTCACTTTTTGTCAAAAATAAACATTACTAGATACAACCTTTAACAATTTTACAATTAAACAAAGATGATGGAAAGATGATGAAGTAGCCAATTGTGATATTTAATTATTTATTCCTATTCTGTACAGCTGGTCGGGCAGAGAGGGCTATTAAAGAATGTAGGTAACGATTTTAACATAGTTTAAATTGAGGTTGATGGACTGTGGCGGTTTGAGCTCTGTTCTTTGTGTATTTTTTACTCAGTGCAAATGAATTTCCTCACAGGGACAATACATTTTCTACTATCACCTTTATTTTCCATCTCCTTATCACTAGCACCACTAAAAACATTGTTCTTCTACTATCTGACGCCTTCATATTAAAATAGTTTATTTCCCTTTATTTTGCAGAAAATGTATTTTCCGCCTGATTTTTGTCTTGTTTTCCTGCTTTTATCATCTTTATTATGACCCACTACAGCATAAATATGATGACAGTATCAACTGTTCTGAAAACAAAGATGTACAGCACGTGGTGGTGCTTTATAAGGGGATGCTTTACGAGCAACGAAACAAAAATAAACCGGGCGAGAAAGGGTTTTAAGATAGCCTTTGGTTGTGTAACATTGTGTGACTTAAAATACTGTGTTTTTATGGAAAGCAGGTAAAAGTAAATACATATAATAATAAGCCAAATAAACCTAAAATCAATATCTGCCACCTGCAATACATTTCACCAAATCAACAGAATAAAATACAAGCATTTTGTTTCATTATGGGTGATTTTATCAATGGAAAATACATCGAAATCCTCAAAAGTTTACGGCTCACGGCCATAAAAGGAAAATCCGGCAACAGAACATTTCAGAAGTTCCTTTGTTGGCAGAAACAGCTTAATGGAATTTCCTGAAAATAAGAATAAAGTTTGCCCGTAAATGAAAATGTTCCCTCCCGATCTCAGTGTAATGTGACGCGGACGAGTTAAGCCACGTTTTCCAATTGAAGCGACGATTTCCTCTCACACCTTGTATAACAACGCGGCTGGTTCTTGTGACCTGACAGATCACTGCGACGCCGTGTGAGGATCGAGCTTTAATGAAGACCGAGAAACCCGCGGAGGAGAACAACTCGGCCCGCGGGAACATCAGGTTCAGCTTAATAACTGTCGGCTCCATATGTTGTGAAACTTCTACTGGTCGTTTCAGATGTGCAAAACGAAAGACATAACGTGAAGTCTCAAGAGGTTGTGGCTACAGTTTGCGTGGCCATGGGCACAAAATGGCAGCCATGCTTTTGGAAATCCACCCCAAGGCGACTGTAGACCTGCCATCGTTGGAAGCTGAAAGGAATGAACATGGGGAGGAAAGGGAGCAAGGAAAGAACCGACACAGGATGGAGGTTATTATGTGGGGTTCAGCAAAACTATGAGCCCAAAGAATGAGATCAGCTGAACATCCTGAATGACCAGGTTATTTCCTGAACGGATTTCTTCTTCCCTGGTGCCATATTCCAAGATGACAATGCCAGGACGGACTCATCTGGCTCACATTGTGAAAGAGTGGTTGAGGGGGCAGGGCATGGATTGGCCGCCACAGGGTCCAGACCTTTGGGATGTGCTGGAGAGGGCTTTTGCTCAGTGGTCACACAACCTTATGATCAATACAAGATCTTGGTGGGAAATGAACGCCCATCATGGCCGCAAGACTGGAGACCCAGCTGAGAGGACGATTTTAGGCTCGCTAGGGTCATTGACTGGGCAGTGCTGTGGGAAATCGTCGCCCTGGTCTGTTACTGGAGGTAAAAGCGTTTGGGGAACGCACATCACGGACACTTAAAAGGTTTATCTGTGGTTTATTATGTGAACTATGAACTGTCATATGAATTGGGTTCTCTGCCATGTTATGACTCGCCTGTTTTTAGAGTAACGTTCTTAAATTATAGTCATTCTTAAATAAAATGTCTCTGTCCATCAGTTAAACGTACCTGTGTTGCCAGGTTATGTCGAGGGGCGTCGGGTTTGTTTTATGTAAATCAAATTAATTCAAGTTAATTACTCTGCGCCCTCTGTTGGTCACACTGTAATCAAAGTCGGGCCGAGGGAACATTAGAGGGCGTGACCTTTCTTTTTGTTAGTGAATTTAAATATGCAGCTCTTTCAAACTGCACCGCTGCCTGGAAGTTCAGATGTTTTAGTCAGTCCCTTCTTTCCATTTTTATTTGGTCTGCAATAGTCGCCGACAATACCTGGAGACTTTGGTCAAAGTTGAAGTCCTCAGCAAATAGCCTTAATTTAGTTTTGGCGTAGCTTTAAAATAACTTCTTTGGTAAAATATCTTCAGTCGATGAAATGAATTCTTTGACAGAGGATGCAGAGGAGCGGGTCAGATGGAGCAGAGGAGAGCTTATCGACGTTACGATGCATCACCCCTACATTATGACAGTAATGTTATTCTGCCCTAGTTGTGTCGAACAAAATGGACACAAATAGATTTGTTGGTTGGGTCTCAAAAGGGGAAACAGCAGGAAAAGGACAAGACAAATCAAGACTGTATAGGTGTCTACAAAGTTAAGGGTAGATGATTCATCAATAATGAGGTTGTGACAGAAATTTAAAAAAATGGTCAGAAAGCATTCTATTATACTGTTCTTTGGAACCTTTGGTAGATTTTGGCTACTTTCCCGTTTAGTCAAAGAAGTCTGAAATAAAAATGAATCATCAATCAATACTGTCACTGAGCAACTTTTCCCTTTATGGGAGTAATATTCAACCAGTTGTATCTTTACTTTTACTTGAGTAATGAAATCTAGTACTTTCCCCAAATCTGTTCATGAACGTTAAATCCTCGTCAAAAACAGACTTGCGATGTGGTGGGTTTCTTTCGTTTTAATTTGCATATTAAGTCCGATGTTCATCACACGGTGGTTTCACACGATGCTCCTCTGAGCTTTGAAGTCAAGACGTCTGCGGGTACAGAAGTTCCATAAGACAAAATAAAGGGATATGAATACTTTCTGTAGACATTACCATAGAGTCTAGACACAATTTCTTATTCGAAGTCTCTCCATGTCCTCAACACCGTTCATAAAACACACTCCAAGTCCCGTCTCCTGTGGCTTTAATACTCCTCTCACACTCCCCTGCCGTCACCTCTCCATCATCATCCGTCTGTTCCTGTGAAGAATGGACCTCAGTCTCTGGAGGAACCAAACAGTAAAGGTCACATCAAGGAATCCGGTCTAATGCTGTCTATCTAGAATATAAGTCAATGGTCTTTTTAAACACGCTCGATAAAAGAGCCCAAAAGCTTTTCACGTCAGGACCAAAGCCGAGCATGCACCATGACTGGCAGCTGCAGTGACAAGCCGTATAAAGTCTGCATTTTCAAAAGAGTAAAACCTGACTGGAATATCTTGACCAAATACGTAAGGTTGGGCGTGTAGCACTGACGTTTTCATCTTTAAGCCGTCAGTCACATGGGCTTTTCGATCAAAAAGCAACATAACGTCACCCTTTATGTCACCTGCTTTCAAGTGTCAGATGAGAATGATTTTCTTTTTATCCTGTTGTTCACCATGATGTATATGTCATTCAAAAACATTGGAGAAAAAGTTGTTTCTTTTTTAGATGAAAACGTGACCCAATAGGCACATGTTCCTGCTAAGTTACTCATATCAAAATATAAAGAGGAATTCAGGGCCACTTGACAGTATTTGAGTGATTGATTGACTTGTACTTGTACCAGAGTGATGGGAAGAGAAAAAGTATGGAGAAAGAAAGGAACTGCTCATGATTCGAAACATACCACCTCATCTGTGAAACATGGTGGTGCAGCATCATGGCATGGGCTTGTATGGCTGCCAATGGAACTGGTTCCCTTGTAAAAATGGGTGTAATTCCTACACCGTTCATCTGATTTGGATGTAAGTAGCCTAAAATTAAAGCTGAAAGTCTGCAGTCTAAGGATATTTGTTTAATTTAAAATCCATTATGATGGTTTATAGCGCCTAAAAGATTATAATTGAGTCGATGTCCCAATATTTATGGACCTGACTGTACACATGACTTTTTTCGCATTACCATGTGCAGCGTTTGCAACATTTTAACATACTTTCACATATGCTGTACATAAATAAATAAACTCGAAAAGGAGTGGGGGGAAGTTTGACTATTAAGTTCCCTAAGTATCATAATTTCCTTAATGTGGCAGGAGCCAATAGGCAATGTCTAACAACCTGATGCAACAATCAGCACAATGAGCCCAGCCAATCCCAGCTGCACCAAAGCCGCCGAGCCAGTGAAGCAAATACCTCCCTCCAAAAAGGGACAGGCCACCATGTTCAGTCAGTGCGACCACAAATACAATTTTCCTCATTTGGTCATGAGAATTCTGATTGGTTTTGTTGTTGTTTTTTTCTCTTTCTTTGGTTACATTATTCCAGTAATACACATTGGCTCGTATTATCTCAACCAATTATAGGTACATTTAAACTGTGTCGTTGGAGAAAAGTTTTTATTTTTTTCGTCAAATATATTTGATGTGAGTTAAAACCCCGATCACGAGTAAGTTCACTGAGGGAAGTTTAGTGAGCACAATTGAAATTTGTTCAAGATTTTGTTGTGGGCGACACCCCCTCTCAGCTCCACATTGCTTTTATAAAACTATTCAAATTCACCTCAAATGCCAAAATTCCCTGGCATTCCCTGCAGTGCCCGTGGTGTGATGCGGAGCTCTGCGTCATATGCTGGTTTGCCGTTCTGGAAAGCTGGGGTCCGCTGGCTAATTGAACAATAGCCTGTCAAAACAAAAACGTTATGAGAAAGTGACAAAAAAGCCACAAAAGAGCGACAGGAAAGTAACGAAAGAGTAACAGAAAAATTGCTAAAGTGTGACAAAAACACACCAACAACGCAAGGAAAAAGATCAGTTGAATGTAATGTCCCACTGTACATCAGTTTCCCGCAACTTGTTGAGCAGGTTAAGGTTAAAATTAACTTAATCATAACTGAAGTATAACATGGGCTGAAAATAGGTATAACCCATTGTTGGTGCTTATACATTTTACTCACATCATGCCACATTTTACTGGCAGGTCGGGAACTGGAGACATCATGTTGTCACAAGTTCACAATAACAAAAACATAATGCCAGTAACAGGGCTTCATCATCCACATGTGCCGCGAGGCATAAAAGCACAGCCTGATAAAAATGTATGTATTCAGAAACCATGATGTGTTCACGGGGAGTGGGCTCCAGCAACAACAACATCTCAGACATGTTTTCACCCACCTCCATGTGACTCTGCTCCTTCCGGTGACAGACTTTAGCTGGAGGGAAACACTGTTTGGGTAATTGGCTTCAACAATGTTCCACTTTACGTACAGTGCCAAGTTTCTGCACCCCTGGTAGAAATGTCTGTTTATGAGAAGAACGAAGCAGGAGGAACGTGGAGTTTGACGTGAGTTTAGGATCATTATTCATTTGTAGAAGCCATCCTCCTTTTTAAGTTCTGCTTTTTCCACAGCTCGCATTGCGTTTGCTTCCAGAATTTGCTGGAATTTAGTTGAACCCGTTCTTCCCCAGACCCATGAAATATTCTTTGTGCCGCTGACTGCAATGCAAACTCAAAGCCTGGTCAATCCATCTTCTCCAGACTAACCTTGGCTATTTCCAGGCAAAAAGTTATATTCTAAACTCATCGGTCGACAGAACTTTGTTTTTGAAATCCATCAGGTTTATCACTTTAAGATAAAAAATTATGTAAGAAACCCATTAGAAACGCTGCGCCGAAACGAACAAATGAGAAGTTGTAAAAGTTTAGATTAAGTGCTCAGAACTGAAAGGGCGCCGGTGACATTTAACTTTACAGCTGACTACAGCCGAATAATGCCCAGAGGGAGCTGTGACATTTTGTAAGGATTAAATTCCACTTTGTAAAAGCAAATTTACCTTGTAGTTCATGTTTGATCCGTAAAGGTTGATGTCTGTGTTTTGTGTTGGCGGCGTATAATGGTGTCATCCAAAGATCTTTAATAAAACTATATGGTCATAGTAACACAGTTGGAACGAATGGCAATTCTGGCGGCCATCTTGTGACTGGCCCTTCTAACCCAGTGCAATGTAATCAAACAGGAAAGTCTACTTATTTCCTTGATACTGTTTTCATTATTTCATGACTCTTTGATAATGGGGACTGACTTTATGTCATATGGCAAGAAAATTAAGTATTGCAGTTTTACAAATGTTATTTGAGTTGCACAGGACTTACGCTACATTTGCTCATGTTTTTTCCTCTGTCAAACATCATTCAGTTCTATTCATATCAAATATACAAATGTTTTTTTCCAACTTTAAAACAATATTTCTGTACTTTTTAACACTACATGACCAATATTTATTAAACATGGGACAGTGATACAATGAATGCTAACTACCGGAATGCTAACCACTGAACCCTTGGCATGAATGGAGAGAGCAATGCTAATACGGCTAAAAAACATGACAAAAAACAAGATATTTCAAAGAAAGTATATCCTGACTGAGATACCGCGACTTAAAAGTAATAAACCAATAACAAACAATGAGTGTATCTCATTGTGAAATTGAATCAATTCAAATTTTGCTCCTGGTTTTGCATTGGTTGCTATAGGGGTTAGCCTCGACAGCCAGTCACAAGATGGCCGCCGCATTTGCCAGTTTTATTAAATATCTTTGGGTGTCATCAGAGGGTTGAAGAGTGTAGTTGCTAGGATCCATGCTCCAGTTCGTGTAGAGTGTAAATGGAGACAGGTGAGCGCGCCGCCCCGGGTTGGCTCTGATGTTCAAGCCTGACAGGGTGGAGTTTATTCTGACCTGCTGCTGTATTCCTCTCCAAAAAGAAAGATACATTTAAGTGTGTGATGACTGATAAGGCGGAACTTAATCCCAAAACAAAATCCTGACCTAAACTAAGGGGTTGTCCAGATGCTTCAGGGCTAAATGTGTGACGCTAAGGGCGTCATAAGTAGCTCTCCCATCACTACATCAGTGGTTCTCAACTGGTATGGCGCTGGGACCCACAATCACCCTGGGATGACCGGTCGCAACCCAAATAAGACTTAGACTTGTAAAATACAATGTCAAATATTGAAAAAAAAGACAAAAAAACATGGAAAGTCTCTATCTCTTACGGTTCTGAAATAATAAGCAACATTTTCACAGCGATTTTTCTCAGCACTCCTCATGCTCGGACTTTTATGTATATATTTTATGTTTATAGCACTTTTCGGTTCCAGAGTTTTTGTCCAAATATCCGCCGATAGCCCATATATACTCATATATTTGCCTTATACTCCTTCTGTGGAGCCACCACCTGCAGAAGGAGCCATAGGGGCTGGTGCAATGTGATTTGGGCAGCTCCAACAGCTGCCCCCACAACCCAGCAACGGAAAAGTGGAAGAAAATGGATGGATGGCCTGATACTGTCATTTTGACAGACTGAAGTCGTGATTCTTTACTTTTTCTGTACATCAATATGAAAATAAATGTTTTATGGGGAAGGATTTTGGGTCCCGACCCACCAGCTGAGAGCTACTACTATAAACCTGAAATTCTCTCTCCTCTGCATCATATAAAGAAAATATGAACTACATTTTTTTTTACAAAGAGTGACTGGATTCCTTCCACAGGAAACCCGGGACGTCCCCAACATACTGCTCTGTGCCACTGACCCCCTCACACTGCCCCTGTGTTTGAAATGTGTCGCACAACCTTCTGTCGGGAGTGAACCAGCCGCAGCGCATCTGTTTCTGTACAAGTGAGCACCAGACCATAATCCCCCCGCCCCTACAGCCCCTTTATTTTTAGCCCTGCCCGGACACAAGGTGCTCGGGTGTCAGTACATGTCTCCTCCGCATATAGGTCCATAATGGTAAAGGCTTGAGTCACTTGGATGATTACTCAAGTCAAATTAAGAAAGTATTGGAGAAAATGCTGCTTGAGTATAATACCGAGTGATTTTGTTTTGGCGAGACATACATTCTGGAGGGTCTGAGCTTTCAAATCAGGTATGGCATGTCCATATCTTCGAGTGCCACCGTGACTCGCGGGCAGCGTCGGAAAGCTGTGTGATCGGACACATCTGCTTCGTCCCTGTGGTGGAAACCCGGTCGGACTCCCAGCATGCTTTGCAACATCGGTGCTAATTGGCACTGGGTTATGTAGAGCGTGTGAGGGCAGATAGGCCGGGTCCCTGTGACTCTATTTATAGAAGAGTCTGCTGATTTCCACAGCGCTCAAACATTAGCGAGTTTCCCCCTTCGCTACAAGCAGCCGCCACCAGGGGGACAGAGGGTAATTAAGACGTCCCTCCCGGGGTTAAACAAAACAAAGTATTTGATTTTTGAGAAAGTAGGTGATGATGCAGTACAGGGTTTTTGTAAAATGGAACGAACTGTCAGACGTACATTTCAGCACTCGTGGAACTGTATTGCAATGTTTACATTTTAAAAGATTTCACTATTTGTATCTTGTCAATGTGTATTTTAATTATTAACCACTTAACTGCCACCCTAGGGTTAGGGTTAGGATTAAGGATTTGGGTTAACACTTATTTACATCCCAGTCTCAAAGCGTATTGACTGGAGAGCTTACAGTCTATATGCCAGTGTGATACCTAATTTGAAAGCCAAGACCTTCTAGTTTCTAAAAATATGTGTGAGATCTGTGTGAGTGAAACACAACTTGTGTTACATTTGCCGTTCTTAACCCTAATTATATCCTGATTAGGGTTAACTAACCCTAACCCTGATCAGGGGAGACGGCGGTTAAACAACAGGTTTCATAGGAACTGTGCTCCGTGTCCTGTTCCATTGTCTGTTTGCTTCTTCATAACTACAGTTAGCTAACAGCTAGATTGTGAATGTTAAATCAATAAAAAAAAAAATAATAAAACCATTTGCTATTCATCATATTAGGTCATGCTGTATGGTCGTTCCATCACTGTCGTAAAGTCACAACGTTGGTTCTCCGGGCACTAACGTTTTGGCTTGCATATCAGTATGACGCACAACAGAGGTTATTTATCCCCCTCCATGTGGAGGCAGCATAGCCAGACTTGAATGGTCAGACTAACACAATGTCTTGAGTTCACGTCTCAGGGTCGTAAATAAACTTCTCCTGCATAAGACCCCCATACTCCTGCCAATCCTCTCAGACACCCCTTATTTCAAATGTATTTCAATTTATTTCAGACAAATCCAAACATTAGCAAATCATTTTATTCTGTAGAAAGGGTTTAATAACTTCTCTATCCGTTGTGGTTGATTTCGTTATCCATTTAAGGTTAATAAAGTTGGGAAAGGGCGTTAGAAAGACTGGGAATCGAACTCACAACCTTCTCACTGAGCGGCAGGACACAGAATCGATCATCATGGGTGCAGCTTTTGTAAAGAAATCTCTAAAGCGTCGTCTACAAAATCCTTTTACAGCCCAACGCTGGTTCTCGTTAAATGAAAATGTTGAATTCGTGCCTTGCTGTCAGAGGGGCTGCTTTCACCCCTTTGGAAAAGCAGGACAGACCCACAGAGAGGGAGCGACGGGGAGGGTTTGGGGCTCCCCCCTCACTGTCCCAGAAACATCCGCGGATCGGACCAAAACCTCACAGTCGAAGTCACCTTCAGCGCAGGAGCTATTTCCACCCAAAGACATCCGTTAATGAGGAGTCTGCCACAGCCACGGAGCAGGACGCTATTATTCTCTTACCATTGCAGCTCGAGGTGAAATCCATTGTTCCGTTTAATTTAGTTTATTACCTGGTAGCCTCGAATCCGAAAGGTTTCCTTATGTCAACTCGCCTATTTGAACGTTTGACCATGTTTTGTTATGTGGTCATCAAAACTACTACTAATGGTTGGAATCACCTGGCAGGAGGATTAACCTATTGCTCATTTTTTTTAGTATTAGTAGAGTACCTTGAATAAACCTACGCAGACACTGGTAGAAAAGGCAAACTCCACAAAGAAAGATTCGTCCGGCAAGGGATTGAAACCAGTAAATACACGTTCCTCAATCTTTAACCCAATTCTTCACTTTATGGGAAAAGACCTCATGACTTTCATGTCTATGTGATACAATTAAAAGTATAAAGCAGGCCTGCATTGCTCTCACATGATCTCACTTTGTTCATTAGGTTCTCTTTCTATGCATTATTTTAATAACACAGATAAAAAAATGTATTTACTAAAGTAGTACTTGAGTAACTTTTTGAACTGTTCTTCTGGGACTAGTTTTAACAAAAAGTACTTGTTGCATAGACTAGTGTTGTAATGAAGGTTACGGTTCTTTATTTTTGTCATTACAACGAAATGTGTCCTCTGCATTTAACCCTTCGACGCTGCTGTGACGACCCGTAAGGAGCAGTGGGCAGCGGCGGTACCGCGCCCATGGACCCATCTCCAGATGTGGAGCCAGGCTGATGGTCAGAAACACCTGGCTGGAGGATTCACAATGTTTTAGTGGGGAAATCTGAGTACCCGGAGGAAACGCAGACACGATGAGAACATGCAAACTCCACACTTCTGGCATTTTCTTTGGAAACATGTTCACATTATTCCATCCATCCGTTTTCTTCCACTTGTCCGTTGCCGGGTCATGGGGGCAGATGTTGGATCTGCACCAGCCCCTATGGCTCCTCCTGCAGGTGGTGGGTCCACAGAAGGACGGCCTCATGGTTCTAACCGGGCCTGTTGGTCTCTCATAAGGGGCTTCTGAACCGCTCTTTGTCTGACCCGTCACCTAGGAGCTGTTTGCCATGGGAGACCCTACCAGGGGCACGAAGCCCCCGACAACAGAGCCCCCAGGATCATTCGGGCGCTCAAACCCTCGTTAAGGTGGCGGTTCCAGGAGGTGTTGTTCACATTATGTTATGTTTTGTTTCTCATAGTTTATGTCACTACTGACAGAGGGCCAAACTGCCTTTGCTCTGCCCGATCCCGTCAGACCTCAGAAGCTAAGCAGGAAGGGCCTGGTCGGTGCTTGGATAGGAGACCGTTTGGGAACACCAGGAAGCCTGTGTGAATCGTGTGTGAGTGAGTGAGTGGTTGGTGGTGGTCGGAGGGGCCGATGGCGCAGACAGCCTCGCTTCTGTCATTCTACCCCAGGGCAGCTGTGGCTACAATAGTAGCTTACCACCACCAAATGGAGTGAATACAAAATTGCAATGTAAAGCATCTTTGAGTGTGCAGAAAAGTGCTACATAAAACTGAGACACTATTATTAATATTAATATTGTTATTAGGATTAGGATTCTTACTGAAACGTAAATAAATTATAATATGAGTCATAATTTGGGTCATTTCTTTTTACTTAGCTATAATTGATAGAAATTACTCTTACTTGAGTAAATAAGTTTGGCTACCCACTTCGGCTGGCGTCTTTATTTATGGGAATGTTCCGCATTGTGGCTTTAATCAGATGCGCCATGAGTGCAGGCTCCTCTTCCCAGTGCCCACCTCTACTCTCACCCAAACCACCCCGGGTATCTTCCCACAGCGTGATATTTCCGAGCCGTTTCCGGTGCGTTTCCACAGCGACAGGAATGACAGAGACAGGTGCGCACGGAGCTGGCAGTGCGCGCTCCTCCTCGCTCCACACACGCCACTCCACCGTGCGTAAAGTTAGCGTAATGCCCGTCTGGCGCACTTCTTAGCCATTTTCCATTACCCCCAACCATGGACCCTCCTGATTTCGAATCGCTGAACCTCACTGCCCAGCCCACGCCGTTCACGTATCCCGTCTGCGAGCGCTGGAGAGACGGCTCCGAGGGCTCCGTCTTCCACTTGGCCCATATCTTTTTATTCCTGGGCTTCATGGGCGGCAGCGGCTTGTACGGACTCCTCTACCTCTTCACCTTCCTGACCCTGGGCTTCTTCTGCTCCACGATCTGGTCGTGGTCGGACCCGTGCACCACGGACACTTTCCTGTGGACTTTCGCGCTGTTCGGAGCGTGCCTGGGCCAACTGCTGCACGTCTCCTACCGGCTGCGCGGCGTCACTTTCGAGAAGGATTTCGAGGAGCTGTACAACTTCATGTTCAAGAAGGTCGGGGTGTCGCTCACGCAGTACGGGAAGATCGTGGCGTGCTGCGAGCAGGAGGTGCAGACGCTGGAGAGGGACCATTGCTTCGCTGTAGAGGGGAAGACGGCCATCGATAAGCTGTCCGTGCTGCTGACCGGCAGGTGACTCTAATAGGGTTTTTTAAATGTATTTTTAATGATACACGTGCCAAGGGGTGGAAGAGTAGGCCTATACTGCTGTGCTTTAGCAAGTTCTGACCGGCTTCTTCAAAGTAATACAATCCATGTGTGCCAAAGACATAATAGCTTATGTGGGCGCTGCAGGCAGAACTTTTTTTTGTCTCTCAGTTTGCAGACTCGGGCTGGTTTTCACTCTTATATTATACCTTCTCCCCTAAAAAACAAGTAATTCTCTGCATTTCTCTTTGCACTAAGCGGCCGTGTCTCCATAGATTTATCATAAACAATTTTAACTCAAAGGAACCTTTTCTCAAAATGCATTGTTCTCATAATCGCAATGTAGACTACCCATTTTTTTTTCTTCCCTCCCCCCCCCGAAATCTGACTTTTACTTACTGTGACGTCATTCTCGAGTTGCCCCTTTTGTCGCACATTACAGTACGAGGCGCATCGAGTTGCCTTGTGTGCGAAATGCGCGGTATAAATAATAAAGTTGCCTTGCCACTGCTATACCTTTTATAATGAACTCTATGCAGGTGTTGTGTCTTTAAAAGAGCACACACAGAAACCAAATATTCCTCTCTTGGACTTTTTCAATATCTTATTCAAAGCTCATTTATTGAGAATATTTACACGTTTTCTTTTACTAAGAGACTTAACACAATATCCCAAATCCCCTCAAATACCTATGTCAACACAAGGAACCTGGCTCTATCGCATTTTGTCTCAGAACATATAGGCAATCGGGGCTCATTTCCTTATGAAAACATTAAACAAAGGAAAACTGGCCATGTTTACCACCTGTGATCTACAGCTTAAGTTTGAAATGCATATCTCATTTTAATTTTCCACCTGCAGTGTCTCACGTCCATGTAAGTAATACTGTCTGAGTTCCCCATTTTTAGGATAAATAGTCTAAAGTGGCAGAATACATTTCTAGTCTTCATTTCAAAGGGAGTAGCATACGTATAACCTATTCAATGTCCGAATAACATGAATCTAAAAGAAGTATAGCCTTCACACATTACTCATGAGCAAAACACAGACTTTTTCGTAATATGTTGTTCACCACAATTGAATGATACTCAGATCCAACCATCAGAAAGTCAACTGTTTGGATATTGTGCCCCTTAACTCAAAAATAGAGAGAATTAAAAGACGCCGTGCTCTGAAGGTCATGCTGTGAATGAGGTTCTCCATGTTCCGTGTCCAGGATCCGAGTGACAGTGAACGGGGAGTTCCTCCATCACATCTACCCCTTCCAGTTCCTGGACTCTCCGGAGTGGGACTCTCTCAGGCCGTCGGAGGAGGGCATCTTTCAGGTGACCACTTCACACGGGAAACAAGTGCGGACAAATCGGGGCAGCATGTGCGGTGTGATCTGAAAACCCCACCGTCCACACTCAGGCTCTGGAGTGTCTCGCCCCAGGACACGATAATGAAACACCCGCAGTTCTCTGTTAATTAGAAAAGACAAATGTTATTTATAATTAATCAGGCGTACCTCCATATTGAAAGGATTTGATCAGTTCTTACTTGTTATTGTTTATATCCAACTCTTTATCCTGACCTCTGAACATGTGGATCTTTTGTTATAAAATGTGAAAACAAAATTCTAGCTTGGACACAAGTTAAAGGTGCGATATGCAACTTTTTAGTTGATATTAGTGTGTATTTGACCTTGTAGTGACCCAGCGGCTGCATAGTGGTAACATGGCACCTTTACTTTCCAACACGGTGGCCTCTACAACGCTCCAGGGTCAATTGTTTGGAAGGTTTTCACTGCAGACGGACTCTGACTATTGATCCTGGAGCGTTGTAGAGGCCACCGTGATACAAATACACACTAATATCAACTCTTTTAATTTTTTTATATATATTTTTTTTTGCATTAAAAGTTCCATAATGCACCTTTAAAGTGACTAATGTCTAAGTGTATACAACTTTATTTGTATTTTTTATATATTTTTTTGCATTAAAAGTTCCATAATGCACCTTTAAAGTGACTAATGTCTAAGTGTATACAACTTTATTTTTATTTATTTTTTGCATTAAAAGTCCCATAATGCACCTTTAAAGTGACTAATGTCTAAGTGTATACAACTTTATTTTTATTTTTTTGCTTTAAAAGTCCCATAATGCACCTTTAAAGTCTGACTAATGTCTAAGTGGATAAACTGTAATACCCGCTCTGCTCCGTAGGTGACGCTGCGCGCAGAGAACCAGTGCCGGTACGTGACGTGGCGGAGGAAAAAGCTGTACCTTCTGTTTGCCAAACACCGGTATCTGGCCAAGATCTTCGCCCTGGTGGTGAGGAACGACATCGCCGACAAACTCTACTCCCTCAACGACAAGGCCTTGGACGGCTCCGGCCTCCGCTACGACCTGCGGCTGCCCAGCTTCTGCCACCCGACAAACCCGCCCGCCGACCCGGACGGGGCGGAGGGGCTGCTGCTGGAGCCCCCGACCCCTTCAGCCGGTCAGGACAAACCGGGCGAGCGTCTCCGCCCCCCTGTCACTGAGCGGGGCAACCCAGGGACACAGCCACATCCACCGGCCCCCGCCACAGGGCAGGGCGGGGCCGAGGTGCTGCTGCAGGTGCCTGACCACGAGAGAGCAGCCGGGAAATGAGCTTCGCTTCGCTTTTCGTGTCAGTCATAAACATTGTGATGTGAACAGAGGGAAGATAGAAATGTATATACATGAGACTGTAACCTGAATGTTTAGCAGATAGCGTTACCTTTAAAAGTAACTACCAACATTTTCGAACTATAAGTCGCACTTTTTTTCATAGTTTGGGGGTGCGACTTATATATATATATCAAAATATATAATTTCACGTTTGTTATTTTCAAACCGACAGCCTCTAGAGGGCGCTTTAGGCTTGTGTACCAGTATATGCTACTCCTGTGCGGTTGTACAATGATAAATAAAGCATTTATTTACCGACCTTCTGACTGTACCACTGAAAATGTAAAAAAAAAAAAAAAAACTGTTCAAAGTTTGGAGTGAACGAGAAACTTGTGAGGGACCGGCGAAAGGCGGAGGTTACTCTTGCTGCAATGAAGAAGAAGAAAAAAAAAAGAAGCTAATCACGGGCTAAAGGCTAAATGGCCACAGCGGGAGGAACGAGTTCGCAAATGTGAGCTTGAACAACGGTGCAGTTACGCCTCTGTGCCCAGGTAGTGCGACTTATAAAGTAACTATTGAGTTTCAGCTGAAAACTTACTTGGGCCAGGACTTTTTGCCACTAATTCCGTACAGTTTAGTGTGATTAAAAATATGAATCGAAATCCAGACATTATTTTGAGTTCATCTCGACTTAAAGCCACGCTGCGTAACATTTCATCCAATACACAGAATGTAATACAAGCATTTGATTACAGACATATCTATTGTTGAAAGATTATGTACAAAAAAAATATATTTAGCATCCTTTTGCGTGTGCTGTGAGCGGTGCACCTCTCCTTAGACCCGACTGGGAGCGGGACGTCTCCAGCTCGTCTCCATGGAGATGTTGACGAAAGGCAGCCAGGTATGAGATTTGAATCCAAGTCCATTCTTTGGTGACCCACTGCAAAAAAGTAGCATTTCCGTGTCCAGTCATTGGCAGCATTTTTGGTATAATCCAAAATGTTGCCTTTAATTTATTGCCTTAACCGAGTGCTTTTTCCTCCAGCTTGGCTTTACCCAAATCTAGAAGCTTCTCGATTGGAGAGCAACGTAAACAATGTCGTCTGTTCTCAATGGAAAGCGAAGGCCAACAAAACTGACTGGCCGTGTTTTCGTCACGTTTTTGTTGTATTTTAATCTGGCTCGATCCTTTTTCAAAACAGAAGTAAACAAACAAACAGAAATAGATGAATAACAATATAAAAGTAGCTAAGAGTCCTGAATGTGCACAATTCTGTCGTGTTGTTTGCAATAATGGCTCTGGATGAAGCTAAAATGTTACAACTAATTAGTGACTTTAGCGTCTGAAAGCGTTCGTTGAAACCAAATCGTCGTTTGCTGTGGTTTCAGGCTAATCTGTTCTCACAGACGCTCGCCATTAAGATTTAATGTCACTGACGGGGTAATTTAATTTTTCACAGACTAGAGTCATCCAAAGCACTTAACAAGGGACAATTAATTATTTGCTCTGTTTACTTAGTCGTGGAAAGCTAATTATGTAGCCACAACTGCCCCCGGGGGATTTCTTCTTTCTAGTTTTTTTTTTTTTACATTTGTGAATGAAAGTAATCATTGTAGACCTCGCCACTGACTGCTGTTTCAATCTTGGGGGAACACATGAGGATTGTAATGTGGTTTCTTGTGCTTTAAAATGAACAAATAAATATGTACATTCATTTATCTGTGTCCAAATGTTATTTCAAATGCTCCTGTGTCCTGTGTTCGGACGGCACGGTAGCACAGCGGTTAGCACTTGTGCTTCACAGCTAGAAGGTCCCGGGTTCGATTCCCACCTGGACGGGGCCTTTCTGTGTGGAGTTTGCATGTTCTCCCCGTGTCTGCGTAGGTTTCCTCCGGGTACTCCGGTTTCCCCTACCACTAAAAACATGTACAATAGGCCGGGATGAATGATGTGGTTGGTGGTGGTCGGAGGGGCCGATGGCGCAGATTGGCTGCCTCGCTTCCGTCAGTCTACCCCAGGGCAGCTGTGGCTACAATAGTAGCTTACCACCACCAAGTATGGAGTGAATGATTAATGCAATGTAAAGCGTCTTTGAGTGTCCAGGAAAGCGCTATATAAAACTGATGCATTATTATTGTGTCGAGGTGTGTCTCCTCCTCCTTTTTTCTATATACAGTAGCTACTATTACACATCATTTAACAGGAGGGGACAACACAAATTTGAAAAGTATTGTATATGATGATTACAAAGAAACATTTCTAAACTGTTATACTCTAAAAAAAATCACACCATTAATAAGGGTAACTGATTAATTAGACTGTTTATATATATATATATATATATATTATTCTTGCTGTTGACTTGCACCAAAAAGGATTTCCATCATTGTAACATTGTGGATTGAAGAATTAAAGACCTATTGATGACTTAAGAAAAACATATTGGGTGATTATGAAATGGGAGCTCATTTTCACAGGGCTTTTCACATGACACAAGTCGCCCAAAGGGCTTCACACAGTGTAGGTTGTGTATCAATCAATTAAAAATAAATAAAAATCTGTCAAAACTTTATTTAAAGAGCACTTTTCATACAAGATTGTATTACAAAGTGCTTTACAGATTAAACACAATTCCCGCCCAACCTAATACTCACCCTTGCATGCTTCCCTGTATTAATCAGGATGTTCAGGTCATCAGACGATCTCATTCTTTGGGCTGTCCAGGTGGTTTTGGTCATGACCTGTATAAAACAAGCCAGATAAAATTAGTTAAAGTCCATTTGTTTGTGAAATACATGAAAACACAGAGGAGATCGAGAGCACTGGATTATTTTTGTTAATCGGTTTTTAAGAGAAACTCATATTATTTTCCTCTCTTTGTGTTGAAAAATCTCCGCCTGGACCAGCCTCTTTTTTCAGTCAAAGTGATGAGGGGAAAGAAAGTCACAGATTCCCATTAGCAATGTGTGTGTGCTCTGGCCCCCTCTATCGGTGGCCCGTGTCGCTGCAGGAGCCTTATCTCCGGCTCTTTGCCCATTTTTAGTCCGCGTCTGTCAGCTCGGTATGCGCCTGTCCCCCCTCCGCAGTCACTGAAGGCTCGGACCGTGCGTCTCCTCACCGCGCGCTCCTCTGTGCGTCTCTGGTCCTCGTGCCCCGCGTCGCTACTGCTGCTTTGACCGCAGGAGGTGAGTGCTTTGCTCGCGTTCTTGTTGTAAAGTTGTTGGGAGTGAAATGTTGGCCGATGTTGGAGAGGACGTGAGTGCGTGTTTTTGGAGCTATTTTTACCCCCGTTGAGCCCTCCTCCCACTGACACTGCTGGGGTCTGTCACACTGACACTCGGGGACAGAGAGGCTCACACGAGAACGTGCGCTATACTTCCCGAAATGCTTTGGGAGACTGCATTTAAGGAGGAGATTTATTTTGGTTGTAGCCAAACTTTGTGGAGAAGTACATCTTCCTTCGTCAAAGAGGATGAATCTTAAGTCTGCCTTTACGCAGACACTGTACAACACTCAAATGTATCTTCTTAGTTAACTGCAGACAAAAAGTATCGTGGTCGTAAGGTAAGGTCTATTTAGTGACAGAATAAAACATGATGCATCACGAGCTGTTATTGGAGAGCCTTTCTGTATATTGCCGCACTTCCTGTTTACAAACAGCCTTTATGTGCAATAAAATTGATTAAATTATCTCTGCAATGGAAATCCAATCCATGTTATGCTTGAAGCACATTTTATAAACAAGCGTTTCCAAAGTGCTGCACATGAAGAAGGAAATGTTCATTCTGACGATGTATGAATAGGCCTAATGAAAAGATAATAGAAGATACAATAAAATAAGAAATACCAACGACTGGACTGGGTTGGTTTAGTTAGGAACGTTTTATCTCTTACTTAAAAGCTTCTTTTTGCTCTTGTAATCATAACGGCAAGAACCTTCAGAAGATGGAAGCGAAACATAACAAACCCGGTCCTATCGACAATTGAAATCTACTGCAATGGATAATCCCCGGACGACTGAGGACCTTCACAAAGAATCAAAACAAAGCATTGATTATATGTTATAGCCAACTAACGCTTTTCCGAACAGTCATTTACTCACATGCTATATATGGAATTTCCATTCACCCCACACGCAGTGGTGAAGCTACAGCCACAGCTGCTCGGTCATAATGCCTTACACGTGAATTGCGCTTTACAAGCCTGAGTTGACCAGCTTCTCAAAGTGCTTCACTGTAGTCGTTATCCGTTTTACCCATTCTCAGCAGCAGTACACTGCAATTTGAGCGAATCGGGCCCAACTGGATTCCTGTGTTGATTACACTTATTGAGTAACAACATTGACCCCCCTCCCCCGTCTGAAAAAAATCTACGTTTGAAGTCACAGCTGCTCAGACTGACCAACATGTGGCTGGTAATCTGCGCCTACAGCTCCTCCTCTCACACTCCACTGTTACCTTTATGGTCCACATGTTTTGGTATCATTTGTACCACAGGGTTCAATACTAGGGCCCCTCCTGTTCATCATGTATATTAATGAATTAGGACAAAATGTGTCTGACGCTAATATGCATTTTTACACTGATGACACAATCATTTAATGTCTTGGTTTGAACCCTGCACTTCTGCAGCTAAAACTGGTCCTCAACGCTGGAAAGACCAAACTAATGTTGTTTTCAAACACTAAAAAGGTTCCTCAGTGTCCACTCTTGAGTGAAATGTCATAGAGGTGGTTCACACTTACAAATACCTCGGTATTCTGCTAGTGCTGGAGGAGGTGTGCGTGGATCGGGAAGTCTGGGCATCTCTGCTGAGACGGCTGCCCCCGCGACCCGGCCCCGGATAAAGCGGAAGAAAATGGATGGATGGATGGCTGGAACTATGGAGACCTGTTGTACATAAATGCGTCTGCTCAATGTCTCCATAAGATTGACACTGTATATCAGGCTTCTCTGAGGTTCATTACTAACTGTGGGGCCTTGACCCATCATTGTGAGCTGTATTCTCGAGTGGGATGGCCTTCTTTGTCCCCCAGGAGGCTGGGTCATCGGTACACTTTTATTTATAAGGCCATGCTTGGTCTACTACATCTGTAAATGAATCTCACGGAGGAGTATTGGTGCGTACTGTTTGCGTTCAAATGATCATTTGTTGCTCGCTGTTACATTTGCCCGTTCAGCACTGGGAACAAGGGCATTTGTTCACTCTGCTCCTTCTACATGGAACACGTTGCAAAAAGACTGGAAAATAACTGAATTGAAGTCCAGATTGAGAGCACTTGAGTCGACCTCTTGTAAATGTTTTTTATAATGAGTATGTAATGTATAGGCCTATATAATTCTGTAACTGTATCTTTCGCTGCCTCTTGGCCAGGACTCCCTTGAACAAGAGGTTTTTAATCTCAATGGGACTTTCCTGGTTAATTAAACGTTAAATCAAGTTTGTTATAGTTGTGCTGCATGATACATCGCCTAATTATTGTTATTGCGATATTAAGAAACAACAACATATCACTGCAATGTTCTATCTGACTGAGATGTCCAACAGGCTTTAATATAAATGTCTTTGTCGTGTTTGCTGTGCTTCCCCTGAAGGTGACTTTGCTCCAGGATGTCGTCCGCTCCGGCCCTCACTCTCTCCCCGCTCCCCTTCACCACGCTCGCCCCTTTCCCATCATCCTCCGGGGCTCCCGGCGTGGACCTGAACACCACGGTGTGCGAGGAGTGGGAGCACGCCCATCACCTGCTGTTCCACCTGGGCAACCTGTCTCTCCTGCTGGGCCTGGTCATCCCCACGACTCTGGCCCTGCACATGATCCTGCTGCGGCTGCTGCTCCTGACGGGTACGAGAGCCCATTATCATTATCAGTACTCGAGCAGTTACTTTTTTGTGTGTCACAACTTCTGCTTGAAACTTATACCTGAAAGTTGGTGATAAACAGAAAGTATTTTTCGGACTATAAGTCGCACCAGCCGTGGCAACTACCTGGGCAGTGAGGAGTAACTGCACCGTTGACAAGCCTCTCCCGGCATCACATTGTTCAAGTGACCATTTGCAAACTCGTTCCTCTCGCTGTGGCCATTTAGCCTTTAGCCCGCGATTAGCTTTTTTTTGTCTTCATCTTTGCAGCAAGAGTAACCTCCGCTTTTCGACAGTCCCTCACAAGTTTCTCGCTCACTCCAACTGTTTTTTTAATTTTATTTTCAGTGGTACAGCAAGTAAGCGCTTATTTGTCATTGTACAACCGTGCAGGAGTAACAGATATTGATACACGAGCCCAGAGCGCCCCCTAGCAGCTGTCAGTGTGAAAATAACACAATGTGAAAATATGTATTTTGATATATAAGTCAAACTATGAAAACAAAAAGTGCGACTTATAGTCCGGAAAATACGGTAGTTTCAACTTCGTAACGTTCATTGTGGGTACTTGTGTTACAGTCTGACTTTCGGGGTTCATTTGGTCAGACATTAGGGTTAGAGATGTTGAAATCTTTACCTTTACATGTTCACGCCGCCACCTGCAGGCCGTCATCGGTTTATATCCAGTTCATATTTTGTGAACTGGACTAACAGCTGTCGTCACGTCCGCTCATTGCTGACTGGTTTATTTCACTGACAATCTGTACCCGCCCGTTCACACTGCTCCAATTGCTCCGTGACCAGACTGACTCCTCTGCGTGGAAGGAACAGTGGGTTCTCCTTGTTGGGTTTACGTTTTTTCACCACTGCATTTTGAGCCTAATGGTCTGCCTCCTCACTTTCATGTTCATGTATTGATGAATTGCACTCCTCTCAAAGTCGCACTCTGTTCATGTGTATATTGCGCCCCCTGTAGGCTGCGCTCTGTTCATGGTGTGGGCGGCCTTGTATCGCTGTAACCTGGACGTCCTGGTGTGGAACCTGGTGTTCCTCATCGTCAACTTCATGCATCTGTTCTTCCTGGTCTACAAACGCCGACCAGTGAGTGTTTTACCGCCCACTCTCATCCATCCATCCATCCATACTCCCATCTATCTATAGATAAGTACACATATCTATCCGTCTGTCTGTCCCTCGCTCTCGCCTCTCGCTCTCTCCTGATGTTTATTCATGCCGTGGCTTCAGTCTCGGTTTTGAAGATGGCGGAGACAGGGGCGGGAATCAGCATATCCACCTGGGTGTTTTTTTGCACTTATGGAAATCCAAGGCGGTTAAATGAAATCCGTGGTGTCGTTAGGGAATTTGGAGGTCTGCTCGCTGACAGAATCAGACCAGGAGTGTTTAAAACGAGGAGACATATCCACAGCAGCACCAGCTTCTTCCCGATTCCCCAAACTGCCACACAAGAGAGTTAGACTTCGCGTTGGTATAGTTTAGTTCGCAGGCTGTGTGATATTTTGTGGGTTTGTGGGTCAATTATATTTAGACGGTTTATTAGTAAAAGGATAATTAACCACATTTTTCATTCTGAATTAAATAAAAACACTTTAATTTACAGTACCTTGATACATTGTACCTAACTAAATTTAGTACAATGAAATGTGCTCTGTAACAATAATAACTTGTACCTATGGGTACAATGGAATAATATGTATTAGTAGTTTGTAGGTAACTCTAACCCTAACCTTAAGGGTCTCATGTTCTATTACATTATGTACCTACAAAGTAATAATACAAGTTATTCCACTGTGTATCTAACCCATAGGTACAAGTTACTACAGATTGTTGCAGAGCACATTACATTGTACTAAATTTAATTAGGTACAATCTATCAAGGTGCTGTAAATTAAAGCGTTACCTTTTACTTAAGAATGAAAAATGTGATAAATTGTCCTTTCACTAATAAACCGTCTAAATATAATTGACCCACAAACCCACAAAATATTACACAGCCTGCGAACTAAACTATACCAACGCGAAGTCTAACTCTCTTGTGTGGCAGTTTGGGGAATCGGGAAGAAGCTGGTGATACCAAAAAATAAAAAATACAAAATAAAAACCTGTTTCCCCTATTTGGCTTTGAAAATAAACCAAATGTATCTTAAATTCAAAATATTGTTATTTTAGGCTCACTTTCATGTAAGGCAAGTTTATTTGTAGAGCACAATTCATACACAAGGCAATTCAAAGTGCTTCACAGTTTGCATAAAATTACAAGAAAACAGATCAAATCAATCATTAAAACATCAACATAAAAATGTATCAATTACAGTGAAAGGCGAGAGTGCAGATCAAATACTTCCAGTTTTCATATGCTCGGGTAAAAAGAGCTGTTTTTTACGTAGCATTTTTTCATTCACTCCTCCCACTTATTGTGGCCAGTGCTGCCCAGGAACCTGCTGACAGAGATGTAGCTGCCAATCTCTGTCAGACACTCACATAGATACAGTGCATACCTACGGGGGAAGTGTCTTGCCCAAAGACATGAGTTGGAATTGAACCATTACATTTCTTGTTTTAAATTGCCCACTGTCGACAGCAAGTATTTTAACTTAAAGGTGCATTACGCAACTTTTATGCAAAAAAAAAGGAGTTGATATTAGTGCGTATTTGACCTTTCATTGACCCAGTGGCTGTATGGGTGATTAGCTCGGCGACGTTGCTTTCTATCCCGGTGGCCTCTATGACGTTCCAGGACCCGTTTTATTTCAGTTTTGCTGGGACTTTTTGTAGGTTTCCTGGATGGAATGTAACCACGGAGTCAGTTCGATCAGCAGAGAAAACCTACCAGAAACCCTAAAAAACAATTGATCCTGGAGCATCCTAGAGGCCACCGGGATGAAGAGTAAAAGTGCCATGTTAACCACTCATACAGCCGCTGGGTCATTGTAAGGTCAAATACACACGGATATAAACTTTTTTCTGCCTAAAAAGTTGCATAATGCATCTTTAAAAGTGCATTATGAAACTTTTTAGGTTTTAAGTTAATGTTAATGTGTATTTGACCGTTAAGTGACCCAGCAGCTGTATGAGTTGTTAACATGGCGCTTTTACTCTTCATCACGGTGGCCTCTAGGATGCTTCAGGATCAATTGGCTTTCTGGTAGGTTTTCTCTGCTGATCGAACTGTCTCCATGGTTACATTCCATCCAGGAAATCTCCAAAAAGCCCCAACAAAACTGGTCCTGGAGCGTCATAGTGGCCACCGGGATGGAAAGCAAAGGCGCCAAGCTAACCCATACAGCCGCTGGGTCACTGGAAGGTCCTTCAGCAGGTTCCTGGGCAGCACTGGCCAAGTAGTTTGACCCCCACGGCTGCCTTTAAAGTGAAGAAGACCGAGTGCTGTAAATGGTGTCTGTCGGTTGCCAGATAAAGATCGATCGCGAGCTGCGGTCGGTGTACAAGCGCATGTTCGAGCCGCTCCACGTCAGAGAGGCCCTGTTCCAGAGGCTGACGGGGCAGTTCTGCACCATCCAGACCCTGAAGAAGGGCCAGGCCTACGCTGTGGAGGACAAGACCTCAGTGGACGAGCGCCTCAGCATCCTGCTCAAGGGGAAGTCAGTGTTCTTTCTCAATCCTACGTTTTGTTACTATGTTAAGTTTATCATTTTATAGCCTAACTAGTTTTATCCAAAGTGCTTTAAAGTGAATTGACATTGTTTGTAGGATGAAAGTGTCATACAGGAGCCACTTCCTCCACAACATCTACACAAACTCTTTCATCGACTCCCCAGAGTTTAGATCCACGGACATGCACCGAGGAGAGAAGTTCCAGGTACATTTGGGATTATACACGACAAAATAAATAGTATTACATTTTAAATCATTAATACACTATTTCGTGCGTGTCAGGTGACCATCATGGCGGAGGAGAACTGTAAGTTTCTGTGCTGGTCCAGGGAGCGGCTGACCTATTTCCTGGAGTCGGACACGTTCCTGAACGAAGTGTTCCGGTTCCTGATCGGGAAGGACATCACCAACAAACTGTACTCGCTCAACGACCCCACGCTCAGCGACAAGGTTACTTTACTTTATTACTTCTGTAAAAACAAGACAAAAACACGGATAACTTTTAGATTTTGCTTCAAAACGGAGATGTTGTCATGTTATACATTTAAGATGGTAATTATCTTTGGTAGGTTTGGTCCAGCCTATATAGCAGCGTTTCTCCAACTGTGTCGTGCTCTTGGGATTCTTCAGGTGGTACTCGGGGTCAGAGGTGGTCAAGAACAAGAACTTAAGTGAAAGTACATTTTCATAAGTGGTGGACTTAAGTAGAGATTTTGAGGATCTGTACTGTACTACTTTTCTCATTTGAAAGATAAATATAATACTTTCAACTCCACTACATTTCTGTAAAGGCTCAATAGTAAAAAGTAAAAGTTGGACACGTTTTGTCGCATTTTAAGCCTTATAATAATAGACATAATAATAATCGACTCCGTCTCCTCACTGTATACTAGATTTCTAACATGTATGTTTCTTTAATTGTAACTAACCCAGCGTTAGGAGCAATATCAAGCTGTAGAACGTAAAAAAATAATAATTAGAAACCAGGCTTTACAGTTGCTTAAAATGTGTGGAAAGTGCAATGCTATCTAATGGAAAACTAGCTCCACATAAGGAGGTACTGCAGCAATGGCGGACCCCTTGCGTCATAAAGCAGTGCAACCAGCGGCCATTGCTTATAATGCACACTTTAGAACAGTAGGTGGCGCTGTGCACTTGTGTTGTCAATACCAATGACTCAAGACAAGTTAAAAGTTTTGTCCCTGTCGTGTTGGGCACAATCGTAATGTCTTTGAAGCCGCAGAGATGTTATTCACAACACTAATTGATATGTTTTGCTTTGAATACTTGAGAATTCCCTACGGCAAACACTTTCTCTTAAGTAATCATTTGAAGAAGAGGATGCAGAGGACGACCTTGTGTCTGGCTCATTGTTTCTGTGTCCAGGCGGTGAAGAAGATGGACCGTCAGCCGTCCCTCTGCTCCCAGCTCTCCATGATGCAGATGAGGAACAGTCTGGCCAGCACCAGCGACACCGACGACGTGCTCCACCAGATCCTGAGAGGAGGCTCCGCTGGATCCTCTTTACGTAAGAAAAGTACAATATGATTTGAGACCGCGCTGGGCGAACTCATTATCATACACGTGTAAACATGACGGCAACAGCTCGACTTCCTGACTAACTGGAAACACAGAAAACACAATCTGAGCCTGTTCCTGTTCCACGTCTGTTAGCAAATGGCTCATCAGACCTGGATTTAATTTGCAGTGATTGGTTTGTGGAATAGCTTAAGCAAAGTAGCGAAAACAATCAAAAAAGCAAAATAAAGTCCGAGGCACTCGAGTCATGGAGCAAAATAAATGTCCTTTATTAAGAATGGACCAGCCTACGCGTTTCGACCGTAACAGGTCTTCGTCAGGCTCATCAGACCTGTTTGAATTTAACTTTCTATAAAATAAAAGTTAAAGCCAGTCCCGTTATTAAAGTATGGCGAGTATGGCATTTATGTAATTTCTGTGGCTTCTCTATAAGGAAGTTATTATAAGGGGTTTAGTGGCTACTTCAGCCTACAGTGCATCATATTATTAAAATCAAATTCAATTTCTCAATTTTTATTGTTTTGGTTGAAACCCAAACCCCAAAAAACAAGGCTGAATTTGAA
This sequence comes from Proterorhinus semilunaris, assembly GCA_021464625.1. NCBI lineage: Eukaryota > Metazoa > Chordata > Actinopteri > Gobiiformes > Gobiidae > Proterorhinus > Proterorhinus semilunaris. Next base: position 7,530,068 of record CM038350.1, read on the forward strand.
AGAGTTCATTTGCAAAAGCAGATATCGCCGTTTTCAGAAACGTTTTGGATATTTGTTACTGTACTCTACAGGTGACACTTATGCTAACGCACATCTGATTAAGAACTAGCGACTTTATATTTTCACAGCACAGAAACAGACCTGGTAATGAAAAATACTGCTATGTAAAGATACATTTGCAAGCATATGTTGAGTTTTTTCAATAGCACTTATAGTAAGTAATTAAGTGCTTTATTTGTCATTGTACAACGTAATAGTGTTCAGGTGTTAGTCCTGAGCCGCTGCGACCACAGCGCCCACTGTGGGTCAACCTGACCAGCATGTTTTTGGAGGTCGGGGAAACTGTAGCACTCGGAAGAAACCTGGCTGGCTGCCTTCAGTCTCCTCTGAAATGGTGCAGGGTTTGTCCCCGTTTCAGAGCGTGGTGTCCTGCACTGGTCAGCACTCACCTCCTCCTTCCTCCTGCGCAGCTCCCTCCGCTCCACAACAGTCCTTCACGATCTTCTGGGAAGAGCTTAGCAGTTAATCTGTTTTATTTTATTCTCCAGTGAACGTCCTTAAGACAGAACAATAGAAGGCATGTGTGGCTTAGCTGTGAGTCTCGCCCGGATACCTCCTCGTTAGTCCCTTCCTTCTTTCCTGTAGCTCCTCTTGTGACGCCTCTACTGTGCTGCAGCTGTGGGGGCTCTTGGTGCCTCTTCAGTATCTCAGAAGAAGAAAATGTGTAGGTCTCACATGGGTTTAACTGATAAGCCGTTTACTGTTTAAAAATCTGCTTTCTTCAGGACCATTATTTCACTTATAACAAACTTATTACAAATAAATATGCCTGATATCCAAAATACTCTATGAACAAATCTTTGTAAATAATATGACAACCAATAAAAAACATAGATTGAAATCTTGCGCAATCCATTAAGATTTTGACACCAAAAAGTAGAGGCAGTTTTGGCCACTTTGATGCTTATAATCTCTTACTTTAAAAGGATAACTTGCAATAGTTTTGTCACATATGTAAACTGCAGTTAAAGTTTGAAGCTGATGTCTCTATCCCAAAATTGCCCTTTTACTGGTACGCAAGCTGGAGAAGCCTGCCAAGAAATGAATATGGAATGTATAGAATATAGAAACAATCTACGTTTTAACCTGAGATGCAAACAGTGATGTTATTCCCAAGAGCTTGAAACATAAGGTCAGGCATAAGGCAGGACATACAGCAGAGAAGCTTCAGTGCAGCTTCCTAAGAACACAGGTGAGGTGGAAGAACTTCAGAAGATCTTCATCAGAGGTTAGAGTCACAGGAAGAATTGGCAGAAGAACGCTGACGTCTTTATCGCTTGTTCTGTTTATTCAGCATCACCTTGTCCTGCTCTCGACCTCAAAAGTAGTTGCGAATACCCGTCCCTAGCCCCATATCAGCTTGGACAAACTTCTGAACGCTTAAGTAGCTTCTCCGCGGTAACTTGTAATGAGCAGGTCGCTGCATGTACCTATACTGCGATAAGTGGAGCGACTTGAGGTCATGAAATTAAACCCCAAACTCCTGTGGAGACGCATTTATCTCCATGGGCGTCCGTGATGAGGCGTTTCACTTGCAAAGGTGGCATTTTCGTCACAGCTGTCGGGGACATGATTGGAACATTAACGCATTGGGGAGTTTTAAGGGGAAACATGGGAATGGGGCATCTTTCTGTCCAATTATAGTGGTTTTAAACAATCTAAAGGGAAATATAAACTTAGTGCTCCTACCTCTAAGCCAATCATTTCCCATTACTTATTATGTAGACGCTTCCTTCGTGAAGTCAACTCTTATGTAAATGATACTGTCTCAATCATTTGAAACGCTTTATCCACTTAACCAGGCAAAACCAATTATGTGTTCGTTTTTTAAGAGCCACTCGGCTATTTTTACACATAGATTGATCTCAAACGTGGTACGGCCTCCTACACAACTGGTTTCATTCGACGTTCGTTCAGGAAGTGCATCAAGAGTATACACTACAAAAATATACGGGGTATTTAAAAAGTATTTAAAGTACGTTACAAAATACATTTTCAGGCAAGTATTCAGTATTCCTTAATGGAATACGTACAAGTCTCCCCAACACTGTCTATGAGTTTATTATTGCTACAAATCCCATGATGCCAAGGATCGGTGGTCAACGCAATCAAACGATCAAAGATTCGAGATTCAAAGATTTTATTTGTCAATTCATTTCACAATGACTCAAAACAGTTCATTCTCTCATCCTTGTTGTGGAGCAGGGGGTGGGGAGTGAGGGGTGGGAGCACAGGGAGGGAGGGAGTTCAGCTTCCTGACAGCCTGGTTTATGAAACTGTTCTTCAGTCGACTAGACCTGGCCCGTAGACTCCGCAGTCTCCTCCCTGAAGGCGTTACCTTGAAGAGACTGTGTGATGGGTGCGTAGGGTCCCTGGTGATTCTGAGGGCTTTGCGGGTGAGACGGGTGGAGTACATGTCCTTAATGGAGGGGAGAGGAGCTCCACAGATCTTCTCGGCTGCTCTCACGATGCGCTGGAGGCTCCTTCGGCAGGAGGCAGTGCTAGAGCCGTGCCACACAGTGATGGAGCTGGTCAGGATGCTCTCTATAGTCCCTCTGTAGAAGAACCACACAGTGATGGAGCTGGTCAGGATGCTCTCTATAGTCCCTCTGTAGAAGAACCACACAGTGATGGAGCTGGTCAGGATGCTCTCTATAGTCCCTCTGTAGAAGTTGCTCATAACAGAAACTGGGAAACTTCTTAACTTGCGGAGAAAGTAGAGACGCTGATTACTTTTCTTGACCAGAGATGTAGTGTGCATGGTCCAGGAAAGGTTCTCTGTGATGGGCACACCCAGGAACTTAGTGCTGGTCACCCTCTCCACTGCAGCACATCCAAGTAGTATTGAACACCTTAGGCTTGGAACTTTATTTCCAGCTCTGTCTCACAATGAAAAGCGAATTTTTGATGTTTTCATTGTGTGGATTGGTTTTACTTAATCTCTTCGATGTGGGCCAATTCAAAATGAATCAAAAAGGCCACTAAAATTTAGACTGAGGATCCCAGGACACCCCTGCAACAGATCCATTTGAACATTTTCTTGCAAAAACAAGATACCAAATATTTTACAAGTAGCTTCAAAATATATACAGGTTTAAAGTATTGGTTTACATTTCTGACATATTTATATTTTGTTAACAAAGCTTTTTCCGGATTCTTTCAATATATATCATTACATACAACAGGGGAAAATGTTGTGTTTATTCTTTAAAAAAGCATTTTGAGAAAACAGCCTGTGAAAATTCAATGGAGACAGGTGGATCTCAAACTTTTCCCACCAAGTTACCTCCTCGTCAAATATTTAACCTTCCAAGTACCACCAGGCCTATAGATCAAGATCAAATCAGCACTAAACCTGGTCCAAGAAGAGTCAACGTAGACCTAATCGACTAAATTGAGTCTAAACTGGTCGTAGAAGAAATAAAACCTACCTTAAATATATTACTTAAGCATAAATGAAATATGTAAACGGTAAATGGACTCAACTTATATAGCGCTTTTGCTTTACAGTAAGGAACTAGTCACACATTCACTCTCTCATTCATACACCAATGTACGCAGACGCTGGAGGCAAGAAGGGTGAAGTGTCTTGCCCATGGACACATCGACAGTGTGCATTTGCAGGAGCTGGGACTCAAACCTGCGACCCGCTCTACCGAAAGCGCCACTGTCGCCCCGTATCATATGTAAATGAAATTGTGTAGACCAGCCATTCCCTTGTCGATCCGAAATTCCCTCGGGGCCCCCCAATAGAAAATAATTTATCCTATTCATTGGAATTTTCTTATTGTTTTAGAGCAAAAATTACATAAAAAGCAACTTCTAGCAATGAGTGGAGTTTAAAAACTGGTTTCAACTAATACATTTTAGCAAATACATGTTTTTGTTGTTTATAATATTTTGTTGTTTTCTAGACAAGCTTTTTGGGGGTCCCCTATAGTGTCCCACTTTGGGAACCACTGGTGTAGACTATATGTATTTGTTTCTAATTGAAAGCACATGCTGGTGCAGTTCTACACGGCCATCATCGAGTCCATCCTCACCTCCTCCATCACCGTGTGGTTCCCCGGCGCTACAGAACGGGACAAGCACCGACTGCAGCGCATTGTGCTGCTGCAGAGAAGGTGATTGGCTGTGAGCTCCCATCTCTCCAGGACCTGTTCACCTCCAGGACCCGGAGGCGTGTGGGTCGGATCACAGCTGACCCTTCTCACCCTGGACACGGACTATTCACCCCTCTCCCCTCAGGCAGGAGGCTACGGTCTATCCAGACCCATACCTCCCGCCACTTGAACAGTTTTTTCCCCTCCGCCATCAGACTCATGAACAAAAACAAGTCTCTGTAGCTCAGTTACAGACTCATGGATGTATCTGCACTGTTGCTGTTGGTGTGTCCACACTTAGACCCGCTGCTATCACTTAATATCACTTAATATCACTTTATACGCCTACACATCTGTATATACAATCCCGCTGTTGTTCATTGTCAAATTGTTGTTGTGTTACCACACGTCACTTTATTTTATCTTATTTATTTAATATTTTTTATGCATGCCCTTATAGCCTTATAGTTTAACGTTCTTAGCTTATTTTTTATCTTAATTCTGTGTTATATGTTTTATGTCGCACGTTTGCACTAAGAAAAATTCCTAGTTTGTAAACCATGTTCTCAAACCATGGCAATAAACCTATTCTGATTCTGATTCTGATTCTGATGATGAGAGCAGACTGGCCCCAAACCTTAAAGTGGTGGTTGTCAATGTAGCCAACAGTTTTAGTACAAGCCAATGTTTGAAACTCAGCCATGTCACATTTAAAAACAAGCGAGGTCCTCTTCAAAATGCTTTTAGTCATGAGTGTCTCCATTTCTGCTCAACACAAGAGCTCTCAGCGACGCCGCCGTGACTGCATAACGGTCGGCTGCTAAACACTTTTGTCTGTTTTGTTTTTTTTGCAGAAAAGTCCCCGAGCACCAGAACGTCGACAAAGATGAAGCCGATCGCGGAGGGAATGGAGGACGACGTGTTCGTGGAGGCTGGAGTCGCCAAAGACAGCCGCCTCTCCAGCACCTCCACTGAAGAGGTCTAACACCTGCCGGGACGCGTCTCCCGTGTGTCCTAGACCTCCACTGAAGAGGTCTAACACCTGCCGGGACGCGTCTCCCGTGTGTCCGCGTGAGGACAAGTCAAGAATGTCGTGCTGTGTCACTTAAAATATCAGAAATCTGAATCGTTTTTTTCCACTTCTTTTTTTCTTACTGGATCTAAATGTTCACCGCGTGTTGCACTTGTGTTTGTCGGCAGCTGGATAGACTCCGGTTTATTGTACGAAATGTTGTTTCATTGTGGTTTTGTGTTGTTATTTCAATAAAAGTATGTGATAAGGCGCCACTTTGTAAATGTAATAGGTGTTTAAACATTCAGTTATATTAAATACGAGTTCGATAAATCAAAGCAACTGGATTATCTTAATTTAAAATCCAGAATCGCCACAAAACATGCTTCTTAACACTTGGGTCTGTAACTCTGACCTACATGATCCGACACTGGGTGGATACACATGCATGGGCGCCGTAAGGGGTTGGAAGGTTAGGACGATTCGAAGGGCCCAGGCGGAAGAAGGGCCCAGAACAGCAGACCCTTTTTATTTACTTTTTTTTAAAATGTGCTAGGGCCCCTCATGCACTCAATGTGTGTATTTTGCAAACAGGGTATATTTATTGGGTTAAATCCTATGTAGGGGGCCCAGAAATGTTTGTTTCCATAGCGCCGAGAATTTCTGGCGGCGCCCCTGTACACATGGCAGTGCACAGGTGTTTCCTGGAATTTCCAAGGAGACAAGGCAATCTTGGCCAAATTCTCATTTAATCGAAAGATGAAAACCTAAGTCTTTATGTTTTAGCCCTGTTTTTTTCCCATTAAGTTACTAAAAGAAGTGTCAGAGATGAATTCCCACCTTGTTATAGTTTAGACCAGGGGTGCCCAAACCTTTTGTCTCCGAAAATGAAAAATGAAAACGTGCCTGTGGGTCGCGGGCCAAACACGGCGATGTCAAGCGTGAAACACATAACTGCTTTACTTTACTTTACTTTATTATTATTTATTTTTCGGGAAACATTTGCATTTGATTATATCTGTGCAAATAACATACTATATAAAACAAATGTTAACTATGGCAAACGCCTAGTTTTAGTAGAACAAAATCAACAATTGTAGCAATATGTAAAATGTAAAAAACAACACCTGTATCTACATTACCTACATTGACTTTACCTCATTCATTTGTTAACTCAAAGAAAATGCCATATTAGATCATTTTGAAAGTGTCAGTTCAGCATCAATTCTTTTATAAGTACATTTTTAACATGACCTATGTTGATGTCAACAAACTTTGCAATAAAAATGGGAAAACTGGGAAAGTTGATACAACGCTCTGTTATAAACACCAAGACGCCACAACAGTGTTTCCTCCCCTTTGCGAAAGGAGTGAAACAGCGCCCCTAATTTGACGCTGGTGGCCACAAAGTGTACTGCATCCATATTTACCATTGAGAGTGAATGAAGAAGAGTTGGTATCAGCGCAAAAGTAGGTCACTCTTTGGCGGGCCAACAGAATTGGTCCCACTTTGGGCACCCCTGGTTTAGACTAAATACAGTCAATACAATACAACAGCAAAGGGATGTAAGATACAAGACATCACAATGAAATCCACTCATTTTAAAGTGGTTATTTGCTGTGGCATTGGATGTCCCTGTTTCCCTTTTTTACTCATATACAATTATTATGTTTGGAGGAGTTTATAGGCACAGTACAGTTCACAACTTGCAGGGTCAATTTTACAGAAATGCTAGCCTGCACATTCATGAAATTGATACAAATGCTTTGATTAGACGCACATGCAGTGTTTTTTAGTTTTTTTTTTTTTTTTTTTTTACCACAAACGCCCATTTACAATATACTAAAGAAGGACAAAACAAATTATGTTTCATTGCTAGAAAATACAAATCAGGTATAGTGTAAAAAAAAGAATTGAAAGTTTAAACGGCAATGAGATTGGCGTTTGACTTTGTGCCAGTAATTGTTTTGTTGCATTAGACCTCCCTCCTCTGGACGAGCGTGGATCAACAGTTCTCAAAATGACAAAAATAAAATAAAATAAACCAGCTCATTGTATATTTTACTTATTATGGGGCAAGCCTTCATTAATAAAAATGATTGTTATATTGGCCTATGTGTTTTGCCCAAGGACACAACAACAGTCTATTATTCGAACTGCTGCGTTTGGAGGACTGGACAAGACCGTTTCAGAAGATATAACACATTAAACTACATTACCCAGCATGCACTTCCTTTTGACATCATCACAACAGGAAGTGGCCGCGGCTGAGCGTTGTTCAGAGGGAAATGACTCTCCGTAAATGGAAATCTCTCTGAGAAATCTTTTTTATGATTATTTTCTTTTACATTTAGACACAGCGAGAATGTACCACACCTCGGACCCAAACTGCGGCTCCTCGTCCCGCCTTTAAGTCCAGCAGGAGCGGGGTTTTGAGCCAAGGCTTTGCTGAGGCTACCGCTCCGTACACACCTCCACCACCAAGAAGCCACCAACCTCCCGCGGTCCAGCCCAGTTTTTTCCCCTGGTGGACGGCTCACCTGGCTCGGCCTGGATTATGCTCATGCTCCGCCTATGATGGAGCGGGCCATGGAGCATCTGAACCGACTGACACGCTCCCTCCGCCGGGCGAGGACCGTGGAGCTCCCGGAAGGTGAGACGGACCAATGATCTCCACTGTCATAAAGGCACACCTGGCTTCTTTATTACCTTTTAATAATGTGAAAATCCTAATATTTCTAAAGAAAAAAAAAAACATAAACATGTGCTAGAAATATACATTTACCTTTTTCGTCAAACACAAAACACAAGCTACCGGTACATGTATTATGTTTTAGGTTGACATGAAGCTTTCGTAACTTTTACAATTTACTTACAATGGGACAAGCAACTTTAACTCATGTATGAGTAAAGACACGTCATTACAATATTACTCAAGTAGAAGTAAAAAAGTACTGAATGATAAAACTACTCTAATAAGTGGATACTTTTGTACATCTTTGCTGTGTTTTTGTAAGGTTCAGTGGATTTTTTTTTAATTTTTTTTTTACTGCAGAGTCTGTGTAGTCATGAAGAACCCATGTTTTTGTTTTTTTAAAGTAAACACACAACTTATGAGCTAAAGTCATTTGAGACCTACACATGTCTTTTTCTGAAACACTGATGAGGCACATAATCACTGTTTTTCTCGTTTGCCCACAGACAATGAGACCGCTGTGTACACGCTCATGCCCATGGTGATGGCCGACCAACACAGGTGATTTCGATTCGATTGCAGTGAATCTTGGAACCATAAAATACGATATATAATAAGTGCCTTCGTCCTCTGACTCTGCCCCCCGTAGGTCGGTGTCGGAGCTGCTGTTCAACTCCAAGTTTGACGTGAACTACGCTTTTGGACGAGTGAAGAGGAGCCTGCTGCACATCGCTGCCAAGTAATGTTTCCTTTCGCTCTAGCACAGCAGAAATGAAAATTTTACACTAAAGTCCTTATGTTTATGAAATGGCTGCTTGAAATCCTGCTTGAAATGGCTGCTTATACTGAGAATGGTAATGACAACTGGGAAGTATCAAGATCTCGGAGTATAATATCTATTAAAGTACCTTTATAACATAAATAATATATAAAGTAACTCTCGGTTATCAAGGGTAAAAATCTGAAAGAAATATATTAAGGATCACATTTTTTTTTGACTTGCTCTGTACTAGACATCGTACATGAAATAAGAATGTTGTTGTGCGTTGTTTCAATTAATTATATAAACAGTTCGTATTTCAAAATGAGGTTGCCGGGCCTGGCTGTAACAACCAAGTAACTTTCTTTAATGCCGTACCTGGATCCAACAGGCATCAAAACTTTGTCTCTAAAGAGATACTATTTTTTTTTCAGTATCTGCTTTTGATCTTTTTATTTTTTCAATACCGCACTGGTTTTGTTTAACGATATCCAGCCCTACTGATATAACATATTTGCAATGATCAGTCAACCTTATGTTCGGAGCTTTCAAAATGTCCATGGAGCCTGAATAGAGTGGGGACATCCAGTCATCTTTGTTGAATGTTTTGCACTCATTGCAAACCGGTCTCCTTACAAGGAACAGCACGAATTGTGTTGGCATCAGAAATGTAAAAAAGGCTGAAATGATGCATCTCTGCTCGTAATCCCTCCCACACATTCCCATTGTTCACTTTATTTATGCACGTTTTCTGGTCCGTGACGCCGGAGTACGCCGTCCTCTACTGCAAAGAAAGAAAGTGGCTTCTCCAGCTTTACGTTTGTGTTGCAGCTGCGGGTCGGTGGAGTGCCTGGTGCTGCTGCTGAAGAGAGGAGCCAACCCGAACTACCAGGACATCTCCGGGTGCACCCCCCTGCACCTGGCCGCCAGGAACGGGTACGGACGCCGTGCACAGCGCTGCCACTGTTTACCTGCTGATGATATTACAGCTAGGGATGTACCGATGCAATATTCAGTATCGGTATCCGATCCGGGGATTTTGAGAGGATCGGATCGGATGACTGGACGGGTCTGATACAAAAGATGGCCATGAAACTGCGGTCATGGATCTGCAGGTTTACCGCAGCACAGTTGTAACCTGCAGACGGGAGCGGCTGCAGATCCAGGACCACAGTTTCACGGCCTTCATGCTATCACTAAGTTAGGCTACTGATTTGATTTGATTTATTCTTATTATTGTGCCTTGCACATAAGTGCCCAGCCCTCATGGGCTTACAAGACACGTTTCAAAACAGAATTCAGATGACTGCCAAAATAATATCACAAAAACTGTACAATCAATCATAACAGAACAACATCCACATCACACGGGAGGATATACATTAATGCGTCTACTATCGTTACCCTGCCACTAACACCTGCTTCTGAAAAACGTTCTAATTTAAAATTCAAAGCTAAAGCCAAAACCTCTTGCATATTTTTTAAAAAGCCAAATAGCGAAACTACTGTAATATCCATAGGCTATAATGTGTAATGATATATATATATATATTATATAAAAATCTAATAATACAAAAAGACTATCGGCCAGATGAAGTGTCAAAATATCGGATTGGATCGGGAGCTCAAAAAAGCGGATCGGTGCGTCCCTAATTACAGCCGCATTAAATTACCTCTGACAAAAACCTCCTTTCACTGTTGCTGCTTTGCTCCTGTGGTATCTTTGAAATCAGACACCGCGTGCAAGACACGTATCGATGTGGAAAGTTGAGATTCGCCGATTGCCAGGAAGCCGGCAAACTAAACGGTTTAATAATGCATTCTATAACGTGGAACGTATTGTGGTCCTACGAGGAGTTGAAGAGAGACCCTTTAGGTTTATTTCCAGATTGGCAGACAGGCAACCTTTAGACCTGTATAAACCCTGTACAAAAGCCCTACCTTTAATTTTGCCAGTTATATTGAAGAAATGTACTGGCAATGCACACAATTTACAGAGATCTGTCTTTTTGGAGCTCTTACAAAAACTGTCCCTCTCCCATTGAGTTGTATTGCTGCTCCTGACATGAAATCAAATTATCAAATTCTAAAACACAACCTTTTTGCGGCCATTAATGAGAAAGGTTTGGATGTTCCTACTCTACATAACAAGTGCGTGTATGTGTGTGTGTGTGGAGGGTGCATTTCTAAAAATACACCACAACTTTGCAATAGTTGCCGTACTCATTTGAACACTGTATTCCCAGTGTCGAGGTGAAAGTAGAGCAGGGCGATTTTCCCCTCCAAAAAATCTTTCTGATACATTTTATTCATTTCATCCATTTAAAACAAAATATCTGCTGACTGTGAATATATTTTAAATATACTGTGCATATGTTTATTGTTTTTAGTTCAACTGCATCAACAAACCCAATAATAGCAAATCACTGTAAAAAAAACAACAGAAAAGTCGCTGTGCAATGAGCAGTTTTTAAGATTTTTTAAACCTCCAAATCATTAATTCTAGAAAAAAAAAGGAATTTATTTGACCTACTCGATTTTTTATTCAAATCTGTTTTTTTACACCCATAGGTGAAAGTACAGTTTTAATGTGTCATTATGTGCAAACTAATACGAGAATCTGATTTTGAGATTAATTTGAACTCTGCTCTCCCCCAGGCAGAAGAAGTGCATGGGCAAACTGCTGGAATACAGCGCTGACGTGAACATCTGCAACAACGAGGGGCTCACGGCAGTAAGACAAACCTACTGTGTGTTATTGCCTTTGATCGATGAATGATACATTGTTATTGCATCGAGTTGGGTGTAGGCGCTCATAAGCTTCTTGCTTCAGCCCACTCCTTTTGAGCAGAACAATTAAATTAAACTTAAGCTAAATCGGCCAAAACATTATGACCACCTGCCTACGGGGTTTCTGCGGGGCACAATTAGCTGTGCCATTATAAAGTGCGGAGAAATGGGTGTGGGGAAAAGTGAGAACAAGCTAAAAGGCACGCTTCCTTTGTTTTTATCAGTTAATTCAATATAGCCATGGTGTTGACTGTGGAAAGCAGCACCCTCTCAGATCATTGGTTTAAACACAGTTGAGTGAAGTGTCTTGCCCAAGGACAGTGCCCGTAATGTTCTGGCTGACCAATGTTCAGTATTATCTCATTTTCTGCTTCATACTGTTGTACTAAAACGTCTCCAGATCCACTGGCTGGCGGTGAACGGTCGCACTGAGCTCCTCCATGACCTGGTTCAACACGTGACCAACGTGGATGTGGAGGACGCCATGGGGCAGACCGCTCTGCATGTGGCCTGCCAGAACGGACACAAAACGGTAACGACTCGACCACAAACTGATACGTCAAAGTAAATGTATACGTTTTAGAGTTCTTTCCGGTGCTCTGTGTTATATTTATTGAAACATAAACAATTAATCATGTCAAGATAACTTCATACAGGCCTAGATATATTTCATTAGCATAGTATTGGTATTTGAAATGGCCTTTGAAGTCACCATTGCTCAAGCTTTGTCGGTGACTGATCTTCATGTGGTTAAGTCATTCTGTTTCCCATCAGACGGTGTTGTGTCTTCTGGACAGTGGAGCTGACATCAACCGGCCCAATGTCTCCGGAGCCACGCCCCTTTACTTTGCCTGCAGGTTAGAGAATAAACGTGTCCAAACATGTGCTCTTACGAGGGCTCTCCAACTCCCGAAAACTCCATGTGACAAAAATATGATGAAAGCCCAACAAAAAACAATGAAGAAAAGCCGAGTATTGTAGATCTAATAAAATTGAAATGGGAATTTTAATGGCCGCCATTAGCTAATCCCAAAAAGCTGCAGTGGTTTTGTGGTAATAACAGAGATTCTTCAGGGCTTTAAAAAGTATTGTTGTTGTATCCAATTTACTTTTGAATAGGGAAATAACCCCTCATTCCTTTGTTTGAAAGAATGATTGCAAAAAAATCTAGTATTTGGGCATTAAAAAGCATTAAATCTGACTAAATGCTCCCTGAATAATGTCCTCTGTACAACAACATGTCCTCTCTCCATAAGGAGTTAAAACATGGCACATTTTAGTTGGTTGAGAACCAAACGAGATAAATACTATTGCCCTTGTGTGCACATTTGTTCGTAGTCACGGCCAAAGAGACACGGCTCAGATCCTTCTCTCTCGAGCAGCCAAATATCTCCCCGACAAGAACGGCGTCACGCCCCTGGACCTCTGTGTACAGGTGAGTCATGCTTTGTTATCACTTACCTGACTGTTGTCCTGTTTTTCTATTGAAAATCCTTTTTGTCCCTTTTGTTCGATGATGTTTTGGAGATATTGCTATAGTTTGTTTGTTTCTGCAGGGCGGATACGGAGAGACCTGTGAGATCCTGATCCAGCATCACGGCCGGTTGTTCGAGACTCTGGTTCAGATGACGCAGAACGACGACATCAGGGAGAGCATGGTACGGCCCTCGTCCCGCGACCGCCACGATTACTATGAAATAACATGATCAGCCCTGACTTTAAATACTGCTGTCACCGTGTCCTCAGCTGCGGCAGGTCCTGGAGCATGTGTCCCAGCAGAGCGACTCGAATTACCACAGGATCCTCATCAGTCTGGCTGAAGTGGCCACAACCAACGGACACAAGCTGCTCAGGTACTTTTGTACTTTCACTGTAGAGAGCGCTTTTCCACCTACATTTGGCACTCAAAGGGCTTTACAGCTAGGAACCATTCACTCTCTCAATCATACACCAGTGTACGCAGACACTGGAGGCAAGGAGGGTGACGTGTCTTGCCCAAGGACACAACGACAGTGTGCACTGTGCACCTTTCGAACTAGAACTCCCGACCTTCCGATCATGAGCCGACCCGCTCTACGTGTTCCGAGTCCTGCCACAGGACACAAACCAGGACACATCTGGTTTTCGTCCTGGTGTATATGTTTGGACTATCCCATGGAATTGGATAAATGTCTCTTAGCGGCGAAGTCAAACCCAGACATCAGCGTCTCTGGGCAGCACGGTAGAACAGCGGTTAGTGCTCGTGCTTCACAGCTTGAAGGTCCGGGTTCGATTTCAGGACAAAACTGAAGTTTTAGTCATCGGTCCTGAGGCCCAGAGAGAGAAACCTTTACCCAAACTACAGTCATTGTCTTTTAGTCCTTCCTCACAGGTGAAGGACCTGGGTGTGATTTTTGACTCTGAGCTGACTTTTATTCCACACATTAAGAATATCACAAAGATAGGTTTTTACCATCTAAAGAACATAGCCAGAGTCCGTCCCATTCTCTCTCGGGCCAACACGGAGACGCTCATGCATGCTTTTATCACCAGTCGTATCGACTACTGTAATGCCCTGCTTTCTGGTCTTCCCAAAAAGAGGATCTCAGGTTTACAACTGTTACAAAATTCAGCAGCTCGTGTCCTGACGAAGACCAAGGCAAGGCAAGGCAACTTTATTTATACATTTCGTACACAAGGCAACTCAATGCGCCTAGACCAGGACCAGGAGGCGGGACCACATTACACCGGTTTTAGAGTCGCTGCATTGGCTCCCCGTGTGTTTCAGGATCCATTTTAAAGTTCATTTAATGGTTTTTAAATGTCTTAATGGTCTTGGTCCTTCTTATCTTTCAGAACTGCTTTTACCTTATGAACCTTCGCGGTCCCTTCGCTCCTCCAGCAGGGGTCTCCTAGTTATTCTTAAAGTCAACAGAAAGACTCACGGCGAGGCGTCTTTACCTTATGTTTACAAAGGCTGCACCGGAGGCAGTGAGGCTTCAAGGGTGGAAAAAACTGCACTGTAAAATTAGTTCTAAATGGTAGTAATATGTTCAAACTGCAAAGAAAAATAAAAAATAAAGATTTGGTAAAATAAATATAATCTCAAAATGCTTTGCTACATAGTTTATTTATGCTGAAAACATGCAAATTTACAAGCACTCTTTATTATAGTTCATTTTCATGTCTTGTAATTTTTTGTAATGTAAAGTTCTCTTACTGAGACAGTTGCAGTTTGTTACAAGGACAAAAATACAGATGTTAAAACAAAAGAAACATTGGTATGAAGGAGTCATTGCTATTCTACACGCACTGTTGAATTAAAGTCGGATGGTAATTGCACGTTGTTTCTGTCGCTGTTCTGACTTCGTATTATCTGCCGTCAGTCTGTCCAGCAGTTACGAAGCTCAGATGAAGAGTTTGCTGAGGATCGTCCGCATTTTCTGCCACGTGTTTCGCCTCGGACCCTCGTCCCCGAACAACGGCAACGACATGGGCTACAACGGCAACAAGACGCCCCGAAGCCAAGTGTTTAAGGTCCGCCCCGTCCACCACACTTCTACGTCAACAACATCCATTTACGTTTGTCTCTTTTTTTTGTTTTTGTTTTTTTTGTTCCATATCACGGTGACGTTATTTGTGACAGACGCGGGCAAAGCCAATGGACAGAGAGGAGAGCGCGGCCACATTCGCGGCGGCTTTAGATGTGAGAATTTCAAACCTGGATTTTGAAAGTACTGCTTGGCGAACTTGACTTAAAAAAAGAATCAGATTTTCGGGGGCGCTTGCTGACTGAAACGAGTTGATTCCGAGCTTGGGGGCGATGTGGTGATTTGCTTGAGCTCTAACTAATTCTTTGCATAATTTCGAGAGAGGGCTTCTCTATTATTAGGGATGATCCGATCACGTGATAGGAAATCGGGCCCGATCGCGTGGTTGGACTCAATCGGAATCGGACATTGCCTCCCGATCAAGACTCGGATATATATGCATGTCCATTCTCATTACTTTTGATCAGATTTCGAGGGAACAACTTTCTGTCCTCTCCGCCTGTCCCAGCGCCTCCGCCTGGCTGCGTCAAATCGCTCACACCATCCGCTCAGTCCGTGTCTTCCCTTTGTCTGAGAAATCCCCACATCCACACGAGTGCCAGCGCGGGAGAACAATAACATCCCCGTGCAGAGTTTACTGTAGGCTGAGCGAGGGGAGAGGAGTGAGACAGGACGGGGAGAGAGCGGTAAGAAATAACAAACAGCTGTTTTTATCGCTATAACACCGCCACATGTGGTTGAACTGTGGCTGCGGAGAATCCCTCCTCGCATTTCTGCTGAGATGTTTAAAAGTCCGTGATGGACAGAGACGAGAGCCCGGCCCGCTGAGCTCATACGTGCGCAAATACATAGAAAGACAAAGGGAAACTTCTGTCTCTATTGGCTGTTTTAAACCTTTAGTAAAATACCCGCACGCTACGCTGTACACGCCCACAGTAGATGAACGGTGACCTCCACCCCGTCCCGGTTTTCAGTCAGGGTGACCACATTTCCCAGACTGTAATCAAGTTAACATGGCACATTTAGCTTTCGGCCAAATATATTGTGTTATTTAACTGTTTGGCCAAATGACTGCTGTGTTTTTTTTTCCAAGTTTTGTTTTCATATATCCAAAACAATGAATGAAAACAAATGAATCATATAGTTTTTTCTTAATTTAAAAAATATATATATTAGGTATCGGATCTGGACTCTGTATTGGGCAATTCTCAAAATCAAATGACTCAAAAAAAAAACCTGATCGGGACATCCCTACTTCAAATTCTGATGAACAAAAGGTGTAATCCTAATCACAATGTAATGTGGATTGTGTTTTGTGTTGTGCTTGAGACACTTTTGTGGTCCGCATGGCGCCTTTACTTTCGATCGCAGTGGTTTCTACAACACTCCAGGATCAATTGTTTTGTAGGTTTTCTGGTAACAAGCTCCGTCAGCGGTGAAAAACTTCCCAACAATTGATCCTGGAGCGTCCTCGAGACCCCCGTGATGAAAAGTAAAGACGCAATGCTGATCAACTTCTTTTTTTTCTTACATAAAAAGTTGCATAAAGGCCAGTGCAGACCGGGTAGGTTAATGGCGAGTTGGCGACAGACACGAGTTTAACATGTTTCCCCTGATGAACCCTGACGATGGTTTCTCTGTCTCCGCGGCGTCTCTCGTCCAAACAAACAAAGTTTACACGGGTCTCTGTGTCTGTCACAGGCCAGACCCGCCTCTGTGCCTCCGCAGGAGGTTAAAAGCCTGTGTTTTCCTCCATGGCACCACATCTGGATTCAGCAGAACTGAATCGTGGCGCGGGGTCGAGCGTCACTGCAACCTCGGTGTGCGTTCTCATAGAAAATGGAGGCGGCTTATTTGCCACGGGTCAAAGCGTCTCGTGTGCGTTGGGCTTAATGCACCTTTAAAGAAGAACTAAGTAACTTGTTTACTAATTTGGTAATACAAGTGTTAATGGGATGATTGGGGGGTCTTTCATCTCAAACCACCCTTGCAACTTCCCTGCCTCCGGGTCGGAGCCACCAATACACACTAATAGAATCACAAGCTAACCGGCTAACTTTAGCAGTGTTTACAGCCAAGTTTGAGTAAAAAAAATTCCATTGTGTAATTGAGTTGTGGCACAATGTACAATATCCAATTAATGAGTAAAAAATAAAAAAGGCAACATGCTACGACACCTGCAGTGGCGCTCATGGCCTCCAGGGGAATGAGTTACTTAGTTCTGCTTTAACATGCACCCAAAAAAAAAGACATTTCACTCTTCCAAACAATAAGCTGTTAGTGCTACAGGACTGAACGTGGACCAGACGATTTAAATCGATCCATTCATCAACTTTTTTGAGTTGAGGACGTTCCGCCTTTTCACTTCATCTTCACTCGCCTCTGTTCAAACTCTGTGCTTTAGCTCTCCTTCACAGGGCAAGAGATCTCCCATAATCTTCCACATACATCTCTCATATAATATTATGGCTGTGGTTTGAGCTCCTTGCTCAAACCACAGCCGCTCTTTATCCAAGTATCTCTGTCCTCAAAAGAGTGGCCCGTCTCCTCCGTGTGTAAATACACGGCCGATGTTAGCCCTGAAGCCCTGAAGATGTTGGGAGAGGTGCAACATGTCCAGTTGCACCTCTCTGATAGTTTATGCTATTACGTGTTTGCACTTTTTAAATGGGGGGGGTTTTGCCTTCTTAATTTGCATTCTGTCCTACGCCATTAAAAATAACGATTGTTAGTTTAGATGCTCCTCAGTTTTTCAATTGTTGATGCTCCTGCTGCAAAAACAGGAGCGGATTCTTCCAGGAAATGCAACAGGATTGGCTTCAAGTGGACCAAATGTGAACATGGCTTAGAGGGAAGATGAGATTATAATTTTAATTTCAGTATATCTGAAGGACAGTCTTGTCGCTATGGTAACCCTTTTGATGTGAATCACTTTGCGCTGCTTTGTGAATGTGTGAAAAATGCTTTACAAAATCAAGTATTACTGATCAATTGAAACCAGATGAAGTAATACTGAACTGAATGCCTCCTTTTGTCTCCTCCCTCCTCCGGTCAGCCTCTGGAGCTGCTGTGGCACTCTCTGGACGAGTGGCTGGTTCTGATCTCCACAGAGCTGGCCAGAACCAAGACCAACCCCCCGGGCTCCTCCCCCGGGAGCGAGATCACCTCCCTGCTGCTCAAACAGAGGGACGCCTCCTCTGCTGCCTCGTCCCCTTCGGCCGGCTCGGGCCCTTCTGCAGGTCTTTGGCCAAACGTAGTACAAGTAGTCATGTGTTTAGCTTGATTGGTCAGTTCACACATATACTGCCCCGATGACTAGTTTATTGTTCAGCCTGGTTTTTGAAGAATAGCAAATGGAGGCCACAACAAGGGCATAACTTTGTATCAACTCCTTGCAGACAGTTGATAAATGTTAAAAAGAAAACTTCAATATGATGGTCCTCCTTAATACTCAACCAACTTTGAACAGTGCAACTCATTTTTTTTTTTGGGCACCTGCATAATTAAAGGCGGTTTAATGTACATTTCACATGAGTCATCGCTCACTTCTAATCTTTCTCTCTATGTTACCGTCTCTAGACCCATCCCCGTCCTCCACAGACCTCGGCCCCAAGCTGCCGCCCTCCCTGGACGCTCAGCTGGTCATGGAGGCAGAGGCGTGTGTGGACGGAGAGGATGTGATCTCGATGACGGCGAGCAGACTGAGCGCCGTCATACAGGCCTTTTACATGAGCTGTTCCTGCCAGATGCCTCACGGGTAAGTCGCCGTCAAACAGGGAACAGACGAGAAACTTAAAGGTGCATTAAGGATCTTTTTATCTTTTTGAGATAGGCCCTTTGTAATCAGTCCGAGTTGCGGAGACTGCCATGAAAGGTCTCCGCAACTCCCTCCGTAGAGATAGGCATTTAGCATGGCACCTTTTACGTGTGGCCTCTACAACGCTCCAGGGTCAATTGTTTTGTAGGTTTTCTGGTGAAGGGGTCCGTCAGCAGTGAAAACTCACCAGAAACTCGGGATCAAAAACAATCCGGGAATACTTGCCTCTGTGCAAGACAAACTCACGGTCTTGGAGAAAGACCTGCTTACTTACCTTACTTACAGGCGCATTTATTTGCCATTTTGTAGTTCTATAATCATGTTTTTCTGGTCGGTTTTGCTTAAATCTCAATACTGTGTCTCTCAGAATGACGTCGCCGCGCTTCATTGAGTTTGTGTGTAAACATGACGAGGTGCTCAAGTGCTTTGTGACCAGGTGAGTTCACTCCACGCTCCCATCAGCGCTGTGGGCGGACCAGAACCCGTTCACCCCTCTCCCTCTCAATCTTCTTTCTCCTCCCTCTTCAGGAACCCAAAGATCATTTTCAACCACTTCCACTTCCTGCTGGAGTGTCCCGAGCTGATGTCCCGTTTCATGCACATCATCAAAGCACAGGTGAGAGCATTTTTTTATATGTATTTGTCAGACCCCTTATCGCCAGGAAACCCGTATTACATCATTTATTTAGTTCAGTTTACTTTCCGCTATCCACATTTGTTTCTTCCCCCGTGTGTTGTATTTGAAAGCAGTTTTTAATCGCATTTTTAATTATTTTCCCCCCGGTTGTTGAGCATAATTAGTTTTATCCATTCATATATTCTAATAATTATTCGTTACACCGCGAGTAAATCTTTAAGTGACAAAAGCTTCAGGTTGACACATAAAATAGATGTAGTTTGTGTTTCGAGGTACTTTATTCTTCTGAAAAATATTTGTTTATTTCCTTTGGACATACTAGGATTATGTTATGTTTCTCATTATTTATGTCTCTACTGAATCGTAAAACACACTTTTACACTCAAACAGTTACTCATAACAAGCATTAAAATACATTACATTCATTTGACCAAAGTTAAGGCCTTAAAAGTCATTAAAAAGCATTACATTAAAGCTACCCTCAGCCATGCTCCTGGAATTATTTTTTGTCAGAACGTGTCAGTAGTGAACCTGGCTTTGACGCTCACGCCCCTCACTCCTGCCCTTGTGATGCGTTGTAGAAGTTTTAATTCCCGCTACCCTCGAACACCTCATACACTTCTCTGAGTGCGACGGCTTCCTGAGGATTTCAGCTCAGAGCAGGTCACTCAGATGTTTCTTTTGTAAACTTGTCATAATGGTAAACTCTGACTGTGTTAGCCGCTAACTGTTGCTGCATCTGCCGTTTCAAACATTTGCGATCCCCTGTTTGTGTTCACATGGTGAGGGGGAGGTGGGGGTGAGGGGTGTCTTGGGGGTGCTCTGTGAGGCGGGGGAGGTGCAGCGTTCGTCTGCTTTTGCGGGACAAAGTTGGCTCTCAAAGAAAAGAAAGCTCACCTTTCAGAATCTAGCGCTGCAATGTGGGAAGGCAACCATCCCGGTCCGAGTAACTGTAAAACCATTTAAAAGTAACTTTACTCTTACTTGAGTACATTTTTAGCTACTCTACTCATCTCTGCCTTTAAAGAAGAACTAAGTAACTTGTTTACCTTAATAAATCCTTTTCGTAGTCTTTCATCTCACCCTGGTGCCTCTGTCCAGAAAACCACAATTGCAGCTTTTCCTGCACCGGGTCGTAGTCACCAATACACACTAATGGAATCACGAAGAAGAAGCTAACAGGCTAACGGGCAAAGCTAACTCGGGCTAGCATCACTTAAATCGTATATACAGCCAAGTTTGAGTCAAAAAAATTATCTTCATTGTGTAATTGGATCTCCCTCTCCCTTTGTCTTTTCTGTCAGCGTAGTATTTACTCTCACGGACAATTATTGAGTGAAAAAACGCAACATGCTACGACACCTGCAGTGGCGCTTATGGCCTCTAGGGGCATGAGTTCAAGCTTTTTCTTTTTTTTTGGGACAAAATAAAAATAAAAAAAACATGGAAAATGCCTGCACACTGACGTTATATGTTTTCCCCCCCCCCGTTTGTGTTCCTCTTCAGCCGTTCAAAGATCGCTGTGAGTGGTTCTACGAGCACCTGTTGGCGGGACAGCCCGACTCGGACATGGTGCACAGACCGGTCAATGAGAACGACATTCTTCTCATCCACAGGGGTAAGAACATGCACTTTATTGGGCTTGAATTGGCCAATATATCTAGTCTTCTATATACTTTAGGAATGAATTAATAAATTAATTTAAAATGGACAAACGTTGCTATAATTGGGCTTAATGTATCTTTTTTGTCATATAGATGGACAAAAGCACCGTTGTAGTAAAAGTCGACTCATTTCGCTTACGCGGTCGTGTGAAACTGTTTCCCCCAGAATCGATATTCAGAAGCAGCTGCGAGATGGTCTCCAAGTCCACCAACGAGAAGCTGAAGCAGGGCATCGCTGTGCGCTTCCACGGAGAGGAGGGCATGGTCAGTCGAAGCCCGTTGTCATAATAGCGGCATTAGAAAGTTCAGGTTCACCTTTTGCGTGCTTCACTTTATTTCTCCAGGGTCAGGGGGTGGTTCGAGAGTGGTTCGACATTTTGTCCAACGAAATCATCAACCCGGACTACGGTCTGTTCACGCAGTCGGCCGATGGTACGGATCTGTTTTCGATTGTTATGACATTGACATTATATGGTGTTAATCCAGACAATTGTAAAGCTTCTGTCATTGGCTTAGTTATAATTCTTGTTATTTATTGTTTCATATACTGTATGTCTTTCTTGTCAATCAAATGTGACAGCTATTGCATAAAATATAACAAAATATCTTGCGTAACATTCAAAGTTTGGACATTTCCAGATAAAAGCACAAAAACTATTGTCCTAAAACACAAATTCAGACCGAAACACAATTCTTTGCTCAAAAGTTTCTCTTTGTGTCCAATTTTGTTTTTTTAATATAAAAATTTCCCCTCATCCCCCATTTGATTGAATGTTTACAAACTTTATGAAATTAAATATGCCATGGTTATATGCATTTGTGGTATTAAATATATATAGTATTTGGGCTTTAAAATTACATTATAAAGTATTAAATGTGACTTGCTGCCCCCTGTTCTAAATTACTCAATCAATTTCTCAATGTTGTGTATAAGGAGTCCAAAAGTTTAAAAGGTTTTACTTTTAAATCAGTCTCTTAGCCTACTTCATTGATATTCATATTATATATTAACGCAGGGCGATATGGCCTAATTTCTATATCACGATATATAAAAAAAAAGAAATATCACAATACATTTGATGATATAATTGACAACGGACAAAATACTTAACAACTTCCCAGCCTTGCGCCTATTGAGAAGATTCATTAAAAGATATTGTATTCTTTTTTTTTTTTGCACCTTGCTAATTTCCTCACAAATATGATCTACTCAAGCATTTAAATCCTTAATTTCATTTCCTTTTTAAGCCCTTGTGTCCCACACAGTCAGTGTTTATGCTGCTCTGATGGAGCTGAGCGTCACATTAGCTGCAATCTCCAAACTGCCTGGTCCTGACTTCAGTCCAAATCATCTGGAGTGGCAAATTACAACGATATCAAAAGATTGAACGATATACGATATGGCCCGCCCCTATTATATATGTAATCTCAAGCTGTAAAACATCACATTTTTGAATAGAGTGAATTCATTAGTTTATTTACCCACTTCCATATCCGGTCTGGTTTCTTCTCAGCTCTTTGCTGCTGCCCAAACTCGTTTCTAGCTCTTACAATACCACCTGCACATCCAGAATATTCACGCGCATTAGTCTGGCTCAGAGTGAGACTGGTCTGAGAGCTGAATCAGTAATACACTTCCCTGAATTTACAATCAGATATGAACAAAATATGGATATTAATAAGGCATTTGATCTGATTTTCTTTCACAAATGCTGCTTTTATAACACAGACAAATGACTTATAGTGGCAAAAGAAAATTAGTCATTAGTGTGACAAAAAAAAAACATTGATTAACCTAGTTTGATTATAAGATCTATGCAAAACTTAACCTGTTACCACCACCTGAAGGTTAGGGTTATTAGTTTTGCATATCCAAATCTCAAAGCGTATTGACTGGAGCGCTCACGGCCTATATGACACTGTGAGACCTCATTTGAAAGCCAAGACCTTCTAGTTTCTTAAAACATGTGTGAGATCTATGTGAGTGAAAAACACTTTACACCACATTTGCCATTCCTAACCCTAACCCTGACCCTAAAAGTCACTCTGAAATTGTCTTTCATTAAAACTATTGTCTCTGTTGTCGCCTTAGTTGTGTCTTTGAACTCGTACATATTTTAGTTCTGGGCGTTTTTGAGGTCGCGCCGTTGTAAGGAAACTCTCCTGCTCATTTTGTGATCGTGCGTCCCCCTTTTAGGCACCACATTCCAGCCGAACAGTAACTCCTTTGTGAACCCGGACCATCTGAACTACTTCCAGTTCGCGGGGCAGATCCTGGGCCTGGCTCTGTACCACCGACAGCTGGTCAACATCTACTTCACCAGATCCTTCTACAAACACATCCTCGGTCAGAACCGGTCGAACTCTTGCTCAAACGCTCTCTGCCATCGTGTCCCGCGGCAGTCACTGAATCCAGGGACCGTATTGCGCCCCGTTGCATTATTGACCTAACCTGAGCGTTTGTTTTCCGCAGGGATCCCGGTGAATTACCAGGATGTGTCCTCCATCGACCCGGAGTACGCCAAGAACCTGCAGTGGATCCTGGACAACGACATCAGCGACCTGGGCCTGGAGCTCAGCTTCTCTGTGGAGACCGACGTGTTCGGCGCCATGGAGGAGGTGCCTCTCAAACCGGGGGGAACCGGTATCCAAGTCACGCAGGACAACAAGGTAAAGGCTTGGTTTCTAGCTCTGGAATACAACTTGTTCTGTCCATAAGTTTTTATGTAGTGGTGTAACGGTGCGGGTGCGTCATGGTGCAAATGCGATATAAATAATCATTTGGTTTGGAAATAAAATTGCCTAAATGTTCATTATTAGGCAGTATTTATAATCTCAGAATAAAATTGGCCATATTACGATATGAGACCGTCTTACTCACTCCAGAGCGCTGTTTATGCACGTCTTTGAAAATATAAAAGTTCTCCAAAAACACTGTGACTCTCAGTTTCTTGTCAAGTAGCTAACTGCTTTCGGTTTACCTTTTACACAATAAAAGTCTCTGCATGTTACCGCTTTAGTAAGACTCTTATTGTGAAAGGGTCAGACAGCGACAGGGCGTCACATCAAGTCTTCACCAAACTTAGTGTTACTACTTTACTTTTATTGTCTGGAGTTTTATTGTGTTTTATAATGTATAGAGTTAGTTTGCTGTAGTTCAAAGTCTAGTCTAAGTTCTAAGTCTATTTTTGCTGTGTTGATTAGGGGAGGGAACCTCACGATTCGATACGATACGCGATACATGGCTCACGATAAGGATTATCTCACGATACGCCGATACTGCGATAATCGATATATTGCACAAAACTCAGCTACGATACATCACGATAAAAAAAAAAAAATGCTACTTTTAACCTTTATTTTAACATACTACATATTATTCATCATTTACATTTCTTTTCATGTGCTTGAACCACTTTTATAAATGATCCCTGACACTGAAAATGGGTCAATAGATCTGTCAGACTTCATTTACATTTAAATAAACAAGAAACCACAGTCCTATTTAAAAAGTAATAAATCAACCACAAATTTATCTTCTTTATAATTATAAAAACTATCATTAAAAGTAATTTATTTGTGTGACAGTGTTTGGTCCAAGTGCTTAAAACTGTAGTGCTGCCCACTGCTGGTCTGACTGAATTCTTGATCATTGTTGGCCTCTATTGACTGTGAAAACAGTGGAGCACTGCTGCCTCATTAGTATGCATGACGTTGCTCATGAATATGCAAGAAGTCATCAAAAGTATCGATATCGGAATAAAAAGTATCTGTATCGTATTGTCCCGCAAAATATCGCGATATATCGGAAAATCGATATATTGTCACACTCCTAGTGTTGATTATCACAAAGTTGAATAAATTAGTGTATTCATTCAATCTGTTTCCTCTTCATTGTGTAATTTAAGTTATTTTTGTTACTATTAAAAAATATCGTGATCAAATCTAAATCTGCTGTCTAATTTTTCAAAGCTGCTTTATAATGAAATGTTTTGGGGCTCACGTTCCTGGACTCATGCTCGTTCTTATTTGGAAACAAAGCTTTTGCATTCGTCTGCGCCTCTGACAATGCGCTGTGTACGTCATTCACCGCAGCCTGGTCATCAGAAGGAGAACGGTGTGCCCGCTCTTTGGGCCCAATAGCGTGGAAATGAACGCGGAAACGCGTGTTTTATGGCACCAATGAGCACAGGCCATTGAAATCTACATCCTCTTGGGGCTTTTACAAATTACTTGAGGTGTAACAATGCACCATGCTACCACTGTGCTAAAATCCGACGCACAACCATCAAATCTGACCAACCGGCACAGTGGAAAGTCTGGGTCTTAAAAGTAATTTTTTGAGCTATATATGAAAATTTTTCAAATATAAAATTAATTATATTTGCCACTAGATCTGACCTTTGTGAAAGCGGGACGTGCCCTGTTAGCAGAACAGGAGCGTTTTGTTTATACATACCCTATCCAGATAATATGATTCATCTATCGAGCTATAAAGCCTTTTTATTGATGGTGGGCTGGTTGTTGCGTTAGAATTGCTCCTAGAAAGCTGTTAAACATACTTGTGATCCTATCCCTGAGAATAGTTATTATTTTTATTATTTCATCAGGCAAAGTAATAAGAAACAATTCTCATTTACAACGATTAAGATGTCAGGAAGTCAACAATGTCAACAATTAGGATGTTGACATTTTGTGTGCGTCTTTGCAAACAAAAATAAACTCAAGTATAAGGCCTGTAAAGGAGACATGTCTAAGTAAATCAACTTTTTTTTTTTTTTTTAGCTTTCAATCATGTTCTAACTCTGCTCGCCTCGTCAGAAACGTACCTGGAGTGGTATCACTTTGGTCGTTTCTTCTTCTATTGCTGAGGGCCTCCGATCTTTATTTCATTGATTTTGTTGCGGCAAAGAGGGAACACTAGTCCGCCCCCCACATTTTTAAACCCCATAATCAAATCATCAGACCTGTACAACAACATTCTGTGCTCAATGTGTGTTCATCACGGCCCCATTTATTTGCTAGCACACCATTTGACTAGAAGTGAAAGCTTGTATTCACTCTTTTATCACGTCTCATTGCACTCCAGGCACTCCACATTCGAAATCCGTGCCGTTTCTTTTTATATTTCAAACGGAAAACCATCATCTCCTCCCGTACATCCGCTTTTGGGGGATTTTGAAACCCCAGTTCACCTGTATCTGTTTTTGGTGCAAAACACGCCGACAAACCGGAGTCTGTTTTTTTTTTTTTGCCCGTATTAATTTCAGATCCGTATTCAAAACAACCTCGAGCAGTTTCTTCTGGGCTCAACAGTTTCCAATATCTTCTGCCGTGGCTGCGTGGCGTTAATGACCAGCCGAAGTCCCCTCTCCAAACCCGTTCTATGGGCGATTGATCCGTCTCCCGGTGCTTCAAACCTCGGAAAGGGCCTAATTAGAGAGCGCAGTACTGCAGGCTGTCGCTAGAGGGCACTGTAACATAATGGATGATGCCGGCTGGGAGCTGCTATGGAGAACGATGTTATATACAAAGTAGTTCTGCAATATTTCAAATGTGTTTTTGTAGCATTGGGTAGGAACAAAGGTGAATCCTGTTTCGGCCCAATCCATAGAGCCCCAGTAGGTTTTTTGTTTTCATTGACAGGTAAGACCTAGTGGTGGGACTCGATTAAAGTTTTTGATCGAGTTAATTATGGCCTTTGTAATTAAGCAATTGCAATTAAGCGTAATTTATTTTAGACATGCGCCGATCCAGCTTTTTTGCTACCGATACCGGGGTTTGAGGATCTGCCGATACCAAGAGACTTTCTTAAAAGTGTCTTTCTCTGAGTGAAAAATGTAATTCTCTTTTCTCCATTTTAAGATCAAAAATACATTTGCGGTGATTGAATTCCCCAAGTTCCGTGCTTTGAAATGATACACTGCCCATATTCACATAGTTTTCTGTGGTAAAAGTGATGTTTTTAAGGCGTTGAGATCCAAAACTGGTATCGGTTCAGTATTGGTTATTGGTTGCTGATATCCGATATCTTATTTTTTCCAATATCCGCATCCCTAATATATTCCTGGGTTGTAGTTATTTTTTAGAGGTATATTTTAGATGCTGCTTTGTATTGTCCTCAATTTGAACGTATTTTCGTGGAGATGTGAGGCCTGTGTGATCATTTCAAACACAACCCACAATAGCAGGTTGATTTACTTTGGAGAATGATCTTTTTAAATACGTTGATCTCTGCGGTGTCCAAGTGTCCGCTCCACTTTGTTTAACTTAGTAAAAACATACCTTCTTTTGGAGACGTGTGAATTTATGCTGGAGTTTCTTTAATTTTAGGAGCCACTGTTTATTTCAGATAATTTGAATAAACTGTTGCCCCAGTCGGGTCAGTGCAGCCCGTCTACACTGCTGCTGCATTCAAGTGCGCTACATCACGGCGCAGTGAATAATTCAAAGAAAAATAAATATCGGCCGATATTTTCCCATATCGGACCGATACGATATATGTGAAAAAATTACACACATCCACCTACTTCCCTCATAAGTAGGGCTGCGCAATATATACAAAAATCAAGATCACAATATGGGACACAGTATCTACATTGCACAAGCTTCCTCCTGACTGAGATTTATGCTTTAAACTCTTGGTAATGTAAAAGTGTGCAATAATTCTGTTTCAGTCACCACTTCCTTGTAGTTCTCTGAGCTTTTCTCAGCAAAATGAATATGTAAATATGTTTGCATCAGCAGCGCAGACCTGGCTCTCGGTTAGTCTTCAAAGAACTAAATACGTGTGTTGATCATTTACAGTAGATGTGACAAGATCTAATCTCCACAGCACCGTTCGTCTCCTTCAAGCCACCCCTCCCTCTGTGCTGCAGCTGACCGAGACCATCACATGTGCTACTTTCTAGGACCACATTAAAACTAATGGATAATTTTTTAGTCTGAAGTTCTACCAATTTAAGGGCAGATTCTACCCATTAAAATTGGTCTAATTGGTACTTGGGCTGAAAGATATATCGTTACCGTATCAATATCGAGATATGAACATTCAAGATATCAATATCGCAAAAGAAAAATATATCGTTATTGTGTTTATATTGAGATATGAATATTCAAATCGAAAAAGCAAGATATAAACGATATGGATTTTCATCAATAAAACTGCACTCTTTTGTATTATGATTTATAATAATTTCTGAAAAATTATTAGTTTTCACCTAACCCATAATTATATCGTATCGATATCGAGATCTGGCATGAATATCGAGATATGAAATGTTGTCCATATCGTTCAGCTCTAATTGGTGCTAAATAAAAAGAGGGTCATAGTGTTGAGTCGGGATCAGATGTTTTCAGTTCCTTCCATGACCAACGTAAATATTGCGATTTATTAACGGAAAATAATCCACGAGATTCGTTTTAGTAGTGACGAGACATATTTCCAAGATATCAACTCTGGTACCTATGTATGAATGTATTTTCCACCTTTTTAAGATGAGGCGGTAAAGGTGCTCATATGCAGAGAGTAACATTAGTCAATGTGCCTAAACCCCATACTGTAAAAGGACTTTTTTTCCGAATTCGAAATGCATCACTTGATTTATTATTCTTTAGCCCACAGTACCAGTGCCCTCTCTTATTTGGCAGCCTCTTATGAGTTCCATAATCCACTGTAGACTTTTATCACCTTCCTGCTCACTGTATTTTATGAACTGCATTGTGTTGAGCTGCTCGCCGGCGTTTGCTTTCAGGCGGAGTATGTGCAGCTGGTGACGGAGCTGCGGATGACCAGAGCCATCCAGCCCCAGATCAACGCCTTCCTTCAGGGCTTCCACACCTTCATCCCCCCCTCGCTCATCCAGCTCTTCGACGAGTACGAACTGGTCAGTACAAACAGGCCCCGCACAACTTTACGCCCCAATTGACCTTTCGCACAAAACCACGCCCCAAAACGGTAATTGTCCAATCAGACATCCAAGCAACCGTTACTATGAAGCCAGGTCCGTCATGCCGCAGATCTCCAGTGCAAAACAATGGGACATACCAGCACTGAGCAGATGCACTTTTTTTTTTTTTTTACTGCTAACCACCAAAAACCCTCCCAGACAAAGAAGAAGAATCAAAATGGTGAAGCGATCTGCCTATGGAGGATGTAAATCAGACACTAGGTACCACAAGAGTGTGTCGGGGGAGTCCAGTTATTTCCTTTCCCAAAGCGAAAACACAACCTGAGCACTGCCTACAATGGATCAAACAATGTGGACGGCCTACGCCCAGCTAAATGTCTCCAAAATAAACAAGCGAACGTCTGCTCTAAGGTAAGGCTAGGGCCTGGCCGCTAGGCTAACCCCTTAGCATGCTAACATCTAGTTACTGACAGTCACATAACGTTACACAAACTGGAGCTGTAACTTTAACTGTGGCGGGGAACTTTTACAAGCCTACAGTTTTGTCTCCCTTTATGATACAAGTAGTGTGTATTTTGTCACGATCCTGATAACTGGCTGTAGCTGATTGTCATTGTGGCACATGTAGGTTTAGCTAGCGTTAGCTAACTTTAGTGCACCGGAGAAATGCACCGGACAAATTATCCTATTTTTTAGAAATACAAAAAAAATAAGAGGGTGCTTACCGGGCAGTGCAAGACCACGACTGGTCCACAAGGCTGTGCTGTTGCATTTAAGGAAGAGATCAGAAGGTTTCTCTGATATTTTTGGAGACTTGCCTGTAGCTTTAGTGCCAATAGTTGTCCTTTATCCTTCGTTGGATAGTTTAATACCTTGAATATATCCCTCCCACTGCAGATTGTGACCCCTTTTGCCTCGATCTGGAGGATATCACGGCGGTATTGCTCCAAAAAAGGTCACTGACACGGCAATCTGTTGTGCTGCCCGTGTTTTATCACTTGTGTGTCGGGCGTAGTAACAGTAACTAAGGGGGGCGGGGCTTATCGGAAG
The DNA here is from genome assembly GCA_021464625.1 of Proterorhinus semilunaris. Taxonomy (NCBI): domain Eukaryota; kingdom Metazoa; phylum Chordata; class Actinopteri; order Gobiiformes; family Gobiidae; genus Proterorhinus; species Proterorhinus semilunaris. The sequence continues at coordinate 7,560,097 of CM038350.1, forward strand.
GTCAATCGCGTTGCCTAATATTGCATTTCCTGGCTCCTGTCCATTGATCCCTCAGACTGAAGCGTGTCGTTGGGTCACCTTGAGCCCCCCCCTCCTGCTGTTGTGTCAGATGAAGGTTTTTTTCTGTGTTGGCAGTTTCTCGTCCTCTCTCTCTCTGCGCTCCGTGGATCGATTCGCAGCCCTGATTATCCCGCCGCGCGTTTGTTGGACATGCCTCGGTCGCACTGTCATTGCTCCATGTCTGACAACCGGGACACGACACGGAGGCTTCAAGGATACGTTCTCACAGATCAGGGAAAGATTCGTTTTTTTCCCACTGTAGCCTAGAATGCCAAGCAAGCATTGGGCAACGGGGAAAACATGGCTTCTCTCTTCCAAAACTGACATTTGTTTGTGGAGCTTGGAATGAAGAGCATATTTTCCCAGTCCTGATTTAGCAAAACTACACTTCTGAATTTAAACCATGTGCTTGATAAAAAAGATGCCTGTGTCATCTTCTGTGCTCTGTAGTTCTAATCTGCTTCCCTTAGAGCTCTACATCCAACGCTTCGCCACCAAACAAGTAGCTTCAAATTAGAGGTCGACCGATATGAGGTTTTCTACGGCCGATATTTCCAAATATAATGGTCTATAATCCTGTAAAAACATAAATACTTAGCCACTCCAGCAGTGGCCAATTTTATTTTACTACTTCAGGTGATTCAACCATAGTTTCTGTCCCAGCCTTGATTAGCTGCCGTTAGCATTAGCATACTGTTGCTAGCCGCGGCATTTTGGTTCAAACTCAGCGATTTAAATTCTCCAGGTTCTGTGCTTAAAAATGTTACATATTGGCAGAGGTTTTGCTGGTGAAACTTCAACAAACTTGTAGCTAACCAATTTTCATCGCAATGTTTCTCTGTTCCCCTGACGCCTAGGTAGTTGTTGGAGGACTCATTTGATCCCAAATAAACAAATCTGATTGCATGGATCCATTTGAGTTTGGCAGCAGCGGCAAACGAGGGTGTCCTGCCCAGACTGATGTCCCCTTAATCTCTTAAGCCTGAACCAAGTGCATTTTCTCCAGTTCAGCTATATCCAAATCTAAAACCTTATCGACTGGTCAACAGTGTAATGCCTCATTTGAAAGCTAAGACCTTCAAAATTGATCGTTTCTTGTCACGTCGCAGCGTTTTTGTCTCTTTTGTCTGTTTTGCTTTGCTTTTTCATTGCTTTTTCTTTGTTTCATTTTTGTAGTGTTTTTAATTGCTTTTTTTTGTGTAGTTTCATTCTTGTTTTTGTTGCTTTTTTTTTTTTTTAAGCTTTTAGATTGGGGTAAAGCCAAACTGGAGACAATGTGCCCGGTTCAGGTCGGGGTTAAGAAGTTAACACAGATGTCAGGCAAATCTGAAATCCCTCAGTATATTAGCCATTTCCGTGTTCGCGTCCAACTTTGAAATACTGCCCCCTTTTGGCTAGTGCTGTTACTGCGTCCAGTGGTCGACACATGTGACCGCGCCCGTTACGACCTGAGAAACGACCGGGACATAATTGGATAAAGAACATGGAAAACATGATCTTCATGGTTATTCTGCCAAGTCGGTTCTCAATAATGAAGGAAACACAAAATACAGGTGAAAATATGTGGCCAGGAGAAAACTAACGATGTATTGCTGATGTCTGTTTGTGTAGGAGCTGCTGCTGTCTGGGATGCCTGAGATCGATGTGCAGGACTGGTACAAGAACACGGACTACACCAGCGGATACGACACACAGGAACCGGTCATTCAGGTGGGGCTCTGCTTAAGCTCTTAACCCCCACCTGAACCGACCACCTTCTTGAAAAGAATAATAGCAGCAAAAATGAGCCGAGAAGGAAGGTGAAAAACGCAGCAAAAGAGTCACAAAAATTTGATGGAAAAAGCGCCAAAAACAAATCTTTGTAGGTCTTAGCTTTCAAATGAGTCATTACATTGGCCAATAGGCTGTAAAGTTTTAGGTTTGGGTAAAGCTGAACTGGAGAAAATGCACTCGGTTAAGAGGTTAATGAACAACCAGGGCAGCACATTCAAATCAACATTTCAATGATCGTAATCGGCAAATGACAAAAGCTGTGTGTTAGTGGAGCAGTTTAAGCTCAAGGTCATTTTCCAAAAGGGTATCCAATGATGGCTGGACTGTAAATGGCCCAGCTGTTATTGGGTCTGGTATTTTTATATATTCAAACATTAAACAAAAAGGGTAAAAATGATTATGGGCTAATGGGCTGAACATTATTTTAACATTTTCACAGTTTTACGTAGATTTTATAAACTAAATGTTCTGTATTTTGAAAATAAGTTTTAACCTCTTACCACCCGCCTTAACCGAGTGCATTTTCTCCAGTTCGACCAAATCTAAAAGCTTCTCTACTGAAGCTTACAGCCTATAGGCCAGTGTAACACATCATTTGAAAGCTAAGACCAATGGGCGAGGAACGCGCTTCTCTATGGTCCTCATAGTGGGGAGCTGACATTGCTGTAATACCACCCCCTGGTGGCCAGGGGCGACTCCAAGAGACACTTGGGAGCATTGATTCTAATGGGGAAACATCCTCCTCCCACACCTGTGTAATAACCAGGTTTATAATTTTTCAATGAAGGTACTTTCATCTTTGAACGTTTCGCCTCTCATCCAAAAGACTTCGTCAGCGACAAAAGTCCCACTCAGCCCGCAGGTTTATAATGTTTTTTGTCTTATACCTGCAGTGGTTCTGGGAGGTGGTTCGCAGTCTGACTCAAGAGGAGAGAGTTCTACTGCTACAGTTTGTAACGGGGAGGTATGTTTTATTTTGTCTTTTTTATTTCTGCGGCTTTGAAGGAGAACTAAGTAACTTTTGCCCCTAGAGGCCATAAGCGCCACTGCAGGTGTCATGGCATTTTGTTTTACACATTAATTGTCTGAGAGTAAATACTACACTGACAGAAAAGACAAAGGGAGAGAGAGATATTGTACCACAACCTAATTACACAATGGAGATTTTTTTTTTTACCCCCCTCAAACTTGGCTGTAAACACTGCTAGCGGCGCTAGCCCACAGTTAGCTATGCCCGTTAGCCTGTTAGCTTCCTCTGATTGTGATCAACCAAATAACGTTTTGCAAAATGTTCATCAACAAAACGAAAGCTGTAGACAGAATACAGTCAGGACTTACCTGTACCATGTCATAAACCTCAGAAATGGGAGCCAAAAGTGAGTTTGTAGACAACTGAGAGCAGCGAGGGAGATGTTTTCCATTAGTGTGTATTGGGGCTGCCGAGTCAGAGACAGGGAAAGTTGCAGGTGTGGTTATCTGGCCAGAGACACCAGGGGGAGATGAAACACCCCCAATCATCCCTTTAACACTCGTATTACCTCCTGGACTACGAACAGGATTTATTAAGGTAAAAAAGTTACCTACCGTATTTTCCGGACTATAAGTCGCACTAAGTCGTTTTAATTTTATATTTTTAATTCAAATATTTACTTTCAAACGCCGCTAGAGTGCACTGCAGGCTAATCCAGCAGCAGAAAGAAAGTTGCGAGAGAGCAGGGGTTACTGCAATGAAGTAAACAAAACAAGCTAATCACGGGCTAAAGGCTAGATAGCTAGAGGAACGAGTTCGCAGATGAGAGCTTGAAAACATGCTGCCGGGAGAGGTTTGTCAACGGTGCAGTTACATCTTCGTGCCCAGGTAGTTGCCAAGGTGATTGATTTTGGAGTGAGATCGAGAGTTTGGTATGTTCTTTTTGGTATGTTTATGTGACGTTAACATACCAGACACCTATTTAGTTCATTGTATATGCTTCATGTAACCATCAGTGCGTTAGCATACCGTACGCCTATTCAGCCTGTGGTTTCTAGTGCATTTTTTGGCTGGTGCGTCTTATACTCGTATAGTCTGGAAAATACGGTAGTTCTGCTTTAAATTAAAAAAATTGCCGTAGAAAATTATTTGTAAGATGAGTCACAAACCCATAGCATAGTCTAAAGCTCTAAAAAGTCTATTTCGGATCAGACGTCTCTTTTAAATTGCATTCCCTACAAATCTTAAGTTGATAAATGCTTCACTATCCACTGTCGCCAAAAGGAGAAGTTCACCACAGTGGAAAAGTGAAAGATCGATTACTGCACAAGTCCAATAATATTCACAAAGGTGTTTAAAGAACTCTTTATGCTTGACTTCAGCTCGCGGGTCCCTCACGGAGGCTTTGCGTTCCTGATGGGAGGAAGTGGTTTACAGAAGTTTACCATCACTGCAGTGCCATACACCGCCCACCTGCTGCCCACGGCCAGCACCTGGTAAAAGCATCACATGTCAACACTGAACACACGGCGCACTGGCGGAAATGAAACTGAACATAACAGATTCGGAAACGGTAGTGGAATTAAATCTATCAATCAAACTAATCATCAACTAATCAGACTTGATGGGATGGCGTCAGCATCTTTTTGTCCAACAAGTCTATACATTGAGTTAAAAGGTTTTTTTCTAAAAATGTGGATTTGACTGACCAAGGACAATGGTTTGGGCATGAAACGACCATAGTCTGTAAAAATGGTCTAATGTAAAAGTAATGGTAACATATTGTATATTGTAATGGTCGAATAATGTGTAGGTTAACCTCTCAGCCCCCGCCTTAACCAGGTGCATTTTTTCCAGTTCAACTTTATCCAAATCTAAAAGGTCTAGTGTAACCTCATTTGAAAGCGAAGACCTAAAAAACGGATCTAAACTGATCTTTTTTCTCGCGTAGTTGCCGTGTTGTTGTCACTTTTTTGACTTTTTGTCCCCATTGCTTTTTGTTTCCGTTTTCGTCACATTTTTGCCACATTTTCATCGTTGCTGTTCTGTGGCCTTTTTTTGTGTTTTCATAATTTTTTGTCACTTTTGCGTTTTTGTCACACATTTTTGTCTCTTTTTCTTGCTCTTTTGTTGCATTGCCATCATCATTTTCGTTTCATTTTTCTCACTTTATTCAAGAAGCTTTTAGATTTGGGTAGAGTGAACTGGAGAGAATGTGCTCGGTTCAGGCGGGAGTTAAGAGGAGCTTTTGCCCTTTCAATTCTGATTTTCTTGAATTCACCCAAACTCAATAACGCCTGTCTCCACTAGAGGGCGCTGTGTCCACGTGTATTTAACAATAACACTCATGGAAGTGGTTCAGCTGGAGTGAAGCCGCTCTAGTTTGTACTCAGAATCTGATCAGGAATTCACCTTCAAAATCTTAAATGTATTCTTGTTCCTCTCTCTGGTTTGTCAGTATCAACATGCTGAAGCTCCCTGATTACCCGAGCCAGGACGTCCTGAGAGACCGGCTGCTGGTCGCCCTGCACTGTGGGAGCTACGGCTACACCATGGCTTAAAACAAAACCTCTAATAACTCCACAAAGGCGTAAAACTGCAGGGTACATCGTGGCTTTAAGCAGAACCTCATACAACGAGCCGACCTTCTCTACAGTCTGTGTTTATGCGTTAAAGGACTTGAACTGAGAATATTGGTGTTTAGAGGAGTTTGGACGAAGCTCGATTTGTTCCGGATGATTTGACAATGTGTAGGATTTCAAATTCCTAAATTCAAGCAAACGACTCGGTTGATTTTCTTCATCGTCAAATGACCAAGGGCCAAACCTCCCAATCGCTGTCGAGTCGAGTCGTGATTTTTCAAGTTCAAGTCAGGACGTCGATGTGCTTTTTAATGTGCAAGTCCAAATAATTTCTACAAGGTCAGAGTCCAAGTCGCATGTGTCCTGCCCATTTAAGAGGAAGCGGTTTCTTATTATTTTCTGAGCTCTGTCCACTGAATGGAGTCGCCTGATTCTCAAGGCGTCGACCTGCAAACTGAAAAACATTATTCAAAGCTTGTTTATAAAAGCGTACGAGGTCGGTGGTGCCAAGGACTTGAGTCACGAGCCACTGCCTCCCAGAAACTCAAAATGCCGAGTCGGGTCCCAAGCCCTTAGTTTGATGTTCGTGTTGAGTCAGAAGTTTAATAGAAGCCTAACAGAGGGTTTTGGTGGGAAATAGTGTTTTCAATCCATGCAGAGACTCAGAAGAGTTCAAACCAGTCAGCTAGCAGGCCATTGTTTTATCAGATTTGCCAACTGTTTGTTTTAAGTATCGATCGAGGAAACCAGAAAACCGATCAAGAGCCAGGTTGATAATACAACGCCACTAACACTAATGACTCTGGGCTTGACCCGGCTTAAAGCATTTCGGGCGGGGACGAACTTTTGCGTAGCATTTGCTGCCGATTGGCTCAAGCTGCACCTCGTTTTAGCCAATCACATAAAACTGCTGGATGCTGTTGTGCGAATGTCACACTCGCCCACTCAGGGCAATGCTGAGAGTTTTGCCTGCAGGCGAGGTCAGAAACCAAAGCATCGAAAACACTCAAAATTACAGAGAGGAATTATCCCCAGCAAAAACGATGTCGTAAAATATCCGTCAAAAGCTTCTTCTTTTCTTTCTTCTCTCATCATATATATTGGTGTATGTTTAAACACCAAAACCATCATTTTAGTTTGGAAAAAAAAAAAACTATATGATTCCTGAATAGAATCATTAAACAGGAAACTAAAGTAAATGTGTTTAAACTTGTGCGTAAAAGTCTTAAAGGCGCCATAATCCGTGTCGTCAATATCAAGGCTCATATTTCACAGTAAGACGTGCAAATAGGAGCAGATTATTTGTATTTCCTCAATTTTAACTTGAGTAAACAGGCCTGGTCCGTGTCCTTTTACCTCTGTGCACCGCCCCCTCTGTCTCTCTCTCCTCTGTCCTTCGTGTTGTTCAGCTCCCATAAATAATTGTGTTTGTATTTTAATCAATTCTTCAACCATTCTCCAAATGTGCCACCAAAGCATCGCCAACATTTAATAAGTTAATAAATCTAGCTCGTCCAAACTTCTCAATTTAAGTCCTGGGAAAGCTGTTTTTTCCACAATGTCAAAAGCGTGAACGACTGAGACTCTCTTTGTACATTTTGCTGGACTCGAAGGGAACCGAGCTGCTGCAGAAATACACTCCTATCTATTTTTATAACACGCGGAGCAGATATTTTCACGCTTAGACATATTTATGGAACGCATTTGTACCACTAAGCCTTGTCGATAAAACCTTTGTTGTCAAATAGTGGTTTGTGATTTGAAAGCACTGTATAGTATATGTTTTACTGACTTAAGAACATGGGGAAAAAACATGGTCTTTATAGATTCAAGTCGAACGGGCCCCGTCCAGATCATTGTCGAGCCAAAAGCAACACACAGTCTACTGAGAAAAGTCCTTGGGGCTTGAACCTTCACACTGAATCCTTGTATGTTTCCAGTCGGTCACATTCCACTCTAATATGCCATGTAATAATGTAATCACTTTTAATCAGACCTTTTTGAGCTTGATACACGCTGAAAACGTACCTGGAGTAGTATTTCACTTCCTTCATGCAGTTTTGTGTAATCCCCTTCGTCGTTTCTTCCTGGTTTCTTCTACTACTGTTGAACTGCTCCGATCTGTACTTCTTTGGTTATATTGCACAAAGAAGGTTTCCGCTTATGGCTCACAGTAAAGTGCGATTAAACTAGATGTGATTTATTTTTTTTGTTCAGTTAAAAATATCCGGTTCAGCTTCATTCTAGCTTCTTCCGACTTGTTGCTTATTCATGCAGACTTGGCGGAGACATGAAGCGCTGAATATTATAATGTGTATTGGACAGGAACTCTATCGCAGAGGGGCGTAGAATGGACCGGAGACATAAGAGATTCGTTGTAAATGAGGGTGAACATATAATTAGCATGTTCTTCAATCTATCTTTGCAATCAGTGAATTGATACTATTATACTGAAATATTGTGACGCTTACAATGCCGTATTTTCCGTCAGTTCCTCGCAAGTTTCTCGCTCATGCCAAACTTTCTTTCTGCTGCTGGATTAGCCTGCAGGGCCCTCTAGCGGCATGTGAAAAATCACATTAGTCGCTCCGGAGTATAAGAAACCAAACTACGAAAAAGAGTGCGACTTATAGTTCGGAAAATACGGTACTTTGCTGTCACCGCTGTTGCCAAAAGAAGGATGCCATATTTTTTTATTTAGTGTTTGTGAATTTGTTTAATTGTTAATGATATTACAGTACAATCACATTTGGTTAAAAGTGTTTAGACACAATGTTAAAATCACGATTAAGCTGACCAAGAGGCATAAGAGATTACAGAAATAAAACGGGCCCAAGAACAGAACCTCGGGGAACTCCACAAGATGGATTGGACACATCACATTATGTTGTTGATGGTGAAAACTCTTGTTCCAATCTGTTGAGGAATGATTAAATGTGCACCACTTTATTTTTCTCTATTTACTTTGTTAAATTATTATTTCCTCTTTATACTTAATAACACTATCATGTTTCTTATGATGTATTTTTTTTCCCAACTTACCTTTAAGCGGAACGCGAGTTTATTGAATAATTTACGTCAACACAAAACATTCCTTTTCAAAGCTGGCTCGAGCGGCTGAATAAACAATGGCGGAGCTACTGTTTGTTGCCAAGTCGGAGCGTTTAGTGGCAAAAGGCCGAGCTCAGCGTTTTTCCGCCCGCTGGAAAACATACATAATTAATATATCTGTATATATAAATCCCACAACAGCTTACAGGGTCAGGCTATAGACCAAAACGTCCCCATTTGGGCTCGTTTTAAAGGTCCTACTTGTGCTACGCTGGCTTTCTAGCATCTCGGTGCTCAAAATGCCTTCACTACAACGCACGTCTTGCTATTAGCCAAGTCCACTTCAAATCCTCTGCTGGCAACGACGGCGTTTTGTGGGCCAGGTTGTGCAGGAATATGACAAGCGTGGGTAAAAATATTGGACATTCAAGCGTTAATTGCACTTTTTTTATTCCAAATTCAGTCGTTTCATATAGTAGTTATTATTATCTTATTTATTTGAATGATGTAGTGCAGTGTTTCCCAACCAGGGGTAAGGGGACCCCTGGGGGTACTTGAAATGACCTCAGATAAAAAAAAAAATGAATAGAACTTCAATATTGCGTTAAAAAAAAAGTTAGTTTTAATTATGTTTTTCAGTAAAAGGTTTGACTTTTGGGTGCGTTTACATGCGCTCGAGTAACCAGGTTATTACCGTAATGGGATTATTAAGTTTCCTGGTTTTATCTGGTCCTTGTAAAGGCGGAATCCTGGTTTCAGTTTCCTGGATAAATCGAGATCCCGGTTATTAGAAAAGGAAAGATATTCCCACAGTTTCCAGAATACTATACGATGCAAACACATGTTTTTTTCCACCAGTGCTTGACGTACTAAACACGAGCGAACCTTTAAAACGGATACGGCAGGAGCCATTTTGTCTGGTACCTGGGCTTTTAAAACTTTGTATCCTCTAAAAATGTACAAAACACTGAAGTAACCTTAAAGACAACTACTGTTTTGCTCCGTGGTATTTCCGGTGGAAGTCGGCACAGCTCTCGGATCAAGTCATATCCAGAACATTCTCGTAACCGGGATATGCCTAATAACCAGTTAACCCGGACGCATGTAAACGCACTCTTTGAGGGTATTTTCGCTTAGTTTTGAACATGACACTCTACTAAATATTGAATAATCTACGCATATTCAGTTGCTCAGTTTAACATTTCTGCAGGATCCTCGAGTTAAGGGGTACTCGGAGTATAACTTAATGCCTCAAGGGGTGCAGCGGACAAAAAAAGTGCATAATGACCATGCTTATGCTTGCCTTTAAGTGTCTTTATTTTGTCTAATGTCATACACCGCCTGCTGATCTTCGTCGTAGTCATTTCCAGGCTCCGGATCGTATAAGGCTTGGCGTGTACTGCTGTATTGTCTTGATGACACGCTGTACCTGATTATATTTTCTGGTACCGGGATAATATTATCTCTTGTAAAAGCGTGAACCTCTTGTTAGCGTTGCCATGACTGTAAAGCCACATTTTGCTCCTGAAGTTTGTGAAACTCGTCCCCGACATGCAGTTGAAACTTGCTCCCTCTTTTATTGTTTTTAAGCCAAAAACAAAACAGCCACAGGGCCTTTTAAGATAACATTTCTACCTTAATCCGTATGCGCGACCTTCGTTTTAGCTTTTCAAACCGTTCGTTCCTCTCCACAGGCTGGTCGCACACTGTTTTACTCGATAGCCACATGCTGAAAATGTTTTATTTTATCTGTCGAATGTACTCTATGGATTTCTATTGTTTTCCGCTGACCAAAGGGACTGTTTGTATCGTTTTGAATATAAGACCAGTGTTGTTTTGTATACAAATCACATAGGACCCTTTTGTAAATAAATGTGCGGACGTGTTTTATCATCAATGTTCAGTTGCTTTAAGATTGTACCCAATGGAACTTGTTTTGTCAATTTGTACAATAAAGCAGTGGTGCTTCTCTGCTGAGCTTTGTCTAACATGGGCTTTTTTCGCTCACTGAAATTGACGGGAATAAATGGAGAATTAACACAACAGTATATAAACTCCAGCATAAGAATTTGACTTACTATTAAACACTTTAAAAGCCATCACAGAAAAGATAGTGTTGAAGAAATCATCAGTCTTTAGTGTAGGTGTTTGCCAATACAAGCAAGGGCTTTTGGAAAATTACAAGAAAACGGATCAAATCAATCAATAAAACGTCAACATAAAGTTAATCAATTACAGTAAAAGGCAAGAGTGCAGATAAAATACTTTCAGTTTTCATATGCTCGGGTAAAAAGAGCTGTTTTCAGCCTGGATTTGAACATTGTCAGAGTTGAGGCCTGTCTCACATCCTCATGAAGACTGTTCCAGATTTTAGCTGCATGAAACTGAAACGCAGCCTCACCGTGTTTAGTCCTGACTCTGGGAACCACCAGGAGACCCCTCCTTGCAAAGCCCCCTCCAGCAGATTCTCAATAAGGTTCAGATCTGGACTCTCGGGCAATCCATGTGTGAAAATTATATCTGAACCACTCTTTCACAATGTAACAGGGTTTCTTTAACCCTTTGACCCCTTTTATTGTATTTTCTAATCATTTGGGGGAAAAACAGAGCTCTTAGAAATACAGAAATACACCTCTTAGTTACCTGATCTAAACCGGTCCAAACTGGATATTTTGAGTACTTGAACCGAATGGTAGAGATGGGCAGAATTAGAAACGGCACATGATTCAATAAAGTTAAAGATTTTATAAATAACTATTCAATAAAGATCCAATAAAGTGTGCTCTCCCAAACGGTTGAGCGAACTATTAATGGGTTAAAAAGCCTTAAAAGTCATTAAAAAACATTCAATTGACTTCATACTGGTGTTAAATCTATATTTCTGAGAAAATAAATGTTTTCCTTAGAAAGAACCCACTCAATGCTTTATTTGTCATTGTACAATACAATGAAATTGTGTTCAGATGTTAGTCCTGAGCCTCTGCGACTGAGCCACTGTGGGCCAACCCGACCAGTATGTTTTTCACCATCGTCCTGTTTTTGTTTCCTGTAGCGCCTCCACTGTGCTGCAGGTGTGGGGGGCTCTTGGTGCCTCTTCACTGTTTCAGAAGAAGAAAGATGTAGATCTCAAATGTCTTTAGCTCATAAGCTAGCTGTTTGTTTACTTTCTTCAGCACCGTTATGGATTCTCTGCAGTAAAAAAAAAATCCACCGAGCCTCACAAAAACCCAGCAAAGACGTGCAAAAGCATACGGTAAAACAATATGGAACACAGAAACCTCAACTGCATTCGTCAAAAATGCAAAAACTATGGTCTAAAAAAAATTCGGCACTGAATTTTACACAATCTTAAGCTCCAAAGTTTCCCGTGGTCTCCAATTTGGTTTTGAATATCAATAGACAACTCGTACAAGATTAAATATGCCAAAATTCTTTGCATTTGTGGCATAAAAATATATAGTGTTTAGGCAGCTGGCGCTAAAAGGTATTAAACCAACCAGTAGATTATTGTGATCACACGTTGAAGCATTCCCAAATAAATGATAAATTAATCAACCTTAATCCTACTCTAATACCTAAAATAGGAATCCATAATCCATGCCGTTGGTAAAAGTACTTTGCGAGGCCAAAAAAGGTTAAGCACCCTGGTTCAAGCGTTTCGACACGTTTTATAATCGAAAACTCCCTCAATTTCCGAGCGAACGTTCTCACTGAAAGTTTCCGCCAAATTTCTGGAAGTTTATCGGTAATTTTCTGCCCATTTGCAGCCCTGTCACGGCTGCAGCCCCGGGACGGAATGAGAGAAGTGTAGCTGTAACGCTGTCCCTATGGTTCCTTTGGTTACTACTATAGCACGGGCACAAAGCTCCATATGAAAATGCAGAATTGTTCATATTGAAAAAACCGCTGAAATCCGCCTTAAATCTCTACCTTTGGTCCGCGCGACCCCGGCAACTCGTGATTATTGAGTATTTTCCAGTATTTCTGACCTCTTTGGAGTTTTAAATCGTTTCTTTTCTGAGCGGGCGCTGACAACTTGATTAGGCTCTTTATGTAAATGGCCCACTTAGCTCCGCAGCTACAGGCCTGGCACTTTTGTTGTTTCTGTGATGGATTGGAATAAGAACGGCGGGGTGGACTCGGGTCGACTCCTGTGACTGGTCCTGAAAAGATTGTACTGTGAAGGCAAAAAAAATAAAAATAAAGGAAATTTGGGAGCAGAGGGGGAAGTTGAGAAGTTAATCACTTGCAACGTTGGGATTATGGTATAGTTTGATGAGCTGTTGTAAAAGCTCCTCTGCTTGTGCTTTGTCACATTCGGGAAGTACTTTGCCCCGTACGTGGGCACGCATGTGGGGCATTGCTTATTAGAAAAAAGGCCGACTGAGGCGCGGTGCTCTTTCTATGGCAACCTTCACAATATGTTCCTCTACATCGCGCTACCTTGTTAGCCTGGCTAACCGTGGCCGAACTCTTCGCATGGATTTGGGGTCCACTCACAGAACGAGGAGGGACGGTAAGACGATGACGCGCTATTTACAACATTTAGCTTCCAGACTTCTAACACGTACATGCAGAACCTCTTGGCTTCCAGTAATAAAAAAAATATATATATATAATTTTACTACTTACTTCCCAAGTGGAGGAGTTCAAGTATCTCGGGGTCGTGTTCACGAGTGAGGGACGGATGGAGCGTGAGATTGATAGACGGATCGGTGCGGCGTCAGCAGTGATGCGGTCGCTGTATCGGACTGTTGTGGTGAAGAGGGAGCTGAGTCTGAGGCAAAGCTCTCGATTTACCGATCGATCTACGTTCCCACCCTCACCTATGGTCATGAGATTTGGGTAATGACCGAAAGGACAAGATCACGAATACAAGCGGCCGAAATCCCTTCGAGATCGGGTGAGGAGTTACCCGGGAGGAGCTCGGATTAGAGTCGCTGCTCCTTCACGTCGAAAGGAGCCAGCTGAGGTGGCTCGGACATCTGTTCCGGATGCCTCCTGGTCGCCTCCCTCGGGAGGTGTTCCAGGCATGTCCCACTGGGAGGAGGCCTCGTGGAAGGCCCAGGACACGCTGGTGGGACTATGTCTCCGAGCTGGCCTGGTGTCGCCTCGGGGTCCCCCCAGAACAGCTGGAGGAGGTGTGCGTGGATCGGGAAGTCTGGGCATCTCTGCTGAGACTGCTGCCCCCGCGACCCGGCCCCGGATAAAGCAGAAGAAAATGGATGGATGGACTTCCCATCGTAATGCTCCCCAGTATATTGCTGTTGTGCCCCATTGTGGAACCCTCGCCTTACTTGCAGTGCCTTGCGAAAGTACATTTTGTCATGTTTACAAACCCTAAACGTATAGATTTTATTTAGAATGTTTTACTGAAAGGTGTATTAGTACTTTCGCAAGGCACTGCGCTTTCAGCCAGAGGTGGATTCAACGGCAGAAGCTCCTTTGTTCTGTGCAGACACAATCGCAGTGCGGATACGTCTGTAGACATATAGACTTGTGGATTATAGAAGATATATAAGGTTGTGGGTGCAGAGGTATTAACTGCCTGGATGGGGGCAGAGCAGGGGCTGAATCACTCTCCGTCACAGGGGACTCGGCAATCAGGAGAAAAGTCCACGTGGATACACTGCACTTCAGAGTCTGGATCAAGTGTTATGAATGTACTGCTCTATACACAGGTAAATGAATTTAACAATGTTCCTGTCAGTTTTACTGTTGGACCTGATCACGTCCTGGTTCGGGCTTGGTTTAGTCCGCCCGATCCACCTGGTATGAGATGCGCTGAGAGGACTAGATACGCAGGTACAGTAAACGTGAAATCCCATGAAATATAAAATGGTTGCGGCGTGGTTAATAAAGCGCAGGTCAATTTGGCTCAAAGAGAGAGTTTGAATATTTTAACATCAGCTCGACGTCGCGTGTTTAAACTTTTTTCCCCCCAGTTAGTTGCTCAGATTTGAGGCGTCGCGCCGCGGAGTGAAAGGTCAGAACAGCATTTAAACTGGACACGTTCCAGCTCCAAAGCCTGCGCGCTCTGGGAAAACACTACTGAGAAACCGGAGGAGGATCTGAGCAGCGGTCGATCGATCCTGCAACCGTCGTGTGTGTGTGTAAGGCCTGCAGCAGCCATCTCTGTGCACTGTAGCTGATTCCATTTGCTTTGACCTGGATATAAAGTCATCAAAGCAAATATGCATGGTACTCTTAACAATTGCAATGTTGTCTTATTAACCTCTTAACCCCCACCGGGACCGAGCGCATCAGAATCAGAATTGGAATTAAAATGGTTTTATTGATTCTGATTCCGAGGTGCTCGGTTCAGTTTTCAAAATAATCAACAATTGGCGCAGTAATACGGGCAGCTAAAAAAAAAATCTCCAGTTTGGCTTTACCCAAATCTAAAAGCTTCTTGAGAAAAAGTGGCAAAACGGTGACAAAAAAACTAGACAAAAATATGATGAAAATGCAACACAAAAAGTGACAATGACGTGTCAAAACAGCAACAAGAGTGACAAGGGCTACAAAAGAGTGTTGATGAAAAAAGGTTTAAAAAAAATAAAAAAAACACGGCAACATTGTGAGGAAAAAGATCCGTACTGCCTTATAGGGTGTAAGCTCCAGTCAAGACGTTTTTAGATTTGGGTAAAACCGAACTGGAGGAAATGCTCTCTGTGAAGGTGAAGAGGTTAAATTCTTAAAGGAAAATATCTCAGTGTGGAAAAACCGTGGCCTGTTCCTTTAAAGAGGGGGTATTATGCTTTTTTCAATCACATAGCACCAGTCTATAGCACTACAGTGATGACGTAACCTTCTGTTGGTGCAGTAAATTAAAATAACTGCCTTGAGTAAAATTGCTCTCTCAAAATGGCTGTACTGAACGTCTTGAAATAGGCCTCTGTCTCTTTAAGAAGCTTTCCGACACGCCCCCTTCAGCACACTACTGTGGCATTGAAACAACAACACTGTGCGGGGAGGGGGCTCTGCTGAGCTGAGGAGCAGTGGTCGGTGGCTCGGCTGGTGACGAAAGGTCCAGAGGCGTCTCCAGGAGGTGGGGGCGTTCCTAGGAGGACTGAGGCATAGCTACACCTAAAATGGCCGCCGTCTAAGTTTTTACTGATTACTCAAAAATATGTGAATGAGCCGAGGCAACACTCCAGGCACGTGTTTAATGAGGGAATGACATAATAACATGATGTAAAGCTGGAAAAAGTCGATTCTACATAATACCCCCCCTTTAATATGTGAGATTCAATGGGATTTTCCAGCACCGGGTGGAGACTGTTGTTGGTGGCAGCGACTTAAAACATGCAACAAACACGTCAACACACAAGGTACGTTTTTCACATTTGAACGTGAAATCTCCAAGAGTCGGTCAAGGACTTCCGTCTTCTTTTCCGGCGGCGCCCGGTCCCTGGCGAGGTGCAGCGCGGAGGCGGCAACAGCGTCGCCAATGTCAGAGCGAGGCGGGGAGGGGTCACGCTCAGAAACAGGATTACGGGACTTGAACCGGCGACCCCCGGGGCTGATGCGTATTCATGACTGAGGTCAGGCAGAGGTCGCGGAGAGAGCGGCGGGTGCAGACTTCGAGAGACGGAGGGAGATGGAGAGACTTTGAACTTTCGACCCTCATGACACCAACGCGTGGAGAGCTACAGAGCGGTGGGACAGAAACGGGTCAGCGCTCTCTCTCTCTGGGGCATAAATGAACAGATGCAGATTTGTGCTTTGCTTTTATCTGAAACGAGTTTTATTCAAAGATTTCAACAACCAAACAACAAGGGTTTTGCGAGAACAATTTAGCCATTTGGTCATCACCTCAGTCACGTCTGGCCGAGCTGGATTTCCTTTTTGTCTGTGCAACGAAATGTGTCCCCTGCATTTGACCCATCCTTCGACACCAGACCCATCTCCAGGTGTGGAGCCAAGGCTGGAGGATTCTATTGTACATGTTTTTTTTTTAGTGGGAGGGAAAAACCGGAGTAAACCTACGCAGACGCGGGGAGAACATGCAAACTCCACACAGGAAGGCCCCGTCCCAGGTGGGAATCGAACCCGGGACCTTGTGGCTGTGAAGCACGAGCGCCTTTCTTCTTCTTTCTTTTTCTACTTGGTCTGTGTTCATTTTCTTTCTTCTTCATCTCAGTTTTTTTTGGTTGCCAGCCCATTTTTCTTCTTCGTCATTGTTCTTTGTATCCGTTCCTTTTCTTTCTTCCTCTTCACTTTCTCTGTCATCTTTTTCTTTCTTCATCTCTGTTCTTTTTCTTTCTTCTTCATAAACTCCTTTTCTTCTTCTTCTTCTTCTTCATCCTCTTCTATTCTTCTTCATGATCTCCTTTTCTTCCTCATGATCTTCTTCTTCTCCTCTTCTTCATCTTCTTTTTTTCTTCATGATCTTCTTTTCTTCTTCTTCATCCTCTTCTGCTTCTTCTTCATCCTCTCCTTCTTCTCTTCTTCTTCTTCATCCTCTTTTTCTTCTTCTCTTCTTCTTCATGATCTTCTTTTCTTCTTCATCCTCTTCTTCTTCTCTTCTTCTTCTTCATCAACCTCTTTTTCTTCTTCTCTTCTTCTTCATGATCTCCTTTTCTTCATCCTCTTCTTCTTTCTTCATCTTCTCTGTCTCCGTCCTTTTTCTTTCTTCGTCTCTGTTCTTTTTGTTGCCAGGCCGTTTTCTTATTTCTTTGTCTCCTTTTCTTTCTTCCTTTCTTCTTCTTTTTCCATCTTCGTCTCCTTTTTTCTTTGTCGTCTATTTCTTTTTCTTCTTCATCTATTACTAATAACAACCAAATCTTTAATTTTCCATGTAAAAGTTGATCCCCTTTGTGCGAGGTCTGCTTTAGTGAGAGCATTAAGCTAAAGCGCTAAAATAAGTCCTATTGTTCCGCACACGTTCCCGTAATTGGCGCCGTGTGGATCTCCTGCTCTTTTGTTGTTTGTTTGCACAGCTTTACGTACCACTGCAGGTGACAGAAGTGGATTTACCGAGGTTTTAAGGCGTCCCTATAATATTTCACTGCGCCGTAAACAGTGTCAGGAAAGTTTGGGCATGTTTTGGAGATGGAGTGAGTAAACAGTTGAGCTCGTTTGCTGGAGATCTGTTTTGTCTGAGCGGAAGGCAGGGAGACTTTCTATATTATGTGCTCAAACTAACTCTCTGCAGGTGGATGGGGCAACATTAATTTAAGGACATCACTTTTCGACATGATGAATGGCAAAATCCCAGTTTAAAATCGTTTGCCTCTGTCTATGTCACTTCCTGTCAGTGTCCAAATGAGGAAGTGAAACTGTAAACATCACAAAAATGGTCAAACCAAAGAAAGCTGGGAAAGTCTCCAGCAAAATCTTCAATATCATTGTGTCAACTGTGTCTAATCTTCCTTTTGACGCATGAAGTAAATGTATTTTTATGACGGCATTTAAACTTGTTAAATGTTTAAATGCCCCACTTGTTCCAGCCATGTCCTGATGTGGAGATTGAGCCCAGACCTGTTCACCACAACTGCCCCTAAGATCCTGCACTCACAAAGGTGTTCATTCGGGTCCGAAATACCGTCATGCATGAACTTAACATGGAAGCTGCAGTTACACGTCAGACCTGAGGTGGCAGTAGCGAGTATAAAAATGTAAACTTCCATCTAACCCCTTTAAGTGAATTCTTCTTTATTTATTTATGTATATTTTTATGGTATTTTATTTGAAAATAGTAAAATTGCCACGTTATTTTATATTTTATTTCTCATAATTTATGTCACAACTGGAATATGAATCACTTTTACTCAGTACTCCAAGTACTCAAGTAAGATTTTCAAGTACTTTTTTTTTTTTTACTTTTACTTGAGTAAGTATTTGGGCCACTACTTTTTACTTCTACTTGAGTAAAATGTTAAAATAACATTACTCTTTCTCGAGTAAATATTTTGGCGACTCTACACACTGTATGGAGGACAATAAATAAATAAATATATACATTTATAAGAATAAATGCATGCCTTTCTTTGCAAATGTTATCTTTATTTAAAAATGTATTTTAAATTTATTAATTTATTCATATATATTTATTGTTTTGGCAGCCACGGTCCTCCATACACCAAGCCACCGGTTTTCCAGGCTGAGATCTGTTCTTACCTGAGCTTAGACGAGTTGATGCGTACCTGTCTGGTCCTTGAGTGTGCGCTCAGTCACGCAAAACGACCAAAGATGTTGTTAGCATTTAGCCTCTCCTCCTCTCCTCTATGGGGCGTAATAACACCTCTTAGGAGCACTGAGAAGTCCGCATTGTAACTTTACTGCGCGGACGTCGAAGTGCTCCTACGGTGTTATTACGCCGTACAATATAGTGCCCCTTTTTATCCGCTTAGAAAACGGATATGTTTAATTTTGTGTAGCTATACTTGGATTGTGTAACTACTTACGTATTTTACAAATCCAATCCATTTTCTTGCGTCCCACACGAAAAGGTCACCTCAACAGTACGTTCTACAATCTCCTATCGACCAGTCTTGCGTTTTTTCCTTGAGCTGGCGTCCTACTCCTTTTCAAGTCTAAAGCCCGAGCAAGGACACCGATTTCCATTAACATATGTAAGAAACCGCGTTAGCTTTTAGCGCTTAGAGAAATCAACAACCTTTTGACACTGGTCCCTTAGAAAGAAAAAAAACATCTGCGAAGCTGCTTTCGTGTTTTTCCAGAGCGGGATGCGCTTGCTCCCTCGGCATATAGAGGTGAAACGTATTATCTATAGTGATTTCCACTGAGATTGTGGGGCCTGTTGACAAATTTCTCTCTGGCCCCCGTCCTTGGCCTGGAAGAAGAGGAAATTTGGATTAAAACATGGCGGCCGCGTGCCAAGGTGATGAGTGGAGGCAGGCTGTGTAATTGCGGTTTGGGGAGGGGGGGGGGGGGGAGGCTGGCGCGGGCCAACAAGGCGTTTCTGTACTGTATCTGGGAGGTGAGGGAACATAGATAAAAAACTAAATAAATGGTCGTGTAGCGTGGCAGCAATGATAAAAAGGTAGAGGTTTTGGATCCGTGTTGTGTCAGGGAGAAAACACATTTATTAGGGACACTGAGCAAACACGTTGGACTGGTAAAATCAGGTTTGGTTGGACTTTGGGTGACCTGAGTGGCCAGGATTTCCCAAATTAAAACAGGAGTTCACCAGGCGAGAGCTGAACCTTAATACTGTTAGAGGGTCATTTGCTCATGTGCAAAACAAGCAGTGCGTGCAAATGTGGGTCAGCAGCAGAGTCATAAAGCAGTACTAAGTAACTCTTGCCCCTAGAGGCCATAAGCCCAACTGCAGGTGTCGTAGCAAGTTATGATTTTTTTAACTTATTAAATGTCTTGGAGAGTAAATACTACGCTGACAGAAAAGGCGAAGGGAGAGAGGAATGTTGCACATCACTCAAACTTGGCTGTAAGTACTGTTTAAAGTGGCGCTAGCCCGCAGTTAGCTTTGACCGTTAGCCTGTTAGCTTCTTCTTCATGATTCCAATAGTGTGTATTGCGCCTCGTCCCCAGAGGCAGAGAAGTTCCAAGGGTGGTTTTCTGGACAGAGACACCAGGGGGAGATGAAAGACCCCCCCAGTCATCCCATTAACACTTGTATTTCCCCCAGAGGGACTACGGAAAGGATTTATTAGGGTAAACGAGTTACTTAGCTCTTCTTTAAGTGCGGTCGACACGTGCACTGACGGCGGACTGACAGATGATTGGATCTGAATTCTGTTCTGATCAGAAACGTGTCGCCCTGACTCTTGGCTAGCTCTCCCACAACAACAAACATATACATTTAAATACGTCGTATGAGTTTATTATCCATATCCTCTGGTGATGAGGTTTCTGTCTGGTGTGTGAGAGAAGCAGAAATGCATCCACAAACCTTTTCTGATGCGTCAGAATTGATTCCGGGAGAGGGTCACTTCATCTCAAACACACCTATTGGTTTAGCGTAGTTTATTGTCCCCATAGGGAAATTTGTGCTCAATACTTTGGCAGAGATCGGTTTAAGCATAATTTGCAGCTTTACTTCCGCAATTCCTGCTTAATGTGAGAGAGCCAAACTGCTAACGGTTCAGTTCGCGTTATCCATCTCACTAGTTTTCCGCCGGTGGTGATTCTGCTGCTCCGGGTCCTTTTTTGTTATCGCGTCCGGCAGCCCGTTGTAAATACGCCAAAGTTATCTGCCCGCCGCAGTGACGAGGGAGCGTAAATGGATAATTAATTTAGCCGCGGACGGGTCAAACGGATTTCCCCCCTTTCCTCCATGTTTCTCAAGGTCCCGCGGACGGATGATTGATGTGTGCCACCGCCGTGTAATTAAAAGGCCTAATCCCGCTCGGCGCATGACTCCTGTGTGACGGTAATAATAAACGCGTACAGGCAATTATATAAAAGCTAATCGCTCCCCCGGCTTGTTGTATTTGTGGAGTTATTGTCGACCTCTTCGGAGAGCGTTGGTGTTTCTGAAGTTCTGTCAATCCCTCAACTGTCCAAGGCTGTACATGGAATCACTAAACTAAAAGGATCTGGTGCTACGACGAGGCGAGCAGCAGAACACACTGGACGGGCCTGGGCCTTTGAGGCGTACTATGCTGAGGTGAAAAACAAAGGTCCGGTTTGTACGAGCGCGTCGACAGTAGCTCAGTGGGTTTGTATGTTGCGTCTCTATGGTGAAGATACTTGCAGTTTTCCTTGAATGAGTCAGTTCTACATAAATCGTCAAACGTTGAATTGGCTCCCCAAAAACAAATTCATAAAAGGCTGAAACTCTGATCATAATCTCCGAGTCTAATCTCTCCGTAATCACAAAACACGATTGTCCATAGCGGTTCATTGGGCTGAACGTCTGTCATGCGTCGGCACGTAGCCATCGCCCATCGTATCATCGTATCAACTAAGAGATAGTTGATACGAGGCGTTGGGCTAATAGAAGTAAAGCTATTCTGAGATCTGACGAGATTTGGAAGGAGCTAAGCAGGTCTGAGCCTGCAATGCCTGGATGGCGGACCCTGAGGGAATACCGGTGTTTGTGAGTGAGTGGTTGGTGGTCGCTTCATGGTTTAGCACCAAAGTCCATCTCTGACATGTTAGAGCCGTATGAACCATCTCGGGCCCTGAGAACTTCAGGGAGGGGTCTCCTGGTGGTTCCCAGAGTCAATAATAAACACGGTGAGGCTGCGTTTCAGTTTCATGCAGCTAAAATCTGGAACAGTCTTCATGAGGATGTGAGACAGGCCTCAACTCTGACAATGTTCAAATCCAGGCTGAAAACAGCTCTTTTTACCCGAGCAGATGAAAACTGAAAGTATTTTATCTGCACTCTTGCCTTTTACTGTAATACATTTTTATGTTGATGTTTTAATGATTGATTTTATCTGTTTTCTTGTAATTTTATGCAACTGTGAAGCACTTTGAATTGCCTTGTGTATGAATTGTGCTCTACAAATAAACTTGCCTTGCCTTGGAGAGTCTGTTGGCACATACAGTATGTGCTGCAGTGCTTTTGTTGGTCGACCTCAGGAGCAACGGTGGCTACACATGCACATGGCCACCAAGTCTTGGGAAAACTCCCCTTACTTGCTATGTGCTTTTCTTTTTTCTTTTTTTTTCTTTTGGCCTTTCTTTTTTTCTTACACTTATCCAAAGCGCTAACCAGTGCATATTGTCGCCATGCCTCTGTTTGAATGTGCTAAGTGATTGAGCAGAAGGCACAGATTGGTACCCACACTTCACCATCAGTCTGCCTCAGGGCAGTAAGGAGGAATGATTAATCTGAGAATTTGTAAAATGACTAATGCCCTAATACTCTTATTACTAAAACTCACTAATGCATGGAACCATCCACAATATATCAAACAGCATCCTTCAAATGCTTCACCCTGTTCCTTGGATAGTTTCTGGTCAAAGTCAATGTCTTGTTGATTATTTATTTTCTGTATTATTATTGCTGTTGCTTTCCTGTGACTCACTGTTGTTCCAGGTACTTCAGCGAATTACTGCAGCTTGTTACGTCCAACACTTTTATAATCAGGCCTGACCCGACCCCCCCCCCCCCCCGTGTGACCCCAGGGCGCGCGGGGGATGAGGTCTTCTCTTTTTTAAAAACCCATTTGATCTTTGACCTCCTCCACCTCCTGTCACATGATCATAATTACCTCATCATTTACGACCTCATTGTCTTCGCTTACATCGCCGTGTTTTGTCCATCCAAACGTCGTCTTAATGGCTAATAAACGGGGGAACGGTCCCGCCTCCCGACTGCACCTCTCTCGTTAAGTGTCCATTATTTTTTCACCTCCGCTGCTCTTCGTGTGACAGCATCCATAAAGAAAAAATAACTTCGTCCATTTTTCCGCCGCCTATCTTGGTCCGCGTTGTTGAGGCGAAATGCCCAGACTTCACTCTCTTTCTAACAGGCTTTAAATCTGAATGTATTTGAGAATAATGACACATGATGATAGTTTTACTCCATTAGTTCATTGAAAACGCAAAGAATTGTGGGCCAAAAGGCATTCGGCAACATCCATCCATCCCATCCATCCACCCACACTGGTCACTTTCAAACGGCACCTTAAACAGCGGATGAAAGACAATCAACTCTGCAACCATTTTCAAACTGGCTTTCATTTACACACATTTACAATTGTATGTAAATGTGTTTTTTAATCGTTTCTGTGTCACTTGCCTATAGGGACTGCAGATGGAAATGAGCCTGTTTGTTATAATCTGGCACATTTACATTGTAATTACAGATGTTCATTAATATGCACTGTCCCTATTAAATAAATAAACAAATATAAGAAATAAATAATAGGAAGGCCAGCCATGTTGTGGGAGAAAAGCGGCACTGGTTATTTATGCAGATTTTGAGTAGATTTGGACTATATTAAAGTAAGATTGCCAATGGGAGAAGCATGAAGGTTTTGTCTCTGATCAGTCTATCAGTTAATTTATATTATTTTGAGTGGAAGAAATTTCTATTAAGATCGTTTAAACCTATTGAACGTTTACACACTTCAATCGCTTTTTAAGCCATCTATCTTATTTATCGTGTGTGTGTTTTTGCTCTCCAAAATCAGGACAGTTCGGGACTTCCCCCCCCTCCCGCTAGCACGTGTGTTAGCTGATATGTGTGCTATGTGTTAGAGTTATAAATTCTTTATTTCATCCAGATTTGAATTGCAGTGTATTGAGATTATGGGATTTGCTTCCGTTTATTCAGTCCTGCGTTATTGCATCTATTTATGATTTATGATTTATATTTTAAATTGGAAAGTTGTAGTTTTTTTTATGCAAATTCAAGTTTCTTCTTTCTCGGGCGGGATATTGCAACGTCCGTGACAATGTCTACTTCAGTTAGGATTAATGAAGTATTTCTTGTTTCTGGTCAGACTGAAATGACCTGAGATTACAGTCAGGCCTTCTCCGTTTCAAACAGAATGAGGATGAGGATGAGGACCACGCCTTCGGCATGTAAAGTGTGGGTGATGAGACTGACTGTGGAGTCTCGTTCGGCCGCGTAGGAAGTCTGTCTGTACGTGCGCCCCCGGTGTGAAAAACAGCCTGATTAAAGCCATTATTCTGATTATCCTGATGAGCAGTGAATGCATCACGCAGAGACGAGCTAATCACAACAGCCGTGACTGACACCTCGCCCGCCGCCAGATCCAAAATGCCGAGCTGAATATGACGGTATAGCTGCGACGATAATCAGCGGTGTTTGCTTTTACCATTTAGCATCTTTGGTCTGTGTGTGCTCTTAGTCGTCCACGGGCTTTAAAGGTAAGTCACCTGGACCGGGTTGTTTCCGAGAACTTTCAGGTTTAACAACACAACAAGGGCCGTTTTTTTTTTTTATCTCATTGTTTTTTTTTTTTTTATTATTTCTTAGAACACCCCAAGTGGACAAACAAAACATGACATAATGGCAGACAAACACAAAACAAAAACAGCAGAAAAACAAAACAAATACAGCAGCAATAATGATAAAATGACTAAAGCAGCACCAGTAGTATATATATATATATATATATATATATATACATATACATACATATCTCCACATACACACTATATACATGTACACATTACATATATATACACATACACATATATACACACACACATGTACACACATATACATGCATATACACACATACACAAATACATACTAACAAACATATCTACATATACATGTACACATTCATGTCTACGCATATACATAAATACATATACACATATGCATACACAGACATACACGTATACACAAATATAAACCCATATGTATGCTATACATGCCTATTTTCAGTTTTTACACATTTACCATAATTACTGCTATGCATTTAATTTTAATTCAATTCAACAACAATAAATTCTAAAGATAAATTCCTGAAGTATTTTAATCATTTTCATCTGATAACCCAATACAAATAACTTTTTCCCATTCTTCTTTAAAGTAGAGGGCTAAAGGTGACAGGCCTGGTGAGTTTAGCGGCCTCACACACAGACTTCAAGTGATCAGTTGTTTCCTTCCAACAATGAAAGCCATTTCTAGTATAACAATGACGCGCAGGTCGGGTAAGGTACTTTATTGATCCCTTCGATGCCACCGGGGCGACCCGTAAGGAGCAACGCCCGGGGACCCGTGTCAGGTCAGAATCCCCTGGCTGGAGGTTTCACCTATTTCACGTGTTTTTCTTAGTGGGAGGGGAAACCGGAGTACCCAGAGGAAAACCTACAGACATTGTGTCCGTACCCCCCCCCCCCCTCTCGCTGGACAGTCGTTATTTCATTCCTGCATATGAAGTAGCATTCATACACAAGGCCATCGGGAAGCTGAACTCCTTGCCCTCCCTCCCGCCACCTCCTCCCCCCGCGCCCCGCTCCACAATCAAGGATGAGAGAAATATAATTTCAAATCATTCACATGGTTTGACAAATAAAAAAATCTTGAATTATGTATCTTACATTTTTTTAAATAAAAATACAATCCACAATTTTAAGCTAACGGCATGCTCACAAATCAATGGTGTGTTAAAAACTCACAATGCAGAACGGTTTAGGGCTGGTACAATGATGGAGTCTGGCCTTTGCAAATGCAGAGGACAGTCTGACACCGGGGATCGAACCAAGGACCTTCTAGCACTGCCGAACGTTCAGCTATGCGGCATGTAAATGAGTGGCCTGGGTCACAGTTGAACTCATCAAATCCATGGTATTAAAAGAAGTTCAGATACAGGTCAAAAATCTGAAAAATTCACGGAAATGGGTGACTTTAGCCTGAACCTTTGTGGTTGTGCAGCATCTCTACAGCCACAGTTGCCCTGAGACAGACAGGCAGAGAGGTGGCAGTCAAACGCAGTGATGGCTATAGTCACAGAGAGCAGCTCCGCAGTGTGGCTGATGAATTCCGTTTTAACGGATTGCGAGTGCGTCTGGGGCCACACTTATCAAGGTCGCTCATGACAGGATCCTTGGAGTCGCCTATTCTGAGCGCGCGAACTGAATCAAGACCGACGTGGCTCCGCTCGTGTCCCGCCGCGGCGCTCCGACCCGCGCGGGGACCGGGACGACGGGGGGGGGAGGCTTGTAAACAGTCAGGAGAAAACACGACTGGATAAATGTTCCATTCAGACGCGGGCTGCACCTCTCCGGAGTGAACGGGGAGGCGGCGGGGACATGACAGCGGCGCATGTAAACACCGCCGCAAATCCTCCACGTGGGGCTTAAACTGTTTATTTCACTTGTGCGGAGAACGGCCCAAATCTGTTCATGAATACGGCGAGCAGAGGCACACTGCCAGAGACGCGGGAGAATGGGAGAAACGTGAATTTTGGCTGAGGATTACTGGCATAAATATTCAAAGCTTTCTGTCTTTTAATGCTGTCATGGAAATAGGTTCATATGGTCCAAAAAATGTCCAAAAGGGCCTTGAAATCTACATAAAAGATGAACTTTAACCTCTTAACCCGCGCCTTATCCAAGTGCATTTTCTACAGTTCTGCTTTACCCAAATCTAAAATCTTCTGGACTGGCAAGCTATACACCTCATTTGAAAGCTAAGAACTATTCTAAGCTTCTTCCTCATTGGGATTGTTTTGTTGCTTTTCTGAAAAGTTTTGGTCACATTTTTGTGACTTGATCACAGTTACAGAACATTACACACAAAAAAGAAATGCAGAAAAAGCGTGACAAAAATTTAACAAAAAAGTGACAAAAACGTGACAAAAATTTGACTAAAAAGTGACAAAAACGTGACAAAAATTGGGCAAAAAAGTGACAAAAAATGTGACAAACGTGACAAAAATGTGGCAAAAACTGAACAACTACGAAAAAAACAAAAACTTGAGAACAGAAACCAAGGAAGAATCTTAGATGAGTTTTCCTGGCCAATAGGCTGTATCTCTCCAGTCGAGAGGCTTTTAGATTTGGGTAAAACTCTGAAGAAATGTGCTTGGTTAAGGTGAGGGTTAAAGGGTTTAATTCATGGCTTTATTTAGACTCTTTAGATGCTGCATAAAGATGATTTTCTGAGGGTATTTCTTTACGATATAATAAAATCCCATCAAAATTGTGTCTGGTTTTTGGGAAGTTAAAGCTCAATCAATCAGGCGAGATATTAGATATTGAAAAATTCCTCTAAAACAATATGAAGTGCACGATCTGAAAATGTGTTGTCAGTAGGTTCTACCTTAAGTGTAGAAACGGGTTTTTACGGGGAATTAAAAAGTATTAATTGTGCGAAAAGGGTCATAATTGCCAATAACAAGTATTAAGGACATATCATGCAAAATTGACTTTCTTGAGGTTTAAACCATGTTTTGACGTCGTTCCCTCATCAAAGACAGACCTGGAGTAGTATTTCACTACATTAAACCAGTTTTGAATTCATCCTCGGAACAAAGCTGTTGAATTTAGCTGTTTCTTCTTCTACGGCGTCAGCGCCTCGTTCTGTACTTTTCTCATTACAATCATTGTTCAAACCCAAAAACTGTCCTTCACATTTTTTAGGCCCATAATCCCACGTTATTGATTCTGAGCCGTTCTGTGCTCAAAGTGTGTTCATCACGCTGCTCACCAACCTGGAAGTTATTTTATAAGAAAATCATCCCTGAAGCCGCCAGCAGGATGAGCCCCAGTCAAGACTTTCACCAGCTATTTCTCCTGCATTTCATTGTTACCATTTAAGTCTATGTTTAAGCTCCATTGGGGCGACGGTGGCGCAGATGGTAGAGCGGGTCATCTCATGACCGGAAGGTCATGGGTTTGAATCCCGCCTCCTGAAGCTGCACGCTGTCGTTGTGTCCTTGGGCAAGACACTTCACTTCACTTTGAATATCCATAATACCTCTCCTTGTGTGTCTGTGTAGTTTCCCTCCATGCGCTGCTCTCCTAAAACATGTAGACTCTCTGGGACCAGGATTCTGTTACTTCTGCTTCCGCCACTCCACCTCCCGCCGACAGCATTAGCCTGGTGTGAATACGTGGCCCTCAGTTCGCCGCGCTGTTTAAAGCAGTGACTAAGTGCGGTACATTTATGTGCAAATGCATTGTGTGGATTCTGATGCGTTGTGTTGCGGCCGCTGTGATTTTATTCATAGAAAAGCCAACACACTCGAGTTTGTGACAAGTGTCGTCACATGCACTGGGCCCGCTGCGTTATTCATGGGCTGCTCTGTCAGTGGGATCCCATCAGAAACACGGGGGCTTTTGAAATGACAACAGAATCACCAGCCTCACTAACCCCGGAGCTTTCACTATTGTTTCTGGGTTTATCTAGGGCGAGCTTGAAAGTGACAAGTTTTCAAATCCATACATATTCTGGCTGGGCCATATCATTCTGGTATATTTAGGACACTGGTGTGAATTTGTAAGAGTGCTGCAGATGCTATGTCAATTCCCCACTTCCAGAATGTGCTTGGTCAATGTTGAGTCTAGTTAAATATTTTAAACACCACCGCAGCAGCAACAGATGCAGTATTATAACCCTCACTGTGACAGACAAATGCTATTTCAGTCCTATTGGCGTATACAAAAAAATACAAATAATTTCTAGTTGTTTTGGATTATTTTGAAGGCCTGAGATGCACCTGAACTGGTCGTACATAAACGCTGTTGGACGTCATTCTGCCTACGTTCTGACTCTTAAGGTGACATGGAAGCGCTGCAAAGGTATGTCTTTCTTAACACACAGTTGTACATCTCCATGTCTCCTGATGACACCAGGCCAATGGATGCACTTTTTAACTGCATTTTAGATCAAATCCTGGATGGCAGAAAACTTTCTCCAGCTTAACCAGGACAAAACTGAAGTTTTAGTCATCGGTCCTGAGGCCCAGAGAGAGAAACTTTTACCCAAACTACAGTCATTGTCTTTTAATCCTTCCTCACAGGTGAAGAACCTGGGCGTGATGTTTGACTCTGAGCTGACTTTAATTCCACACATTAAGAATATCATAAAGATAGGTTTTTACCACCTAAAGAACAGAGCCAGAGTCCGTCCCATTCTCTCTCGGGCCAACACGGAGACGCTCATGCATGCTTTTATCACCAGTCGTATTGACCACTGTAATGCCCTGCTTTCTGGTCTTCCCAAAAAGAGGATCTCAGGTTTACAACTTTTACAAAATTCAGCAGCTCGTGTCCTGATGAAGACCAGGAGGCGGGACCACATTACAGGATCGATTTTAAAGTTCTTTTAATGGTCTTGGTCCTTCTTATCTCTCAGAACTGCTTTTACCTTATGAACCTTCACGGCCCCTTCGCTCCTCTGGCAGGGGTCTCCTAGTTATTCCTAAAGTCAACAGAAAGACTCACGGCGAGGCGTCTTTCCAATATTACGGCCCTCGCCTCTGGAACGACCTGAGGAGGAGCTCAGGACCACAGAGAACGTTCATGTGTTGAAGAGCAGGCTCAAGACCCACCTTTTTAGCTTAGCTTTTAACTGACATCTATTTATTTAGTCCTAATTATATATTGTATATTATGTGTATGTACAAGCGCTTTATAAATAAAGTTTGATTAATTGATTGATTAATAATAATAATGTTTCAGTAGGATAAGTCGCTCTGAAGTATAAGTCGCACCAGCCTTGGCAACTACCTGGGCATGGAGGCGTAACTGCACCGTTGACAAGCCTCTCCCGGCATCACGTTGTTCAAGCACCCATTTGCAAACTCGTTCCTCTCGCTTTTAGCTCATGATTAGCTTTTTTTGTTTTCTTCATTGCAGTAAGAGTAACATCCGCTTTTCGCCGGTCCCCCACAAGTTTCTCGCTCACTCCAAACTTTCTTTCTGCTGCTCGATTTACGGCATTTCAAATTTTTAGTGGTACTGGAGTAGCAGATACTGGTACACAAGCCTAGAGCGCCCTCTAGCGTCAGTGTGAAAATAACAAACATGCGAAATTATATATTTTGATATATCGCACCTGAGTATAAGTCGCACCCCCAGCCAAACTATGCAAAAAAGTGGGGGTCCAACGTTACTCTTGTATGAAATCGTTTGAAATGCATCCTAGTTTAAGTGCGCTGGGAAATGATTCAAACGCAAGGCAGCCATGTTGCCTCGGGACGGTGAGGAAGTGAAGAGTTCATCTTGTACTTGGTCAATACGAGACCTCATCGCGCAATTAATATGAATGTTTTAACCTTTCCCTTTAGCTTCCCAGAGACATCGCCGCGTGTCCGTAACCCGGCTCGTCGATAAGGGTCCACGTCTCGAGCCGCTTCCAAAAGGTTAATCAGAAAAGCCCCGTTTTCTCGGCTGCAGTTAAATATGGGAATCTAATGAAGGTGTGACTGACAGGTGCAGAGGCCCTGTGGAACTGATCTAATATTACAGGAAAGGTTAGATGTTGGCAAGATTGTTAGCGTGATTGTCTCACAGGGAGAAGGTCCCGGGTTCGACTCCCAAACCGTCTGAGGCCTTTCCGCGTGGAGCCAGGTATCCCTCATAGATATCAGGAGACACCTCAAGGGCTCTAAAACTTAATCTCATTATACCTCTCATTCAGCGCTCAGTTTGTAAATTAGTAGTTTGAAGAAGAAGAAGAAGAAGAACCTTTATTTGAGGAACACTCTTGGTCTGATGTGGTGTCATTAAACACCATTATATCAGATGTTTCCCGGATCCTTTACCTTGAAAAACTGGTTTCATTTTCATTAAAAGCAACCTGTCTAAAACAACATTTAAACATGTAATGGAGAAACAACACCAGTTATAACAAATTATAACAAATATTCATAGATTAAATTAAACTAATCCATTCCAATTAATTTATTTGAATGGGACAGTGCATATTAATGAACAGACAACCAGAGCTGTAAATATGCCGGATTTAGCTCCAGGGTAATTTCCATCCGCAAGAACTAAGACAAGAACATCCAAAATATAAAACACATAAGCCAAAACACACAGCAGCACATTACAGACAAGGACAACAACTACACAATTCATAAAGTGCATCTCTTTCATACGCCACTCCCCTCCCACTCGTGCACCTGTACCTTAAAATGAAAGGGAACACAGATGGATCTCAATCATCCAGGTAGATACAACACACAAGGCTTAATCGATTCAACTGGACATGTTTATACTCTACATAGTTGAGTATGTCACCACCCAATCATCTGATGGGACTTAAAGGAAGAGGCCACCATTTTTCCACACTGAGATATGTTCTTACCTGAGCTTAGACGAGTTGATGCGTAGCTGTCTGGTCTTTGTGCGCGCGCTCAGTCACGCAAAAAGACCAAAGATGTTGTTAGCATTTAGCCTCTCCTCCTCTCCTCTATGGGGCCAAACGGGGGTGAAGTTAGAAGTGCTTCCACGTTTACCCTATTTAAATACGGTTACGTGAGTAGTTACACGATCCAAGTCTAGTTACACAAAATTAAACATGTCGATTTTCTAAGCGGATAAAAAGGGGAACTATATTGTACGGCGTAATAACACCGTAGGAGGACTTCGACGTCCACGCAGTAATATCGTCAGAATTCTTTTAGATCGAGAGGTGAGGAAAGTATTTCCTTTTTTTGACCAGGAGAACCTTTACAGGAGCTGCCACTGTGGTGCTAAGAAAAGCCAATGGGGAAGAGTCAAAGATTACTCAAACATTTGCGAGTGGCTCAATACACAACTCCAGATATTTTGTATGGGGGAACAACATTGTTTCATCATGTATAAGACAAAAAAAGGTACATTTTCCATAACGTTCCATTGCAGTCACCTGCCTTTGTAGTAACATGATGGTTTTATTTATTTAATACAACATTGTAAATTCAAAACAAGTACATTGTATTAAAGAAATACATCGTCTCTATTTATTCCAAATCTAATAATGGCAGGAAAATGACAACAAAAATGCTCGGGTGTCCCATTCTCGTGAGGCCGTGAGGACAAAATACCCTTATTAGGCTGAACTTGTTTATTTATTACTTATTATTTGCTTATTTCGTCTGGATAGTGCATGCTAATACAATAGTTGTCAAATAGTTGCAAACACAAACGCAGTCTTATTCAAGAAGAAGCGCCTTCATCTGTTCAACCAGGCTTGTCTGAAACTGCCATCCTAAAGTCATTTACATTACCATGACAGTGAAAAACCAGTACAACAAACATTTCATTTCTTAATGGCTCTATAATGACCTTGGTTGACTTGAGGCCATGCATTGAAGTAGCTCGAGGTAGTGTGGACACTGCCACAGACAGCTGATCACTATTCATCTCTCAGTGGCTTCTCAAGCCCCCTCAGACACGGCCCGCTTCATTCTGCTGAACTCATCTTAAAGCAGAGAGATTAATCCTCTGAAAACAATGATTTTTTTCTCCCCTTTTTTTCAGAAATTAAATGACACGACGTAATTTTCCGGCCCAGTGCTTTTTGAAGCTGAGAGGCAGAAAAGGCCCGCACTCCCCTCCCTCCTGGTGCTGTGTGGAGAAGGGCTGAAGACGGGCACTGATCTAGTCTTTTACTTTTAGGTTTGATTTTTGTTTTGTTTTTTGTGTTTTATCCATCTAAGATCAATCCCATAACAGAAATCAGCAGCGTTTGGTGCAATAGATAATGTTCTTGTTCCTTGCTCCTGTCAAGGTTAAAATGGTTAACAATAGGCAAAAGGCACCTTGGAGAAGTGAAGATTCGGGCAGGGCACAGAAAAGGGAGTGCCGAAAAGCCAAATGGAAATGGAACAAGTCAAAAATCCAGGTTCATTTTGAGATATACAAAGAAGTGCTTTGTGAGTTCAACCATATTTTGCGTGGAGAAAGGGAGAAGTACTTCTCTAAAATCATCGCAAACTGCAGAAACAATTCTCGTGTTCTGTTTTCCACAGTGAACAGATTAACTAACCCCCCAGTTTCACTGCCCTTAGAACTAATCTCTACATCTAAGTGCAATGAGTTTGCAATATTTTTTTATGACAAAGTCCAAGGCATTAAAAATGCCATAATTTCCACTACACAAATGGCAACCCTGCCACCAGATAAACACCTTGAGCTGACACTTTTCACACCTGTTACTGACAAAACAATGGAAGAGGTTATCTCCGGTCTGAGTTCATGCACATGCTGCCTTGATGAATTGCCCACTAGATTTCTGAAGTCTGTGCTGATCAGCTTGTTACCACAACTTGTTCAGTTAGTCAACATCTCATTTGAGACGGGAGCATTTCCAAAGGCCATTTCTTCTAAAGAAGAGCAGCCTTGATGCCAAGATACTGAACAACTACCGGCCCATATCAAACCTGCCAGGTGAACATGGGCCTGTAGATACTCTCTGTCACTGCATCGAACAGATCAGTTCGTGGATGCAAAACAACTTTCTCCAACTAAACTCAGACAAAACTGAGATCATTGTTTTTGGCCCACAGACACGAAGACAAAGTGTTATCAGTCACCTTGAGTCTCTCTCTCTAAAACCAAAACCATCAGGTTAGAAATCTTGGAGTAATCATGGACTCAGACCTGAACTTAAACAGCCACATCAAAGCAATAACATCATCAGCTTTTTACCATCTGAAAAACATTAAGATCAGAGGAATAGTGTCAAAACCAGACTTAGAGGCACTCATCCATGCGTTTGTCTCCAGCAGGTTAGACTACTGTAACGGCTGCTCACTGGCCTTTCTAAACGAGCTGTTAGAGCTGCAGAACATCCAGAACGCTGCTGCTCGAGTCCTGACAAGAACCAGGAAATACAACCATATTAGTCCAGTGCTCCGGTCTCTGCACTGGCTTCCTGTCACTGTCACAAATCCAGGCTGAAAACAGCTCTTTTTACCAGTGCATATAAAAACTGAAAGTATTTTATCTGCACTCTTGCCTTTTACTGTAATTGATACATTTTTATGTTGATGTTTTATTGATTGATTTTATCTGTTTTCTTGTAATTTTATGCAACTGTGAAGCACTTTGAATTGCCTTGTGTATACATTGTGCTCTACAAATAAACTTGCCTTGCCATATGGTGCAACATGGCTCAGTAGGATGAACATTTGGTGCTTTGAACCTAACTCTAACTGGTGCATATTGCCAGTGTGTCATTGTGCCCACAGATCGGTTTAGTTTAGGCTGTGGAAGGACGCCCAATGCTGTGGCAGTGAAACAAGTTGTACTCAAATCTATCTACTCAGTTGAAAAGTTTGGACTCGGCATCAAGAGAAGTCCACACAATTGGTCCCTCAGAGACTCAGAGTCCTCGTTACACAATCCACAAAGTCCCATCAACAAACCGCAGCATTTGTTCCGCGCTGAGCACAGATTTGTCATCGCTTTCTCCCATTAATCAACTTCTGTCCATAATTCTTGAGGTTGCTACACAAATCCCTGGAGAGTGGGGCCTTTCTCTGTGGAATCAGACTGGGTGGTTCTCCGGTTTTACCAGTCAGACTAAAACAAATATGCACGGTAGACTGATCTTCCAGTTACTCCTGATTCTAACTTCTTCCACCTCTTCATTGCCATATAGGGTGGCCTAACTAAGCATTTTCATACACCCTTTTCCCTTTTCCTGTTTGCTTTGAATAACATATGTACCGTGGACCATCGAAGTCAGCGGCATGTGTGCCTGTGCGTAAGCAAAGCAAGGTCACAAACCTGCTCGTAGCAAAAACAACTTTTTCTCCATTTGCATGAGGGCTGCCAGATTGCACTTTTCAAAGGGCAAAATTCATAATGGAGTGTGAAAACACAGCATGCAATAAATCGGCTGTGGGAGTTAGTTTGGGGATTTATGGCACTTTACACTGAGCCGAATCTTTGGGATTTGTTCATTTCAAAGAACCATTCAACAGACTGGCTAATTTTCATGTCTAATTTTGACTCCAATTACCATATTTTTCGGACTGTAAGTTGCTATAGTATAAGAGGCACCTGCCAAAATTGCCTAATGAAGAAAAAAAAACAACAGGCTGGATAGGCGTACGGTATGCTAATATAACACATTGATGGCTAGCTGCATGAAGCATAAACAACGAATTAAATAGGTGTCTCGTATGTTAATGTCACATAAATAGTTCGGATAAGTGCAGCATAAAGAACATACCAAACTCGGGATCTCACTCCAAATCACTAAATCCACTGAAATCTTCATCCTCTGTGTCACTTCTGAACAATCTCCTTGGCAACTACCTGGCGTAACTGCACCGTTGACAAGCCTCTCCCGGCAGCACGTTTTTCAAGCTCTCATTTGTGAACTCGTTCCTCTAGCTAATCATTTGGGCGCTCAAACCCCTCCACCACGTTAAGGTGACGGTTCCAGGGGTTGATAATATTAGGCTAAAAAAAGAGCCTGAGGTTTGTTTTGAAGGCGAACAAAGAACGAAAGGGCTTAGGGACAGAGCGCGTATCGAACCAAGAAGAACAGCCAAGGGAAACTTGGATCAATACAAGTGTGTAGCTTGTAATTAAGATGTGTATACCTGCAATAATCATAACACCGAGGTATGAACGCCATTACAGTCGTGGTGTAAAAGTACCTCAGCTCATTGCGCAGACACGGCGTAGCTGCAACCTTCACGTCCCACAGCCCTGACCTCTGCTTGCTTCTTTAAATCCCCGTCATCGCCCCATGGGAAGGTCTTCGCCACTTCAAAACCGGGGTCCGTCCTGTGACAATCGGAAAACGCGGCGTAATTGGGCAGCCCTCCTCACCCCTCGAGCTCCGGCTACAACCTACCCCTTTGTCAAAGTTAAAGTAGCAGAAAGTGACAGTTATGTAGCCGTAAGCGTCGGCGCGACACGGGGAGGCCGGGAATAGACCGCGGTGACATGCATATCAATGGCGTCCCTGCAAGGTAAACAAACGCTCCCAATTATCCGGCCGAGTTTTAATTAAGATGACGGAACGCTAATTATGGCCCCTGACGGTGAAGATTGGGCCTGTTTGGTGATTGGGAGGTGTCGGCTCAATGGTGGGGGCCCCGGCGCTGACATGACCCCGTGTTGTGGAAGCGGCGGGGAGGCAAACGTCTGCACCTCGGTCTTGATTCGCTCTAACAAACTCGCCCGAGAACACATCACGGGAAATAAGTTTGAACAAGACGAGCCAAGAGGACAAAGGACTTGATGGGGCGCTGGGTACAATTATAGAAACTCTTGTCCCATATTTGAGTCATTAAACGTTCTGATGTTCTCCTCATGCAAATGAATGGTGAGGCCAGTCCTAAAGAGTATGGCATGTTGCGTCCGTTTCATGACATTTATATAATGTATGTGGCTTGTCCATCATTAGCACGTGAAAAGAGGAGGTATCTGACTCGAAAAAAAGCAGAAAATATGATTTAGCTTGTATTGCTGATGCTGATTTTACAGAGTATTTGTTATTTGCTGTCTTTTTTCTGCCCGATCCCGTCAGTCTACCCCAAGGCAGCTATGGCTGTAGTAGTAAGTTACTACCACCAAGTATTGAGTGAATGAATAATGCAATGTAAAGCGTCTTTGAGTGTCCAGAGAAGAGCTATTGAAAACCAATGCAATGTATCTAACACAGAGTTGGCAAACTGACTGCACAGTAAGCCTGGACAGTACTTTTGATCAGAAGAACTGCAGCTCTAAGATGAGACCAAACACCCAACACTTTCACTGATGTAGTTTAGGCTAACAACGCCTATTTGTAAAATGTATTCATATAACAACCCCGGAATCCGCTTTAATCCAGCCCCCCCTTAGCCTGGCTAACGCCAGACTGCTGTGTGCGCTCGAATCCTTTCGAACTTCACAGCAGCCAGGGGACCATGGCCGAAATCTTCGCAGGGATTTGGGGACCTATCACAGACCGAGGCGGGACGGTAACACGATGGCGCGCTATTCGATATACGGAAGCTTTTATTGTTTACGGATTAAAAAAATAAAGTTTATTTACGGATCCAACATGACGGCAGCAGACGCGACGCCATCTTTCGAGCAAGCTTTAGACCGTGTTCTAAATATTTAGCTCGAAAGTTTACAGCTAAATATTTTACGTCATCTGATACGATTGACTATGGCTACTGCAGACACAGATGATAGACATTCGTAGTGCCCAATAACCGGCCATGGACAATCGTAAACCCCCCCCCAATGTTGCCATTGAGTCTTAAGTTTGCCAATAAAATCTCAAGTATTAGTACATCGAGTAGATTTTTAACCAGATTTTGACATCACATAAATGTGATTGATGGGCTGACAGCCGCCATAAACATCTGGATCATTCATAATTTGCGACCATAGGAAAAAAGACATTCAACAGGCTACAGAATTCTGATAAAGGTTCCCAGGGTTGTCGACTTGGGTTTGGATCTCACAAACAAGCCTATGGTTGATTGTAACTGTTGTCTTACATGTTGACATGTCTTGAAGAGCGAGAAGAGAAGACTACCCCAGACAATGATGGACAACTCGGAGCCTACACAATCATGTTAAGGCTAATGACATGTCTAACGCCTCCCGTCAAAAGGTAAATGAATCCAGTTTCCAGATGACTATTTTTTGAAAACGTTTACTGAGAAAGTTCCCAAAGTTCATGCCCATCTTTATATCTCTTAGGCAGTGTGCTTTTTTTACTCATTGTCTCCATAACACCATAACTAAAATAATCAAACCCTGTACCAAACCTTCACGTTAGCCCCAGATCATTCATTCCATATTGGACAGAGCAGCCTGGTGCAGACCTGGCATCCATCTTGGGTTTGGTTCTGTCGTTGCTCATGTAACCGACAAATCCCTCATTCATCACCTCTTTATCGGCCTCTGAGTGTGACAGGTTTTCTTTGAGAATGAAATGAAAAATAAATCATCCCAAGTCACCAAGAGATGAGAATAAAAAGGCTGTTTTGTTATTGGTCTTTGTTCGCTCAAACTAAATTAAACTGTAGGATTGATTTTTATTGGTGCATTTTTGAGTTTGAACCTTTCAATAATCTTGGAGTCTACGGGAGGTTGTGGGTTAGATTGCTGATGTTTCTGGGTGTGCAGGTCATCGTTATACTGTGAGTTATCTTTCTCGCTCTTTCGCTCCATTTCCATCGCAGCAGCAGAACCATCAGGTTCTTCACCCTCTCCATCTCTCCTCTTTTACACCACCAATGGCTGAGAATCGATACGTTTCATCAAACTTCACTGACCTTGTGGTTCGTTAACCTCATCCCATGTTTTGTTTGAGCGCCCCTCGCTGGCAGCAGGGAGACTTAGACACAATATTTTAAAGCGGTACTAAGTAACCCCTAGAGGCCATAAGCGCCACTGCAGGTGTCGTAGCATGTTGCATTTTTTACTCATTAATTGTCCGTGAGAGTAAACGCTGATAACAGATAATTTTTTTTCACTCAAACTTGGTTGTAAACACTGTTTAAGTGGGGCTAGCCCGCAGTTAGCTTTGCCCGTTAGCCTGTTAGCTTCTTCTTTGTGATTCCAATACTGTGTATTGGTGGCTCCGACCTAGTGGCCTGCAAGTTGCAATTGTGGTTTTCTGGCCAGAGACACCAGGGGCAGTTGAAAGACCCCCCAATCATCCAATTAACACATGTATTACCCCCTAGCCTGGCACACGCCAGACTGATCCTCCATGTTAAGAGATACACGGGGATACAGTCTGGAATTGTGCGATTTGAATCTCGCTGACTCCGGCAAAACCAAGACGAGCCAATTATAGCACAGGAGGCGGGACTTAACAGTGCGTCATCTTCCGTGCTAGGATTTCCCATCAAACACCTGTGCTCCTCCGGGCCGTAACCAAAACAGTGAAGATGGCGGCCGTAACGCAGCGATCTTTTACCAGTTCCCTTTCTTCTGTTTTAAATGAGCTGGACTTGTTCTTAAAGCCACAGCAAGAAGCTGCTCCGAGGGCTTTCACCGGAACATTTACTCGATTGCAGGTGTGGACTACAAACAAACATGGCGGAGGACGTAAACGCAAACCGTAGGTTGTTTTGTGTTTGATTGGTTCGCTCTCGTTCAAACTGCGATCATTAGCCCCGCCTCCAGTCTCGATTTGGAAATTTGCGCCCTATTGCCACAATTCCAGACTGTCTTTATGTGTATTTATAAATACATAAATAAAGACAGTCTGGCTTTATGGCAGGCTAATTACCCCCAGAGGGACTACGAAAAGGATTTATTAAAGTAAACAAGTTACTTAGTACTGCTTTAATACTAACACATTCATAACTTGAGGAAAAACACTGTTTGAGAGCAGAATAGCAAAGAACAGCTTCCATTATAGTTTGTTGGCTTTGAAAATGCAGAAGTCACTTCCAGAATCTACTTAGTATGCGACAGAATCCAGGAAATGCCGATAGGTGCGTCTTTGTTTGTAGAAGAAGAAGTAACCAAAGTAAACAGGATTACTCGAAGCTCCATGAATGAAGTGAAATGCCATTCCAGGTACAGTATGTTTTTGACCAATGCTAAAGTTCAGAAAGGAGTTTGTGAATGACATTTCCCCTTTAAGTTATTCATCACCACTCATTAATGTGAAATTCACTTCTGACTTCACTTAATCAGAGATTGGTCATTAGTAAATTCGTCCATCACCTCTTTGTCTGTGTGACATTTAGACCACTTTAAATGCATCGTGGCGGACAGCACATCGGTGCCTCCACTTCATCGCATTGATCGGTTTTAATTGAAGCTGGGGGGAGAGTTGTGAGTTTAAAGTCTGTGGGGAGCGCTCACGACTGCTGTTAAAAACTAAATGAATTTTTCAAAGTGGACGGCTCTTTAATAATGAATGAAGAATGTAATGACCTTAATGTTCTGTACCTTATATTTAGCCAACTGTTGACATATTTACCCACCCGCTTTAAATGTGCCAAGCTGCAACTATGACTTGTTGTGTATGTGGTGCCCTTAGCCGTCACATTCACAGTGCGCAAAAAACTCCAACCAGGAACTCTTGGCAATCTCCTGATTCAAGACCTGCACTGTGGTCGCCTAAGTGACTCGTGAGTAGCAGAATCACACGTAATATAAAGCCAACACCACAAATTGTTGTGGTATTGTTGGCAATATGCTAAGAAAATCATATCACAATTCTTTTAAAGCTGGAATGTCCAAACTTTTTTAATCGAGGGCCGCATATTGAGGTGTATGCATTATGGGAGGCCACTGATCGGTGGTCAACGCGGTGAAATATTCCACTGGGTGCATTAAGCAGAGGTTAAAACGGTGCCCCACACCTTTATGTAGGCTTGTAATATTAATACCAGCTCTGTCGCACAATAAGATGTTAGTTTTTGAGTTTTAATCATGTGGAATTATCAACCTTGCAGTAAAACGTAGCATCTCTCTGTGTGCCAATTCAAAAATTGGACTGAGAGCCACATTTGGCCCCCGGACGGCCTTTTGGGCACCAATGATATAGAGCTTAGATCACATTTTCAATTTTTGTTGTTTATATTGTCTTTGAAAGGAAGTTATGTCTCAAGTTCTGAAAGTGTTTTACTGTGACTGGTTAAATAACCATATGAACTTGATAAGACTGACCAATAGGGATGTAACGATTTACTCAAGCCCGATTCGATTTTCAATTTTATGTTCCAGATTTTCGATTTTTCTCCCCCCACAATTTTTTTTAAAGAAAATTAATATGACTCATTCATACCAATAGATGTATCTTTTGCAGTTTGAACATAATACCACCATTAAGAACTTTTTTTGTGTTTTTTGTTATGCAACCCTCGAACGCCTCACAGCCTCCCGGTGCAGCCTTTGTAATCATAAGGAGGACAAAAGACCTGACAGCTCCCTGTAGATATTGGATTATTTGACAAACGGACATTTGATGTTTGTCAGTTTACGATCTTTGGTAAACTTCTGTCATAATGCTAAATCTGCGTTAGCCGCTAACGCTAATCTCTGACTGTGTAGCCGCTAACTTTTGCTGCACTGATTTTCAATGAATCGTTACATCCGTACTGACCAACAGAAGATTTAAACATTTAAGAAAATACATAGAAAACCAAACAAACAAGCAGAAACACTCAAGATTCAAGATATGACATTTTTTTCCAAAACAGCAGATCATCACATTTAGATTTGTATCGCCATATTGCCCAGCGTAGTCACAACGCAAAAGTGAAGTTTTTGTTGCTGGGTGATTGTCAGTGGGTCAAAGGCTGTTTTTGATCAGCCGCATTTTCAAATCTAGAAGCAACATAATTCTGTGAGTTCGGGGAGACCCTGTATTATTATTCAGTATTATAGTCGTAT
Organism: Proterorhinus semilunaris; assembly: GCA_021464625.1. Taxonomy (NCBI): domain Eukaryota; kingdom Metazoa; phylum Chordata; class Actinopteri; order Gobiiformes; family Gobiidae; genus Proterorhinus; species Proterorhinus semilunaris. The sequence goes on from CM038350.1 coordinate 7,601,221, forward strand.
ATATTTACATATATAGGTGAAACTGTTTTCACCTTCGGTCATGAAGAATTAACATTGGGTCCCGGAGCGCACCACATGAGAACCTCCAATATTATGCATTATTTCCTACTTTGGAAACCATAGCCTTGGATGTCTTCAAGTTCAAGGCATTTCTTTGTTTTCTTTTTAGAGCTAAATCTTGGTCTGTTCGTTGTGTTTTTCATTGTGTTGTCAATTCAACATTAGACTTTTATTTTTTGCACAAATTCATTGCTCATTTCCTGCTAATCCGCATCTGAGATTACTTTGAGCGCCGCATATACCATAATCTTCATTAGTATTCCTATATAATATACATGTCACGTCAAGCCGACCCAAATGCGCATAAACGCGGGGTAATTTATGCGTGGGGGGGGAAAGTAGCATTAGCCGAAGACTGACAGCCACGACGTCAATCAAACCCAGTGAGTCTCTCCCCCATTAATCACCGGTCATTACCCTCCCTGACAGGCTGCCATTTTGAATTTTCCAGAAACAAGATTTCACCTTTTTATCAAGTGCACACTGACCTTTTCAACCAAGTCCTCTCAATAAAATCCTTAATTAAGCCATATGTTTTTCCTCCCGCGGATAAAACGAGATTGGAATTCAGATATATCGAGATCGATGTTGGCGCGGGGGCTAACAACAGTTTTGCTTGTTATAACAGCCAGGTAGCTCAGATTAATAATAAGCATGTGTAATTTTTACAAGCGTCTTAATTAAAGTTGACCTATTCCGTGGCTGTCTAGTGGAAACTCCATGTGATGACTCTGCGAGGGATTACAGGGAGCACTAACTCATGAGAAGTGATATTAATTATAAGTAACGTAGAAAAAAGATCTTATGAGCTCATTTAAAAGGCCAGCAATCTGCTAAATCAACTTTATGTGTGATTTTAACCATGTTCTACAGCAGCTTCATGATGGAACAACAGTAGCCTCTGTTTACATTCCATTAAGAATGTAAAAAGAGGCGAAAATGCTTTTTGAGGATTAGTTGTTTTTTTTTGGAGGAAATGACTGTCAGGCACTAATTAAAGGAGTAACGTCACAACTGGACAGGAGAGTGACTAAAATGCATCAAGTGCCTGTTTTGTTTTAGGTCAGTTCGTCTTTTTCTTTGTACAAAAAAATGTCTGCCCAAATATGATCATTTTGCGATGCCTGTACAGCAGGGCTGGGACGATACACTTTTGTTGTGATACATGTTATTAAAACGAACTGCACTACTTTATCCTGATGAATTGAATAAGAAAGCACAAGTTGAGTTTTCAAAGGTTATTTTAAAGGGACTGTACAGAGTTTAAAAATGTTAAAAGTAAGTATTTTCATCCCCCCCACATGTTCCAGCCATGTCCTAATGTGTAGAATGAGCCCAGACCTGTTCACCACAACTGCCTCTAAAATCCAGCCCTGTCACTCAAAAAGTTGTTACTTCAGGTCCGAAGTGCCGTCATGCACGAGCTTAATATAGAGACTGCAGTTACGCATAAGACCTGAGGGGGCAGTAGTGAGCATAAAATGACCAACTTGCATCTAGTCTCTTTAAATATAAATCAGTCAGATGTTGAGTGAAACATTTTGAAAACTACAAATGGCGGGCACATTTTATAAGTATCCTAACCAATCAGCTCAACTTTAAGTCAACAATATTTGTATCATTTCTTTTTTTTTAGAGTTGAGTGTCAAAAGTATGGGGTCGCCCCATTAGTCCGATGTCTCATTATTCTGAAAATGTCCCATTGAGTAGGGGTTGAAAAATAAAATTAGCTTCAGGCAAGAGTCCACTGACCTTAAGGTTAGGGCCAATGGTTGAATATGGCTCTCTCATCCACAACACAACTGGGTTAGAGATGTCGGACAAATGGCACCTCTGCTCAATGGAAATCTTCAGAATAATGAGACATCGGACCAATGGCATGGCACCGAAAAATATTGCAATACATGAGCGATATGATAAGCATATCACACCAAAGACATATAGCGATATCCATCCATCCATCGTCTTACACTTGTCCGTTGCCAGGTTGTGGGGACAGCTGTTGGAGCTGTGGTGGGTCCACAGAAGGACGGCCTCATGGTTCTAACCGGGCCTGTTGGTCTCTCATAAGGGGCTTCTGAACCGCTCTTTGTCTGACCCGTCACCTAGGACCTGTTTGTCATGGGAGACCCTACCAGGGGCACGAAGTCCCCAGGATCATTCGGGTGCTCAAACCCCTCCACCACGTTACGGTGGCGGTTTCAGGAGGGGATATAGTGATATATATATATATATTGCAAAACAATATTTTGTCGCAGCCTTACTGTACAGTAATTTAACCTTGCCTGCAAAGCTGAATTCTAGCAGTATTTGTGAGTTCACAAACACACAGGAATCACTCTTGTGCTGCTCCCACTGACCTGTTCAAGTCCAAACCAAAGTGGTTTAAATGGGTTTAAATGGGTACTAGAACCTGCTTGTAGTCCCCAAGACTGATTATAAGACCCGAGGGGACCTGTCTTTTCAGTCTGTTGCCCCCAGACTGTGGAACAGTCTGTCTCTGCGTCTGGCCGACTCTGTTGACTCTTTTAAAAAGGATCTGAAGACATGTTTATTCAAAGGAACAGGCCACCGTTTTTCCATACTGAGACATGTTCTTACCTGAGCTTGGACAAGTTGATACGTCTGGTCTTTATATAATGCGTTTTATTGTAACCTTGTATCATAATGTGTTTTATCTCCGTAACCTAATGGACAGGTGTTGAAAATTAGCACATGTGCTATAACACTTTAAACAATGCATCTGGTTCGTCCAATGTTAATTGCTATGTCCATATTAAATAAATAAATAAATACAAATAAAAAAATGATGCATGCCGGTGGACAAGCTTGGTCGCTTCTAACTTCACCCCCGTTTGGAGCCATAGGAGGATACTGGGAGAGGCCAAATGCTAACAACATCTTTAGTCGTTTGGTCTTTGTGCGTGCGCTCAGTCATGCAGGACAGGTGCGTATCAACTCGTCTAAGCTCAGGTACAAACATAATCTCAGTGTGGAAAAACCGTGGCCTGTTCCTTTAAGAAAGATTTGGTTGATGGGTTTTCACTAGTGTCACTTTAATTTTACATATATATATATATATATATACATATATATTTTCATATTGCTTGTTTTTACCTATTGTCTTGTACAGCACTTTGATTTTATCTGTGAAAAGCGCTTTAGAACTAAACTTTATTTACTACAAACGCGGCGACAAACACGAGGTATGCTGCTACGCTGTACTTTACAAACGCTCATAACATTTTTCAAAACTAAACATGCAGTGTGCTTGATGCAATCTGCAGCAAAAGCTTCTCCAAAAGTGCGTCCTCTCCCTGAACAATTCAAGCTGGAGCGATCCCAGATTGATATCAGTGCTACTGTTATTGGCAGTGTAATATCCATCTGGCTTTTGTCAGGTTACAGTATTTTGAGGACCTGGAAGCCTCACGTGACTGAAAACACAGCTCTTAGTATTTTCTGCCGATCCATGTCATGTATACAGAGACCACGGGAACCTTTGAGACCAGAACAGAAACGCCAATGTCCTCTGAGCTGGAACTTCTCTTCAATCTGTCTCTCACTAATAACTAATATCCTCTCTGCACGTCAGCGCTACATTTAGTTGGTGAATTGAGGATGAACCCCTTGTTTGAAACACTCCTCTACTCGTGTTAAAACCTTTTCAAGAGCCGTGATCAGACTATGTAATAAGATCATTTCACCTTATAGCGCAGAACGCCCTGTTCCACCTGCTGATGTCACGAGGTAGTTCCCTCCTCCTCGGGGAAGCGCTCCCTCTGTGGGTCACATGACGTCACAACACTGTAAAGACAGCCTCTTATTGAAAATGGAGTTGGTGCAGCTCCATTCTATTGTGGTATCTACGGTAACCGTCAAAATGCTTCGTTTTCCACTTGGTTTTAATATCTCTGCAATGGCTGGACTAAACCGCATGAAACAAAAACTGTCACAAAGTCCAACTCTGTCGTCACATATGAACTAAGGTCAAACTCCCGTTTCATAAAGGTGTCCAGAAGAAGAGACAATATTCAGAATGATGAAAGGACTTTCAGTAATAGGATGAATGCAGCAGGTTTGTGAATCCAATCACTTCCAAATAATGATCAGGTAAAACATTTGGAAATGTTCTGTTTGGAGATTTATTCCCAAAAAATGTTTCTCTGCTCCGCCTCAAATTATGACATGACTTTCTAGAATGTTGTGAAGCGCAACCTATTATTTTAAAGCAGATCTTTCGTTGGCATAGTGACAGGAATTATTATTTGTTGTTATATTTCCGATTTGACACATTGAACATCTAAACAAATTAAGTTTAGATGAATGTCACACTCCAAAAGAGAATGGTATTGTTTTCATTGGCGTCCAATTGATTTGTTCCGACACAACATAACGCCGTCTTTCATCCTAACACCTTCTCCTCATGCGTCGCACAAATTGCGACCATTACCTCGGTGTTCGCCTTCAAGTCCTCATCTTTTTACACGCGTTTTCACTCTTATTTTTCCGCCCGGGCCAATCGCTCCTTTGTCGAAGTGCAGCAGGAACGAGTCCCCAGCCGCCGCTGCAGAAGGCTAAGCCCGGCGTTACGGCGTGACGCTAATGACCCTGTGTTTTACCAGGGCGCCTCGACGCCCTCGCCGACGCTCACCGCGGTAATCTGACTTCAGCCCGAAGCTAAAATAAATCCGAGCGGCTGCAAACTCTATGGTAATGCCGCTGATTTTCGAAGCATTGATCATTTTGAAATGTCACCCGGTGCGCGAATGTGGCGCCCGGGCGAGGGAGACTTGCAAATAGAAAATACGCGTGGTTTTAACTACTACTATTATTTCTGCTGTCACTATAACTACTACAACAACAACTACACAGGGGGACTATGGAAAGGTCCTTGGGTTAGGGTTATACAAAGTGTTAAAGTCACTTAAAACCAGTCTAAGTCTGGGTCAACAGCCCCAGGGGGAATCTATCTTACTCTTTCTTCTTCATATCACTGGCTTCACTTTCTGCTGAAGTCGAAGCACCAACATTTATTAAACTCATCTGTCTGTGAGTTGAAATCCATGCACTGGCCGGATCTCATCATATCTCTGGAGCAAAGCAGGGATGGGCCTGGTAAGTACCTGGATGAGAGACCTTGAGGGAATACCAGGTACAGTGGTGTGAGAGAGTGCTCGATGGTGGCCAGATGTGTCAGACTACCCAAAGGGCAGCTATTTTCCGTAATGCTCCTACTCCAGTATATGTAGTGTAAACCTGTTTTTAGGTTATTTATACACAGGCCTTATGTTATTTTTATTTGTTATAGGCTTTTTATTGTGTTGAATCTTATCAAGATATAAGGAAAGTAAGGCTGGGTACTGTTAAACGGTACCTACTTGGTACTGACTTAAAAGCTCCAGTAGGGGGCAGCATAAAAAAATAAACATTCTTTCGGTGTCAAGTTTCGGTACTTTGTTTGTACTTTGTTTGTACTTTGTTTGTACTTTGCACAGATAATTTTGTTGCTTCAGTAAAAATGCAGGCTGTTAAAAACAGTTAAAGCGAGGCGTGCAAAGCAATAACATCATCAGCTTTTTACCATCTGGAAAACATGGCTAAGATCAGAGGAATAGTGTCAAAACCAGACTTAGAGAGACTCATCCATGCGTTTGTCTCCAGCAGGTTAGACGACTGTAACGGCTGCTCACTGGCCTTTCTATACGAGCTGTTAGAGCTGCAGAACATCCAGAACGCTGCTGCTCGAGTCCTGACAAGAACCAGGAAATACCACCATATTAGTCCAGTGCTCCGGTCTCTGCACTGGCTTCCTGTCACTCAGAGAATAGAATTTAAAACAGCTCTGCTTGTGTACAAGTCTTTTCATGGTTTAGCACCAAAGTCCATCTCTGACATGTTAGAGCCGTATGAACCATCTCGGGCCCTGAGAACTTCAGGGAGGGGTCTCCTGGTGGTTCCCAGAGTCAGGATTAAACACGGTGAGGCTGCGTTTCAGTTTCATGCAGCTAAAATCTGGAACGGTCTTCATGAGGATGTGAGACAGGCCTCAACTCTGACAATGTTCAAATCCAGGCTGAAAACAGCTCTTTTTACTCGAGCATATGAAAACTGAAAGTATTTTATCTGCACTCTTGCCTTTTACTGTAATCGATTAATTTTTATGTTGATGTTTTAATGATTGATTTAATCTGTTGTCTTGTAATTTTATGCAACTGTGAAGCACTTTGAATTGCCTTGTGTATGAATTGTGCTCTACAAATAAACTTGCCTTGCCTTGTATTAGACATTTTTGGTTCAGAGATCCTTAAAAAAAAAAAGTAGACAGCTCATGATTGTTGTTTTATTGAGCCAATACACACGTTCAATGCTTTTAACATGAGTTTGTTTCATTTTGAAGTGAGCGCTCTCACTGTGTAAAGATCTTTGACGTGTGTTGTACTTTCGCTTTGTCATCAAACAGTGTAGCTTGTGTTTCTAAAAGCTTTGCTGAAATAAAACAGTGCCATGATGTGGATCTGGCCTGTTGCTGCAGCTCAGGAGGTAATAATGTCCTTTCTCCCTTTTTATTGCAAGTGCTCAAAACATAAAGTGTCATATGACGCTGCTGCAGCTTGTGTTCCTTTCAGTTGTGCTGCTTTAGGACGTCCTGAACAATATTTTTTTATACCCATGTTATTTTGATTAAAATAACATGTTATTTATTTGAATTAAAATAACATGGGTATAAAAGACAGTTAAGGCACCACTATCCAAAAAGCAGGTAAAGGAAAGCTGTTTAACCATTTTATTTTTGTAACACTATGTAGCACGATGTTTTGGAATAATTATATCAATCTACTCACAGTAAGCTACACCTCTCTGCTGTAGCTTTGCCCAGCAGCGCTGCAAGTTTAGGATTGCTTCTCTTGATAAAAGAAAACTGAACTACACGTGCGAGTAGCCGAGCAGCAACATGTTGAGGATCAGCCAGAGCAGAATAAACAGCTACACAAGCCAACAATCTAGACAACGCCCAAAAGGGGGGACAAACTTTCATCATATATCTTAGTATTGTTTTTTTATAGACTCCAAAATGTGTATTAAAACTATCAGCCGATATATAAAACTTAGTATCTTGATATTGGCTGAACTTATTTCAGAAAGTTGTTTAAAATATTGGACAAGGTGAGGAGCTTAAAATTTGAGGCTTATCCTTGTGATTATGAAGATTGTTTATTAACACTACATGACGCAACAAACAAAATAAGGCAATAAAGAAGTATTTTTATTTTACCCTGCATTAATTCCAATGATAATGTAGACTTTGTAAAAAGTTAAACATATAATAATGGGAACCACTTACTAAAAGTCAATATGAATCTGAATGAATATGTAAAAATGTATACATATGCATGTCTGCTATTCAATTCTTCATTTAAATAGTGTAATTTACATACAATGCTGTGGTTTGTGTGTACCAGAATAAGAAAGAAGACATCAGATACTGCTATGAACATAATCCTTTCCAGAGTTAAGTATCTGTTTCAGAGCCATCAGCGCAAGTTTATCAATTTCCTCCTCAGGCTGGATTTCAGTGTGGTAGTTCTTCACTGGGAAGATGACGTTGGGATTAAATCCCAGGCATGCATGTAAACGATCTACCTATAATAAAAACAACATTAGTAATGCTGTATGTGTGAGGTGTGAGCCCGGCATCAGGCCCAAGATTAAATAAACTCCACTCACTTTTAATAACAAACCAGCATTTACCTTTTCTTTTATTATTTTGCTTTTGTACACATTGTTGAGATTAGACTGAACTTCAGGACAAGCTTCATCAAGCTTTGTGAGAATAGCCAGCTGAGGTATTCCTATTGGGATTATGAATAAAGTACTGTTGTACAAGAATTTAAATAACAGTCATAATCTTACCCAGATCACTAGCTGCCATCCGGACCTTTCTCATCTTTGTGACGACGTCTTCATCCAGTAAATCAATAGTTGATGCCGAGACAACACACACCAAAACATGAGTTTTGTTGTTTATTGTGGGGCTGCTGTTGTAAAACTTATTGTCTCCGCTGATTCCAGTTTCTGGGTCAAACTGTTAACATAAGTTCACAACAGATTGTTGGGGGGAAAACCAACAAAACAAAAAGGAACAACACTTCTACGGCCTATACAGAACCTTGTATCCTTCCTCCACATGTCCTTTCAAAACCAGCTCCATGTCTTTTACTGTGATCCCCTTCTGCTTCTCCATGCCCATGAGGTCAGTGAAGACAAAGGGATAATAGGAACCACATTCCTTCATTATTTGACATGTTTCTTTCTGTACAGAGAAAAGTATGTAAATACTCTTTAAAAACAAATCACGCTGTAAAGGCCACATCATCTCTTGCTCATAGTGTGCTCAATCCACCACAAAGTAGTTTTTTGTAAGCAATATTATTGACAACTAACCATTTGATTGATTATTATGAATACAACCAGTGAACATACTTTTACTAATTTAAAACTAAAATAAGTGTTACTCAAAAGTAAAAAAAATATATATATATATATATATTTTTATGTACAGTATTTACCTTTTTTGTGAAGCTGTCCTGGCCGATACCATCTGTCAGAGCTTGACTCGTGATCTTTCCTCGTAAAGCACTCTCTATGGTGTTAATGAAGCTGGATTTGCCAGAACCCACTTGTCCATACAGCGTTACCCTGATTTGTTCAAGCTCTTCTTTGTCGGGTTTAAACTCTTTCATGTCCTTCAGGTATTCATTCTTTACCCTAAACACCAAGATCAAAACATACATTGTCCTCAACAAATATCGGCTCCCTTGATCAAACTTTCTTTACTCTAAGAAATGAGAAAAATACACAGGCCTATATATAATCTTACTTTGTGGGAATTTTCCTCCAAGGTTCACGAGGTTTACGAGAATGCCAAGGCATCTGAGAAAGTAAGAACTGCACTTAAAAAAAAAACTGTCCAGAAAATCCTTTATAAATGAATTCTTCTTGCAGGTGTCCTTGTTACCTTGTTGGCGTGGAGCTAAAGTCTGCATGTGACACTGGTGCCTCCAGTTAAATATGCACTTTTATGGTTTTATGGTCAGCCTGTCTTCTATCCAAGGTCTTTTGTTATGTGGTATGATCACGATAGTAAAAAAATAAAAAAAGTGTACTTGGTTCTCAAACTGTGGTATTAGTACTTAGGCATTTTTGGGTCATCTGTATTTGTAGAGTTTATTTTAATCCATTTACAGTTTAGTGTTGCATTTGCTGTAAATAGACTTTTTTATTTATTTTTTAAATCTCGTTTACACCCAGTTTAAACATAATCTAGTATCATTTAGCTCTATACAAATATGTATTCAGCTAACGATGTGAGATACAAAAAACAACCAATTGCAGCAACCGCAGAAAAACATGAATTCAAATTCAGGTGGGGACATTAATATTACTTTTTTGGTCAGGCATTAAAATATGACTGTTACCGTTAAGTTAGCATGCTAGCTAAACCTACAGGGGCCAAGTGCACCAGCTGGACGCTCCTTATCTGATCCGTGTGATTTAAATCTGTAAGTAATGACTTCCTCATTCTTAGGACCTGTGACCATCAGACTCAATCCCTCTGTCTGCCCTAACCCTAACCCTCGGGGCAGTTGTGACTCTCCCTCTGCGATGTCCTGTGTGCTTTCAGCGCTCACAAAAAAACAAACCCATCCACTGCTAAAAGGATAATTCTTTCTGTGCCACTTTAAAAAAACGACAACTTAGATTCCAGCTACAGAAATAGCTTTATTGCGACGAGGTCTGACAACAACATCTCATGCATCAATGCGGTAATCCTTCCTAGATTTAGGTCAACTTAAAATGGTAAATGGACTCAACTAATACATTCGTTTCAGTCACGTGACTTCTGTAGTTCTATCCGCCATTTTGAACACCGCTGGCTAGTCCAACAGTGTATCTACCTGCGTCTCAACTATTGAATTCAAGATGCTACATCAAAAAATTGCACACTTGACAGCAGATGAGCTGAACAGATGCACAAAGAAGATCGAAACCTTGGGATTTGATCCTTATCAACTGTCTGGAGATTTTTTAACACCACTTCAAACCAGTGACAGTTTACCGCATCTAACTTTTGCGGACATCTATTTGGTCCATAATCACCCTCCATACACCGGTGAAGCCCTCATGGCTTTTAAGAACACGGAATCCTATCACTGCTTTATCTCAGGATAGGTTACGGATATAACAATATACAGGTGAAGAGGCACAAAAAGTTCTTGGTCACAGGAAGGGTAAGTAAGTAATAAACGATGTGTCGGCACTCCTCTCTCTCAAGCACACAGTTAAGCTGTGGGTTGTTATTTTGTTTTAGACTATGAGTCGTGTTTTATCGATAGTGTATGGGTTTATCAGCTATGGATCGGGGTAACGTCAACAAGAGAAGTGTGTTTATGTGGTTCTACGACGGGCAGTTCACACGGGTCAGTCGGCTACATGTTAACCTCTTACCCCCCGCCTTAACTGAGCACATTTTCTCCAGTTTACCCAAAGCTTTTCAAGTGAGGCTTACAGCCTAGGCCAGAGTATATTCATGTAGGTAAACGGATAGCCTAGTGTTTGTTTGTAGCCTAGCCTTACTTGCGTTATATTGTTGCAACTGTTTCAACGCATTGCTTCACTTACCTGAAACAAAATGCTCACTGCACAGCTTGGAGTCGGCTGCTGGAGTCCAGTGGTCTCTCCTGATGGCAGTTATCCATTTCTTTCGACGAACTGGGTCTTTAGGAAACTTATAGAAAGCGAGTCCCTTTTTTTGAGACGGGGCATTCGTATGGCGGCCACAACAATACCTGACGTCACGGGAAACGCATGTATACAGCGCTTTATCAGGCCCAAAGCGCTTTACAGTAAGGCCCCAGTCACCCATTCACTCTCTCATTCATACACAGTGTACGCAGACACTGGCTAGGCAAGCTTGTAGGCACCACTCTTGTTGTGTTTTGGCTTTGGGAAGGTATAGAACAGGACCCGCCTTACCATTTTGCCAGTCGAGAAGTCTGCAGTAGTAACAGTTGTAAGGATATACCGTATGATTGGACAATGAAGGTTTTGGGGCGAGGTTCTGCAAAAGGTCAATACATAGCACCTTTTTCCTCAAGTGTTGGGTGTTTAATTTCCCATTTTACACTGTTAGACATAAACTTCTCCGACACCCCTCCCCTTTCCCCTGAATAGACAGAGATGCCCAGTGCAGGAGCATCATCAGAGCAGCCTTTGTGCTACTATTAGCTCGGAGTCTGTCCTCAGCTCCATGTATCACAGTCCACAATGGGGACTTAACGCGGCGACAGGGATTACATTGATCCGTGAAGCCGCTGCGTTCAAGGCTGGCTCTAACAGATAAAAACACAGAAATAATGATGTCTGGACAAGTTTGTGCACTCGGCAAAAAAATGAGTGGAGTCCCAACGGTCCTGCCTATGTGTCTTCCCTGGAACTTCTCTCCTTTTTACAGACACATTAGATAGAAATGAAGAGGGGGATTGCAATTATTTTTTAACAGCATGTTATGCTCTTGACAAGAAATGTGCCCGTCTTAAGCCAAGATGGGACAGTCTCAACATTAATTGGAAGGGCATCCATACTAAAATGTTAGATGTGAAACTATAAACTGCAACTGTGGCAAAGTTTATCATGAAAATATGGACATGGAGTGTAAACACATAGCAGCATATTCTAACCATGTCAGCCCAAGAAGAAGAAAATGAAGACGTAGAAGAAGAAAGAAGAACATGAAGAAGTAGAAGAAGAAAAGTACATGAAGAAGAAAAGAAGAACATGAAGAAGTAGAGGAAGAACATGAAGAAGTAAAAAAAGAAGAAAAGAAGTAGAAGAAGAACATGAAGAAGTAGAAGAAGAACATGAAGAAGTAGAAGAAATTGATGTAGCTGTAAACACAATTTGAGTGAGGAAACTTTCTGACTCTAGGAAGAACATGTTGGAGCGGTTTTACAGCAGAGCGGGGGTTCTCACACTTACATCTGGGGACCATCAGAGGTGGGTAATATATTGTCTACAAGATACTATTGAAATTGCTGTTTGGAAGATACGCAAATTTACAATATCGAGTTCATCGCCAGTGTCAAGAATTGAGGAAATTAGTTTGCAAAAGTATCGTATCTTCGTTATCAGGAAAATCCCCACAAATATTGAGAGAATCATTGTGTCAATATCGCCCAACATTAGGAACCACCAGGAAAATGGCATTCACTCTTGAACCTGTCCAGGAGTCAAGACTTTCAACAATATTAATAGTGGTTAATAAGGTTTATTTTATTTGTTTAATGTAATTTATAGCTACTCACATTGTAATTTACATACATAGTTTTAGTGATGGGATTCACGGCTCTTTACCGGGAGCCGAGTCTTAGGGATCCATTCATTTCAAAGAGCCATTCCAAGGACAAAGATAACAATAACACCAGCCAGATGACTCGATCGATAAAAGGCACACTTTTTTATTTAAATTATCTAAAATGGGACTAGACAAACATGTTTGTGAATAAAATCGTACTCGCTACAACTAATGAAAAGAAGCTGCAACTGTCGTACAATTGGTTTTAAGTGCATTTAGCTTTCACTTGTGTTGCCTGCTCCATTGTTGGGTGGAGAGTTCTGGGTATTAAGAACTGAAATAAAGATCCGTCAATTTTCAAAATTAAGATGCGATTCGAACGGTTCGCCTTAAAGAGCCGTTCAAAATAGCCAGTCGGTCATGAACGTAACATCTATACACAGTTGTAAATTATAAATGAAAGAGAAATGTATGTACAAAGATTATAGGATTTTGTGTAAACATTTATTAACCTAACGCTAAAACAAATACCCCTCCTGGAACCGCCACCTTAACGTGGTGGAGGGGTTTGAGCGCCTGAATGATCCTGGAGCTCTGTTGTCGGGGGCTTGGTGCCCCTGGTAGGGTGTCCCATGGCAAACAGGTCCTAGGTGATGGGTCAGACAATGAGCGGTTCAGAAGCCCCTTATGAGAGACCAACAGGCCCGGTTAGAACCATGAGGCCGTCCTTCTGTGGACCCACCACCTGCAGGAGGAGCCATAGGGGCTGGTGCAATGTGAAATGGTGCAGCTCCAATGGCTGCCCCCACGACCCGGCAACGGACAAGTGGAAGACAATGGATGGATGGAAAAAACAAATACTGGTTTTACTGACAATTACAATTTGGATTTATTCACACGTTAAAGTTTATGTTTACATTTTAGTTTGGATTCCCACACTTTAAACTCACTGTGAATGAAGAACAAATCTCCGACACTGTGTGAAGCGCTTTGGGGGACTTCTGTCATGTGAAAAACGTTCCGTCTTTCTGTTTTTCAAGTTAAAACAATTTTGGAGGATGCGGCAAAGATTTGAGAAGATATAATGGTGTTTAGCGAGACTGTTCCAGCAACTGTTTTGGCCGCGAATCCATCACATCGATCCAAAAGTGTTCCTGAAACTACGAATGTACAAAAAAAACACTTGAAACAGAAACAAAGACATAATATTTCTCCCCCAAAGTTGTTGCTCTCCAAAGCTCTGCCTCCGCTTGTTCCCGCACGTTAACCCTTAACTTCCCCCAAGCCCTTCTTTACTTTACCGCGAGTTAAACGGCGACTTAATACTTGCATCAGACCCGTATCTGACGCCGTGAGCGCTCCAGAGCTGGAGGACATAAATCAACAGGAACACGGCGCCTCAGCCTGGGGAGGGGAGAGTGGATGTGGCAGCTTGTTCCACCTGCGCCTGGCACCGTGCGCCTACTGCCTGCAAATTCAGACCCAGACCGGATATTTTTAGTAACAAACGCCATTGAACCGGTAACTGTTAATTAAACCAGCAAGAGACTTTGGCTGTGCGATGACGGGAGCGTATGATAGATTTGTTTGGAGGGGGGGGAGGGGATTTCGTCTCTGAGGAGGAGATGGAGAGGCTGAGGAGGCCGTTGGAGGAGCTTTGTTGCCCCAGATAGACACGTCATAGTTGAAGTTGGGATGACACTAGAATAGAATACCGAAGTCCATGTCATTTCGTGTGGGTGAGCGCATTCCGACAGAGATGTGGGAAAACCCGGGAACTCCTTGCTGTGAGGGAAGAGCACAAACAACTGAAGCAACTGTACTGAAAGAGAAAACAGGAAGTGTGTGGATATCTGAGCCGACTCGCGATGTTGCAGTGGTTCCAACCTGCAGTAAGAGTTTTAGTCTGATATTGAGCCAGATCTGCCTCTCCTCGAGTCCCTTGCCAGCGCTCACTTCAGTTGTGTTCTGTGTTCTGTTCTCCCTTGGTTTCGTTTGTTCTTGTCCCTGATCTTCTTTCTGTTTCTGTCTTTCGTGTTTTGCTTCGACATGTCAGGACTGCGACAAAAACTGGCGATGTTTCATGACCGAAAGTGTCCAAAAATCACAACAAAATCCAGGGATTACACAAAGAACTGAAGGAACAGAAACACAAAAGGAACACAGGAAATGAACACAGGGGAAGTAAAGCGAAACACACTCGATGGAATAAAACACAGGACTTTACCAGAGACAAAGACGAGAAAACAAGATCATGACAGCGCTCCTCGTGTGGTGCTGGATCGGAGCCTCCAAAGTCTCAAATCGTTAGGTAACAAACAAGAACTACGCTGTGGAAACCAGAAACCACTGCCATTGGCGTTCCTTTCCGCTCACATCCAGTCTTCCCGGGGCTCACATCGCACCATCCACCCTGTGTGACCCTTGAAACCAGGATTTTATTCGCACACGCATTTACCCGTGGCCCTTGCCTCGCATTTGAACACTCGACTGACTGACTTTGGGGACCTCGCGTGTGACTCGAACCTTTACAGAAAACGGGTAGTGTGTGGCAAAAGACTTGAAGATCCTCTATTGCCCAGGGCTTTAGAGAGGCAGCAATCCAAAGCGGTGTCGATAAAAAAAAAAAAAAATCTTTAATGGAGACTTTCGAACCAGATGGCTCAAATGGAACTATGCCGTGCGAGATCGTTTGTTGCAGTAGGCTGTAATTGACTGATCGGAAACAGAGTAAATACAATCTTTTCTATATTTAAACAGAGGGAAACTCTTATTAAGAGACAGTAGAACTCCCAGGATGCTTGCCTCTCCGTGTGTGAACATATCTCCAAACAGGTTATTTTTAGCCCAAACGCACCGATCCAGAGCCTGTTAATTACACCCTTCAAGGAGGAAGCAGGCGCCTCAAAGCTGCCGTTCCCGGGATTACTCCGGGGACTGAGCAGACAAGCCATAAAAACAAAATTAGACAGAGTTATTGTGGGCTGAGGGCGGCCCGAAGGCAGCACCTGGTGATTGTGTTTTCACTACGGCGGCCCGGGGCGAACGGAGCAGACGGATCTCCAGGAAAAGCAACACATCAATGGGATCATTTTAGGTAATTACTTCTAGTTTTTGTGATTTTTTAAAAAAGCTTCTGAAATGTTTCATTCATTTCGGTGACTGGAAGTGCATTTGGGTTTCCTCTACATGCTCTTCCTATTGTGACAATTCAGGATTGATAGAGGATTAAAGATCTGCCAAAGTGGGGGAGCAAATGAGGGAGCGGGAAATGATCTGTGCCACGAGAAACCGCGTAAATAGTATAACAGCCTGACATATATAAACACAGGAAGTTGTAGCTTCACTACGACAGCCTTCTGCGCCCCCAGGCCTGGAGCGCTCTTTCATGCTAATGAGGCTGAAACTCAGACCAGGACAGATCAATAGGCAGGTAATCAGCAGTGATCATCTGAAGGGCCGTTCAGATTGAAACTCAGGTGTAAGTTAGGTCGTTAGGACTTAGAACTACAAAGCTGTTTGCCTGCAGGAGAGCGTAGCCATTAATAGAGGGGAGGGACTGAGCCAAGCTAAACTCCTCCCACTGGTCTATATCTGGGCTGAGCTGAAACTTTAGAGATGCTGACAAAGCCTTTTGGATGGGAGGCGAAACGTTCTACACTTCAACTACGGTGTACAGAAGATGACTCAAGAACCTTCATTGAAGATGAACAACTCCTGTACGACTGAGAGCCTGCACAGACATCTATGCTGCTAATAAAGCACTCGCCTGATGCAGTTCGGATGCTCTCACTTCTTTCTCCGCGGTGTGTTTTGGGGTTGAGGCAGAGATGAGATCACGGTGCGCTTATAGAGGTCGACCGATATCTCTGGAATCGAAAGTGATAGAGACGTCCCGCTTTAAAATAAGCCCTCCCACAACTTGCTAGGCCTCAGGGGAACTGTTTTAGAGCGTGGTGTCCTGCACTGGAAAGCTCCTCCACCTCCTCCTTTCCTTGCAGCTCCCTCCGCTCCACAACAATCTTTCACCATCTTCTGGGAAGAGCATAGCAGACGAATATACCCCCATCTTATTCTCCAGTGAATGAACATGAGCCAGAACAGTAGTCTGAAGACCCGTGTGGCTTAGCTATGAGCCCAGATGCCTCCTCCTTGCTTGCGGCTTGTGTTGCTTTCTGTTGTGCTGTTTTAGGATGTACTTTTTTATACCCATGCAATTTTATTTCAGTTAAAACAACATAGGTAACGAAAAAAGTACAGTTAAGGCACCGGCACCGAAAAGCAGGTTTCGTAAGGTATCGGGAAAAAAACCCAGCCCTAGAGGTGATTGGTTTAGAGGAAGGCTGTGATTGTCTGACAGGAAGTAGGAACACTGAGAAATATACAGCCTTCCTGGTCGAGTATATGCTTCATTAACTCAGAAACACCCTTTTAAAAGCTCTACACAAGTAAACCGGCATTGTCCTGACTTTCCACAGTTCAACTCCCCGGACGTTTGTCTTTTTTGGCCGAAACATCAGCAGCAGTGGTTTGTATCGAGCGTTTACCTGCCGACCGAGCCACTGTGGCCTCCCCGGGCCCCTGGGTTTCCATTATAAAGATACAGAGACAGAAAGAGCATTGATCGGTCCCTGCTCCTCTTGCAGCCTGACCAACAGCTCTGCAAATTGGAGCTCTGTTCCCCTCCATTGACTCCAAGCATAAATGAGATCTACAGTGCGCCATTGTCAGGAATACGACTGTGTATTATGGGAACTGCAGCGCTGGGTTTGACTCTGATTTCGGGGAAAGAGGGATGTACCAACATATTACACACATTTTCTTTCCATTACCTTCTGCATTTACTGTACAGTAAAGCAGGGGTAGGCAAGTTTGCTTTGAGGACGTCCAATTTTCTTCATTGTTAAAAGGGCCAATTTTAGCCCAACGTTATGCACCACTTTCTCCAAATGCAGTGTTGTACACAATATATATGACCTAATTGGGTGTTCTGTTTGGATTAATTAATTGAGAAATGTTATGTAAGTACTCTCTGATTTGTGTTGTCATATTTCTCAAAATCATCTTGAGGGCCAGACGTTCAATGCTGGAGGGCCGGATTTGACCCCCCAAGCCTCACGTTGCCTGCCCCTACTGTAAAGCCACACGGCGGAACAATAAGGTGACAAGAGACACTAAACTAAAATCAAAGCATAAACAAACGTGCCAGCAATATTAAACATGCTCAGCCAGACACAGACAATGCTATTTTTGTGGTGGGTTAGCAAATTAGTGTTTAAACCTAAGAGCAACAGCTCCATGGAAACGATGTCCCACGTCAAGCACATTTTTGTATCAGATCTGCTATGAGGAGAGGCGAGGCGTCTCCTAATTTAGTATACTATTATGAACACAGACATTTGTGGGGAAAAACCAATGGGCGAGGAAAGCTCTTCTCTTTGGTCCTCATGGTGGGGAGTTGACACTGCTGTGGTACCACCCAGGGCGACTCCGAGAGACACTTTGGAAACAGGATTCTTATGTAGCTTTGAACCTCGTTTGTCCATATGACCCGTGTGACGACGCTGGGCTATGTATCATATTTTTAACCACGCTGGGTTTTGCATATTACAAATAAAAAGTGGAAGCCTAAATCTGTGGTTTGACGCATTTTAATCGCACTTGTTTTTACAACGCGGAACGTTTCTCACTGGATGAGTTTAGGCGGACCGATTATACTGGAGCACCAACTAGCGTTCAGACGACAACAAACCACAGTGAACATGGACAAAGAAGCTGATGAGACCTCTTTGCTTGGCCTTGTGGATGGGAACTTTTGCTATAAAAAACGAATGGAGTGTGCAAGCTATGCAACAAGGACTTCGCATATCACCGCAGCACATCGAGCCTCAAGTATCACCTCAATGCTAAACATACCGTGGACGTTAGCCCGACTCCGACTACAAGGACCCACACTCTACCAGATGGCTGGTTTAAGGACCAGGATAACCAAGTCCACGTCTGAGAAATTAACCAACGGCCTGGCTCACTGGATTGCACTCGACTGTAGACCATTGGAGTGGTAGAAGATAAGGGCCTGCAAAATGTACTACAGATTGCGTTGCATTGTTATTAAGAGTTGGACTGAAATTATGATTTTTTTTTTTTAAACCAGCTGTTGCTAAATCAACAAAGTCTGTTATGGCCTCTGAAGCAACAATAAACAATATTTATGTATTCAGTCATTATTCAATGGTATACTAAAAATCCATATGAAAAAACTTACTTCTCACTGTTCTCAGGTCAAATATTTATATGCGATTAATTTCGATTAATTAATTACAAAGCCTCTAATTAATTAGATTAATTTTTTTAATCGAGTCACGGCCCTAATTTAAATACATTCAGTCAGACTCCAACTCCTTTATTTTGATGACCCACCGCATGTAATAAAAGGGTCGATGATTTACTTGATTATTAGGAGTGTGTTCGGTGTCGCAGGAAGTTTAGTTTCTCATTGTGATGAAACACATGACCTAGAATGTTTCCTTTAACTTTATAACATGTTGCAGCAGGTATCCCTACGCTCAGCTCTACTTTTACTGTTGAACTGGATCAAAGTGAAAAAGTATTCTGAGTTGGATGGTATTCATAAGATTCTGGAGCAATACCACGTTGTATCAGGTCTTGCAATCCTTCTGCTCCGAGTTTCCCAGAAGTAAAAAGAAGTCAGACTACTTTGGACAAGGAGCCTGTCAAATATCATTTACTTTCATTTCATTCATGCTGCTCCGACTGTGGAGGTGTAAGAAGAACAGAAGAAAAAACATGACTAACAGAAGCTGTAGCTATACGTCTAAGGCTGCCGCACTTATCCACCAGTCCTCATTATCAAGATGCTAAACCTGGAAGCCAGGAAAAAGTAGCTCTCTCACGTCACAGACAACCAGAATGCAGATGGGTCTTTGGTTCTCGGATTCGGTTTGGTCTTTGGCCTGGATCTGATGGTCTCTACTGTGGTCTGAGACAACAAATAGTTTTTATTTACGGCCCAATATCACAAAAAGCAGTCGCCTCACGGGGTTTCACGAAGATAGCTGATTAGATCAAACAAAGGCGATGTATTAATATCGTTGGATGTCCCATGTCCTTAGACCAAAGTGCGGACCCGTTTTTGTTGGTCCTCAGGCTTCTTGCGGAGTTGGCAGACGTTGCCAGAGTTTGTACATTTTACTGCAAGTTTATTCTATTTTACACAACTATGACACAGAGACATTCAGGTTCCAAGCCGAATTAAAGGTTTGGTTGCACAGTTGAATCCACCACTCAACGCAGTGACCAACAATAAATGGCCCACGTAAGCTTAAACATCTATCCCTTGATTAAAAAAGTTTGGACACCCCTGCCCCTAGACACTCCTTTTCCATTAAAGACAAAAAAAAAATCATGGTAATATCGACTCATGGCCAGATTATATTAGACTCGATACTGTGCTTTCATTTGACCCTTTTAACCAGGAACGTTTCCCTGAGATTCAGAATATCTTTTTTCCAGGCCTGGCTACTGTACATGTTTTTAGTGGTAGAGAAAACCGTAGCACCCAGAGGAGACTACTGGTCTGGTCACTTTGGTCAGAACTCTGGTCTGGAGTCCAATACTGTTATTCTCAACTGGTGTTGCTTAGAAACCCACCGTTGACCTATGATGATGGACTATGATTAACTTAACATAACACATTTTGCAAATTCAGCGTTTTAACTTTTGAGAACAGGAAGCTTAGCCATAGCTTGTGGCCTAATAATATATAGTAAAGTCATTATGATAATTACGGTCGTTATAAAGAAGTAAAGTTGTTTTGTATCATCCAATGTAGGTCTATTTATTTTAATGCAAAACAATTAAAGCATTTTTCATTTTTAGAAACGGTGCATGTTTATTAAACAGCTTTTTAAAGACAAAAACTAAAAATATCAGTTCTTTCCTTTCATTCGGTCGATAATCGTGAATAATCGTAAAATCGCAATTTTCTCTCTCACAATAATCGTGACTCAAAACATTTCAATCGGGACCCCCCTAATAGAGACTTGGACATGGGAGCGATGGGTGCACAGCTGGAGATAGAGCATCGAAAGGTGATTATCGGTGAGCAATGCCATTGATTTACTCCAAATGAAGTCCGGATACAGATCGGCGGGTATCTAAAGACGATACAAATGACTGCTGGTCTGACATTGATCCACGAGGACGGAAAACTACTCTTTTTCGATACAACAGGCCGAAATCCTCTCGTTTGGGTAAAACATGAGCGGTCTGCAGGCAGAGATGACAGTCGTAAACGTACGGGCGCGGTGCCGTTTCCCGCAGCAGCTTGTTTCTCCGCGCTACATTTGCTCGGCGCGCACGGGCCCTCCCTGCTCCTCTCGGCTAATGTTCCCAAAAGCGGAGAGGCTGAGGCTTTTTCGGCATAATTGATTGGGACGAACATACGAAGCTTCGCCGTGTACAGTCGGCGTCAGCTGGCGTCACAGTCGGAAGGAGCGCGGCGCAGATGTACGGTATTACAAAACGGGGGGGGGAAAAAAACATAATTGAATCGTTTGCCGAGCATATTTCCGAGGGGCGCGGTGCGTGGAGACCAGACGGAAACCAGTGGGCTGTTCACGGGCGCTTCCTGCAAAGGCACAATACGGACATTTTAGGGTTTAACAATGGGATACATTTGGGCGTTAATGTTGGTCCTCTACAGTAAAAAGCTCGGGCACCAAACCGCTGTTGCCGTCTCCCCACGTTGGATATGGGAGGATTATTTGGCTTAAAACCGCCGACTGTAAAGTGCTCCTTCGCCTGCGGGCTTCCATATAAAGCAGCACTTGAGCAAAAAGCGCCTGGACAATCGTTAAGACCAACATAGCTTGGAGGCATCCTGCTGTTTCTGATGTAAAATGCAGAAAACACCGTCAATTCTGTTAAAATTTCCGTACAACACAGCCTATGGTGTCTTAATATGAAGTCTAGCGTTGTCATTTGTAGACGTGGTGCTTTACTGTGGGCTACAGTTGGGAGATTTGGCCCCTGGTGTTTTGGCGAATGAGAACATAGGCCCTTCTCTGAGCAAACTAGCCTACCCCTGTTCAAGAGTCTTCGTCAGCAACTAATGGTCTTTTGGCAACAGGCTGAGTCCAACACCGGTCTCGTAGGGAAGGATTAGGAGATAGATAGATACATAGATAGAAAAAGTGAGTATACCATGTGGAATTTCTTACATTTCTGCTTAAATTTGTCATAAAATGTGGTCTGATCTTTATTAAAATCGAATGAATGATTAAACAGTGTCTGTTTAACCACCCAAACATTTACATTTGATCATCTTTTTATTGGCCATAACATGGAAACATTCACAGGACAGGGAGCAATAAGTGAGTACACCCCCTGAATCTCACTGAACTGCAGCGGTTTTGTAAAGAGGAACGGTCCGAGATTCATCCTGATCGTTGTGAGCGTCTGATCTGCAACGACAGGAAAACAGTTATCGCTGCAAAAGGATCAGCAGATATTTAATACAGGGGTTCACTTACTTAGTCCATGCATGTTGTGAATGTCTCGGGTCAATTCATTTCTCCTTTGATGATATCACATTGTCCGGGCCCTGAGGCAACAAAACAGCCCCACACCATGATGCTCCTGCCCCAGACTTCACAATGGGGAGAGGGTTTTGATGTCGGTGCTGTTCCATTTGTCCTCCACACATGACGTTGTGTGTTCCTCAAAATTATCCAACTTTGGTTTGCGAAAGAGCCCTTGGATGCTCCACAGCACTACAGGCAAAATATACTGTGGACTGATGGACCCAAAGTTGAATAGTTTGGGAGGAACACACAACGTCGTGTGTGGAGGAAAAATGGAACAGCACCAACATCAAAACCCCATCCCCAATGTGAAGTCTGGGGCAGGACGATCATGGTGTGGGGCTGTTTTGTTGCCTCAGGGCCTGGACAACTATAAAGTTTATCAAGATATTTTGCAGAAAGACATTCACAACAGCACGTGAATAAGTGAGTACACCCCCGTATTAAATAGCTAGCTGACCCTGTCATTGAAGATTAGACGCTCAGGATGAATCTTGGACCATTCCTCTTTACAAAACTGCTGCAGTTCAGTGAGATTCAGGGGGTGTACTTACTTATTCCACGCTCTCCTGTGAATGTTTACATGTTACGGCCAATACAAATATGATAAGATCTAAATGTTTGTGTGGTGTTTGTTCAAGCAGACACTCGTGATTTTAATACACCACATTGTATGACAAATTTAGGCAGAAATGTAAGAAATTCCACACGGTGTACCCATTCTCAAAATAAGGCATTAAACATCCACTGAACTTTTCCAACCCTGTCCCAGTCGTCTTACCTTACCTCCCCCTGCGTCTGCTGAGCAAACTGTAGAAAAACAGTTTAAATAAAGCAATGATTTATGGCGGCATCTTTCATTTCAAAACCCCCCGATTGAAAACACAGAAAGGTGTAATAAAAAGTCTTTAATGAAACCGCGCTGCCAGCGGACGAGATTACCCAGGCAGGCCGCGTTCCTCTGTCATTTCAGGGAATATTAAAACACTCGACAAACTCCGTTGGCAAATCGCGATCCTGACTCCGGAATAAATGGATTTTTCCTCCCAGAGCTGGTGCTGAATACCATATTGCCGTACATGCTTATCTGGTCCCGAAAGGCGCCAAGGAAAGAGAATGATTTAATGCACGGCACACAAAGCGAGCGCGCAGAAATTAAAGACAATCAAACACGGGCGGCACCGGGCGGCCGATAGCGACGGCCTCATTACCGGAGCTAAGCATTGTGGGAGATGAAGTGAGGAGTTTTGAGGAGCAGGAGTGGTCGTTCTGAGGCAGGTCACCGCGTGGTCAAGTACTTACTTTTTTTTTTTTTTTACTACAAACAGTGACGATTCCTTTTATTTTGGATTCAATCTCCGTGACCTGACCCTGATGGGACCACAGAAACGTTCCGAACGACCTGCTCGGCGAGACCCTCGGCCCCATTGGACCGGTTGGTTTAGTTGACACCTGTATTTTTTCGTGACTACTTAATTTTGTTGAGACACACTGTTAGTTCCTTGATTTACTTCTTTTTTTAACCCCTACCATTTTCTCTAGTTTAACCCAAATCTAAAAGCTTCTCGACTGGAGCACTGCACATATCAATCAATCTTTGTTTATATAGCACTTTTCATACATTGTGTTTTATTATTTTTGTATCCCGTTTTTAATCACGTTTTTGTGGCTCTTTTTTTCCTTTTTTAATTGTGTTTTTTCCGTTATATTTTCATCCTTGTTTTTGTCGCTATTTTGACGCTGTGTTCAAGAAGCCAAACCGGAGAAAATGTGCCCGGTTCAGGTGGGGGTTAAGAGGTTAAGAGCCAAGTTGTAGTTAATGGTTTGGTCATTTTCTAGTTTACTCTTATTTTTTGTTTTGTTAGTCCTACTTTTGTTTTACCCATCGTTTACCCTTTTGTTAAAGTTTTCCCTAATTTGTTAAAATAAATCGGCAGTATTAGTTATACCATCGCTTTGGTGTTACTACTACTGTATAGCAACTTACACTGTACCTACCAAATGTACAACAGATACATAATACAAATAAAGTGTTACCCTGACAACAAAGTTTTTTCTTTGGAGCCTCAGTTGTGGAGTAGAAAGTATTACATTTATCTTTCAAATGTAGTTAAAAGGATTGATTCAAATTAAAGGTACTTCATGTAGTTGCTGCTGGGGAATTAAAAGACGACTCTAACTCGCATGAATTACACCAAACACCACTGTTTTTTTTTAAATGAAACTACATTGTAACATAAAAAGCTCCAAAAATAATCCAGATCAGTGAACGACGCTCATCAGTATAGCCAATGAGATTCCTGTTTTTCAATCTCCTTTGCAGATGTGCTCATCCCTAACCAAATACCCCATTTTATTTCCCACAATCCCCTTTTCACCTGTCATTTCCTCGGATGTCTTCTTCTCCTCTCAGTTCTCCACAGAAGTGCCACATCCTAAGTTACCAGAAGACAATCGCAATGCAGATTTTGTTCATGCGTTTAATCATGTGTTTCTTGGGGAGTCCTCACCCCAGAAGACACTATTGTACATGTTTTTAGTGACAGTGGAAGTACCCGGATGAATACCTGGAGGCTAACCACTGTGCTCCTGTGGGAATGCTGATTTTCTCCGTGTGAAGAGAAGCATTAGAGACACCGGAACGTTTGCCTGTTTATCCACATGATGAAATAAAATAAAATAAAAATGTTGCTGATGTGCTGTCTACCATGCCGCCTGCTCGCTGCTCCCCCCTCAGACCCAGGGAGAGGGCCTTATCTGGGGCTGCGCGTGCCCAGTGTCACCGAGAGAGAATCCTTCAGTCTGTTTATACTGCAGGAATACAGAGGAGACACAGGAGCTTTGGACATAAGGACAGCTCCGATACTTAAGAGCGAAGATTCTTTTAAACTTAATATTGTCCCCCATCACACACATGCCAGCAGTTATAACAGTGCTTTATAGTTGAGTACAGCCAGGTGATTCTGACCATCAGCCTGGCTCGACATCTGAGATGAGCCCCCAGGCGCTGCACTGGGGGTCGCCCGCGGCTCCTGACGGGTCACCCCTACAGGGACAATACAGTACACGTTAAAGCTGCCTTAATGTCTTTTTGAATTTTTTTCATCAGTAGGTGGAGAAGTGAACTCTGCTCCACCACCACCCCTCCCCTCACCTGGCTTTCCCCCGTCGCCCACGCCCCTCACTCCCCTCCACACTGTTTAGACCACATGCTGCTCTGACTGCATTCAATGAGCTACGGAAATCTCATTAACCTTGTGTGAAACAAACATTCATCCGCATAAATAAGATATGTACAAAGTAGATATTTTGAGATTTACATTTATTTGCTAAACTGCAACATTTAGAACATAATAATTCCATTTAGAACTAAGTTTACAGCGCAGTACTTTTTTTTTTTTTTTCACCCTTGAACGCCTCAGCCTCTCCTCCGGTGCTGCTTTGCTTTGTGAGGGGAAAAAAAGGAGGAAAAAGACCTGACAGCTCCTGTAGATACTGGATTAATAAACAAACGGACATTTCACGAGGATTTCAGCTGCACCAGAGCGGGTCGGTCAGATGTTTGTCAGGTCACCATCTTTTTGTCATAATGCTAAACTGTTAGCCGCTAACTGTTGCTGCGTCTTTGTTACACTTCTTTGTTACTTACGAGTTTAGGTTTTGGAGGCCGTGACCCGACACTCAATCCACACATGAAGCACCACGACAAATCGGCGTTTGCAAGAACGTTTCTCCTCGAGCTTAATATTGGGGTTAAACTCCTCCAGTGTGTCCCTAGCTCAAATAGCCACAGCTTCCCTGGGGTAGAATGACAGAAGTCTGGAGGACAATCCGCGTCATTGGCCCGTCCCACCACTAATCACTCTCACACCACATTCACACAGGCTATAGGTGAATGAAGTGTCTTGCCCGAGGACTCAAAACTGCCGCGAGAATTCCCAAGGGTTGGAAAGCACATGTTCAGAGAGTCATGAAGACCCCTTAAATTAATTTGTTCTCTAAAAGTACTGGGGGGGAAAAACTGTCAGTGTCTGGGATGCTGAAGGACACCCCGAACCTGAGAGACCTGCATGTTATTCTGGGTGAAAACTACATTCATTCTTAATAATTAAACTCTACATCATTCGGCCT
The DNA here is from genome assembly GCA_021464625.1 of Proterorhinus semilunaris. Classification (NCBI taxonomy): domain Eukaryota; kingdom Metazoa; phylum Chordata; class Actinopteri; order Gobiiformes; family Gobiidae; genus Proterorhinus; species Proterorhinus semilunaris. Next base: position 7,627,372 of record CM038350.1, read on the forward strand.
GTAATTGGATTTTAATCATCTGTGTAATGAAAGGCTGCTAAAATTATCCCGAAATACATCAGATCAGGGCTAGATTTCGCGTGAAGGAAAGGCGCTGAAATGGGGAGCGACGCCGGCACATGTTTGGGATTTAGAGACGGGAAAGATAGCGTTTCCATCGGATGCTTATCCACCCGACCGCCCGGGTGTCATGGAGGTCGGGTCGTTTATGTGCGTAAAATGAGAGGCTTTGCTGTGCAGCGGAGCGAGACCGTGTGCACAAATATATGCACCAGCCATTTCCCAAAGTCGTGGTCCCTTCATCCATTTTCATTTTTCAGGTTTTGAACCAGCTTCTTAACCTTCATTAATGATGTTTCTCCATAGATTAGAATATAGGAAATTGTGAAAAAAAATCATTGTCACTTACATTGTGGCGGCAACATCTTCACATTTAATAATATTTTGAGGGATTTTCCAATATCTAATTCATCAGTGGGTCCAGAGTTGTAGAAGAAAGTTCAGGTGCTCTTCGAGGAACAAAAACATAGAGAACATTGCATGAGGACAAAGAAATGTCCGAGGCACTCTGAGTGGTAAGATAAAAGTCCTTTAATGAGCAGGGGACATATTTTGAGGGATGTTCCCATATCTAATTCATAGCTTCTTGATTTAATAAGTGTTGTACCCCCAAAAAACAGCGTATTCAAAAACCAAACACGACCCAAAATCTACGTTGAACAAATCATTGTGTCTAATATTAAGACTAAATAAATTCATAAATTTAAGCCTGGCTCAATCCGTTATTCAGATTTTATTGATTTTGTCACGGAAAATGTTGGCAGGTCAAGGTCAACTTTCAATCAAATCAAATTCACTTTATTTATCCGTTAGGAACTTCCTTTGCAGAGGAAGTGCCAGTACGGGTCCAATAAAAAAATATTAAAAAAAGGATACAAAAATTATTACATTTTCGATTTTTAAATATATATTTTAAACTATTTATAGGAATATTATAATTATTGGTTTATTTGACATGGACATAACAACTGCATTGGACAAACCAGATACATGTAACTGTGGCTACAAATGTAGCTTACCACCATCAGCACGATGAAGCGCTTTGGGTGTGACTTGTGTCATATGAAAACGCTATACAAATAAGATTCCCTTCCCTTCCCTATTCGATATGCAGCTCTCAAAAAAAGAATAGGATTTTGTACAGGATTTTCTATAGGATTTTTACTGGATATTACCTTCAGGATCCTATAAGAACCCTTGGTCATACTACAGGGTTTTATTATTTTAGATCTGTTCTAAAATAATAGGAAATCCAAAAGGATTACATTTTACAGGATTTCTATAAGATAAGATAAGATTTCTCACAATGGAGAAATTTTCTTCTTAGAAACACTCAGGGTGTGCAAATAGGCAGGACATGTGAGAAGACAAAAAAAAAACAATTAAATAGTAAATAGTGGGTATCTGTAGTACAATGACTACCAAGGGCTTTGTGGGGACAAAAGTATAAACATTAAATAATTAAGTAAACAGACTATAACCAAAAAAAAATTATAGTCAGTGTTAGCAGTGCAGGTTTACGTCATAGTGCAAGGGGTTGATAAAGTGACGCAGGTAAGTGATGTAAATACAGGGATTTAATGCATGTATTGCAGTAAATCATCCTATCAAATCCTATTGGAATTCTTATATTCCCCTTTTGCTTCTGTTCCTACACCTTTTGGAGCCGCGACCCCCACTATAAGAATTAATGGGGTTTGTTAGTAATTATCTGAATATAACCAATTACAAGTATCTTCCATTAGAGGAGAACGTTGCTGTGGAAACTTGCTGTAGAGTTCCTATGGTGACATCATTTGCATAGAATGACATCACCATCAGAACGCCGTTGCTATGGAGTTCTGGTGGTGATTTGCATAGAATGTTATGTTCAGAAGTTTTAGTTATTTCACAGCTTACCTGCACATGCATTACTGTCCGCCCTGCACTCGAGACGCACGCATTTGCACGACTCTGAGCAAAACTGACCGTATATTCTCGCTTTTGACGAAGTGAATTAAGGAAAGTAGAAGTTATTCTCATCTCCATCAAGGAAAGAGACAGGCCTCAACTTGAAATTACCTCAGACCTCGAACTGAAGTTATTTTTCAACAAGGAGACCACAGACTGAAGCATCTAACATGGAGACAGACAGGTCTCAAACTGAAGTTCGCTTCAACAAGGAGAGCCCACAGACTGGAGCCTCCATCATGGAGACAGAGATGCCGGAGGAGGTTTATAAAACTGACCTAACTCGCCTGCATGACCTTGCCATTTTGCACGATTTACACGTGCAGTTCAAAGAATTGAAACACATCGGCACCCCGCAGGAAAGAATCTTCCAAATGGAGTTACGTGTGGGGAAGTTTGTCGGCTTTGGCAGTGGACCGACTAAAAAGAAGGCCAAATTAGAAGCTGCCAAAGAAGTAGTGAATAAACTGGCAACGCTCCCAGTGCCAGAGACTGTGACTCCGTACTGGAGTAGGCCCCACACTGATCTGGTGGACATTGAGGATCGGCAATATTTCTTTTTGGACAAGAATCCTGTCTGCGCCCTTGTGGAAGTGCTGATTGTGAGGCGAGAGAAGGCCCCGGAGTTCACACACATCAAGACCACTTATAAAGGCCACGTCCCCTGGTACACGGTGGAGGTGAGAGTGGGCGAGATGACTCTTCAAGCTGAGGCCCCTCATAAGAAGAAAATTGCAAAGGAAATGGCTGCCGAACGCATGCTGGAGATGATGGGATTCGAAGAGCAAATGAGAAGGGACCAATTGTTTGCCCAGGGACACCAGCGAGTGTTTATTCCTCCATCCAGGTTAGCCCAAGCTCCCAGGCCAGTAAAACTACCTCCGACTACAGCGACATGGACTAATCCTCCTGAGGTCCCACAGATTACAGTGGACAATGGACCAAAGGAGGTCAAATTAAATCTCTCAGAGGTTCCACAGGCCTCCAGCTCAGCACAGTGCTCACCTCCACAGAAGCCTGCAGAGTCGATACCTCCAGAACCACAAGTCTCTACCCCAGAACAGCTCACAACACCACAGGATGTGACCAGGAGTACTGACTCGGTCACTCCAGCAGAGGGTGCTGTCCCAGAGGTCTCCACCTCTGAAGATGAGCAGTTCTCAATGACACAGACCATCCCTGATCCCACAGAGCCTTTAATTCTAGTAGAGGACTCCACCTCCCCAGAGGACATTACTGAACCAGAGACCCTGACCTCTGAGCAGCCTTCACCTCTACAGGACACTGTATGTCCACCAGAGGACCTAAGTGAGGACGTCACTGAACCAGAGACTCTCAGCACCGAGAAGCCTTCACCTCTACAGGACACTGTATGTCCACCAGAGGACCTAAGTGAGGACGTCACTGAAACAGAGACCGTCAGCACCGAGAAGCCTTCACCTCTACAGGACACTGTATGTCCACCAGAGAACCTTAGTGAGGAAATCACTGACCCAGAGACCATCAGCACTGAGCAGTATTCACCGCTACAGGACACTGTATGTCCACCAGAGGACCTAAGTGAGGACGTCACTGAAACAGAGACCGTCAGCACCGAGAAGCCTTCACCTCTACAGGACACTGTATGTCCACCAGAGAACCTAAGTGAGGACGTCACTGAAACAGAGACCGTCAGCACCGAGAAGCCTTCACCTCTACAGGACACTGTATGTCCACCAGAGAACCTAAGTGAGGACGTCACTGAAACAGAGACCGTCAGCACCGAGAAGCCTTCACCTCTACAGGACACTGTATGTCCACCAGAGAACCTTAGTGAGGAAATCACTGACCCAGAGACCATCAGCACTGAGCAGTATTCACCGCTACAGGACACTGTATGTCCACCAGAGGACCTAAGTGAGGACATCACTGAAACAGAGACCGTCAGCACCGAGAAGCCTTCACCGCTACAGGACACTGTATGTCCACCAGAGAACCTTAGTGAGGACATCACTGAACCAGAGACCCTCTGGGACCATGTCAGTCCAACAGAGGGCCTTGTCCCTCCAGAGGACTTAATGGAAACAGAGGCCTCTGTACCACAGCGGTTCTCAACGGCACTGGATTTAACCAATTCCGCTGAACCCACTCCATCAGAGGACCTCCCTTATGCACTAGAGGACTTCACCGATCCAGAGGACTCCCCTTATGCACTAGAGCTCTTCACCAAACCAGAGGAGTCCCCTTATGCACTAGAGGACTTCAGTGATCCAGCTGTCTTCAGCACTCCACAGCCCACTCAGCTATCATCTCATCTGGATCAACCAAACCTTCCAGCAGCAGGAAGTTTAACCAAGGCCTCTGCTCACTCTCCGAGCTGCACTTATCCTCAGGATAGTGTGATGCCACAATCTTCCTCCACTGCTCACAGTTTGGTCAAAGCCATGGCCAAGAAACTACTCCAAAAATCCCCTGTGTCTCTTGACACTCAGCAACAAGTGGACCTTGTTCACAGACTCAGAGAGGTGGAGAGCAGAGTCCTGGTCCCTGAGAACCTTGAGCTCAGAGCCAAAATGCTGACAATAATCGGCAAAGCAGCTGCCAAAGGCCTGCTGCTGGAGTTTTCCTCCTCCTCTACGCTGTTATCACAAAGTGAGGAAGATTTTATCAAGGCCACAGTCAAACATCTGCAGATCCACATCAAGAGTTCACTGAACCATTCTCCCACTGCAAAACCGTGGCACAAAAGAGTCGTAAGTAAGGTATTCAAGAGAAACAGAATCCCCGCGGGTGCATTCAGCGACTACCTGTCATCAGAGCCGAAGGTCTGAATCAGACCACAACAGCCAAAACCTTTCTTCTTGGAGAATTTTCCAAATTTTTGAAGTTGACACCGCAAATAAACATAATCCTGTAATTCAGACATAGATTCCCCAAAGCCCTCTCAGCACCATCTCATCCCAGCCATACTTTAAAAAAAATTAAACATGAACCCTATTATAATTTTACATTCAACCTATTTTTGAAGAATCATTCAGATGAAACAAAAACTAAAAACATAGGATTATAATCCTAGTGTAGCTTAAATCATTAACTGGACTGGTTTTGGTTGAGTTGAGGATGTTTTGTTTCTCTTCGCAGAAGGTTCTTCTTTATTCTTGTGGTCAGAATGCGACAATACACCCAAGCTAGAACGGTTCCATGACCAACTCGGGAACCAAAACTGCCAATAACCATCCATTCAAGTTGTTTAAAGTAGCACTCAATTCAGAAGTGATGCTGTTAAATGAACTACTTGAATAGGAGGCGTTTGGCATGAATTGAATAAATGAATTAGCATACATGGTTAAATAATATAGTTTTATTGGTGCTGGGGGGTAAGTGGGGCAAGATCATTTAGCTGTTTCTGCTCGCCACCACTCCGACTTGTTGAATCGTCTGCCAGGACTTCAGAACAATTAACATAAGCTACGAGATCTAGCATTAGCACGTACCATTGTTATTCGCTGAATTGTGCCAATCGTTTAATAAAAAACATGAGAAATCTTACGTAGGCTGGAGTTTTTGTTGTTTCACATGTGACAAGATGTAATTGCAATTGGCCTCATGGTCAAATGTCTACACTATGATGACTTTAGGCCGACAGTTCAGTAATATAATGACGTCTATCCATGCAGGACGCGAGTGGGAAGAGATAGAGGTGTACTAGTACTAATTAGCAGTAAAAAAGTAACCATTATCGTGTGTAAAATTGACCTTTTTTGAGCTTTTTGTCATGTTATCATGTTCCCTGATCTAAAGCAGACCTGGAGTTGTGTGTCCTTTGAATCTTCCTCGATGCAATAAATGAATGAATGAATGAAAGAAAGAAAGAATAAACTAGCTTGTGGGCTATTTAATTCTTTCTTTCATTCATTCAATAAAATAGTTGTATTGGTGCTGAGAGGCAGGTGGGGCAAGATTAGCTCCTCCTGAGATCCTACTGTATGTACGCAAAGCTTAATCCTTTTATGGTGCAGTAAAAACAGGGTCTATATTGAGCTATTTTAGACTTTTCAAAGTCTACTTTAGGCACATACTGTACGTAATATTTTAATCTTGGCAATATGTAAAACTGATTTGTTGTGAAATATTATTTTTTAATTTTTTATTTGCCCATTATAACAACCCCCAACCCTATATATCTTATTTATTCCCGCTGCGGGAATAATAATAATAAAACAGCTTTATTTGTTCACATGAGACAATTTTACATTCACTCCATCCTCAGTGGTGGTAAGCTACGTGTGTAGCTTCAGTTTCCCCTGGGGGAGACTGCTCACATCTGCGCCAACGGGCCCTTTGACCACCATTATTCATTCGTACATTTAACACTGTCAACAGATTTTTTTTTAAACACCGAGATTTGGTTGCCTCACTTCCGTCAGTCTTCCTCAGGGGGGCAGCTGTGGCCACAATAGTAGCTTATCACCACCAAGTATGGAGTGAATGAATAGTGCAATGTCTTGAGTGTCCAGAAAAGTGCTATAAGCTAGCACAGGCCCTTCCCTGCTTAGCCAAACATGGAGAAGAAACCATTCCAGACACGAGAAGAACATGCAAACTTCCCACACGGTCCATGAATTGAACCAGGGACGTCCTACATTCATATATGTTTGAGGCACATTTAAAAACACATCATGGCTTTACCTTTAGCAAACACATTCGGGGGAGCTGTGTTCCTCCTCCTCCACCCACGCTCCGCCTCTCCTCCTGCCACTAACACCACATCAGCACCAATCTGCGTCACTTACCGAATCAGCGGCATCACCCTCCCCGCCTACCCTGGGACGGGCTGGACGGGCGCGGGGTAACAGGTGCGCCCCTAATCCTGCCTGACACCTCATTTAGGCGGCTGTGGAGAGAGAACGGGCGAGAGTGAGAGGGCTAATCTAATCTGGGCCGGACGCGGAGACGCTGCCCGCTGTTCTTCAGTGTTCAATCACGTGGGAAATGGCACAATCTAAAGGTTTACTCACATGTAACGAGCCTCCATGAATGGCAAAGTCTGATCCCAAAAGCAATCCGGGAAAAGCCGGACAGGTAACACGAGCAATACGTGTGCAGTAGAAAGCTATTTTTAAACCCAAACAGAAATGTGCTTGAAGATACACTGTAAATTCCGATTACGGTCGTAACATGAAATAAAGTGTTATAATTACTAGGAGACCTGATATTTTCAGCATTTACCTTATAACACATTTGTTATTTAATTCGGTGACTGCACAGTGGTCTGTCTAATATTAGTGATACTAATTTAAGTAGTAAGCTCCAGACCTGTCATTTAAAGACAGAAAATAGATACTTAAGGGTAATTTACTAAGTGTTTGCTCACATGCAAAGGTGCAGCAGCAGCACAAGATTTGTGATATTTTTACTCATGCAGCATTTACATATTAGCTTAGGCACTATTACTGTAATACTCTTTATTTCAAATGTTAAATCAGGTGCAGCATGTCCACAAAATAGTATATTATATTTTTCAGTTTGCACTCACCATTTAACAACTCACAGCATTAAATTAATGTATATCTAATACTACTGGTTATGATTAAAGTTTTTCTTTTTTCCAGACAGTGACAGCTGTGAAGATTTAGAGACTGACTCGGCATCAACACTGAAGGTAAGACTTTTAAACAGTATATAATCTAGTAAAAATAATCTTTTAAATGGTTTGTGTGTGTCCAGTGTCAGACTGAGGAGTCCAGCTGTGGAAAGACCTGATGAGACGGAGCTGAACACTCTCAGGTGAGATGGGACTCAAATGTTTGTGTCAAAAGCCTTTTAACTGTGGTTTGGACTTTTGTATTTGTACAGAACTGTTTAGTCTTCAACTATTAGTCCTGATTTTTATATGATATAGTTTATTCTACTTCTCATAAAACTCTGAGGACATCCATAGTCTGTGCTTTTCACCTGAGGTTATTAGCTAATTGCAATCCTGTGTGGATATGCCTGTAGTGAGCTTACTGATTGTATTTCTTTGTTTTACAGAAATCTGACCTGCTGTAAAAACTTTGAGACCATCTCAGCATCCAGGCAGTAGGTAAGACAGCACTAATTGTTAATCGTATATTTGGACAAATTGGCCATAAGTGGCATGTGAAATAACATTTGTGAATGGTTTGTGTGTCCACTGTCAGACTGAAGACTGCAGCGGTGGAAAGATCTGCTGAGGTTGGATCTGAACACACCGAGGTGAGACAGAGTCAGAGCTGAGATGTTTGGATGAGACAAAGCAACATTTTACCTGAAGTTTTTGGTTTGGTCTTGCCATAGGGACTCATGACTAAAGTATTTTTGTTCTTCATATGTGTTAGAGAAATCTGACCACGCTGATGAAGACTTTGAGGAGTGAGCTTTGACCGTGATTTACAAAGATCCCCGTCCTCCTGCTGTGAGTCTGCAGAACCTGCTGCATGTACAGAGTCTGTGGAACCTTCTGAGACACTTAAGCTCCTCGGCTTCATCGGCTCAGTGCAGACTAATCCACCTGTTCGGACTGATGTAAACTATAACTGCAGAAATTGAGATGTTCTATCATTAATTGCATCTAAAAATGTTTTACAATGTTCAATGTTAAATAAATTGACTTTATAACTATACTTTGTTTTGCTTTATTACAACATTTATATCTTGTACTGAATTTGTAAAACTTCATTAATGAGAATAATAAACCATAAATAGAACAGGAATATTTAAGTAACCATTACTAAGAATAATAGTACAGGTTAAGACCGTATTTAAGTAACAAAAATAATCGGTACTAGGAATTCCCAGTTGCCTGGACTTGCGTGTATAGTAATCGGAACTTGTATCAAAAGTAATGAATACTGTGATATCCCTCTTAATCATACTAGCGTTACTAGTAATCATAGCTTAACATTGGGCTTAATAATTATGCATCGGGTTTACAACTTATTCCAAGTCAGCGCAATGAGTTGGAATTTACAGTGTAGACGGGTTTGGTCATTCTTACATTTAGAGCAATTTTTAACACAGATTAGTCCTTTACTTTACATCTGAATCTGAGGTTCAAATGTATATCGGTTTACAAAGAAGGGGTTTTAGGATTTTAGCTCTGTTAATTTTGAATAACTACCCCCTTTGAGAATTACAGTATCTAAGAACTTGAGAGGCATTTTTCCAATGCAGGACTGTTTTCTTTTTTTTTTATGTACAATGAAGGTACTCGAGTCAGTGTTAATTTTGACAACATATTTTTATTTAGTTTTAGTCTTAGTCTTTTGACGAAAAGGGTAATTCAATTTTAGTCAAGTTTTAGTCAAAAAAATATGTTAAATTTTAGTCGAGATTTAGTCGACTAAAATTGCAAGTCAATTTAGTCGACTAAATTTAAGACACATTTAGTCGACTTTGTATTTATAATATTCATTATAATCATATTTAATCGAGGTCCTGCTTCATGGAGCTGCTCCTCATGAACAAAGCTCAGAGCTGCTCCTTTGGCAGTGAATTTACATGATATGAGGCTTTAAGACTATCAATAGAAGTTTGGATGATATTAGTCTCTCCTTTTCATTTTCATTTAGTCTCATTTTAGTCGACTAAAATATATGGACATTTTAGTCATAGTTTTAGTCGCATGAAAAACTTTTAATTTAGTTTTAGTCCAATATTAGTCGTCAAAAAAATCACTTTGACTAAAATTAAGACTAAATATTTTAGTCGACGAAATTAACACTGACTCGAGTCATCTTCTGTACTCAGTAGTTGAGGTTTTTGAACGTTTCGCCTCTCATCCAACAGGCTTCGTCTGCGACAAAAGTCCCGCTCAGCCCGCAGCTGCAGATATAGACCAAGCAGATAAACTCCTGTTATTGCGCTGTTCCTCAAAGTGCCGATGCTCGGGAACCAACTTCTTATAAATAAAAAAAACGTTCGAAGACTTCAACTACTGAGTACAGAAGATGAATCAAGTACCTTCATTGAAGATGGACAACTCCTGTACGACTGAGAACTTACACAGACTTATAAATATATTAAAAATAAACTAAATACGCTGCATTTCTAAAGAAGCACACTTTTTTTGAACGCAAAGAATTGTATAAACATTATCAAATAAAACTAGAGCTACACCTTAGCGGAAGAAAACTCCACCAGAAGTGCATTTATACAAATACTGGCTGACTCCACACACACAACTTACATTTATTGAAGTAAATTACCAATGCAAGTTTAATATGAATATAACTAATCATAAAATCTGATCAAGAATCTAAGAAAAAAGACGGTCAAATACCTACAAAAAAGACGGCCATCTGCTGTACTTTTATTGCACCTACGTCAGCACCCAAGAGCGTTGCTAAGGAGTTGCTAAGGACATTTTCCTGCTATATTAACTGCAATTTTGACTTTTTAATCATACTTTCTCCACAAGCTGATATTTTATGGGTGTAAAAAAATCATGAAGAATTATAAAAACTTGATAACCTGTCGTATATGCACTTTAAAGAAATCCAGCAACTGTTTCACCAAATATTTGTTGGTGCAAAAACCAATAAAAATGGTATCTTGTCCTATTAATCGGGTGAAATGTTCGCTTTAAGTGGAAATACATACCGTTGTCTTCAGCTTGAGTAATGCAGGGTGTAGTAGAACGTGACAGGATTGTTCTGACGCTGGAGAATGGAGCTTGTTAAAAAGAGCTCGGGGCTTCCCTCTGGTCTCTCGCCTTCACAGCGAACAGTCCCCGAGGAGCGGCGCACTAATCATCGGCAAACAACCATTCTGGAATATACTGTACAAGTCGGAACTCAGAGACGGTTTGCTGTAATAAAGAGTGACCATTTGAGCTTGTAAACAGACTCGGAAAAGGTTGTGGACTGAAGTACTCGTGACTTTCTGCTTGTGTTTTAGATGCAGAAACTCCTTTCTTTAGTGCGAGTGGAGTCATTAGAAGCAGATGACTGTTTTCACAGGGTCTACAAATCTAAATCTACGACAGACGACTGGCGACAGATAGATTATCATTACCCAAAAATACCACCTCAGGAAAGCGGTTTCTTCTAATCAGTCGGGCTCTTCACATTAGTGGTGCCAAAGATGATCAAGCAAATGAGAAAAAGAAAGGGACCAGCTATGCTATGAAAAGCTTGGAAACACGTTTGTGTAACAAGATCCGGGATAACGCGTCAAACTTCTATCAACGTTCTTCATGCATATCCGGCTTGTGTTGCGTGTCCACAGAAGTTTACAAGTGGCCTAGTGAGAGAAGTGGGCTTTGAAACACTACAGAAAAAGCACTGATAGTAAACGATCATTGTCTATGGCAGTGTTTGTTTTTGACGAGAATGCTTTGAGTTTTAGTCACGTTATAGTCAGACGAAAACTAAAAGGGTTTGTATTCAGACCAGAAAAGTCCTTTGGTCCGCTTATTCGTTCCGGATCAAAAGTGGACTTTTTTTTCCCGTTTGGTGCAGTTCGCATTCAGACATTGTACTTTTTGCAAGTGAACTATATTTTGTAAACACATACACAGAGCCGTGGGAAGACATTTTCGTTAGGGGGTGCTGTGGGACAAAATGTACCCACAAAAATGCTTTTTCTGTGCATATTGATCAATATTGCCTGCAGTTCGCAAACTATCCACCAGAGGGTGCTGCAGCTCCCTTAGCACCCTGGGTTCCCACTAGCCTGGAAAAATCCAGACTCACCGCTGTACCAGCCGGTGAGTCTGGTCACCGTTGCGTCGAATCCATTTTCCACAGCGGTAGATACGCAAGCAAACAGGAAGCGGAGTAAACCAATCAGCGAAGAGCGGGCGTCTGCCGTTGATGTTGTGTTATTAGCGGTTTTGCGTTAATATTTGCGCAGGATTATGAATAACGAAACTCACCTACTGTCGATGTGTTTTTTGGTCATTTACCGCCGACTGGAGACACGCTTTCTCTCTTTCGTGCATCGTTCGTAGATTGTTATTGAGGAGACTTCCGCGTCCCGTGAGTGACGTTGCTCGCTAACAACACGTCACGGCAAATACACGATTCAGATTGGACGTGAACGGATTAATTTTGCGGAAGGCGCGAGCGTTGACTGGGTGACCAGACTGATCCCCCGCTGGATAAAAAAATACAGAGGGGAATCATTCTGGTCTCACCAGGCTAGGTTCCCACGGCCTTGCACATACACGTGTGTGACGATCGATGCTCCCATTGGACAGCAATGACCACAACAAATTAAATAAAAATGAATATTTGACGATTACTATGATAATAAAAGAAACGTAAGAGACTAAACCACTTACCATTAACCTCAGCTCCACCGGAGTAGCTGGAGGAAGAGGTGTTTTGTGCGGATGAAGGGTCGTCTGCTGAGCTGTTGGTCTTGTTCCTCCACTCTTCTTTAATGCGTCTCGTACTTCCATTTAAGTTTGGCATAGTTTCTTCCACTTTTGCGCCGCGGCTGTTCAGGAGACCGCTCGAAGCCCCTCTCCTTCATTTTCTCGCTAAACATGCTGAACATTGTTGAAGGATAATATTAAATCACTATGTATCCGTGGGTCAAACTGTACGGTCGTACTATCTCTGTCATAGCCTTGACTGTGGGGCTCCGGCGCCACTGAATGTTTTGCTTACGTATCAGTATGACGCAATTAGATGGTATTTTATCCCTTGAATGGTAGGAATAGCGCAATGTCTTGAGTTCATGTCTCCGGGTCCCGTAACGATGGTAAATAAACTTCTCCTGTATAAGACATCCCGACTACCGCCTCTTCTTCATCGGTCCTCTCGAACATCAATTGTTATTTCTCTAACAAACATGAACACATTTTTGTGCGTCTTTTCTAGCAGTTGGGTTAAGGGCACATGTGCCCAAATATCCAGGAGGCACAGTGTCTCCTCGTTGCCCCAGGTCTGTCCACGGCTCAGCATCCATCCAGTATTAGCGTTAGCGGGCGCGCAGGGCTACTTTTTCCCACGGTGCCTTGCTACGGTGGCTTGTTAAGCCCAAAAAGGCGCATGTATCCTGGAGTTGTTTCGGATCAACAGTGGTTATATTCACACCAGAAGCGAACGGGACCAGAGTCCGTTTGGAAGCGGACCGGGACCGCCTGAAAAAGTGGGTCTCGGTCCGGTTCTTTGATCGGCACCAGGATTCGTTTGTTGTATTCACACCTGCATAAAGAAAAGAACCCTGGTCCGTTTAAAGTGGACCAAACAGTGCAGATCTGAATACAGTCAAGTTTTAGTCAGTTTCATAAGAAAAAGTAATATTTAATTTTGAGAAGTATTTGAAATTGGGCCCTGTGTTTACGTCAGAAACAGGAAGGATGCATCAAAACGACTTTAATGATTGTTCAGGCAGTTTTTGCTACCTCGAGTGCATTTCTACTGGGAGAACTTTGAGATGAGTCGTCCTCCCAGAGGAGACGGTGAGACGAATATTACTGTCCTCGCTGCTGCTGTTGTGGGAGTACCTGCAAGGACCCGGGATGCCAGGTCTGCGGTTTTTCTACAGAAATGGGCATTTTATGGAGGTTTAATTGTTGGCTTGGCTAAAAAAAAAACAGCACAGACGCCGACTTGAGAACCTTTGTCCACATTTCAAACTAAACCAAATTCAAACATATTCGCCTCATCAGTCGGCTGCTTGGCTCTGCACTTTTCCCGTTGGCGCGCCCTGCTGTCTCCTGCAGTATTTAGACGTTAATGTAAACTATTTAAATCTTTGCGCTGAGAGTAATACGTTTCAGCCCGTCAGAGACGAGCCGGGATGACAACGGCATCTCTGCACCTAATGTTTCTGAGGAATAATAATAATAAAAATATGATTGAGCCGCCTTGTGCGTTCGCAAAGGGTGGAGAGGGGGCCGGGGTTATAATTGAAAATGAGCTGACAGGAGCGGGGCCTCGTGATTATCTTTTATTCATCAGGGTTTCAATCTTGAGAAAGGTTCTGCCACCGGGAAGATTGGAATTCGCCGCTCACTCTTTCTGTCTTTCGATTTGAGTGCAGAGCAGCGACAGACTATCGGGGAGAATGACCAGTGCTTTTGGACATTTGAGAGATCTCTGAGGATGTTGCGGCGCAGGGACATGAAAGTGAGAATTCGATCAGGGTTTTATGGGTGAAGCTGGTGACCGCTGCTTTCAATCATGTTGTTCTGGTCAAACAGGAGCGCTCCGAGAGACTTATTCATTTATATATGAAATGATGAAATATCTCAAATGTACGCCCTCTCGATAGTTGACAAAGTGAAAATGTGTTTTTTGAAAAGGAAAATAAAGTTTTTAGACACCACAGAGAGTTTACAAGGTTACATCTTTGATCATATAAACGCAGTTTCCGGTTTTGAAAAACCCGGATTTTCTGGCAGTAACTGGGATATAACTTCATGTATACACTATTTTCCAGTTTTAAGAAACTTTCTTATACGCATGCACCGTTAATCGTAAACACGGAGTTTTAGATTTTAGCCATGAAAGAACTAAAAGCAGTGAATATTTAAGATAGAAAGAAGCATGGTAATAGTAATAGACGCATAGTGGAGTCGACCACAACACTGAGCCGGATTAAGTTTTCACTAACTATCATTGAACTCCATCAGCTCAAACCTTCTCCCAGTGCGCCCTGGTCGGTGATAAGGACAGACCCAGGACGGGTAAAGGTAAGGAACTATCCACAATCAGCCGTTGCTGTCGTCTGCCGTAGCTCAGGATGTAGAGGACGAGCAAAACATTGAGCCCACACATTACGCCTTTAATATTTTCACCATATTGTGCTCAAAGGTGTAGTGTATGCGCCTGCGCGGACAGAGCTTAAATACGAAAAGCCGGGTTTCCTCATTTGATCATGTAAACAAGGGATTTGAGTTTCCCGAGTTCTCAGTTTCATATAAACACCATATCCCGAAAACTGCCATAAACAGAATATAGCGAATAACCGGGAATTTCCAGCCCTTGTAAACTCACTCAGATTTAGTGTAGGGACTTGCAGGTAATGGAGCTGTTTCACTGCTCTTCTCTACTTTTTCATAGTTTTAGCTCATGTTGGTCTATAGTTGGTTACGGTTCATGTTGGTTTCCTCTGTCGTCTGTTCAGGTCTGCGGTCGTCTGGAAGTAAGTCAAAATGGCTGCGGTTTAAAGAGGTTTAAATGTGTCTCTGGACTCACTTTGGCTTCAAACGATGTATACAAGTTAAGAAGAGACCTAGAGTTTTAAATGTTTTCATATTAAATCATTTAAAAACGGACCACCAACCGGACACACAGGAGGAGAGGACGTGAGCTTAGACTCTTTTTTAATGTAACTGCACATTCACTCAAAACGGGAAGTAGCCCTGTGCACATCAACAGCATTCATCTCACCACAAAAGAGGAATGTGAAGGTGTAGCTATAGATGAATTGCCTAGTGGGACAGCGAATGACTACCACAGCCATGTGACAAAGTCCATTGACCATCTTGCAGCTCCATACTCTAAATTCCATCAGGAGGACTACCAGCACTGCCAAAAAAAAGAAAGATTTAATCAGATTTAATCTTCCGTCACTTAACTCCAGTCTCCATCCATCCATCCATCCATTTTCTTCCGCTTTATCCGGGGCCGGGTCGCGGGGGCAGCAGTCTCAGCAGAGATGCCCAGACTTCCCGATCCACGCACACCTCCTCCAGCTGTTCTGGGGGGACCCCGAGGCGACACCAGGCCAGCTCGGAGACATAGTCCCACCAGCGTGTCCTGGGCCTTCCACGAGGCCTCCTCCCAATAGGACATGCCTGGAACACCTCACGAGGGAGGCGACCAGGAGGCATCCGGAACAGATGCCCTAGCCACCTCAGCTGGCTCCTTTCGACGTGGAGGAGTAGCGGCTCGAGTCCGAGCTCCTCCCGGGTAACTGAGCTCCTCACCCGATCTCGGAGGGTGCGCCCAGCCACCCTGCGAAGGAAACTCATTTCGGCCGCTTGTATTCGCGATCTTGTCCTTTCGGTCATTACCCAGATCTCATGACCATAGGTGAGGGTGGGAACGTAGATCGATCGGTAAATCGAGAGCTTTGCCGCTTGGCTCAGCTCCCTCTTCACCACAACAGTCCGATACAGCGACCGCATCACTGCTGACGCCGCACCGATCCGTCTACCGATCTCACGCTCCATCCGTCCTTCACTCGTGAACAGGACCCCGAGATACTTGAACTCCTCCACTTGAGGCAAAGACACCCCACCGACCTGAAGCGGGGAAGCCACCTTTTTCCGGTCGAGAACCATGGCCTCAGATTTGGAGGTGCTGATCCTCATCCCGGTCGCTTCACACTCGGCTGCAAACCGCCCCAGTGCGTGCTGAAGGTCCTGATTTGATGAAGCCAACAGAACAACATCATCTGCAAAAAGCAGAGATGAGATTCTGAGGTTCCCAAACCGGACACCCTCCGGCCCCTGGCTGCGCCTAGAAATTCTGTCCATAAAAGTAATGAACAGAACCGGTGACAAAGGGCAGCCCTGGCGGCGCCCAACACGCACCGGGAACAGGTCTGACTTACTGCCGGCAATGCGAACCAAGCTCCTGCTACGGTCATACAGGGAACGGACAGCCCTTAGTAGAGGGCCCCGGACCCCATACTCCCGGAGCACCCCCCCACAGGGACACGGTCGAACGCTTTCTCCAGGTCCACAAAGCACATGTGGACTGGTTGGGCGAATTCCCACAAACCCTCGAGCACCCGATGAAGGGTATAGAGCTGGTCCAGTGTTCCACGACCAGGACGAAAACCGCATTGTTCCTCCTGAATCCGAGGTTCGACTATTGGCCGGATCCTCCTCTCCAGCACCCTGGAATAGACCTTACCAGGGAGGCTGAGAAGTGTGATCCCTCTGTAATTGGAGCACACTCTCCGATCCCCCTTCTTGAAGAGGGGGACCACCACCCCGGTCTGCCAATCCAGAGGCACTGTCCCCAACCGCCACGCGATGTTGCAGAGACGTGTCAGCCAAGACAGCCCTACAACATCCAGAGACTTAAGGTACTCGGGACGAATCTCATCCACCCCCGGGGCCCTGCCACCGAGGAGCTTTCTAACCACCTCGGTGACTTCAGCCTGGGTGATGGATGAGCCCCCCGCCGAGTCCCCAGCCTCTGCCTCCTCATCGGAAGACGTGACAGTGGGATTGAGGAGATCCTCGAAGTACTCCTTCCACCGCCCGACCACATCCCCAGTCGAGGTCAGCAGCTCCCCACCCGCACTGTAAACAGTGTTGGTGAAGCACTGCTTCCCCCTCCTGAGGCGCCGGATGGTTTGCCAGAATCTCTTCGAGGCCGACCGATAGTCCTCCTCCATGGCTTCTCCGAACTCCTCCCAGACCTGAGTTTTTGCCTCTTTGACCACACGAGCTGCAGCACGCTTGGCCTGCCGGTACCTCTCAGCTGCCTCCGGAGTCCCACAAGCCAACAAGGCCAGATAGGACTCCTTCTTCAGCTTGACGGCATCCCTTACTTCCGGGCGCCACCACCGGGTTCGGGGGTTGCCGCCGCGACAGGCACCAGAGACCTTACGGCCACAACTACGAGCAGCCGCATCGACAATGGAGGAGGAGAACATGGTCCACTCGGACTCCATGTCCCCTACCTCCCTCGGAATCTGGATGAAGCTCTTCCGGAGGTGGGAGTTAAAGACCCTACTGACAGAGGGATCCACCAGACGTTCCCAACAGACCCTCACAACACGTTTGGGCCTGCCAGGTCTGACCGGCTTCTTCCCCTGCCAGCGGATCCAGCTCACCACCAGGTGGTGATCGGTTGACAGTTCAGCCCCTCTCTTCACCCGAGTGTCCGAGACACGCGGCCGGAGATCGATCGGCAGGAGGTCGATCATCGACCTCCTGCCTAGGGTGTCCTGGTGCCACGTGCACTTATGGACATCCTTGTGCTCGAACATGGTGTTCGTTATGGACAAACCGTAACTAGCACAGAAGTCCAATAACAGAACACCACTCGGGTTCTGATCGGGGAGACCGTTCTTCCCCATCACCCCCACCCAGGTCTCA
The DNA here is from genome assembly GCA_021464625.1 of Proterorhinus semilunaris. Lineage (NCBI taxonomy): Eukaryota > Metazoa > Chordata > Actinopteri > Gobiiformes > Gobiidae > Proterorhinus > Proterorhinus semilunaris. Next base: position 7,645,400 of record CM038350.1, read on the forward strand.
CTGTCGTTACCCACGTGGGCGTTGAAGTCCCCCAGTAGAACAATGGAGTCCCCGGCCGGAGCACCATCTAGTACCCCTCCCAGGGACTCCAAGAAGGCCGGGTACTCTGCACCGATGTTGGGCCCGTAGGCCGAGACAACGGTGAGAGACCTGTCCCCGACCCGAAGGCGTAGGGACGCGACCCTCTCGTTCACCGGGGTGAACTCCAACACGTGACGGCTGAGCTGGGGTGCTATGAGCAAACCCACCCCAGCCCGCCGCCGCTCCCCGCGGGCAACTCCAGAAAAATGGAGCGTCCAGCCTCTCTCCAGGAGTTGGGATCCAGAACCCAGGCTGTGCGTGGAGGTGAGCCCGACTATATCTAGCCGGTATCTCTCTACCTCCCGCACGAGCTCAGGCTCCTTCCCCCCCAGCGAGGTGACGTTCCATGTCCCGAACGCCAGAAGCTGCGCACGCGGACCAGGTCGTCGAGGCACCTGCCTTCGACTGCCACCCAGTCCTCTCTGCACCCGACCCCTACGAATCCCTCTGCGGGTGGTGAGTCCACAGGAGGGCGGGCCCACGTCGTCCGTTCGGGCTGTGCCCGGCCGAGCCCCGTTTGGCAGAGGCCCGACCACCAGACGCTCGCATTCGAGCCCCAACCCCAGGCCTGGCTCCAGGGTGGGGCCCCGGCTGCGCCATACCGGGCGACGTCACTGGTTAACTCCAGTCTCCTTTGGGGAAAACCGACAGGGCACGGCCAGTCCAAGGGGACGGCACCTCAGCTAACAAAAGAACAATAGGCAGGTAATTAGCAGTGATTATCCATGAATAGGACAGATAATGGGCAGTGATCATCTATGAATAGGACAGGACTGACCGATACTGGAGTGAGCAGGTTGTTAGAGACGCTCTACTTCAAAAGGTGTTTACCCACGGGTGAGAGTAGCTGTGATTAGAGGGGGGGAGTTGGGGTTGGCCCGGCTCCTCCCCTCTGTTGGTCTATATCTTAAGGCTGAGCGGGACTTTAGTCCGCCGACGAAGCCATTTGGATGAGAGGCGAAACGTTCGAAGACTTCAACTACTGAGTACAGAAGATGACTCAAGTACCTTCATTGAAGTATCAGAAAGGACTTCGAAAACCCTGAAGCCATCCCTCAAATGCAAGTTATAGGGATCTTGGGAAAACTTTTAACAGGGCCTCGGATGCAAGTATTTTACAAAGGAGGAGAAATGCATCATATTCACGGGATCCAAGTGGTGGAAGACGTGATAGCAACGTTAAAGGACACATCCATTAACACCCTTATGATTCTCACACGGAGCACAGACTTCTTTGGCAGACAACTCAGGAGAGAAGATGGGACTTTGATTAAACTACAAGCTGCCTGTCAACAAGGATCAAATGATCTACTTAAACCGATGATGAAAGAATGTCTCAATGCTGTGGTGTGAGTGCTTGAGAGACAGTACAAGAGGCACTTTGACTTTGATATCAACAATGCAGAACTGCAAGATCAAACTGCTTCAGCAAGACTTCATAACATTGATGCAGAAGAGATAACGGGGATGTTTGGTGCGGGAAAGGAAAGAGAAAAAAGGCGTTGATTACCTAAGGGCAAAAATGTTTTAGAATACTTGGAGAGTCTTTCCATGACAAGAGGGACAGAATTATAAACTGGGCAGTGAGTAGGGCGAGAAAACAGAGAAGAACAAGTAGTAGGAAGAAGCATGAAATTCGCAAGGAGTTGACAAAAAGGGCTGCTCTGAAAATTCAGAAGAAAAATGACAGACAAAAAAGAAATTGAAAAAAGGTTGAAGTTAATTGATGTTGCTGATTATCGCTTCAAGATACCCAGAACTTGATGAAAAAACTAGGGCTGACCTTGAAGGAATTCTTACTGGACATGCAAAGAAATGGCTCATACCCGGTACGATGTGAATACAAATGATCTCATTGTGTATTCAGGGAAAATTGAAAAATTAAATAAGAAAAAGGGCATATTGTCAACAATGTATACAGTAGCATACAGTATGCTACAGTAGCATACAGTAGCAGGAGGTCAGAGAAAGGGGAAACTTACGATGAAGATGCTGAGGAAACACAAATGTCCAAGTTTGAACTTGGGGCTGACCTCATTTGTGGCGATTTAGTTATTTGTTAGATTTTCTTGTAATTCAAATTCCTTGTGACTTTGGATTAATGAAACTGATTATTGTGGAATTTATACAGACTGATTATTGTGGATAATTTAAACCTGAAAAGACTTGGATTGTGGTTGACTATAACCTTTGCATTAGGAATTGTTATGTTTTGGATGAGATTACAGCTCACTTACACTTGATAGGGAGGGTGAGTTCTTAATTAAATTTGTTAATTTGGCTACGTTTTTCTATTAAAGGTAATTGCCGCTAATGGGCCTAATTAGATGATGTTGTAATTTCCTTTCTCTTTATCACAGAGAGATGATCTCGGTGTCATTGGAAAGGTTCAAGCCCATTCTGATGGTGTTGGTATTGTTAATATCCATTGACTTTTACATTTTTTGCAACATACCTACTCTCTGATTGAAAAAGCAGCTCTCGGAGCCTTGGATTTGAGATTGTGTCATTCGAAATATTGATTTTTTATAAAAAAATAAGGCATAAATAGCCCATTTTACATCTAAATCAACAAGGCGAAAACGTTTTTTTTCACCCGCCGCAAGGCGTAAAAAAGTCGCGCTTTGCACGAGATGAAGGAGCACTTTCCAGTCGGCCATTTTACGCCAAATAACTGTCCCACATCTCACACTTGTGCCATATTATGTCTTGTTGATATTGTGTATGATCAACCCAAATAGTCAATATGTGATGGCGTCGAAGGACGGCCGTGACGGTAAAAATACCCATTTTGTCACTTTTTGATGAAAAAGGTTCAAACTTAGTCCCTTTTAATGGGATATTTTTAGGCTTCCCCTAGGCTCATAGGGAAGTCTAAAGAAATAATTGCTTCAGGACACAAAATACAAAACAACTGCATTTTGTAAATAGGTAAGCCTGATGGAAGGGTTTTTTCCATTGTGTTTCTCCTACTTCTCTTCCCACTGTAAATATTTATAACTTCACAGACTGTAATAAAGGCAGTGGGGGGATGGAAGTCCTGAGTAACATTCTTTCATCTGTCTTTTCTGAGGGGAAAAAATGATCGAAAAGTTTTTATTTTCAGACACAAATGGCAACACCTCAAATAATTGGGTTATCTATGCCAATTCCGTGACCATGGAGAGCGGAGGTTGGTTTCTCAGTGGATTTGTCATCTATGGAGTTCTATGGTGAATGAACAGATTAGCCCCTCTTTTAGAGCCCTAAATCCAAAATGGTGGCCATAATCTATTCTAGAAATGATCTTTACCAAGGTTTTGCCTATAATGACATACAGTATGTGCATTCTGCAACTTCTTGGGGTGAGAAATTCATTTTAGTTTTTTATAATTTGGCCTTCCAATCCAAAATGGCAGCCATCAGCCATTAAAAAAATAAATAAAAATCAATTACCACAACTATTCAAGCAGTTACAAAATGTAGGCTTTCACTAACACCTTTTGGTTTGATTGATTGACTGACTGAAACAATCTCTTTATTTCAGCTATATTCAACTTTGCTAATGGCTGCTGCTACTGGTTCACAAATAATCAATAAGAGAGCCACAAAAGAGAAAGTAAATAACTTGTGACTATGATTTTCTTTACATTCTATTTACATTGCGCTTTTAAAAAGTCTTACATTTGACTTGTCCACCCCTGCAGATACCCTGTATCTTGTTTAGTTCTTAAATAAGCTTGCTATTTGGGGTTCATACCACAAAGGCTAGGACTTAAAGGGATATTTCAGGATTTTTGACATAGGGCCTCATTTCCTAGTTATGTTGGAAATGAGTGTTGTTGATTTCTGGAGATATTTTTGTTTTTTAATTCATGCTGTTGCAACCCGGAGTAGTTTTACCGGTTTCCTACATATAAGGAATGCTAACCCAATTAAAAAAACAAACATATCTCCAGAAATCAACAACACTCTGGATAAGTAGGAAATGAGGCCCTATGTCAAAAATCCTGAAATATCTCTTTAAGAATTAAAAAACCCTCCAAAATATTGTCAAGTACAAAACTGGAAAATGTAGTGTCGTAGGTGCCACACACTTAAGATCCGATCTCTCATATACATCTATGAAGAAACTGTATCAGGTAATTTCTTTGTTTCCAAGTGAAAGTGTATATGCTAAGAAAAAACATCTACAGCAGTATCTATCCTCCTTGTGTCAGGGACATAGTGTGAAAGCGTTTGTATCTTTGAGTCACCCCCTCCTCCCCCCGTGCTCTGCTCCGGTGCCCTCACATTACCCATGCATTGGATTAGGGCGGCTGACACCTCGGGAGCGCACTCGCAGTTGATCCTCTCGATTTGAAAGGCTCGGGCCGAACGCTCACTGTTTTGTTTCAGGTTTGGAGACGTGAAAGTCATTATTCCGGGTGAGTGGTCCGCTGTGGCTGGAGCACCTGGAGGAGAGAGGGGGGCAGGGCCTTATCTCTGCTCCCCGAACAGGAGTGCTGATGAGCGGGTCGAGCGGCGAAGATGAGAGGGTTGAGCGAGCAGGTTAACCACAGATCAGGGTTGTAAAGGAGACCCGCACCTGCTGCACCCGGGCCGGAGACATGAGGATGTTTAATATGCAGTGACTTCCTCTGAAAAATACGAAGGGTTTCTCACGATGGCGTTGTGACAGGTGTCACAGGTGTTCCAACAATCATAGTCTTCATTTTTGTAATTATACGCCATATAATATAATGACAATCAACGTGAAAGTATTCTAAAAGTATTCAAAGTATTCAGAATACAGTACTGATTAGACAAAGTAACAGAATACGTTACAAAATACATTTTAATGCCAGTATTCCATAACAAAATACAATTATTCTCCCCAACACTGGTCACCAGACTCAATGGCTGATACAGCCGTGAGTCTGGTTTCCAGGTAACTAAAGGTCAGGTCTGAGTCCATTATTACTTCTCGCCTGGTTTTAGATAATGAAACTCCAGGTTTTAGGATTTTAGAGAATTAAACTCAAGGTTACTGATAACACTTTCTCTTTGTTTTTGTGGGTTTAAGACATTGATTTAGTTTTGTCTGAGATTAGCTTGAGGAAGTTGTTTTCTAATAGTAGCCTAATGCAGTATGAACATTTTTACAATAAAGTATTCAGTAACACTGAAACAGGTTTCATTACTTTAATTCAGATAAACTTTCAAATGTAGGAACTTCAAAGATACATATTGTAGTTCTGCTACCTACAACATACACTGCAGAATCATTTCAAGTTTGCCGTATTTTGGTTTGTTCTTGCCATGTTTACAGAGAATTCATCAGTAAAACTTCTACCTCTCAGCAAGGTTTCAGTCTTTGGCAGAATTTTAAGTTAATTAAAGCCCACACCAGATTGTCTCGTTCTCTGGGATCCTGTCCCTGTGCCTTGAGCATGGAGCGTGAGGAAAGGAGAAACTGCCAGGAGTGTTGTTCTTGTAGACGCTGAGTCGAATGTTCACCAAAACTTTTAACAGCCACACTGTCTGCATTAGTCCAAAACTGCAACCTCTGATACGGCACTTAAGAAAAACTTATTAGTCAAACAGTTTGGAGAGTCACAATTAAATATTTCTGCTTTGATAATCAATCAATCAATGGTTTTGTATAGTCCAATATCACAACAGGAGCTGCCTCATAGGGCTGCACCGAACATTAATAATAACAGGCATTAAAACTTGATAATGCCACTTGACAGTCACCCATTTTCCTTGACATTTCCTAAAAGCCTTTTCAGGTGATACTCACTTCCTTTCAAACGCATAAAATACTGTGGCTCTGTATTTGAAGCTGGGACGCAAGTTGGAGAGTCGGACAAAGGCACCGCTGCAGATGGATGGATACGTACATTGAGACATCGGGAAGGCAGGTTTATTGGAGAGCACAAATTGTACACAAAAGCAGTTCTTTAAATACGTGCTTTAAGTCAAAATGAGACTTGAAAAATACTAAACCTTATTTTTATTTGAGCATTCACCCAAAAGTTAACATAGTTCAGGATCACAATGCACAGTTTCCCCACGTGACTTCTTCCTGGACATTAAGCCATACACTTTACTTCCTGTCGCCGATCGTTTACATTCACAATTAGCAGGGTCCCACACAAATGAAGAGATGGCTCAGGATTTGGTCAAGGACAACCAGTTACTGATGGACAGTCACTGCAGTGTGTTACGAACATCATGTTAGCTGTGAATCCTGCCCCCAAGGAAACGCCAGCGGCCATAAGGAAGGAGCATTTATCTTGCGAGCTAAAGGCTAGTGTTACAAAATTATTAAATAACATGTATCAACTAAATATAATTTAAACTACTAACAGGCCGATTCCTTTTTGCGAAGGCTCGTTCAAAACTTTGCGCTAGTTTTAATTAGAATTTTGTTAGCCGCGTTAGCCTCAAGACAGAAACACCCAGAAGAGATAGCGGACCGGAAATCACGTGGGGTCACTGTTGCATATAGCCTACGCAGACACGGGGAGAACATGCCAACTCCACATTGAAAGGCTCTGTCCAGGTGGAAATCGAACCCGGGACCTTCTAACCGCTGCACCGTGCCCCCAAGCCTCATGGGATACCATAATATACTACATTTAAAAGGTAGCCTGCGATTTTTGTTTTTTCCAGCGTTATAGAGTGTGGATGGAGGAACATGACATGACATCAGCAGTTGGAACAGAGCGTTTTTAGCTTGAATGTGGATGTTGTATGAATGACACAAAATGTAACTCTGGGAACCCAGGGCGCTGAGGGCACAGCAGCACCCCCTGGTGGATAGTTTGTGACCTTCAGGCAATATTAATAAATAGGAAATATGCACAGAAAAAGCGTTTTTGGGGTAAATATTTTTCCTCAGCACCTCCTAACTAAAATGTCTTCCCACGGCTCTGGATTTATATATACTGTTCCCCCTCTTAAAAGATTAAATGTAAATGTCAAACATCTGACACAGCCCTTTAAAACTTGGCACCAGCAACTTGACCGACATCCTTTCTTCTTTGACATTCCCTCTACTAAAAGCCTTCCCAATTTATGCACTTCCTCCTTTACCCATTTTACGTTAGCACATAAAATGCTTCTGTATTTGAACTGCCGCCGCGCACTCCCGCTCACACTGCGGCCCTCGAAAGATCAAGTTGCCGCGAGTGCGAGTTTTGCCAAAGGCCAAACGGCGCCGTGGCTGAGCGCGCGTGTGCGTGGGCCGGCCGTGTAGGCGGCTCCGGGACGGGGTCAGATCATATGCATATTCAACACCGGCGAACAACGGCGCTCGTAATGTGTGTGGGCACCTCTCCTGGCTACTCTGTCTGCCGTTTCATCCGCTTCCAACCTGCCGCAAATGAGGTGAGGTGCGTCCAATTGTCTCCAATCAGGGGAACCGTGGCTCCTGAAAGCTCGGCGGTGTTGTTGTTTTTGTGTTGCCTTCACAAAGTGTGGGACGCCGCCGCGCTCTTCTTTTAATAGAGAGTCATTACGCTTTGCTTGTTTTGTTTTAGCGCGTCGCACCGTGGACTTTTGTATCATGCCGGGTGAACAAGAGCGGGAAGGTGAGCCGCGTGTACATTACAGTTGTGAGTTGGCTCGTATAAAGTTTGGAAACTAATTTTTTCCTGGGGCTGTTTTGCTTCCAGGGTCGCCCCAGCAGCAGTGGGCCTTGCATATACCGCAGCCTGATGTTGCATATTGATTTTAAATGGGTGTTGGACCGTGATATTCTTCCTGGTCCTCGAAACCTCTTCCACACCCATCCCCCTAAATGTCTTATTTGCCTTTGCTTAGATACAACGTGCTTTACAGATTAAAACCACCCCTAAGGAATACATAATTGCTTAATACTAAAAACAAATAAAACCTCATTACCACCCACCTTAACTGAGCACAGCTTTACATGCAGTTCGGCTTTACCTAAGTCTAAAAACTTCTTGACCTGAGAGCTGACAGCCTATAGGCCAGTGTAACGCCTCATTTGAAAGCTAAGACCTACAAGACTGATCTAAATAGTTTTTTTTTTTACACGTTGTCACCACGTCTTTGTCACATTTTCAAGCGTTTTTGTCATTTTCTCATCTCTTTTTTTTGCGCTTTTTTGCTTTTCTGCCTTTTTTTTTTTGACACTCTTGTCTTGTTTCTTTTTCTGCACATTTCTGTCAGTCTTTTTTGTTCCGTTTTTTTCCTTGTTTTGTCGCTATTTTGGCAACAAGAAGCTTTTAGATTTGGGTAAAACTGGAGAAAATGTGCTCAGTTAAAGCCGTACTAAGTAACTTGTTGAGCTGCCACATTTGCAACTTTGCTGCAACAGGTCGGAGTCAGCAATAAACACTAATGGAATCGCGAAAAAGACGCTAACAGGCTAACGGGCAAAGCTAACTGCGGGCTAGCGCCACTTAAACAGTATTTACAGCCAAGTTTGAGTAAAATGATCTCCATTGTGTAATTGGATGTACAATATCCCTCTCTCCCTTTGTCTTTTCTGTCAGCGTAGTATTTACTCTCACGGACAATTAACGAGTAAAAAAAAACACTCTACAACACCTGCAGTGGCGCTTATGGCCTCTAGGGGCGTGTGTTACTTAGGACTGCTTTAACGTGAGGGCCGTAATACTGGAAAGAGCAGAGTTTCCCGCAGCGCTTTACTGTTTAGGCGGCCGCCTTAACTAACTAACTTCTTCTTCAAAAATATATATATTTGTTGTTGTTGTATTTATTATTTATTTTGTAAGAAATAATTGTTCAATGCAGCAGTAAGTCAGCCCAAGGCCTTAGCTTCACTTCACTTAGACACAAAGATCATGCAGGGGCTTCTGCTCATACGAAAGGCGTCTTAACGGTGAGAAGTAGAAAAAGATACATTTTCGAAATACAGCTTCGTTTTATCAGACGAACTGAAGTTGCGGATAAACATTTTAAACTCAGTCAGACGAGCCCACGGTCCAGCGCGCAGCCCATCTGCACGGAGCTAAACAAACAGGACATTAGCTAAATGACTGGAGTGGCTTTAATGCATTGCCTCACCTGCTAATGCTGTTCGTTGCGGCAGGCCATCCGTCTCCTCCAATCTCCTCCTTCTGCAAACAGGCATTAGGGAGAGAGAGCAAATGATGGCTTTACTCACACAAACACCGCGGCAGAGGCGAGGGTAGAGAATTAACGTGCATGGGGTAAGCTGTCTTGTCCCACAGCAAGGTCTTTGGCTTTCCGACGACCTTACCGTGTGGAGTGTTTCTGAGGTGTCCTGCTCTCTTTCTTACAGGTTACGTGATGTTACTGGACAGGAAAACAAAACATTGTACAGTTAAGAAATTTATGGCAACAAAATCATAATCTTTCACAGGCAGCAAGTCAAATGTAATGCTTTTTAATGCCATATTGATGACTATGTACTATTTTCATGATGCCACAAATGCAAAGAAATGGCATATTTGGCATATTTTAATTACAGAAGTGTATGTGCGTGCGCTCGACCATAGTTGAGCAATGACATTGTGGGTTAAGGAAAAATTATATTTTCTATGAAATTCAGATGCTTGTTGAATGGGTTTTGTGGCCTCGATTGTCATGTAAATCCCGTTTCATCTCAGAAATTGGCTGTTTGTAATATTTACATTTTTCTACTAGGCCTGTCTGTGTTGTCCTAGTCTTGTGTTTTTGTGTGTCTGTGAGCCAAAGTATATTTTTTTACCTCGGTAGACGATATTCTATTCTAACCTTTTGAACGGTTTCAATTAGCAAATTACAAAGAAAACATTATTTTGGCAGAAGAATATCCTTTAAAAACCATCAATATCGTGTCCTAATTCTCTTCTTTTTCCTTCCAACCCTGTAGATTAAGACCTCTGCAAACATGTTCAGCAAAGCATGTGATTCATGTGTCAGTTTTAGCAGTCCATATTTCAGTTTTCTCTCCTGAGCGTGTATAAAATGAGCCCAGTGAACAGAATATGATTTTTAAAACCAAGACCGAGCGAACCATTTTCAAAATAACCGGATCACACTTGGAGACGCTATTGGATTGATCCTGCCACATTAAAATGATTCATTCATTCATTTTCTTCTAAAAATGGTAGAGCCACCGTATGACATTCTGACATCCTGATCGTGTCGGTGAAGGACATAACAGTGACCACCGCGCGCTTATTAGCAACGCCCGGTTTGGTATTTTAAAAGTGCTCGTCCTCCATAAAACGGGGCCCGAGGCAATGTGTTTTTGATACCGAAATAAACCCTGCATTTTGATGATTAAACTCAGGGTGTGATGCGCTCGCTAATGGCGCCTCACATGATTTATGGCCTAGAAGACGGGCCCAGACAGACGAGGAGGAGGCGGCGGTTTAGCATTAGCTTTAGCTGCTGAATACAAATCCGCCGTTTAAGTGAATGAATGCTAATCACAGAGTTAGCATGGACCGCGCTGTTCGGGGGGTAAGGAATCCGAACAGCGAGGCAGACGGAAGCAGCGGAGGGGGCGAGGTTAGGAGGTGCAATGTATTCACAAGATAATGGGCATTTATGCAGCGGGGCGCCATGTTTGTTTTCTGTGGGCTAATGGAGTTTAATACAGAGATTTAGAGAAAGGTTGGCCTAAATTGTCAATGATCATTCAGTTACCCGTGGGAGAAAGTAAAACCCCACTAGCACGCTATGTTTGGATGTGTGGATTTGAGGACCGGGACTCAGCCACAGATGGAGCTACGTGTAGAAATATTGACCAGAACAATGAGAAATGACACCCCATCAATAATTTGCACCTGCCTTTTGAAAGTGTCAAATATTTTGTGATCTAATGTACTTGTTGTCTACAGAGATGGGTTGAGTGGGCAAAAATATTATATATATATAAGTAAGCATTATCTTTTTTTATTTATTTTTATTTTTTTAGGAAAGTGAAGTTTGTCCACAGTGATTTCAGAATACTTTGTTCAGGGATGTCCTGCTCCCAGAGAAGAACACATCGTACATGTTGCGAGTGTTAGGGGAAACTGGAGGGGGTCATACCTATGTTCCCCCACTTCTGTTGATTAAGATTAGGCACCAGCCCACTATCCTTAAGGTTAGTGGCTAGGGCAGGGTCAGGATTAAGCTGCTTGATATATATATTCATTATTCATATTTCACTCTCATGATTTGTGATTGTTTGAAGTACCTAAGAACATAGGACCCGGGGAACATAGGTATGCACCCAACTGGAGCACCCACGAGAAACCGACGCAGACACGGAAAGAACAAGCAGATTACGCAGATAAGTCGCTCCGGAGTATAAGACGCACTAGTCAAACATTGCCTAATGAAAAAACCAACCGGCTGAATAGGCGTACGGTATGCTAACGTAACACATGGTTAGCTACACGAAGCATAAACAACTAACTAAATGGGTGGCATGTTAACGTCACATAAACAGTTCAGATAACTATAGCATAAAGAACATACCAAACTCTCCATCTCACTCCAAATCACTAAATCCATTGAAATCTTCATCCTTAAATGTGTGTAAACTCGCTCCTCTATCCGTGGCTGTAGCTTTTAGCCCGCGATTAGCTTGTTTTGTTTACTTCATTGTAGTAACCTCCGCTTTTCACTCACTCCTAACTTTCTCTCTGCTGCTTGATTAGCCTGCAGTGCCCTCTAGTGGCATTTGAAATTATATATTTGGATTTAAAAAAAGGGAAAAAAACACATACTAGTCGCTCTGGAGTATAAGATGCCCCCCCCCCCAGCCAAACTACGAAAAAAAAGTACGACTTATAGTCCGGAAAATACGGTAGTTAAGTTGATACTGAGTGAGTGTGGAAGGCCAATTTATATTTTAGTAGTGACGTAATGCAGCAAACAAAACACAAAACATAACCCCAAGTGTAAGTGTCATTATTGTTGGGGACACAAATAATGACATCAAAATACAAAAATGAAAACTATTCATTTTTTTTAAATAAGAAGAAAATATCAACCTAATATTGCTACTTAACCATTTATTGTATTGTTACTATTTTTTGTAAACGTCCGTCTGATCCACGATCTCCCCGCATGGATCCGTCTGCTGTGCTGAGACCAAAGACAGACCATTTTTCAATCACTCCACACTCGACGGATCCCACCACCAACCACTCACTCACTCACTCTACGACGTGTTCCCTCTTGGTCTCCCATCCAAGTACGAGCCAGGCTCGACCCCCTTAGCTTCCGAGAACTGAAAAGAGTTGGCATGACCAAGACGTAGTGTTTGGTTTGTAAACTGGTAGTTAAAGGAACAGTTTTGAACTAGGCGAAATGGTTTTATGCTAGATCTACGTTTGAGCCTCACTTGAACTATCGTAACATTATTTGGAATAATACATACTCCACCTACACTACTAAACTACTGATATTACAGAAGACAGCGATAAGAGCTAAGAGTTAATCTATATCATCATTTATAATGTTGTCAACAGGTAAAATTTTAGATTGACATTGATACATGGAAATGTGATTGTTATTGTTTGTATTGCAATCTAGGAACAGGCTTGTTAGGAAATGCGATGTAATTTTAATGTTTTAGTATTGATGAAAAAAGCCAAAAAGACACCTATTAAGTAAGGATTAAACAACGAGGAGCCGTGCATTACAAGTGGTGTTCTCCGTGAACAGACAGGTTGGGAGAAAAAGGAATGCGTTCCCCCGTAAAGAGTGGAGCACCGGTTTTTATGCTCAGAAACAATACTACAGAGGAAGAAAGTCTTGTTTCATTCATTTGTTCAAAGTACAAGCTACTCAAGCACATGTATTGGAGTAAATACAACTCAGTACTCCTCATCTCTAAGACTCCGTGACCAAATACTCTCCATGAAGTTCACTCTCCACAAGTGCAGTAAAACTCCATAATGAATGCACATATCTCGACAGAGTGTTGCACAGGTGTTGCGAGCAGAGGTGCAGATCGTGGGACTCAGCAGCTGTTTACCTTCACTCTGTTCTCTCACAAACATCATTAACGCCAACGCAGGCCGAATCCAGACTGAACGGCTCTGGGTTGTTCACACTCGGGTAGTGTCTGTCAGAAGAGGTTCATCTGAAAGGGAGGCGAGTCCACAAGTCTCTCCCTGAAGCCTGGGACACATTATAGAGTATTTTCCAAATGTTACGCGAGTTTAAAACTCGATACAAAATGCACATGATTTTTTAACAGACTAAAAATATTCAGACAGGGCAAGACCACACGTACATGAGACAGACAAAGAGTTCATGAAAAGTGTAGCGGGTGTTTGGGGACTCGCAGATAATTAATGGGGTATTATTAATAATAATAATAATAATGAATAATAATAATAATGAAAAAGAATGGTATGGGCTAGTTACATTACAGAAGACTAAGTCTGGCTGCAGGAGCTGGTGGTCAGTAATAACACAGAAACATGGATTTACATTTGGTGCTGGTACCATATATTTGAATAGTGAATAATTAATAACAACAGAAATAAGACAAAATATAGAAAAACCCAATAATATTTACATACTGCAGTTTGTACCGGTTATAGTTTAGTGCACTTCGAGGTTATTGTTCAGGTAGGATATTCCAGAATTCACAGCGGTTGCCACACACACACACACAGAACAAAACAGAAAAGGAAATGTCCAGCAATGGTGGATTCTCCAGACCGACGCGACAACCCACGGGGGTTTTGTGAGAGTTTTAGATGGAGTAGTCCATAGGTTATTGTTCGTTAAAGGGAGGGATGTGCAAGTGGGCCTGAAGCGTGAGTCTGTTGAGAAGTGTGTGGGGGACAGGCTGCAGACAACCTTCCTACCGGACCAGCAGGGTGGCTGTTCAGTGGATGCGCGTGGATGGTAGGCTCCCAGCCTTAGGTCAGCTCGCCATCATTCATCTCTCCAGAGAATGGAGAAATCCCAGAGAAAGAGAGAGAGAACCTGGCCAGTTCCTCTACACAACAGACCCTGATGGCGGTGACGTTACCCTGCAGCCCAGTAGGTTCTGTCCACAGCTGTCAGTCGACAGACTCGTCGACCTCGCGTGGAAGGACTCAGGCATGACTGACAACATCAACTTTAACAAAATAAGAAGCAGTGTGTCAACACAGGCAAATGAGCAACTCAGCGAAAAAGAAAGGAGACAGGTGGCTAAAGCAATGTGCCATGACCCTAGCACGGCAGAAAGGTTCAACGTGGCGATGGCAGATAAGGAAAAACTGTACCAGACAAGGAAACTAAGGATGAAGGCGCTGCAATTGTCTGCGGATGTCGGTGAGGAGGGTGAAGCTAGTGCCACTGATTCAGAGAGCTCAGGTGACTCCGATTCTACTGTGGAAGAACCAGTTTATGATGATAGACCTGAGTCTACATCAGACGAGGAGTGGGACACAAACGAGACTGATCGCTCTTCAAAAGCAATCACATCTAGGAAGAGGCTGCATTTCCCAATGGAACCAAAAAAAACAGATGTTACTCATAGTCCGTGTCCTAGTGAAATGTCTACAGCATCAAAGTGCTCAGTGAAAGTAAGGAAACTTAGCGATCCCATTGTTCAATATTACTTGTGTGGGTGTGACTACACCAAGAAATGTTATGCCACCGAGTCAGGCAACTGAGCAGGTAGAGCAAAGCCAAATGGCCATGGAAGGACCTGAAAAAGAGCCAGATGAATAACCCGCTACAAAAGCATTCGTCATAACACAATTGACCTTTCGCAAAACCCCGCCCCAAAACGGTAATTGTCCAATCATACATCCTAGCAACCGTTACTATGAAGCTAGGTGTGTCTCCAATGCAAAACAATGGGACATACCAGCACTGAGCAGATGCACTTTTTTGTTTTACTGCTAACCACCAAAAACCCTACCAGACAAAGAAGAAGAAGCAAAATGGTGACACGATCTCCCTATGGAGGATGTAAATCAGACACTAGGTACCACAAGAGTGTGTCGGGGGGAGTCCAGTTATTTCCTTTCCCAAAGCGAAAACACAACCTGAGCACTGCCTCAAACAATGTGGACGGCCTACGCCCAGCTAAATGTCTGCTCTAAGGTAAGGCTAGGGCCTAGCTGCTAGGCTAACACCATAGCATGCTAACATCTAGCTACTGACAGTCACAATGGTAAATGGTCTCAACTTATATAGCGCTTTTACACCTACATTAGGCACTCAAAGCGCTTTACAGCAAGGAATCTCTCACCCATTCATACACCAACATGCGCAGACACTGGAGGCAAGCTGTCAGTCGACTTCCCCACACCTCTCCCTTTAACGAACAATAACCTATGGACTACTCCATCTAAAACTCTCACAAAACCCCCGTGGGTTGTGTGTTAGCAGCTGTCTGGTTGCCATGCCAACGCGGTTCCCTCATCAAGTACCTGTTATGGTGAGAAATGAATCGGAGCAAGACATTTGTATACCACCTACGACCATCATAGCGGAGCTGGGAGCATATGAATGCATTGTCTCAGAGCAGCATGTGACCAACTCGTCAGCACATGGGGCTG
Source organism: Proterorhinus semilunaris (assembly GCA_021464625.1). Lineage (NCBI taxonomy): Eukaryota > Metazoa > Chordata > Actinopteri > Gobiiformes > Gobiidae > Proterorhinus > Proterorhinus semilunaris. Next base: position 7,660,960 of record CM038350.1, read on the forward strand.
ACGGCACTCCTGTAGTTTTCAACTTTGGAGAATCGCCATTACCCCCGGAATGGAAGGAAAGAATCACCACCAAGTTGACTGCAATGTCCAACGTCTTTTCCCAGCATGACATGGACGTTGGTTGCACGAGTCATGTGAGACATCATATTAATCTCCATGACAACACTCCGTTTAAGCACCGAGCAAGACCCATCCATCCTCAGGATATAGAAGCTGTTCGCAAACATCTAAGAGAGCTTCTGGACGCCGGTGTTATCAGAGAATCCGAGTCACCGTTCTCATCGCCTATAGTTGTTGTCAAGAAGAAAAATGGAGATATTCGACTATGCATTGACTACCGCAAGCTCAATTTGCAGACTGTCAAGGATGCATATGCCTTGCCAAACTTGGAAGAATCGTTTTCGGCACTCACTGGATCCAAGTGGTTTTCGGTGCTAGACCTCAAGTCTGGTTATTACCAAATCGAAATGAATGAAGAGGAATGCCAGGTGGAGGTTGACCTCGACTGTGCTCTCCATGACACAATTAGCTTTGCTGATTACAACCCAGAAGAGGAAATTGAGTCCCAGTTCTCTGAATCGTTTCCGAGTGTGTACTCCGATCACTGTTATGACAGTCCATTTAAATCAACCCTAGGGATCTTTGGGGAAAAAAAGAAATCTGTTGAAATTTGTTCTTCAACAATTAAAGCAGCAAAAACGGCAGTTGTAGTGAGCGATTTAAAGGCATTGCGAGGGTCCAACCCTGCCGTGCCCCTACTTTCCTCATTGGACGACATTTCTTCAGGAGTACATTCGGAGGTTACAGATGACGCTATGGTCGAGGAATATGAGGAAAATCCAGACCCTGAATCAGAGGTGCCTGATGCAAGTCAAGAGGAATGCCATCCACTTCCATCAACCCCAGTGACATCTATTAAAAATCAGCAGTCAGACATCTTAGAAGCCCGTTTTAAGAAGATTGAGGCCCGCTGTCTCAGGCTTGAATCTGAAAATGAGAAGCTGAAATCCCGATGTACGCACCTGGAATCAATCGTAATTGGACGAAACACGATACCAGCCAAACTTCCTTCGTCAGTGCAGAAGTGGGAACATGTTGCAAAAGTGAAAAAAGATAATTTGATGGAAAAAATTGTAGAGGACTTCGAAAAGTTTCGCCTCGGTGCACGGACAGGAGTAAAGGATAGAGAGAATGCCAAGCAGTCCGCCCGCCATGCTCGCCGTTTTTGCCTTTATATGGCTGCTGATTTGCCCTCCCAGGCCACCTCAAATAACCTAAGGTTCCTAAACCGGTTGGACAAGTTGCGTGTCTGGCCAACCTACCTCTCAAAGAAGGGCTACTTGTCAACAACTATAAAGAACATGATGACCAACGTAGTAATGTTTCTTCGACATGTCCAGAACTCATTTATGAGCAAAAGCCATCTCAAGCAAAAAGAAATGCATAACATTCAGTACGAGCTGAAGAGGCTTCAATCTGATGTTCAAAGGAATGTAGTCGTCCATCGTCAAAAGGTGTTGCGAAAAAAGTCAGATGATCAGCTTGATGCCAAAACATCAGCAACATTTTTGAAATCGGCCAGGAAAAAAATTAACAAACTCTTCTCTGCAGATCAGACAAAGGAGCACCACAACCTCCTCATGGGTTATGTTATGTGCTACTTGGCAATACTGACGGGCCACAGATCAGTGGTACTAACCAACATGACAAAGGAGGCTGTGGAGAACGCGGAGCGCTGGAAGTCCGGAAAAAGATTCCAAGTTCTGGTCGATGACCACAAGACAACAAAGTCTTTTGGCCAAGCTTCACTAAGCCTCACTAATGAAGAGTTCTCGTGGCTCGAAAAGCTTGCCAGTGGCCAGTGCTGCCCTCAAGACACGGAAGGGGACCATGTCTTCCACACAGACACCGGAGAGCAAATTAAGAAGCCCTCCAGACTCGTCGACCTCGCGTGGAAGGACTCAGGCGTGACTGACAACATCAACTTTAACAAAATAAGAAGCAGTGTGTCAACACAGGCAAATGAGCAACTCAGCGAAAAAGAAAGGAGACAGGTGGCTAAAGCAATGTGCCATGACCCTAGCACGGCAGAAAGGTTCTACGTGGCGATGGCAGATAAGGAAAAACTGTACCAGACAAGGAAACTAAGGATGAAGGCGCTGCAATTGTCTGCGGATGTCGGTGAGGAGGGTGAAGCTAGTGCCACTGATTCAGAGAGCTCAGGTGACTCCGATTCTACTGTGGAAGAACCAGTTTATGATGATAGACCTGAGTCTACATCAGACGAGGAGTGGGACACAAACGAGACTGATCGCTCTTCAAAAGCAATCACATCTAGGAAGAGGCTGCATTTCCCAATGGAACCAAAAAAAACAGATGTTACTCATAGTCCGTGTCCTAGTGAAATGTCTACAGCATCAAAGTGCTCAGTGAAAGTAAGGAAACTTAGCGATCCCATTGTTCAATATTACTTGGGTGTGACTACACCAAGAAATGTTATGCCACCGAGTCAGGTAACTGAGCAGGTAGAGCAAAGCCAAATGGCCATGGAAGGACCTGAAAAAGAGCCAGATGAATAACCCGCTACAAAAGCATTCGTCATAACACAATTGACCTTTCGCAAAACCCCGCCCCAAAACGGTAATTGTCCAATCATACATCCTAGCAACCGTTACTATGAAGCTAGGTGTGTCTCCAATGCAAAACAATGGGACATACCAGCACTGAGCAGATGCACTTTTTTGTTTTACTGCTAACCACCAAAAACCCTACCAGACAAAGAAGAAGAAGCAAAATGGTGACACGATCTCCCTATGGAGGATGTAAATCAGACACTAGGTACCACAAGAGTGTGTCGGGGGGAGTCCAGTTATTTCCTTTCCCAAAGCGAAAACACAACCTGAGCACTGCCTCAAACAATGTGGACGGCCTACGCCCAGCTAAATGTCTGCTCTAAGGTAAGGCTAGGGCCTAGCTGCTAGGCTAACACCATAGCATGCTAACATCTAGCTACTGACAGTCACAATGGTAAATGGTCTCAACTTATATAGCGCTTTTACACCTACATTAGGCACTCAAAGCGCTTTACAGCAAGGAATCTCTCACCCATTCATACACCAACATGCGCAGACACTGGAGGCAAGCTGTCAGTCGACTTCCCCACACCTCTCCCTTTAACGAACAATAACCTATGGACTACTCCATCTAAAACTCTCACAAAACCCCCGTGGGTTGTGCGTTAGCAGCTGTCTGGTTGCCATGCCAACGCGGTTCCCTCATCAAGTACCTGTTATGGTGAGAAATGAATCGGAGCAAGACATTTGTATACCACCTACGACCATCATAGCGGAGCTGGGAGCATATGAATGCATTGTCTCAGAGCAGCATGTGACCAACTCGTCAGCACATGGGGCTGACGGCACTCCTGTAGTTTTCAACTTTGGAGAATCGCCATTACCCCCGGAATGGAAGGAAAGAATCACCACCAAGTTGACTGCAATGTCCAACGTCTTTTCCCAGCATGACATGGACGTTGGTTGCACGAGTCATGTGAGACATCATATTAATCTCCATGACAACACTCCGTTTAAGCACCGAGCAAGACCCATCCATCCTCAGGATATAGAAGCTGTTCGCAAACATCTAAGAGAGCTTCTGGACGCCGGTGTTATCAGAGAATCCGAGTCACCGTTCTCATCGCCTATAGTTGTTGTCAAGAAGAAAAATGGAGATATTCGACTATGCATTGACTACCGCAAGCTCAATTTGCAGACTGTCAAGGATGCATATGCCTTGCCAAACTTGGAAGAATCGTTTTCGGCACTCACTGGATCCAAGTGGTTTTCGGTGCTAGACCTCAAGTCTGGTTATTACCAAATCGAAATGAATGAAGAGGAATGCCAGGTGGAGGTTGACCTCGACTGTGCTCTCCATGACACAATTAGCTTTGCTGATTACAACCCAGAAGAGGAAATTGAGTCCCAGTTCTCTGAATCGTTTCCGAGTGTGTACTCCGATCACTGTTATGACAGTCCATTTAAATCAACCCTAGGGATCTTTGGGGAAAAAAAGAAATCTGTTGAAATTTGTTCTTCAACAATTAAAGCAGCAAAAACGGCAGTTGTAGTGAGCGATTTAAAGGCATTGCGAGGGTCCAACCCTGCCGTGCCCCTACTTTCCTCATTGGACGACATTTCTTCAGGAGTACATTCGGAGGTTACAGATGACGCTATGGTCGAGGAATATGAGGAAAATCCAGACCCTGAATCAGAGGTGCCTGATGCAAGTCAAGAGGAATGCCATCCACTTCCATCAACCCCAGTGACATCTATTAAAAATCAGCAGTCAGACATCTTAGAAGCCCGTTTTAAGAAGATTGAGGCCCGCTGTCTCAGGCTTGAATCTGAAAATGAGAAGCTGAAATCCCGATGTACGCACCTGGAATCAATCGTAATTGGACGAAACACGATACCAGCCAAACTTCCTTCGTCAGTGCAGAAGTGGGAACATGTTGCAAAAGTGAAAAAAGATAATTTGATGGAAAAAATTGTAGAGGACTTCGAAAAGTTTCGCCTCGGTGCACGGACAGGAGTAAAGGATAGAGAGAATGCCAAGCAGTCCGCCCGCCATGCTCGCCGTTTTTGCCTTTATATGGCTGCTGATTTGCCCTCCCAGGCCACCTCAAATAACCTAAGGTTCCTAAACCGGTTGGACAAGTTGCGTGTCTGGCCAACCTACCTCTCAAAGAAGGGCTACTTGTCAACAACTATAAAGAACATGATGACCAACGTAGTAATGTTTCTTCGACATGTCCAGAACTCATTTATGAGCAAAAGCCATCTCAAGCAAAAAGAAATGCATAACATTCAGTACGAGCTGAAGAGGCTTCAATCTGATGTTCAAAGGAATGTAGTCGTCCATCGTCAAAAGGTGTTGCGAAAAAAGTCAGATGATCAGCTTGATGCCAAAACATCAGCAACATTTTTGAAATCGGCCAGGAAAAAAATTAACAAACTCTTCTCTGCAGATCAGACAAAGGAGCACCACAACCTCCTCATGGGTTATGTTATGTGCTACTTGGCAATACTGACGGGCCACAGATCAGTGGTACTAACCAACATGACAAAGGAGGCTGTGGAGAACGCGGAGCGCTGGAAGTCCGGAAAAAGATTCCAAGTTCTGGTCGATGACCACAAGACAACAAAGTCTTTTGGCCAAGCTTCACTAAGCCTCACTAATGAAGAGTTCTCGTGGCTCGAAAAGCTTGCCAGTGGCCAGTGCTGCCCTCAAGACACGGAAGGGGACCATGTCTTCCACACAGACACCGGAGAGCAAATTAAGAAGCCCTCCAGACTCGTCGACCTCGCGTGGAAGGACTCAGGCGTGACTGACAACATCAACTTTAACAAAATAAGAAGCAGTGTGTCAACACAGGCAAATGAGCAACTCAGCGAAAAAGAAAGGAGACAGGTGGCTAAAGCAATGTGCCATGACCCTAGCACGGCAGAAAGGTTCTACGTGGCGATGGCAGATAAGGAAAAACTGTACCAGACAAGGAAACTAAGGATGAAGGCGCTGCAATTGTCTGCGGATGTCGGTGAGGAGGGTGAAGCTAGTGCCACTGATTCAGAGAGCTCAGGTGACTCCGATTCTACTGTGGAAGAACCAGTTTATGATGATAGACCTGAGTCTACATCAGACGAGGAGTGGGACACAAACGAGACTGATCGCTCTTCAAAAGCAATCACATCTAGGAAGAGGCTGCATTTCCCAATGGAACCAAAAAAAACAGATGTTACTCATAGTCCGTGTCCTAGTGAAATGTCTACAGCATCAAAGTGCTCAGTGAAAGTAAGGAAACTTAGCGATCCCATTGTTCAATATTACTTGGGTGTGACTACACCAAGAAATGTTATGCCACCGAGTCAGGTAACTGAGCAGGTAGAGCAAAGCCAAATGGCCATGGAAGGACCTGAAAAAGAGCCAGATGAATAACCCGCTACAAAAGCATTCGTCATAACACAATTGACCTTTCGCAAAACCCCGCCCCAAAACGGTAATTGTCCAATCATACATCCTAGCAACCGTTACTATGAAGCTAGGTGTGTCTCCAATGCAAAACAATGGGACATACCAGCACTGAGCAGATGCACTTTTTTGTTTTACTGCTAACCACCAAAAACCCTACCAGACAAAGAAGAAGAAGCAAAATGGTGACACGATCTCCCTATGGAGGATGTAAATCAGACACTAGGTACCACAAGAGTGTGTCGGGGGGAGTCCAGTTATTTCCTTTCCCAAAGCGAAAACACAACCTGAGCACTGCCTCAAACAATGTGGACGGCCTACGCCCAGCTAAATGTCTGCTCTAAGGTAAGGCTAGGGCCTAGCTGCTAGGCTAACACCATAGCATGCTAACATCTAGCTACTGACAGTCACAATGGTAAATGGTCTCAACTTATATAGCGCTTTTACACCTACATTAGGCACTCAAAGCGCTTTACAGCAAGGAATCTCTCACCCATTCATACACCAACATGCGCAGACACTGGAGGCAAGGTGGGTGAAGTGTCTTGCCCAAGGACACAACGACAGCATGCACCTTCAGGAGGTGGGATTCGAACCCCCGACCTTCCGATCATGAGACGACCCACTCTACCATCTGCGCCACCATCGCCCTAACAAAAAGTTACACAAACTGGCACTGGAGATGTAACTGTGGCGGTGTCTCTGATTTTGCTTGAGACATCTCTGTATCAGAGTCCTGCACCGGGTCGGGTACCCGCGGGTATCCAATGGGTACCCGCAAAAGTTGCTGAAACGGGCGGGTTTTAAGTCCTGGAATTTTACCCGCGGGTTTGCGGGTGGGTAGTGATAACACACGGACGGGTCTGCGGGTAGCTGCTACCCGCACAATATTTAATTGATATCATTATGGTGTCTACAGACCTAACCACACAGCTCGTGCTGTTGCTTCTAAGATATGAATGAAAACGGTTTCCTGATTCTTTGTACTTTGGTGACAGTATAGTTTTACGAGCCTACATTTCTCTTCTGACACTTGAGGTAAATCTCGCCTTTTTCCTCTCTTCCTCTTTCCCTCGCCTGGATATTATTTCAATATGTGTGGGTTTGGAGTGTGTAGTACCTACCTGTCTGTCCAGCTATCATGTCATGATAAAATCCCTTTAAAAAAATGTTTGTAATCCAGTGCGTCCTTTATTTTGATCGCGCACGTGTTTCCATATGATTCCTCTGATCCGAATGCCTGGGCTCGGGAAAGGCATTTCAAACCGCCGCTGCTTGACATGAAGATTCCCTCTTTCCAGACAGAGTCTCCGTTTCACTTGTCTATATGATGTAGTGGGGGAGGTTATGTTGTTTCAAATTCAGATGATCAATAAATTGTTCGCAAATCTGTGTTTTTACTCCTCACGCTGCTCTGGACAGCCGCTGATTCCCACAGCTCTAAGGCACGTGCCGCCACGCACACTCATCACCCGCACATGTGCGCGCACTTACACTGACCATACACAGGAATCAACTGCATGTGTGACCAGTTTAAGCTCAACCCTCATTAGCGTCACGTTGTTTCACGTTGTTTCACGTTGCACATCTGGGAAAAAAAGTGCTTCAATATAATGCTTTTAATTTGTGTGATTTATCACGGGCACGGGCGGGTAACGGGTAGAATATTAACGGGTCCGGGCGGGTGCGGATTCAACTCTTGATATAATCACGGGTTTACGGGCGGGTAGGTGCCGTAGCGGATGGGTACGGGTGGGTACGGGTCTCCAAAAATGGACCCGTGCAGGACTCTGCTCTGTATGCTTTAGTGTCAATAGTTGTCCTTTATCCTTCGTTGGATTGTGTAATATCTCGTATATGCCTCTACTGCATATTGGAACCCCTTTTGCCTCGATCTGGAGGGTATCGCGCATTTATTGCTCCAACACGAGTCACGTTAGCAGTGGCATCAGAAGTACGACGGACATTGCAACATTGCTTTTGCGAAAGGTCAATTGTACTGACACCACAAACAAAAGGACAAATTATCGTTTTCTTGAACTTGGAGAGAGACAAATCATTCTCTAAATCGGGTTAAACTCGGGTATCGTGGTATGTCCTTATTTTCTGCTGGTTTCTGATTTACTCACTGCTTTAGCCCTTCCAGTCGCAATCACATACCAAATCCAGCTCAAAATCCAGACCTCCGAGAAATCTGTGTCATGCTGATCAGATTCCTTTTCATTACATGGAACAGCTCTTCGTTCTATGATATGGTTGCCACTTGTTATCTTATAAAAATCACCGTCCATTTGTCCCCAGCGCCGCAGCCTCTCGTATCCACTCCACGTCCATCCTTCAGCAGAGTAAACAAGCCCATTACAGACTCCGCACTCCCGCCCCTCCCCACCTCGCTGTCCATTTGCCAGAGTGTAATTAAAAAGTGCTCCTGGGGTAAACCCGCAGGAGGCCAGCGCGCCGTACCTGGCATCGCCGCAGCAAACAAGAACATATCACCACAAGCTCTGATAATGATATATATTTTGAGGAGGTTGAGGTAATTTTTTAAAGGTAAATGTTTGTACTTTTAGTATAACGCCGAATTTACACCAGGAGCTATTACTGGACGTTACGTACGCGGCGCGTTATACGCGCGCATTTTCGAAAGCGCAAATTTACACATACGGCGTCAGAGCAGCTAAAGCTACGCGTGTGTTCGGTGTCTCTTCCCCAAATCACTTGGAATAATTTTGCTTATAAAAATGGGTAAAGTAATAACATTTCTCATGTTAATACGTTTTGCTAGTCGTACATCGAACTCTGCCAATTTATGAAATGATTTGCATATTTTTTTTTAGCTTACCTTAGCTTAGCTTGTGCATTTATTTATAGAAACAGTGCCGAGTAGAAGGCGCACCTTGGCCTTTCTTCTTTTGGTAGAAGAAGTGAGGAGACGGGAGAGACAACAGACCAGGCGACTATGGGTGCATCCATAACCAGCAGCGTCATCAGCAAGGTGACTTCTACCACCTTGTGGCCACGCTGAGGCTTGACAGCCAAAGACACCACCAATATGCGTGTTGTGAACTTCGACAAATCAACAGAAAACTTATTTTGACAGGGTGTCGGAAGTTTACTTTGAAAGACTGTGCCATTTTCCCGTCTAAAATTACGGAGTTTGCCGCGTATACGCGTCAAAATTAGAACTCCATTCTAATTTAGGCGCAGCCTCGCGTCAATACGTCCGTCTGACGCGCGTATAACACTGCTAGTGTAAATATCATGATAGGTTAGAATGGAAAAAAGTGACGCGCGTATGCTGCGCTACAACGCTTACGCGCTGTAATTCCTCTGGTGTAAATTCGGCGTAAGGCCTCCTATTAGACAAGATAAAACCGGTGATAAGCCCCTCCTGGAACCGCCACCTTAACGTGGTGGAGGGGCTTGAGCGCCCGAATGATTCTGGGAGCTCTGTTGTCGGGGGCTTCTTGCCCCTGGTAGGGTCTCCCATGGCAAACAGGTCCTAGGTGACGGGTCAGACAAAGGGCGGTTCAGAAGCAGGCCTGGTTTGAATCGTGAGGCCGTCCTTCCGGGGACCCACCACCTGCAGGAGGAGCCGGCAACGGACAAGTGGAAGAAAATGGATGGATGGATGGATGAATGGAAACTGGTGATAATTGGTATGGCTCAAGATCATATTCATAGCTGGTTCAATGCTGTAGCCAGAAGCAGTTATTTCTAGACGCAACTTTATTTTAGATATTTGTACATTTCTCTGAGGTTTAGCTCACCTCAAAGAGTGTTAGCTCTGATAACCAAAGGTATTGGTTCCTTCTCTTTTGTTTTCTCTTTTCACATGGACTGCTACACACACTGGGCCTGACACATCTCCACAATCAGCTTTGGGTTATACAAATGAAATACAGTATATATAATGTATGCACTTTTTATACATTGGTCACTATTGCCTTTTTCCTCTTTCTTTTTGACTCACCTGCCTTTTTTCTGTCCACTCATTTACTCACGCAGACACTTCTGTGTTATCTCTGGACTTCACCAACTTAAACTAACTCACAGGGATGTTCAACTTAACTCTGCGCTGAGTCAGTTCAGTGTCCAATGGCAGATCCCTGGTATCAGTCTATCAATCAGTCTATATTTAGCTTATATTTATGTCTAAAACAGCAGCACAGTTAAAGCCTTTAGGTCTGTAATAATACAACTGTGAGAGTCTATTATGAATTCATTTATTTTTCCGATGGTCCAAAAGTACTGCGGCACACCGGGAAACGTCAGGACTCTACCGATTATCCAGCACGGCATTGCATATTAGGGATTCACTTTCTTTTTTATTGCTAGTCGGAGTCTTATGTAGTCAGTGAGCGATCGACCGTTACAAACTCACACAGAAATGTAATTCTTTGTGTAAATGTGCTATACTGCAACTTATTGCATCCAACAAAAGTTTTGTTTTTTCCCAATAAAATGCCAAACAGTAAGTGCTAATGCCCCAATATTAAAGAGTCAGTATGATCTTTTTTGCTGGTATTGGGTTTTAATCTCAAACACATCTTGATCATTATCTTACACTTTGTTGTTTATAAAATGCTATAATGATCTAAAATGGTTGTGCTCATTGCGTTTCCCACCGGCTTCATTTTAGTTCCTTAATAAATGTCGCGATGAAAAACAACCTGCCTCTATACCTCTCGGCAGTGAAGAGGAAAAAGGCGTCGGACGGGAGAGTGCGCACAGGTGTGAGGGGAACGAGGAGACAGACGACTGTCGCCTGATCAGAGGAGCTTAAAGTGTCGCTAGACTTCAGAAACCCTGGGAAGAAGATCATACGGTGTGGTGTGGGAGAGTAAACTTGTTTGAAGTAGTTGTAGAGAAACAAGACACTTCCGTCCGAAAATATAATGCAACACAGGAGCTAACGGTAACGGCAAACCATTTACGTCGTCAGTAAGAGTTAATAGGTTAACCATGACCATCCTAATGACATATGAGGATATTATGCTGTGTTTGAAGTCCCCATAGCTCCATGGCCCGGTGCTGTATAAACAGACATGCTGAGAGCGGTAACAATCTGCAGAGTGAGAGCCAACAGATCGATACTTGGCTCTGCTCGGACGCCTCAGTCAGTCCATCACCTCCGACTTCTGTAGACCCAAACTCTGCCAATATAAAACTCTCAAGCAGTGACGGAACACAATATTATTCTGCATTTATACTCCCAAGATTGTTCTTTAGTCCCAACGACGATGGAATTAGCTCATCTGCCCTTCATTTGTACGGACGAGGAATAGTAATGACGTTAATGCAGAAATGTTGAGGCTTAGTTCTGAGAATGTGTGAAATGTCTCCTTCAACTCATTAAATGCCTCATTCTAATCAGGGCCCGACTGATATGGATTTTTGGGGTCCCATACTGATATCAAGGGTGTTGGCGTGGTCGATCGCCAATGTATAGATGCTTCTAGTTAAACATGCCGATATGCACCAACGATATTTTTGGCTTTTTTTAATGTCTATAATCCTGTGTATGATGCTTCTAAACGTGTGTGTGTGTTGAACTGTGACAGCAGGGGGCGCTGTATGTTTAGTAGGTACTTCAGAGGGAGTTTTTCTTTTTGAAAGACAAACATCAGTAGGTTCTGAAACCAAAAAGGTAAGTCTCTATCTTATATGGTTGGTTCCGAAATTATACGCAAAAGAACATAAAATATATAAAAAGGGTGTGCAAATTTGAGACCAATTTTCACCGCAATGTTTCTCCGCCGCCCTGAGGCCTACGGGAAGTTGTAGGAGGGCTCTTTCCAGTGCAAAAAAATGGAAAGTCTCTTAAGGCAAGGCAAGTTTATTTGTAGAGCACAATTCATACACAAGGCTTCACAGTTGCATAAAATTACATTACATTAAAATTAAATCACATCCTCACGAAGACTGTTCCAGATTTTAGCTGCATGAAACTGAAACACAGCCTCACCGTGTTTATTATTGACTCTGGGAACCACCAGGAGACCCCTCCCTGAAGTTCTCAGGGCCCGAGATGGTTCATACGGCTCTAACGTGTCAGAGATGGACTTTGGTGCTAAACCATGAAAAGACTTGGACACAAGGAGAGCTGTTTTTCGGGCCCTAATTCTAATAAAACCTATTTGCTACATAACTTTTGCGGGCATTTAGAACATAATAGTTTTATGTTTCAGAACTGCAATAATTGTGCTGGAGCTTTATATCCTACTTAAGTGAAGGCCTTTTCTTATTTATTTTTTAGCTGCTGTAAGCGGAGGCAATAATGACTTGACAGTTCCCTGCAGATAATGGACTATTAAAGAATAAGGATTTCAACTGCAATTAAACTGGTGTCAGACGGTGTTCCAATTAACAATCTTTTGCAAACTTCTTTTGTAATGCTTAGTAATTGTTGCTGCTTCTGCGTTGCTTCGAACTTTTCAAAGGATGTGGGGTAAGAGCTACCAGGAACCATGAGGCCTATAGAGCCAAATCAAAGAGGACATTTATGGATGTAGTGAAAGAGATCATGAAGTCACTTACGCGAGAAGGGAATGCAGAGGCTCGGGATGAGGATCCATTGGACTCCTCGAAAAGCTGATTTGGAGAACGCCGTTGTTTCTGAGGTCAGCAGTAAACCCTGGAGCGTCCCAGGTTGAGATCGATGTCCAGGATTCTCTCATGTGTTAAATGAAGAGCTTAATCAGACCGGGGGTATCTGCTGTCACCGACGTGTCCAAACCACTTCCCTCATCAAAAAACATCTGGAGTCGTGTTTGTCGAATCGGAAACCAAGCTGAAGGAAACTGAATAGTTCCAGATTGATCATTTTCTAAAGCCTGGTTCACACGGGAAGATTTTAGAATTGTCGGCAGATTTTCCAAAACATGAGAGACCCCACTCGAAACGATGTCACTCACGAACATTCCCAGGACGGAGGGGAAGTCTCGCGAAGCCTCTCGAGGTTCCGAGTAAACAAACATGGCGGACGTAGAAGAGGCAGTGACCATAGTCTGTAGTCCGTTTTTAACTTTCGTCCACTTTCTGGTGCGCCATGACAGCTGTGTTTATTTTGGATTCCCCTCCGTACTTCCTCGTCCCTTCGCTTTCCGATTGGCTGAACATCACAGTCAACAGTCTGCGGCTCGTTTGTCCTCGGGCCGTCCCACACGCCATAAGAACTCGGCCCAAAACAATCCAACATCTTGAATATCCCCGACTTGAGATTGGAGCAGACGAGAGCAGTCCTAACACACCACACACGGCAGGAGATTCTGATAAGATTATCTTTAGAGCCATTACGATAATCGCAGCATCCTTAAGATTGTCAGAAGGGGGGAAACGGGGCTAAAATCTGCCAAATTATCTTGCCGTGCGAATCAGGCTGAATGAATAAAAATGTGAAGGTGAAGATCTCAAAATACCAGAAAGAGCTTAATACCCCTGTTTTAAAATGATGTCAATGGGGGGAAAAAAAACTCTTATTTAGCTCTATTTCGTTGCATGCATTTGAAGAAGTCTATTCATCTCCTATGGGGATTTGTTCCCCATAGGAGATGAATAGGACAGGAAGTACTTTTGCTTGTAAGTCCTGGGTTGCGGAAATAGTGTAGCCACGTTGTGCAACAAGCCGTTTGATGAAATATGAAGATCGATCAAGCTCTCAGCATTGGGCCATCCCACGCTGTTCACATTGTGTTTCTCCTCTCGACTCACCGCCCGACTGCTCCTGTCAGACTCCGCGCTCAGGCCTATGACCCTCACGGCGCTCCCGGAGCCCGAACTGCCTGCTTTGTCGTTGTGAAGATTTCAGTTACTAATAGGCTCCACGCCGTGTAATATTGATTAAAGTGCTGACCCGGATCGCCTTGCCCAGGGTCCCAGCGGCGAGCAGGGAGGGTTTAGTTTAGTTTTTAGTTTATTTGTTTATTTGAGCAATACACATTGTGCTCAAAAGGAGTGGGCTGAAGCAAAAAGCTTATGAGCCCCCACCCCCAAGTGCAATAAATAAAAAAAGAACATTTCAAAACATTTCAAGCAGCTACATTCGTACAGACCAACTTACAACAAACAACAAAAATATATTAACTGTTTATATAATGAATTGGAACAACGCACAGCTACAACAACAATCTAGTTTCATATACGATGTCTAATACAAAGCAAGTCAAAAAAATGTGTTACTTAATATATTGCTTGCATATTTTTACCCGTGATTACAGAGTTACTTTTATGGTATAAAGGTACATTAATAGATGTTATAATCTGAGATCTTGATACTTTCCAGTTGTCATTACCATTCTCAGTATAATTTTAATTTGGGTTTAATTATCATCATCATTATTATATAATTTATTTAATTGATTTATATGTGAAGTATGATGAAAGCCCTGCACAGTGTGGTGCATTAAAAAGCCAGAGAGTGAGCCAGTTGAAGAGGGCAGTAACTCCCCTTCAACAAACCCCCACACAGCTGCCCTAACAGCTGATTTTGTAGAATATGTTCCTATGCTGAGTGGTGCATTAAAAGACAAGGTTTAGAGCCCGTTGGGAGGGTCCCTCTCAACAGATCCATAACCTGCCAACCCTAATTCTCCGTTTGTGAATTTGAGCAATAGAATGACAACCGTTCCAAGCAGCAACACTCTTCCAGATTATAGAGGAACAATACACATAATTGATCCTACTGCTCCCCTTAATGGCAACGCATTTCTTCTTGTCTGTATATTTCAAAAGTCTTTTGTTTGTATTTATATTTGAACAGGTTGATGTTTGGACATCGTTTCAATTCCATCTCCAGTTTATTCCACAATTGTACAAAATTAACTGTTGGGCTAAAACTTTTCAAAGTTGTGCTATGTTTCTGAATCCTAAAGTTTAATTCATCACGTAATTCATAACGACCAGTACGTTCTTGGAACCTTCTTTGTATTTGGTTTGGTAACAATTTGTATCTTGCTTTGAATAACATCTGTACAGTTTGGAACTCAACAATGTCACAAAACTTCATGATCTTTGATTTTAGAAATAATGAGTTTGTGTGGTCCAAAAACCCAACTTTATGAATTACTCGGATAGCTCTTTTTTGCAACAATATTATTGGTTTAACTGTGTTTTTATAAGGAAGGAATGCCCGACAGCAAGCCTCGAGGCTGGGGGAAGAGGAAGCCAGCCACCTGCCTGTCTGATCCAGGGCCAGGTGGGGACAGAAGAAAAAGAGGGAAGCAGCAAAGTTGAAGAAAGCCAAATCTTTTTTTTTTTTTCTTGGCTGTTTATTTACAGAACAAACATTGCAAATTAAATACGTCTTTTTCAACCCACCACTTCAAGAACAGTGCCCGTCTTGGCCTCCTGAACAACGCAACAAATTACTGCATTGTGTGTACAATGGGAGATCGTTGGCATTGGGTGGATACCATGATAACCTGCCTATTGAGGCAAAAGTCCGATATAAACAGAAATTGGACTTAATTGGTCAGGTATGTTTGTACTGACAAGAGGTAGCCTCCTTGGAACGACGGCCCAACTAACTAAATGTTTCAGATTTGGAGAGCGAGACCTGTAGACCTATCTCACTGACACACTCATTGGTTTTATAAAGTTTAAGACCTGTTTCAATGTTTAACAGCACTTTTTTTCAGTTTTAAAAGGAATAATGGTGTGTTCCATTTGAAATTTCCAAGTCGGAGCTCGGAAATTTCAAATGGAACAAGCACCAACTCCGTAATTCCGACTCGGAAACTCAGACAGAATCACCAAACCCAAGAAGGAGCATTTCAAGATGGCTGAGCCCTACGTGAAATCTAATGCTGCGTTTACACATAAGCACGATGCGTTACGAATGTCATTTTTCCGTCATTCGTGACGTTCGTGACGTGACTTAACGCATCTCAATGGGATTCTTAACAGAACGCATCAGTTCGTGACGTTCGTGGAGAAAGTTTTTGTCTGTCAAAAAATCTTCCAAGAATGTCACGAATCACCCTCTGTTCGTGGAGTTCGCAACGGAGCGTGTCCTTTCGTGAGGAGTAGTGGCGCTTCGTAATTCAGCGTGAGAGCATTCGTGGAGCATTCGTAGAGCATTCGTGGAGCAGAATCACTGTTTTCACGCTCAAAATTGACAGAAACACACGCTACGCCCACAGTAAATGTTCGTATCTGCAGTAGCTATGCCAAGGAAAAGTGTGACAAAGTCGGCCAATCCGCGCTCCAAGTCACGGACAGCACCTGCCGCTGCCGCTCCGCGGGGTGCTCCGACCTTTCTTCCTCCTGCGGTCGTACCTGATGTTCGGGAGTTGGAGCCAGACGAGCCCAATGAATCAGGGGAAAGCACGGCCTCTGCCCCGCCTCCAACCCGGCGGCAGAAGATCACTCCACTTTCGCCCCAATTCTTGACAGATTTCGGACAGAACGCGACAATTCCCAGTGACCCGTAACATCCCGTGGCAGCGCGGGACGCATATTCGTGACCGTGCGTAATAATTCGTGCCATTAATTGTAACGCGTAGTAACAGGTCGCAACAGTTAGTGGCGGCGCGTGAAACCTCTACCCCGAATCATGAAATTCGTGATCCTTGGCCACGAATGTGCATTTGTGGCATTCGTAACGCATCGTGCTTATGTGTAAACGCAGCATAACAAATGTAAAGCTTCATTATTTGGCAGATGTTTCCCAAACTTGTTAGATGTCAATGCAAAACGGATAAGCTTTACTGCTCTGTTGCAAACGCCTCAATTAATTAATAAGTAAAATATGAAACTACTAGCGCTAAATTATCACTGTATTTACAACACTTATGATAAATACATTATACTATTGTATAATATTATAATGAAGTTTCTCTGATTATGATGCTCGAACATTGGGGAACAAAGTTGTATTTTTTACAGCTGCGTTTACCTCCGATGTGTGTGACCTATGACGGTAGATTTGTTTCAAAATATTTGAAGTTGAAAAACGAGAACACATACAAATACTTTTTTACAAGTACAACTTTGTTTTTACAACTATTAAAATCAAAACTTTTCAGGTACAACTCTAAAAATTACACTTCATTGCGCCAGATTTGTCTCAAAACTATTTGAACCTAAAAAACTGCCAAGTTTAAAAGTGCCGGGGACGGGGATAGAGGGGGACCAGGGTTGCTGTGGTAACGGCTGGACCAGAAACAGCCCGGGAACCCTGACCTCTGCTTTTGATCTGAGGTGGAGATTGAAGAACACAATCAATGGCACAAAACACGGTAAGAATCTCCTACAAACAATATTTTTTCTGAAATACTTCATAGTTTTGCCAATGAAGGACTTCCATGGTCACCCCATATAAAGCAATTTAACAACAGTTTGGGGTAAACAGTCCATTCAGTGAAACCAACCATCAAAACGTGTAAAACTGCTGTGCTGAGTCCAAACAGCGGAGGACCACCATGAAGAAGAGAATGCCCTATCATTTGCCCAGCCATCCTGGACCGATCACTCTGGACCAACACCTGTGATGATGAAGGGATAAGATGGTCGACTTGTCCCTGGAACAGTAAAGTGCTGGTTCCGAATCCATGCTGCACTTTATTCATTACAAAACTCGACTGCCTTTCCACTCCAACACCAACAGCAACATCTCCTTCAAATCTGCACAACAGAGCCCCCCGCCCAATTGGTTTCACTAGTTTTATAAAAATCCAATCAATGCGGCTTCCTGATCCTCAATATCTGCTAAGGTCAGCCTCATTTCCAGCTGAATTTGATCTGCTGATTGTCTTCTAGCAGACGTTTTATGTCGTTTTCTGCTGCCTTTTCTGGAGAAGCAATGGTCTTCCAATCATCAGAAGTTGACGCACCAGAATTGATGCCTCTGGGACACTTCTATGTTGTTTTGTTGATGCACTTTTGGAATCTGTGGAGTTTGTTGATGCCTCGTCTTGGGAATTGTTTGAAAATTCTTGTGAGTCATCGGGCAAGGGAGTCAAAGCAAATGATTCTTGAAGGGGGGTTATATAAATAGTGTATGTTCCATTGTTTGATCCCATTAAAAAAAATATCGTTGCCCTCAATGTTTTGTGGAAGCGGATTCAGTTTCCTCGGCCCATTTTGAAGAAGCCATCCCCCACGCAGTTCCCTCAGCCTAGGGTATGCCTCCGTAAGTACAGTTGTTATTGTATTTTGTGCCATTGATTGCTCTTCCGAAAGCAAAATCATTTAATTGATCATTTTGGTGTTGAGGTAATTAGGTCGGATGAATAAAGTTATGTGTCAATTCCACAGCAGGTTTTTATTTTGATACTCTCACATTACTTTGATGGCATGGGCAGTGGTAAGCATTGCCCATATCGTTTTACACCTGTTGAATATATAAAGTGAAGGGAATGATACACGGAGTCAGAGACTTTTTAAGTTTAATAATATTGTTTGAATATGTTTAATATGTTTGTGCTCTTATTTGCAGTGAATAATAATCAAGGGAAGGTTTAGGACCCACACGCTGCCAAACCACATCCTTGCTCTTTGCTCTTTCTATCATAATTAAACAAGATCACAGGCATGTTTGAAATCTCTTGGACGAGACACAGTGAAGCGGTGTCTTATCAACTGTCAGTGGGTCTTATAAATGAGGAGTCGCCGCCCACTCTAGGTCATCCTGACAAGACGAGACCGAGGAGATGAGTGGAGATGGAAAAGTACAACATGCCGACTCATTAATATTAATGATACTGTGTTTTATATACTGTGTGTAGGGACATGCAGTTCAGACGTAAGCCCCGCTTATATGTAGCCTGTCAGGGAAAGACAAACGCCCAGAGCTCTGTATGAGAATTGTAAACAACAGGGAATCCATTTTGCTTGAATTTAACCAATCGAATCTTGGTTCATGCCAACAAAGGAAAGGTTGTCAAAAGTTCAAAATTGTATGTTCTGAAACATTAGTGAAATTAAAAAAGGGAAAGGTTAATTTTCCAAGAGTAGAACTGCATGGTGGCCCATTGGTACAGCGTATATAGAAATTAAACCCTTTAGTATGAGGCAACCAACCAGTGCCCATGTGAAATGGAGCTCAACAGTCTCGCACAAAGTGAAAACTAGGTAAACAATGATTTAGCCAAATCTTAAAGCTGGGGTACCTGATTTTTCCTGCACAAACTCTGACATTTTTTTTATTTGGACCAAACTCGTTTCTAGCTCTTACAATCCCTCCTGCATGTCCGAATTGTTCAAGCAAATTGTTTATATGCACGTTTCAAGCCCGTGTACAGCTTTGAGCGGTGGCAAAGTGAAGAAGGGGGTGCCACCCCCAAAATAAACGTCACTGATTTAGGTCCTACTTCTATCTTCTATTGCTCAATAAACAAAATAGGTCAAGACCAGGCAACAAGGTCTTCTGTTGTGTGGTGGTAAAAACAAACGTATTAACCTAACAACAAAAAGTCAGGTACCCCAGATTTAAATGTAACGCCGAATTTACACCAGGAGCTATTACTGGACGTTACGTACGCGGCGCGTTATACGCGCGCATTTTCGAAAGCGCAAATTTACACATACGGCGTCAGTGTTCGGTGTCTCTTCCCCAAATCACTTGGAATAATTTTGCTTATAAAAATGGGTAAAGTAATAACATTTCTCATGTTAATACGTTTTGCTAGTTTTGCTAGTCGTACATCGAACTCTGCCGATTTATGAAATGATTTGCATATTTTTTTTTAGCTTACCTTAGCTTAGCTTGTGCATTTATTTATAGAAACTGTGCCGAGTAGAAGGCGCACCTTGGCCTTTCTTCTTTTGGTAGAAGAAGTGAGGAGACAGGAGAGACAACAGACCAGGCGACTATGGGTGCATTCATAACCAGCAGCGTCATCAGCAAGGTGACTTCTACCACCTTGTGGCCGCGCTGAGGCTTGACAGCCAAAGACACCACCAATATGCGTGTTGTGAACTTCGACAAATCAACAGAAAACTTATTTTGACAGGGTGTCGGAAGTTTACTTTGAAAGACTGTGCCATTTTCCCGTCTAAAATTACGGAGTTTGCCGCGTATACGCGTCAAAATTAGAACTCCATTCTAATTTAGGCGCAGCCTCGCGTCAATACGTCCGTCCGACGCGCGTATAACACTGCTAGTGTAAATATCATGATAGGTTAGAATGGAAAAAAGTGACGCGCGTATGCTGCGCTACAACGCTTACGCGCTGTAATTCCTCTGGTGTAAATTCGGCGTAATTGTGTTGACGATGTTCTGGGGAAAAAAACAATCTGTTGCATTTTGAGTGTTTTTCTTTTCTTTTTAATAAAGTTACTTGTTTAATAAGCTTTAATCCATTACATGTCGCTGATGTAGACTTGCTTAAACAAAAGAGGGTTCTTGGATTTACAACTTGACGACCTTGAGCGGTTTAAACTCTGACAGAAAACGTTTGGAGCAAAGTCAGGGAGAAGTGGTCTGAAGAGCTAGTGACAAGTGTCTGCAGGAACAGACTCTAAAGGGAAAGATTTAGGCACTTCTGATTATAATGTTAATGTGAACAATGAAGCGAAGGGAAGATTAAATGAATGAGGTTACAGAGGAGACATTAAATTCCAAATAGCGAGTGTTTGCTGCTCAAATAAACAAATAAACTAAACTAAATATCAAAATAACAAGAAACACAAAAGGCCACAGCTTGGGCACCTGCAGAGTCTTTCAATTCTACTTGGGGGGGATTCTTCCTTACAAAAGTCTTTCAGTTCAGAGAGTTTTCAATTATGTTTAGGTACGGAGACTGTTAAGGCCACGGCGAAACCTTGAGACTTCCTCTTCAGATCATTCATCGTGGATTTTGACGTGTGTTTACGATCATTACCCATTCGTAGAAGCCATCCTCTTTTTAAGTTCAGCTTTCTCACAGATGAATGAATCCGTTCTTCCCTCAACCCATGAAATGTCCCCAGTTCAGTACAACCCCTAAAGTACAGACAACCCGCCCAGGTTTAGCAGTTGGACACATATTTTCTTCATGCAATTCTGTGCCCTTTCTTCTCCTAACATACCTCTGCTCATTCAAAGTCAGTACTTTTTTAGTGCGCTCCCTGCTCCGTACTACGTGACTGACAGGCGATTTCCTGGGAGCTCTCCTCCGCAGCACAGACACAAGCTATAGGCCGATATTAAACTATCAGAACCTGCGTGTTGAATATGTCGAGGTGTTCCGACAGCTGCCCGGCGCATCTCGCTCCTCTCTGTCGGACACACGGAATGATTAGCTCTAAAACGCGGACCCCCCTTTGGCGAAGCTGACGGACGGGCTGTCAAAACAAACATAGCTGGAGCACCTCACCCACCCCCCTGTTGCATTGTGGGGTAAACACATGCGGAGGGGAGATGCTTTTGCGGGGATTTCTCTCGGCGTGATGATAAGAAGAAAGACGGTGAAGTGTGGACACATCTTGTTTTCACCAATTTATTATTGAAGATCTTTAAATGGCACCGAAATGAACTCTAAAGCTTAAACATGACAAGTGAGCTCTGTTCAAAATACAATTAATCTTAAAATATCCCACAATGAACATGAATTACAATGTTTTTTATGGTATCAATACCGTAGAATGCAAGGCCGTGGGAACCCAGGGTGCTGAGGGCGCTGCATCACCCCCTGGTGGATAGTTTGGAAACTGCAGGCAATATTGATAATAGTAAATATGCACAGAAAAAGCATTTTTTGGGTACATTTTGTCCCTCAGCACCCCGTACCAAAAATGTCTTAGAATCTATAGGATTGACACCATGAAAAAGTATAGATAGTAGTATAGATAATACATAGTCACACACTAAGATTTAACCAGATTCAAAAAGGACAAGCTGGCAGCCATCTCGTCTTCTTTCCGACCTGACAGTGACAAACATGGCTGTTAATGGCCTGGTGCTTTGAGTTAATTGCTTTGGTGAGGGAGGGAGGGGTGGGGGGAGCAGCAGTGGAACGATTAGTCCAGAGAGGTGGCGCATTCGCCGGCTGTGAAAGGTGGCGAGAGGTGGGAAGACAATAGAGGACCAGGAGAATGGGTGATGAGTCTGCTGAGGCTCACTGAATTGTTCAACATGTGCCCAGACAGGAAAAGTAAATATATGAAAGAGGGGGATATATTGCAAAATCCACTTTTGTTTTCTTTTTTTACCATATTATAAAACAATAATCCTCAATATTCCAGGTAAATTTTATATCACACGTTCAATGTCCCTTATAGGCCTTTACCACTGGAAATTCCTTCCTATACCCGCATCATACCGCTGTTGAAAAAGGTGATTTTGCCGATGATAGCATTTAGCCACTGTTAGCACAACTTTAGCTGGTGCTAGCATAACATCTCCACCTTCATAGTTTGTCTTTTTGCTGCTTCTTTCCTCTAGTTTTTGCCTTGGCACCTCCTGAATAATTCCATAAGCTCCATCCAAAGGCAGTATTTATCCACATTGTTCTCATCGTGGCTCACTACACTTTTCACCGTACTGTATATTCTTGCGCAGAGGTTCTCAACCGGTATGGCGTCGGGACCCACAGTCACCCTGGGATTCTATACTTTTTCTGTACACTAAAAACGGATTCCAGAACATATTGCTATACTAACCTGTTTCTGTAGATATGTAGCGGGGATCTGATCTTCTCTTTGCGTGCCCTTTGGCGATTCTCTTCAACATACGAGAAAGAGGGGAAATTGAAATGTCCACAAACACCTAATGGTTTGATCTTCTTGATGAAATTAAAAAAAATCTGTTTGCCTGAAGCTGTGAGAACTTTCCAAACTTCCCCAAAGTTCCACAGATGCAGCCTCCAGAGAATACAACTTTTTTTTTTTTGCTTTTTCCCCTGCGAAGAATCAATGCTCTGTGGTCTGATCTAATGACTTGTCACACTTGTATAGTTTGAGGGATGTTTTGTATAAAGCCACATATGAGAGAGAGAGAAAGAGAGAGTGAATGATGCCGCTTGGGGCTCACCATATGCTCCACAGACACGCCATGCATCTCCTGCCTCTGTCTCGGATTGTATCTCACACTGGGATGTCATATTCATAAAAAACAACTCCTTCAGTTTCACACAAGACCTTTTGTATGTTTTAAGTATGAACTAATAGATATGTCGACTTTTAATAATTGTGTCCCCTTGCGTTATGAATGGTTTAAACATGAAGTGCATTTATATCCATAAATGCTATTCAAAGATAGTAGGCTATCTTTGTTGAACTTCTTATTAATGGGGTAAACGTATCATTAGCATATTTTATCTTCTCATTGTGTCGATGTTCAGACGTAGCTCTTATATAACTAATCAACGCTCCAAATGCGTGCACAAAGGCGGTGCCCAAGCACACATGGCGCATGTGATGAAAATGATGCCGCAGCGAGAAGCAAGGCACATATAAAATAACAAGACGAGAGCTTCGTGCTAACCTGAAAAGAGTTCCACTCTGCAGCTTCACTCTGCATCAGGTCGGCTGCTGCTGGGCCGTTTAAGTTCCAAACTCCCGTTTAGTTTGACAGAAAGAGTCCATCAGTGATTTCAAATGTGTCCTCAGCGGCTCAGTCACAAAATAAAATTACAAGCGCCAGTTCTCCACAGTACACCCGCGGTCATGTGGCACGCCCCTGTTTGAGTGACAGCAGCTGCGGAGCGGCCCACGCAGCGTCTTTTTAATGTGCTCGGGTTGGGTCGGGTCGGGTCGGCAAACTGAGACAGATTTTCTTGGGGTCTCTTTATTGAGCTTGTGCATGACGGTGGGGATTGCTGGTACTTCGGACTAGCCTGGCCTTAAGCCATCCGTAAACTCCGGTCAATTATCATTCCCCTACATGTACGTCTGGGCTTGATCGGTTGAATTTCAACCTACCAATCAGCGAGCGGGGGAGGCGGGTGTTTTAGGTGACGTCCAAGCATTTGCTGGTTGTAGTTCGGCAATAGCGGCGGATACGAACGTAAAGGAAGCGTAAGAGTTATGATAGAGCTATGATAGAGCCATGATAGAGTTATGATAGAGCTATGATAGAGCCATGATAGAGGTATGATAGAGGTATGATAGAGTTATGATAGAGCTATGATAGAGCTATGATAGAGCTATGATAGAGCTATGATAGAGCTATGATAGAGCTATGATAGAGCTATGATAGAGTTATGATAGAGCTATGATAGAGCCATGATAGAGGTATGATAGAGGTATGATAGAGTTATGATAGAGCTATGATAGAGCTATGATAGAGTTATGATAGAGCTATGATAGTTATGATAGAGGTATGATAGAGGTATGATAGAGTTATGATAGAGCTATGATAGAGCTATGATAGAGTTATGATAGAGTTATGATAGAGCTATGATAGAGTTATGATAGAGCTATGATAGTTATGATAGAGGTATGATAGAGGTATGATAGTTATGATAGAGCTATGATAGAGTTATGATAGTTATGATAGAGTTATGATAGAGTTATGATAGAGCTATGATAGTTATGATAGAGCTATGATAGAGTTATGATAGAGCCATCATAGAGTTATGATAGAGCTATGATAGTTATGATAGAGCTATGATAGAGTTATGATAGAGTTATGATAGAGTTATGATAGAGCCATCATAGAGTTATGATAGAGCTATGATAGTTATGATAGAGCTATGATAGAGTTATGATAGAGCCATCATAGAGTTATGATAGAGCTATGATAGTTATGATAGAGCTATGATAGAGTTATGATAGAGTTATGATAGAGTTATGATAGAGCCATCATAGAGTTATGATAGAGCTATGATAGAGTTATGATAGAGCTATGATAGTTATGATAGAGCTATGATAGAGTTATGATAGTGTTATGATAGAGCCATCATAGAGTTATGATAGAGCTATGATAGAGCTATGATAGAGTTATGATAGAGGTATGATAGAGCTATGATAGAGTTATGATAGAGCCATCACAGAGTTATGATAGAGCTTTGATGGAGTTATGACAGAGTTATGATAGAGTTATGATTGCTGCTTCACTATACCCGGGCGCATTACATACGTCACGACCAAGCACTAGCGAAAATCAGATTCAATCGTTTCAAAGGAGGTCAACCCTCCCACCTGTTAACGGAGCTCAATTGTGAAATTCCAGACCCTCTGTATGAAACAAAATGAGTACGAGGGTATGGTAAAACCAGGCTAACTTCGGACCCGAAGTAACAACTTTTTGAGTGACAGTGCAGGATTTTAGTGGCAGTTGTGGTGAACAGGTCTGGGCTCATTCTAGGACATGGCTGGAGCAAGTAGGGGGGTGAAAATACACAATTTAAACATTTTTAATTCAGTTGTAATTGTAGGATCTTTTATAAACCACTAAGGAACTCTTTGAATGTGAAAGTGGGATTTATTTAAAATTAAGTGAAATTTAGAATATTTCCTACTGACACACTTGAATTGAAGAATGAATTTCACAAAATTCATTCTTCAGTATTTGCTCTTCAATATTCTCTTTGTTGAAACGTGCAGACAGTGCCGTGCCAAAAGCCTGAACCCGCTCATCCCTCTCAGCGTTCTCTCTGTATGGTGTCGACTCCAGACACCAGGGGGCAGCCTCATTCCTCCTCTGAACACACGCTGAGAGGCAGAGCGCCAGGGTCTTGAGAACTAATTAAAAGAGTTTGGAGACGTGTGCGCACTCATTTGTAAGTGTTTATGTGCATTTGGAAAGACACCGACTACAGGGAGCACCTTCTTCAAACAAGACCTATGCAATATTCATGCCTTTTTAGCAGAGAAAGAGCGGCAGAGAGAAAGAGAGAGTTCACCTTGGCATGTTGTCTATCTGAATATAATCGTTGTAAACATCAAAACAATACAACACAAGATCGTCTGTATCTCCAATGGCTTTTAAATTCAAATGAGGCTCTTAATGCTATAAATTTGCATGAATTTAAAGAGCATATAACTAACATCAAGACTGTTAATAATACATTTGCTTTTGTATCTGCAATCAACCATCATGGTGTGCATTTCTACAGGGATTGAAATAAATGGACAGACAATCAACAACCCACAAGCTCCCTGCTGAAATGTGGGATGTATCCACTCAACGTGGCGCTTTGATGCACTGTGGTTATCCACAGAGCTAAAAGCTGCGACTGCAGGGTTAAGGGTGATATTGTCCAGGACTAATGCCCCAGCAGCATTGAAGGATGACAGTGAGTGACTGCAGAGCAATGCAGATCCGGCAGATCTTGAGCTATAGAGCTATTGGGTCATGGTCAGAATCACCAGGATAGTTGTTTATCGTATTGTGCATGTTTCGGGTGTTGGGAGAAATGAAAGCACCCGGAGGCAGGGCCGTCTGTGGAGGGAGCCAATATTTTGTGAAAAACATTACCAACTGGAAGGAACCTTTTTGTCCCGAGCCCCAACAAATCTGTCAATGACCCGGCACAGGGGACACCCCCTGGACACTAATAAAGAAAAAGTAGATACTCAGCAGGAGGGGAATAGGAATCTTCACTTTTGTTTTAGGCTATTACAATGTACAACTTAAGAACAACTTTACCTTACGTTACTCAAAGTACATTCACTCTGGTAAGGCTGCAGTGCAGCGCCTGGTTGGTCTGCTCGATTGTGGAAAATAAAAAATGATCGACACGGTGGCGCAGTGGTTAGTGCTCGTGCGTCACAGCAAGAAGGTCCCAGGTTCGATCTCCGGGCGGGGCTTTTCTGTGTGGAGGTTGCATGTTCTACGTAGGTTTCCTCCGGGTGCTCCGGTTTACACTAAAAACATGTACAATAGGCCAGGATGAATGAGGGTGCGTTCTAGAGTGTGAGTGGGGGATGACAGACAGACATTAGACCAAGGCTACAGTCCGGTGTGGCGTGTTTACATGCATGAGTCTTCAATAACATGCACTGTCCCGACCAAATAAAAAACATTAAATATTAAATATATGAAATCAATTATTCAGCCATAACTTGAAATTTGAATTCATTGGTATATCAAAGTCCAGATTGTGATCTTGCTTTTGTCAGTAATGAGTTTTGTGCCTGTTTGTGATGAAGGAAACCAGAGCAGATTGTACCGCGCAGTCTGGGAATCGGACCAAGGACCTTCCTGTTGTGAGTGCTAATCACCTTACCATTGTATACACACGCAAACATTTGTTTGAAATACAATTACAACTTCAATGTCACCACTCACCTTTTACTTTTTCTACGGCATAATCTGCGTCATTGAGAAATGACTGAGCAACAAAACAAAGCAGAGAAACAAAGGTGGTTGGGGGGAAAAATGGCCGCCGCTGCTGCCGCCGTGAGGAGGATTCATGGAGTCAATACGCTCAGTTTGTCTCGGCTCGTAACCGCGGCGATATATCTCCGCGCGGAAGAGCCTGCAAACAAGTCACCAGAGGAGCAGATACGCACAAGACGAATCGAGTGATCATTCGAAAGAGATATCTACCACAGAGCAGCGGCGCGCACCTGTAAAGAGTGGACTGAGGATCGGGAAATAAAAGAGGGAGGAAAAAATTTTTAAAAAATGAAAACGCCGGGAGGGGAGCAGCAAAAGGGAGGAGGGAGAGGAGAGATGCAGAGACTAGATTACTTTGCCAGCTCCTCTGCTATTCTTCATTTTAAGCAGCTTGTTGACCTTTCGAGTCTGTAGGTGTGGCAGCAGGCTGCCATGTTGCCGGTAATTTCAAAGCAACATAGACTGTGGATAAAAAAAGCTTGGCATAAATTTGATTTTGTGGGTCAACAATGTTAAGCTAGATTAGGAATTGTGCCTTGTGGGATTTGACTTTAAATGTAGTGGTGTAACTTAAAATAAAGTATGTGCCTGAGTTGTCTGCTATGATAAATGCAGCTGCACTCGAGGCCAGCAGAGTGCGCACGTCCTCTCTGTGTACACTTGTGAGCAGAAAAACAACACAACAGCTGTGTATCGGCAAACATGCTAATCAGAGTGCGGAAGACAGTTTAGCCCTAGCATATTCAGAACAAGTTCGGTGAAGGTGTCTCTACTGTAAAACGCAGAGGAACATCTCGGAAATCTCCCCGTGACGTATGTCGGAGTCAGAATTTCAGTGCGGAAATGGATGACTGAAGGATTACTGAAACAAAGCACCTCCAGGTATATTTTTGATGATTTGACGGTTAAAACCTGACATAAAATCAATAGTGTATGATCAAATAGCCCATTTTTGCACAATATTGCGTCCATAGATAAAGAGAACAACTCGGTTAGCTGCCAGATCACTACTGGTCAAAAAGAGGATTGGGGTCTCCAACCAATAGGCAAGGCAAGGCAAGTTTATTTGTAGAGCACAATTGACACAAGGCAATTCAAAGTGCTTTCACAGTTGCATAACATTACAAGAAAACAGATAAAATCAATCATTAAAACATCAACATATAAAATAATCAATTACAGTAAAAGGCAAGAGTGCAGATAAAATACTTTCAGTTTTCATCTGCTCGGGTAAAAAGAGCTGTTTTCAGCCTGGATTTGAACATTGTCAGAGTTGAGGCCTGTCTCACATCCTCATGAAGACTGTTCCAGATTTTAGCTGCATGAAACTGAAACGCAGCCTCACCATGTTTAGTCCTGACTCTGGGAACCACCAGGAGACCCCTCCCTGAAGTTCTCAGGGGCTGAGATGGTTCATACGGCTCTAACATGGCAGAGATGGACTTTGGTGCTAAACCATGAAACGACTTGTACACAAGCAGAGCTGTTTTAAATTCTATTCTCTGAGTGACAGGAAGCCAGTGCAGAGACCGGAGCACTGGACTAATATGGTCGTATTTCCTGGTTCTTGTCAGGACTCGAGCAGCAGCGTTCTGGATGTTCTGCAGCTCTAACAGCTCGTTTAGAAAGGCCAATACCAATAGGCTTTTGACATTTATCCATTATGTTTGATGAGTCACGTTGTTGATGCATTTTCCTTATGTCCTGAACAAATGGGAAACATTTACATAACTCCACATACTTGCATGAGCTGTGTACTCTGAAGTACTGTGGAGTATTGTACACAGATCTCGGCTTGTTACATAAAAACGGGTTAAAAGGGTTGGAAACTGACTGTTCTGATCTGGGTAAGCTGCATTTAGTCAGGCCTAGGTTCAGCAACGCCATGTGCCCGAAGAATTAGATCAGCTGAGCGTCCTGAATGACCAGGTTATTCCACGAATGGATTTCTTCTTCCCTGATGGCACGGGCATTTTCCAAGACGACAATGACCTTGCTGAAGCTTTTCGAAACAATGCCACAGCTGTAAACAAAGCTGTGGCAAAACAAAAACAGCAGCGTGTGTGACCTTTCTTGGAGTGGATTTTTAATTTTTTCTAAATGTTTGAAATCTGTAACTAATTTATTTTCCGATGCGGTCATGACAACACAATCCCAATCTCAGTAGTGACAGTGTCCCACCGTAGGGTCCAGTTTGGCGACGCATCCCCCCCTGTTGTCACGTTGCGGAGGACATTTTTAGAGACTTTTACATCATCTTCACGCTTGACTAAATCACGGGCACATTTCTCCCTCTCCTGTCTTTGGAAAAAGAGTTGAAGGAGGCAAACGTTCGGATGATGGACAGGAAGCATCGGACGGGAAGAGGCGAGGGGGGGTTGTCTTCGGGGGTCTGAGTGCTTCCGAATGATCGCCTCTGATAAGCTTGTGTTTTATACGAGACAAGATTTACTGTCCATTTACAAGCCTCCACTTTGGCGAAGGCAAGGCAGCTTCATTTAGATCAGTTCCGTTTGCTTTTATTGGCAATCCCACCACATGTAAGAGCACCTACAGAGAATCGGAATTGCGTCCATTCTACGTCGATTGAGGGATGGAAGTGGAGAGTTCAGCTTCCCGGTGGCTGTCCTAAAGTCAGTTGGACCTGGCACAGATTGAGACTTCTGAGGTGAATCGCAGTCTACTTGATGATGGGAGGAAGGTCTTCTTCTCCCGGACATCTTGACAGAAGAGCAACTGTCAAGATGTTGTAAAATCCAAATATAAAAGTGAATAATTTTTAATATACAATGTTAGAAAAAAAAAAAAACATCAAATCATTGAAATGTTTTACTAAACAGAACATTGTGAGGAATTAGTTTTGCGGGACTACAAGCTCTAAAAGGCATCCCACATAGCACCACTCTGTACATCCAGTATTTGTTCTATTAATTTCGATTTTTCGTTAGGGTTGTCGTCTGGTCTGTCAACAAAACATCTCCTGGAAACAGCCGTCGGTTTCCATGTTCAAATCCGCTCGTCTCCGCATGTGTCCGTAAATGAGTGCTTTGGGTTTTGGAGCGGAGCCACCGCGGCCTGGTTTGTGTTGTCAATACATCCAGTGGCCTCAAATGCCACGTGAAAAAGCTGTTATATTCATTCGCCTTTCTAATCAGAATCAGATTTGTATTTACTGCCATTGTTTGGAACAGGTTCACAAACTAGTACATTTTCTCGGTACACTCGTGCAACATAAAACATATAACACAGAATTCAGGGAAAAAAGGAACCACTGTATTGAGTAGCCTGGCCTTTGCCATCCGTAAACTCCGTGTCCAGGGTGAGAAGGGTCAGCTGTGATCCGACCTACACTCCTCCGGGTCCTGGAGGTGAACAGGTCCTCGAGAGATGGGAGCTCACAGCCAACCACCTTCTCAGCAGCACGCACAATGTGCTGCAGACGATGCTTGTCCCGATCTGTTGATGATGGCCGTGTAGAACTTCACCAGCATCTTGGTCGGCAGCTTAAGTTTCTTCAGCTCATCCTCTGCTGGGCTTTCTTGATGAGGGAGCGGATGGATGGCTCCTATCTGAGGTCCTGGGTGATGGTGGTGCCCAGGAAACGAAAGGAGTCTACGATGGAGATGGGGGTCATTCAATCAATCAATCACATTTTATTTATAAAGTGCTTTTCATAGCTCAGCTCCAGGTTGTTGTGGCTGCGCCAGGACGCCAGCCGGCCCACCTCTCTCCTGTAGGCGGACTCATTACCGTCCGAGATGAGCCCGATGAGGGTGGTGTCGTCTGCAAACTTGATCAGTTTAATGGACTGGTGACTGGAGGTGCAACAGTTTGTGTACAGGGTGAAGAGCCAGGGGGAAAGTACACAGCCCTGAGGATTCCCAGTGTTTGTAGTCCGATCTTCCCCAGTCGCATGTGCTGTCTCCGTTCCGTCAGGAATGTTCTGTTTATGTGCATGCAGTTGAATGAGTGAGACCAGTTTGCTACAGGAGGCCCTGACTGAAACCCCACGGCACCACACTGGATTTTCCCACTCGTTCCAGCCAAATGAACTCAAAATGGCTAATGCAGTTGGCTAATAAAGTGCTTACATTTATGGATGTTCCTTTACACCAGAAACCATAACATTATACTGTGTTAAAGGTTGCGGTTCACAACACAGAGATTTTTTAGTTCGAATTTGGACCCCCTCCCCTTGTATCTGAAGTCGGGCCACCTTGATCATCTCACAGTTTGGTGTAATTACATCTGATTGTATTTTTCCTAGCGGGTGGTCGGAAATTTATCGATTTCCTTTGTTTCAGGCTGTTTTGCATTTGTAGTTACGACCACAAGACTGAGTGATTGCGAAATGGTTTGGCCGACGCTTCGTCAGACGCAGAAAGGAGCTGTCTGGAGGAAGACCACTTAAAAGCACTGCTCATCTCCGGCATCGGGGCTGGTGTCGCGTGTGCGATCCGCAAAATAAAAGAAAGGAAGAAGTGTGGTGTGATCAGGCGTTTAGAGTTTGTCAAAAGGAATCTTTAAAGCGCTGAAGTGTGGGACTCTCGTGGACACACAGGGAATAAAGTCGATGATGAGCTGTCGATCGCCGCCACCACTCGGGCGCTGCTGGGAACTTCTTTGAATTTGAAATAATTTAACGAGCCAGAATTACAGCTTAAAGCAGAAATACTATAGCTTATGAACCTGCTTTAGGGATTTGATATTTCACATTTTATTATATTATTATTAAACTACTGTACACGTATAAAAATAAAAATAAAGAGTACAGACTGCTCTTATAAGCATATCACATGTTGCATGGAGTGCCCCCCGCTGGCAACAGGAGGGATTAACCATAATAAACACAAAAACAACAAGCCATTATTATCCAAAAGCTGGTGAATCGATGGCAAAACTGTTCAGAAGACGCAGAATCCAGGAAGATAGCAGCACTTTCCAAAGGAAGAAGAAACAGACAAATCAAATAGGATGAATCAAATCTGCGTGAATGAAGCAAAATACTACTCAAGGTATGTGTTTTGATGAGGGGAGAAATGTTATAAAATGGTTAAAAGGTCCAAAAAAAAGGGAAATTCGCTTGAAAAGGTTGGTTCCGTTAAAAAACAGACACAAGGAGTTTTGTTTGAATAATCCTCCTCAAACACTCAAAACACCCTGTTCCCCTTGATGCAGTCATGTAGTAATTCATCTTTATAAACTTCTCCACATCACTCATTCTCACACAATCATTTACCACCAGAGGCTCTGCATTTTAGCACAACAGCAATAGATAACCCTTGAGTACATGTCATTTCTTTTGGATCGCTGTGAAAGCCCGACGTTGTTATCTTTCCGGCCTCATTTGAAACCCACATCGGCTCTAACTTCATTGTAACTGAACGGCACGCTCAGGTGAGCCAAGCCATTTGTTCAAAACTCTCTCTCGCCATTTGAATGGATGACTCACACTGGCTTTGTGAATGAGAAGACTAGAATTTTCATAATGGTATAGTTTGCCTGATCTCGGTGTACATTATTGTCCCTGCACAGCGTTTGTCCCACCGTTCTTTTATGTCGCTGGGGGGAAACCTGAGCAGTGGGCGCTGTGAGAACGTGGTGCTCTTCAAACACACACTTGCCTACACTGTAAACTGTGTAACCTTTTACATGAACATATGCCTCCAGGGCGAGCGGCGCGCCTGTCTTGATCCAAGCCACATCCCCCACGCCGGCCAGAACATCCCCCGCTACAACGCGAAGGAGGATTTACTCGAGTGTGCATTTTAAGGTCACAGCGGTTATGAAAAAGACTCATCGCTGTGTTCTGCTCGGCTTCTCTTAGATGCAGAACTGACTGTCCAGACCTTAGTTTCGTGATTTTAACCTCTTAACCCCCACATGAACCAAGCACATTTTCTCCAGTTTGGCATTACCCAAATCCATCCATCCCTTTTCTTCCACTTGTCCGTTGCCGGGTCGTGGGGGCAGCTGTTGGAGCTGCCCAAATCACATTGCACCAGCCCCTATGGCTCCTCCTGCAGGTGGTGGGTCCACAGAAGGACGGCCTCATGGTTCCAAACGGGCCTGTTGGTCTCTCTTCACCCATTCACACTCTCACACACCAGTGTATGCAGATTCAGTTTTAATTCAATTTGATTACAGACTCAGAGTCCACAGAGACAGAGGGACACAATAAAACCAACGACAACAATAATACAAAACCCAGAATGTTTGTCGTTTGTATTAAAAAAAAAAAAAAAAAAGGTCTTAGTTTTAATAATTATCCACCTGCTTTCAACAAAAAGTCTTCCTTTTCCTTTGACATTGTGCTCCCCTCTCCATCTCTGGACATTGCGGCCCCATATTGCACACACTGACGCATTGTGCTCCACTTCCTCTCTCCAGCAGACCCCATCCCAGCCCTTTCTATCGCGTATTATCATGTGAAAAGACACCGCGTCTCCTCGGCGCGCTCTGTTGAATTGGGAACAGATGTTGCGCCCGCCCTGGGAAATGATTGGCTCCTTACAGTGACACAAGGGTGGCCGCCCCGACATAAAACCCACTTAAACGGCAGCATTCACACACACACACACACAAAATACAGGCACAGTTGAGGCCGCTCTTTCAATGCGAGGCCAAGTGGTATAGAAATAATTATGAATGAGCCGCGGGCCGGGCGCTGGGAAGTGAATATAAACCGTAACAATGTCAGAGCCACATCGTCGCCGCAGGTAGAACGAGTGTATGATTTCAAAACAGGACTGAGAGAAATGCTAATGGGGAAAGCGAGCAGGAAAAGAAAGAGAAGGTAAATGTGTCGCGCTTCAGAGTGGAAATCGAATCGTTACGACTAGATATGGCGGCACGGTAGCACAGCGGTTAGCGCTCGTGCTTCACAGCTAGAAGGTCCGGGTTCGATTCCCACCAAGGCCGGGGCCTTTCTGTGTGGAGTTTGCATGTTCTCCCCGTGTACTCCGGTTTCCCCTACCACTAACCTACCAGGATGTTTGAGAGTGCACATGGGGGACGACGGATGGAAGTTAGCCCAAGGCTACAATCCGGTGTGGCTTGTTCATTAACTTGCACTGTCCCGACCCAATAAACCAAACCAATATAGGTGGGCATTTCCCAGTGGTACTCGAGACCTTTGGAGTCCAGTTTAGTCGTGGAAGAGTCATAGTTTAGGCTCGGTTTGGCAGTGATTCTCAAATGCTTTCTGCTTGGGCGATAATTTAACTCTACCGGAATGTGTAGAAATCTGTGAACTCCACATAAGTTGCGAAGATGTACTTTTCTACTTCTTTGTGTTTATTGTGAGGTTCAGTGGATTTGTTTTACTGCAGAGCACCCAGTAAACAAACAGCTTATCCATTCTTCCTCTGAGACACTAAAGAGCCCCCCCTCCCACACCTGCAGCACAGCGGAGCCGTCACAAGGGGAGCGACAGGAAACCAAAGAGGAGATAATGGTGAAAGACTGTTGTGGAGCGGAGGGAGCTGCGCAGGGAGCAAGAGGAAGGAGGAGGCGGAGGAGGGGCTGACCAGTGCGGGACACCACGCTCTGAAACGGGGACAAAACCCAGGAGGCACTGCCCTGTTTCAGAGGAGCACCGAGTCAGCCAGCCAGGTTTTCTTCCGGGGTACTAAAAAATGTCGGCCTGATCTGGGTTTGCCGCAGTTGATCAGATCTAGGGTGATCAGCTGACGACCTGGTTAATCTACCAGTGGCATCAGGCTCACATTGTGGAAGAGTGGTTCAGGGAGCATGGGGCATTATTTTTTACATATAAATTGGCCACCACAGAGGCCAGATTTGAACCCCATTGAGAAGGCTGTGCATAGTGGTCGCACTCTCCCATCATTAAAACAAGATCTTGGGGGAACATGTATGCCACACTAGATCTTTTGACCTTACAGAAGCGTATTGAGATGATGCCACAGTGAATCAAAGCTAAAGGCGTTCAAACAAAACATCAGAGCGTGGGACTTAATAATTGATCAGGCGGTATAGCTATGAACTTTACTATAAAAAAACAACATAGTACTCCAAATTGAAGTGTCAAGGCGAAGATTTTCACGTCGGTTTCAGGAGTTCCAAAATTCCAAAGCATAGAGTGAACATGAGTCTTCTCCGTATTCAGCCCATACTCTGGGACCGACCGGCCGATCTCACCACAAACTAACGTCGGCATCTTTCATCCATATTGTGTGTCTCACTCCTAAATTCAAATCACAGCCTTCTGCCTCGACGTGTCAAAACAGGCACTGGGCTGACGGCGTGTTTTCTCCCCGCCAGAATCATTACTCATTTAAAAAGAGAAAGAAAAAAAAAAACAACACCTTCTCCGAAAAAAACATTTTAGATTGTTTCTGCGCTGCTCATCCATCACTGGGCTTCAAAGAGACGTTTTTTTGGGCTTCGTTTTGTGGTAAAATATTGTTTAATCAATGGAGCAGCATCAGGTTTTGAAGAGGGTCTGGGTACAGACTAATCCACGGATGTGTATATACTATATATCAGGTGTAGGGGTGGGAACCTCTGGGTACCGCACGATTCGATACGATACGCGATACATGGCTCATGATAACGATTATCTCACGATATGCCGATACGCCGATAATTGATATATT
Organism: Proterorhinus semilunaris; assembly: GCA_021464625.1. Lineage (NCBI taxonomy): Eukaryota > Metazoa > Chordata > Actinopteri > Gobiiformes > Gobiidae > Proterorhinus > Proterorhinus semilunaris. The sequence continues at coordinate 7,696,813 of CM038350.1, forward strand.
GACCAAAAATAAGCTGCAATACATCGCGATTAAAAAAAAATCCCCTTGGTTGCGTCGTGTGTTTCCTGTTGTGTGGTTTATTTTGCCATCTGTTCTGTCTGCCTCAGCTTTGCTTCCCCTGTGTTGTTTGCCTGCCCCGCCCTAATGTGTGTCACCTGTTTCCTTGTGTATTTATACCCCTGTGTTCTCCCCTGTCGGTGTTGGTGCATTGTTCATGTTTTGGTGTCCTGTCTGTCTGTGCCCGTGTCGGTCTCCTGTTCTGGCCTCCGTGCTTGTAAGTTTCACTTTCTCTGTTATTAGGATGTTGCCAGTTCTTGTACTTGGACTCTCCATTAAATTTACTTTCACCTCAGACTTTTGGGCTTTTTGCATTTGGGTCTCTATTCCGCCTCACACCATAACACGATCGTCTCCACTGTCTTCTGGGCGTTCAGCTCCAGGTTGTTGTGGCTGCACCAGGACGCCAGCCGTTCCACCTCTCTCCTGTAGGCGGACCCATCACCGTCCAAGATGAGCCCGATGAGGGTGGTGTCGTCCGCAAACTTGATCAGTTTTACGGACTGGTGACTGGAGGTGCAGCAGTTTGTGTACAGGGAGAAGAGCCAGGGGGAAAGTACACAGCCCTGAGGAGTTCCAGTGTTTGTAGTCTGTGTGGGTCGGATCACAGCTGACCCTTCTCCCCCTGGACACGGACTATTCACACCTCTCCCCTCAGGCAGGAGGCTACGGTCTATCCAGACCCATACCTCCCGCCACTTGAACAGTTTTTCCCCGTTCTTTGTCCCTGTTTCTGTGTGCCACCTCTTTCTCCTTGCGAAGCTGTCGGAGTTTGGGTGTGAACCAGGGCTTATCATTCTCATAACAAATCCTGGTGCGCGTTGGTACTATGCGCTCCTCATTGAACTGGATATATGAGGTCACAATGTCCGTGTATTCATCCAGGTTGATGGAAGCAGCCCCAAACGCCTCCCAGTCTGTTGTCTCCATACATGAGCGCCGCTCCTCCACAGCGTCAGGAGTGTACCTCTTTGATGTGCTCACTTCTTTACATTTAAATAAACAAGAAACCACAGTCCTATTTAAAAAGTAATAAATCAACCCCAAATTAATCTTCTTTATAATTCTAAAAAATAAAAGTAATTTTTTGTGTGACAGTGTTTGGTCCAAGTGCTCAAAACTGTAGTGCTGCCCCCTGCTGTCCTGACTGAATTCTTGATCATTGTTGGCCTCTATTGACTGTGAAAACAGTGGAGCACTGCTGCCTCATTAGTATGCATGACGTTGCTCATTAATATGCATGACGTCATCAAAAGTATCGAAATCGGAATAAAAAGTATTGGTATCATATCGTCCCGCAAAATATCGCGATATATCGGAAAATCGATGTATTGTCACACTCCTAATCATGTGTGTGAGACATGTAACAGATATGCACTAATGTTAGTCTGACCATTCATTTCAAAGAGCCGTTCAAAAGACTGGCTCTTTTTAGTGTGACATTTTAATAACGGCAGCCAGATAATTCACAATGTTTAAGACGCGAACGATTAAAGACACACTTTTAGATTGAGATCATCTAAAATCACAATGGGACGGATGCTTACGCTTTGAAACACATGTTTGTGAATAAAATCTACACAACTAATGAAGAGAGGCTGTCTGACCGATCATTTTAAGTGCAATTTAGCTTTGACTTTAGTGCAACAAAAAATAAACGTTGCTCCATTGTTGGGCTGATTCTTGTGTTTGATCGGGGGCGTTCTGGGTAAAATTGATCCGGTTCTTTTCACAATTGAGATCTGCCTTAAAGAGCCAGAGTCGGTCGTGAACGTCACATCACTAAAAACAACAGAGTCCCTCGGCTTTTTGGGAGGAATTCATTATACGCAGCAACAATGTCCTGTTTAGTTAAAAGCCTTGGCTGGTGGGTTTTCAATAAAAACTTAAAAATGTCTAAAGACTGGGCTGCCCTAATAGTTAAGGGTAGACGGTTCCAAAGCATTTGTGTTTAGTATGTGCTAAACAACTGGATCAATCCCTTCAAAATAAAAGAGGATGATAGAGTAAACAATAATAATGTTACTCTCACTTGAGAAGGTATTTTATTACTTTTACATCATTTTATCACAGAGGAAATTCTCAACAAAAATAGTCAAGTCCACAGATCCTCAAAAACTTCTTTCTCACAGTGAAATGAAGTAATGAATAATTCTGTGTGTGTTGTGTGATGTGGGAGGCTCTATATTTTGTCCACATTGTTCATGTTTTAGTTGGTTGCAACAGTCCAGCCCTCAATCCGAATGCTGCATTAAAACAGCCCGCACATGGCTGCAGTTTGGAAATGTCTTTTTTCATTTACAGCAGAGCCGGGGAAAACAAACAGTACGTGATTGCCACTTACTGGTATTTGAGGGGCAAGTGCAGTCTTTCGCAGGGAAACGGGATTCTCATTAGCATAGAAATGAATATGATGATAGATAATGAATATATGCCTCTTGATGCTTCGTGCCGTCCCCAAATCATCAAGCGAGGAGGCAGGAGAGGGGGGAGCGATGGCTTTTTTATGTTTCTGGCAGTGGGTGACTATTAGCATAAGGCAACAGCGTGGAGAGGAGGGAAAAGAAAGCAACTCGATGAGAACGGAATTTTGAAAAGCTAATATTTCTCTGGCTACGCAGAAAAGAAGGAAACCGGTTTTGTTTTGGCTTTGCATGTTCTACCTGTGTCGAGGTGAAGTCGGGGGGAACATTTCTTGGATGCATACAGTCTCAGTCAAAAATGTAAGGCCACATGGAGTCGAGCTCAGGACTAAACACAAAAATATCTGATCAATCTAGTGGATCATCCACACGAAAGCGGCATTCAGGGGGTCTGTGAACGATCATGTTCCAAACTAGGTCCCTCCATCAGCAGGGAACAATTGTCTTTGAATGGACATGTCGCGCTTTATTGAGTAAACGTGAGCCAACATGTCGATTTAGTGATAATTTCATAATATTATATCGATACTCAGAATGGTGGCATGCCTGTTGAGTTTTGGATTTGTGTTCGGTTCTTTGGGTCACAAGTTAAAATATAATTGTAAAATTCATAGTTATGAATAATTTGCTTAAAATATTGGTAACAATAGGATTTAAATACATAAAAAAGGGTTTATTCCAAGTTAATTATATTTAAATGTTAAACGCTGTGCATGATGGGAGATGTAGTCTATGCGGTATTATCGAGGCTGTTGTGTAAAGCTGCAAGATTATATGATGGTGCTTATTTGTTTGCGGTAGAAATTATTATTTTATTATATGTAACGACTTAAATGTTTATTTTGTTGCATCCTATATTCAATGTACATATGTGTAACATTGGTTTATTTCTTTTTTTTTTCAGGTTTATGACCTGTGGTCAGTTGTAAAAAATAAATACAAGACTAATGACAAACACGAGTCATGCCATGTGTGCTGCCTGTCACTAGCCCATTCGGACGGCTGAAAAATGTTAAAATATCCGAACAATTTGAAAATAAGTGACATTTCCCGGCGGGCCGTCCCAACCAAGCACCAAATGAGGTAGAATAAGGTAGTTTCCCGGCCAAAACGGGAGACTTAAGAGATAGTGCCAGAGTTCAGGTTGGGATGCCAAAGGAATGTTTTTTTGGGGGGGTTACAGTTTGTTGTGATAATATGGGAGATTTACGGGATAATAATACAGGAGGACAGCGGGAAAGAGGGGTAAAATACAGTAGTTTTCCGGGCAAAACAAGAGTCTTGACAGCTATGGAGGGTGGTATGCTCGTTAATGCTTTCATAGCCAATGAGACGGGGTATTTTCAGCTGTGCTTGAGCATTAGCATACGGCAAACGCATGGGGAGCGAGCGAGGACGGGGGGGCAGGCGGCTCTTTGAAACGCAGGCAGAGCCGAGAGGAGAAGCCAAGGTCGTCCCTCTGATAGAAAACGGCACACAGCGCTGTCACGGCTGTCCGGCTCTGAACCCAGTGTCACAAACGCTCAGCCAAGAGGAGATAAGCTCATTATTAAAGTCTATCTGCAGATAAACGCACAGAGGAGGGAGGGAATATGCCAGCCGCTTGCTTCGGGACAGATTGGAGATGGCTTTTATTCAACATAGGAGGGAAAAAAAGCTTAAATTGCCCACATTAAATGAAAAATATTCTCTGTATGTTACATTGAAATGAAATGAACATTTGGATTTACTGTACATTTCTGGTCATACCACCCACCATTTTTGCTGTACTGACATTGCATGCAAATTCAACTTTATTGAGCTATAAAACATTAAAAACATACCTGGAGTTGTTTTTCACTGCATTCAGTTTTGAATAATCCTGTTCACTTTGAGTAATCCCGGCGAAGCGCTTGATCTGTACTTCCTGGGTTTTATTGCATCAGGAAAAAGACAAGACTCCACATTTTTAAAGCCCATTTTCCAACAATATATCACTTCTGGGCAGATCTACGCCAAAGTGTGTTCACCGCGGCGCCATGAAGTTGCTCGCCACGATGTTGCTCGCTACGATGTTGCTCGCCATGAAGTTGCTCGCCACAATGTTGCTCGCCATGAAGTTGCTCGCCACAATGTAGCTCGCCACAATGTTGCTCGCCATGAAGTTGCTCGCCACGATGTTGCTCGCCATGAAGTTGCTCGCCACAATGTTAGATGGAAGGGGAAAGTTGCAAGCTCCTCACCAGCCTGGTCGCCTATGTTTCATGTTTGGGGTGGGCGATATTGACACAGTTAATGTCTCAATACATTCGGGGACTTTCTCGATAATGATGATGAAGTGATATTGTTGCAAACCGTAAGAAAAAAAAAAGATACTTGTCAACACACTACAAAAGGGCAGACAATTCAATTTCAATTCAAGTTTATTTGTATAGCACATTTAAAACAATTGCGGTTGACCAAAGTGCTTCACAGTAATAGCAGGTCACATAGGAATAAAATACAAGTAAAAGATAACATGCCAAGATACACTCAACTAGCTCGTATTGAAGGCCAGGGAGAAGAGGTGTGTTTTCAGTCTGGATTTGAACTGTTCCACAGACTGAGAGGACCTGATCGACAAAGGAAGACTGTTCCATAGTCGGGGCGCTGCCACAGAGAAGGCTCTCAAAACCTCTCGTTTTTTTCCTAGTTTTAGGAACATCCAATAGGAGCTGGTCAGCCGACCTCAAAGCTCTGGATGGAGTATAGAGTCGCAAGAGGTCACTCAAATAGAGCTTTGACCAAATTTCTATCTTATTTTTTTTCCAAATGTTTGCCCCATTTTTCTCCACACATTTCTTGACATTGGAGTTATATCCGATATTGTAAATTTGCATATCTTCCAAACAGCAATTTCGATATTATCCTGTAGACGATATATTGCCCACCTCTATTTCAGTGTCACTCTCTTCCTTAGAGACATTATTTCAAATGATAAAACATAAAATATTGATGCTGGAGTACCCAAAATAATGTTTGTAACCCCCAAATGATAGAGTGAACGAATAATGACTACAGTTTAGTGATTTGAGAAGCCCCTCAAGCTTTTAAAGCGCAATACCAATCTACAACTATATTAACATTAGTTCTAGTTTCTGTACCATCTAAACAAGTCCTCCGATCCAAAACAGAAAACACCCCCCATATTTTCACAAGCAATCGTCTGACCTTGACACACAAAACCACACAGAGTTAGATAAATGTAGACTGTGTTACATTCATCACAGAATTGTGCGTGACCCCCATGCATTACTGTGTATAATGTAATAAGTCATGTTTGCTGCTCAGCATAAGTATAATTATCAGACAGTGGGTGCAGGTGAAGCAGAAATGGGACACTTGTTTCCGCTCCTGTTTTGTAACTATTTGCATCCAGATGATTCCCGCATATGTCGCGCCGTGGTTCTTAATTGGAGCGCTCCGGTTACCTGCTTTAAAAGGGGTCGCTGCTTCACAACACCAAACACAATCTGTTCCTCGTGTGACAGAGGACCTAAAAGCCTTAAGGTCTTTGTAAAAAAAAGAACAAAAACAAACACACAAAAAACAATCTGCAAAAGCTGGGACAGTCGTGCGAAGCCAATTAGCTACGCTCAGGGCGGAGAAGAAGCAAGTGAGATGGGAAAAGATCAATAATCTTAGATACAAATACATTTAATGTTCAAGCTGTTATTCTTTCTCATCTAAATAAATATGATACGAACTAAGGAAGGAGCTATGAGCCGCCACACGGAAATAACATGTTTGTGTCTGTAAACTAACATGATTGAGCCTCAAAACTAATGGACACATCTTTTTCTGTATGTAACTGATCAAACACAAGAAACCACAAGTGACACAAGTGTTTTTGGGGTTCAAAGCTTCATATATCTGGCCACAAATTCAATATTGAACATTTCTTCAAAAAGACAAAACAAAAAACAACCTTCAATATCTTGTTATGTACAAGACTGGAAAATGTGTCTTTGTCTGTAGGTGCTACACCTTAAAGTGGACATATGCAAAATATGAAATGTCCACTTTAAAGTAGCGCTCTAAACCACATTATAATGCGGTTCAAAGACAGACCTGGAGTAGTATTTCTCTACATTCACACAGTTTTGAATAATCCTCCGGAACTTTAGCAGTTTCTTCTTCTACAGTGTCAGCGCTTCGTTCTGTGCTTCCTGGATACAATTAAGTCATTGATAAAACTCAGAACTCCACATTATTAAAGCCCATAATGCAACGTTATATCGGTTTCTGAGCTGTCCTAAAAGTGTGTGTATCGTATATGCCGAGGCACGCCACAAAATTTAGTAGTAGTAGTTTATAGTTTATTTGAGCAGTTTACGTTTTACATTATCACATCATTGCACATTATTACATTATTTACATTAACATTATTTTCAGAACAAAATAGATAATAATAAAGATTGAAACAAAAACAAAAAACTACCTCAAAAGGAGTAGGCCGAAGCAAGAAAGCTTATAAGTGCCTACCCCCTATTCAACTGCATTTATTTTCCAGCTGCAGGTGGTCCCCAATAGGGGTAATAATAACAAAGATATTTCAGATAATAATACGTTTTTTTTTTTACCCATTTAGAAAATACCAAGTTCGGTCATTACTTATAACAACAGGTCACCATTCTAGTGATTTACTTCATTGAAGTATATATTTGTCATTGTTTTTTATAATGGAAACTTAGTTAGTAGTTATTCCCACAGCTGCCAGCGGGTTGAGCTCCTGTCAAAGTCTTCTCCAGCTCTAGCACATGTATTTTATTGTTGCTAATTATTCTTACAGAGACATACAGTAATTTCACACCATAAATCACAAAGGTGAGGCATCCAAAATAATGATTTTAAGTCCTGATTTGTCCACTTTAAGTGCTAATGCCGTCGCCTCAATGTGAGAAAAATGCATTTTGAGAAAATGACTTTCCCATATAAAACTATGAATAAACTGACACTTTATTGTGAAGATTAGGCAATTTATTTGTATCCAAGTGAAAATGTACATGTTAGGAGCGCAAAACATTGGCCCTTTGAATAAGTGGATTATGTTTCCCATACGTTTATTATATTCACAGTACTTAACAACTACTTTCTAGTCCATTTGCTTCCCAAAGTGAAAGCCCGTTCTGGAGCTGCTTTCTTATGCGAGTCCCTTGGAGTTAGCAGACGTGGTGGTGGTGAGTGACTTTGATTGTCCTGATTATAACAGACCTCTGCTGCGCTACAACAAAGTCTGATTTGGATAATTACATTTAGTCATTTATATCTGAGCGTGTTTGTTTGTGAGATTGCAGACAGCGTGAGGTTGCATGCATTTATTATTACCAATGTGAGGAAGCCAAACACACACTCAGCTACTGTTTTGATTTCATCTAAAGTTTCGAAGGCGCAGGCTGGATTTGCATATGTGAAGGGTGCCTATTGTGCAAATTCAACTTTACTGAGCCATACAACCTTGAGAATCGCGTCTGATCTTGGACTCTAAAGCTTGGGTCTGTACTTGGATGGGAGATCGTGTGGAAAGAGGTGCAGTGAGGTGAGAATAGGCAAGGCAAGTTTATTTGTAGAGCACAATTCATACACAAGGCACTTCAAAGTGCTTCACAGTTGCATAACATTACAAGAAAACAGATCAAATCAATCGATAAAACATCAAAAAATTAATCAATTACAGTAAAAGGCAAGAGTGCAGATAAAATACTTTCAGTTTTCATATGCTCGGGTAAAAAGAGCTGTTTTCAGCCTGGATTTGAACATTGTCAGAGTTGAGGCCTGTCTCACATCCTCATGAAGACTGTTCCAGATTTTAGCTGCATGAAACTGAAACGCAGCCTCACCATGTTTAGTCCTGACGCTGGGAACCACCAGGAGACCCCTCCCTGAAGTTCTCAGGGCCCGAGATGGTTCATACGGCTCTAACATGTCAGAGATGGACTTTGGTGCTAAACCATGAAAAGACTTGTACACAAGCAGAGCCGTTTTAAATTCTATTCTCTGAGTGACAGGAAGCCAGTGAAGGGACCGGAGCACTGGACTAATGTGGTCGTATTTCCTGGTTCTTGTCAGGACTCGAGCAGCAGCGTTCTGGATGTTCTGCAGCTGTCTAACAGCTCGTTTAGAAAGGCCAGTGAGCAGCCGTTACAGTCGCCAAAAACAGTCACCGGAGTGTGGCCACGATCCATGGATGCCTTTTCAAAATCGGCAGATGGAAGATATATCTTTATTAGGCCCGAGCGGCCTGCCGTAGCAAGGGCCTATTGTAATCGCAACGCAGTGCGCGCAGCGCACTGAACCTAGGTGCGCGGAGCGCACGAAAACAGCGCGAAGCGCTGTCCCCATGTCAAACGTAAACTCACCGTGTAAAACAGTGACTGCCCACACCTCTGGTGTGGGCCCTTATACTTATAATTGCAGCAAAATGAATGGGGGTATATGGCCAACTGTCATACGGAGGTGGATGAAGAGCGCGAAGCGCTCGTCATTCACCTCCGAGCCCCACCGGTGCGTGGGGGAAGTCGAAAGCTTTCCAAAAATGTATAATATGTTGTAGTCGCGAAAGCGACTATATTGTTTTTGCAGGAAATATTATTAGGCCCGAGCGGCCTGCCGTAGCAAGGGCCTATTGTAATCGCAACGCAGTGCGCGCAGCGCACTGAACCTAGGTGCGCGGAGCGCACGAAAACAGCGCGAAGCGCTGTCCCCATGTCCAACGTAAACTCACCGTGTAAAACAGTGACTGCCCACACCTCTGGTGTGGGCCCTTATACTTATAATTGCTGCAAAATGAATGGGGGTATATGGCCAACTGTCATACGGAGGTGGATGACGAGCGCGAAGCGCTCGTCATTCACCTCCGAGCCCCACCGGTGCGTGCGGGAAGTCGAAAGCTTTAAAAAAATGCATAATATGTTGTAGTCGCGAAAGCGACTATATTGTTTTTGCAAGAAATATTATTATTCTTCTTTATTTATTAGGCCCGAGCGGCCTGCCGTAGCAAGGGCCTATTGTAATCGCAACGCAGTGCGCGCAGCGCACTGTACCGAGGTGCGCGGAGCGCACGAAAACAGCGCGAAGCGCTGTCCCCATGTCAAACGTAAACTCACCGAGTAAAACAGTGACTGCCCACACCTCTGGTGTGGGCCCTTATACTTATAATTGCAGCAAAATGAATGGGGGTATATGGCCAACTGTCATACGGAGGTGGATGACGAGCGCGAAGCGCTCGTCATCCACCTCCGAGCCCCACGAGTGCGTGGGGGAAGTCAAAAGCTTTCCAAAAATGTATAATATGATGTTGTCGCGAAAGCGACTATATTGTTTTTGCAGGAAATATTATTATTATTTTTTTTCTTCTTCTTCTTCTTCTTCTTCTTCTGCTCTTTGAGCAGGAATGTGACCCCCTGAACATAGTTGAAAACTCACCAAACTTTGCCCAAAATTCAGATCCGGTGAAAAATTAATTAAAATGTGTGTTTCGTTTTGGGGAAATAAAAAATGGCGCGACAGCGCCACCTACAAAAGTGAAAATACATTGCGCCTATGGGGAGGGGGCCAACATAAACTTTGTCGCAGAGCGACGGGATTCGGTACAGACCTTCGTCCTGTGAGGACAAACAAAATATATTATTGTGGCCACGCCCCCAGACAAACCGGAAGTCCGCCATTTTGACAGGAAGTCGGGAAAATGCTGAGTCAGCGTTTTCGCTGACGTCGCATTTTAACGAACTCCTCCTAGGGCGTTTCACCAAATGAGCCCAAAATCGCTCCAGTTCATCTCGAGATGTGGGGCATCAAAAGTTATCCAAATTTTTTGGCTAAGTTTTACGGTTTGTTTGCGGCGAAGCCGCAATCTTTACGAAGAATTTTGCGACTTACCGAAAACAACAAAATGCTCCCATTTGCACAAAAGAACTCCGATTAAAAATCGGAAATATACATTTTATTGACCTTTCGCCCCCGGACACAACAAATGTGAAAAAGTGAGATTTGGCGCGATAGCGCCCCCTCTAGGCCGAGAACAAAAAATGCATTATGGGAAAAAAATTAGTTTCTCGGAAATGAATAAAATTCGGCACAAAAATAGCTGATGGCATCCCGATCCAAAAAGCCAATGAGACCCATACCGTATTTTGTACGGTGTTGCCATGGAGACGACCGAGGCCCACCATGTTATTCCAATGGGACTGACCCGCATATCACACATTATACACAATTACAGCTCGTTAGCGCCCTCTGTGAGGAGCTTGTGGACAGTAGGGATTGAAGTACGGCCCGCCAGGGCCGTCCGATGCTGCTTGTGAAATAAAAAAGATTTGGGGCGCGCTAGCGCCCTCTGCAGGTTGGAGCCATCATTCACATGGAGACACGAAAAATCTCGTTTTGATGTTTACTCACAAAGATTAATGGCTCATCAGGGCAATAAAATGTAGTGTGGCCACGTTGGCGCCCTCGGTAGGGTTATGGCGCGGCAATGGAGGCACTAAGGGAGGCCTCCATTACATGGTTGCTAGGCGACCAACAGGTGGTCGGCCATTTTGGGAAAAATCGAGTAATCAGCGCCGAAGGCGCCATTTCTCGCCTTTGCTCTTTTATAATCTCGACCTAGGGTGGCAGCGACGTTATAAACCACGTAGGGCGCGGCAGCGCCTCCCGGTTATTGCGGCGGCGTGCGGCAACCGGCGTCAACCGGCCAACGAACCCCCGCGAGGGCCTCTCGATGCCGCTTGCGGCTTTAATTCTTTCTTCTTCTTCTTCTTCTTCTGCTCTTTGAGCAGGAATTTGACCCCCTGAACATATTTGAAAACTCACCAAACTTTGCCCAAAATTCAGATCCGGTGAAAAATTAATTAAAATGTGTGTTTCATTTTGGGGAAATAAAAAATGGCGCGACAGCGCCACCTACAAAAGTGAAAATACATTACGCCTATGGGGAGGGGGCCAACGTCAACTTTGTCATAGAGCGACGAGATTCGGTACAGACATTTGTCATGTGACGACAACCAAAACATATTATTGTGGCCACGCCCCCAGACAAACCGGAAGTCCGCCATTTTGACAGGAAGTCGGGAAAATGGTGAGTCAGCGTTTTCGATGACGTCGCATTTTAACGAACTCCTCCTAGGGCGTTTCACCAAATGAGCCCAAAATGGCTCCAGCTCATCTCGAGATGTGGGGCATCAAAAGTTATCCAAATTTTTTGGCTAAGTTTTACGGTTTGTTTGCGGCGAAGCCGCAATCTTTACGAAGAATTTTGCGACTTACCAAAAACAACAAAATGCTCCCATTTGCACAAACAAACTCCAATAAAAAATCGGAAATATACATTTTATTGACCTTTCACCCCCGGACACAACACATGTGAAAAAGTGAGATTTGGCGCGATAGCGCTCCCTCTAGGCCGAGAACAAAAAATGCATTATGGGAAAAAAATTAGTTTCTTGGAAATGGATAAAATTCGGCACAATAATAGCTGATGGCATCCCGATCCAAAAAGCCAATGAGACCCATGCCGTATTTTGTACGGTATTGCCATGGAGACGACCGAGGCTCGCCATGTTATTCCAATGGGACTGACCCGCATATCACACATTATACACAATTACAGCTCGTTAGCGCCCTCTGTGAGGAGCTTGTGGACAGTAGTCATTGAAGTACGGCCCGCCAGGGCCGTACGATGCTGCTTGTGAAATAAAAAAGATTATGGGTGTGCGCTAGCGCCCTCTAAAGGTTGGAGCCATCATTCACATGGAGACGCAAAAAATCTCGTTTTGATGTTTACTCACAAAGATTAATGGCACATCAGGGCAATAAAATGTAGTGTGGCCACGTTGGCGCCCTCGGTAGGGTTATGGCGCGGCAATGGAGGCACTGAGGGAGGCCTCCATTACATGGTTGCTAGGCGACCAACAGGAGGTCGGCCATTTTGGAAAAAAATCGAGTAATCAGCGCCTTAGGCGCTATTTCTTGCCTTTGCCTCTTTTATAAACTCGATCTAGGGTGGCAGCAACATCATAACCACGTAGGGCGCGGCAGCGCCTCCCGGTTATTGCGGCGGCGTGCGTCAACCGGCGTCAACCGGCCCACGAGACCCGCGAGGGCCTCTCGATGCCGCTTGCGGCTTTAATTATTCTTTCTTTCTTCTTCTTTCTTCTGCTCTTTGAGCAGGAATTTGAGCCCCTGAACATAGTCGAAAACTCACCAAACTTTGCCCAAAATTCAGATCCGGTGAAAAATTAATTAAAATATGTGTTTCGTTTTGGGGAAATAAAAAATGGCACGATAGCGCCACCTACAAAAGTGAAAATACATTGCGCCTATGGGGAGGGGGCCAACATAAACTTTGTCGTAGAGCGACGAGATTTGGTACAGACATTCGTCACGTGACGACAACCAAAAAACATTATTGTGGCCACGCCCCCTGACAAACCGGAAGTCCGCCATTTTGACAGGAAGTCCGGAAAATGCTGAGTCAGCGTTTTCGCTGACATCGCATTCTAACGAACTCCTCCTAGGGCGTTTCACCAAATGAGCCCAAAATCGCTCCAGCTCATCCCGAGATGTGGGGCATCAAAAGTTATCCAAATTTTTTGGCTAAGTTTTACGGTTTGTTTGCGGCGAAGCCGCAATCTTTACGAAGAATTTTGCGACTTACCGAAAACAACAAAATGCTCCCATTTGCACAAACGAACTCCGATTAAAAATCGGAAATATACATTTTATTGACCTTTCACCCCCGGACACAACAAATGTGAAAAAGTGAGATTTGGCGCGATAGCGCCCCCTCTAGGCCGAGAACAAAAAATGCATTATGGAAAAAAAATTAGTTTCTCGGAAATGAATAAAATTCGGCACAATATTAGCTGATGGCATCCCGATCCAAAAAGCCAATGAGACCCATACCGTATTTTGTACGGTGTTGCTATGGAGACGACCGAGGCCCACCATGTTATTCCAATGGGACTGACCCGCATATCACACATTATACACAATTACAGCGCGTTAGCGCCCTCTGTCAGGAGCGTGTGGACAGTAGTCATTGAAGTACGGCCCGTCAGGGCCGTCCGATGCTGCTTGTGAAATAAAAAAGATTTGGGGCACGCTAGCGCCCTCTGCAGGTTGGAGCCATCATGCACATGGAGACACGAAAAATCTCGTTTTGATGTTTACTCAAAGATTAATGGCACATCAGGGCAATAAAATGTAGTGTGGCCACGTTGGCGCCCTCGGTAGGGTTATGGCGCGGCAATGGAGGCACTAAGGGAGGCGTCCATTACATGGTTGCTAGGCGACCAACAGGAGGTCGGCCATTTTGGGAAAAATCGAGTAATCAGCGCCGAAGGCGCCATTTCTCGCCTTCTCCTCTTTTATAATCTCGACCTAGGGTGGCAGCGACATTATAACCACGTAGGGCGCGGCAGCGCCTCCCGGTTATTGCGGCGGCGTGCGTCAACCGGCGTCAACCGGCCAACGAGACCCGCGAGGGCCTCTCGATGCCGCTTGCGGCTTTAATTTTGGAAATTAATCTCTTAACTGGTAGAAACTGGACTGCTTTTCAAATTTGAACATGTCAACAAACACTCCAAGATTCCTCACAGAATGGCCATATTTGTTAGAGCAATGGTTTCCAACCTTGGGGGCAGGGCTGGGATTTCAGAGGGCCAGGTCTCATTTGAGTAACAGTTGTGACTGAGAAAGGCCTGCATATGCTATAAACACTACCTTTTGTGTATTTTCTGCCTTTAAACTAGGGCCAGGCCTGTCTCCAGCACTTGTATGGGGGCTTTCAAGAAAAAGGGGGGAAAAAAAGGATAGAAGCCACTGGGTTAAAGTAGTGGTTATCAACTGGCATCGGGACTCACCATCACTTTAGGATGACAAGCTGTGACCCAAACAGGAAATGAACGCATGAAATGTTTCTTCAATAAGCATTTAAAAGCCTGTGAAGCTGAAATCGTGATCAGCTTTTAAACATTCAAAACATTTTTGGTGGATTAGGGCTGGGCAATAAATCAAATGTATGAAAACGTGTGTGTTTGAGACAACACGGAAATAGCCCCAGAGGAGAACCCAGTGACTGTCTGATTCTACGGTAGATGAATATTGAGAGAAAGACACTTACAGCACAGTACAGTGTGAATGTAGAGTTTAAGTGAGTGAAAGGCGGTGGTTGGCGGAGACGGGCAGTCGCACTTCCATCGGTCTGGCGTTTGTGAGACTGTTTTCTAACTCTTGGTGAACACAAATAAAGCTCGCAGCCAACATATATCGATTTAACCCTGAGAAACTTTCCGACAACCTTTCAAAATCTTCTGACCCTTGTAGCTTTGAATTATGTCCAGACCAATTAAAAAAAAAATGTATTTCCCGGACTTTACCGTACGATGTTTTCTCTCCTACAGCAGGCACCGCGACCTCTGACCCCCTCACTGTAACGCCGGTGTCAAAATAGGCCGTCTCTCCGCACGGTTCCTGTCTGCGCGGCTCCTACCGGCAACCGCGATCATTAAAGCCGGGGGAACGGCGCGCACAATGGGCCCGCCGTGCCCTCTTTCTCGTCGGCCAGGCACCACCTGTCGAGCGGCCGCCTACACGCACACTGCAGCCGGTGTGGAGGAACGGGGCGGAACGGGGCCGACTGTGGCGCGCCGGAATCGAGTCACGCTGAGCGGACATTTTCACCTCGAATGGATGTGATCGTTCAGCGCTCGCACACAAAACAAAAACACCTGCGCGGCTCGCGGCGGGGCGTCCCAACGCTTCGATCTGACACGGGGAAAGGAGGGTTTGGTGTCGAGGATATAAGGCGTGCCTGAGCAGCCGTATTGAGAACGGGAAAGGGTTGTCATGGCGGCATCGAATTCTCGGTTTGTGTAATGTTAATCCAATGGAGACGTCAGAATGTAAACTACTAAATGTGTCTTTTTTTAACTTTATAAATACTGTTTGGCTCGTGTTACTTTATTGGACATAGTTAGAGGTTTAATTACTGACCACCCCTGACAGTGGAACACCTTACTGAAGTGGAGTTATTGAGGATCTGTCCTTTACTTCAGTAGTCTTTCTTTTTCTCCACTACATTTGAAATATAAAGATAATACTTTTTACTCCAAAATAAATCATTTGAAATCCCTTGTGATACACAGTCCAGATCTGCATGAGTGCAAATACGCTGCACATATCTTATTTTAGTACACTCTCATGGCCCACTCCTCCCCCGTGAGGCGGGGCTGAGCAGCTACAATCCTCCTCAGAGCTCCAGGACCTGTCAATCAAAGCCCAAAGCTAAGATTTATTCAGACCTCGGAAGGTAAGCAGGGTAGGTCCTGGCGGGTACTTGGATGGGAGACCGTTTGGGAAAACCCAGGAAGCCTGGTTGAATGTAGTGAGTGGTTGGTGGTGGTCGGAGGGGCCAATGGCGCAGATTGGCAGCTTCGCTTCCATCAGTCTACCCCAGTGCAGCTCTGGCTACAATAGTAGCTTACCACCACCACCATGGGGTGAATGAATAATGCATGGGTGAGTGGATCCTTGCTGTAAAGCGCTTTGAGTGCCTAATGAAGGCAGAGAAGCGCTATATAAGTTGAGACCATTTGCACTTTCTACATTGGATATGTATGTATTTTCTAGCAAACACTTCTTAACTAAACTAACTTTGAGTGAGCAAGTTTTTCTTGTTTTGGAGTTATATTTGACCTGTGTATCTGTACCTTTAACTTTGACCACAGCTGAACATTGTTGCCTTTTACAATGTCAGATTAAGACCATGGAATTTCATTGAGTCCTTTTTATATGACATTTATTGAATCAAGAAAAGCCCACTCTCTTACAGGGGAGTTCTGGCCCCAGGGTAAACCTATTGTGTATGTTTTAGTGGTAGGAGAAACCTACGCAGACGAGCATGCCCCGCCAGGGAAACAAACCCAGGACCTTCTTGCTGTTAAATAAACCCTGCCCCAAACTGTTAAGAGCAATCGAATGAAAATTGCAATTTTCGATAACACAATTTCCACTGTAAAGAATAAAATATTTTCTCGTTAGGTCCTTTTATGTTTAAACCCGGCAAACGCTGAAGCTTGAACCTTGAAGCAATATCAAATTTACCGACAATCTCACTTTTAGATGAATGGCAGCATTTCTGACTCACGTTGTGAAGGTTGTGCACCTTTAAAGGTAAAGCCACTTACTGAAACAAAGAAGCTGATGTGCTCCATCTGACTGACTGACAGCTCTGATCTTAAAATGTACAGGCGTCTTCAGACTCAATGGGATCAGGTGACCGTCTGTGTAAAGTCTGTGTTTGTCTTTTGGGGAAGGCTCGGTTTTTGTCAGCAGTGGATCATGATATTTGAGTTCTTTGTTCTGAACAAACTAAGGGAGATAAAGAGGGGTATTTTTGCAGGTATTTTTTTTATCACAGCAAGTGTTTTTACTCCGCGGTGAAAGGATTGAGTTTAGCAAGAGATTGAGAGGTGAGAAAAGCGTTTCCTGAATACGTTAGAGGAGCTTTTTTGGGAACAGGATGATTTTGTTAGGGAGCCGTTTCCGCGCTTTCAAGAATACCCACTGCACTGTAAAAAATGTCCGTAAAATTGACAGGACATTTTTGTAAAAAGGCGACTGAAAAAAATTGTAAACTGAAAAACGATCAAACACCGTTTAATTAACAGTAATGTTTAGTTAGATATTTTACTATACACGACTGTTACTTTTACAGAAACTTGGTGTTCAAATAATCAAATTTCTTTGTAGTTTAAACACAGAAAAACTGCAAAACAAAAAACAAGCAAATATAGTTAAATGTACAACGGGATTCTAATGCTGACGAGTAATTAACTTAACCATTACTCGTGTAGTTTGTCTTTCAATGTTTTAGGTCTAAACTCAGTTCCTCCCAAAAGAAAATACCTGTTGAATGACCTAGAGAGTGTTTGTGTTTATTTTCTGAGGTGGTAGTTTAAATAATAATTAAAAAAAAATCTGTATAGTAATTGTCTTGCCTTTAGCAAAAATTAAAGTTCAGTAATAATAGCTTGCTTACAATGTAAAACAATATTTGGGTTTACTGTGTGCTTTTCTCATCCGCCCAAGTGTGCACCTTTGGTCAACAAATTCTTAACGCTCTATGATGAAACAGTGGGAATGGGGAAAATGTTTGAATTTTAAAGAATTAAATATAATGTATTTACGCGCTCAACAATAATGCTTTTTAGTGCAATCAGAGGCCATGCAAAAATATAGATCTGCGTTTGATTTTCTAATTGCACGCCTTGATTTGTAAAGTGGGTCAGAAGAATTTGATTATCTTCTTTTTTTTCCGGATAATCAGTTATCCACTCTAGCGGAATTCAACACTGACAGACCGGTGTGCATTTTTCAAACTGAGAAAGAAAAAACGGTCTGAGAGGGTGGAGTGTGTTGAGGAGGAGGAGCATTCGGCAGCCGATAACACATGTAAGGTAATTTCTCTTCAAACAGAAGACGGACATTTCAGAAAAACTTCGTAGAATTTGAAAAGATCTCTGGTTATTTGCAGAATCATGCTGGCTAGCCGTGCTTAGCTAAAAGAACTAGTGTGTAGAAGCCGAGCATTCACGGTGAAGCCTCTAGCACAGGTAAGATAATTAATTTTCTTCTAACATAAGACCGACAGCCCAGAAAACCAACTAAACAGATGTCTGGTTATTTTCAGAACCATACTGGCTCCTTGTGGTTAGCTAAAAGAGCTAGTTAGCATCGCGCAGTTCTTCAGTGAGCAACGCGGGCAGCACAGTGAGACAGGACTCGTGCATTTACGGTGTTGCCGATAACACGTAAGATAATTATATTTCTTCTAGCAGGAAACTGACACGTCATAAAACCAACTAAGCTGATGTCTGGCTATTTTCAGAACCATACTGGCTCCTTGTGGTTAGCTAAACGTGCTCGCAATTTGTACATGAGCACCTGCGACCTGCCCAGTGAGACATGGCTTTGTAGCCGTGCGGTGTGGATGAAGTGCATTCCCGGAGACCGTCTGTAATAAAGGTAAGATATTTATTTTATCCAAGCTTAAGATCAGCAATAAAGAGGCATTGTCTGAAGGAAAGGTTTGTTTGCAAAGATGATTACTTGTCGGTTCTGTTGTAAAACTGTAGAAAGTTTGAGGGTTTATGTCCTGCACTGTTAAGTTCATAGGAATGAACCACGCTGTATTTTCTCCTGCGTCGGCACTAGGGGTGGGCGATATGGCAAAAATAGAATATCAGGATTTTTGAATTATAAACTTACGATTTAAATTTTATCCCGATTTTTTATAATGACAAAATTACTCACTGAAGAAAAATACTACACTAATTATTCAACTTTGTGATAATCAACACAGCAATAATAGATATGTACCTAAAGCAAACTCACTTTATAAATGAAAAACACAATAAAACTCCAGATAATACAATTAAGTAGAAGTAAGTTAAAGAGTAGGTTTGGTAAATGCTTGTTGTTAGTGTGTATTGCTGTTTGGCATTTTTTCTGAGACGTCGAGCTACTGTAAATATAATGCTCTGTCGCTGTCGACCCTTTCACAATAAGAGTCTTATTAAAGCGATAATATGCAGTGACTTTTATTGTGTAAAACTCAAACAGGAAGAAGTTTGTCACTGTTAGGCGAATTTACAATAATGAATCTCAGACTGACGGTGTTTTTGGGGAACTTTTATATTTTCAAAGGTCTGGATAAACAGCAAATTTTGACACATTGTAAATATGTTTGTAGTTCTTTGTGAGTACTTGTAGAGGTGAAGAATAGGTTGCATTCACTTAAAGTCAAAACATTCAAACAAGTTTTTAGTTTAACATTAAGGTGGAGGGCAGCCTGTTGGTAACTGTAGCTGCCATACACTTTTTATTTTTATTTACCTCAATTTGTGGCTAATATCTCTTTCAATCCTGGGCCTATCCACGTGAAATAAAAACACTCACAAAGTTCAATGTCTTCTCTGTAGTCCATATGAACAAAGGTTATACTTTTTTATCATAAAGGTGTCAAAGTATAGACAATATTCAAAAACGTGTGTGTGATGTTGACCAATAAAAAGGACTTGCAGCTAGAAAATCAACACAGTAGGTTTGTGAATCCAAGCACTGACTAATTACCAGGAACAGTATTTGTGAATGTTCTCCCATTGACTTGTATTGGTCTTTGCATCCAGCTGACATTTTCAGTGTATACAGAACCTATGTAGAAACAGTGTAAAATATAATTGATATAATGTTCTATGGAATGGTATATTTGTTTTTCTCCTTCTGATTGTGTGAAATTTCTCATTTCTTTGCAGAAATGGATGATTTAGAAGAGCAAACGTTTCTGCGTACTGCCATCAATGAGGTGTTGCCTGACCTTCCAGAGATGACAAAAGACATTTTAGAAGAAAGCTTACAATCTGTTGGGGTGGAGACATCAGAGGACTTAACATGTCTTGAGGAAGCTGATTTGTTGCAGAGGTATATCACTTAATATTGTTTTATCCATCCGGTTCCTTAAAAAAAATCTTGTGAAGTTTTTGCTGTGATGTAAACAGTGTTTAAATAATTTAAATTTAAGAAGACAACCAACGATGACTGTTATCAATAATCGTAATGGATTTGATTTATTTAGCGCTTTAAATGTATCTGGACACCTTGCCCTTCAATTTGATTCATTCTTAAATAATTTCTAATTAACTTCTTTGACCAGCAACAAGCATTCATCAGTCAATCATCCTATATGTGCTCATTTTTGAATGTGGGAGGAAACATGCAGACACGGAGAACATGTAAACTCCACACAGAAAAGGCCCTTATCGGCAAGCAGCTAGGACTTAACCCATGACCTTCTCTGTGTGTGTGACTGTGCTAAGCTCTGCACCGCCGTGATGCCCATTTTATTAACCTTTAATTAATACAGTTTACTCTTTTATATATTTCAGGTGTTTTTTCTCCATCAACCCAGAGAAGGGCACCAAAGTGGAGAAAAGCAAAACCAGGCGTCTTAATATGAACCCCAGAGTCCTTACCTTGATTCAAGAACTTTCAGATCATGAGTGGTGTGATGTCTGAATATGGACTGAAATAAGTAAGGTTTGTCACATGCGATGACATACTACGTCGTTGTGACGTTCGGCGTTTTCAAATTTGTTCCTTAGCTCTACAAAAATTAAGCTTAAACCCACATTATGCATTTTCTGTTAATAGTTGTATGTTAATCCTTAACAGAGGGTTGTTGCACATTACGGATCCACAGCTTAAATTCTAGTAGTCACAAGACACTTGACAGAAACACTATTTCATGTTTGGGATCTGTCATAATTGGCATGCACCAAATAAAACAATCCAGCACAGTGACAATGTAAGATTAGTGGAAACTTAGCATTTGACAAAAGTTACAAATATGAACATAACAGAACCTGTACCTTTTCACATTTATGCAATTCGACATACTGTGAGTTTAAGTAAATTTCAGGTGGAACTGTTTTAATGCACATGTTTGTCTCATTTTACTGTACCTTACATGGGAAGTTCAGTGTTTGTACGCTGCTATATCAGTAAAGGGCAATATGGAAATAGAAATTGTTATTTTTCTTTTTTTTTTTTTATTAACACTAAGACTAATTTATGTGGAACAGAGTGAGATGTTCAGTTCTTTAAATTGTCAGTACCAATAGGTGAGCCTGGGGAGAACCACTTATGTTTATTCAAATGAGTAATGTATTATAAAAAAATATGCTAGTTGAGAACTAGTTGCTCTTGGTTGGTTCAGATTGCATCATATATCCTCCTTTTTTTCATTCTTTTTGAATAGCTGAGATAGCTGTAATGAGAAAGTATTTTCTTTGACATGGGTGTTTTTAGGAGTTAAATAGCAGTATTGACTTTTGGCACTGTACTGTTGTTACTGAATATAAAGTCAAGTTTAATTTGCAGATTTTTTGTGTGAAAGTACTCATTTAATGTAGCTTTTACAGTTAAACAATGTTGCGAGTGCAATATTTTTCAGGAAAATTTACTCATATTTTATGAATAAAAAGCATAGAAAACATGTAAATTGTACTGGAAAAATGTGTTTTATTGACGGGGTAGTTTTAGGAAATATAGGCAGATATTACGTATAAAAAGCATAGAAAACATGTAAATTGTACTGAAAAAACTTGTTTTAATAACGGGGTGGTTTTAGGAAATGTACCAAAAAAAACTGCTAAAATAGAAAGCAGTAAACAGTTTTATTCTGTAAAATATACAGGTCATTCCGTAACCTTGTTTACATGTGTACTGTATTTTTTACAAAAATATTCTGGCAACCACAGCTGCCAAAGTTTTTCCGTAAAAACAACGGAATTTTTTTTACAGTGTGGGGAAGATTCTAATTTTACTCAAAGATGCACTAGTGGCTTCCCACACAACTCCAGGCCTGTTTTTGACGAGAGAACAACATTGTAACACGGTTAGTGCTTGTGCTTCACAGCTAGAAGGTCCCGGGTTTGATCCCCCAGGCGGGACCTTTTACGTGCGTGTCTCAGTAGGTTTCCTCCAGTTCCTCCGGTTTTCCCTACCACGAAAAACATGTACAATAGGCCAGAATGAATGCGAGTGGAGGATAATGGATGGAAATTAGCCCATGGCTGCAATCTGGCGAGGCATTTTTTCATGCATCAGTCCCATGTATATTTACTGTCCCGAACAAATAAACTCTAAGCTAAAACGTCGATTTTGCATAATACCCCTTTAAAGGTGTATTACCTTTTTAGGCAGAATAAAACAAGTTGATATTGGTGCGTATTTGACCTTGACCCGGCATGATTAAAATGTAGCCTTTATTTTCCATTACAGTGGCCACTTAAACATGGATTTACGCATACATTGCTTCCAGAAACCCTGAAAACAATTGATCCTGGAGGTCACAGGTGGAAAGTAAAGGCATTTGTTTAACCACACTTACTGGGTCTCTGAAAGGTCAAATATGCACTAATATCAACTTTTTTTCCACATAAAAAGTTACATAATGCACCTTTAAATGTTGTCAATGGAATGTTATCAACAATTTGGAAAATTAAGCTTTTGACTTTGTTGACCCACATGATGATGATAATAGTAATAATAATAATAATAATAATAATAATAATGCATTAGTCTTATATAGAGTTATGACTGGTGGTTGGCGGTTCAAATCCAAAATACCGCAGGCATGTAATGTGTCGATGTAGGTCGGAGGAGGAGCCACGGGCACATATTGTTGCCTCACTTCCGTCAGTCTACCCCAGGGCAGCGAGTGAATGATTAATGCAAAATAGAAAACAAAATAGAAAACATAATCAAAACTGTCCCAACCAAATAAACCAATAAATAAATAAAATGAATAAATAAAACTTAAATATACAAAACCTCATGAGAACAATGTTTTCTTTTCGGGGTGAGTGGGAGGTTGGCTTTATTGGACGGGACAGCAGAGACCGGAATATTGTTTGGCGCCTTTGCACAGCATCCTCACACTCGTATTTATTTAGAAAAATATATATTACCCACAATGCAGCCTGTTAAAAATACGCCTGATCTCTTACGGCAGTTGTGACTCTGGAGAAACACTGGCCCGGGCACCGCACCTTAAAGAGTAACTCACCCTCAAATCCACTTTTTTTTCCTGATAAACTGTATAAATGAGTGTCCAATAGTGTTGTCTACATGTCCTGGTCATTATTTCGGCTATTTAGTGCAAATTAGTTGAAAGATCAACTTTCTGCCTAAAAGCGTCAGTGAGGCGCCATCTGCTGCGAACTGTCGGTACTGCATTTGATTTTTTAATTCGGCGCCCCTATTTGCGCAGAGGTTAGAGATGACGTGCGAGGTTGGAGCTGACGTCAGTTGCTCTGCCGCGCTGGGCTATAAAAGCGGCCCAGTCTCGCTCACGCCCCCGTAGCGAGTTGGAGTTGGAATAGCGAGAGAATATTTACATCGATTGTCAGGTTTGCGAATTGTTAACATAGCATTTAGGTAGATTTTATTAGCATAGCTTGTTGTATTATAATAATTGTATAGTGTTAGCAGTGTTAGTTGTTGAATATTGTAGTTTTAGTCATTAGTTGCTTTTATTGTTAGATTAGTTAGCTGAATTTAGCTTAGTTAGTATTCAATATCGTGTGTATTTTAGTGTATATTGTTTATTGTACTGTGTTGTACTACTGTGTTAGGATGGGTAGAAAGTGTAGCGTAGAGGGCTGCCATAGTTCTGGAGGTTTGCACAGGTTTCCGCAGGACTTAGAAATTAGGCGCCAGTGGTTGCGTGCAATTGGCTTGGGGGAAAACTGCGAACTCCCTCCTCATGCTGGAGTTTGCAAACATCATTTTTTTTACATTGTTTAAACTTAAAATTTAATAATAGAAATGACTGGGCTATTTACTTAGGGGGATAACTGGGTCTTTGGGTCCACAGTGTTACAGACCCTTAGTCAAGCCTTTAGATCAAGATGATTCTGTGTTATCTTTGACAAACCGAAAACCATTTCAAAAGGACAGTGTTCCTGCACAATAAGATATATTTTTTATTCATGTGATATGTTTTGTACACTTTGCTGTAAGAAAAATAAAATAAAGCTTTGTAATACATACAGTCACGTCTCTATACCTCACACATTTATCTGATGAGGACACTGAGATACATCTCCCATGCTTACGTCGACTACAGCAAAAAGTCTACATCTAAAATAGATTGATACTGAAAGGACTGTTCGGTCCCTTAGCTGCGATGCTAACATCGATCGAGCTCAATGCTAAGCCGCTGGCTTTGTAAATTACAGAGGAATCACACTAATAAAATAACCCAGCGCCTCAGAGCAGTCTCAGGTACAAGGCCTCGCACGGTGCTTCTCGTGTGTAGAGAGAGCTGTAGAGATGTCCCTGTGGAAAATGTTGCTAAACACGTTAGCTCGCTGGAACTCCATCGGACTTTGTTTACGAGTAGCGCTGCAGGTGCCGCGTCAAAGTCGGATGACACTGTCCTGTCAATCACAGACCCAGACCCCGCCCACCCCTCCCCCCTCCCGCGCGCCCCTTAGTCCTCCAGGCAACGCCCCTTGTCTGTTAATATTTTCAAATCTGAGGCTCTGAGGCTGAGGCTCTGGAAGGGGGGGTTAGTAACCCTTTAAGAAGCTGCAGCGGTGGACTGAAGCGCTGGTGCCAGGAGCAGTTTGCGCAGCTCTTACATGTTTTGTATTCAGTTTCCATGGAGATGACTCTGATCTCTACGGCAACGAGTCCAGAGGTTTCTGAGGTCCCCGACATGAAGTCTGTTTTAAAAGGTTTGCATGATCAATAAACACACATAATGCACCCTGTTGTCTAAACTCGGGATTAACACGATGTGGTCCACACAAAGTCCTTTCAGCGGCGAGAACGTGCACTGAAAGGCCCTCAGAGCTGCAGCCCAGGACCTTCTTGATGGTCTTCACGACTCAGCCACTGTCCAATGTCAATTTGAATGTCATGATTCCACATGAAGATCTGTCACTACAAAGCATGTCTTGAAAATAGCCTGCAGCTATTGTTCATTATTCAAACCGCTTCAGTCCTTGTGCCCTTTGTTCTGATATTTCTACCAACATGTGTAGTATCTTTTTTCTCTTTCTAATTTCACCCAATACATGATAAAAAGTACAAGCTCTCATTTCATTCGGTGTTTCTACTGATGAAAAACATGCCCCATAACTGGTCTTCCCAAAAAGAGTATCTCAGGTTTACAACTTTTACAAAATTCATATTTTGTGGCCAAGAAAAGCTAACATTAGCAGCATTATTGTTGCCATTGTAAATACAGCACCATTACCACCGTTACTACGCAAATGTTTTGTAGGTTCAGCACAATTACTGTTATTACTGACACTACTAGTCTGCTACTAATACTACACTATTTTGGAAACTTCCAAATATGATTATTTTATGGCTTGTTTCAGTGAAGTCGGACACAGTTGTTTTGAAGCATAAACAACACTGTTTCCCCACATATTTAGTCATAATTTCTTACTTTTCAAGCAAAAATAAGCTGCAAAAATAAGCTTTTGAGAGATTCTCTCAACATTTTCCGATGTTTACTCTGGTTCTTTGCCTACGCCGATCAGCCTCGACTTTCGCCTTTTTTGTCACACTCGAATAAACTCTTTGTTTCTTTTCGTTATTTGGGGTCTGGGCTGGAGTATCGATGGTGCTTGAAGCCGGTCTCCTTTTATTCTCCGCTAAATCCAAATTAATTACATTGAAGGCCTTAAATTTGGCACAATTCACGCTTTTTAATGCGTCGTGGTAACCCTGGACGTACCAATGTTGCAGCCACGTTCATTATGAGTTCACTTGAGCTCGAAATATGACCAGGAATGTTCCACAGTGTCACTTTAAACGTATAAGCATATATTACAATGCCGAGACATCCAGGCGTATTTTCAATGGCCTTAACAGTGCATCGCAGGACGTTTAAATTCTCCGTGCGTGTGAGAATAAACTTTACAAAACCCCAATTAAAGCCCAGGGCACTCAGCGACGGCCGGCCCAGGGATTCACATTCGAAATGGTGGGCGAAATTACTTCAATCTGCCGCGTCCTCTCCAACCCTTTGCCCATCATCGTCAAGGGCAGAGCCTGCGTTTATGTATGTGTGCGCGGACCTCGCCTCTAAATCATTGCTTTCAGCTACTTACCAGACAGTCCATTCGGGGGGAAACGAGCGGCTCGAGCGCTCTCCTCGGGCTTTGATTTGAGAGAATGGATTCGCACAACACGGCCGGCGGTTGAATAACAATTGGCTGGACATCGGCGAAGGCTTGTTAGCCGCTTTCGTCTGTGTGTGCGAGGCGCGTGGCGGGCGAAACGGAGGCACGGACGCTCGGACGAGGCGTTTGGAATTACCTCGCCGTGTTTCCCATAATGTACCTAATTTGTTGATTTAGCTTTTTTTGCATTCGTGTCCTCGATTCCCGCACACAATGCACGGGTTTTAAAGCAGCTGTCGGTCTGGGGCCGTCCTGGGTTTCGCTTTTAGCATTTGCTTCCAAAATTCCTCCCATTACTAACGTTGTCCACCAGCCGTTTATCCGGCTATCCTGTTTGTGACGTTCCATGGCGCCTGATGCCGTTCATTTCCGGCAGGTCCAACGCGCCGTCAGTCGACGGCGCGCCGTCGACTGACGGCGCGTTGGACCTGCCGGCGCCTGTTAGTCTGTGGGTATTTTTTTCCCCACGCCGCCGTGATTTTCTACTAATTAAGACTGATGAATCAATTGTCTCGCATGTTAACAGCGGGTTTGCTAGAGCGGGGGTTGTAACGCTTCTAAAGACCTTCTGTCAGCTTCATTATAAACAGTGTAAGTGACTGGTCCTATACCTGGAATCTTAATGACGATGGGATGGATACAGTCTCCATGGAAACACAATCCAATATGGCCAACCAGATAGTAAAAAAAAGTAGCTCTGGTGTTTTGTGACTGTGGATTTGCGGGGGAAGTCCTGAGGTATGGCAAAGTACTCTCTGGAGCAGTGGTTTGCGCCCCACACAGGGCTGGGGTCTTAATCAAACAATTTAGAAAAGGGTTTGACTTTGAGCATATTATGCCGTTTCCCACAATTATAGAAACCTTTAAAATAGCAGTTTACGGGTAATGAGGAACCTGAATTCTCCGGCTGAGATTCTCCAACAGCAACCGGGATATAAAGATCTAAAAAAAAAATGTATTAGTAGATTCATTTGTCAATGAATTGAAATGATCGTTCTCTCGTCCTTGGTTGTGGAGCGGGTTGGGAGCACAGGGAAGGGAGGGAGTTCAGCTTCCAGCCTGGTATTTCTTGGTTATAAGCAACTTCCGATTTCTTGCGCATGAAAGAACTAAAAGTAGTGAATATTTTAAATGGTAGGTAAAACTGACACTTAAAGGCAGCTGGTTGTCCTTCCCGCACTGTCCAATAGACCATTCGCGATACCAAGCAGCAAGATGAGTCCTAGAACCGTCCTCCAGTGCTCCCTGGTCCGCGTCAGGATCAGGACGGGTAATGGTAACGTGTTGCCCACAATCTGCCGCCGCTGCCGTCTCCCAAAGCTCAGGATGAAGTGAATGAGCAAAACATTTAGTCCGAAGAGTGCATTCAAATGAACAAGCCCCGAAATAAGTTTTGAGTCCTTCCTGGTTGCTCGGTGTAGCTACATATAAATACCATATCCCAAAAACTGCCATCACCGGAATACACTGGTCCCTCGTTTATCGCGAGGGTTACGTTTTAAAAATAACCTGCAATAAATGAAATCCGCGAAGTAGTCAGCTTTATTTTTTACAATTATTATATATGTTTTAAGGCTTTAAACACCCTCACCACACACTTTATACACGTTTCTCACTAGTTCACGTGGGTTCTCCTTATACCTGGTGTCACTGTGTGATTATTTTTGTCTTGCTGCTCCCATCTCTGCTGTGCGCTTGTTCAAACTAAGAGACAATCGTAGCTACGACCAAAGTTTTATCGTAGCAGTTTCAGCTTCCGAAGGCGAGTGTTTAGCTCAGGATAGCGCCACATGCTAGCTGTGTTTATTTCTCTGCGGTGTGTGCGCTGATGTGTTGACGGGACACACAAAGATCCTCTATGCAACGAGAGAGGCTCACTCTGCGACTAGCCAATCAGGATGCAGAACCCAATGTGCATATGGCGTTCATACACTGTAAAAAAAAGCATACACTAATGTGCTCAAAATAAATCAGCGAAAGAGCGAAAGGTGAACCGCGTTATAGCGAGGGACCACTGTATAGCAAATACTTGAGTGCGTGTAAACACATTCATTGACCGCATCTTTGGAAACGTCCACAAATGATCACATTCTGTTATTTTGCCTTCTGCTTCACAACTACTGGAACAAATGCTAAATTATGGATGTATTTTCTCAAGACATGGGGCGGAACAAAGTGGTTCATCAGCCCAAAATCAAGGCTATACGTTAACGGCCGATAATGCTAAACATGATGCTAACATTAGCTGCATGCTAGCGTCGAGAGCCGGCGAGACAAGCTGATTACTTTTGCAATGTAAGAATATGTCAAAACGTTCAGGAAGACCCCATATTGACTTGACTTAGTCCACCCGGAAAAGAAATAGTAATTCACTTAGAAAGATTTTTCGCCCAATGCCTCCCAGTAGACGCATATCCACATGTATCTATTTGACTTAGTGACCCCCTGAAATGATCTCGCTACCCTCAAGGTCGTTTGCTTGCAGTGGTATTTATTTTTGCTCACAGTTTTGAATCGTCCTGGTTACTTCTAATGCATGTACGCCTGAATTTACCTGATCTCAATATCCCAATATTTGTTACATCACAGACGGAACAGAAAAACAGCCCTCCACGTTTTTTAAGCCCGTAATCCATCACCGTGCATTGAGACGTTAAGAACAAAATTAAACGGAAAATATCAATGCAGTACCAAAAATAATGTGTGTAAGCCACGTTCCTGAGTGTGTCCCCTTTAACATAGTCTGTGACTTGTAATCCAAGTGGCACAAGGAACGGAAAAACTCACCCTATCTCCGCAGCTCGCGTTGACAATTCTAAAACGGATGTAAATCTATGTAGTGTCAGTGTTTTTCTCTCCCGAAGTCCCCCCCCCCCCCCCCCCCCCATAAACCAGTGTAATACCTCGGCGTGGATTTAGTTCTGAGCTGTTTACTCCAGTTCCTTGTTGTGTTTACATGCGTTTGGGCCGTTCCTACTGGGAGGGATAAAACCCGCAGCACCGCGCACTCTGGGGACCTCATTTACCGTTGCACTGTCCTGCCTCCCTCTCTCTACACAGTCTTATGTGGACAGATTTGGGCATTTTGAGGCCCATTCCACTCTTCGCGCTCTTATTAACAGGATTTTGTAGCAGGGACCCGATCAGACGCAGCCCCATTATGTAGCCCTCCTGAAGCATGCCCAAAGCAAATCTATCTCCTCCTGAGACACATACAGTACCGTGTGGTATGGGAAGTGCATGAGCATCTACCACTGAAAACTGTCCATATACAGTTTCTTATATCCTTATCAAATTGATTAGGCGATCTAATTACAACTGCACATCTGGGTGGGATTAAGCTGTAGGTCTTGGTTTCTTCATTTATGCAAGAATCAGTGACCTGGCGTTCATGACTGAATCGGCTTATAAAAGATCTTTATCATTCAATTTGACTGAGATTTACCTTACGGGGTCTTTTAAATTTTAATGCATTCTCATGAACATTCGGTCAAACGGGGTGACATTCAAAACTAAATTGGACACTGTTGGACACTTTTGAGTTAAAACTAAAACAAAAAAAATTCATCCAGAACCGCATAAAACACTCAAATTTCAGTTTCTCAATTATGAGTTTATAAATGCTTTTTCGCCATTGATTTTATGTTTTTGCTTTACGCATTTCAACAAATTAGTTTAGGTCGATAGGTAGGCTATTGAAGATTCTGAAGTGTCATTGAGAACATGACGTTTCGCTTTTATGAACAGCGCCGTCTGCACATGCGTTCATCAACATGCTCTCTGCGTTCATATGCAATGGCATTTAAGTAACGATATAGGGAGGAGGAAGGAGGAGCTGACCAGTGCAGGACACCACGCTCTGAAGCAGGGAAAAACCTAGGAGGTGCTGCAGCGTTTCAGAGGAGACTGAAGGCAGCCAGCCAGGTTTCCCCCGGGTCCTACGGTTTCCTCTACCTCCAAAAACATGCTGGTCAGGTTGACCCACAATGGCAGGGCGAAATGGATCTATAGGCTCAGACTGTAGAGCGGAGAGAGAATGTGCCCGCCAGTGCCTCTCTGTGGCGGCTCAAGCTCCAACGAACCAAGTTCTCCCATTTTTGTCTTTGTCTAACAAAACCTCATAAACCTTTCATCATGTTTTAGTCACCAAACAGCAATTTTTAGCTCGTCACCATCATGGTATCGTTGTTAAAAGAAGGAGCGTCAACGAAATGATTTTGTTTTAGTCTTCATTGACGGCAGCTCATCTGAACTAGTAACCCCTGTGCTGGCCTCTCTTTGTCAGATACAGGATACATTACAGAGACTCCACTGATGTGAATGTATGAATGGGCTCCATACCTCTCAGATCTTCATTCTTACCATGTTCCAGACAGAACAACATGGTCTGCGTGCCAGATGTGCCGAGATCACTGCTGAAGACCAGAAAAGACCAGGCTAGACCCAGAATATTATGGACAGCCCAGTCTTTGGACACTTTCGAGTCTATAGATTTGAGACCAGCTGACGTTTCACCGTCACACTCAATACATCTATTTCAAGAGCCAGACTCTCTCCCGTACCCATTGAAGGAGGACCGCGCCGGAGCCAAAATGGCCGCTCTAAAGTGGTATTGATCGGCGAGGCGTGCGTGTTTGCTGGGTGTAAGGCAGATTCACACCTGGTATCGATCCGTGGGCCGACGCTCCGGTCCGCAGGCCTCAGAGGAGCTCATTTCTGTGGACACTAATCCCCCAAACCCTCCACAACAGACTCATTAAAAAGTACTGGAAACACGGGGAGAACGGCGGGACTGCAAGAGCTTATGGAGGCAAAAATCCCACTCGGACAAAGTGGCGTCCTCCATAACAAGAAAGAGAGTGCCAAAAGACGTTAAGAGATGTTAAAGCAGCAATTTGCAGATTATTAGAATCAAACAATTATAGTTTCTTGTAAAAGTGCTTGTGTGAAAAGAGCAGTGTTTTCTGCCTGGATCTTGTCATAGAAGAGAGCGCATTTCTTGTTTTTCTGATTCATTACTACTTTGATGGGATAAAGTGTTAGTTTTACAAAAGTGAAGTGGCTATTTTGTTAAGGAAATGCGAAGGAAAGTTGCAATTGTTATGCTGTAAAACATTAATGACAGGAAGAAAGAAAATATCCTTGGTTGCACAAACAACAGGCATGCAAATTATTCTCACTTTGTGTGGACCTTTTGAAAACAAGGTACAGACATAATTGCCATCTATGGTTATTGGTTATCCAATCCACTTTATTTGAATAGCACATTTAAACAACAAAACCATTTCCAAAGTGCCACTGGTTATGTTCAATATTTTGGGTACGTAACCAAAACCAACACAATACAAACTGTAGATGTTAGAACAAGACACAATGTGTAAAATACTTCACTAGATGATCCAGTGCATACATCTTAACTTGCACTGATTTGACAGGAATGCTCAGAGTCAGACATCCTGGTAGATAAATAAACAAAACCAATAAACTGAGACAGTTGGATGTTTCGAACGTTTCGTAATCAACCAAATCTCTTCTCCAGGGCCAAAGATGGTATAACTGAGTTCCCACATGCTTACAAAGGCATCCCGATTATGCATAATCTCCAGACAAAATCTGCCCAGTTCTCATTCAATTAACCAAGAAATTCTCAGACTTCCACATAGATAAATAAACAAAGTTTGACAAATCGAGCGTCTGTCATATATGTATTAAGAAAAGCCCAGTTGTCATGATTAATCTGCCTTTTTTTTTTTTTTTTTACAATGAATTTTTTTTAGATTTAGTGTTATTGGATATTTTTCTTTGATCAACTAGGGAGAAATAAAATCCATGTGGGCCCAGGTTTTCCAAATAGGACAAGAGAACCAGGACATTGTAAATGGATCAAGTTTAGCTAAACGTTTTGGTAGGTTTGGTAAGTCCAATCCTCCCCCAACACAATAAGCGTTTGATTTCTAGATGTTGCAAAAATCAATTGTACAATCACTGCTCCTTCTCATGTGGTTGATAAATAATGTTCCAAAAGACGTGTTTGCAGCAAAGTGTCACTCAGTTGTCATTGAGCTTTAACAACTTTATTTTCATTTATTTTTAATTTTTTTCATGTTTGTGCCGTCCTGTGAGGCTGTGAGGAAAATTGATTGATTGAATGATTGAATGATTGACAACTGGAGGCTGCTTTGACTCTATTGGGGACAGGAGCTGGAAGAAGAAAGTCCCGTTATGCTAATTTCCAAACCAGATTTAACCACAGGATCTGACAACCTTAAAGCAGTAATAAGTAACGTATTTACCTAAATAAATCCTTTCCCCCAGTGTATTACCCCCAGTCCCTCTGGGGGTAATACATGTGTCAATGGGATGATTGGGAGGGTCTTTCATCTCCCCCCGGTGTCTCTGGCCAGAAAACCATGCTTGCAACTTGACTGCCACCGGGTCGGAGCCACCAATACACACTAATAGAATCATGAAGAAGAAGCTAACAGGCTAACGGGCAAAGCTAACTGCGGGCTAGCGCCACTTTAAACAGTATTTACAGCCCAGTTTGAGTGAACAAAATTATTTCCATTGTGTAACTGGAACATCCCTCTCCCTTCGCCTTTTCTGTCAGCGTAGTATTTACTCTCACGGACAATTAAGACACGACACCTGCAGTTGCGCTTATGGCCTCTAGGGGCAAGAGTTACTTAGTACCGCTTTAAGTGTGAAGCTCGTCCTCTTTTCGAAATTTTTTCTTGAGAATCCAAAAGAATTTAGACATACCAACGTTTACAACATGTAAAATGTTTCGCAATAAAACAAGGCAACATAGTCCCTTTATAAAACCATAGTCCCTTTATAAAACCCCCTTATGGAATATTAGTGAAAACTTGTATATACCCTTTCTTTAACTCCGCGTCGCAGTAATATGTGTCTTTAAATCAACACATGTGAAGAACAACTCATTCATTACATTAGGTTTGAGAGAAATTAGGTATGGAAAAGGAAGAGGATGTGACTTTCTAATTCCATCACAGTATTTGATGCCACAAGAGGACTTGCTCCGTCTCTGTTGAGCTGTTAAGCTTTGTCATCTGTGTAACACAAGTACACGTGTCCTCTTCTGTTACTCGCAGGCTCTCGGTGTAAAGCAGAGCTGCAGGCGTTCAAAGTTGTTGTTTTTTTCCTCATCCGGACAGACTTGTAATTAGCTTGACCTTCACACGGAGTGGCAGTAACACCAATTCGCGGCTTGTCTGCACGGCTTTCTGCTCCTGAAAGCACCATCAGACAGCCTCAGACGGGCTGAAGCTAAAAGCATGCCGCCGCCTCAAAGATGGGGCTGAGAGGGATTTAGCGTCTCATCTCGAACGTTGTGTGCTGTGTGTTGTTTATGAAAATGTGTTAGAAGGAGAGAAAAACAACCACTTTATGGAGACACATTTAAAAACTGCTAAAGTGTGTAATTTCTCATAAAATCAATGGAACTAGTTTCTCACAAATGTCACATTTATTACAAGGTCCTTCCCCACATTTACAAATTTCGCCACTACCCTTAGTCCACTCTTCGTCACAGGCTTTTGACAAAAGACAATTGAGTTTTAGTCAAGATTTAGTCCAATTTAGTTGGCTAAATCCAATCTTACATTTATATGATTCACATATTCAATCAAATGCACTGCTTCGTGGAGCTTCTACCACAAGGACAGGGGCACAGACCGGTTCCTTTGGATGTGAATTTAAATGCTATGGGTTTTAACCTGTGTCACTGGAAGTGTAGCTGTTTTTTTTAATCCCTTCTTTTCATTACCATTTTGTTTTTATGAGTCCGCGAAAATGATCTGGAGATTGCAGTTATAGCTTCAGTGACTTTAAAGGCACATTTTGGATTGTACTGTTCAATAATATGCTAACCTATTTAAACTTTTAAGGTGAGACGGGATATCCAAAATCCAATGATATCCAATAATAAAATAATAATAAAATAAAATAAATAATAAACTTGGGCCTATCCTTTACTCCATTAAAAATGTTGGCAATTTTCATGAATAGGAAAAAATAAGATTTCGAATTTTTCATACGCAAACATAAAATGACAGAAAACCTATTAACATCAATAATGTTCAGCAAAAGTTTCAAATTGATATCTCAAAAAGATTGCAGTGCCTCGCCTCAGAGGTTTTTCCCGTTTCCGTATTAAAATGTCATGGGTCGCCGCGCTTCCGAAATTAGAACTCCAACTGAACCTTCTTTGGTCGATTTATTCCGAAGGTGACTCGTTCCCATCCATCCTCTGCTCCGTTTGGTTTACGGACTTAGTTTACACCAATTGAGATGATCTACCGTCCGCGCCCAGGCCATTATATCCTTCCTTATGTAAAACGCGGCCCTATTTCAGGGACTGTGAGGCCACTTTTCTCTCATCAGAGCAGTTTAGGGTTCTGTGGGGACAAACAACACAAATCACCCCAGTCTGAAGGTTATGAGCAGAATTAGAAAATGTCTGTAAATTCACACCATGGGAAAGGCTGTTCAGATGGAAGAGGTTATTTACTGTGGAGCTATAGGTTCCTTTGGCATCGCAGTCACTACACTGTTAAAAAAAGTTCCGTTAAAAAACGGAAAAAGTGCTGGTAATTAATTACCAGCACTTTTTCCGTTATTGCACAGGCACTTCCGTAAACCTTAAAATGGATATTTCCGTAGATTTACCTGACTTTTTCTTTACCATTTACGGACACTTCCGTCAAACCTAAAATGGAAAATTCCATATTTTCCGTACATTTTTCCGTTATTGTACGGGCACTTCCGTAAACCTTAAAATGGATATTTCCGTAGATTTAACTGACTTTTTCTTTACCATTTACGGACACTTCCATCAAACCTAAAATAGAATATTCCGTATTATTAAAGTACTCCATCCGTACCATTTACGGACACTTCAGTCATCCTAAAATGTTTAATTCCGTACAGTTCTCTATACCGTTTACCAACAATAAAGCACAAATGTAGAAACAAATACAATGACGGAGATGTAGAAATAAACAATTATTTATTTCATTTAACAGCTGCCAGTGTTTTAAAGTTATTGCACTTTTTGTGGTGAATGAATTGCAATATTTACATTACAACCATTATAACATTCAGAACATCGCCTTCACATTCAGAGCAATTTTACATACATAAACCAGCTGTTTTCTCAAAGAACTACAGCCATGTCCTTTAACAGGGACATGGCTGCATTCAGTCTACATTCAGTCCAAAAAGAGAACAGCTCAAATGGCCCACTCAGATTCCTTCTGCTTGCATTCAAATTCCTTTAGCTGAGAAACCAGCTTTCACACCTGTGGAGGAATGAAGTGCCGTTTCTTCCCCTTCTTCTCTGCCTTGGAGCCTCGCTCAGGATTGATCCCAAAGAAACCTCTGAGAAAAAAATAATAACAGTGAGATGCAGACAAAGTTTGCACATGTAGTGTGGCTTGACACGAGTGGAGCAGTTCGATAAAATCCTACATTTGTTTTCTTCAATATGCCCCTATGTATGAACCTCTCGATCATTCTAGTTGACCATCTGTCTAGTACCCAATGTTGTTGTGGTGCAGGTGCCAGTGGCTAAGCTATTCTATTCCTTTGTCTTTTCAAGACACATACATTCACACTGTGCATATACAGAAATGTTTGCAAGGGCGAGAAGTCTGCTTATCACCAACACATGACAGCATGCATCCTCAACGTGTGTGTGTAGGGATATTATAAATGCACAGAACACAAAAGGGGATAGAAAACACAGTTGACATCGTCCTATCAAAAGGTGTAACAGCACATTTGAACACTGACTGTCCTGGGGGTTACTCAAACATGGAGTGGAGCAACTGTGACATTCAGTGCATGTTACACATCAAAGTATTAACATTTGGGCATGAATCCAGCAAGTATTATTTTTTAAATGAATATGTTTAGTCTTTGCTACTGGAGGGGGTCCCTGGAACAACATATTTTGAGGTTGGAGTCTGCAGCCAAATACATTCCAGTTTGTGTGTCTTAGACATGAAAAGGTTTGACCACCACTGACATAACCTGGTCTCAGGTGCTAATGGTTTTAAAGATATAGCTCAAACGAATTTTGTGTCAAGAAACCATTCTAAGAAAAATATGTTTTTGCTCCATTTCCCAACTAGAATCATGTTATGTTTGTTTTGTTTTTGATTGACTTGGGACACTATGTAAAGCAAAAAGCATGTTACCTGCCATTTAAAAAAATATGACACATTTATTCCAATAGTCTTCAACAGGGAGCTACGAAATCTACAAACAAATCCATATTTAGGGGGATCATAACAGGGCTTTCCACAAGCGCCGGCCATATAGCCGACTACTAAATGAAGTCCAGCCGGCTACTCATTTATGACCAGGATATGATTTTGCTCAATGCAGTACATGTCGGTTGCACGCACCTTGGTGCTTATCCTCCCCTCCGTACTTTCCCTTTCATACTTCAGCGTGAGTCCCGCTGTGACACGGCTCTACTGTACGCTAGAATACTATGCTGAGTGTGGTAGCATATTGGTTTCACTTTCAAAAACGCCGCTGCTCTGCTTTTACAGCCTTTGGGCCGTTCGCACTGAGCTAATATCCATCCGCCCGCGCACCTAGTACCCAGTGGTATTGACCGCATTAAGATCTGAAAGGACACATCGATAGTGAGTTTACTTAGTGATACTTAGTTTACTTATGAGATGCGTTCCCTGTGAAAACCGTTATATTGTGAACAGCAACTCATGTTGAAAATGACACCGACTAGCAAGAAAAATAAAACTTTGCCATCAGCAGACCAGACAAGCGTTGTGCCAACCCTCTGCACATCTGAAAGACGCACAGACGTGATCTCGTACACACAGTAATGTGCCATGCTAGTTTAGCCGCTAGCAAAACAACCTGACAGTCACCGTGGATTTCATTTCAATTAAAGGCAATGTTACCAAGTCCGCTTGTTATAAGTGACTTTAGGCTTTTTTTTAATGTCAAGTCGCTTGCAAATATCACGAGGCACAGGGTTTTGAGCATGTTTTCTAAAGTGTTTGTTTAATTTCTTAAAAGCTACATACATGAATATGTCCATTGATGATAACCATGTCATCCCATACCACCATCAAAGGAGTTTAACACTACAATTTAAGAAATAGATGATAAGAAATAGAAATACTGTTTTAAAAAAAAATGGGGATCCATTAAAGTTTCCAAAGACTCACTCAAATCGCCACTTGCAGGTCACAGGGACTCACTACATTGAAAACCTATCAACATCACTGAATAATGATGATAATATCATAGTATATATTGATGGTGATTATAATAATACTATAATAGAGCACATGTCTGTGTAACGTTTCGGACTGCAAGTCTGATGAAGGACTTGCAGTCCGAAACGTTACACAGAGTGGTGCGAGTACAGATTAAAAACAATCCTTGGGGGCTAAAACGCAGTTGTGCGGATTTTTTATTCTTCTAGCATTTGTTACCTCTTTTTGATCCAGCACACTGCTCAGTCAGGGATGTGCGCGTTTTTTTGATTGTGAGAAATTAATATACTCAGCTCATTATTATGCAGGCACACATTGATGATGATGATGATGATTTGAAGACATTTTGAGCTTGTACATCTCAGACAAAGGGGTTTGGTGTATATTGACAAAAAGCAGATTGGGTGCAGAAAGGCACGGCAAAGTCACATTTACAAAGTATTTCCAAACTAGGAGTGCTTACCGTTGCATGAATTCCTTAGTAAAAGCCATCTCCGGTGGGTATTGGACGTTGCAGACATAAAACATGGAGAAGACGTAGCTCAAGGCCACAATGGGAGAGGTGATGTGGTCATTGACAAGTAACCCATCAACAGCAATCTTGAATTGCTGGTCACCTTAAACACAGATTAAAAAAAAGATAAAGAAAAAATAATAATAATTCTGAGCACCATGTACAAAAAAAAAATCCTATATTTTTAAGGCAAGCCAAACATTCTTTTAATAAATACGACAAAACAGCTTATAAAACAGCTTGCTGGGATACAAAAAAATATTAAACTACAAACCTCTGACTAGGATGCATGGGGCGAATGGGAGTTCAACTTCAGGATCTGCAGAGATCTGTTTTGGTGACAGACATGACACATGAATTAATGATTCCAGCGCACACAAACCTGCTGGCAAATTGACTATCTGCTAGTGTCTTCATCAGACAGAGGTAGCCATTAAGCACAGACATTAATGTAAATAGTTTATAGAGAGAGAGTTTATAGAAAATATCAGCAGCATAATTAGGGGAATCTATACTTCATACTGTGATTGGTTACTTGGTTCACCAATGGATGCAAATAATTATCTTGCACACAGTTTAAAATTTACAACATCTACCTCTTTATTGTCGAAGATTTTATAAGAGTCTTCCTTGAAGTATGTTGCAATGCCACAGATGAGCTGTATTGGACCATCGCCAGTCTTCATCCCTTTGGAGTCAAGTCATAGATCCCCTTTTCTTTCGTGGAAAGTTCCTGTTCAAGGTTCAAGGTGTTAATTTTGTACAGGTACATAAGACTAACACTCATTTTCGTTTGGCCTCCAAAAAATGCAGCTATGGAGAGAATTAAAAAAAGAAAAAATCGAATTATTTAATTTTCATTTGCAACCTGTTCTGTTTTGATCTCAAACGTCCTGCTATTTGGTTGCAAATTCCTGATTTTTGGTCTCAAATCTATTCTATTTGATTGTTCATCCAATTTATTCTATTTGATTGGTTGCCAGTTTATCTTTTTTGGTCTCAACTCTCTTTTTGGTTGCAAATCTTGTTTTGATTGATTAATAAAGACAACATTTTCTCCATATGGAGCAGCACAGCACAATCATAATAATAACAGTAACAACACACCTGTGCCAGCTTGTTTTGTACAGAGAAGCCAAGCAGTTTAGATGCATGATCAAACAGGTGAGGAACATTCACTTTTTCAGATACCTTCAAATAAGCAATCTGCTTTGGGCTTCAAAATAACCCAAAAAGTAGACATTCAAATGTTACCATGAAACACACACGGCTACCAACTGACTATCCAGACCAAATTTCATGTACGAATAGGAACAAAAAATTGTCTTTTGACGTACTTACGAAGCGCAGGCGGCGGGCTAATGCTAACGTAGCTAGCAGCAAACGTCCACTCACGCTTCAAAACTACGAGAAACGCACACATTCAGATGTTGACATGAAACACACACGACTACCAACTGCCTATTAAGACCAATGTAATGTACGAGGGGGAACATAAAATGGGCTTTTGACGTACCTGGTACTTAGGTAGCGCAGCCGACATGCAATGCTGACGCGCCTAGCAGCAAAGGTCCCGTGCTCAGCTGCGAGCCTCACTGCCCTGTATCGCTCCGGTTGGAATGCAGACGTTAATGAACAGAAACTATGTTTAACTCAATATATTTAGTTTGAGAGGTGGCACTTCATTCCTATTCTCATTACACGCAATCAACCTGTTTCCAACTTTCCCTGTGACGGGCAGAATTTACTGACCGCACTGAGTGTAATGGCGTCGGAAAATTCTGGCTGGGAGAAAATTCTACCCATAGTGCCTTGCGCAACAGCAAACTTTCCGTATTTCGCAAAACGGAGCGAATCCGTAGCAAATTCACGGTAAAGGGACCCCTAAATTTACGGATTTTTTTAACAGTGTATAACATCTGCGCGTCTCGCCAAAAACAGTTAGATCGGTGGGCGTTTTAGTTTTGGTGTTGACATTAATGATTAAGAGATACAAAGACAAGCTCACCCATCAGCCGTCACTTGTCTGGTTCCGCTTTAGCCAACATTTCAGGATAGCCCTCTGACTGAACGCTGTAGGTCATCGCTAGAGGATTTCTTTATTTATCTGTGCTAAATTTAGAGTGTTTTGTCATAAAACATAATATGCAGTTGTGCTCAAAAATGTACATACCCTGCAAAATGTTAGATTTTTTTTTACTCTTTTTCAAAGAATATTTAAGATTTGTTTACGTTTTTTTATTCACTCATAGTTAATGGTTGTGGGAAGCCATTTATGGTGAAACAACTGCTTTTTTTTTATATATCATAATGAAAAATGACCAAAATGACCCTGAACTAAAGTTTACACACCCCAGTTCTTAATACGGTGTGTCCCCCTTTAGCATCAATGACAGCTTGGAGTCTTTGGTGGTAGTTGTGGATGAGGTTCTTTATTTTCCCTGATGGTAAAGCGGCCCATTCTTCTTGGCAAAAAGCTCCAGTTCCTCCAAGTTCCTGGGCTGTCTTGCATGAACTGCACGTTTGAGCTCTCCCCACAGTGGTGAGGTCAGGAGATTGAGATGGCGACTAACGGACCTTCACTTTATTCTGCTGCAGGCAGTGGCGTCAGCGAACCACCTTCATATTTCACAGGTATGGCCTATGATGACATTTGGGGTCGGCCCATTAGTCCGACAACCCATTAGTCCAAACATGTCCCATTGAGTAGGGGTTGAAAAATAAATTAGTTTCAGGCAAGAGTCCACTGACCTTAAGGTTAGGGCCAATGGTTGTATATGGCGCTCTCATCCACAACACCACTGGGTTAGAGATTTCAGACTAATGGCACCTCTGCTCAATGGTACATTTTCGGAATAATGAGCCGTCAGACTGATGGGTTGTCGGACCAATGGCACCATGAAATTCTGCCATGGTATGTAAACCTTTGAGCACAAGTGTACATAGTGTTTATTTCACAATCTTTCATATTATGGGTCCGATCTTGTGTTCGTAAAAGCAGGCTGTAGACTAGACCTTTGCACCGATGAGGCCGCACTGTGAAATATTTAACTCCAGACTTGACAGGGTTGAACAGGAGCTGGACAGACACACACAGCGAATGGCAATGTTACGCACAGCAGTGGTCCCTCCCCAAGCTTTATCCTCCGACAGGCCAAACCGGATCAATACCATTCGCCACTTTGGGACCGTCGGTATATTCTCTTTCCCTCGGGACAGTGTTTAACTCACAGTGGGATACATAAAGTTTGTAGTTTGTCCTGTGAGAGCAGAAAAAGAATGTAGCCTAAATGCTGAATAACGTAGATGACGTGCCGTGTGAAGGGCGAGATGAGAAGACGCTGTTTATTTGTCAAACCATGTGAATGGTTTGAAATTAGATTTGACGCAGTGCATGAAAGATGAAAGAATAGAATAGATTTTTATTGTCTACAAAGGTAGAAATTCATCTTTGGCTCACCGACACATAACAACACAAGACTAAGGATACCAGTCTCGTCTGGACCAATGCTGTTATTGCGCCATGTGGAAGACCTACGTCTGTTTCCTTCACAAGAGTTTAAAACACTGGATACACCTCCGGATAATTTCTTTACAGTGGTGTTATGTTCACAGACATAATAAACAATAGACTCCGTCTTTTCACTCCTCCCCGTTTGCCATAATGACCACGTTTGAAAGGGAATCCATGGCAGACTCCTCATACCCTCCTCTGAACGAGCACGTTCCTAAAAAGGGCGGGATCTTCACCGTAGACTTGGCCCTCGCTGGGCGTGTAGTTCGGTCGTAGCTGCGCCCGCGCCATTATGCTAACGGACTGTCAATCAAAGTCCGGCCCTCATTAGTATACGAGATTTCTAAAATGTTCCTCACGAAAACCAGCCTGGTTTCTTTAATAGTAACTAACCCAGCGTTTTCACAGGAGCAATATCTAACTGTCGAAAGTTTAACAAAATTAGAAACCAGGCTTTACAGTTATTTATAATGTGTGTCAAGTGCAATGCTTTCTAATGGGAAACTAGCATATGGAGGTACTACAGCAATGGCGGGCGTTGTGGTCGTGAAGCAATGCAACCAGCGGGCATTGGTTATGTCCCACTTCAAGCATTGAAGCTTTTCCTCCTGTGACGCATTTACATTCAACATAATGTTTTGATCATGTTGCCAGTGACGCTCCATCAGAGGCCACAGAACTCTGAAATATTGATTGATTTGTGAGAGACAACACAACTAAGGTGAACTCAGAAAGCCCAGTTGGAAGTCAGGTGTCACTCGTGTGCATATAACCCATATTATTACATGGTTTAAAGCTCATAACAATCATATTTGCATGAAATGTCTCCCGTAGTGCAACTAAATTCCTCACTGATGACTGATAAGGCGTCGCAAATTCCTCACCCAGGACCATTTTATCAGGCTCCAGATAAGCGCCGCGTGATAGTCATCTGCGTCAACACCAGACTAAATTAAAAATGTGGAGACTTGAGAGCTGGTGGTATAGGGGAACATAACACAATTTATTCTGCTAACAACGTGGCCGTGTTTGGCCTCAGAGGCGATGGACAGCGAGGGGCAGGAGGACGGTGACTGACAGGACGATGGAAGAAAAACAAAGATGACGCTCGATGTGTTCAATGTCAAATGATGTAAAAGTTAAGAAAGTGTGGATCGTTTCAAGTGGACATAGCCTGCAAAAAACTAGCTTATATTACCCTCTGGGGACGTCTTTGGACCCTTTTTCTCACATGGTTTCAGTTTAGTTTTATTGCAGATAGAACTCAATTCTATGTAATAGATATGTAATGTATTTCTCCATTTATTGTGAGAATTTGTAAAGGACTTGTCAATACTTGATCATTTCTAGGGCTGGTGCGATTCAATATGTATCATGATACTCAGGGCCTGATACAATACATTCTATTTAATTAAGTATTACATTTATGATTTTTCATGATAACAAACTCCAGTGTTTTACCCAGAATGAATTTCCAAAATGTATAAATTAAAGAACCTATACCTGAGATTTAGGCGAGCTACAAATCTGTTGAGAGGGACCCTCCCAATGGGCTCGTATACCTCGACTTTTAATGCACCACACAGTATAGGTCCTTCTTTTCTTTCAGAACTGCTTTTACCTTATGAACCTTCACGGCCCCTTCGCTCCTCCGGCAGGGGTCTCCTAGTTATTCCTAAAGTCAACAGAAAGACTCACGGCGAGGCGTCTTTCCAATATTACGGCCCTCGCCTCTGGAACGACCTGAGGAGGAGCTGAGGACCGCAGAGAACGTTCATGTATTTAAGAGCAGGCTCAAGACCCACCTTTTTAGCTTAGCTTTTAACTGTATATTTAGTCCTAATGATATATGTTTGTTTGTGTGTGTATATATGGATGTATGATGCGGGGCGTATTGTTTTAAATGTTGTAATCTGTAAAGCACTTTGTATGAAAAGCGCTTTATAAATGAAGTTTGATTGATTGATTGATTGATGTATCGTGATTATGTTCACTACCGGCTTAGTGTCGCATGATTGTAGACATTATTTTTTCCCCTAGTAATAATCATGGAACATTGTTAAAAAAGCTTTTTTGATTATACTGTATTTTCCCCCAACATACAGCTTAACGATTAATTGTTAACATACCTTT
Source organism: Proterorhinus semilunaris (assembly GCA_021464625.1). Taxonomy (NCBI): domain Eukaryota; kingdom Metazoa; phylum Chordata; class Actinopteri; order Gobiiformes; family Gobiidae; genus Proterorhinus; species Proterorhinus semilunaris. Next base: position 7,740,516 of record CM038350.1, read on the forward strand.
TAATCGATTAAGCCCATAATGACGATTAATCGATTAACTGATTAATCATGAACATACCTAAACCAATCAGCACCAAATCTGGTATAATTAAAACTACCTTTAAATGAAATACATTTGTATATTTTGTTTGCTAAACTTGAGTAAGTATTGTGATACAGGTTTTTTGATACACCTATCACAACCAAAGACGCATCTGTCCGGTATTCTGCTCATAATTTCTAAACATGAGGAACGTTTTCCTAACCATTTGTAAATCATATTCCAACAGCTAAATAGTGTTTACCTGTTTTGCTTAGTCCATGAATATTTATATGTAGTATATAGCAGTGCTTTACAAACTGCTCACCAGTGTTAATGACACAGTTCCGTTGCATAATGAAGTGTTAGTGGTTTGATCAAATGCACCCACTGTTCAGACTTGATTTTCTCATCTTTTTGGCCCGTTTCCCACGTGCACCGCCTCTCGGTCCCGGTCCAATGGTGGGGAACTGTACGTTTCCATTCCAAGGTCGCTGGACTCCTGTTTTTTCGCACACTTAAAGAACTTACCGTTCAAACCAGCGCGTGTGTGTTCCGCCTTTCAACATGACCGCGGGGGATCTTTAAACTTTGACGCTTTCTTGGAAAATAATGGATTTCACTTCTTCTGAGACTTATTATTATTTAAATTCAAATAAAAGGAACACGATCCGTCAGTCGCGAACAGAGGAGGGCTTATGTTATTATACTTTTATGATGTGAAAAGGTTAAAAAGCTAACACTGGAGTATTTTATCTTTCTAGATCTTGCTTTTCATAAAACTAGCGAGGGGAGAACCACCGTCTTTTACTTTGGCCCTGGGACAAAGTAAAAGCTTAGTTTATTATTCAAAATAAAGGGTTCCTGGAACAGCAATTTTCATCTGTCAAACCTAATACCGTGTACTTAGTCCCGACTAAGGAGCCTACTCAAAAGTTCATCTCAGTTCCTTCTGTTATTAACCTCATCCCAGCCACTCCTGGACAGTCTGGGAATCTCCTCATTGCAAATTCTTTCAATTATCAAGTTTTATGATGGTCCAATCCAATTACTCGCAGCACGCCTCTGAAATGTGGAAGACGTATCCTCTCAAAGATCCATTGTCCCTCGGAGCAAACTTGATAGCGTGTCTCTTTCAGTCACCAACACGGCCCTCATGGACAGACTTGAGCCCATTCATTGTAAAGGTTCCCGAGTCCTGTGTGAACCTAAATGGTCGCTCAGACTCCTCCTACGCAGCCTGTTCCTTAAAAGGGCAAAATGGCGGTGAAGCCCTGCACTCGTGGGGCGGGCGGAGCCTCCACAGAGCTCCAGAGCTTGATTGACAGGTGCTGGAGCCAGTCAATGCGCTGAAAATGGTTCAAATTTCCGGGCTGATAAACAAAAACCAGCGTGGTTAAAAAAATATTTCCCCTACCCCAGCGTGGTCACATGGGTCACAGCGATTTAAAAAAAAAGAAAAACTCTTTGGAGCCAGACTTTTAAGCTGTTCTTGGGACGTTTGAAGTCCCATTAGAATCAATGCTACCAAGTGTCTTCTGGAGTCTCCCCAGTCCACCAGGGGGTGGTATTACAGCAATGTCAGCTCCCCACTATGAGGACCATAGAGAAGAGCGTTCCTCGCCCATTGCTTGAGCCTCATTCATATTAATTAAATGAAACTGAATTTACTCCAGAGCGTTGGTCATTTTTATGGGATCAGCAATGTCAGTAAATTCAAGGTGAGGCGCTGCAAGTGCATTTGGAACAAAATGTAGAGATATCAATTTGAAACTTTTGCTGGACATTACTCATATAAATATGAGAAACATGTACTGCCAGTTTCCTGTCATTCTATGTTTTCAAATACATTTTCCTGTTTGTTCCATTTTCCTGTTCTGACACTGGCTCGGAATATTTTATCCCCGAAATGAGAAATGATCCCGATTCTCTTATACACACAAATGAATTCTCCCAGAGGGGCGGGACTTGGCAAAAGTGCCCGGATGTTGTTGGTGTTGTTGTCAAAAATGAGCTGTCACGTTTGAGCCAGTAACTCCATCTGCTGTGTGAGCTTCAGAGGGTTTACAGCTATTAACACATGTAAGTCTGCATGAGGCTGCTCATCTGTCAAAAGCTTATAGTGACTTTTAAAAGACTGAAGGCTACAGCTGAATAGGGAAACTTCTAAAATGTAGAGATATCAATTTGAAACTTTTGCTGTAGATTACTGGCGTAAATATGAGAAATGTGAGCAAGTGTTTTGTCATTTTATGTTTCCATATACATTTAAGGCCCTTATGCCTAAAAAATGCCTATATTTTCTGTGATGAAACTGAATAATGGAGTGAGCCAGGTTTAAATGTATGTTATTATTTTGTTTCCATATTAGTTACAAAGAGGGGTTCTTGGATATGAGCAGTTTAGTTAGCGCGTCTAGACCGATCAGCTTTTAGGAAGATTAGTTAGTTCAATTTTTTTCATAAAAACGAAACAAAACAAAAATTCTTATCAACACATTTGGAAAGTGTAGATAGAGTGTAGATGTGTACACTGTAACAAGTGCTGCAGACCAAACTTTGATTTAAAATATTTTAAGTAATTACTATATACTTAATTTTGTATTATTTTAAATTTTTGGTTGATAATTAAGTGCTATATATCATTATCATAGCACCATGTACAATACAGATTTTATTGCTTTAAGTGAAAACACTTTAAGTATTTATTTTATCAGAGTGGTGGTCCTGTAATGACAAAACAAACATAATGTGTTGATCGAAAACAAACTTTATTGGGCGGGTTGTAGGCTGGCTTTCAGACCGGTTCAAGCCAGTCTATCAATGCGTCTCAGAGCCTGAGCAGAAGTCTGCCTTTGCCGTCGCGGTCGCTCGAAAGATTTTCCAGGTGAACAAGACAAGGTAGGTGTTTCCTTTACTGCAAAACGGTGGTTATTATGTTTGTCAAATCTGGCCAAAAATGTGGCACTACTTATGTTCGAAATACATGCTCTCAGCTAGCATTAGCCGATGTTAACATGTTGTTGGTCGTTAAAGAAATGTTTTGGAAAACTTTGTTGCGTTTATGTGTTAAACGTTTTCAATAAAACTGAATCGAAATACCAAAAATACAAATAATATTGGCAGAGAGTCTGGTCAAATTAATTTGGTTTAACATTGTAAGTGGCCGTGAAAGCTAGCGTGTTGGGGAGGACTATCTGAACAGAGAGGATCATACTAAAGTCTATACGACACACATTTACGGGTCTGTTCGTCCCGAGAGGTCTTCATAAAAGACGAGAATATTACACATCTCTAAAAAGTCAGAGCACGTGTAGATCAGGCGGAGGCGAAACGAAATTACACTCGGATCTGACGCCACAACAGCGTTAGCTCAACGAGCTCAGAACCGGAGGCCCATACAGTGTTCAGTGAACACCACAAGGTGAGCCAAAGTGGGCGAACTCATGTCTTGTTCTCCCCTCATCAAACGCACACTTTATCATCTCCAGTTCACGCTGCGTCACCGTAAAGTTGTACAAAAACGTATCGTAAACGTGCTGCGTTATCAGTTCATGTCTGTGCTAACCTCAGGTAGCTTCTCTCCTTTTTGTAAGTTTCTAAGTAAACATTATTCGGTAAGGGTGAACTATGCATCGAGTCTAACATTTAGGGTTGTAATATTTATCATTCGTCAAGACTTATTTTAAGATAAGATCATTCTTTATTGATCTCACATCGGAGAAATTCACTTGTTAAATCAGCTCTCAGAAAAAACTTAAGGTGTGCAATAAAAAGACAAGAATACAGCAGATGATACGTGTTGTAAAGAAAATCCTTGAAAATCAGATTATTTTGACAAACGCCATCCACTGTGATGTTTTCTAGGTAATGCAATAACTTGGGGAGGGAGCGTCTGTGTAGGTTCTCAGTCGTACAGGTGTCGGACGTTTCGCTCTTTATCCCAAGAGCTTCGTTGGCCGTAGTGAGAGCTTAAGTGTGATGAAGAGTGAAATGTCCGACACTCCACTTCTGAGTACAGATGAAAACTGAAGAAACCCTGCGTAAGTTGAGAAGGGAACATTGTACCTCACATTGTATGTCAATACAATGTACACAGTAGTAACAGCTAACATTTGTATTTTGTGGTTTTATAAAAATAAGTCCTTTCAGAAATGTTGATGATCACACAACATTTTTGTTTCCATCTGAAATATTGCTGTATATTTCTCTATAATATATTTCTGTCTAACAGTTTATATCTTCTGTTAGCAGCCTGGCGACTCACTGATACCTAAAAGATCTGACGGTGGACCAAGATATGATACAGGTAAAATTCATTTTGCTGTGCTTTTAAATATGGATGACTTTTTTTGTTCTTTCTTTTTATTTATATATATATATATAAATTTTAACAGTTCAAGAGAAGAAAAACAATGGCTAAGTGATAAATTACCGGATGTCCCAAACCTTCGGCCTATGAAAGGCAAGAAGTTTTATCTGATGGATCCAATGTTGCCACTCTTCTTGATCTCAGGTGTGGCTCTAAAATGTTGTTGCATTTAAGTGTATATTTACATAGTTGTTTTTTTTTAAACCACTACTACACACTTGCCGGCAGATTTGTCAAGAATTTCAGCGGCTTATTGGAATATCTCTGGAGCCAACGTTTATTTGAGAACTGGGCAAACACACAGCCAAGATGTTCTCACTATTCAACTCAAAAGGTGGCGCACACGGGGAAAGGATGACACCTTTAATTATCGAGTTCAGGTATATACTTTTACAATGTATGAACATTTTAGACTTACAATGTGAATTATTGTGGGTCCCTGGTTGGTGGTGGGGGATAAAACATGTCTATAATACATTTGAATGAAATCTATGTGTTTTATAGAATCCGTCTTCAACGGTTGAAAAGAGGAGAGAAATTTTGCTGAGATGCCTCATGGCGTACATTGGGGAAAACCAAGCTGACCTTATTTGTGATAACCAGGTACCATGTTTTCCATTTTTTATAGATCATTTAAAGTATTTTTCATTTGAATTGTCAAAATTAAAGTGCGTTGATGTTACTAAAAGTAGGTTTGTGGTAAGTTTGGGTGATATTGGGGGGGAAAAAAGTATATTAATTACCTCCATATTAATATTGAATTTTATGTTTTTAACAAGAAAAGCAAAAGAAAGGCAGCTTAATATTTTGTGATCCGGATCACCCCCAAAATGTTATAATTTCTTCTTTCATCTTAATCCATCGATCAGTTTTTGAGGTATCTTAGTCACAGACAGACAAACAGACCCCGGTGAAAACATGACCTACAGCCAACTTCTTGGTGGAGGTAATTAAGAATAAATGCAGCCTTTATTAATACGATGTAGGGAACTTTTTAAAGAATGTTATTTAATTGTTTTCACGGTACAACATCCAGGAAACGATTGAGCGCTTTACACAGGGTCTGTTTTCACGTCTGTAATGTTTCTCATAAGGCGTCAGTCTTGCGCCTTTTTGATCAGTGACCACCGGACTGAGTCAGCTGTTGAAGGCACCTGTCGATCGCCAACAAGTTAGAGTTAATAAGACCAAGGACTCGCTTCCATCAGCCAAACAACAATGACCACATCCATGCTGCTCCATGCTCTTAAGTGCACAGTGCCTTCGTTTAGCTGACGTTTAGGTACGCTAGCAAATAAGGCCATACTGCCTTTGCTCTTTGAAGCCTGGCGAATGTGGTGTGTGAGTGAATGTGAGGTGGCGGTTAGAGGGGCCGATGGCACAGATTGGCAGCCTCGCTTCTGTCAGTCTACCCCAGGGCAGCTGTGGCTACAATAGTAGCTTACCACTACCAAGTATGGGGTGAATGAATAATGAATTTGTAAAGCAACTTTCAGCGTCTTGAAAAGCGGTATATAGACCCTTCTGCTGCTTACATCATCAGTGACATCAGCTGGCTGAGCTCAGACGCTGATTTAAGACTTTGTAAATATACAGAATGTGGTATTTGGAGAACCAAATGTATTTTCCAAGATTGTACTTGGTGTGAAAATAATTAAACCATTGATCTGAAGGTTAAAAAGGTGGTCTTGAAACATTAAACAGACTGTCAAGTTTAAACATTATTTGTCTCCTTAAACAGACTAGCGGTTTCACTGAGGATCTCCGCTACCCGGTGATGATCTTCACGTCTCAAGAGACCTATGGGATCGGGACTGATGGCCAGCCAGTCTTGAAAGGTTTGCCCACGTTGGCAAAATCTTGTTGTCTTCTGGTTGGTATCATGTGCTCTTGATTTGAAAAATCCACCCAAAGCCAAGCACACTTTTGAGGTATTCCAGAGACTTTTTATGGGGTAAATCCTCTGCGCCCAAAACCCTCTAATAGATGCACCGGTTTAGTCAAAAAATTGACCTAGGTTTACAATGATTGCATCATTAAGCACGTGGTCAATCACTTTACAATTTCTTTCCTGTACTTTTGTTTTAGTTTGAAGTTATGATTTTTTTGTTTTTCTTGGTTTATAGCCTTTCAATTTTCTATTGCTACCAATGTCGATATAACCATACAATCCTTTCAAAAGGATGATACACTATACAAAAATCTAAATAATGCTCAGAAGTCTTTTCTTGCTGTTACTTGCAGAGAATTCCAATCCTAACTGGTGTACATCATTTTGTCTAATGTACATGTAGTTCGGCAAGTCAAAATCACTGTTATATCACTCCGCTATTGTCGCACTGTAAAAGTATTCTTTATGGTAGTAAACAGTCACCTGTTTTCTAATATGGCTTCCTAGCTCAAATCACTGTTGTTCAGTTGGATAGTGTGACATCACAGGTCTACTTCCGAGTCTGTGCCGGTCGGCAAATATGCGAGGAAAAAGCTCAAACCACAATCGGTATATCTGAAACTCAACAGAGTTATTGAACCTACTTATTTATCAGGCCAATTAGCCAAAAATGCCATACCTACTGCTACAAAAGTAATATTTACAAAAGTTGCTGCTTCGCGTTGCTGCTGCGCCGACTCTGACAGGTTTCTCCGCTAAATCCGGATGTAGCAATTTTGGTAAATATGGCTTTTATAGCAGTAGGTACAGGATGTTCGGCTAATGGGCCTGATAAGTATGTTCAGTAACTCTCTGTTGTGTTTCAGAAATATAGATTGTGGTAGTGAAAAGTTTTTTGTAGTTTCACATCTGCCGGTCTATGCGGACCTGGAAGTAGAGCTGTGACGTCAGCACTATCCAACTGAATATCACTCCGCTACTGTCGTAACCATAGCAACGTGTAACAGCTAAAGCGAAAATAAGAAAGACATAGCTTGTGAATGAGAGAAACACAAGCTTCCTTGGAATATACCTTACGTTTCACGATTGTATTTCATTTTATCGTTGTTATTATTTTTGGTTAAGAAAAGGGCTTCATTGTTACCAAAGAAAATAGGCACTTTGCTGCTGCTTACATGTTCAAATGTGTTTGGCTTTTATTGTTTAAAAACCTGTTTAAACATTTGATGCTGATTAAATGTTGAATATAAATGAAATTTATTGTCATTAAGTTATTGTGCTTAATCAGAATATAAAACCGGCTGGTAAATTATTAATTTTTAAGTTTTGCTTTGTAAGAACACAAATAGTGATAGTTAAATTATTATCTTAAAATAATTTTATTGCTTTATCTTGACATCAAATTGTTTGGAAAAATGATAATCTTAAAGTAATTTCATTGCTTTAAGTTATCATCATTATGTTTGAAAAAATAATTATCTTAAAGTAGCTTTATTGTTTCATAATTACACATAATTGTTACGAAAAATGATAATCTTAAAGTAATTTCATTGCTTCAAGTTAACATCATTATGTTTGAAAAAATAATTATCTTAAAGTAGCTTTATTGTTTCATCATTACACATAATTGTTGGGAAAAACGATAATCTTGAAGCAATGTCCATTCTTTCTTTTGAAGTATTTGTTTTGTTTTATCGGTAAGCATAAAATGACAAAAGTTGTCATAACATAATTGGAGCAATGCAACCACTTACGTCACTTTTTATGCTTTAGATCTAAGCAACACTTTTAACAGTGTAGCTTGTGTAGCTTCGAACGGCACACACATTGCTAGTTTATTTTTGTTCCTAAACGAAACACAGGGGTATAAATACATGGAGGAAACAGGACACAGGTGAAACACATCAGGGCGGGGCAGGCAATCAACACAAGGGAAGCAAAGCAAAATCACACAGACCAAAAAGACATGTCAAAATAAACCACCAAGGACATATAAACACAAAAGCAAACCAAAACAGGGCAACAAAAGACCGAATCGTGACAGTCCTAACCTTAACCCTAATCTTAACCTACCCCATAATCCTAACCATTTTAAACTAACCCTAACAATAACTGTGAAAAATCTAATATTAACAAATATTCGTCATGGATCTGCTCCTACCAGAAGAGGGCGCACTATCACGGCAGATCCGCCTCACCGTCGTGGATCTGTCTCGGCACCGGGTCTGCAGATTTCCATTATTGACTTTTCCTGCACCGGGTCGGGGGCGCAATACACACTAATGGAATCACGAAGAAGAAGCTAACAGGCTAACGGGCAAAGCTAACTGCGGGCTAGCGCCACTTTAGCAGTATTTACAGCCAAGTTCGAGTGAAAAAATTATCTCTATTGTGTAATTGGATGCACAAAATCCCTCTCTCCCTTTGTCTTTTCTGTCAGCGTAGTATTTACTCTCACGGACAATTAAGGAGTAAAAAAACGCAAAATGCTAGGACACCTGCAGTGGCGCTTATGGCCTCTAGGGGCATGAGTTACTTAGTTCTGCTTTAAAAAGCGACAAAAACACAACAAAAGAGTGACAAAAAATCAACAAAAAAACAACTAAATCACGTTAAAAAAAAAAGTTAGTATCGGTTTTGTAGGCCTTAGCTTTCAAATGAGACATAACACTGTTGCTCTCCAGTCCAGAAGTTTTTCAATTTGGGAAAAGTCGAACTGGAGAAAATGCGCTTTGTTCAGGCAAGAGGGCTCTCAGGGCTACCATTGTCCTGAGCGCAGCGAATAAAAGGTAGAGTGTAAAACCCACCCGGCGGCCAGTTCTCTGTGTTTGTTTTCTTCACCCTCTTTATCACCTTTTCGACGGGGAGGGAGGGAGGGACTGCCAGAGCCGCCTGCCTCTTGAGTGACGCGTCCTCGGCGGCAGATAAGCACTTTTAAAGATGATGAATCCCAACGCGACGCTCAATTTCATAGCAAAGTGCAGACACAGGACGGGCCAGACTACTAATTTACCCACTGATAGGACTCGGGTACGAGAAACACAGCGCGAGCAGGCAGAGCAACATTGAAGATTAATAGCCTGTCAGGACCAAGTGGAAGCTAATAACACGGATCAGCGGAATCAGGAGTTACTGCCTTGTGTTCGGAAGCCGGATAAATATGTTTGAAGGAGCCGAGCAAATGTTTTAAGGAAAGTGCGCGGGATTTGGGAGCCTAGAGGGGATGCGGGGGTTACAATTGGGGGGGGGAAAGTCATTAATAATCGATCACCGGTGGCATGTTTAATCCCGATAAACAACGCGACTCCGGGGCAAGGGAAAGTGCAGAGTAAGAAGCTGGATTCATGCGCTTCGGAGCAAGAGGGAATATTTGTGGTGTGCAGCATAGTTGTTAGCATTTTTCCAAGTCTGGTTACGCCGGTATAGTCCGACTCCGACTCAGGGGTATTTGTTTCCGATGGACACAGAGCCTAACTGTACAATAAGCCCATTCAATATTTTTCGAAAAAGGGAAACAAAATAGCATATATCCATGAAAAGAAAAGAAAGGGTTTTAAATGATTCAACTGTCGAGCATTGCCAGAAATGTTAGGTACATAGGTCAAATGTAACAAAAGGCATGTCTCTCTAGGCTGTTTGAGTTGCATATGTGTGATCCATTTCATAAAAGGTTTTAACAAGTCAATCCAAATTGAATTGTACTTTTTTAGTTTTAATGGTCACAATGAGTGAATCACTGAGACTGCAAGTGTTTATCTTTAAATCCTGCCTCCATAGGGTCTTATTATAAAAGCTGCAAACTCCGTAGTTCTCACCACTAACGATAATCAACTTTTCTAAAAGGTAAATAATGCTCCTTGTGTTTGACATGTGCACTGTGTGGACTAAATACTGGTTCTAAAACACTGCAATGTAAAAAAGATCCAGTGTTGCGTTCAAATTTCACCAAGATCTCGTGTTCATGATGGGATAGTGTGACCACAGCGCAAAGCCTTCTCCAGCACATGCTAAAGATTCTTAATCGGTTTAAGACGTGGCGACCAATTCATTTTGTGAAAACGATGTCTCGTGCTCCCTGATCCACTCTTTCACGATGTGAGCCCGATGAATCCAGGCATTGTCATCTTGGAATATTTCCGTGCCATCAGGTGAGAAGAAACCCAGTGATGGAATAACCTGGTCATTCAGGATGTTCATCTCATTCTTCGGGCACATAGTGTTGCTGAACCCTAGACCTGATCAACTGCAGATCATGACAGTTAATTAAATCCCCTCATACCCTTTTTTTTGGTCAGACAGTGTAATTGCAAGCGTAATAGTCATTGCAATCCAATCTGTGTGTGTGTCAGCCATGCAACGTAAGGTCATCACACACTACACGATATTTCTAGTCTGAAACCATTTTATATAGAATGGGGGGTCCACACTACACGACTGGATTTAGTGCGATTTTAGAACGTCTGGGGGTTCACGCATAAGGGTGAACACACTACACGATTCTGTCAAACAGCGCGTCTGTCCTCTCCATTTCTCCTCCGGTTTCAAAAGCTGACCCCAAATCTGCGAAGACAGGCCGTGTTTGTGAGTGTGGGGAAAACATGTGCGTGTCCCGATTGGTCAACAGTATCAACAGTGTCACAACATCGCAGTGCAAGGCTCCTACTGCTACGAAGCCTTCAACTGGGCTTTAGTTCTGTCAAATGGAGATAAAAGTAAGTAAGTGCTTTATTGTCATTGTACAAGCGTACAACGAAATAGTGTTCAGGTGTTAGTGTAGCACTCGGAAGAAACCTGGCTGACTGCCCTCTCTCGCTGTCTCCTCTGATCCTCTGAAACGGTGCACGCTCCCTGTTTCAGAGCGTGGTGTCCTGCACTGGTCAGCTCCACCTGCAGCCATCTCCTCGTTTGTCCTTCCTTGTTTCCTGTAGACGTCCTGTGACGCCTCCTCTGTGCAGCTGTGGGGGCTGTTGGTGCCTCTTCAGTGTCTCAGAAGAAGAAATGTTTAGGTCTCAAATGGGTTTAGCTGAAAAGTTAGCATTTTGTTTACCTTTAAAAAGGGGGCTGTGGCCATGGAATTAGCTGTTTGTGATGCTTTTTTGACAGAGAAATGAAAAAGGAGGCGGGGCGGTGTTTTTCTGTCTTTATTTCACTCCGTCATTGGCCGCTGCTTTCTGTGTGTTCACTTTGGGGACGGTAAAATCTCCCACGTTTCTCCTGTGCATCCCAAATCGGGCTTAAAAATCAAACATGTTTGATTTCCTGCGACTGAAGTCCAGTTGCGTCTGACTGCTGCCCACACTACGCGACACGACTCTCTGCGACTGCCTTCAATTAGCCACGACGCGGGAAGACTCGGCGCGACTGAGAATTGTATCAAAATCGGGCATAAAAGTCGTGTCGTGTGTGCGGACCTTTAACGGTCATCGTTTTGTCTATACCTCCCCTAAGGCCCAGGTCCAAGCCAACAGAAAAATTCAGTGAGTGGAAAGGGGTTTCATTAGTATTCAATTTCAGGAACTAGAAGTGAATACACTATATTTCAAAGAGGACCCTGGCTGGACTCATGAATATTGAATGCAGAGTTTGCATAGAGTGTGCCCATGTAAAGTCCTCTCTAATAGCTCATGCATAAATCGCCCGCACTTGGAGCCCTTTCCAGATAACGCGAAGTACATGTGGGAGAGTTATGCTCCCCCATTCGCCACCTGACCCGCTCCATATGCTCCACCGACCAAGGCTTTTTTCGCCGCTCCGCTGTGGGCAAACGGGGTGACTTATGTCCGGGGAGCAGAGAGGAGTTATGGCCCCTTGACAGCCAGCAACATGGGACTCCGGGATGAACACATGTGCTTCGGTGGGATGCGCGAAGGTTGTATCTGAGTCAAAGGCAAGGCAGTAAAAAAAGCGGGACGTGGTAATGTAAGACGGATTACAGAAACGCACAGGCCACTGACAGGAGGGAGACTGGTGGATCACGGACGATGAGGAGAGGAGGATGTCCAGCACGCGTGTTCGGGGTTTGGTGAAGTGATGGATACGCTAGACATAAATTATGGTGCTACATGGCTTAGACAATTTCATATTCACTCCATACACTGTATGTTTGAAGACACTAGGTGTAACTTTTTTCCTTTTTTTTTTTTAATAGCCTACACGTTTCAACACAGACCAACAGGCCCGGTTAGAATCATGAGGCTGTCCTTCTGTGGAGCCACCACCTGCAGGAGGAGCCATAGGGGCTGGTGCATTGTGATTTGGGCAGCTCCAACAGCTGACCCCCACGACCCGGCAACGGACAAGTGGAAGAAAATAGATGGATGGATGGACGTTTCAACAGAGTGGGGATTTTACTTCTGTCTTCCTCAGAGGTGTCTCCAGACTTGGGAGGAACAGCTGATAGGAGTCTGGAGATGCATCTGAGGAAGACTGAAGTCAAATCCCCACTCCATCAAAACATACAGTAAGGTATTGAAACACGTTTGTTATACCTAGCGAGAATATACAAACTCAATAGAGAAAGGCCCCGACCAGCCCGAGGATTTAAACCGAGACTTTCTTGCCGTGAAGCACGAGTGCTAACCACAATGTGCCATCCTTGATTTTCGTTGTAAGCTTGCCTCTTTTCAAGACTACACTTTTTAGCTGCCATCGCTGTACTAAATGTTTCTTCTTTGATGATGATGTTGTTAGTGTAGTGCTCCCAACTTTCCAAATGATCCATTCATCCATCTTCTTCCACTTCACATTGCACCAGACTCCTATGGCTCCTCCAGCAGGTGGTGGGTCCACGGAAGGATGGATCATGCTTCTTTAACACTTTATTTTTAATGTGTTTCTTGAATGCCATTGTATTTCTTGAAGTGCATTCCTTACATGAATTCATTTCACTGTCACAGTTCGTTCCATTGCAGATTGTGTCGTCAAACCTTCCTTGGATGTTTAATGGCAATACTGTCTTTACACAAAACCTTAAACAACAACTATAATGTAGCACTTTAGTGACATGAATGGATCTCTATCATTCCACTAGGATTTTAATGTGGATAATTGTTTGTGTAAATATGTATTATGTGCTGCTGTGGTTGTGGTAAGTCTCCATCCAACTGTAAAGAATGAGAAAGGCAGGTAGAGGTATAAGGCCTTTGTGAGTTTGACGAGTTGTTTATATTACGGCAGATGGCATTTTTGCGATGTGTTTTATAGAAAACGATTCATGAATGTCATTTCCATAAAACACACGGACAACACATTCTATGCCAAGAGGCTTTTCCTTACCCTTAATTGAAGAGTATACACATACCACTTCTGTTGCTGCTGTTTTATTACAACATGTGTGCGGCGCAAAGATGAATGTGTTTTCAATCTACGTCTTATTAAATTGCCAATTCAATTAACGGGTAAAGCGCAAATTCAACATAACAGTCTATTGAGTCTGTTCGTCTTCAAGGTTTCACTCATTTTAAAAGCGCAGAAATGCCTCAGATGATAACAACATGTCATTTCCAGTTGTGCTTAGACGTCGGCTCTACACCACGCTCGGTCGCATCAGCTTGATTTGTCGCTGCGGATTTGTTGACAAGAGCTTTCTGAATCGATGCATCTTCCGCAAACTGAAGCCTGTCCACTCTTCTCTTAACAATTTGTCTCCCTGTGAATTGTTAAGTATACATCAACACTCGGCCAATTTGTTGCTGTCAGAATCCGCCTCTCGCTGCATGTTGTTCGCAGTCAATCAAAGCCACGCACAATAACGACAGCCAGCCCTCAGTCATAAAGATTAACGCTCTTCTTTTCTCCTTAATTCCAGCTACAGTCATGTCAATGTGGCAGGATGTGCTGACATGGAGGTGCCAGATCTTAATTCTGACACAAAATGATAGAGGTGTGCACTGCCCTATAGAAGAAGGGCCACATTTCGCCTCCACCTTCTGAGGAGACTGAGGTCCTTCGGAGTGAGCAGTCCTCTGTTCAGGACTTTTTCTGACTCTGTGGAAGCCTCTGCTATCCACTACGCTGCCGTGTGCTGGGCCCCGGGCAGCACAGAGCGGGACAAACAACAGGATGAACGAGATGGTCATGAGGGCCAGCTCCGTCCTGGGCTGCCCCCTGGACCCTGTGAAGAAGGATGTTAGGGACTGGAGGGTGTTAGCCAAGCTCACATCCATCATGGACAACACCTCCCACCCACCGCACCAGACTGTATTTATTATGGATAATGCAAGCAGTATGATTAAGAGTAATTTATTTATTGAAGGTTGATAGATACATAGATTGATTAACTTTGTTGTGCTCACTATTATTTAAACATGGGTTCCTGTGTTTTACGCAGGCCAGGTCCCCAAGTCTTGGATGGCGAGCTGAAGATAGGCCTTGAGCCTGAGTGCAAGGATCTCCACCTCTTAACCCTGAACTCCACCTGCTCTGGTCGGGCCGGTAGGCGGCTTATAGTCATAACAGTCCCGTCCTGGTCAATTTACAGATTTGCAGGCATGACTTCAACTGAGGTAAGAAACGTTACTGTTTTGTAAGATATTTAGACCAAATCAGTTTGAGTGAATATTTTCCAAGATGTGATACTTGAGCAAATGCAGCAAAGTGAATCGAGTGAAGAAGTAATACAGATAAACGAATAATTGACGTTTGAAGGAGAAAAAAAAAACTTGTATACTTTGTATGCATAAACGCAGGCCTAATTGTAATAATAAAATAATTCCACTGGTAGAAATGCTACTATGAAAACCCTAAATCGTCTCTTCAATTCCCTGGGCAGAAAGTTAGCGTAGCTAACTCGCAAACTATATTGTAAACGGCACATGTCCACTTTTTGTACTTGTTTCACTACTTATAAATCCGTGAACAGTCATGCTAAATCCATCCTTCCGGAGTTACCACTCGCTCGGCAGCGTCAGTACAGAGCAGATACAGCTAACGCTACAGCTGAGCGTGAACGCGCATGATGTCATTACACATTACGCTGTTTGCTTGTTCGCCCCGAGCATAGACTATTCAAGTGACTTTACAGCATATAGAGGCAATCAAGGTGAAAAGGCCAGGGCTCATTCTGCTCACCAGGGCATTGCTGGAGCATGATTGAGGAAGACATTTTAAATTTGTATACATTTATTTGAGGTTAAACTTCTGTATAGTCCCTTTAAGCAGCGGTAAAAAGAGAGAAAGGACATTATCACCTCCTGAGCTGCAGGGACAGACCAGATCCGCATCATGACACGGTTTTATTTCAGCTAAACTTTTCTAAACACGATGTTCGATGACAAAGCGAAAGTACTTCTTCAGATCATCAATAAAGAAGGCTAATGCCGAAACGTCATCACTATCCCGATCAGAGACAGGTCAGAGCGAGGGGTTTATGTCACGCACCCATCGAGACTGCACTGACAAAACAAGATGGCGGTCGCATTAGGTCATTCTTTTGCGACTGCACTACAAGTTCAACCATAGAAGCCAATAGCTTTGTCCATGTTATTTTCTTTTCAAGCATTTCCATTATCTAAGCATTTTCAAGGATTTCCAGCACCCAGGACCCTGTTCATGGGTGACATTAAACCCTCGGAGATGAGTAGATCCCATATGGACATGAATATCGAGACCAGGCCCAGTGCCAGAGGAGCGACTGAAATAGTTTTTAACGATGTGCGTTTGACTCGCTGCATGTTTCAGACGGACCAAAGTGCAGGACATATGGGAGATTCTAAAGCGAGACAGTTGGTCCCTGTGTTTCGTGCAGCGCCGTGGTGTTTATAAAGCTGCTGTTTGAGATCCACAGCCTGGGCAGATTTTGTGTTTTACTTTCTGACAGCTCATGACTTTGTTTGATTGAGGACCCAATACTTAACAACAAACTGCTCATTTGCCTTCGGGGTGGAAGCTAAAACATGACTTTTGCGAAGTTTGGATAACTATTTTATGCCGATTATTATAACGATTACTTGGTACCAAGGGGTTTTGGATTTGTTCCGATAACAGGTAACACTCTGGCTTGTATCGAAATATTTATACCAGTGTGATGTACATGCAAATGCTTTGAAACGTGGGAAATGACCAAGGCCATAATCTCAATCTGTTCTCCTGCTTAAACCAAGTAAAAAGCTCACAACAGCTCACACAAACATGTCATTGAAAACATGTTAGTCCTATTTTTTCAGTCAAATGTAACGCTCTTTCCTGCAAGCTTTAAACCTGCTTGAATATTCAGATTGATAATCACAGAGAACAAGTGGTGATTTCAAAGCACAGAAAGTACTTCCATTTATGGAAATTAATGCACAGTTGGTTCTTACTAAGTGGAGTTCAGAGAGAAAAGAATTTCAATCTTCCTCTCACACTTGCGGTGGTAAGCTTCTTGCAAACTACAGAACAGAGGGTCTGACTAACAGAATGTAGTATGACTGTCATTCTGCGCTTAAGACTCTGCTGGAGACCCAGCGATTCGTGAGGCAGGGCACAGTGGGGCCTTCTGTCAGCTTTCAGTCGGCCTTTTTGTGGTGTGCGCTTTAGATCCTTGTTTTAGGATACAGGTCAATGTAGTTCTGAAATTCCAGTTTCTTTCAGCTTCGGCTACTTGTAAAAATAGAAACCTCCATCCATCCATCTTCTTCCACTTCTCTGTTACCGGGTCGTGGGGGCAGCTGTTGGAGCTGCCCAAATCACATTGCACCAGCCCCTATGGCTCCTACTGCAGGTGGTGGGTCCACAGAGGGACAGCCTCATGGTTCTAACCGGGCCTGTTGGTCTCTCATAAGGGGCTTCTGAACCGCTCTTTGTCTGACCCGTCACCTAGGACCTGTTTGCCATGAGAGACCCTACTAGGGGCACGAAGCCCCCGACAACAGAGCTCCCAGGGTCATTCGGGCGCTCAAACCCCTCCACCACGTTAAGGTGGCGGTTCCAGGAGGGGTAGACTAAAACATTCACAGGCTGAATGGTTTGAAAACTATGAAGATTCCTGCCATGAAGCATAGGTTGTGTACACATTCTTATGCGGCACATTTTCGAATTGAAAACTTTCCGTGCTGCCCTCCTCATTAAGTCTGAGGTAAGGAAAAAAAATCATGAAAAAATACCCCCACAACAACACCACTGCTTCTCACTTCAGGAGCCTTGTTATATGGATACGGACTGGCTGCTAATGGCCGTGCGGAGATGTCTGGTCGATGCGGACAGATGCATGGTGCCTCCTGCGAAAAATGCACGAAATAATACATGACCCGCTGACCCCGACGGCTGCACGGTAATGGGGAAAAGGTGGGGAAAATTCTGGGCAGGGCCGGGAGAAAGCAGAGGAAAGGTACGGCTGTGTAAGGGAATGATGGCGGAAGAGTTAGCTGAAATATAGACTGGAGCGCATTATTAGGAGTGATAAGAGTGTTACAGTGACATGGGAGAGGGGTGTTTCATAAGTATACGTGTGTTTTGGCAAAGCAGCGGTGGCAGAAGAGTCAGTAACATCTTAAAGCGCAAACATGTGTTACACCATGCAATGTTTTTCCAAATGAAGGATGTGTGTTCATTAACATGGACTGTCCCTACTCAATACATAACAAACATAGGCTTTTGTCACAATGAAAGATGGAGCACATGGATTTCAAATCGTTCATTGTGATACAAACTCATTCATAACTGTCATAACGTTCCAATTGTTCACAGGTCACAATCAATATTTCTGAAACTCAACGGAGAGTTACTGAACCTACTTATTTCTCAGACTAATTAGCCAAAAATGTTGGCTAATTCATACACAAGGCAATTCAAAGTGCTTTCACAGTTGCATAAAATTACAAGAAAACAGATCAAATCAATCATTAAAACATCAACATACAAATTTATCAATTACAGTAAAAGGCAAGAGTGCAGATAAAATACTTTCAGTTTTCATCTGCTCGGGTAAAAAGAGCTGTTTTCAGCCTGGATTTGAACATTGTCAGAGTTGAGGCCTGTCTCACATCCTCATGAAGACTGTTCCAGATGTTAGCTGCATCTCTCTGCAGCTCTCTGAGTGACAGGAAGCCAGTGCAGAGACCGGAGCACTGGACTAATATGGTCGTATTTCCTGGTTCTTGTCAGGACTCGAGCAGCAGCGTTCTGGATGTTCTGCAGCTCTAACAGCTCGTTTAGAAAGGCCAGTGAGCAGCCGTTACAGTCGTCTAACCTGCTGGAGAAAAATGCATGGATGAGTCATTCATAGTTTAATGCCTTCAATGAGAATCATAGTGTGTTAATAATGTTGAAAATAAAGAAAAGCCAATACATAAAATGTGTGTCCAAACTTTTGGCCTGTACTGTAAGTAGGTTCAGTAACTCTCCGTTGAGTTTCAGAAATATTGATTGAAGACCCCTCCTGGAACACCACCTTAACGTGGCGGAGGGGTTTGAGCGCCCGAATGATTCTGGGGGCTCTGTTGTCGGGGGGTTCGTGCCCCTGGTAGGGTCTCCCAGGGCAAACAGGTCCTAGGTGACGGGTCAGACAAAGAGCGGTTCAGAAGCCCCTTATGAGAGACCAACAGGCCCGGTTAGAACCATGAGGCCGTCCTTCTGTGGACCCACCACCTGCAGGAGGAGCCATAGGGGCTGGTGCAATGTGATTTGGGCAGCTGCAACAGCTGCCCCCACGACCCGGCAACGGACAAGTGGAAGAAAATGGATGGACGGTATTGAAGAGTTTTCTGTTGTACTCGTACATCTGCCGGTCTATGCGGACCCGGAAGTAGAGCTGTGATGTCACCACTATCCAACCCAATAGTGTCACGATGATGTCGAAAACAACAATAACCTGCTAGTTTACACTTAACCTCTTACCACCGAGTGCATTTTCTCCAGAAAAAAAAATCAATTTAGAAGAGTTTTGTAGGTCTTAGCTTTAGATTTGGCTACAGGTGAACTGGAGAAAACGCACTCGGTTAAGGTGGGGGTCAATATAAATACAAAAGGGGGAAAAAGTTTGGTGATACACTCCACCTGCTTCAGTCCTGATGAAGACCAACAAAACACAGCTAAAGACAGACTTCTCTTCTCTTTGCTTACTTTGATCACCCTCCTGTTTCCTGTAATCCCACAAATGAAGCACGATGTTATTTTCGGCGACCGCCTTCTGTCTGCATCGTTCTCACTCTCGGTCTCTCTCTGTACCATCTTAATGGCATATTTCGGCAGCTGCGGATCAGCGTCGAATGAATCCAGGGATGATCCGGTAATTACAGGCCTCATGTCGTTGCTCTTAATATAGATCTATACTTCTCCAACCCGAAACACCCCACAATTAATTCTTAAGTAATGAGTGTCATACGTTTTCAAGGCTAAGGGAGGATTTTGATTTCCTTTGGGGTCAGTGGCTGAAATCATTGTTTGACAGGTGCAGATTGTCACTTCACAAGCCTTATTATTATCAAATCATCCTGGTGCAGCCACAACAACCTGGAGCTGAACGCCTAGAAGACAGTGGAGATGATCGTGGACTTCAGGAAAGACACAGCCCCACCGTCCCCCCTCGCCCTGACTCCATGGTGGACTCCTTCAGTTTCCTGGGCACCACCATCACCCAGGACCTCAAATGGGAGCCGACCATCAGCTCCCTCATCAAGAAGGCCCAGCAGAGGATGTTCTTCCTGCGGCAGCTGAGGAAACTTGAGCTGCCAACCAGGATGCTGGTGCAGTTCTACACGGCCATCATCGAGTCCATCCTCACCTCCTCCATCACCGTGTGGTTCCCCGGCGCTACAGAACGGGACAAGCACCGACTGCAGCGCATTGTGCGTGCTGCAGAGAAGGTGATTGGCTGTGAGCTCCCATCTCTCCAGGACCTGTTCACCTCCAGCACCCGGAGGCGTGTGGTTCGGATCACAGCTGACCCTTCTCACCCTGGACACGGACTATTCACCCCTCGCCCCTCAGGCAGGAGGCTACGGTCTATCCAGACCCATACCTCCCGCCACTTGAACAGTTTTTCACCCACCGCCATCAGACTCATGAACAAAAATACCTACCCTGGGTAGAGTACGCCCACAACACCCTCGTAAACTCCTCTCTGGGTATGTCGCCGTTTGAGTGTTGCCATGGTTACCAAACCACCCCTCTTTGCAGATCAGGAGCAGGAACTTGCAGTTCCCTCTGTCCAGGACCACTTAAAAAGATGTCACCAGGTATGGAGCCGGGCCCGTTCTGCACTAGTTCGTGCCTCTGAGAAGTCCCAGGACCAAGCTAACTGCCACCGCACACCTGCCCCTTCCTACTCTCCGGGACAGAGGGTATGGCTGTCCACCCGCGACTTACCTCTGAGAGTGGAGTCCAAGAAGCGGTCTCAGCGATTTATCGGACCCTTTGAGGTGGACAGGGTCATCAACCCCTCGGCTGTTAGGTTGAAGCTTCCTACTACCCTACGGATTCACCCTACCTTTCACGTGTCAAGAGTCAAACCTGTCCAGTTCCCTGTGCCCCCCTTCTCCTCCTCCACCTCCTCCCAGGTTGATTGATGACCACCCGGCCTATACAGTGCGGCGCATCCTTGACGTTCGTCGTCGGGGTCATGGTCACCAGTTTTTGGTAGATTGGGAGGGCTATGGTCCCGAAGAGCGGAGCTGGGTTCCCCGTAAGAATATCCTGGACGCTTCTTTGATCCGAGACTTCTACCGCCTCCATCCGGGGAAGCGTGATAGGCCGCCAGGGGGCGTCCGTAGAGGGGGGGGTTCTGTCACAGCCCCTCAAGCCACTCCCTGAGAGGCCATCTTCTCCCCTCCCCTTGTGTTTCCTAGGAGTGAAGACGGGTGTGTTGGAGCCCACAGCTGAGTCTGCTCTGCAATTAACAAGCTTCAAGAAGCACTCCCAGACAGCTCAGCCCTGCCAGATCGTATTACTCGCTCCAGTTAGTGCTACGTTCCAGCCTTTTGAATTTGTACCTCCTTTGTCGTTTTGGACAATTACCAGTTTTCTCCGTTCTCTCCAGATCTCCACGCTCCAGCCACCGGTGCTTCACTCTTTTGCGGCTTCACTCATCCGCGCTCCTGGTCTCCGGTCTGCTCCCCTCACCTGTGCTCCTGGTCCCTGGTCCGCTCCTGTGAAGAGCACTGCCTTGGATATTTCCTGGAAATTTATCTCTATCAATAAATACCTACCATATTTGCACGGCCTTGCTGAGTCTGTGCTTGAGTTCTTGCCTGATTCGTTACAGGGAAAGTGTCTCGCCACAAAACACTGAGGATTATGTAAACACAGCGCTTTGGCACAGCAGCACGAAACACTCCACGGATCATTTCAATGAATCTTATGAATCTTTGATCCCGAAAATTCACATTTATATGTAAAATATTTTTCTGTATTTGCAAAAAAAGACGCACTTATACACAGTACACTCAACATCTTTTGGGAGGCTAAGTTACGAAATCAAAGGTTTCACAAGTTAAAGGGGCGTGTACAAAAGGCCCTGGTCAATAGTTATTTTATGGTTACTGGTCATTTCTCCTGCTCTGGGAACATGTGGCTTCAGTGAAAGCTCCCAGCCTTATAGGTTCCATGTCGCTACGGCAACCTGTAAACAAATCCTAGCTTCCTTTGAGGTGTCTTCAGCTGTCTGTAAGGATTACAATGGCAACAAAGTGTGAATTATCGGAAAGTGGCCACGCAGGTTGTTTTGTTTTCTTTAGGTGGTGCCTCTTCGTTTGATATGAAATGTTAGCGCTAGCCTAAGCTAACTGCCCCTGTAGGCCTTTCCGGTTACTATTGACTATCTGTTCTGCTATCTTTTGTTATTTAGGCGAAGTAATATTGTGTTTCAGATTGTAACTTGGTGACATGAAGTGTAATATGTGCTGTTCTATTTGACTGTGTTGCAGACTTACACACTTTCACAAAATATAAATCCAATCGAAGCTACGCTGCCTCCTGCTCCATCATTATCGCACCACCATACAAGTTGGCTTTAAAGAGGTGTTCTGGCCCACACTCCAGGTTGAAGGCGGGGATAAACACAACTAGTGCCTTACAGTCAAGGCAAACCTGAAGTCAGAGTTATACTTTATTTAATTATACTTTTTCCGGTGACCATTGCAAACACATCTTGATCACGACGTTACATTTTATCAGTTAGCTACGTCGATCGAAAACGGCTATTTCAAAGTGTCCCCTTTTTGGTTTCCTGACACAAATCGCCCCTCCACTCCATGGAAACAAACCCCTACTCACTCTCTGGCTCCGTGGATGTTGCTTCTGTCGGACATCAGTGCTAGCATCAGAAGGAGTTGTTTTGAGGAAGTGAAGCTTGGATGAATTTGCCTCTTGCTTCTCTGCGAAGAAGGGGTGGGAGGTACAAAGCGCACTTCCTGGTTACGTAGGGTTGTGGGAGGGCCTACGAACTAACTGGGAGGCCATGTACTAATATTGAAAAGTACCTGCAAGAGTGTTAAAGATGACTCAAAAAGCGTGAATGCCCCAAAACACAACAATACGCCATGGGAGATAACAAAAATACATAAATAAATCTAAGTTACTCTTTTGTTTTGATTCCTTACCATTGCATACACTTAAGTAGACTAGAAAGCGCTCCCTCCTCCGCATGTTTGTAGCATAAACCTTGTTGGCAGGTGATCCTTCACGTCTGATCTGAAGCCTGCCTCTGTCAGCGGCTCGCTCTGAAACAAATGATGCTCCCACGCCAAACGTCGCCTTCTGTAACTTCTCCCTCCATCACAGAGTCCAAACGTGTGGACAAATGCCAGCTACGCATACATTTGCATACGGTAAGATGTGCGCTGGCAAAAGCACCATCAAACTGTTCTTTATGAATCGATTTATCACACAGTGGTCTATTTTGGCATTTTTGGCACGTTTTCGGCCCGACATCTTTGTTTTAAGGTTAAGGTTAAAAAAAATACAACCAAACTCAATATTCATAATGTTTATTTTATTAAATGTTGTTGACCTGTGCCTTCGGACTTAGAGTTACCAAATTCCGCAAAGCTCTCGACTTTCAACAAACGCAACATAATGAGAATATCTCCATTTCTTTTGTTCTTTTGTGTGAAGATACTCAACTAGCTTATTCAACAACTGAAGACACGCAAAATCCCCTCTGAGCAAATCGTTGCCACTAATACCGTTTTAACCTGAAAAGACTGACGGAAACAGAGTGGCGTTGGGAGGTTTTACACTGTATTTTGAACATGAATCGTAGTTGGGGCTCAGACTCCGCCGGAAGATTGCATTAACGATATGAAATACATGTTTGACAGAATCTTCCCCCGGAGCCCAGAGTCTAGTGGTGGTAGAGGACGAAACCCGGGGCGGCCAGTTAAAAACGACGAGCAGAGCCGAGGAGAGGCCAGTTGGAGGAGGGGCGGAGGAGGGTTGCAGCACAGGATGAGGGAGCTGGTAAAGGGGATCCTGGGGGATGAATGGCTGAAGCAGGAATGTGCAGCTGCGTGATTGGCTGACGCAAAGGTGCGGCTTGAGATGGGACTGTGATTGGATGATTGGTGAGGCGATGAATGAATGTTGCAGGTACGTCTTCCAAGTTGAATTTGCACTTAAGCTTTATATGTTTACAACAATATAAACCTTGCTCTATCCATTATTTAGATTTTGTCACAGAACATGTACGTAATTCAAATATGTTTTATTATGGAAAGATACAAAAAATGTTCCCCCAAAAATGAAAAACAAAACAAACAAAAACAAACATACCGTGAAATACAATTTTTCACATCTTTCAAATTCTCAATACGGAAATTTCAGACGTTAGGACAGTACCAGGGCGTATGTCGGAATCACAAACAGAATGAGTGCACGAGAGACACAAAAATGAGGAATTAGGAATATGATTAAGTATCCCGGGTAAAAGCTCTAAAAAGTAGGCCATTTACGGAACAGATACGGTTGTACAATGATAAATAAAGCATGGCCAAAAGATAACTGAAGGCGTTGTTATTTCAATCACCGTTTATCAGAGTGGAAGAATTGAGTTGTAACAGTCTGCGCCGTGCGGCCTCTGGGGTCTGGACCCGCGTGCCCCGGGCTCTGCAGAGGAGATGGAGGCAGTGTATTTAGACTAATTAGAGCTATTACATCGCGCTCACTGTATATGAGCAGAGAAATAAATAATCACTGACTTTGAGACACAGGTCAGTGGTTAATGGAGAGGTTTTACGCCATAATTAGCTCTAAATGCTTTAAGCACAGAGCCCTAAGTAAAAGTCAAGCTAGTGTGATGCTCGGATTTGGCATGATGGATAGATAGATATGCTTATCTATCTATCTATCTACAGTATCTATCTATCTATCTACAGTATCGATCTACAGTATCAATTGTTGACGTATTCTTTACTATATGGACAAAGGACGGAGACTCGGTCTATTAAAATCAAAAATCATTGTTTTATTCCCTATATTACAAACTAAAGCACACAAGTCATGGTGAGCTACATCTTGGTCGATCGGGCGAGGAGGGAGGAGAGACCGCACCTTCTGTGCGTGAGTAATTTATAGTAACAGGAAGTAGGCGTCTCCATGTTGAACCAATCAGTGCTCTTGGAATATTCTTCTTCTGCGCAATTTGACTCCTTTCAACACACTGCCCCCCAGTAGATCCAACTGTAAATACAGCAATGGAGTATTAAAATGTCCGCCCAATTCAAATGAAACTTAAGCACAGATTACACCAACATAGTTTTATATATAATCACTAAAGCCCAATATGACAAAAATATATATAGTAATATTTTCCACACTATCTATCTATCTATCTATCTATCTATCTATCTATCTATCTCATTAATTCCTCTCTGTCTCATCTGATCTCTCTTTCCCCAGGGCACATCAGTCTGAAAACCGGGCAGCAATGATTTTTTAAAAGATAATTAAAAGAGTCTCGCTGTGCCTACTGCTGAGAGAGATGCTGAGAGAAGTAGCAAGTAATGACTGCAATGAAGATGAAAGACGAAGAAACCTACCATAGACAGTGGAATTATAGTTGATTTAATATGTGACTAAACCAATGCAATGGGCCATATATTAAGCTTGTGAACCTGCATGAGGGATCGATATGAACGATGTAATAGCCTAATTGTGGAGACAAAGAACGCGGCGCTATTGCTGGGGAGCTATTAGCAAATCTTAACTTACTGTAGTCATACACAAATGGGTAGACAATAAGCATTATATAGTGTAAATTTGCCTGTCCCAGAGAGGCTGACAAAGGAGGAATATGTGTCATGTAAAGCGTCTGTAAAAGGTGCTATACAAATAAAGCTCTTCTTCTGCTGCTTCTTCTTCTTCTACTATTGAAGGTCATCAGTACAGGGTATGAAAACCTTTGTCCGATGCCGTTTAATGTGTCCTGATTGTGATGGGGGGGGGGGGGGGGCATAAGCGTCTTATGCTCCGGAGCGACTAATATGTTGTTTTTTTTTTTTATTCAAATAATACTTTCACACGCCACTAGAGGGCACTGCAGGCCAATCGAGCAGCAGAAAGAAAGTTCGGAGTGAGCGAGAGAGCGGACGTTACTGCAATGAAGTAAACAAAACAAGCTAATCACGGGCTAAAAGCTAGATGGCCACAGCTAGAGGAAAGAGTTTGCAGATGAGAGCTTGAAAACATGCTGCCGGGAGAGGATTGTCAACGGTGCAATTACACCTTCGTGCCCAGGGAGTTGCCAAGGCGGTTGATTTGGAGTGAGATCGAGAGTTTGGTATGTTCTTTATGCTATAGTTATCTGAATTGTGTTTATGTGACATTAACAGACCAGACACCTATTTAGTTCATTGTTTATGCTTCATGTAGCTCACCATCAATGTGTTACGTTAGCATAGCGTACGCCTGTTCAGCCTGTTTTTTTTTTTTTTTATTCATTAGGCAATGTTTGGCTGGTGCGTCTTATACTCCGCAGCGACGTCCGGAAAGTACGATAATCTGTAAACATGAATGATGAGACGAATGATATGTGCTTGGAGTAGTAACGTCCTGTGAGTTAGCATCATTAGACGTAGAGTTTTAGACAAGAATCCATGGGACTGAGACGATTCCCCAACTTTGACATGTCTCTGTCTAGTATTATTTGTGATCTTTATTGTAAACTTTTAGCGTGTCCTCAACAGTCCATCTTGACTGACCTGAAAAAGGCTTTCTGAACCGTTTTATTCCCCTTTTCACATGTTTACTTTGCATTAATGCTAATCGAACATCTGCACCTCATGAGTTTCTTTCTACAAGCCGCAACACTTGGCTGCAGATTTTTGAAAAAGGTTCGCCGACTGTTAATCTAATTTGCAACATCTGTCCGCCTGTGTCTGAGCGTAGTAGAATCTGGAGCTGCTGTTCCTTCCTTTGCTGCGACAGAGTGATTTATCATTAATGCTAATGCTAACGCAAGGAAACACCCAGATGTCGGACAGAGGAGAGGGGAGTGTGGAGATGTCGGAGCTGACTGTACATGACACGCTCCATGTGTTCACTGCAATACAGCACACAAGCGTTCATGGAGGAGGACCGAGACGCAGTGGCTTCTTCCTCAAATACCGGCTTAGAGAACTCCTTTTGTTGGGGGGGAAAAAATAAATAAATATTAGGCCACATTACCCATATTTAATATATTTTCTTATGGAACTTTTGAATGGGCCCAGGAGAGAACATATAAACTTACCCTGGCAACAAACATATTGCCTAATCTTCACGATACGATGTTTAATGAATGGACTGATTCAAGGTTTCTCGATTTGTGAGGGAAATTGAAGCTTCAAAGTAAATTCTTTCAAGCCTTTAAAGTAGGCTGCAGACATCTAAATTAATTGTACAGCCTTCTCCTTGTCGATACTTTAAATTTTTTAATATCTAATTCCTATCCCGATGTTTTGAGCATCTGCACCCTAGGGTTTTAGAACAATAAGTGGCTCTTTACACCTGTCTCTGTGGCTCTTTGAAGCCCTCGGGCTCAAATGCAGGGCTCTAGTACAAAGTAACTCATGCCCCTAGAGGCCATGAGCGCCACTGCAGGCGTCGTAGCATGTTGCGTTTTTTTTACTCATTAATTGTCCGTGAGAGTAAACACTACGCTGACAGAAAAGACAAAGGGAGAGAGGGATATTATACGTCCAATTACACAATGGAGATTTTTTTTTTTTTCACTCAAACTTGGCTGTAAATACTGTTTAAGTGGGGCTAGCCCGCAGTTAGCTTTGCCCGTTAGCCTGTTAGCTTCTACTTTGTGATTCCATTAGTGTGTATTGCTGCTCCGTTGCAATTGTGGTTTTCTGGCCAGAGACACCGGGGGAGATGAAAGTCCCCCCCCCCCCCAATCATCCCATTAACACTTGTAGAGGGACTACGAAAAGGATCTATTAAGGTAAACAAGTTACTTAGTATTTTTTTAAAGAAATCAATAGTACTTCGACTATTTGATCTCATATTTGTGTAGTAGTATTTCTTGGACGTTGCCCAGTGGTAAAGTCCTGGTTTAGTCCTAGTTTTAATCTGGAGACAGTCCTTTTATTTTGTTTTGAAATACCAAACCAAAGCTTTACTAGGACAAACCCGGGTCTAAATCAGGACTAGAGCAGACCAAGACACGTCGACACCAATTTTAAACCAGAACTAAGCATTAAAATGGCTGCAGCTCTTTAGAATTTAGTATTTTCAGATGTTGGCTCTTTGATTTCAAAAGCTTGCCGCGCCAAGGACAATAGGCGGTCTTTATTTGTCCCAGCTCGGCTCCAGGAAGGTGTTGAGAAACGTACCGGCGCTGGGACAAAGTTGCCAGGGAATTTTTCTTCTGAATCCTCAAAGAACAAAACCTGCCACCTGCCTTCGTAATCGGTTCAAATTGTCTTCACAGTTTGACTCCTCCACACCACAGTCTTCTGCAAGTCAGGAGACTGTAGGATCGTTACCAAACGGCGGAAAAACGCTCGGATTTACCTGCCGCGGCCATCAGAGCAGCCCATAATAACCCTGGGGTAATGGGGCTTCTGCGGAGGACAGCCACTGATTCAAACTGCCGCAATCACCACACAATAGAAGACGAACCGAAGGGAGCAGGAGGACAGGGCTGTTAGTGGTATTTGCAATCAGCAAAAGGAACGAGACGCTTCAAAATGTAATTCCAAGTTGAATAAGCTCCCAAGGCAAGTGAGGTCTTTCAGCGCGGAGTCTACGCGTTCTCCCTGTATGTGGGTGTCCTCCATGTGCTCTGGTTTAAGGTTAGATTAAGATGAATTGATTAACCTTTTACTTGCCGTCCCTCCTGGTCAGGGGTTAGAGTTATGATTACACATATTTTTTAATAACTAGAAGGTATTGGCTTTCAAATGATGTATCACACTGGCATATGAGCTGTAAACCATGCATCTCCAACCTTTTTTACACGGTCAGCTACTTTTACATAACCAAAACATCAAGGAGCGACTTATGTTTCAAAGGTACCCGTTTAAATGTGCGACTTAGGGAGAAGTTCACCTCGGAGAGGCGGCAACCAAGATGATAATTAAACATGATTGATGATGAACACATTGAATATTATCCCGATAGTTAACTTGACCTTAATGTTTGCAGATTCTGTTCAACATGTTAAAAACCGACAGAAAATGACTCTAAAATGTGACTGCTCGAGCACGTGTAGAAATGTAGAAAGACTTTGGCGAGCTGCCAATGAATACGGGTTGGAGATCCCTGCTGTAAGCTCTCCAGTCAATACCCTTTGAGATTTGGATATGCATAATTGCTAACCCTAACCCCAACCCTAAGATGGCAGATACATTATTCATGTCTTCTTTATATTGACATAAAGAGGTGGCGAGCAAAGTGATAATTACCCAACTGACTCTCCTGGAGAATGGACATTCGGTTAGAACAGTGGGGTGGGCAATTCATTTTCATAAGGGGCCACATGAGAAGCCGGAATTGAGTCAACAATAACTCGAACTTATTCTGCTCAACTTTATCCGATTGTACATTACACTAAATCGTGTATTTCGAATAGCTGATACCTACTGTTATTATAGGACTATTATTTTTTTAGCCATATCAAGCCAAGCATGTGTGAGCATCGTTGTTTAAGCTATTCAACTTCTTATCCTCGTGAACTTTTACCATCGCACTGAAAGCACCTCTGTGTTTGAATGAAACACCAAGTAAAATTTCCCTGGGGGCCAAAACATAAATGGGGAGTGCATTTCCGGGTCCATAAACAAAAGCTCCAAAATAAAATTATGTTTTAATTGAGAAAATACTGTTGAGGAAACTTTTTTCAATAAATGAATAATAATTAGCCTGACAGGACTGTTCATATCCTGATCTCTCATTGTGGCAGCGCCCTCTGCTGGACACGTGTGAAATTTGTTATTTGTATTTTTATTTAACCAGCCCCCTAGTGGCTGGAGTGAGCATTCTGGTAATTTCTTCAATCATAACTCCACACAGGAATGGGCTAGAGACTTACTTTTTTTTTTTTTTACATTTCCAGAAATGTATGCCCTACAAGCCGTGGGCCGGATTGAATCATCTCCATATTTTGCCCAGGTCTGGGTTAGAACATGCTCTGATGATTTAAAACGGCAACTAAAAAAAAAAAATCCCCTGGCTTCCACGTTGACAGGCGCTGCAATGAGTCACGATAAAGAGTCACAATCCTCAAATCATTGTGGTGAAGCTTGGGTGTCGTTTTAGCTTCTCGGTGCCTCTCTGGAGGAGGAGTAAACTGTGCTGCAACGAGGGAGTAGGAGGTAAGGAGAGCACTTCCCAGTTGCATAAGGCCACGGGAGCTGGTAAAAAGCTCTAAAAAGTCAGCTTTGCATGATACCGCATTGCATTATGTCTAATCTCCTCTAAACCAGGCCTAACCAATGGTCTCAATCTGGGATTATGTTGAGAAGGTCGTGTTTAATGGGCTCTAGTTCAGCGAGTGGCATCAGAGCATTCACAATCACAGCAGCCTCTGTGTCTAACTATGCAAATGTGATAATCAATGCTTCAAACTCCACATCTGCATAACTGAAGACGCCACGCAGCAATCTTCATGTTTTAATTGCTTTAATTCTCATTTCATTCATTAACAGTGAGCTTCACCTTCCGGCTCAGCACGGGGAAAAGAATCGGTGTAAATGCGCACAAAGCCTATGAGACCCCGCGACGGTCTGAACGACTTCACCCCACGGAGACGCTGGACACCACTTCCCAGGCGCAGATATTTGATCAGAAACTGTCGCTCTGTGGCTGGTGTACACTGTGCGATATTCTTTGGTCTTATACAATTTTTGGACGTCACATTGGACGACGCGGGGATGGTAAAACCGTGGGCCGCTCTCGTCTCCACTGTGCGATATTCTTTGGTCTTATACGATTTTTGGACGTCACACTGCAAAAAGTAAATATCAAGCATTTGGCTTAAATGTCTTGAATTGAGGAAATGTATCTTTTTTTGAGCGGTTTTCACTCATTTAGACTTTGTTCCTGGTCTGACCAAGTTTACTTTGCTAGTTTGAGGACATTTCAGACTGGTTCTAAGTTAAAACTCGCTCTAAATAAGAAAGTAAAATTGCCAATGAGATAAGACCGATTTTCTTGCCCCATTGGCAAAGAAAATTACTTGAAATAGAGACAAAATGTATTGAAACGAGTCAGAAACATCTCAAAACTAGTGAAATAATCCAGGTCAAATGGCCAAATACATCTTACCTAGTCAAAACAACTCAAATTTTGATTATTATGCTCAAATTGAAACATTTATACTAATCTAGTTAATTACTTTTTGGACGTCACATTGGACGACGCGGGGGATGGTAAAACCGTGGGCCGCCCTCGTCTCCACTGTGCGAGTGTTCAAAGAGACAATCGTGGCTACAATGTTTAGCTGAGGCGAGCGCAACGCGGTCGAGACGTTCGCTCTCCGCGGAAAAAGTCCAGAGAAAGTCCTGTGACATGCGTAGTCGGACCCGCTCGTGCTCTGCAGCGAGAGCGAGAGGATGGCTCACTCTACGACCGGGATTCCAAAGTATCAGACACTGCTCGATGTCGGTCGCACAGCAGTTCCATTTTAAATCTTTGTCCCCGTCTCTGTACGACCTAAAACCTAAATCGCACAGCGTACACCCGCCTTTAGTTACAGAGTTACGGTGTGGCTCGTTTTGTCACGCTTCGAGACTGAACCCAAGAGCAGAACACAACAAGTGAGTCGTAATGATTTATTTTTACAAGAAATGGTTCGAACTGAAGGTAATTGGTGGGTGTCGCAGCAGGGCAGAGGTGTAGGCAGGTCGGCTGAGTGGCAGGCAGAGGAGCAGACTGGCAGATGAGCGAGCAGGCAGGCAGGTCGATGAACAGGCAGGTAGGTGTATCTGGACATGGTGCTGTCCACCAATGGTTTACATCCTACCTCACAGACAGGACATTCATGGTAAGTGTGGATACCTGCTCCTCCAAGGTCCATAGAATTACATGTGGTGTGCCCCAGGGTTCGATTTTAGGGCCAGTGCTTTTTATCCTGTATATGCTCCCTCTTGGTGATGTCATCAGGAGACATGTGCTATTTCACGCACAGTTTTAGCTGTTTTTAATGTATCTCTTATTAAATATTTATTTATTTTTTATTTATTTATTTTCTTCATTTATTTTTTATGTTCTCCTAGTGGTTCCTCTGAGGGAGCCCTCTGCCCCGGGAATGCTGGTTGGCTGTGGCCGTGCGGGCGCTCTCCTGGGGGTGCCTGGATGGAAGCAGGACGTCTCTCCTACACCTCCTCCGGCCCCCCTGGGTTGGCGCTCTGTGGCTGTGGCCGATGGGCTGCTCCTGGTGCAGACGGCTCCTTGGATGATGTTTCCTCTTTCAGTCCATCTGTACCCAGCCTTACGTACTCAACTCTATGTCCATTTTTATTTAAGACTTTTAACTGCTGGGCTGTCTGTACGTCTGTGTGTCTGTGTGTGCGGGTGGTGGGTGGTGGGGTTGTAGTTATTTATGTATATTTACTGGTGGGGACGATTTTTATTATTTTTAATGATTTTTAAGCACTGTAAAGCACTTTTTGTTACATTTTGTATGAAAAGCGCTCTATAAATAAAGTTTGATTTGATGTAAAACAGGTTAAAGCTAGTGATGTGTCGAGGCTTCGAAGCGTGTGCCGAGTAATCTAGGGGCGTGTCTATTGAAGCGTGTATCGATGCGTGTGTTGACGACGCGTGTGGTGACGTTCGAAGCCTCGGGAAGTGGCCGTACCACGTGACTGATTCATGGAAATGATTCGCGGGTGTGGAGCGCGATTCAAAATAAAAGCGTCCGTGAAACGCAATGGGGGAATCCATTGCGTTTCACGGACGCTTTGTGTCTTCGGGTTATTGCGCTTCTTTTCGTTTTCTATTTGAGCTTCATTGTTTTGCGATGGAACCAGCTAGGAAGAAGAGATTTTCCCCAGTTTGGGAGCATTTTGAGCTGATCTCACCTAATAAGGTTAGGGTTAGCAATAATGATGTAATAATAGATTGCACAACTATGACAACACGGCATTTTTATTGTTCACAGTTTTCTGAATGCTTCTGAATACTTTATTTATTTATGCACTAAATACTTTAGAAATACTTTAGAAATACTTTAGAAAAAATATTATTTCTAAATAAAAATGAATAAATGTAATGTTTGTCTTTATTAAACACATTTACTTGTTGCATAAGCACAGACATAAGCAAAGTAGCAGATAACATAGATAATGCTACTCTGAGCACAATCCTCGGTAAACTGATCTATGAGTTCTACTACTAACATCACTCTCACTTGACATTAATCCCACTCAAACGGTCAGAGTCATGGACCAGAAAACCCAGTGCCTGTGCGTTTCAGAGCATGACTCCCCCGCCTCCCCCCTGTCTCCCCCTGTCTCCCCCGTGCCCGGCTCTAATGTAGCTGTCAGCAGTGTGATGTATGGCTGCATGTATATTTTAAGGTTCACCTGGCAAGCATTTCACCTGCACTTTCTCCCTGGCACCGTGATTGATCAGTGCATCCCGCGCATTTCAGCGCACGCACGGGGGGGTAAACGGCTGCATCAGTGGGCGACAGCCGGGGGGGGGGGGGCGTCTTGAATATAGATGGGTAGAAATGAAAACTGCTGTCATTGTAATGTGAATCCGACAGAGCTGTCGAGGGGAATATTTGCATAAAGACAAAGAGGCTTGAGACCTGGACATTTGTTTGCAGTGATTTATTGTCGGTGCGCTGAACAAGACAGTACATCGACGAGTTTACGGAAAACTGCAGAAGTTAAAGCAAGACTTGTGAGGTTTCATTCAGATTCAGTCACGTTACGTTTTCGGATAGTGAGCTGTCCCTTTCGACATACTGGATTAAATAGCTGTGACAGATGGTCAATCTATTTAGATGTGTATTTAATATAGGGATATTTAGCACAAACAAACTGATACATCATGTGTGTTCATAAAACTTTACTGTGATAGAGGAGAGGATATAAAAGTCTGTGGGGAGAATAGGATTGTCAACATTGGCGTTGTGCTTTGAACCCGGGATGAACCACTCTGGTCATAAAAGATCACTGGACTAGCACTGTTACCTGGCTCCTCCTTGGCTCCGAAACACCCCCACTATTGCTCTAATTTACTTTAGTCTATTTGTTTATTTGAGCCGTTGAAATTCTGCACAAAAGGAGTGGGCTGAAGCGAAAGCCTACGAGTGCCCACCCCCGAAATCTCTACAATTAAAAAAATATCACATGACAAGGGTACAAAGGAACATATTATAAAGTAAAAAGTACAAGAGCCTAGGAACACAGCATGCACACACACACACACGCACACACACACACACACACACACACACACCGTACCCGTTTGTGATTTAACTTTATCTATTGTAATTACATCATCAATGACACATTTAGCACATCATATTTTGAATTTCTTATTGGCAAAGAAAACCTGTTATACTTCAAAGCGGCTGTTTCAACACGGACCACACTTACAAGGCACAGTTTAAAATGTTCATATAATTAACAATAATTAACAGAACAGAAAACAAACTACAACAGCGGTCTTGCATCATGTGCGACGTCTACATGTGACAAAAGGGCATCCAATCAGTTTACAATCGAGTGGCCTCCTCAGGATCGGCTTTGGAATCCAGTTTCTCGCGGTTTTAATGAGTTGTATTTAATTAAGCGAATCACAGAAGCGAAAAAATTATAAATCAAGGATGTTCATAATCAAATTACTTGATTTAGATTTTCATTCTCGCAGCCCAAATCAACAGCTACACCGTGGCTTTTTGAAGCAGTACTAAGTAACTCATGCCCCCGGAGGCCATAAGCGCCACTGCAGGTGTCGTTGCATGTTGCATTTTTTTGTCCGTGTTTTTGTCCGTGAGAGTAAATACTACGCTGACAGAAAAGACAAAGGGAGAGAGGGATGTTACATTCTGCCACAACTCAATTACAAAATGGAGAACATTGCTTTCACTCAAATTTGACTGTAAATACTGCTATGGTGGCGCTAGCCCACAGTTAGCTTCGCCCGTTAGCATGTTAGCTTCTTCTTCATGATTCCATTCGTGTGTATTGGTGGCTCCGACCCGGAGGCAGAGAAGTTGCAAGGGTGGTTTTCTGGCCAGAGACACCAGGGGGAGATGAAAGACCCCCCCAATCATCCCATTAACACTTGTATCACCCCCAGAGGGACTACGGAAAGGATTTATCAAGGTAAACAAGTTACTTAGTTGTTCTTTAAGTGGTGGCAGTGGCTCAGACGGGAGAGACTATTGTTTTTGAGGGAGATTCTTCTCCATCCTTGTCTGTCTGAGTGTAGAGTGCACGTGGTTGGTGATGGTTGGTGCGGGTCTGTGGGGCCGATGGCACGGATTGGAGGGTGCTTCTGTCAGTCTACACCAGGGCAGCTGTGCTCTTTTAAACTTTAAGATACCCAAGAAATGGTTTTACCAAAAACAGGGACAGGCTCGTGCCTCATCGTGGTGCTCAAAATTCAAGCGTTGCTCATCATAGTGATTAACAGGATTTATAAAAGGAACTATTCAGACTATTTTCAACAAATGTTTAAATCCATGTTACCGCCAGTCATATTCCTCAGTATCATTTGGCGGGCCCCGGATTTTGCCTGTCCTAAAAAATTATATGGAAAACAGGTAATAGAGCCATAATTTTTCTGAGCATTCAAGCCACCTGGACCCATTCTCTGCAGCAGCGTAAAAAGAACAGAAGAGTGTATAATGACTGCTAATGGCCGATGAGTGAATGAAGAGATGTTTAGCTTTGGGGAAAAGATACTGATATACAGAACTACCCAAACATGTATTATTAAAGGAAACACAACTGCATATGTTTGTTTATTTGTTGGGGGGAAAAAAGAGCTCTAAAACGTAACTCTAGCAGAATACTACAGTCCTCTTCCACCCATTTGTATGTACAAATAAAGCACATAACTATAAAGAAAAGTGTATTTAACACTGTTTTGTATTTGTTATGTGGCTGATATGTTTGTGGCTGCGAACCGTGAGATCCTAGAACTTTTGAGACGGTTGAAGACACACTGAGCACCCTCCGGCAAAAGTTTTGAAATCTTTCACTGTGAAGAGGAGAAAAGTGCACATCATTTACTGCCACCAGCTCAGAATCTGCCTGAGGCTCCCGAGTTTTGTTTCTAACCCAAACAATAACTCAATTTTAGTCAGAAGAAAAGTTACTTCAGTTTGGCACACAGGTGCTCACTCACTTAAACTGAGCTGGATTTTTATTTCCTTTTCCCCAGTTTCTTGTCAACGTTTTGGTTGCTTTGTGCTTGTTAAATATTCATTATATAAACGTATGAACCGTTACCCACGCTATAATGCTGCTCCCTCACCAAAAACAATAACAGTTTGAGTTATACTGCTTATAGAGTCAATGTCATGTTTTCAAAGTCGTCGTGTTTGTTTTGATCCTTTTGTTGTTTTGAATGACATTCAAAGAAAAGCAGTCCCTTGCCATGGCTGAACTACGATGTATATTTCATTCAGTCTCAGAAAACGGCAGCTCACTTCGAACTAGGATGTGTCTCCTGTTGCTCTGGGTTTGAACTCTGTTGTAAATTGAGACACAAGCCGTCACCATCATGTGGGCTGTTTCCACTATCTGGCAGCTCAGAGCCTTATTAGGCGAGCGTTTCCTGACCGGGCCAGGACTAATCCGGTCTGACCAGGTATAGGACCGACCTATGACAGTGGCCAATGCGCTGAACCAAAACTAACTCGATGTGAACAGACTGCTGCCGTCTGATTGGCAAATGAGAGAGAGATGTAATATTTCACATCATCATACCGCTGTTGAAAAAGGTTTGCATGTTCTCCCCGTGTCTGCGTAGGTTTCCTCCGGGTACTCCGGTTTCCCGTACCACTAAAACCATGTACAATAGGCCAGGATGAATGAGTGTGTTTGAGAGTGTGTTTGAGAGTACGCATGGGGGACAACGGATGGAAATTAGGCTACAATCCGGTGTGGCTTGTTCATTAACTTGCACTGTCCCGACCAAATAAAGCAATAAA
Organism: Proterorhinus semilunaris; assembly: GCA_021464625.1. Classification (NCBI taxonomy): domain Eukaryota; kingdom Metazoa; phylum Chordata; class Actinopteri; order Gobiiformes; family Gobiidae; genus Proterorhinus; species Proterorhinus semilunaris. Next base: position 7,777,316 of record CM038350.1, read on the forward strand.
TAAATGGAAGACCCTACCAGGGGCACGAAGCCCCCGACAACAGAGCCCCCAGGATCATTCGGGCGCTCAAACCCCTCCACCACGTTAAGGTCGCGGTTCCAGGAGGGGTGTGACTGATATACAGGTGAAACTCAGAAAATTAGAATATCGTGAAAAAAAAATGTATACATTTCTGTAATTCAGTTTAAAATGTGAAACTAATATATGATATAGACTCATGACATGCAACGTGACATATGTCAAGCCTTTGTTTTAATTTTGAAAATTATGTCTTGAACAAGGCATAACCCCAAAATCTAAATTTCAGAAAATATTACATGAAATCAATGAAAACATTATTTTAAACAAAACAATGTGGGTCCTCTGTAAACTATAATCATTCAGATGTACTTAGTACTTGGTTTGGGCCTTTTACTTGAATGACTGCCTTAATGTGGTTGCGTGGCATGGATGCTCTCAGCCTGTGGCACTGCTGAGGTGTTCTGGAAGACCAGGATGCTTCAACCAGAGGAATATGATGTTTGAAGCCCATGTCCAGGATCCATCTGTCTGTGGAGGCTCCTGATGCTCTGACTCCAGCCTCAGTCCACTCCGTGTGAAGGTCCTCCACACTTTTGAATGGCCTTTTACTGACAATCCTCTCCAGACATTTTTATTGTATTTTTTACTCCCCTTCACTAAGAGAAGAAGATCTTTATTTATATAGCGCCTTCCACAGACATGGTCACAAAGCACTTTTACAAGAGAAGCGGGTTGTAATAACACCACATGAAGTACCAAGGCTAAGGTTGTGTAAACCCATGTACAAGAGAATACTCATTTAAATATGCTCATCAAATCATAAAAAAATGTTCAAATAGGACTATTGTACTCGGGCTCTTTGTTAAACATTTTGTTAAAAGTTTCACTGATCGTTTTTTTGTCAGTATTACTCCCCACAAATCACGTTTTGCCTTCATGAATAAGTTCTGTTCAAGTCCTGGTTTAAAACCTATTCAGTTGACCAGGACACTCTAACTCACGTGAACATTTTGTGGGAGCCAAATGTAAAGTTGAAATCAGCTTGTACCATCTATATATTAATAATAAATCCTCAGATGGCAATGCAGTTGGTTCTGGTCCATATGTATGTTGCTGGTCTTACTTACATTTTAATGAGTGTTGTAAATTGCAGTAAAAAAGAAAAAGAAATCCTTAATGGCCCTGTTTTGTTCTGAAGGCCCATTACTTCACAGCAGTCCCCGCCCGTCTCCCCCCGGTAACGACTGATGTGCTAATTCATCCCAGCTGCTTTTCAAATTCAATTGTTCCTATTACATTTTGCATTGTGGTTTTATATCACGGTCTGTAGGATGAAAACGCAAGGATGTGTCTGGCTACCTGCAAAACCACAGGGCAATGGAACCATGTTGAGATGATGAGAGTTCAATGGACTCTGAGGTGTACAACTTACTAGAACACAATCATGACATAATCTCCCAAACAAAACAAAAACGTGCAATGTACACCGGGCATAATGCAGAAAAAAGACATTTTGAAACATTCAGGCAATAGGCTACTCTTATTGCATCTGTATTCACTCCCACATGTGACGATCTGTGTAAATGGCCTCATATACAGATTTATTCATATTCCTGCCATGGCGCTGGCGCTCATCATTAGCCATCAAAGGCAACGTCGACGTCTTATGGAAGCGATGTCGCTGCGGGCCTTCAACACATTCATGGAACACACTTGGATGAAGCACTTGTAGGAAATCACAGTCGACGACTTCACGGAGGAACCGTGGATTTCAAATTTCCAAATGACTCGTCCAACTTTTGAGGAATCGCGCGATGCCAATTTGTGATTTCGTGTTGTTCTTGGCTTTCGCCGGTTCTTGACCCGTTGAATGAGAAAAGTATTCCATCCATCCATCCATTTTCTTCCACTTGTCCGTTGTCCGTGGTCGTGGGGGCAGCTGTTGGAGCTGCCCAAATCACATTGCACCAGCCCCTATGGCGCCTCCTGCAGGTGGTGGGTCCACAGAAGGACGGCCTCATGGTTCTAACCGGGCCTGTTGGTCTCTCATGAGGGGCTTCTGAACCGCTCTTTGTCTGACCCGTCACCATAGGACCTGTTTGCCATGGGAGACCCTACCAGGGGCACCAAGCCCCCGACAACAGAGCCCCCAGGATCATTCGAGCGCCCGAATGAGAAAAGTATTTCCATTGAAATTATGATAGTGTTGGAATTTACGGCTCTGTAATGAAAACCGAATCTTTGTGACCTGCTCATCTTAAAGAGCCGTTCAATAGACTGGCTCAACTTGCCTCAATTGATTAAAAAGATACTAGAAATGCATTGCCAAGTCCTTTAGGGATCAGAAACCTTTCACTTATGGGTCCTGCTCTGCTCCTGCGCTGTTTAAGTGTTTACTGAGTGACATTTGGACGGGAAAACAGACAATGATACGAACCATTCACATTTCCCCCCCTTCTTTATTGATGTTTGTTTTTTTTAGTCACAGGGTAACCAGTCCGGAGTCCAACCCACAACCTCCTCTGCCACACTTTGTTTTGAGCACTCTTCACAATCTTTCTTCCCCCAACTTTTCTCACGCAAACGGACGCACTGAATTAGGCGAGATCAGGTCGGCGTAAAAGTGCTTCTCTGACAAAAGCGGAAATTAAACATTTTTTTCGGGCCGAGTTTCCCGTTGCGCGGCGACATCGGGCGCATGCACCCGTGCGTTTCACAGTTTGCCCCGGGGCTGTTGGAGTTAGCGTTTCCACCTGCCTCCTCCTCCTCTGCATATCCAACGCGCGCTGACGAGGCACTTTTTGGAGATTATTTTAGAGGAAAGATATGCAACGGTGATCCAGGCCTGACTCCAATACCAGCCGTTCAGCTCCTAATGCAGGAACGCCATGTGTTCATAATAAATGGAAGAGAAGTTTTTCACACTCCAAGGTCTGCTTAACTAACTTTTAACCATAAAACGTGCCTTCCTGAAAAAAAAATTGCCTACCTGGAATAGTGTTTTGTTTGTCGGCCTCCTTCTGTAGAGCTTAAAACCGTCTGTTCTGCCTGCTGAGCCGATTCTACAAAATGCTCACTTGTGCTTTTTCATATATAGCCACACTATCTAAACTATCAGTTTAGTGTAACATCTATTAGTCACATTAAAAGTACAGAACCAGTGTGTTAAAGGGACCAGATGCAAGTTGGTCATTTTAATACTCACTACTGCCACCTCTGGTCTAACGTGTAACTGCAGCTTCTATATTAAACTCGGCAATTTGGACCTGAATTAACACCAGGTCTGGGCTCATTCTACATATTAGGACATGGCTGGAACATGTGGGGGGAGGAAAATACAGAATTTTAAATTTTTTACACTCCGTATAGTCCCTTTAAGGAAACTATCTAAATACTCACGTTCCGTTAGGTGTCGTTTCGTCAAAGGTCAGGAGGTTCTCAGATGCCGTACCTGGTTTTGCTCATCTATTCAATGTCGGAGAATGTCTCTTTTTGCTCAATGTGCAGCTTTATTGTTTCCCCCCCAGATCTTCAATAGTTTTTCCATGTCGAGTTTGCATCCTCTATGCCTCGTGAAGTTCGCTTATCCAGGGCCTCAACTTTTACACTTCTTCATTTCAGTGTCGACCCTTTAGCCTGGAGGACGTGCACCTTCGGAAACTTCGCAAACTCCGGAATGAAGGATGGGGAAAATGGCACGGTCTTTCAAAATAAAACTTCTGACACCCCATACGTTTTATGTGGATTTGTCGAAGTTCACAACATGTGCAGCATCCTCGCGTGTATAATACGTCACATCGAGTGATAGCTCCTGGTGTATATTCGGCGTTAGTCTCATATTCCCCTCCTGGAACCACCACGTTAACCCGAATGATCCTGGGGGCTCTGTTGTCGGGGGCTTAGTGCTCCTGGTAGGGTCTCCCAGGGCAAACTGGTCCTATAGGTGACGGGTCAGACAAAGAGCGGTTCAGAAGCCCCTTATGAGAGACCAACAGGCCCGGTCAAATGGATGGATAGTCTCATATTGCCCCTGTTTTAAATTAAAATCTGCTACCTGCCTACTTTGTGATATGAGCTGGCATTGTCTTCTCCTGCAGTGTTTCCATACTCCTCGGTGCGTTCGTTCGGGCCCGTCTCACATCTCCAGGAAGACGGTTCCAGACGTAGCCACGCGAATCTGAAACGCCGTTTAGTTCTGCCTCTGGGCACCCGTGTATCCTGCACTCATCTGGACTGGCTTTTTGCCTCTCATTTATAATGAGTCTAGAGACGTGTCCTCCGCATTTGATCCATCCTTCATTGGCACGGGGGGAAACTTGCCATGATCAGTGGATGACTGCAGTAGTGCACCCAGAGACGCCCAAGACGGTGGAGACCGGAGCACCGGGAGAAAAAACAGAATTCCCGTAAGACACCGCTCGTGAGTCGCGTGTGAAACTAGTAATAGTAATAAAATGTGCAACAGCAAATGAGTTCATTGAAAACTTTTGCTACAAGGGAACACACATTGCTCCTATTGTCTTAACCCATTCCCATCTCCCCCCCTTTAAGTGCACGATGCCCCCAAGCGCTGCACGTTTTTTTTTTTTTGCCTTTCCCCTCCTCTTTTCTCCTGATTTCATGGCTGTTTTTATACGCGTCCCCTTCCAATTCAATCTGCTCGGCTCATTCGCCCCACACGGCGCCTCGTCTTTGTTAGACCCGCTCGGCTCAATCACGTTTTTGGGCTTATAGCAATCATCTGGGCGCTCATTTTAACAGGCAACCGGCTCCACCAGCGGCTGCAAACGGCCGAGGATAAGGGCGCCGCTTTAAAAAAAAAAAAAAAAGGTGCGGTTCTGAGAGAGCGGGAGCGAGATGAGCGAGAGTTTGCCGGTCCCGACGCCTTCATTAATATGGAAATGTAAGCCTGTAAGAGCATCATTACAAACTCATCAAGGCCCTTTTTACACATTTAGCTAACGGAGCGTGAAAATGACAAAAGAGAAACACGCTTAATGGTAGGGAAACTCTGCACCGCGCTGTTTACATAGAGAGACCAAAGGCGAGAAATAAATAGAGTTTGTTTGCGCTCGTAAAAAACACGCGGCATTGAAAGGGCGGAGCTGCAGGAGAGATAATGGACAGGTTACGAGGGGAAATGAAGTGCAATTCCAGGAAAATGTGATACTGTTAGAAATGCCTCTCACGCGTCGCAGTTACGTTGAGTCAGGCATCGATTTGACCCTGCGGCTCTTTGACTGTCCCGTTAGAAATGGTCCGGTTAAATCCTGGGGTTTAGCCTGATTGTTAAGTTACAGGTCTGACGAATCAATACAGCTGGACATTTCTCGATACAAAAGGCTGACGTCACCGGATTGGCCGAACCATTAGGGCCAAGTACCGTTAAACCGTTATTCAACCTGAAAAGACTCACAGAAACAGAGTGGCGTTGGGAAGTTTTATTGGACACGGATCGTTACTGGGGCTCAGACCCCGGTGGAGGATTGCATTAACGATATGAAATCCATGGAGATGATGAATGTTAGACAGAATCTTCCCCCCGGAGCCCTGACACTGGTGGTGGTAGAGGATGAGACCTGGGGCAGCCAGTTGACGACGACGAGCAGAGCCGAGGAGAGGCCAGGCGGAGGAGGGCCGCAGCACAGCTGGGAAACGACCGAGTGATGGACGAGGAAGGGTAGGAAGGGGACCGGGCAATGAAGTGGCTGAAGCGGGAATAAGAAGCAGCCGCGGTGATTGGTCCAGGGACAGAATGAAAGGAAATTATATGGTTGTTTCAGGCCCCTCCTGGACCTGCCACCTTAACGTGGTGGAGGGGTTTGAGCGCCCGAATGATCCTGGGGGATCTGTTGTCTGGAGCTTCGTGCCCCTGGTAGGGTCTCCCATGGCAAACAGCTCCTAGGTGATGGGTCAGACAAAGAGCGGTTCAGAAGCCCCTTATGAGAGACCAACAGGCCCGGTTAGAACCATGAGGCCGTCCTTCTGTGGACCCACCACCTGCAGGAGGAGCCATAGGGGGCTGGTGCAATGTGATTTGGGCAGCTCCAACAGCTGCCCCCACGACCCGGCAACGGACAAGTGGAAGAAAATGGATGGATGGATGGAGATTTGGTTGTTTCAGGCTCAAATAAATGATTCCCCCCCCCCATTTACAAATGTTTCCCTTATTTTTCCCAATTTTGTATTACTAATATATTTACCCTATTTTCTTCCCATTTTTCTTCCCATTTATTTTTACAAAATGTCTTCCTTATTTCAAAGTGACTGGTGATTCTTCAAGAAGTGCACAGGTGTTAAATCTATTATTAAAGCGTTATTACATTGCAAAAAGTCCTGGTTTCATCTGCAGTCCTCCTTTAGTCTTTATTAGGGTCCCCATAAGCTCCTACAAAGTGGTTGCTCCCCTCTCTTGGGTCCAAAGTTAATATAACATTTAGAAAGCAGTTTTTTCATACAGCTCCTTTATAATACAACCCGATACAGAGCATAGGAAGTGGATTACATTAAAGTAGATTTGACACCGCACTGTTAATGTTCCTCTGATACAATTCTCAGCTTTTCATATCCATTATTTTTAGTGCCTCTAATGTTAAAAGGAAGTGACCTCCATGCTTTTGCTCGTCCGTGAAGAAGAGTCCTTTTCATGAAGTCATTACTCATCCTGTCCTGCTTATGAATGCTTAGTCCTCTTTTTCACTGTAAATCAGTTGCGGCCCTTAAGGGAAAATAATGTAATATTTTCCTGGGAAACAGCTGTTTGGATCCAGAAGGTTGCCGACCCGTGCTTTGGACTGTGCTTGGTTTATTTGATATTATTTGAAACGGGGACATACTGTAAGTGCACTTCAATCTTGTATCAAAATAATACTGTCAAGATTTTTCGTGGCTGTGAATATTGAACAAATTAAACAGTCAAAACGTAATGTGTCAAAGTAATGAGCAGTTTATATAAAGACTAGACAGGCCTCCCAGAACACCTAAATGCGGTTCTATTGTGTTTTGTCTTTCCGCTGTTTTTATATTGTATGTCATTCAATGTTGAATGTGTCTCTCTTATGTTTTTGTAGAAAGCCAATGCCAAGTGACATTGTTAACTGCTATAGAAATAAACTTTGATTGATTGAAAATATATTCACAGCATTTTACAATATAAACCCAACTTTGACTTCCTTTATCCCTTCCCTCGGCGTCCCTTATGTCCCTGGGCGCTGACGGACAGATTAGATGGTCTGTCGATAGGAGCATAATCAGAAGTGGATTTGGACATCGCTCCATCAGCGCACGCCTTATCCAGAGCCCACATCACAGAGACCTGCTCTCAGAGAGAGACAAGTTCAACAAGTTTGGACACCCGGTAAGTAATGTGTAGTCCAAATACTAAAGTCAGGGTTTGTCATAAAATGCTCCTGGTTATGCCGTCAAATATATTTTGACTATACATGGCTTTCAAATTAAAACATATGCAGTTCTGTAGAATCTGTAGCTCTTTCGTGACTAAACCTCATTTCTTTGTGGCAAAAATGGCCCTAAAATATCAAACATCTGTCATGTTTGACGCATATCTTAAGATCAACTACTCGGCATTTTAGGAATCAAAAGTAAAATGAACGCAACTAATCCCTAATCACAAAGTCGGAGCAATAATGAGTGGCTCTTCTGTCACAATCGTCTGAATCCACTCACATTTGCATGAAAGGCTGTTGTCGACTGTATTTTAATAACTTCTCCCGCTGTTAAAAGGTGAGATGGAATCTGTCCATTATGAGCTATATATAAATCCACTCTGCCTTCAAGTTTCTCTGTTCATTTATATGCAGATGTGTTCTCAGTGTCTGTCCGTCATGCGAGTGGAAGCGCGTATCCCAGGGTTTATCGCAAAGGGGACGGACGCAACAGTAGAACAAACGCCCTCTTCCACTCCACGATCGGCTGTCCAAGCTAAACAGCCGTCTCAGATGTTAATTTGAAAATGAAGGATATCTCGTCCCCGTCTTTTCGTCATGGAATCTCGGTTAAGTCTTAAGATCTTGAGGGGACTCGCGATGTGTCTGAAGCTACAGCCCGGCTTATCTGACTGCATTCTCGTAGAGGGCGTTCCGTGACACGCTTTCTACTGCTATTGAGCCAGCGACACGAGTGTCTGTCGCCAAGAACGAGGGCTTTCTAATTCGTCATATTGTTTGCATCGAGGGAAATGTGTCCTCAGCATTTGACCCCGTCCTTCAATACAATACTGCAAACTAAAAAGGGCCTGTCTCACCGGCTTGGAGACTGGATGGCAATCTATTGGCGACTCGAGACGCCCCGACATCCCCTGGAGATAACGCGAGTCTCCAGGGAGTCGCAGTGACGAACAGGTTTGATCTCAGCGGAGACGGCGCAGTGACTTTATTTTGTCCGCAACTTGCAGTGTTTCCGAGACGTGTCGGATACCAAGGAGATCTTAAAGGCACACTGTGTAACATTTTGCACTATACTGTTGCTATCAGTACAAAACAGCTCATCTCGGACGGTGATGAGTCCGCCTACAGGGGAGAGGTGGAACGGCTGGCGTCCTGGTGCAGCCACAACAACCTGGAGCTGAACGCCCAGAAGACAGTGGAGATGATCGTGGACTTTAAGACACAGCCCCACCATCCCCCCCCCTCGCCCTGACAGACTCTCCCACCCCCATTTCCATCGTAGACTCCTTCCATTTCCTGAGCACCACCATCACCCAGGACCTCAGATGGGGGCCAACCATCAGCTCCCTCATCAAGAAGGCCCAGCAGAGGATGTTCTTCCTGCGGCAGCTGAGGAAACTCAAGCTGCCAACCAAGATGCGGGTGCAGTTCTACACGGCCATCATCGAGTCCATCCTCACCTCCTCCATCACCGTATGGTCCATCCTCACCTCCTCCATCACCGTGTGGTTCCCCGGCGCTACAGAACGGGACAAGCACCGACTGCAGCGCATTGTGCTGCTGCAGAGAAGGTGATTGGCTGTGAGCTCCCATCTCTCCAGGACCTGTTCACCTCCAGGACCCGGAGGCGTGTGGGTCGGATCACAGCTGACCCTTCTCACCCTGGACACGGAATATTCACCCCCCTCCACACTTAGACCGGCTGCTATCACTCATCACTTTATACGCCTACACATCTGTAAACACAATCCCGCTGTTGTTCAATGTCAAATTGTTGTCGTCTTACAACGCGCCACTTTATTTTACCTTATTTAATATTTTTTATGCATGCCCCTATAGTTTAAAGTTCTTAGCTTATTTTTTATCTTAATTCTGTGTTATATGTTTTATGTCGCACGTTTGTACCGAGATTCCTAGTTTTGTGAACCTGTTCTGAAACAATGGCAATAAAACCCATTCTGATTCTGATTCTGTTCAAACAGTGACGTTTGTTTGCTTTGGTCCAAACTCGTTTGTAGCTCTCACAGTCCCTCCTGTGTATTCAAATTGTTCAAAGAATGTGATTATATGCACATATATTCTACAACACGAAAGAAACCGGTACCCCAGACAACTAAAGTGCTTTGCAGGCTCTAGGACACATTTAAAAAAGGAATCAAGTTATGAAAAAGGACATTTAGCTTGACCTGGTGTGCATCAAGAGCGTGTTATAAGTCAGTGTGGAAGACGGACACATGTCACCACGGACACCTCCTGCAAGGTTAATTTGAATTCTCCTGAAATTGTCATCAAATTTCCTCTTTGCAGATTCAATATTGCTTAAGCGAGTGGCTTGGCGGCGCGCTGCTGAAAAATCGATGGAGTTAGTCGTCCCCGGCAGAGGACACACAACAGCTCAATAAGCCACAACAGACGCAGTGTGTAAAAGTCATTCTCTCGAGCACAAAGGGGGATCCGTGAAAGGAGCAGAGAGGGATGAGGGGGTTTGTAAAAGATATGATTTCAACACAAACATCACAATAAAAAGGGACTATTTGTGTGTTACAAATTTCAGTGGAGGAGCAGCATCTGTTCTACATTAGTTTAGTTTAGTTTAGTTTATTTGTTTATTTGAGCAATACACCTTGTGCTCAAAAGGAGTGGGCTGAAGCAAAAAGCTTATGAGCCCCCACCCCCAAGTGCAATAAAATGCAATAAAATAAAAAAGAACATTTCAAAACACTACAAAACATTACAAGCAGCTACATTCGTACAGACCAACTTACAAACTTACAAACTTACAATCTTACAAAAAATATATAATAATAATAATAAAATATATGAACTGTTTATATAATTAATTGTATAAAGTACAAAGGTACATTAATAGATAAAGGTAGATTGTATAAAGGTACATTAATAGATATTATAATCTGAGATCTTGATGCTTTCCAGTTGTCATTACCATTCTCAGTATAATTTTAATTTGGGTTTAATTATCATTATCATTATTATATATTTATTTAATTGAGTTAAATGTGAAGTATGATGTTCCTGCATAGTGTGGTGCATTAAAAGTATGATGTTCCTGCATAGTGTGGTGCATTAAAAGGCCAGAGAGTGAGCCAGTTGAAGAGGGCAGTAACTCCCCTTCAACAAACCCCCACACGGCTGCCCTAACAGCTGATTTTGTAGAATATGTTCCTATGCTGAGTGGTGCATTAAAAGACAAGGTTTTAAGCCCGTTGGGAGGATTCCTCTCAACAGATCCATAACCTGCCAACCCTAATTCTCCATTTGTGAATTTGAGCAATAGAATGACAACCGTTCCAAGCAGCAACACTCTTCCTTGAATATAGAGGAAAAAATACACATAATTGATTCTACTGCTCCCCCTAGTGGCAACACATTTCTTCTTGTCTGTATATTTCAAGAGTCTTTTGTTTGTATTTATATTTGAACAGGTTAATGTTTGGACATCGTTTCAAATCCATCTCCAGTTTATTCCACAATTGTACACCATTAACTGTTGGGCTAAAACTTTTCAAAGTTGTGCTATGTTTCTGAATCCTAAAGTTTAATTCATCACGTAAATCATAACAACCAGTACGTTCTTGGAACCTTCTTTGTATTTGGTTTGGTAACAATTTATACCTTGCTTTGAATAACATCTGTACAGTTTGGAACTCAACAATGTCACAAAACTTCATGATCTTTGATTTTAAAAATAATGAGTTTGTGTGGTCCAAAAACCCAACTTTATGAATTACTCGGATAGCTCTTTTTTGCAACAATATTATTGGTTTAACTGTGTTTTTATAAGTACTACCCCAAACCACAGTACAATAATATAAGTAGGGCAAAATCAGAGAACAGTATAAGGTATGTAGAGCTTTGATGTTTAAAATGTGCTTTGCTTTTGCTATTACTGAAATGCTTCTAGAAATTTTCGTAGATATATATTTAATATGAGATTTCCAAGTAATTCTGTCATCAATAATCACACCGAGAAATTTGATTTCATGGACTCGCTCGATAACAACACCCTCTATCTGAATTGCTTCCTGAGCATTGGAATTACAGTTGCCAAATATCATCATTTTGCTTTTACTCAGATTTAAAGATAATTTATTTTGTTTGAACCACTTATTGACACTTTTGAGTTCCAAGTTAACAATCCGACACAGCTGCTGTAAGTCGTCTCCTGATGCAAAAATATTTGTATCGTCAGCAAACAAGATAAATTTAAGTATTTCAGACGTTTTACAAATGTCGTTAATATACATATTAAACAATTTTGGGCCCAGAATAGAACCTTGAGGTAAACCACAGACAATTTGTCGACAACTCGACTGATAGTCACCGATTTTCACACACTGTTTTCTATTTTTTAAGTAACTGGTAACCCACTGTAGAGCTACCCCCCTAATTCCATAATGTTCTAGTTTATTAATTAATATATCATAGTTTATTGTATCAAACGCTTTACTCAGGTCAATAAATAACCCTATTGCACATTTCTTGTTATCTACAGCATTAGTTATTTCTTCAGTTATATCGAAGAGCGCGTGTGAGGTTGAGTGATTGTTCCTAAAACCAAACTGATTGTCCGAGAGTAAATTACACTTTTCGATAAAGCCGTCAAGTCTAGAGTTAAAAACCTTTTCTAAGATTTTAGAGAATTGCGGTAAAAGGGAAACAGGCCTGTAGTTTGTAAAGAGATGTTTATCTCCTGCTTTGAACAGAGGAATCACTTTTGCTACTTTCATACTATCAGGAAATTGTCCAGTTTGTAACGATAAGTTACAGATGTAAGTTAACGGCTTAGAGATACTTTCAATAACACTTTTTAAAGTTTTCATATCCATGTCATGGTAATCGGTCGAGGTCTTATTTTTACACCCTTTAACAATGTCCAGTATCTCCTTTTCCTCCACAGGTTTGAGGAACAGGGACATAGGATTTGCTTCTATCAGATCACAATTATAGTTCTCAACATTTGCAATTTTTGCAGCAAGGTTCGGTCCAACATCTACAAAGAATTTATTAAATGTTTCGACAACTTCATTCATATTATTTAAAGTGTTATCCTCATCTTTGAAATATTTTGGATAATTAATCGTTCTTGGTTTATTTCTAATTATACTATTTAAGATATTCCATAAACCTTTAATATTATTCTTATTAGTATCTAACAACTTATTATAATAATCCTGTTTACATTTTCTAATGATAGCTGTCAGTTTATTTTTATATTTCTTATATTTATCCTCAGCTTCTTTTGTTTGGTTATTTATAAAGTTTTTGTAAAGATTATTTTTTTTCTTGCAAGCATTTAGTAAACCTTTAGACATCCATGGTGTTTCTTTACACTTTCTGTTTTTACAGTATTTCTTCATTGGGCAATGTTTGTCATATACTTTTTGAAATACTCGCGTAAACTCATCATAAGCCATATTCGTGTCATTCTCTCTGTACACAATACTCCAGTCTTGAGCTAAAAGCTCCTTTTTAAATGCATCAATAGTTTTCTCTGTTTTTACCCTTCTAAACCAATACTTATTTTCCTCCTCATCTTTTACATATCCATTTTTATACATAACGAAAACTGGAAGGTGATCACTAATGTCATTTATAATTAACCCGCTGACTGTATCATTTTCTATTTCATTTGAGAAAATGTTATCTATCAAGGTGGCACTATGGGTTGTTATTCTACTTGGTTTGGTTATTAGAGGAAACAGACCTATACTGAATAAAGTATCTATAAATTTGTCCGACTTTTTATGTTTATATGGGTTTAACAGATCGATGTTGAGGTCTCCCCCCACAAACATGACTTTATGATTTAATCCTGAAAAGTGCTCCTCCATCCAGTTAGAAAAAACATCTATATCAGAGCCAGGTGTTCTATAAATACAACTTACAATAATATTTTTCTTTTTTTGCCTTGTAATCTCTACAGTAAGGCATTCAAGTGTATCATCCACCACCATTGTCTTATTTTGCATTACTTTATAACTATAGTTGGAGTCTATAAACATAGCTACGCCCCCTCCATGCTTGTTCTTTCTGTTCATACTTATAAATTCATAACCCTCAATAGAAAACTCAAATTCTCTGTCATTATTAATCCAGGTTTCTGTGATTAGAATGACACTGAATGGTGTGGAAAACTGTTTTAAGAAGCTTTTGATGTGGTCAAAGTTTGCATAGAGGCTTCGACTATTGAAGTGGATTACAGTGAATGCCTTAATGTTCTTAAATTTACTATTGTACAGATCCTCTGTGTAATATTGACAGTCATTGGTAGCTCTAGTAAAAAAGTTATTTTCCGGGTCGATGTCGATCTCAGTGTTCTGTAGGTCGTATTGTGAGAATGTAAAATCCTGAGTGTTTGCTTCAGCAATTCTCCTTATTGAAAAGTCCCAGAGAGTTTAAAAATTATGCATCCACGGAAAGAGAATAAAGTAACTCTAATTTGGAAAGCATCGGAAAAAAGCAAGAAATTAATCTTGTGGAAACAGCGGTAGAGTGGTTGCCCCATTTCACGCCGATACTGAACTATTTTGAGGTATCAGTATCGGCATCTACATGTTTAAATAAAACAATACAACAAATAGTAGCATTATTGCCAGTGTCACTGTTTCAGGAGATGGGTGAAAGTATAATAATATTAGTAGGTCTGAGTAAATATCGGAACAACACTATTTAGGATGCAAGCTGTAGACTTCTGTCACAGAGGAGATTGCTATGAAGCTAGTCCGATTCTTTTTGTCAAGTTTTTAATTTTTCCTCCTGCGGGCGAGGGTCAGTGAAAAGTTACACGAGTTGATCCGTATTTTTGTCGGGGAGGAACAGAGTGGCGAGCCGGCGATGCGGAGAGTGGCTAGGTTGATTACCACCAATAATGGACATGAATACTGCAGCACATGTTTCATGATTCTACACATGGTCCAACCTTTGTCATTACTTTTCCAACTTCAAAATGTGTCCAAATGGTGGAAGAAAGAATGGTCTCAAAAAACAAAAAACAAAAGGGCTCTTACTGACACTTCGGTTCAGCAGAACTTTGTTCGGCAGGGCTGCAAGAACTCTCGCTGTGATTGGCTGGACCAACATGGATAGTTTTCAGGCACCGCTCGCGGCAGTAAACCACTTGCTGAAGGATTACAAGGGTTAGGGTTCAAAATGTTTGCAATACTGTGACTGATACATTTTATAATAGTTTTATTTCTGTAATTCCTTGATAGTTTTGGCTGCTGAAAAAGGGGGCGTGGCATTTCGGCAGCAACACGTCTTGTGGAATATGAAATGCCAGAGCCCAGACGAATTTTAGAGTTTTTAGAGTTTGCGCAGTCCTTTCGCCAGGCACAAGATCTGGCCCATAAACAGTAAAACATGGAATGCCAAAAGATGTAGTAAAGTATGGACAGCCATTTAAAAAAAAAAAAAAAAAACAGAATAGGTTTTGTCCATGCGTGCTTAATGCTACAGTTCACGGATTTGTTTCGTAATATATTTTGCCCGTGACCTGAATTGAGTTTCACTCCCTTGACACACAGACAGAGGTTTGTGGGTGGTGAATGATTGCCAAATTGGCAAGGGACGGCCCTGGAGCCACTGTTATAGACGAGAAAACCCGGGGTGAACTGTCAGAAGCAACACAATCCTACACATGTGGGAAGACTTCACTTCAGGAGTCACGGTTTTGTATGCCGTCCCACTGCACACAAAGTGCTTCACAAGGCTGCCCCGTGTCCTGAGGCATTTGGACCAAGCGCGGACCTTATTCAATAATTCAGCATGCACTATAAATTCCCACACAAAAACATACAAGTGAATGTGTCAGCAAAACGACTTCTGCTCGGCCCTCACTTTTCATAAGGGCTCTCCGGTTTGAGGTGAGGGGTTTTCTGAGATTCGGTCGTACATAATTCAGGAATGCGATTGTGGCTTGATTAAATTTTTAGAATAAGCTTTTCCACTCTGCCTGCAGGCAGTTGTCCCTTTTTTGACTGTGTGAAAGCATGGCAGGTCCCTGCGCTAAACTCAAAGCAAAGCACTCACGGTTGCTAGCTCAAAACATCCAACACAGTGAGCTTCAGGTAAACCGATGTAGAAGTACGGGCCCACCTTTAGAAGCCAGTGTGGTGTGTGACAGTGGCTCAGAAAGAGAAGTCGTCCAGGGTGAAGGGGTGTTCAACCTTAAGCCAAGGGGTAGTCGGCTAAAAATGCCATCTTACTTATATTCAAGGCTTGAAATGTGCTTCAATCAAGACAATTAAAATGACAAAAAACCCTCAAAATATGACAAATAAAAAGTCAAAGGCAAGAAAAATCATTCTTGTTCCATTGGCACATTTCAATAATTCAAGTCATTTTTTTCTAGTAGTCGTCCTTCACTAAATCAACCGCTACGGTACCTAGGCCCTAGCAAAGGTCTATCAGTTAAAATACCTCTGGGGCAACTAGATAAAAAAAATATATATATATATAGAAATAAATACAAATTTAAAAAAAGAGTGTGATGTTTGGACCTCTGGTTATTCATTTTGACAGCACTGGTAATCAGATATTTATCCGAAAAGAGGCCAAGACAGCAACGGTTCAGTTCTGCTAAAACCTCTTGTCTGTTCTTTATATTGCCTTGGATTTTTATTGCCTCTTTCAAGATACCCCAGGAACCTTTCATTGCAATAGTCCGACGCTCCTTAGCCACTGCTTTAGTTTCCCCTATGGCTGGCTTAAAGAACTGTGAGTGCCAATCCGCGCCAATTAACTCTTTTATTGTTCACTCGCAATGAACAAAAAAAAAACACTGTCATCATTCTTACACAATCCTGCAGACACGATGAGTCTGTGCTTTGCCCAATGACGGGGTTAAAACTACCGACCTTTGTAATATACGTCGCTTTCGCCCCAATTAAACTTTATTTAGAGGTTGATAAGACTTATATAATTTGACACCATGTGCATTTTTTATCTATTGCACTCAACATATCTTTGAAGAATCCTGTCTATTCAGCCTTCCCGCCTCTGCTGAGTGCTGGCGCCCCCCCCCCTCGTGGCGCAGTCACTTCTGTTTCTTTCTGCACGCCTCGTAAGCTCCACGTCCAGATTCCAACTCTCATTTTTAGCTCCTCATGCCTGCGGTAACAAGCCGCCGGTCTTGTGCAATAGGTGATTTAACCAAAGCGACCCAGTTTTGATGAAAGGGAGGCCGTTTCGCTCTAAAATGATTTGTGTTTTTTTTTCCTTTTTTTTTTCTTCTTCTGCTTTGACAACAGCGTGTTAGGAGATTAGTCGGAGGAGGAAGGACTCAAATACACGTCTAAGGCGGTAATAATCCGCCATGTTCTTTTGACGCCTGTTAGCACCGCGATGAGCAAGATTGTATGGATTTGTTTTTTTCAGCCTCCTCTCTCGCGTCTATTCCCCCCCCCCCCCCCAACAGAAAATGACGGCTGTTTCGAAGTAGAAACCGCAGCTGTCAGTTTGGGCGCTTTTGAAGTACTGCAGATAATGTTTATTTTGTGTGAAATGACGCCGGTGTGGAATCTTCAATATGGTCCTGATGGTTAGACATAAAATGTTTTGGAGATGTACTATAGATCATTGTATACACATCCGGGAGTAGAGTAGTATTATGCAACTTTTTATGTGGAAAAAAAAGTTGATATTTGTGCATATTTGATGAAACGTAAAGGCGCCATGCTGACCACTCATACAGCCACTACAAGTGTGCACAAATATCAACTTTTCTTTCCACATACAAAAGTTGCTTAATGCGCCTTACAGGGCTCGCACTTTTAAAGCTGGACTGAGGCTGTGAGTGTCTGACCTGGCACTACAGGCGCCCCGACATTTACACCACTGTGTCAAAATCCTGTACAATACTTATTTTATTCTCTGATCTTGTTTTTTTACCCTTTTGAGAATAATCGTATCATGTCTCATTTTTGTTATCCTAGATCTTTGCGAGAGTCTCCAACGGAGACGGAACAAAGTCCACGAAAATGCACAGTCTGTCATTCCCAGAATAGTCTCTCATTCCCCTCACATTGTTTGATACTGGACCTCCATCACAGCGAGACGGAATCCTCCTGAAAGACTGTGAATGAATATCAGTGTTACCGATGATCTGCTCCCGCCGAGGTACAAAGTGATCTGCCAAAGCGCTGACAAATTAGAAACGTAATGAGAATCTGGAGGAAGGCGCCACAGAATCTGCGTGCGAGCGAGCAAACCTGATGCTTATCTGAGGCATCATTTACTACAGCGGTGTGAAATCCTGATCTTACCCTGATAACACCGAGCTCCCTGGAATACAGCAGGGTTACAGCTCCAGCTATGGGGAAAAGTCATTATAGGCGTAAGCCGAGAGGTTCACGCGGGTCACTACAGTTAAAAGACATGCAGAATGTACGCAGTCTTAGCTTGTCTAAAGTCATGTGATGAAAAGTGATCATCTTAGATCTTTACATGTGAGATGTAGCTACGGGTATATTATGTTTAACTGGGGTACACGTATTTAATCTGGTGGTATTCTAGACGTTTCATTGGAACGGTTGTCATTCTGTTGCTCAAATCTACAAACGGAGAATTAGGGTTGGCGGGTTATGGATCTGTTGAGAGGCATCCTCCCAACGGGCTCAAAACCTTGTCTGTTAATGCACCACTCAGCATAGGAACATCATCTACAAAATCAGCTGTTAGGGCAGCTGTGTGGGGGTTTGTTGATGGGGAGCTACTGCCCTCTTCAACTGACCGGCTCTACACTCACATATATAATAATAATATTGATGATGATAATTAAACCCAAATTAAAATGATACTGAGGATGGTAATGACAACTGGGAAGTAGCAAGATCTCGGAGTATAATATCTATTAATGTACCTTTTATAACATAAAAGTAACTCTCGGTAATCAAGGGTAAAAATCTGAAAGAAATATATTAAGGATCGCATTTTTTTACTTGTTTTGTACTAGACATCGTACATGAAACGAGATCGTTGTTGTAGTTGTGCTTCGTTTTAATTAATTATATAAACAGTTCATATATTTTTTTTTGTAAGTTTGTAAGATGGTCTGTGCGAATGTAGCTGCTTGAAATGTATCAAATTCTCTTTGGATGAGGTCTCTTTGATGTTTTGTTCCTTCGGTACCATTGTGTGAAATGTACTTTTTTTATTTATTGCACTTTGGGGTGGGGGCTCATAAGCTTTTTTCAGCCCACTCCTTTTGAGCAGAATGTGTACTGCTCAAACAAACAAATAAAACGAAACTAATTATTCTAATCATTATTTACTTTATTTGTCTCCCTGGCTCTGTTCGTCTTTCTCCCTCACTGTGTGTGTGAATGTCTTTGGTTGGAGTCCTCACCAGCAAACCATCGACAATCAAGATTGAGTCTTTGGAATAATGCATTATATGTGTGTGTGTTTGTGTGTGTGTGTGTGTGTGTGGGGACATGTAAACAAGTAGCAACTTTCCTTTCTCTTGGTGCAGCAGCGTTTTTGCCTTTTTCCGTGAACTACATTTGTAGTTTCTGTGTTTTACTAGATACTTTTGTACATTGTTGCTGTGTTTTTGTGACGTTCAGTGGATTTTTACCACAGAGAGTCCACAATGGCCATGAAGGAAACAAACAGCTAGCTTATGAGCTAAAGACATTTGAGCCCGACACATTTCTTCTTCTGAAACAGTTAAGAGGCACCTTGAGCCCCCCCCCCCCCACACCTGCAGCACAGGTACTCGCATACTCCCGTTCAACCTCTACTCCTCGGCAGTTTGTCATAGTACAATAATGGAAGTTATTCTACGGCTCCAGAGAATTTTACTTGTGAATTTTGCTACTTTTCCATTGTTCACAATTCAGCTACAGCTCTGAAGCCGCCAGACACCTCTGCTCCACTGGACCCCACACCGAACCTCTGTGCTTCACCGGCCCCTCAGCCTGATACTCATACCTGCTCCACCGGCCCAGCATTTGGGATTATGATTTCGGTATGTTTCCTAGCTTCTATACGAGCAATCGCTGTTGTTGTTTACTTCTGCAATTTCCGCCGGATGTTTTGGTGGAGGGTAGGCCTCTAACGCCGTTTTATAAAATTACCAAACTGTTACAGCGCAAGGGAAGCAATGCCCTGTTTGTGAACAATGTATTTGCCTATCATGGAACTATTATTATTAATTCAAAACATCTAATTGCCTACTACAGCTGCAGGAGCTGATGGCGTCGCAATTGCTTGTATGCATTTTAATGTGAAATGAGTTGGTTAGGGTATTGGTTCCATATTGTTATCATAAACCAAGTCATTCTTGGTATTGGATCGAATCACTTGTATCGCCCGTTCTCAATCCAAATGCTGCTTCTTTTACTGTTGCCAATTTATTTTTCGTTTCTTATTGTGCGCGGTGAGGCCTCCTAACTCTCTCCTTCTCAAGTTACCAACCAGCATGTAAGCCCCAGACCAGAGACAGAGACATGAGGCGATCAATACGTTTGTTAGTGAACATTCTTCTGCCTATCCATTATTGCTGCTGGGCATAAATGTCTAAAGCAGAGGTCAATCGCAGGGCAGCGCATTGGGGGCAGTTCTACAGATCTTCAGGTTTGGTCTGGAGTAGCCTGCAGAAAGTCTTTACCAGCTTTTGTGCATGTCTTTTTTATTATGGAAAACTGAGCACATTGAACACATAAAACAAATCCACTAACATATTTTGAGTTCTGGTGACCGAAACTGACAGCTAATGACGGCTCTCACCTCAGGGACAGTTTTAAAGCTATAATCAAATACAAAATCTAAAAAAAGTGAACGATAGCAAATAGATCAGTGTCAAAATTGGGCGGACAACCCCGTCTTATACTGTCATCTAAACGAGTTGTATTGGCATCTGGTCGTTGTATTGAAAAGTTGAAGGAGGCTGTTGATGTTTTGACAGTCGGCCATATTGGTGTCTGTTTTGTCTGTGTGACGGCGGTGGGGAGATGGGCCAGTGGCAGAGTGTAGCTCTGCGGAGAGACACTGGCACCTGCTCCGACTGACAAACACACACTTGATAATAGAACACGTGTCCATGCGCTCGAGTGCTTGTGCATGTTGGGGTTTCCAAAGTGTGGGTCAGGGTCGGCACTGAGCAGGGGCTCGCAACATGATTTCTATTGTACGTGTATTCCTAAGGTTTTGTAATGAAAATGGGTATCCTAATTTTTAGATGAGGAAGATTATTAAGACCTACCTGCTCATTAATCACCTCATCAACGGCAGCTTTACCAATCATCCAATCACAGCCCTAGCTCAACCACGTCAACCAATCACCGCAGTGCTCATCCCAGCTTCAGCCATTCCTCTCCCAGGATCCCCTTCTTAAGCTCCCTGGTCAATCACTCGGCCGTTTCCCAGCCATGCTGCGACCGTCCTCCACCTGGCCTCTCCTCGGCGCTGCTTGTCGTCGGCAACTGGCCGCCCCGGGTCTCGTCCTGTCTGGGCTCCGGGGGAAGATTCTGGCCGTCATCCATCATCGCTATGTATTCCATATCGTTACTGCCATCCTATGCCGGTGTCTGAGCCCCAATCATGATTCATGTCCAATAACACCGATATTATTATTACCATCACACAGTCTCTTCAAAGTAGAGACTGCGGAATCCATGGGCCAGGTCCAGTCGACTGAAGAACAGTTTCATATACCAGGCCATCAGACCAAGCTGAACCTCCTGCCTTCCCTGCCCTCCCTGTGCTCTCAACCCTCATTTTTTTTATAAAACTTTCCCAGCACATTCTGTCTCTGAGTCTTTTCAGGTTGAAATAGCATCAGTTTTTAAACATTTAATGGGCAAACGTTAAAGAGTAAAAAATGATCATCAAGGGAATTGAATTTTCATGGCATTGAGTTTTCTGAAAGCGCAGGATCCAGAGTGAATTCAAACTCATGTTGGCGCTTCGATGTGTTCAGTTATCGCTATCTCTTGTATGATGAATTCACTCACTCCTAGTTGTACGCTTGGGTCGGACCATTCATCCATCCATCTTTTAAAAAAAGGGAATTGGTTAACTTCGATTCCCATGTTTAAAAACAAAACAATGTTGTTCGGTCATCTTCTGTCTGGACCACTACAGCTTTGTCATCCATAAGCTATAAGGTAAGGTTCACTCTATTGTCCCCGTAGGGAAATTTGACCCATCCTTCGGCGCCGCTGGGGAAACCCGTCAGGAGCAGTGGGCGACCGCAGTGCGAGCCCTGAATCTTCCTTAATAAAAGCTTTCATATGCAATGCAGGAGACGCACACGGTCCCACGCAGCGGCAGATGGTTCATTACAGTGTAAGCTATTTGTGGGATGATTCTGAAGCTAATTATAGCGCCAGTGAAATGTCTTTACAGGCCGTTACAGGACACGCTCGCTGCACAGCGCGGTGGTGCTATGCTAGCTCTGTTATCTAACTGTCGGGGCGATTATGACTCAACTGCTCATTTGCGTGCACACGTTTCCATCAAAGCTTTCATTACGGAACGAGCAGCGCCGTCCTGGTTCTGATTGTGCGCCTAATTTTGAGGCCCAGTGTGTTTGAGCAATACGGTCAATTGTCGTCAGCATCCAATTCATTTACTAACAAATTACTTCCATTCATTGTCTGTTAAAAAGACACACGGGGCGATAAACATTTGCTAGGATTGACTCTCCCATTCACCGATTCACCCACACACGCGGAGGTTTTAAATGACGCACGATCAAAGTTCTGACTCATGCTTTAGTCAACCTTTGAAAACACGTTATGACGCTTTTTCATGGGATTTAGTGATGGCTAATTCAAAAGTTTCTCCCCTCGCTCTCCATCATAATCAATTTAGATTCTTCTCTCTCTGTGGCTGTAGCTACTGTTAAACGACAGCAGTACCACAATAGGCCACATCCTGGTGTTTTGTAGTAGCAACGTTCGGGCGGATGTCATTGCGTTTAGCTTCACTTCTCGCAATGGCCGCCGGCTGCTCTGCTTTATGACCACGACCCTGGAGGCCGCCCACGCTCCGCCACTGCTGTAGTAGCTCCATCTAGCCGCTAGTCTCCCATTAGGAATCATTACCCTTTAGACACATTAAAAACAACTTTAGCTCGTGCTCCTGTTTACCCTGAGCCCTATGTGCTTTTCTTACTTCTCAATCTCTTTCAAAGCGTATCCCTCCATCGCAGGGCACAGTCAGGCAACCACATCCACCGAAGCTTCACGAGACAACAACACGCAGCGGCCGGGTCTAAATTATTATCTGGAAAAAAAAAACACACAAAAAAACAAAACGATTTAGATCAATTTGGCATTTTCTAACCAACAAAGCATACGGTGGTGATCAATACATGTTTGAAATTATTACTAAATACTTGTAATAATAGTCCTAATACCCCCTGTTTAAGTGTTCCTCGCCACTGAAAACACTATAATAGTGTTTATTTGGTGAAATGTTACACACACGGCTTCAAAGTTAGCGCATTATCCCCTCATGAGATCAGCAGGTGGGTGTGGGGGAGCAACCCTTCTGGGGACAGAGCCGTGGGAAGACATTTTAGTTAGGGGGTGCTGAGGAAAACGCTTTTTCTGTGCATTTTTCCTATTTATTCCTATTGCCTGCCGGTCGCAAACTATCCACCAGGGGGTGCTGCAGCGCCCTCAGCACCCTGGGTTCCCACGGCCTTGGCTGGGGAAGGAGACAGATTGAATATGCAAAATTAAATTTCTTTTGCAAAGGAGCAGCATTATAAAATCGTAAAAATAAAAATCTATCAACTAGAACGCGAGCCCATTTATTTAGAACAACGGCGCCCGTACCTGTCCCATCAGCGCAATCCTTTCCACTTTTGAAAACGACATCCTTTTTAACACGGCAATGTTTTACGGTGGGCTGCTTTGGCGACATCGTTGACAGCCAATCAAAGCCAAGGGAATCAGATAAGTAATGTTAAAAGCTCGTGGGCAGCCATCTGCAGAAAATGTAAATGTAGCTTCTCACGGGGTTGTCAGTCCACTAAAGCAGGCGCGCACGGACGGGACGGAGGAAGGAAACACGGTAATTGATACAATACTATGTCCTGGCGCCTAAATGATGACAGCTTTTAAACAAGAGAAGCGGGGGGGGGGAAGCTCGAGCGTGAAGGCAGTTTCTGTGAAAGGCATAAACAACACTCACTGCTATAAAACGCCTGGCTGCGTTTTAGCATGGCACAGAATTAACAAATGTTTGTGTGTTTTGCCTTGACTCCAAAATGTATTCATAAAGGAGGATCAGCACTGTCCAACACATTTTGACCCCGCACTGCGTTTTGTTTCACTTTACTTGCTGCGTTTTGAACCGGTTGGGGGCACGAGAGAGTTTCATTGTTTGTGTCTGTGATGGAGTCCGGAGAAAATGGCGGCCTTGATAACTTTAGGGAGATCAGATCATTTCGCCGATAGCGTGGCGGAGAAGAAAACAAGATTAAGTGGTGTTTTTAATATGATTTTGTATTGTAAGATAATCGAAGATTGCACAGGGGTTTTGTGCGGAAGAGGGGATGTAGGCGGACTGGGGGCCACGGTGGTTTTGGATGAATGAGAAACTGGGGTGAACTGATGAGGATAACCTGAGATTTTGAGGAGTTATGTTGAAGAAAGTGCCCTGTGGGGGGTGCTCCGGGAGTATGGGTCCGGGGCCCTCTACTAAGGGCTGTCCGTTCCCTGTATGACTGCAGCAGGAGCTTGGTTCGCATTGCCGGCAGTAAGTCAGACCTGTTCCCGGTGCGTGTTGGTCTCCGGCAGGGCTGCCCTTTGTCACCGGTTCTGTTCATTACCTATATGGACAGAATTTCTAGGCGCAGCCAGGGGCCGGAGGGTGTCCGGTTTGGGAACCTCAGAATATCATCTCTGCTCTTTGCAGACGATGTTGTTCTGTTGGCTTCATCAAATCAGGACCTCCAGCGCGCACTGGGGCGGTTTGCAGCCGAGTGTGAAGCGGGCGGGATGAGGATCAGCACCTCCAAATCTGAGGCCATGGTTCTCCACCGGAAAAAGGTGGTTCTCCCGCTTCAGGTCGGTGGGGAGTCCTTGCCCCAAGTGGAGGAGTTCAAGTATCTCGGGGTCATGTTCACGAGTGAGGGACGGATGGAGCGTGAGATCGGTAGACGGATCGGTGCGGCGTCAGCAGTGATGCGGTCGCTGTATCGGACCGTTGTGGTGAAGAGGGAGCTAAGTCAGGGGGCGAAGCTCTCGATTTACCGATCGATCTACGTTCCCACCCTCACCTATGGTCATGAGATTTGGGTAATGACCGAAAGGACAAGATCGCGAATACAAGCGGCCGAAATGAGTTTCCTCCGCAGGGTGGCTGGGCGCACCCTCCGAGATCGGGTGAGGAGCTCAGTTACCCGGGAGGAGCTCGGACTCGAGCCGCTACTCCTCCACGTCGAAAGGAGCCAGCTGAGGTGGCTAGGGCATCTGTTCCGGATGCCTCCTGGTCGCCTCCCTCGGGAGGTGTTCCAGGCATGTCCCACTGGGAAGAGGCCTCGTGGAAGGCCCAGGACACGCTGGTGGGACTATGTCTCCGAGCTGGCCTGGTGTCGTCTCGGGGTCCCCCCAGAACAGCTGGAGGAGGTGTGCGTGGATCGGGAAGTCTGGGCATCTCTGCTGAGACTGCTGCCCCCGCGACCCGGCCCCGGATAAAGCGGAAGAAAATGGATGGATGGATGGAAAGTTCTGCGCCATCAAACTGTTCCCGTCATTAACACAGTTCCTAGGCTTCTGTTTTGGGTTGTGGGCTGAAATTCAGCTCCCACGGCGGGTCGCCGGCCACATATAATGTAAACAGGAAAATACTATAAACATTTTTATAGTAATATAATGATAATGAGCTGGGATTTGGTCAAACCCCCAACTCAATAACAATGGCTTACGCTTGTATGGTACTTTACAAGCCTGTGTCACAAGTTTCTCAAAGTGCTACATAGTAGTAATTATTCATTGACTCCACACTCGGTGGCGGTAAGCTGTTATTGAAGCCACAGCCGCCCTGGGGCAGACTGTTCATTTACCACGTGGCTACGTGTTGTTTATATCCTGGTCTCTTATATCAGTGCCCTCTGCTGGACACCTGTGAAAATCTTTCCTTTTTTTCCCCTTCTATTTAAGCTGCCCCCTAGTGGCTGGAATGAGCATTCTGGTTATTCTTTAAAAATGCATAACTCCGCACAGGAATGGGAGACTTACTTTTTGTTTAGTTTATACATACTCTGGAATTTATGCTCTACAGGGCAGGGGGTCCGCGGGCCGCATGTTTGACACCCTTTGTTTAGGTTATCTTCTGTCTGTAAAGTGATAAAAAAGGTCATAAAGACAGTAACTTTTCTCTGACTAACAGAAATTATTCTCATAAAAATAGCAACTTACTTAGGTTACTTTATTTGTACCCGTAGGTAAATGTGTCTATTAAAAATTATACAAGGATAAAACACCACATACATGTTTATATATACAACTTGTAAGTGCTCCAGCTACTAACAGGAAGTGCCTAAAGATACAACAGAAATGTGAGCCACTGGACAGTAACAAAGATAAGAAGCCGTGTCAGGGGCGATTAGATCCCTACTTGTTCATCAAGGAAAAGGCAGCAGGAACAAAGCTTTTACAAACACGATTCGCATGGCTTATTGGCATTATAATCCTACGCCCAGATGGAAGCAATGGAAACTCTGAATGCAAAGGATGTGCAGTGTCTTAAGATGCTTTGTGCAGAGACTTGCCAGATGTACCGTAATTCATGTATTTGTACGATATTTTCTTTACTTCTGAAACTGATAATGTTTAAATTCAGGCTGAAAACTGTAATAACTAAAAGTATTTTATTAGCAATATTTGATTTTGATCCCAAATAATATGACCAAAATAACACCTTTCTTTCTCTGTAAAGCACGTTGTTGTTTTGTAAGCATTGGAGTCTGAAAATGCCCTCGTTAGCGTATTTATAAGCAAGTAAAGCACTATATTGAAATTTCAGATTTGCAAAAGCGCCACCCTTTGGCAACAAACAAACAAAAAAAAAGTCCGCTTTATATCCTCTCGCAATAGAGACCAAACCCGTCCGGAGAGGCGATATATGAGGGACAGCTTTTGTTCCGTGCAGCAGCTCCCACAGACCCGTCCACTGCGGAGGTTTCATCACAGACGGGCCCGAGATGAGAGGGAGACTGGTTTTTACATCTGAACATCACACACACAGGCGGACCGCTGCATTTGAGAGGAGTGTGAAATGTGATCACGCGAGGATTAGAAAAATGAAAAGAAATCCATAGCTTTTATCCTGAAACTGACGCGGATTAAAGGGTACATTGCAATTTTTTTTTTTTTTTGCTTCTCATAAGTCCACTAAATCACATCTGGACATTTTTAGACACAATGGGCAAAACGTTTTGAAAATCCTAAAAAAACAATTGTGACACACTGCAGTACACAGGTGTTGAAAGTTGCACAGTCACACCATATCTTGTTAAATTGGACCAGAGTCTGTCATTCTTTGCCTTTCATCACCTGTGCAACCTCCAAAATTGGATGGTTTTCAAAATGCCGGCCATCTAAAGCTGGGCTTACACTTGAACGTGCTAAAATAGTCAACTCGCACATTATGAGACGTGAGGAGAGCCGAGCCCACAGGCTAGCAGACGAAGTAGCCAAGCTTAAAGTAGAGCCAGTAGCCATTCAACTTTTGTGTCTGTGGTTGAATGATCATCAGCGATTATCTTCTGTTCATAAAAACCTTTTCAGTCGTGCGTATGTCGTGAGCAGCTAATCGCAGCTAATCGCAGCTAATCGCAGCTAATCGCAGCTAATCGCAGCTAATCGCAGCTAATCGCAGCTAATCGCAGCTAATCGCAGCTAATCGCAGCTAATCGCAGCTCGTTGACCCCACTGTACACTGCACATACAGAGACGCACGGGGAGGCTGAAAGATTGAACGATTTCAACATTGTCGTGCGTTCAAAATTTGTGCCAAACTCTAAAATTTTCCAGCTGTGTCAATTTAATGCACCCGTGGACACTTCTTTGGCAACGAAAGTAGACGCGGACAGAAACGTTTAGAATGACCAAAAATACGATCATGGGACACAACTGCCATCCGGGGCAGACGGATTCTGGGTGAGCGCCCTTGCAGTGCAAAAGCTTTGTGGCACTGATTAAAGAAAGTGCCGTATTTCAGGTTCAAATGACCTATCGGACAGAGGAGCTGAGCTCGGCCCTGCGGTCCAGGTACACAGACTGGATAACCATCTGGGGGTAGGAAGATTTAAGGATGGCTTTGGGCTTGTGAGAGGACACAACCTGCCTCGCGGCCACAGGTGTCGGGAGCAAATTAAAGTAGCCGCCCTGCAGGAATCTTTAACTTGCCCTGGCGGGAGCCGAGACGGGCATTGGCAGCGAGGGTGTGACAGGACCTGCAGCGTCAAAGCCCGTAGAGGCGCACAGAGAAGAGCTGCGATGGAACGGTGGAGCCGAAGAGGAGGCCACACCCATGGATGAGCGGGGCTGAGGCAGCAGCGGCGGCCAAGAGGCCTGAAGCAGCAACGGGAACAGGAGAAGGCCCGGGCCAGACGGGAGGCACAGAAGAAAGGACGGCTCCTACGGCATTTTGGGAGGATATGCCGTCTTTCCGCTCAGGAGAACGGCTGGTGCAGAGTGGAGAGGAGATGGGGTGGAATCCCTGTACGGCAGGAGGGCAGTGAGCTGAGAGAGCTGGAAGGGCTGAGGCCGGGGCCGGGCGAGATCCCCCTGCACTCCAGCACGGGGAGCAGGGATCATAAGCGCTCGTGCATGCAGTGTGCACGGTGAAGGGGTTTGATGTCTTCGTCAGAGGGACCCGGTCTGATCATCTGAATCAAAGTCGGACATGTCAAAAATGCTTGTCAGGTGGCGAGGTCGCAATACAGCTGAAAACGTTGGGCCTTACCAGGGGAATCCTGAGTGATGATTGGCTGGGGGGCGGAGGCTGCTGCCGAGCAGGTGTAGCTGGAGACGGGGTGATGAATGGAGCACCATGAGTTTAAGCTTAAGCATCATTTTTGATAGCTCTGTTCTTACCTGGACCAATTAAAGAGGATGTTCAAGAAAATGCAACTTGAAAAATAGTTTATATGGGAAGATAACAAAAAATCCATCCATCCATCTTCTTCCACTTGTCCGTTGCCGGGTCGTGGGGGCAGCTGTTGGAGCTGCACCAGCCCCTATGGCTCCTCCTGCAGGTGGTGGGTCCACAGAAGGACGGCCTCATGGTTCTAACCGGGCCTGTTGGTCTCTCATAAGGGGCTTCTGAACCGCTCTTTGTCTGACCCGTCACCCAGGACCTGTTTGCCCTGGGAGACCCTACCAGGGGCACGAAGCCCCCGGCCTTCAGAGCTCCAAGATCATTTGGGTGCTCAAACCCCTCCACCACGTTAAGGTGGTGGCTCCAGAACGACAACATAAAATATAATTTATAATTGATTGATTTGGAACTACTGACAGGTGAGTTGTAGATTGTTATATGGGTCACTGTCGCTTGGTCGTCTGTTCTACTTTAAAACTATTATAAAGGGGCTTGTGGATTATGTCAATGTCTTCATCATGCTCCTTTCTTGTGTAATGTTCATACTGTATTAATGTAAAACCTTGCAAAGAAAAATATGAATAGAATAAAAGTAAAACTTTTTGAGAGCAACTTTATTGCAATGTGCTTTACATGTGGTAGACTTGTCAAAAGTTGTAGGTCTGCTGATTTTTGGGGACCACAGCAGGAAAAGTAGGGGCCCCCTTACTTACGACATCAAAGGTCACCTCTATCTCCATCTTTCACACACAATCCATCTGTCACACTCCCTCTTTTTCCGAGTCTCTCTCTTTCTCTCATCTTTGTTCCTTTTCCTCAGGAGCTGATCACTCTTTAGGAATATTCATGGGCTTTGAGTGAACACAGATTCTTTTAAAGCCGTCGCCATCGAGAGCCGCGGCTATAATTGATATGCTAATGTGGCAGGATTTGGTCGCCGGTCGGTCCTCCTCAAGAAATCCATGTTTGAAGAGATCTGCGCAGAGGTGAGGGGCGGTTGTCAGAAACGCTGCCCACGAATGCGGACACTTTTGATCCAAAAAACAGACACGTTGCCCATCTGATCACAAGGTGGGGATGCAGCTGAAGCACGCTGTTATGGTGATGCTAATTCGATTTCAAAATGAGCACATTTGTCCATTGGATTATTTCAGCTCTATAGCATAATGTTGTTGCATAAGGCAATTTGACAGAACTGTATTTGATGGTAAGTTTTTGCACTCCTGCACTTGTTGGATGAAGTGTGCCTCCTGCTGGCGTTTGGTATAACTGCGTTTTGTAAAATCAAATCTACGGATATATTTTAGACATATAGTGCACAAAATACCAAGCCTGAATAAATAAAAATATACAGGTGAATATCGTAATTCGTCTTAAAATGTGAAACTATATGATATAGACTCATATGCCAAGCCTTTGTTTGTTATAATTTTGATTATGGCACATGTCCATTTTCAAAATATTATAATTTTATGAGATTTTTATTTTTTTTAAATGCAACAAAAAAGTGTTAAGAAAAGCGGCAAAAGAGCGGCAGAAACGTGCTGGAAAAGCAACAATTACACAATAAAAAAAAGCAACAAAAATGTGATGAAAAACGGACGAAAACAAGACAAAGAGGTGTCAGAAAAGGAATGAAAAAAGCAAAACAAAAACACGATCAAACATGACACAAAAATGACGAAAAACAAGAGACAAAAACGTTTCAAAAATGCGGCGACAGCGCAGCGATCAGTTTTTCCGGCCTTAGCTTTCAAATGAGCCGTTACACTGGCCAAGAAGCTTTTTGATTTTGGTAAAGCAGAACTTGGGAAAATGTACACAGTTCAAGCGAGGATTAAGAGGTTTAATTATTTATTTGATCTAGTTCATATTCTGACTTGATTTTGGAATTAAAAGATCAATAAATAAGGCAATGAATTTGATTCTTTTTGAGGAAAGGGCATTTGATGTAACCATTTTCCCGGATGAATCTATGAAGAGACGTTGAATCATGTACTTACTATAGTGTGAAGGAGGAAATGTATTTGTATTCTGTGTTAAAGTTTGTGTGAGCTAACTGGCTTGAAATGGGGGGAAAAGCACTTTCCGTTCCGCTTTAAGTAAGAAAACCTTGGATCGCTAATTGGACCACTTCATTAACTTACAGAAGGCAAAGACAACTCACCCACTCACTGACAGCGGCACTAAATATATCCCCCTCGTCCGCAGTCCACCATACTTAACTTGACATGTAGCGCTTTATTGCGGATATAAACAAATTGACTCGCGGGAATTGTAGCGCGCCTTTCTATGCTCGTTGAAATATGATGGGGGGGAGATACCGGCAGAGGGAGAGGGCCTTTTCTTAAGTAACTAGTGCATAAAGTAGGTCATGAATTTCAAAAAGTGCAGATTACCATTTCCACTCTGAATCGCATTAATCAAGCTATCCGCCATGGCGTCCCACCAGAGGAAACAATGACGAAGGTGCACGTTACTGTGGAATTAATCTATTAATCAAAATGGGAAATGTGCAGGCGCGGTGATGGCTTCCGTGGGGCTTTACTAATAAGGGAAGACTCTACACCAGCCGCTATGCAATTTTATACTACTAGTGCTACTGCTGCTACTGTGGTGATTTTACTTTTAGGAGGACGTTTAATAACACAATGCACAACAACAATTTACTGATTCAGTATGTGCGTGTAGTAATACCAGATGAAAAGGTTTGGATTCATGGTTAGAGATGCACTGATGCGATACTGGAAAAATACTATATCGACTATCGGTTGCAAATATCCGATACTGAACCGATACCTTATTTCATCAACTAAATCTAATTGAATACATTTTCTGTATGTCATTGTTAAGCTCAGAACCTGGAGAATTCAACAGCTGAGTCCATTTTAACCTCGGCAAATGTATTTTTGATCGCCACAGAAAATGCCACGGCTAGCAACAGCATGCTAAAGCTAGCAGTAGCATGCTAACAAGAGCTAATCAAGGCTGGGTCAATAATAATAATAATGCATCAGTTTTATATAGCGCTTTTCTAGAACACTAAAAGGCGCTTTACATTGCATTGTACGTTCACTCCATACTCGGTGGTGGTACCCCAGGGCCAGCGAGGCAACCAGTCTGCGCCACCAACCATTCAATCACTACATTCGCCCAGGCTTCCTGGTGTTACTAAACGGTCTCCCAGCCAAGTACCGACCAGGCCCTTCCTGCTTAGCTTCCAAGATCTGTCGGGATTGGGCAGAGCAAAGGCGGTATGGCCACAAAATAAGATAGAAATACCTAAAGAATAAAATACAATAATAAAATTGGCCACTGCTGAAGTAGCCCATTGTTTGTATTTAAGTTTATAAAATGCTGCACAAACATATTGCACAAGTTGTAATAATCAGATCACTTTATTCATGTAAACTGAATAGCCTGTCAAGCCAAGAATTGTGTAGAAATAACCTTTTTAATATATATAATTGTTTATTGATCTGTTTACATCAAGAAAATATTTTATGGATCTTAAAATGGAGAAAAGAGGAACATTCACTTTTTCTCTCAGATAAAGAGACTTTAAAAAAAATCTCTTGGTATCACTTAATATGGGATATTGGCAGATAGTCAAACCCCCATTATCGGTATTGGAAGCAGAAAAGCTGTATCTCTAGTTATGGTTACAATTTGCAAAATGAAGCCTAACAAGACAAACGCTGTAGTTGTGAATCAGCTGTACATTGGCTGCGTCAGTTCCATCAAAGATGATATTCATGCATCCAGCCTGTGAATATGAACTGGGCAATCAGAGCCTTAAAAAACCTGTTCAATGTGAATCTTCGTCTTGGTGAGATTTAAATTGAGACACTCAGCTTTTGTCGTGATATTCCTGAACTTGACTATCAACTTATCTGGATAGTTGTCGAACTCGATTCTTAACAGCTGCGTACCCAATAGAACATAGAATATGCAGCAAACCAGGAAGACATTCGGCGGTGGTTTTAAAGATGCAAGTCATGGAACGTGTTGCTTTATTCGTATTCCGTGAACTCCGTGCAGTCGCCTCAGGCCATATCGCCACAGGAGACTGTTTTTTTTCCCGCGCTGGTGTTAGGCAATATAACCAGCAGCAAAACCACTAGCAATCCATGAAGTGTGGAGATAGAAGTCCTTCCCACACACCAAACCATGGGTCAGATGGATTTTTAGGACAAATGGATGTTGCAGGTAATACTGTATCGTAAAGAAAAAAAATCAAATATGACAAACATCTTCAGACAAGTCAAGCAAGCACCAGCTACTAAATAAACTGAATCTTCTCCTACTTCTTGTAGATCTAGCGCTTCTCCTTGGAAGCACCGTGAGGTAGGAGCCACGCGTGTGGTTGTTATTAAAGCGTTCACGTGCATTGCCTGGGAAGAGAGCGCTGTTATCTGCGAGATAAGACAGAGTGGAAATGAGCAGAGGAGGTGGCGGTGGCAGCGCGGTGAGGAGGAAGATGATTTAGACACAGAATCCTGGAGGAGAGAGCGGTCTGTCAGGCCATTCTCAGCTTAAATTACAGAAGGGTTTGAACGCTGGGGAGGTGTCTCTGTTTTGGTGGGAGAAAAGATGTTTTATTATCAGCCCAGTCAAACGGATCAGTACAAAAACCCAATGAAGAATGAGCAGAAAGGTGAACGCGCTATATAGATGTGGGTTGAGTGCCAAAATATTCTTTCAAATACAGTAATTCTACTCAAGTGGAGGTTAAAAGCCGTCTTACGAAAAAAAAATACCCACATTTAAGTACTATAACAAAGCGCAAAAATTTATATGTCAGCGTTAATGTAACATACGATACGTTTTCCCCATAACAGACAAGACAAAACATTAAAAATATATCACTTTTTTCTATATGTTGCGGTTTCTTATGCTCATCAATATCTCAATAATGACCATTTGGCGAAACAACACCAATCAGAGAGAAATGAGAACACTGAATATCCAGGGAACAACACAGGGATAATCATTGTGTGCAGTATAAGGTTACACTTTTAGTAACTTTTGCTATACCTTTGTCACTAAGGCAAGTTTCCACTAACTTTCTCTGTGTGGAAAAGTGTCCACATCTTTGCGGAACTCATACCGAGTGGGTGGCGAGCTGTCGATCAAACCCCCGCGGCCACGTCACATGAGGTCTAATATCAGTCTCTAATGTCAGTGTTAAGGCTGTAATTATCCAAATGACCAGTGTTCACGGTAATCTGGCAACACCTTTACACTGGTAGACCTAGAATTACCTTTGCAATGTTGTTGGATGTGGGTAAATCCTGTCATCTTGAAACATAAGCCATTGATAGAATATACTGGTCATTCAGTATTTGCAACAACGGTCTCTGGTCGGGGACTCACTTTGGGAAAACAAACGATGCACCTTTTGTCTGGTAAACGTTAGCCTTCAATGGACCGGTTCCCCACAGTGACCCTGTGGGCCCCCAACAAATCCACCTTCTGCTGGGTGGCCCGCGCCGCTCTGCTCCAGTGCAGAGAAGTAGAATGAATCAATATAAAGCTTTCTATTCCACTGCAATTTTTATAGGCTCCAAAGAAAAAGTATTAGGCCATTAGTGTTTATTTAATAAAGTAAAAACGTATAATTATATACGTTATAGCACACTCCAGAACAGTACGTGGCACTGCTGTACTTTCAACACCGCCGTCTCAAGAGGGAAGTTTTTCCCCGTCATCTTGTCGTACAGGAGGTGAATTCAGGAGCGATTTTCTGTGTTCCTGAAGCCATAAAGTATAAAGTATTATTTTAACACTTATTTAAAACGGTATGTTTTTTTTCTCTCTCTCTCACTTCCTTACACGACACTATTCATTGCTCCAGTCTCTACTGTGACTCTGCTGCATCCTTCGAAGGCTATATTTTAAGGCGGCCACGTCACATTCGGCGCAACTAGTTCCGTCTCAATTCGTGTAATCCGAAGGTTACCATGGCAACTAGTGGTCAAACTATGAAACTGCAATTGTACACGCACAAATGGTTAAAAATATTAATACTTATGGTTATACAGTTGTTTTTATCTTGGTTGTCTTGTCACATGACCTTAGTGTGAAAGCGTGGTAACAGAATGCATTGGGAGTCTGATGGAAAGTACGGACATTCTGCACCATGTTCACGAGGCAAAAATGGTAAATATGTTTGTTTGTAATGGCACATTACAATGTTTAAAGTGAAAATGTCGATCCAAGAGCGAGACCGTATTGTTCAGTTTTGTTATTACGAAGCCTAGATGTAAATTCAATCTGGAAGACTAATTTCAGTGTCACTTACCTCCAGCCAATGATCACGTCTGCCAGGGTCACACCTCCACCTCAGCCTATCGGCGCAGAGCCACACCTTCGTCACAGCCAATCATTCCTAGCTGTGCTGTGACCCACCTCCATCCCTTCACCGGTCTCCCATACCACCACCAGCGTCCACGCCAACCTACCCATCCATACTAACTTTAATTCATATATCAATGTCTACTGCCAGGGTCTGATTGTCAAATATATATATATAAGTTACCAAGACATCAGTGTGGGAGCTTTGTGTCTTGTGTAAAACAGGTACACCCATAACCAAAATGTTTTGACTTTGGTGGTGTCTCACAAGGGTCAAGGCTGAATAACTTTTCTGTTTTCAATGCACAAACACTATCCTTCCTTATAAAACACCAAATACAGTGCTAGTTATTTTCTGTGCAGGCCTTATGAAACGCTCAGTTGAAAAGTAAGAGTTCAAGATTACGGTGATTGTTCCCCCTTCTCTGCAGTAGAGGAGGACTAACAAACTTCAAACTTCTAACTATAGACATTGGATTGCCAGAAAGATGCTCCTAAACCTTTGTCAAATGTCTCGGTAAAGACAGTCTTATTCAGGCGCACACGGGGGGCAGCCTGGAAGTGCAGCCAAAGGGCAAGAGAATAACGTTTTTTCCCAAAGGCTGCTTGGCTGCACCGGGCATCCTGCTGAGAAAGTTGCTGTAATTGTGCAAAATTGTGATAATTTAAAGTGCATAATGCAATTTTATATCATTGACATTTGACAAGACACCATTTACAAAGTTACACAGTAGATTTTTTTTTATTTTGATTTTGCGTAACTGACCATATGTGGAGAATGGACACACACTCTGCGCGTACTGTGTAATATCCAACACTGTGTCCTAATGTGGATGTACGTCGTGCTTTGCTTTACTGTAATTTCTAATTTCAACGTCTGCGCAAAGGTACCGAAGAAAATTCCTGTTTGTGAACCTGTTCATAACAATGGCCCATCCATCCATCCATTTTCTTCCACTTGTCCGTTGCCGGGTCGTGGGGGCAGCTGTTGGATCTGCACCAGCCCCGATGGCTCCTCCTGCAGGTGGTGGGTCCACAGAAGGACGGCCTCATGGTTCTAACCGGGCCTGTTGGTCTCTCATAAGGGGCTTCTGAACCGCTCTTTGTCTGACCCGTCACCTAGGACCTGTCTGCCATGGGAGACCCTACCAGGGGCACGAAGCCCCCGACAACAGAGCTCCCAGGATCATTCGGGAGCTCAAACCCCTCCACCACGTTAAGGTGGCGGCTCCAGGAGGGGATAACAATGGCATAACACCTATTCTGATTCTGATTACATCCAGCCCATGTACAGCCCCCGTTCAACCCACTTATGTACTTCACTGAGCTACAGCCTACGTTTAGAAACACAAGATCTTCCATAGTCCCTCCTCCCAATGGATGTTTATTTATTTTTTTACATCATTCATATCTAATTAAATGTGACTGTCTCCTGTCTGAAATAAATGTGCCACACAAGAAGAAGAAAAAAATTGAGTAGGGTAAATTTTCAGTCTGAATAGTTTGTTTTGAATAGTCATGGTCTGTGAACCTTGGTAAGAATATTCTGCTGACAGTGTTTATCCCCAACAAAGAGATTTTCCTTCACCATCTGAGTGTAAATAACACGGCACTGCTCTTTACATAACTGCAACAGTACTGTTCAGTTTGGATACAAGATCAAACGTAAGGTTGTGCCAATAATCGGAGAGTCTTTGCTCTTCAAGTAATACGTTACGCCGTTTATAATTTGTAGCTGGTGTCCCGCTCTCGTTCGGAGGTCATTGATCACCCCGACAGTCGGCGATGAGGGGCAGGACACATTCAGCACATGACTCCCGTCCCGACGCTAACAAGCAACTAAACACATGCTCCCCTCTGCAATCTCACCCCCGTTTCATCGGCCTCCAGATAGCATTGATCTGAGCGTGTGGGGCGGCCATGTTCCCACCAGAGACAAGCCACAGACGGGACTGTTTAGAGAGAGAAGGGAGTGTGAGGAAGAGGGATAGGGACAGAGAGAGAAACATTGAGCAAGTGATAGGAAGAGAAGACAAAGAGATAAAGAAAGAGTGATTAAGATGAAAACACAGAGGAAAGCTAGGAGCATAATAGACAAAGAAACAAGGATAGAACAGGGAGTGATTGAAAGACAAAGAAAGAAAAGGATGAAGCGAAAGAGAGAGAAACAGAAAGATGGAGGCAGCAGTGTCGCTCCAAGCACATTGTTGTTATATTATAAACGCAGTTGACAAAATAACGGCCTTGTATCCGTTTACGATGATGAGGAAAACGAGTGAAAGGAATGTGTGGCAATCCGGCCAACGCAAGGAGCGACGCCCGGGTGTGAAGTTTAAATGCCCTAAGAAAAGAAAGACGCAGAGAAAAAAACTCAAAGGTATACGCCGAGAGAATGGAAGAGAGTGAAAGAAAAAGAGACTGCGGGGAAATACAGAGACAATTGTAGAGGAATAGAGTAGGAAAAAGAGAGTGATAGAGAGGAAAAGTAAGAGACACAGAAAGAAATGAGACAGAAACAGCGATGGAAAGAAAGCAGAATGAGAGAGAAACACTGGAGGGAGAGATGGAGGCAGAGAGAGGCACGTGGCCTGGGAACACCTAATGTTCAGGACAAAGCCCGCTCCGAGGCTGTTAAATGACGCTAATGACGGAAACAGGGAGCTCCGCACACACTCGTAATCAGCTGGTTTAGCCGGACACCGCAGACCAAACAAACCGAGCGAGGTGAGACGAGGCTACGAGGCATGTTTCCTGAATCGCATGAACGTTGTTTTTCGGAGCTGGGTGGCCGGTAGAGTTTGGATTGTAGACCCTGAGTCGGTCCCGTGCCCGGGTAAATCGGATGGTTAAATGTGGAACGACTTCCAGCAGCGGTCATTTCAAAGTCGTCAGTACTTGGCTGCCTTTCATGCATAGTTTCAGAATGGGCTTAATGACGAAACAAACAAAAGACACTGGGCGAATTCTGTTTGAAATGACCGATCGTGCAACCGATAATAATAACACGGTGAAGAAGACACGAGTTCGCTAGAGGTCGGGTCAATTAGGAAAGAATTCCTTTTGCAGTGATGAATCGTTCTAAAGGTGTTTACTTGTTTTACATTTGGAACGGCAGAGGGAGGGATACCCGCTGCAGAGTTACCCAACCTTCAGCAGCGATAGTTAAAAAAGCGCTCCCAAAAAGAGTCAAAGAGACAAAGTGTTTCCCAACCAGGGCATTGGGAAACCCTGGGGGTACGTGAGCAGGGGGTACCTGGAATTATTTCAGATTCAAAAGGAAAGTGAAACTGAGTATAATTTCCATATCAATTTTAAAATAAATGTTTTCAGTAAAAGGGTTGATTCTGAGAGTAATTGTTTTGAACACAACACACTAGTCAATACTGAATAATTTAGCTTAGCTGGTCACTTTGTAATAATACTGACAAGATCCTGCAGGTAGGGGGTACTCGGAGTATAAATGAATGACTCAAGGGGTACGCGAGACAAAAAAAAAAAGATTTGGAACCACTGAAATAGACAACGTATCATCACAGGTAAGACTTTCATCTATGTCCCATCTTCTTGGATTAAGTCCTAGTTCATAATAATAATAATAATAATAATAATAATAATAATGGATCGGTTTTATATAGCGCTTTTCTGGACACTCAAAGACACTTTACATTGTATTATTCATTCACTCCTTGGTGGTAGTAAGCTACTATTCTAGCCATAGCTGCCCTGGGGTAGACTGACGGAAGCGAGGCAACCAGTCTGCGCCATCGGCCCCTCCGACCACCACCAACCACTCACTCACTCACTACATTCCATCCTTCCTGGTGTTCCCAAACGGTCTCCCATCCAAGTACCGACCAGGCCCTTCCCTTAGCTTCCAAGGTCTGACGTGGTTGGGCAGAGCAAAGGCGGTATGACCACAAATATATATCCATCCATTTTCTCCCCCTTGTCCGTTGCCGGGTCGTGGGGGCAGCTGTTGGAGCTGCCCAAATCACATAGCACCAGGCTCCTATGGCTCCTCCTGCAGGTGGTGGGTCCACAGGAGGCACAAATATATATTATATATATATTTTTACCAACCTGCTCAGGGACTGTGGGTGCAAATCAGCATATGTATTTGCTATGGCACATTTAGACTAATGTGCATTGTCCCTGATGCAAATGTGGCATAGAAATAATGTGACAAAAACGTGACAAATGTGATGTTGAAAAAGTGACAATAATGTGACAAAATTGAGACAATAATAATAAAAAAATAAATTTAAAAAAAGATATGTCATAGTGTTGTCAATATGTGGTACTTTTAGACTCATTTGCGTTTGTCTCATACGGCACAGTTCGACACAATCATTAGCTCAGCACTGACAGTCTTCAAATTCTCATTACTCGACAATACAAACTTTAAACTTCAGAGGCCCCCCCCCCCCCGCTTCCTCCTCACACTGTAACCTTTGCTCTCGCGGGACGCTCGGATCACAGCCCCTCTTTTGTCTGTTCACCGAGCGCTCGGGTCTCTCTAAGCACCAAACGCTCGGCCCGTTTGGAGATGACAGCTGTATAAATAAATCTCTCCTCGGGGACTTAAAGGCGCTCTGGGCTCGTCTCAGTGAAGAATGAGCGTGTGATGTTCTCGGGGCTGTGTTCTCCAGATCCGAACGCCTCTCTCTCTCAAATGTCAAAGGAAGGCGGCGTGGGATATTTCGGGACATTAGCGATGACATTAACGCTAATGATGTCGGAAAGACGGCGTCAGAAATCACTTCCCGAGCGCGTCTGTCTTCGTGTCGCTCGTTCTGATGATGAAAGTCGCCAAATATTTGACTCTGTGTGCGGCGTTAAACTATTAATAGTTTTTCTTTCGAGGCACAAGATGAACGTTTAGCTTGTTTGCGATCAACCGCCATTAGCCGCAGCTATTTGGTTGTTGTTTAGTAATGTGGCCATAAGAAGGACATAAAGTGAAATAAACGTTAATAGACTTCAGATTTTGAGGAGACGGCGACTTCTCAGGCTTTCATCCCCGAAAAGATAGAAGGAATGATGAAGCGGTGAGATATGGGTAGGTGGGAGGATCACGAAAATGGCATTTGTTGGACAGAGAACAGAAAGAGTCTACGGGACTGAAGCTAACGCACTTATCTTCATGCAGTGCCGGGGATTTCCCACACTTTTTGGGCTCAGGAGTCGCCAACCGAACAGAAAATCTCTAGAAACCCTGGACGTCCTCCACGCCCGGTCAATGTGACAATCGAACATGCGTAAATGAAATGTTAAGGGGTCGTTTATCTAGACAGGGGCTAAATAGCGAGCTCAGAAATAAGATATGCTATTTTGTGGGCACGCTGCAGCGAATATATCATTTGAAATTGCCTGTATTATATCTTCAATGAAGGTACTTGAGTCACCTTCTGTACTCAGTAGTTGAGGAGATTGGAGTAAAGTGACGGGAGATTAAATCTGAGCCCACCATTCCGGTTCATGGAGGGCTCAGATTTAATCTCCCGTCACTTTACTCAAATCTCCTTCGGGGGAAACCGACAGGGCACGGCCAGTCCAAGGAGACGGCACCTCAGCTAACGAAAGGTTAGGTGTTTACCCACAGGTGAGAGTAGAGAGGAGGAGCCGGGCCTACCCTAAATCCTCCCCATTGGCCTATATATTCAGCTGGGGGCTGAGCGGGACTTTTGTCCCTGACGAAGCCTTTTGGATGAGAGGCGAAACGTTCAAAGACCTCAACTACTGAGTACAGAAGATGAATCAAGTACCTTCATTGAAGATGTACAACTCCTGTACGGCTGAGAACGTACACAGACATCTGCCTGTATTGTAGTAATTGGGACCCAAATCTGATATGTAAATGAGAGAGTGCTGCGTGAGTAAAACATTGTCTCGGCTGCACGTGCTACTCTGCTTGTTAAATTAAAAGTGGTGCACTATTCTGGTGATTTTAATATTACAATAGTTGTTTCCTCATATATACGAATTTATGAATACTTTATATCATAACAATTTAGAATAGAATAGAAGAGAAGAGAAAAACTGTATTGTCTACAATGCACAATGATGGCAAAAATTCGCCTTTGGCTTGCTCACACATTGAACCATCGAAAAACATAATCAAATACATTATAGTCCATTATAAAATCAGTTCATTGCAGACACAGCAGCAGCAGTTTCACTTCATCAAAAGAAAAGGAACGGAACAGGGTTACACCCCAGGGTTTACAGCTTTCTACCAGTGACTCTACTGAAAAAGGCTGCAGCGAGTAGTTGGAAAAAAACGTAATCCATCTGTTTAAGAAAATATTTTACATTTAAACCCGCCTGATCAGGGAGTTAGAGACGGCAAATGTGATGTACGTTGTGTTTCACCCACACAGCTCTTACACATATTTTTACTAGACGGTCTTGGCTTTCAAATGAGGTATCACGCTGGCCCACAGGCTGTAAGCATTCCAGTCAATACGCGTTGAGATTTAGATATGAATAATTGCTAACCCTGAACCTAACCCTAAGCTGGCAGATAACAGGTGAATACTGCTGGCCGAGTTAAATTGTTTGGTAATCACATGCTAATTTGTTTGCTAACGCTAAGTGGTTCCGCATCTGATATCTTATCTTATTTGGACCTCATTGGATTTGAATATATTCCGTTTCCCTCATGCAACAAAGGATAATAATGGATCATTATTCCATCCATTCTCCTCCTTCATTTACACTACAAACTACACGCTTCGTCCAGCCCACGGTATGCAGTGACAAAATGCAGCGAAAGAACAACAAGAGTGTATACGGGGGATATTTATAGCCAATTACTGTGTCTCTGCTCTGCTCTCCGTCACGCCTGCCTTCTGCTTCATAAACCAGTGGCACTGAGGTGATGGAGAGCTGTGGGACTCCGTCATTATCACCGTCATTAGGCGTTTGCGGCATGGACGCCCGTTTGATCACGCAGAGACAAACAGGGAACAAAGGAGAGGAAAGGACTTAAGGGTGAGAGGAGAGATGTCCAATTACCCGACGTGCAGTGGTCACTCTCACCTTCAAAGTCAGGGCTGTTCATTGGCTGGACTTCTATGTCGCTTCCAAGAACTATAGTTGAAATAAACTTCGGTCTTGATTGTCAAATATTTGGCTTTCTAAATACTTGGCTTTCTTGTGCGATCAAAACTTTCAAACGGTACGACGGGACAGCCGGAGCATTGGAGACGCCCCACGATGAAAGAAACAGGTGAACAGTGGAACATACGGCTCATGCCTCCTCATGTATCATCAACACTCCCAGCACAATCTCTGCGCTCTTCATAAGGACTTTCAAAGGACGCGGGGCAGATGGAAAAGCCGTTTGATGGACAGCTGCTGTAAATCGTTCCAGTTCAATGGAACCAGATGAAAGCCGAGGCCCTAGTGTTGTAAGTTCCTTCTCTATAAGTCCGTACGCCAGCGAAGCAACGCAATTGTTATCTGTGTATCTTTGTAAATGGGTTAAATACAAACGTTTGAGGGTAGGGTCTCCCATGGCAAAAAAGTCCTAGGTGACGGGTCAGACAAAGAGCGGTTCAGAAGACCCTTATGAGAGACCAACAGGCCCGGGTGGAACCATGAGGCCGCCCTTCTGTGGACCCACCACCTGCAGGAGGAGCCATAGGGGCTGGTGCAGCTCCAATAGCTGCCCCCACGACCCGGCAACGGACAAGTGGAAGAAGATGGATGGATGGATGGAAGGATAGGTCATCTGCACTTGTTTTTTGCTCCGTTTCAGTTCACACGTTTTTTGAACAAGAGTAAACGCTTGGTAAATGACCCCCAAGGTGTGTTCATTACGGT
Organism: Proterorhinus semilunaris; assembly: GCA_021464625.1. Lineage (NCBI taxonomy): Eukaryota > Metazoa > Chordata > Actinopteri > Gobiiformes > Gobiidae > Proterorhinus > Proterorhinus semilunaris. Next base: position 7,820,011 of record CM038350.1, read on the forward strand.
GCCATGAGCCCCACTGTCCGGTCAAATGTGTTGTTCCCACATTATAAAAGGTAAAATATCAATGATGGGGCACCGGAAAGAATGGTTTTAAGTGTGTTTTTTAAGTCCCGAATGCAAACTTTATTGATCTCTCGTATGGCCTCCTTAACCCCTCTCTCAAACCACTCTTTGTCCAACAGACGTTTGTCTCTGGCCTGAAGGTGTTTTCCTCCAGTGCTGAGAATTACCGTTCTTTGAGGTTCAATCAACTACCTGGATGACGGGGAAACTACATTGCTTTTTATTGATGGTGCACTGGCAACTGGTTGTTGTGTACACACTTTACTTTACAGTGGCTGTATTGCTCCCTGGTTCCGCTGACCGAAGAGCAGCTTCAGCTATAATGGGAAATGGACTCAACTTATATTGCACTTTTATACCTTTTTCAGGCCCGAAGCGCTATACAAGGCTGGAACCTGAACTCGCTCCCTTTCCTGGTAAAAACGCACGTATAAACTCGTCACGGTAAAGAACTGAGAAGGGACCATGAGTGCTGGACCACGACTAATAATTTAAAATGCACCCGCTCCCTCTTTCATTCTTTGTAAATGAGAAATCAAGTATAGAGCCTTTAATGCAGGTAAACTCACTGATACAAGTCTGTTTTGCCTACCATTTATATGTATTAATACAGATAAAACATTGATTTACAGTCTATATTAATCATATACACAATTAAATAAATTGGATGTGTGTTTCCATGTAAATATTGACCATATTTTAATCACAATAACGTAGCATGCTGTTTCCAACCTGTTACCAAGCTACAATAGTGCAAGTACCAATAACCCTTCTAATTACAGCCTTCTTATGTGTTGTAACATTATTGTTTATTTTACATTGTGCAGCAATAAAACAAGCTTGAAATCCTGCATTGTGTGAAGTTGTGTATAAAAGGCGACTGTCTTTTTTCATTTAAACGCTGGTGTTGGAATTGTTTATGAAGATTTAGCTGCAGCTTTGGTCACAGTTTGGCCTCAGATGCAGAAAGCCGGGAAACTAGGCACATCATAGAAACAAAGACTACTTTTAAACTTTGTAACTTTTGCCAAACGGCGCACAGCAGGCGGAGCAAATCATATTTTCCAACTTTTTAGTTAATAGTTAAAACAAATCTATTTGGATTTTTTTTTCTGCTGGAACCCACCAAACACCCGCCTCATCTTGCATAACGATAATGTGCAAATACAAAAAAATTAACCTTCAGTTGAAAACGTTTCTCTTCAAAACCACTTTTGGCAGAGATGAAAGCAAGACGCTGTAGGGGAATGGGAAATTGATTTTAAAAGTTTTGAATAAATAATAGTTTTTTTTTTAAATAACAAAAATTTCACCCGGGATTCAAACCTCAATTTGGGACTACAACAAATCTCCCTGAATAAAACATCAACTCATTGTTTCAGCACAGGACTGGAAAAAGAAATGTGTTTTTTGCATTTGAGAAATTCATAAATGTAAGGTTTCTATGTATAAACACGGAATTAGTGAAATAATAAAACCCCCATTTGATGGTTCTCAGCTGGTATGGGCTCAGGACCCACCATCAGCATTATGGAAAATCCTAAAATCTTCGGCACCGTATCGTTGAATGAACATTAAACAATCCTACAAATCTAAAATTTAGATTGAAATGACTCGGATAGTGTCTTCATATTTTTTTTAGGCGATAACTATTCAGGGTTTATATTAAGCCAGTGAAATGTAATGCGTTTTAATGCCATTTTTAATTCCCAAATACTATATTTCAATGCAAGCAGAACAAAAATCTATGCATATTTAATTTCTTAAAATGTCATCAAACAGAGTAAAGAGAATTGGACAAAACCTTTAAGCAAAAGCATTTCAGTTTCAGCCAAAACTGCAACTGAATATGTTTAGACCATAATTTTGGTATTTTTGATGGTTTGGTTTTTATTTAGACAGTGCACAATTTAACATTGACCGAAAGGAAAGATGCTTATTTCCACCTGTAATTCCTGGTTGAGCAATGCCACACTTTGCCAATAAGTTTAGCTTTAATGCCAATTTGAATCTAGTTTGATGCTTTTTCAACTGCATTTAAACTTTTACTACCCTCAAAAACACTTCATGCTGAAAATGGTCCCAAGCCCACCTGTTGAGAACCACTGGAATAGACCATCTCTGTGTTTCAAGGTGGAAGATTATGTTAAAAGAACAAAATCTCAAAAGGTTTGCCCGCAGCCTCCTCCCCTTAAACGGGTCTTAATGTGACAAAATGTCGGCACTAATGAAATTTTACTCCAACACATTTTATGCGAAGTGTCTCTGTGGACATATTGACTTTGAGACTGTCCGCCCGATCAGCTCCTTAGACAAATATAATTATGGACATGCACCATTTAACGGGCAGCGCAGATTGAAAGGCCCCGACTAAATACAATAAGTGATAATCACATTTGAGATTTGATAATTGCATTGTGCCGAGTCCCGGGTTCGATTTTAAACCAATTAACCTTTCGCCTCATACTTCTCCACTGTCACGGATTCACTCACATGAATTACGCCGACCACATTGACTAAATGCTCCAGACTTATGGACCGGTATCGACCTGTATCCGGAGAACATTTCCAAAAATGCAATGGAGAAATCGCAGATAAAGCCTTAAATGAATCTCTAACCAATGGGCCACACTGACTCAGTAGTTGCAGTTTAGTTGCAGATCAGTAGTTTTTAATCCTGACACAATTTAATTCTGAGGAGTTCACTCTGTGTGCCTATACAAAATAAATCAATATTTGAGGATTATGCAGAAAAGGTTGAGCTCTACTTTATTGTCTCCCTAGGAACATTTGGAAAGAACTCAAAGCTTACACATTATCAATGATTGCATTTTCAAAAATCTTCGTAGGATGTTCATAAGGTGCATTTTAGCGTAATGCAGAACTGGGCATTTCAACTCCAAGGGTCAGTGAAATTTAGGCCTTCGTCATCCATCAGGTCGACTCCAACCCCTGGTGACCAAATCGACTAGGCATCTCCATCTCACCCTGTATCTTGCCGTAACAAGACAGTTCTTCAGTCATTCCCAGTTTTACCAGCGCATTGTCCAGCCATCTTGTTAGGTTTTCCTCTGCCTCCCTCTCCCTCCATGGACCCTTGCACGAGGGCTTTCTCCAAGCTGTCGCCTGCTCTGATCTCATGTCCAAAGAAAGACAGTTTGTTCCTCTCTCATGTTCGTCAGAGATGTTTTCACTTGGATTTATTTCAGGACCCATTGGTTTGTCTTCTTCTTCTTCTTAGATCCTGGGTATGAAGTATTATGACAATGTGTAAACAGAATATGAACCAGTCACCTTCTCGTTCTCATCTGCCTCCACCACGAACTGAGCTGAAGGATCAGGGTGACATAAAACAGGAGCAGAACAAAACAGGTCTTTAACCTAGAAAAAGCAACATCTGCTTCGGTAGACCAGGAAAAAGGTTCCTTAACGGAGGTAAGTTTGGTGAGAGGAGAGGCAACACTACCATAGCTGCGAAAATTATCATTCCAGCCACACTCTGTACACTGAAAGAAATAACTATTAACATTTACTTAGAAAAATACTCGTAAGTATTTGCACGAAGATATTCTAATTAAATGTTACTACTCTAAATCAAGTAAAACTCTATTGCCTTTCTCAAGTAAAATCTAAATGGGATTTGTAAATAAATCTTACACAACAAAATCAGTTTTTTTACACTTGGTTATGTGAAATAATGAAGTAAGGTGTATGCGATTTTCTGGATATTGCTGTGTGTGTGTCATAGAAATACTGAGTAACTTTTATGTGTTCTGATCACATATAATAACGGATTACTTTATTAAATGTTATTTATATTTCATCTGTTGCATCAGTTTATTTATTCTTATTACACAAATATTTTTTAAGTACTAAATTTGAGTAATAACTACTACATTTGTTAAATTTCATTGAATATGAAAAAAATAATACACAAATGCCAATATTTATCAGCAACTTTGTTTATTCACAACCTTGTTTGTCCAAGTTTTACACTTGAAAGAACAATGAATTCACAATTATTTTTCTTCTTACAAATCCAGTGTCTTTTCTGAAGGCACAGCTGAGAAATGGCTGCATGCGTTTACAGCTGTATTAACATTTATGAACAATTATTAGCAGTTTAGTATTTAGTCTAAAGTCTGCTTGAAAAAGTGACTTCCAAAGCATAATGGCTTACAAATAAAATCCAAGAATATCACCACTTTGAAACATGCTATAACAGCAATGGCATGACAAGTCGCTTAAAGGAATAGGCCACCGTTTTTACATACTGAAATATGTTCTTACCTTATCTTTGACGAGTTCATCTGTACCTGTCTGGTCTCCACGTGTGCCTTCCGTAACGTAAACACAGCACAGATGGCGTTAGCATTTAGCCTCTCTCGTCTCCTCTATAGCTCCAAACGAGGTGAAGATAGAAGCTACCAAACTCTTCCACATTTTACCTCTTTAAATATGGTTACGTGAAATGTTACACCATTAAATACTAATTACCCAAAATTAAACAATGTGGATTTTCTAAGCGGATAAAAAGGGGAACTATATTGTAAAGTGTAATAATATCAGGAGTAATTTGGCATCCGCGCAGTGATATCGTCACTTTACTGCGCGGATGCCGAATTACTCCTGGTATTATTACGCCTTACAATATAGTTCCCCTTTTTATCCGCTTAGAAAATCCACATTGTTTAATTTTGGGTAATTATACTTTATAGTGCAACACTTCACGTAACCATATTTAAATAGGGAAAATGTGGAAGAGTTTGGCAGCTTCTATCTTCACCTCGTTTGGAGCTATAGAGGAGAAGAGAGAGGCTAAATGCTAACGGCTAAATGCTAACGGCATCTGTGCTGTGTTTACGTTACGGAAGGCACACGTGGAGACCAGACAGGTACAGATGAACTCATCAAAGCTAAGGTAAGAACATATCTCATTATGTAAAAACGGTGGCCTGTTCCTTTAAGCTGAACAAAATGTCATATTTCAAGTTTTGGACAGCAACTTTGTCTTCAGGTTTTGTACTTTAGGGGATAGCTTTATTGCATCTAAATTTAAGAAAAGTTTTTGGAACACTTCAAAAGTGTAACGCAGTGTTGGAGGATAAGCAAGATTGAGGGAATATATGAGACCCATTAGTAATGTACATGCCTTTGCAGCATTTCCACATCCAGTCAAAATCTCCTTGCCGTCAAGAACAATGGAAACATCCACAGGCTCTTCAGTATAGGAAGCACGAACAACAGCGATCTTCATGTTGTGCTGACAAACATCCTCCAAGTGGTCCACCTAGATAAATAGAGAGCAATAATTACTTCAACACATACTCAATAGCTTACAAGTTTAAAAGGAATAGGCCACCGTTTTTACATACTGAGATATGTTCTTACCTTAGGTACAGATGAACTCGTCTAAGCTGTCTGGTCTTCACGTGTGCCTTCTGTAACGTAAACACAGCACAGACGGCGTTAGCATTTAGCCTCTCTCTTCTCCTCCATAGCTCCAAACAAGGTGAAGATAGAAGCTGCCAAACTCTTCCACGTTTTCCCTATTTAAATATGGTTATGTAAAGTGTTACACTACAAAGTATAATTACACAAAATTAAATAATGTGGATTTTCTAAGCGGATAAAAAGGGGAACTATATTGTAAGGCGTAATAATACCAGGAGTAATTCGTTATCCGCACAGTAAAGTGACGATATCACTGCGCAGATGCCGAATTACTGCTGGTATTATTACGCCTAACAATATAGTTCCCCTTTTTATCCGCTTAGAAAATTCACATTATTTAATTTTGTGTAATTATACTTTATAGTGTAACACTTCACGTAACCATATTTAAATAGGGAAACCGTGGAAGAGTTTGGTAGCTTCTATCTTCACCTCGTTTGGAGCTATAGAGGAGAAGAGAGAGGCTAAATGCTAACTCCGTCTGTTCTGTGTTTACGTGACTGAAGGCACACGTGAAGACCAGACAGGTACAAATGAACTTGTCTAAGCTCAGGTAAGAACATATCTCAGTATGTAAAAACGGTGGCCAATTCCTTTAAAGTAAGAAAGTATATGCCCTAGCTATATTACAATGAATTAAAATAAATAATAAACTTAAGTACGTTTTGTCTAACAGAATGAATTTTTTTTTTAAATGATCATAAAGACAGTCATAGAAATTTCAAGTATTTTACCTGGCAATCTAGAAAGAGTTCTTCCTCTTTTTCACCAAGGTACAACATTAATCCACGAATCACCTCTCCACGTCTCATCTCAACTGTTTGGTCCTGTAAACAGTCAGTAAGAGATTTATTAATAATAAAGAAAAAAAATATTTAATGCATTCAGCACATGTTCAAGACAGGTTCAATTGTGACTAAGTAAACACACCTGTCTCAAAAACTCCAAAACAGGTCTCAGTTTTGCTCCGATAGCGCCACCCTTCTTCCCAAGTACAGAAAGCAGTTTTGGAGTGTAACTGTCCAGATTGAACATGACGGTCTGCTCAAGGGGAATGGTGGTTATTCTCCGAAACTCTTCTTTTGTCTGTCAAGACAAAAACAGCAGAACAAACTTAATATTATGCACAAATATTAAAACCATTTTTAAAAATTGTAATTAACCCACCCCAGCTTCGGTAAAGAGCGCCGGCCACCTTTCTTTGAAGTCATCAGCAGCTGGACTGCCAGTTACCACCTCCAGTCTTCGATAGGAGAATGTTTGGGCCATTTTTGGATATATAACCCTGTCATTGTTTTTCTTTTTATTATCTTCAAGTAGCTCCAGTCGTATCTTCTCTAAACTTTCAGTTGTCTCCCCTTGTGGGTGAGGAGGAAGGTAATTCACTTCCGCTCTTTTTGGTTTCTTACAGTTTTTAGCTGGATTTGTGTCACCAGGTCTCTTCCTTTTCCTGGAGTTGATGTCTAGCTCGGGACAAGGCACATCACGCTTTCTGAGTTTAGAACGATAATTATTCATCTTATATTTGAGACGCTGTTGCCATCCATATAATTCAGAAAAGGATGTTGCAGGCTCCTTTAAGCATGGATGTTTCTGAACCAGGGCTTGAACAACAGCCAGTATTTGGAGAGCTGAGGGGTAAGCTGTGTAGGAAAAAATGGAATCTGCAATTGTCTCAAGTACGTCGGAGGTCACCGCTGGATTGTTGAGAAAGGTTCCATCACATTCGTACGCGTCATTTCCGGCTTGAAGGAGCATCTCCACATTATGAGAAAAAGTTGGGATCTCAAAGTTTACAGGCCATTGTTTAGAGCGATACTCTGGGGATTTTGGTAGTATTATTGTGTCAGCAGAGCTAACAGAGGCAGCATCATCATCCTGACTGGACTGATCCAGGGAGAAGGAAGAGGAACTTGTGGCAGTCTCAGCTACAGGAGTCAGTGTCAAAGTGATAGTGGGGTCCTCATTTTGAATGAGTTTAAGTGTGTCTTTGTCCTTAATTACATCAGTGGATGTCAGAGTAAAGTACTGATTATCAAAATCTTTGTCCATATACATAACAGTGTGACTTCCAGTAAGGTGAAACTGCTCCTGGATGACAGCTAAAAGGTCCTCTACAGTGCTAGGGACACCCTCTGGTAGTGCCAATTTGTGAACTTGTGTATCTCCAATAACAACACGCAGAACAATCATGGAGGACATCTTAAAGGCCTTTCACAAGCAGAACTGAAAAAAAGAAAGAACAGCACAAATTACTATGACAAATAGTTCTTTTCCATGGCTATTTTTCTTTTAACAGTTCCTAAATGTGTTTTTCATGATACTTCCTAAAATGTGTGTAAAAAGCCATGCCAAGTGATAAGTGGCAATATAAGTAAGCTGAAGTTTAAAAATAAATGCCGTAATACTGTACTGATGAAGGCCCCTAGCCGAAACGCGTTGGAGCACTTTTTTTACCTTCTCTAGCCAAGTGATTTAAATAAAGGCTTTTTATATTTCATGAGTGCCTTGGCCATTTTTTCCTTTTGTTGCCTATGGACTTAGCCCTCTACCAAAGAGCACCATCGTTTGACAAGATTTAAGATAAGTAAAATAGTTCCAAGCAGCACTCCTACCTTCTGCTTTTTCAAACAATAAATAATGTTTACAGTTTAATGCTTAAAAGTGCATGTAGTATCTTAGTGGTCTCAGTCAGGATTACTTTGCTCTCCCCTTTTGATAACCAAGTGTTGCACTGATACAGAACAAGCTACAAATCAAACATACCGGGGCACGAGGGGCTAAACGGGAGCGCGCGGTCCTCTGCTCACAGCCCAGATAAGTTTTAGAAACGAGAAGCTCTTAGAACAGGCATTCCTGTACAGTCTTAACCATAGATACAGTATAAGCCTCAACACCAGCACACCCGCCATCGTTGTTTTGGTTGAGGAGCACTGACAAAGCAAAGCATGATGGGAGCTGTAGTATTTACCGCGACAGTTGCGACACTTGCTAAAATGATGGATTTGGGTTTTGCGTTAATTGTTTTCAACGGTTTGCATTCGCTTCTTTCCTGCCGCGAGAAGTACAAAAATTAGCAAAATTGCAAAAATAAAACTTTTTGTTGCGCTTTGCTATTAGCTAGCATTGCGAACAGACCTTTGCTTCCTTAACGATAAACAATGCCAATTATAGACGTGCATTTTACGAGACGTGTAACCTGTCAAAAAGTCATATTTGTAGTTCCTATTTTCGCAGTGATCTGCACTAGATTTAGAACATCATTAGCTAGCATTGATTAGGCCTCATTGACCGAATGCTAGTCTGCGATAATATACAACTGAAAAAATATAAATAAATATATTGTTATATGAAAAACATAAATGAAAAGTAGTTACTTACCTTAGCCTTCACATTGCACAATGACACTGCCAGAACAGCTTTGACTGAATTCGTCTTTGGTTAAAAAATCCGTCCTAATGGTCCTAAGTCCTAACCACAGTCTATGGTCCTAACGGACGACCAGCCTAGATCCCGGGTTCTAAGGGTCCCACTGCGCATGTGCCAATTCAAACTTGAGCTTTGATTTTTTTTGGAGTAAATTTTACTCGGGGTTTCATAAATGGTTACAATAATAAAAAAAACAGATTAATACTAAAACTAGAAACTTGCAATGGCTGAAGCCATTGCGATTGACTGCGGAACAGATCTAATGTGGAATTTAGCTGAAAAATCCTTGAAATCCTTGAAAAGGCCTTGAAACTGTTAAAATACTTGATAGATATTTGAAACTCCTGAAGTCCTTGAAACTGTTGAAACATTGAAACTGTTGAAATGCTTGAAACTGTTGAAGTCATTGAAACTGTTAAATCCTTGAAACTGTTGAAGTCCTTGAAACTGTTAAATCCTTGAAACTGTTGAAGTCCTTGAAACTGTTGAAACCTTGAAACTGTTGAAGTCCTTGAAACTGTTGAAATCCTTGAAACTGTTGAAGTCCTTGAAACTGTTAAATCCTTGAAACTGTTGCATTATACTGGTTTAAATGTAAAAATCCCTATTAAGTTGCATTATACTGGTTTACATGTAAAAACCCCTATTAAGTTGCATTATACTGGTTTACATGTAAAAAACCCTATTAAGTTGCATTATACTGGTTTACATATAAAAAACCCTATTAAGTTGCATTATACTGGTTTACATGTAAAAACCCCTATTAAGTTGCATTATACTGGTTTACATGTAAAAAACCCTATTAAGTTGCATTATACTGGTTTACATGTAAAAAACCCTATTAAGTTGCATTATACTGGTTTACATGTAAAAAAAACCTATTAAGTTGCATTATACTGGTTTACATGTAAAAAAACCTATTAAGTTGCATTATACTGGTTTACATGTAAAAAACCCTATTAAGTTGCATTATACTGGTTTACATGTAAAAAACCCTATTAAGTTGCATTATACTGGTTTACATGTAAAAACCCCTATTAAGTTGCATTATACTGGTTTACATGTAAAAACCCCTATTAAGTTCCATTATACTGGTTTACATGTAAAAAACCCTATTAAGTTGCATTATACTGGTTTACATGTAAAAAAACCCTATTAAGTTGCATTATACTGGTTTACATGTAAAAACCCCTATTAAGTTGCATTATACTGGTTTACATGTAAAAAACCCCTATTAAGTTGCATTATACTGGTTTACATGTAAAAAACCCTATTAAGTTGCATTATACTGGTTTACATGTAAAAAACCCTATTAAGTTGCATTATACTGGTTTACATGTAAAAAACCCTATTAAGTTGCATTATACTGGTTTACATGTAAAAAACCCTATTAAGTTGCATTATACTGGTTTACATGTAAAAAACCCTATTAAGTTGCATTATACTGGTTTACATGTAAAAAACCCTATTAAGTTGCATTATACTGGTTTACATGTAAAAAAAACCTATTAAGTTGCATTATACTGGTTTACATGTAAAAAACCCTATTAAGTTGCATTATACTGGTTTACATGTAAAAAAAAACTATTAGGTTCCATTATACTGGTTTATACTGGTTTACATGTAAAAATCCCTATTAAGTTGCATTATACTGGTTTACATGTAAAAAACCCTATTAGGTTGCATTATACTGGTTTATACTGGTTTACATGGAAAAAACCCTATTAGGTTCCATTATACTGGTTTATACTGGTTTACATGGAAAAAACCCTATTAGGTTCCATTATACTGGTTTATACTGGTTTACATGTAAAAAACCCTATTAGGTTCCATTATACTGGTTTACATGTAAAAAACCCTATTAGGTTGCATTATACTGGTTTATACTGGTTTACATGGAAAAAACCATATTAGGTTCCATTATACTGGTTTATACTGGTTTACATGTAAAAAACCCTATTAGGTTCCATCATACTGGTTTACATGTAAAAACCCCTATTAGGTTGCATTATACTGGTTTATACTGGTTTACATGGAAAAAACCCTATTAGGTTCCATTATACTGGTTTATACTGGTTTACATGGAAAAAACCCTATTAGGTTGCATTATACTGGTTTATACTGGTTTACATGGAAAAAAACCCTATTAGGTTCCATTATACTGGTTTATACTGGTTTACATGGAAAAAACCCTATTAGGTTCCATTATACTGGTTTATACTGGTTTACATGGAAAAAACCCTATTAGGTTCCATTATACTGGTTTATACTGGTTTACATGGAAAAAACCCTATTAGGTTCCATTATACTGGTTTATACTGGTTTACATGTAAAAAACCCTATTAGGTTCCATCATACTGGTTTACATGTAAAAAACCCTATTAGGTTGCATTATACTGGTTTATACTGGTTTACATGGAAAAAACCCTATTAGGTTCCATTATACTGGTTTATACTGGTTTACATGGAAAAAACCCTATTAGGTTGCATTATTGCACTGAAGTCCTTGAAACTCCTGGAAACCTTGAAACTCCTGGAAAACTTGAAACTGTTGAAACCTTGAAACTGTATAAGTCCTTGAAACTGCTGAAGGTCAATCTCCATGGCTCACGCCATGGAGATTGACTGTCCTTAAAACTGCTGAAGTCCATGAAACTCCTGAAAACCTTGAAACTGTTGAATCCTTGAAACTGTTGAAGTCCTTGAAACTGTTGAAGTCCTTGAAACTGTTGAATCCTTGAAACTGTTGAATCCTTGAAACTGTTGAATCCTTGAAACTGTTGAATCTTTAAAACTGTTGAATCCTTGAAACTGTTGAAGTCCTTGAAACTGTTGAATCCTTGAAACTGTTGAAGTCCTTGAAACTGTTGAAGTCCTTGAAACAGTTGAAGTCCTTGAAACTGTTGAATCCTTGAAACTGTTGAATCCTTGAAACTGTTGAAACCTTGAAACTGTTGAAACCTTGAAACTGTTGAATCCTTGAAACTGTTGAATCCTTGAAACTGTTGAAGTCCTTGAAACTGTTGAAATCCTTGAAACTGTTGAAGTCCTTGAAACTGTTGAATCCTTGAAACTGTTGAAGTCCTTGAAACCGCTGAAGTCCTTGAAACTGTTGAAACCTTGAAACTGTTGAATCCTTGAAACTGTTGAAGTCCTTGAAACTGTTGAAACCTTGAAACTGTTGAAGTCCTTGAAACTGTTGAATCCTTGAAACTGTTGAAACCTTGAAACTGTTGAAGTCCTTGAAACTGTTGAAGTCCTTGAAACTGTTGAAGTCCTTGAAACTGTTGAATCCTTGAAACTGTTGAAACCTTGAAACTGTTGAAACCTTGAAACTGTTGAAACCTTGAAACTGTTGAAGTCCTTGAAACTGCTGAAATGTCTGAAAGACCTGAAGTCCTATTAAAATGCATGGAAGAATTCTCAATGCAAATTAATGGCAGAATTCCCAAGCCCGTAGAAAAAAACTGGAAAACCGCAGAACTCAAATTTTTTCTGAAAACTCACAAGTTGTGGAAGCTGAACATGTACAAACTGCAGAAATTGCAGAAAAAGTTGAAAAAATCGCTGAAAACCATGAATTTGCGGAAGCCCCATTATAAGTCAATGGGAAAAATCGGTTGAATATCGGCTGATTGCGGAAAAACCGGAAATCGCTGAATTCCCAAAAGTAATAGCAATAATCTCCCAAACATGTGGAACGTTTTGATGTATAACTTGTGGAAATCGCTGAAACTGTGAAAGCTGTGAAAACTGCAGAAAATCAGGAAAAAAATAGTATAATAATAATAAAGAACATGAAAACCAATTATTGACTGCGGAAAGTTCCGCAGTCAATCAATAAAGAACATGAAAACCAATTATTGACTGCGGAAAGTTCCGCAGTCAATCAATTAAATAGCTTGAAAACCAATTATTGACTGCGGAAAGTTCCGCAGTCAATCAACTAGAAACCGTTGCAATGGCTGAAGCCATTGCGATTGACTGCGGAATAGATCTAATGTGGAATTTAGCTGAAAAATCCTTGAAATCCTTGAAAAGGCCTTGAAACTGTTAAAATACTTGAAACATCTTTTAAACTCCTGAAGTATTTGAAGCTCCTGATATCATTGAAACTGTTGAAACCTTGAAACTCCTAAAATCCCTAACACTCCTGAAATCCTTGAAACTCTTGAATCCTTGAAACTCCTAAATCCTTGAAACTCTTGAATCCTTGAAACTTCTGAAATCCTTGAAACTCTTGAATCCTTGAAACTCCTGAAATCCTTGAAACTCTTGAATCCTTGAAACTCCTGAAATCCTTGAAACTCTTGAATCCTTGAAACTCCTGAAATCCTTGAAACTCCTGAAATCCTTGAAACTCTTGAATCCTTGAAACTCCTGAAATCCTTGAAACTCCTGAAATCCTTGAAACAGTTGAAACCTTGAAACTGTTGAAGTCCTTGAAACTGTTGAATCCTTGAAACTGTTGAAGTCCTTGAAACTGTTGAAACCTTGAAACTGTTGAATCCTTGAAACTGTTGAAACCTTGAAACTGTTGAAGTCCTTGAAACTGTTGAAGTCCTTGAAACTGTTGAATCCTTGAAACTGTTGAAGTCCTTGAAACTGTTGAATCCTTGAAACTGTTGAAGTCCTTGAAACTGTTGAATCCTTGAAACTGTTGAATCCTTGAAACTGTTGAAGTCCTTGAAACTGTTGAATCCTTGAAACTGTTGAATCCTTGAAACAGTTGAAACCTTGAAACTGTTGAAACTCACAAGTTGTGGAAGCTGAACATGTACAAACTGCAGAAATTGCAGAAAAAGTTGAAAAAAATCGCTGAAAACCATGAATTTGCGGAAGCCCCATTATAAGTCAATGGGAAAAATCGGTTGAATATCGGCTGATTGCGGAAAAACCGGAAATCGCTGAATTCCCAAAAGTAATAGCAATAATCTCCCAAACATGCGGAACGTTTTGATGTATAACTTGTGGAAATCGCTGAAACTGTGAAAGCGTTGAAAGCTGTTTAAAATCAGGAAAAAAATACTATAATAATAATAATAATAAAGAACATGAAAACCAATTATTGACTGCGGAAAGTTCCGCAGTCAATCAATAACTAGAAACTTGCAATGGCTGAAGCCATTGCGATTGACTGCGGAACAGATCTAATGTGGAATTTAGCTGAAAAATCCTTGAAATCCTTGAAAAGGCCTTGAAACTGTTAAAATACTTGAAACTGTTGAAGTCCTTGAAACTGTTGAATCCTTGAAACTGTTGAAGTCCTTGAAACTGTTGAAGTCCTTGAAACTGTTGAAGTCCTTGAAACTTTTAAATCCTTGAAACTGTTGAAGTCCTTGAAACTGTTGAAACCTTGAAACTGTTGAAGTCTTTGAAACTGTTGTATTATACTGGTTTACATGTAAAAATCCCTATTAAGTTGCATTATACTGGTTTATACTGGTTTACATGTAAAAATCCCTATTAAGTTGCATTATACTGGTGTACATGTAAAAATCCCTATTAGGTTGCATTATACTGGTTTGTACTGGTTTACATGTAAAAAACCCTATTAGGTTGCATTATACTGGTTTATACTGGTTTACATGTACAAATCACTATTAAGTTGCATTATACTGGTTTATACTGGTTTACATGTAAACATCCCTATTAAGTTGCATTATACTGGTTTACATGTAAAAACCCTATTAGGTTCCATTATACTGGTTTATACTGGTTTACATGTAAAAATCCCTATTAAGTTGCATTATACTGGTTTATGTGTAAAAACCCCTATTAGGTTGCATTATACTGGTTTATACTGGTTTACATGTAAACATCCCTATTAAGTTGCATTATACTGGTTTACATGTAAAAAACCCTATTAGGTTCCATTATACTGGTTTATACTGGTTTACATGTAAAAATCCCTATTAGGTTGCATTATACTGGTTTACATGTAAAAAACCCTATTAGGTTGCATTATACTGGTTTATACTGGTTTACATGTAAAAATACCTCCTAGGTTGCATTATACTGGTTTACATGTAAAAAACCCTATTAGGTTGCATTATACTGGTTTATACTGGTTTACATGTAAAAATCCCTATGAAGTTGCATTATACTGGTTTACATGTAAAAATCCCTATTAGGTTGCATTATACTGGTTTATACTGGTTTACATGTAAACATCCCTATTAAGTTGCATTATACTGGTTTATACTGGTTTACATGTAAAAATCCCTATTAAGTTGCATTATACTGGTTTACATGTAAAAAACCCTATTAGGTTGCATTATACTGGTTTATACTGGTTTACATGTAAAAAACCCTATTAGGTTCCATTATACTGGTTTATACTGGTTTACATGGAAAAAACCCTATTAGGTTCCATTATACTGGTTTATACTGGTTTACATGTAAAAAACCCTATTAGGTTCCATTATACTGGTTTACATGTAAAAAACCCTATTAGGTTGCATTATACTGGTTTATACTGGTTTACATGGAAAAACCCTATTAGGTTGTATTATACTGGTTTATACTGGTTTACATGTAAACATCCCTATTAAGTTGCATTATACTGGTTTACATGTAAAAAACCCTATTAGGTTCCATTATACTGGTTTATACTGGTTTACATGTAAAAATCCCTATTAAGTTGCATTATACTGGTTTACATGTAAAAAACCCTATTAGGTTGCATTATACTGGTTTACATGTAAACATCCCTATTAAGTTGCATTATACTGGTTTACATGTAAAAAACCCTATTAGGTTCCATTATACTGGTTTATACTGGTTTACATGTAAACATCCCTATTAAGTGGCATTATACTGGTTTACATGTAAAAACCCCTATTAGGTTCCATTATACTGGTTTACATGTAAACATCCCTATTAAGTTGCATTATTGCACTGAAGTCCTTGAAACTCCTGGAAACCTTGAAACTCCTGGAAAACTTGAAACTGTTGAAACCTTGAAACTGCTGAAGGTCAATCTCCATGGCTGACGCCATGGAGATGGACTGTCCTTGAAACTCCTGAAAACCTTGAAACTGTTGAATCCTTGAAACTGCTGAATCCTTGAAACTGCTGAAGTCATTGAAACTGTTGAATCCTTGAAACTGTTGAATCCTTGAAACTGTTGAAGTCCTTGAAACTGCTGAATCCTTGAAACTGTTGAAGTCCTTGAAACCGTTGAATCCTTGAAACTGTTGAATCCTTGAAACTGTTGAATCCTTGAAACTGCTGAATCCTTGAAACTGTTGAATCCTTGAAACTGTTGAATCCTTGAAACTGCTGAATCCTTGAAACTGCTGAATCCTTGAAACTGTTGAAGTCCTTGAAACTGTTGAATCCTTGAAACTGTTGAATCCTTGAAACTGCTGAATCCTTGAAACTGTTGAAGTCCTTGAAACTGCTGAATCCTTGAAACTGTTGAAGTCCTTGAAACTGTTGAATCCTTGAAACTGTTGAATCCTTGAAACTGCTGGAGTCCTTGAAACTGTTGAATCCTTGAAACTGTTGAAACCTTGAAACTGTATAAGTCATTGAAACTGTTGAATCCTTGAAACTGTTGAAACTGCTGAAGGTCAATCTCCATGGCTGACGCCATGGAGATTGACTGTCCTTAAAACTCCTGAAAACCTTGAAACTGCTGAAGTCCTTGAAACTGTTGAGTCCTTGAAACTGTTGAAGTCCTTGAAACTGTTGAATCCTTGAAACTGCTGAAGTCCTTAAAACTGTTGAATCCTTGAAACTGCTGAAGTCCTTGAAACTGTTGAATCCTTGAAACTGTTGAATCCTTGAAACTGCTGAAGTCCTTGAAACCGCTGAAGTCCTTGAAACTGTTGAAACCTTGAAACTGCTGAAGTCCTTGAAACTGTTGAAACATTGAAACTGTTGAAGTCCTTGAAACTGTTGAAACCTTGAAACTGTTGAAACCTTGAAACTGCTGAAATGTCTGAAAGACCTGAAGTCCTATTAAAATGCATGGGCCTATTAAAATGAATGGCAGAATTCTCAATACAAATGAATGGCAGAATTCCCAAGCCCGTAGAAAAAAACTGGAAAACTGCAGAACTCAAATTTTTTCTGAAAACTGACAAGTTGTGGAAGCTGAACATGCACAAACTGCAGAAATTGCTGAAAATTTGGAAAAAAATGCTGAAAACTATGAATTTGTTGAAGCCCCATTATAAGTCAATGGGAAAAATCGGCCGAAGATCGGCTGATTGTGGAAATACTGTAAATCGCTGAATTCCCAAAAGTAATAGCAATAATCTCTCAAACATGTGGAACGTTTTGATGTATAACTTGTGGAAATTGCGGAAACTCTGAAAGCTGTGAAACGTGTCAAAAATCAGGAAAAAAATAGTTTAATAAAAGATAAATAACTTGAAAACCAATTATTGACTGCGGAAAGTTCCGCAGTCAATCAATTACAGTAATTGTTACAGTTACATTACAATTCATTATTTTACATAAATAAATCACATATTAGTACACAATTTTAAATGACAAAAGTTAGTAAACACTGACACCTCATTTTACAAAGTAGGAATTATGTAGTTTTATACAATAACATTTAGTACACCCAAAAGTCATTTCTTTCAGTGTAGCTAAAATGCGGAAGTCAATGGAATGAGCAGAAACTGAACCAGAGCCCTGGCTCAAAGAGAGCAAACGACTACAAGCCTCCTCACCCTGCAGTGGATGATCGAATACTCTTTGCATTTCAGAGGTAAATGACTGGAGGGCGTTACAAACTGGAGAGTCACTGTTAGATAACGCTACAGCCCAGGCGGATGCCTTCCCAGCAAGTAGACTCAATATAAAAGCTACGCTAGATCTATCAGAGGAGTAGGTGAGTGGCGGCTGATCAAACACTAACATGCATTGATGTGGGAACTGCTTACACATCCCTATCTCTCCTGAGTAGCGGCTAGGTGTGGGTATGAAAGGCTCACGAGACTGAGATGTCAGGGGACCGGTGGGAGCTGGGACCTGGAGAGCTGGATCCACCGCCTGGCCAGGGTCTGGAGATTGCGTCTGGTCGGGAGGCTTAAGCGAGGAAAGTTGAGCAGCAACTTCGTTCAGACGACTTCCGAGCTGATTCATTCCATGGGTGAGATTCTGGAGCGTGGACGTGACTTCCTGCTGTCCGACAACAACAACAGCAACAGCTCGTTGGAAATTTTCAGCCTCAGCGAAGTCCTGCTTGATCGTTTCAGCCTCTGCGGGGTCCATTTTTGGCCAGATAATTCTGTTAATAATAATGCATCAGTTTTATATAGCGCTTTTCTGGACAATCAAAGACGCTTTACATTGCACTATTCATTCACTCCATACTTGGTGGTGGTAAGCTACTATTGTAGCCACAGCTGCCCTGGGGTAGACTGACGGAAGCGAGGCAGCCAATCTGCGCCATCGGCCCCTCCGACCACCACCAACCACTCACTCACATCATTCATCCCGGCCTATTGTACATGTTTTTGGTGGTAGGGGAAACCGGAGTACCCGGAGGAAACCTACGCAGACACGGGGAGAACATGCAAACTCCACACAGAAAGGCCCCGTCCAGGTGGGAATCGAACCCGGGACCTTCTAGCTGTGAAGCACAAGCGCTAACCGCTGTGCTACCGTGCCGTGTTGGGTTTAACTAGAGGACCCCAAAGCAGAGACCGATACAAGAGGCAAGATTAACAGTTTATTTTCACAAAATGGTGGTGGCAGGCAGTGGACGCAGGGAGCTGGCTGACGAGGAGCAGGTCACCAAGAACAAGACACCAGGAGAATCGAACAGGACGGAACTATCTGGCGGTGTGGTGCTGAGACATCCAGGCGTTCATACTCGGGTTGATTGGTAATGACGTCCATGTGTCTAGTCTGCGGCACCAGGAGGAGTCGGCCTCACCCCCTGCCACACACTGCTCCGCTGCAACAGAAAACAAAGGGGGAGTGGGACGGCACACAAACCAAAATCATAACACCCCCAGACCTAACACAATATGGCTGACCCTGGAGCTTTCACATGTGTCAGTATAATTACACTAATATAATCTTCCTCCCCGCTGTCTTTAAATGGGTTCACATTGGTCCTAGTCATGACTTTCCCTCTTTCCGTCATTATGCTCTTGCCTCTCGCTCTACATGACACACGCCTTCTGTCTGATATCAGTCACGTTCAGCATTTCAATATTTTTGCATATCCACACGCGTGGTTGCGGCTGAGCGCGCGAGGGGGTCACTTTATTTCAAGATTCATTGTTGTTAAAGAGATACACGTTTTTATAATAAGGTTTATATTCAACTTGTAAAATAAAATGTTGCAGATCAGGTCTATTGTTTACGTAGTCTGTAGACATGGACCCCCTTACAATGAAACGGGTTGAACTCAAGTATACTGTAAACTCAGGCATTTGTGGGAAAAAAACACTGTGCTTCTAAATATAAAGCATTTGTATCAATTTCACGAACTTTACAGGCGAGTTTTCTAGCATTCCAGCTGAAAGGTGACCCTGCAAAATGGAAAATGGGAACTAATCTCAGCAAATGTTAGGAATGAGTTAGGACAAAACTAACATTTAAGTTTGATGGCTTCCTCTTTCATTGTTTGTAAAAAAAGGGCCTTTAATGAACTCCGCCAAACGGTGGAACCCCATCTACAGGGAGTGGACTAGAAGAACTAAAGCTCCAACAAGGACTGGACGTTCTACGATCTTGGCCCGTCTGCTGTGGGGCTCCCATTGGCCGTGAGTCTCTATAGCCTGTCCATCCATGGGGAGTGGATCTCTCCTTCTGTGGTTCTCCCTGAGGTTTCTCTTTTCTCCCACTGGGTTTTTGAGTATTCCCTGGCCGTGCTGGAGAGTCTAAGGACGGGGGACACCCACGCGGCACAGCACCACCTGCTGCCGACGCTTATTAGGACTTTATGTTTGCCTGGATACTTAATTTGCCAGAACTTTACATCGTCTTATTTACTGCTCTGTTTTATTGCCTTAATGTTTTGTTGTGATATTGGGCTATACAAAACCATTGATTGATTGATGGGTTCCTCTGTGTTCATGTGGAGAGACCAGGAGACCACCAGCCTGCGCTTTGATATGAAATAATTCTCAAATTCCGCCTTTTCCCCCTCAATTCTCTGGCATAAAAAAAACAATTTTGGAAATGTAATTAATTTGTTATTTGAAAGGGGTGTTTTGCAAAATTAACATTTTAGAGCTTCATTAGCATGTTACAGTGCCGTTCCTCATCAAAAACATGCCAGGCATGTTGTGAGTTGGGCCAGGACTTTAATATGGTAATTTTAATCAATTAATCACAGGAAATGTAATGCGTTAAAAAGACGGATCCAGCTAAGACAGCAAAGGCATTTCACCAAGCTGTATTTTGGTGGCACATAATCCTCCTCAGTTTCCTGGGGCAGGACAACATAAGTCAAATTGCCATAGGCCTAAAAGTGTAAACTGATTATTATGTCTGCACTTCAAATAAAGTGCCAAATAAAAAAGTAGGACAACACACAGAGAAGCATCTAACATACAATTTAAATATAAGCACTTCATGAAAGTGTATTTAAATGCAATTATTTGCGATTAGAATCAGAATTGGTTTTATTGTCATTCATGAAACCCATAATTAACAAGTCGGTGTCACTTTATTTTACAGTACCTTGATACATTGTACCTAACACAATTTTGTGCAATGTAACGTGCTCTGTAACAAGCTGTAATAACTTGTACCTATGGGGTAGATACACAAGGGGATAACTTGTATTAGTACTAGTTATGTCTTATTACATTATGTACCTACAAATTACTAATACATATTATTCCATTGTGTATCTGACCCACAGGTACACGTTATTACAAATTGATACAGTGCACATTACATTGTACTAAATGGTACAATGTATCAAGGGCACATGTAAAACAAAACCTAAAGTCCATCTCTGACATGTTAGAGCCGTATGAACCATCTCGGGCTCTTTAAACTTCAGGGAGGGGTCTCCTGGTGGTTCCCAGAGTCAGGACTAAACACGGTGAGGCTGCATTTCAGTTTCATGCAGCTAAAATCTGGAACAGTCTTCATGAGGATGTGAGACAGGCCTCAACTCTGACAATGTTCAAATCCAGGCTGAAAACAGCTCTTTTTACCTGAGCATATGAAAACTGAAAGTATTTTATCTGCACTCTTGCCTTTTACTGTCATTGATGAATTTTTATGTTGATGTTTTAATGATTGATTTGATCTGTTTTCTTGTAATGTTATGCAACTGTGAAAGCACTTTGAATTGCCTTGCGTATGAATTGTGCTCCACAAATAAACTTGCCTTGCCTTACTACAACAAAGCAAAGCTCGGTAGCCCGCTCTAGACTAGTCCGACAGCCCGAAACGTTTGCCGAGGAGGGGAGCGAGGGAAGGGGCGTGGAGAAAACCATACGACAACAATGTGTGTCTTTGAAATGAAGCGAGATCTCCCGAAACAGCAGAGGGCGCTGTCTTGAAATATCTCTACCGCGGATCGGCTGTGATGAATGCGAAGCGGCTCCGTGCTGCAGATTCATAATATTGGGCTAGCGGGCGGAGCAGTTGTCACACAGCGAGGCCGTTTGAATGCTAAACGCTTCAGCGCGACGCCATAAGCCTTCTGTCGCGCGCCCATAATTCACCCGGGTTAATACAGGAGCATGGCTCGTCCTCAGCGCTCGCTCTTTTAATCAAGGACCGCGTAGGACAGGCACACATCATCAGGGCCATCAAAATATTAAGTCTGCTCCCCCGGAACAACCTTGACTTAACTTTCCGGGGGAAAAGATGGGTTGTTGGGTGTTATAGACGCTCCATTTAACGCTGTCTGGATGAGCGGAGGAGGAACAACCTGAGATGACAGATAGGAGACGAGAAGAGTAAAACCGGGAGGGGGGAAACAGCTCGTCATTTTTGGACAGATTAGAACGAAGGAAAGTTGATGAACGGAAATTGTTTTGAAGCAACGATGGCTGAGTGTTGGCAACGTTCGCTTCACGGCAAGAAGGTCCCTGGTCTTTTGGTCATCAAAACAGGTTAAACTATTCCAGCTTTATACTCCTAACCAAGATCCTATACCGTACAATCTGGAGAGGGGTCCCTTGGCGCTGCACTGTGGTCCCCCAATCCTCTGGACCGGTTGCCGCCCTGAGTTAAAGATTAGGTCAAATGCGGAGGATCGATTCTTCCAAAGGGGACAATAAAGTGTACAAAATGTATACACAAACAGCTAACAGCACTATGCCCACAAACTAACTTGCCCCCAAATCAAAAGATGAATGTGTTTGTGAATGAATTGTTAGTGTAATATGGTTGCCATATTTCTGTCTGTTTAACCCCTTAACGCCAGGTGTTGCTAATTTAAGACATACCTCTTCTTGCAAGACTGTGGCTAAAATAACGCTTGTTTTCCCTTGATGCCTGTTTGCGCACATCCATGCCGTACCTAGGAACCTTTTGCAAGTAGTTTTTCGTAGGACCGGTCACAGAAGGAACCAAATCCGGGTCATGGTAGCTACTTAGCCGAAATAGCAAATCGAGGCTGCAACTTTGATGAAATCTTCACATGTAAGTTGAGTTGTGCTAAAATAACATTATGTAGCAGCTCATCGTTTCCATCTTTAGATTATTTATTGGAATGAACTTCGTGTGATGGATTTTTTGACGTTATTATTTTAAGATTTCTGTACGTCGTAAATTAGCAGCAGTGAGGGCACTGATAACAGGAACAGCAGTAATGAAGATGGTAGTGAAAATCATGATGCCCTTTGGGACCAGTGCTACTGCTGCAAGACTGCAATCAGCTGCTCAAAATCAAACGTTTTAGTAGTATTTTGTGAAAAGCTCGAGCTCGGTTTACTGTTCTAATATGCTAACCTGAATACACAAGTGTTCAGTGTAACTTACAGTGCATTTACATTTGTAATCATTTAGAACAAAAAAATTTACGACATACCTGAAACTATATCTTTACTATGTGCTACAGATAAATTAACAATCTCCACTTAATTTAGCATCAGCTTGAAAGCAAAAACACTGATAATATATATGTTTTCTATAATTGGAAATAGATTCAGGCGTTAAGGGGTTAAAGGACAACACTTTTGCTAAAACATAGTTAACACAATTATATTTAAGATTTTTCTAAAGATTGTACCCAGCTTTCTTTATATTGGCTATTTTTGTGACGCTTATAGTTTCACTTCCTTATTGGACACCGACAGGAAGTGACATAGAAGAAGGTAAACGATTTTTAACTGTTGCCGTGCCAACCTTAAAAGTTCAAATAAAAACGTCTGCCCAACATTTCTTCATTAAAATTGCTGCTTCACTGAAATAAAATGATAATTATACAACTAATGAACTTACACCTGACGTCATCCATCTAAATAAGTCATATTTTCAAAAGCTAAAAAGATAGTTCCAGGTGTAAGTTGGTATATGTTGCCGTGAAGGGGAAAATCCTTAAATGTTGGTGACGTTTTTAGTTTGTTGCTCTTTATACAGATTGCACAAGGGATTGGGGGTAACGCACTTTGAATGAATGTCATTCTGCACGAGGTGATTCACAACCAAGGGGGATTGAGTTTGAAAGCGTCTTTAAAAAGCAAACCTCGTCACACATTTTAATGGTGGGAAGTACTGGGAGATTTGTTTTTTTTTCCTGCTCCCACCTCGGAGTAGAACCTCCTCCGTATCAACAGGAGCGGATATTTACACTTGATATTTATTCTCCTGTGGCAGCCAGGGGGGGGGAGTTGCATAGCTTTCAGCATTTTGAATTCAAACTATCGTGAAACTGTATTATTATAGATTTTTAAACAGAGCCCAGAAATGATGTAGCGCTTGCACTGTTTAATTTAGTTGGATAAAGGCTGCGTTCACATATAAGTATATTGCAGTGTTAATTTTGACAAGATATTTTAATTTAGTTTTAGTCTTAGTCTTTTGACGAAAATGTAATTCAATTTTAGTCGAGATTTAGTCGACTTTGTATTAATAATATTCATATTTAATGGAGGTCCTCTGCTTCATGGAGCTGCTCCCTCATGAACAAAGCTCAGAGCTGTTCCTTTGGCAGTGAATTTACATGATATGAGGCTCTTTCAGACGGTCAATAGAAGTTTGGATGATTTTAGTCTCTCCTTTTCATTTTTATTTAGTCTTATTTTAGTCGACTAAAATATCTGGACATTTTAGTCATAGTTTTAGTCGCATGAAAAACTTTAAATTTAGTTTTAGTCCAATTTTAGTCGTCAGAAAAATCACTTTGACTAAAATTAAGACTAAATATTTTAGTCGACGAAATTAACACTGGTATATAGTGTATGAGCAGGTTCAGTGTTTGTGGATTTTGAGGCTAATGCTACAGTTAGTGGTAGAAAATTGGCTCCAATCGGAAAACAAACATCTCTTAACCTCGTAATAATGAGATTTCATCTACGATACATCCAGCCCTGATCTCCACCAGCTCTAATCTGTCTAACTGCACTTGTGTGAGTAAACCCTGAACTCTGTCTCTGTTTGCGGATGCCGTGTCTTTGATTCTTTGTGTTCGCCGGCGCCCCGCCGTGAGCCGCCGCAACTCTTCAAACCGCGCTCTGAAGGTGAATGAGCCGCTCTCCGGAGATCCCGCACTCCGCAACAACCATGACTATTATTTCCTTCCTTTTCTCTCTGCGCGTTTGCACGGGCGCCGGGCGTGGAGAAGAAGGAAACGTGTCTGGCAGATAGATTCAAGGTTAGTTTTGACAGAGAGGGCTCCGTGTGGAGCAGAAGTGGCTCTGGACCGGGGCCAACGTAGACTCAGTGCCATCTGGTCACAGCCGCCTGACAGTGATTAGGAGGAGACGCCGAACAAAAGGCACAGAGTTATGGGGCAAGCTCAATACAATGATTACATTCTATAGTTTGCTTTATTACTTAAAAGCCAGATCAAATCACTGTATAAAACAAAACACTCGGCACTGGGGCCTAATAATTCTTTGTGTTGTGTTTTGCCACAGCTGCCTTGGGACCCACTGCTGTGATGTGGTTGCTATTCTCCATCAATGGCCTCTAAGACTATACATACATTTCCAATGACATCACGCATAGTTCCGGCGACCATTTTGAATACCGAAGTAGCGTTATGCGGTACTACAACATATAACAGTATCTCTACTCAGGATGAAAATGAAAGACGACTGATTGACACTGAGATTTGTATGTACTCATAATTATTGTAAATAGTTAAAACACGGCCCCAGAGACACACATGTATGTGATTTAACCAGGAAATGTTGGGTCAGACGTAGCAGCGCTGAGCTACAGCAGGATTGACTAAAGATCAGCTTCACTCTGAAGACTAAATTATCACATCAAAGATGAAACAGAAAACCTCTCTGTGATTTTTACAGTGTGTCACATCAACAGAGTCAGTGTTTAAGCTGCTCAAGATGTTAGCATGCTACCGGTTAGCAACTGTCAACCATTAACAGTTGATTCAATTAACTGACAATGGCTTCAACACGATAAGCACATGGCTCACATCTATGAACACTGAACTACAGTAACAGCTCAGCTCTGACCTCTGTCACATCCAAGGCTCGGTGTTTGGAGGGTGGTTGTTCAGGGCTTTCTTTTTGGAGAGGTCAAAGCTGAGCTGTTGAAGCTAAATGCTAACCGGTAGCATGCTAACATCTTAAACACTGACTCACTGGTTTCTTCCCATAAACGTGCGCTCTCTGGGACCGTGTTTTTACAGTCATCTTCTTGAGCAATGATTACGAGTAAATAAAAATGCCACTGTCAATCAGATGTCTTCCTGAGTAAAGATATTGTTACATGTTGTAGTACTGCACAATTCTACTTCGGTGTTCAAAATGGCCGCCATAACAAAAAGGTCACATGACTGAAAGGCATGTATACAAAATAGTTCTAGTTGTGTGGCGAGATTCAAACCACATTCTGACTCCTGTTCTTTTGAAATGCTCTTGGACTATTTTTATTCTTTCTATTGAGTTTGGTTTATGTTCTACAATCAAGAAGGTAGATTGTCTTGTAAAAAAGGGGGAAATTATGCCATTATTGTAAATATTTACCATCCCCTGAATGTTTGCGAGAATCCCGTGAAACTTTTCTCCTTCCTTTGCATTGAGTTTTATTTTAACCTAAAACCCTACATCTGCTAGATTTACTTACTGACTTTCTTCCAGAGATCCTCAATTAAAGGAAGTTTACTCGCAGACAGATGGCTGCATTAACGTTTATGGATTTAAATTGGTGCAATGATATAAATGTGGGTTGGAATAAACATACATAATCTGACATACAGTAAGATTTGAATGAAACCCATTGTATAGTTTTTGTCACTGCTACTGCGAAAAAAAAATAGCTCTATTGTGGTAGGAATACGTTTCTGTTTCCTAAATGTGCTGTGTACTGATGTACTGTCAATGCCACTGCCTCAGAGCAAGGGTTTGTGTGCGTTGTTAAAATATTTTTGATTATTAAACATTGGTTGAAGACAATTGGTTTATAAACACATTTCAGTTAGTTCTGGGTCCATTTTCATGTAATATCAAGTAGTAGATGAGGCGTGAATAAAGCTGTCCTGGCACGATGGATTAATGGGATAAACAGGAACGCATGATGCTTTGTACCCAAACAAATATGGTGGTTTAGCACAGTGTTTCCCCCTGTTTTTCGAACTAAAGTCATGATTTTAGTTTGAAAAACAGGTGAAACAAAGTCATATTTAAAAAGATCATTTAAAAGGAAAGTTAATGTTAACAATGTTTTTCAGTAAAATCTTTGAGGGTATTTTATATTAATTTTGAAAACAGTAGTCTACTAAAAAATCAGAGTTTAGTTGATCAGTTTGATAACATTTTGGCAGGATCCTCAAAATTGGTTACTCAGATTATAAATAAATGACTTATAAAGTCAAGACAATAAAGGTTGGGAACCACTGGCTTAGCAGATTACAAAACATGAATTATTAACTCATTCAAATCATACAGAATACCAGAGAAACAACAGCATCTTCTGCCAAATCAACAGGCAGAATACTTAAAGCAGTCTTAAGTAACTCGTGCCCCTGGTGGCCATAAGCGCCATTGCAGGTGTCGTAGCATGTTCCGTTTTTTTACTCATTAATTGTCCGTAAGAGTAAATACTACGCTGACAGAAAAAACTAAGTGAGAGAGGGATATTGTACATCCAATTACACAATGGAGATCATTTTTTCACTCAAACTGGGCTGTAAATACTGTTTAAGTGGGGCTAGCCCACAGTTAGCTTTGCCCGTTAGCCTGTTAGCTTCTTCTTCATGGTTCCATTAGTGTGTATTGCTCCTCTGACCCGGAGGCAGAAAAGTTGCAATTGTGGTTTTCTGGCCAGAGACACCAGGGGGAGATGAAAGACCCCACAATCATACCGGACTACGGAAAGGACTTATTAAGGTAAACAAGTTACTTAGTACTGCTTTAAAGTGATAGCATGTAGTGAGGAGAGAGTGAGAGTGAAATATAAAAGTAAACAGACAAGCCTCACGCTCCCTCATGACTGGACCAAAAAGCCACTCCTAGTTGGCAAAAGGAGGATAGCGAGAACAAACTTTCAAAAGTAGAGGATCAAGCCCCTCCTCCCCTCCCGATTGGACCTCACCTGACACCTCACAGGAAGCAATATTTTAGATTTGTAAAACATTTAAACTTACAGTCTATCACTTAAACCGTGATAATTATATGTGACAGATGTTGAATAGTTAATTTGAATGATACAGGATTTGAGTATTCCGCTTTAGAGATAATTACTGGCGAGTGAGTAGACGCTCCTCTTTTAAACACTATGTATCCCGCCTTTCCTCTGCCCAGTCCCGTCAGACCTTAGAAGCTAAGCAGGGAAGGGCCTGGTCGGTACTTGGATGGGAGACCGTTTAGTAACACTAGGAAGTCTAGCGAATGGAGTGAGTGAGTGAGAGGTTGGTGGTGGTCGGAGGGGCCGATGGCACAGACTGGTTGCCTCGCTTCCGTCAGTCTACCCCAGGGCAGCCGTGGCTATACAGCGATATAACAGTAGCTTTCTACTACCAAGTATGGAGTGAATGAATAGCGCAATGTAAAGCGTCTTTGAGTGTCCAAAGAAAAAACGCTAAAGTCACAAGCCTTCATTCTTTTAGTGACAGTCCCAAACCCAGATAAATTAGGAGCTGATTATTTATCAAATCAAACTGGCGTTTCAGGAAGATCAAGATCTTCTGTGGCCAACTGCTGAGAGAAAACCTAAACGGACACGAATAAACTCCAGCCTTGACAAATGGACCAAGGGGGCACTCCGAGCATCTTGGTGTTTTAGGCCCCAAACTTGAAAAACAAAGACATTTTCTCTCTGCAAATAAGTCCAGATAGAATCAAAGTCACTTCAGGAGAGAAGTGGCAACTCTGTGAAATAAGGCGCCCATAAATCACTTGCATTTTCCGTTCGGGCTGTTTGGCTACTGTGTTTTAAAATCATTCATCGCAGCGTTTGCAGGAGAGAGGCAGTTTTTTTTTTTTTTTTGTGTGTGCTTGTTGTTGAAGATTTTGTGAATTTAATCACCGCTCCTGTCTCCGTCTGACACCCCACTTTCATTTGGGCTTTAAAATTGCAGATGCAGCCGGCGTGTTATGGATCTCCCCTGTTCTCTCTTTCTATGGAGTGATTATGATAAACGGATGTGACTCTCAAACGCCCATCGCAGAACCATTCATCACTGGGGCCAATAGAGAAGAAAGAGCCGCGGCAGAAGCTTTCAGACAGGCGGACAATGGAGGCGTCCCTCCCGACTGTACATTTATTATACAGGTGAAGAGGCTTTGAAAAGCTGTGATAACTAGTGCTGAACTGTATTGTGTTGTTTTCAATGACAATAACAAACACAATTCTATTTTGTGTGTTAAAACGTGTGCCCTGAAGTTGTTCCAGTTTTTGAGTCCTTGTGTAACACATTTGACTGACATTGCGCCACATTCAAAATCTAACGTCCACTTGTTTGTGTAATTAAACTGCATTTTGTGATAATTGTCCAATTTTGCAATAACCAATTATGTGAGGCAATAAAATGTGCGGTAACACTATGATGACTGCACACTATTAAATGATTTGTAAATGCTTATGTTATCATTTATAAAACATAAAATAAGTAAGTTTAGACTCAATTATACAACATGCCCAAACCGATTTCCTAAACGTAACCATTTCTGACCTGTTCCTGACCTTAACCAGACACACAGATGGTGCCCGTTTTCATTATACTCTCTGTTTAGATGCTTATTAGCATTAACAATGGTTGATAAACTGAGTAAATTACTTATAAATTATAAATTAAGTATTCAACAATGCATCACTAACTGCGTGATAGTATGTAGTGATCAATTTCATTACAAAATGAATTAAGAGAGTTTATTACAAAATGCTGTTTTATTACACAGTGAATTAAGCATTTTATTACATTTATTTCATGAGGTGTTATTACAAAATGCGGCAGTCGATGCCAATCACTGGCACAGTATAGGCGGTACACGTGTAAACTTATATAGTATGTAGTTTAAACTGTTTTGTATTTTGTGAATGTGTAACACTAAAACTTGCATTTGTGGTGTTGCCTATTGATAAAAATCCTTCTTTAAGTCAGCGGCACGGTGGCACAGCGGTTAGTGCTCGTGCTTTAACAGCAAGAAGGTCCTGGGTTTGATTCCCACCTGGACCTGGGGCTTTCTGTGTGGAGTCTGCATGTTCTCCCCGTGTCTGTGTAGGTTTTCCTCTGGGCACTTCTGTCTGTCTCCCTGATCTCTGAAACTGAAGCTACATATGCGCTTTGTGACCATGTCTGTGAAAGGCGCTATACAAATAAAGCTCTTCTTCTTCTTCTTCAGCAACTGTAAAACCAAACACTGTGGAAACGACACAAGAGGAATCCTAGTAACTTTGTGAACTCCTTCATCTCCTGACACGGTAACTGATGTCTCCATCACTGTGCAATGTTTTTGTCGTATAAGATTATTAGATGTCACATTGGACGATGTGTGGATTGTAAAATCGCGAGCTGCACTGGTCTCTCCTGTGCGATAGTTCAAAGAGAGAATCGTAGCTACGGCCATAATTCATCATAGTGAATATCAGGCTTCAGACGGCACGTGTTTAGCTGAGGCAAGGTGTTTATTTCTGTGGAAAAGTCCAGGGAAAGTCCTGTAAAATGTGGATTCGGTCCCGACCCGCCTGGACTCTGTTGCTTATGTCTCTGGCGGCGGCGGTGCGGTGTTGACGGGACACTGACAGAGATCGTATTTCACAGTAGCTCATCTTTGGTCGTTCGACGGTTCTATTTTAAATCTTTGTCCCCGTCTCTCTGTACGATCTCCATCCATCCATCCATCCATCCATCCATTTTCACCCACTTGTCCGTTGCCGGGTCGTGGGGTCAGCTGTTGGAGCTGTCCAAATCACATAGCACCAGGCCCCTATGGCTCCTCCTGCAGGTGGTGGGTCCACAGAAGGACGGTCCACTGTACGATCTACGACCTGCAATGTTGAGCTAAGATCTTTCCCCTCGACGAGCGATCGTACGTCGCAGATGGCCAAAATTGTACACACACGGCTTATAACATGAACAATCGGCGAATTCTTCAGCTATAGTTTCTCCGGATCAGGGTCAAGTAGCGAAGAAACGTCCTGACAGGTCGCCCTGAGAGTCACCAAACACAAACATCTCCTCACAGTGACATTAACAAAGCCTCACTATCTCTCAATGCACCTCTACGCCTACTCTACATCGCGCCTATAGTGACAAGGATAACAGAGAGAGTAGACATCACTATTCCCCCTCCACACACACACACACACACACACACACACACACACACACACCGGCGACACACTGGAACCCGTCTAACAAGATAGCCCAATGTCATCGAGTACGTCTGGTGCCATAGCGCTCTGTCCTGTTCGCTTTGCCGATGATGACTTGTGGCAAACTGAGTAAATTCCTGTCACACTTACTGAGGACGGCGCGGGGCGAGAGCGGCGGAGGGAGGGCGCGAGAGGCGATGGAAGACATATTGTTTTTTGCAGCTTGAGATGATGACGGATGTGCCGGCAAATTGCTGACTGGTCACACACTATAAAAGCGCTAGAGAGAGAGAAAGAGAGAGGAAGAGAGGCACTTGGGGTGAACCGGGGAAAAAAATAATAAAACGTGTCATGTATCGGAGAGAAGAACAAATGGCGTGGCGTGTTTTGAGGCAGGAAGGGCAGCGAGGGACAGCGGCTACGACAGATACAGCGAGGGAGGGAAGATGTCGAGATGGTTGACAGACTATTCCTGTGTGTGGTATGCTGGCTGAATCATTAGCGCGCTCCCTACAAAGCAAAAAAAGGAGGGGGGGCGCATAACGTGTAAAGAGTTTGTGGAGTCGAAAGCTCCAGTGTCGCGTTCGTTTTTCACCAAGATGTTGTGCTGATGAAGGGAGAGTGTGACCAAAGCCTGGATTCAGCGTGTGTGCGTAAAATGATGTTTCACGCTCTCAGGCATCGTCATCTTGGAATATGCCCGTACCATCAGGGAAGAGGAAAATCATAACCTGGTCTTTGATGTTCCGGTCAGCTGATCTCATTCTTTGCTGAACCTGACCAACTGCAGCGACATTTAGTTAAATCCAGGGGGTTGTGTGTGGTCAACCCAAAAAAGTCAGCATGTGACGAAAAGGGGTTTACCTAAGAATGGCCGTGATGGTAAAAATACCCATTTCGTCACATTTTGATTAAAAAGGTTCAAAATTAGGTATAGTCCCTTTAACAAGGGGGACATTTGCCAGACTTTAGTAAGCAAAACTGCACTTCAATGCAAATGTCCTAAGCAAAGATTGGCACTATATCGTCTACAAGATAAAATCGAAATTTCTGTTTGGAAAATATGGAAATTTACAATGTCGGGTATACCTCCAAAAAGCTGATAAAAAATTTGAATAAAGTTTGATGTGTCAGGGTTTCTACAGATGGCAGCAAGTCAAATGTAATGTTTTTTTAATGCCTAAACACTATATTCAAACACAAAAATCTCGGCAAATTGGACACAACGGGAAACTTTAGAGTGTTGTCATGGCGACGTGAAAACTTGAAGTGACCTCGCTCTCCTTGTGCAGCTCAGTTTTTTGCCTTATTCTGCGAACTGCATTTGTGGTTTCTGTGTTCCACATTGTTTTTCTGGATACTTTGCCGTGTTTTTGTGGAGGTTTGGTGGATTTGTTTACTTTGAAGAAAGCAGCTTTTTAAAGGAGCTACAGGAAACAAAAAAGGACAAACAAGAGATGGTGAAAGACTGTTGTGAAGCGGTAAGAGGAAGGAGGAGGTGGAGCTGACCAGTGCAGGACACCACGCTCTGAAACAGGGACAAACCCAGGAAGCGCGGCAGCATTTTCAGAGGATCAGAGGAGGCAGAGGGCAGCCAGCCAGGTTTCTTCCGAGTGCTACAGTTTCCTCGACCTCCAAGGTCATGCGGGTCAGGTCGACACAGTGGCAGCGCGGCTCAGGACTAACACCTGAACACTATTTCGTTGTACGCTTGTACAATGACAATAAAGCACTTACTTACTTAGTTACTTACTTAAGATTGTGTATGATTCAGTCAAAACTCCTGCTGACCTTTAGACCATAGTCTTTGTGTTTTTGGTGAGTGTATGCAGGACTAATAGTTGTGAAACATCATTTAGTGGGTTTTCTACAATGTCGCTTCATTATTGAGCAAGTCCCCACAAATATTGAGATATTCATTTTTGTTAATATCGCCCAGGCTTAATCCTTAATGTATGTTAATGTAACCACTGCCTGTGCCATGTGCTTTAAGCAAACGACCTACAGTGACACATTCCCAGTAAGTCAATGCCAGCGACTCTGACCCTGGACTCCATGAACCGTCTGAAGTGTTGTTTTTGACAGCGCCCTCCCCACGTCAATCCCATCAAACAGCATACCGCTGCACAGCTTTCAAAGCGTCGGCTTCAAACCCCACGGCCTTAAATGGATATACCCTCTGTCCGACTCGTGACAGAGAAAGGCCTACCTACTCCCAGCGCTGAGACAATGTGGCGAGACCAAGACGGGCGCTTCATAAACCCCCGAAGAATCTCGGCGTGAGAAATGTCCCGCCACCGTAGCCCTACAGTAAATCAGGGAGATCAATGAGCGTCAGAGGAGCGCGGATCACTGCAATATTTATGAATGGAGCCGTTTGTTGTGGCACGGGGAGCCGACGGGCCGGGTCGCTCTTTCCCCCCGCGAGCGCGCAGGTATTTGAACACTGAAAAATGCATGAGGAGCGTTATTGATAGAAGCGCGCGGTGGATTTGATGGATGGCGTCTGATAGCGGAGACACAAATGAAATGCAGAGCTGTTGTTTCAAAGGCCGCGCGGTGTCGCGCCTTTAGTGCCGTTTAGTTTAGGATTCTG
The DNA here is from genome assembly GCA_021464625.1 of Proterorhinus semilunaris. Taxonomy (NCBI): domain Eukaryota; kingdom Metazoa; phylum Chordata; class Actinopteri; order Gobiiformes; family Gobiidae; genus Proterorhinus; species Proterorhinus semilunaris. The sequence continues at coordinate 7,853,441 of CM038350.1, forward strand.
CGCACGTGTGTGTGTGTGGGGGGGGGGTATCGAAGGTAAAAAGTGCTATTTGATATATAGTTTACACTGCAATTCATTACACTGGTACATTTTGACTTTTGTCCAGATGGGCGGCACGGTAGCACAGCGGTTAGCGCTCGTGCTTCACAGTCCGGGTTCGATTCCCACCTGGACGGGGCCTTTCTGTGTGGAGTTTGCATGTTCTCCCCGTGTCTGCGTAGGTTTCCTCCGGGTACTCCGGTTTCCCCTACCACTAAAAACATGTACAATAGGCCCAGGGACTGCAGGTGGAAATTAGCACAAGTGCTATAACCTGGTACAATGCATCTCTCCTTTCTGAGGCTAATGTATATTGTACACTGTCCCTGTTCAAATAAATAAATTATTTTTATAAAAAATGTCATGTGTAGACTTCATTGTTCCTGTATTTGCTGAAGCTGGTTTCAGTTGGATTCAGGTCAGGGGACAGGTTCAAACCCTCCTCAGGTATTTGTTACCCCAAAAGTTCTGTTTCTCTTCTTTAACCCACAGCAAACCTCTCAACTGAAAGCATGCACATTTTTGGAGAGACTTCGATCTGTGTTTAGGCGAGAGCAGAGGCTGACTTCTAGATTTGACTAAATACTTGTTGGTGATGAAAGTTAGAACTGGTGGACTTCTGGCCCAAACTCGTGCAACTGGAGTTGATTGAGTTGAGAACGTTTTGCTTCCATCGAATTTATATCTTTAAGCTTATTCATGTACCGGCAATGTCTCGCCTTAAAGGAGCTATAGCTAAATGTTTTCTTTTTGGAAGGTGAAATAATTTTTGCCCCATAAGAGTATGTTGTAAAAGTAGTCATTTGTGGGGAAAAATCAGCCTGATGCGTGACATTTGTTTGCGGGTGTTTCTTCTGCTCTTCGTTAGCAGAATAATTTTGTAAATATTCTCAAATGATATATGATCAAATTATAACACGTCTAATCATTCTTATAGCATTCTTTTCTCAACATTATCAAGAAGTGCCAGTTTTCTTAAGTGCTCTCTGCAGGATAACCGAAGCATGTGAAAAAACATTTAACCAAAAAAGGGTTGTGTTTGATAAAGGAAGAAAGCTCAAAACACTGAGCCTCAACTTTAAATGCACCCTCTTATCTTTGGAATCGTCCCATTTGAAATTGACAGAGTAGGACATTGTCTCAGCGTCGGCTGAGTGCTGGGAGCGTCCTCGGCCCTGGTGTTTATTGATGAGCTGGAGGTGGTGATGTGAAGACAGAAGCCATGGATCCAAGGGGACAAAGTGGTGCTCCATCACGGGCCGGTCCCATCCACGCGTCCGCACTGTGCCAGGGAAATGGGGCGCGCGTCACTGAATAGACCGGGATTCAGTAATGACCTGGGATGTGTTCACTTGGCACAGACCAGCAGGAGACGGTGTGTGAGTGGGGACAAGGACTTCAGACAGGGCAGCTGTGGACAATCTGCCAACTCTCCAAAGGGAGGCAGAGTGGTTAGCGCTCTTGCCTCACAGCAAGAAGGTTAAGGATTTCCAGACCATGTGGGCCTTTCTATATGTTTCTATGTTCTCCTCATAGCTGGATAGGTTTCCACTCGGTGTTTAAGTATAGTACGACATCCTAAAACATACTGTCCAATACTCCTGCCTTACCAAGTGCTGCTTTGTTCACGGAAATTTTCACTCGTGATTTGTGCGAGTTCTTCCTTCCTTTCTTTCTTTCTTTGGTCGGGACAGTACATGTTAATGAACATACAGGTGCCATTGGTCCAACAACCCACTAGTCCGAAGTAATAATAATAATAATGCCTTACACTTGTATTGCGCTTTACCAAGTTTATTAAGTTTCTCAAAGCGCTACACTGTCGTCATTATTCATTCACTCCTTACTTGGTGGCGGTAAGCTACTGTTGTAGCCACAGCTGCCCTGGGGTAGACTGACGGAAGCGAGGCAACCAGTCTTCGCCATCGGCCCGTCCAACCACCACCAACTACTTACTCACTCACTACATTCACCCAGGCTTCCTGGTGTTCCCAAACGGTCTCCCATCCAAGTGCCAACCAGGCCCTTCCTGCTTAGCTTCCAAGGTCTGACGGGATCGGGCAGAGCAAAGGCGGTGTGGCCACATGGAAGTCTGGACGTGGAAGTCTCATTATTCAGAAAACTTACCATTGAGCAGAGGTGCCTTTAATCCGAAATCTCTAACCCAGTTGTGTTGTGGATTAGAGAGCCATATACAATCATTGGCCCTAACCAGTAAGTCAGGGGACTCTTGCCTGAACCTAATTTCATTTTTCAACCCCTACTCGAGGGGACATTTTCAGAACAATGGGTTGTCTGACTAATGGGCCGACCCCGAACATACATGGGACTCATGCATGTAAACACGCCACGCCGGATTGTAGCCTTAGACTGATTTGCATCCGTTTTTCCCGACTCAAATACACTCTAATTCATCCTGGCCTATTGCACATGTTTTTAGCGGTAGGGGAAACCGGAGTACCTGGAGGAAACCTACGCAGACACGGGGAGAACATGCAACCTCCACACAGAAAGGCCCCGTCCAGGTGGGAATCGAACCTGGGACCTTCTAGCTGTGAAGTGTAAGCGCTAACCACTGCACCAAAGTAAACCCAGGACAAAGAATGTATTCTTGAAAGACATATATTCAAACCAAGCACCACCAGACTGCATTTCCTGACTATAGAAAGTTGTAACACTTTTGGATTGCAGAGCCCACGGAACCTCTATTCTGTTGTGACCTATTGACAGAATCTATGATCTCACTGCTCACCTGCTGAGGCGAAAGTTTTGATTTGATATTTTCAGTGAAAGTGAGAGAGATGAGCTGCTCCGTTCTCCTCTGCTTCTCCGATCGATCACGCTCGCTTTGATTGGCCGATGCGCGTTTTAATTAATCATTGGGGTAATGAAAGCGGCGGCCATATTCCGGGCTCAGGGTGGAGTTTTGGGAGCGACGCGAAGAGATATTGATCCACGAGCTCTGCCTTTTTTCCTCTCAAAAGCCCGATTGACCTTTTCAGAGCGGCACAAACAAACCCCGTGTCCTCTGCTTATCTCGTTCACTCCGATGCTCGAGCCACAAATGTGCGTAAAGTCGACGGGGTAGTAAAAGTAAGAGTTCCGCATGACAGTCTTCTTGAGAAATACTGTTCATGAACATTCGTAAAAGTGCCAAAGAATAAATTGTTTAAGCCAGCACTGAATTTGATGCTGAAACTGTTTTGCTTCAGGTTTCACTGTAGCATCAATCATACAAACTATAGATGGGCGTGATAGTAAGAGGAGTTTTATTAGGAGGATACTTAAAGGAACAGGCCACCGTTTTCCCACACTGAGATATGTTCTTACCTGAGCTTAGGGAGGTGATGCGTACCTGTCTGGTCTATGTGCGTGCCCTCAGTCACGCAAAACGACCAAAGATGTTGTTAGCATTTGGCCTCTCCCAGTATACTCCTATAGCTCCAAACGGGGTGAAGTTGGAAGCTACTACGCTCTTCCACAGGGGCGCTCAAAGACCAGACAGGTACGCATCAACTCGTCTAAGCTCAGGTAAGGACATATCTCAGTATGGAAAAACTGTGTGCCCTCAGTCACGTAAAAAGACCAAAGATGTTGTTAGCATTTGGCCTCTCCCAGTCCCAATCAATCAATCAAACTTTATTTATAAAGTGCTTTTCATACTGAAAGGTATCACAAAGGGCTTTACAGATTACAACATTTAAAACAATACGCCCCGCATCATACATCCATATATACATATACAATCAATCAATCAATCAATGGTTTTGTATAGCCCAATATCACAACAGGAGTTGCCTCATAGGGCTGCAACAAACATTAAGGAAATAAAACAGAGCAGTAAATAAGACAATGTAAAGTTCCGGCGAATCAAATCCAAATAAGCTTCAGCAGTGGGTGGGTATACATCCATATATACATATATATACACATACATACACAATATACAATATATAATTAGGACTAAATAAATAGATGTCAGTTAAAAGCTAAGCTAAAAAGGTGGATCTTGAGCCTCCTCTTAAAAACATGAACGTTCTCTGTGGTCCTGAGCTCCTCCTCAGGTCGTTCCAGAGGCGAGGGCCGTAATATTGGAAAGACGCCTCGCCGTGAGTCTTTCTGTGGACTTTAGGAATAACTAGGAGACTCCTGCCAGAGGAGCGAAGGGGCCGTGAAGGTTCATAAGGTAAAAGCAGTTCTGAAAGATAAGAAGGACCAAGACCATTAAGACATTTAAAAACCATTAAAAGAACTTTAAAATCGATCCTGAAACACACGGGGAGCCAATGCAGCGACTCTAAAACCGGTGTAATGTGGTCCCGCCTCCCGGTCTCCGTCAAGACACGAGCTGCTGAATTCTGTAAAAGTTGTAAACCTGAGATACTCTTTTTAGGAAGACCAGAAAGCAGGGCATTACAAGGACCAAGCTCTTCCACGGGTAAAGACCAGACAGGCTCAATCAAATAATGCCTTTACTGTTAACAATTGTGATCCTAATAGTACGCTAACAAATCGACAGCATCGCGATAAGCACGGCTCAAGTGCAGAAAGGGGCCAGGTGATTTTCCTAAGCCTTTAAAAATGCAGAGGAGCCGCTTCTCTGGTAGAAGCAGAAACAAAGAAAGTGATTCAGATTTGCTCAAAGCCACGTGAATGAAGCAGAATACTACATGTTTTTGACCAAAAAGCTCTTTCTACACTTTCCATCTCCGACTCCAGGCATCCATACATTGTCCGCATTGGTTTGTGCGTCCTTCCTGCTGTGGCAGAAGAACGTGTCCTACCACACACACACACACACACACACACACATCCTCACTCCCTCTATGTTCCCGTAATAGCTCCCCCAAAACATCACATCAAAGGCCTTTCAGTGCCACTTTGGGTCATTTAACTGCGGGCTTTCATCTCTCCCTCCTGTATGTGCCATCGCCGCGCTGTTTGGTCCGAAATGGGCCCCTAATCACGCTCCCCGCATCGCCGCAACGCTACCTTTCTGGGCGCGTCTTTCATGCTCGGAGCCGGGGCTTCAGAATTTGCTTCAGATTTTAGGGGGACGTGTTTTGGAAAGATGAAATAATTTCCCTGGAGACAGGAGTGGTGTGCGCAAATGAGAAGAGAGGCTGCCCGTCACTAGAAGAACACGTTTTGTTCGTAGTGTTTGATCAGACTCACCGAGAGATAATCCGATTCCTCAATAGAGAAGGGAACAGTGACAAAAACAGACTTCAACTGTAGCTTGTTTATGTTCCATTGTTCGTTTGTGATATTTCTTGAAGGATTGTTTTGCTAATGGTTTTCTAAAGTCTAGTATACTCTTTCCTTACAATGAACAGGTAGTATGACAAGGAATAAGACAAAAAAACAGTCACCAACACCCGGATATAATTAAAAGTCTGATAAAAATGGAAATAAATGCAAATAAACGGATATTTTATGAACAACCAGGTCACTTCCTCAGTGCTGTTAACGCTGTCACGTCACAGTGCGCGGGAAGATCCAGGAAGGGTGAGGTCATTACAGTATGTCTACCTGGATAATTGAGGACTCCTGTGCTTTTGATTTAACTGTAATTTAGCAGTGGCAAGGCAAGTACTTCACAGTTACATAATTTCAAGAAAGCAGATCAAATCCATTAAAAACATCAATATAATAATGAGTTACATTAAAAGCTAAGAGTGCAGATAAAACACTTTCAGTTTTCATATGCTCGGGTAAAAAGAGCTGTTTTCAGCCTGGGTTTGAACATTGTCAGAGTTGAGGCCTGTCTCACATCCTCATGAAGACTGTTCCAGATTTTAGCTGCATGAAACTGAAACGCAGCCTCATTTCTAGTGTGGAGAAGGGAAACATTGAAGCACATTGAGAAGATCCTGAGCTGCTTCTCTCACTTCTGCCGACTGGGGGGTGGTGGATGTGTGCGGTTCATTTACCGTTTTTAGGAGACAGAGAAGCGGCTAAATGAAGTCTGGCATAATATCATATAATGGGAAACCGCACTGTAGTAGTAGTAGTTTGTTTTACATTACATATGTTTAGTATTAAAGCGTAACTTAATCTTCTCCTCGATCCTCCCTTCTGTCACCTCTCAAGTTCATAGAAAGGCAATTTCTCTCTCCTCCTTCTTGCTGTATCATCAACAATCTCTCCCCACCCTTCTGGGCCAAAACTTGAATTCACTGACGACTGAGGATCTGGCAGAGAAGTGGTGGAAGTGACTGTGTTTACATGACTGTCACATGACTAGCTCTGCAATGGCGACTTACAGTAATCACGAGGTTTCATTTGACCGGTTGAGCCGTCTCAGTGATGGCCTGACGACTGATAAACACCTGTCATGTGTCACTGCTTCTTTCGTGGTCATGAAGTGTCGACTTATTTGAGTTGGGAAGATGAAGGCGTGTTCAGGTTATCAGACGTTGTGAGGAAATGCAACCATATTTCATCCAGGTCCTGGCATTCTGTCGCTCAGAGAATCAACTTTCAAGCACGGTTTTCCAGACTTTTTGAGACTATAGGGACCCCTTACCAAAGAAGGGCACCTGAACCTCCTGCAATCAATGTGACAATGAGCGGCACACAGGAGATAGGATTCAGAGATCATGTGTTTTATTGTTTTGAGTGAGTTTCTTATTGGCAGAGTTTTCCTTAAATATATGTGAAGAGATCATGATGATTTTTTTTTGTTTTAAATCCCCGTACCCCAGTTTGAGAGTGGTGTTTTTAAAGTAGTCCTATGGCACCTCTGTAACCCTGACATTTTAGTGCTGTTTAAAATACTATCTCCCTTTGGCGCCCAGAGTCACCAGCGGGAGTGCTTCTTATTCAATGTTGTAGTTAATATTTTATGGATTCCCTGCAATGCTATGTAGTCTACTCTTAATATTTTAAATTAGGCCACACCAAAAGTACTTTGTGTATAAATTGTGCTCTGCGAATGAACTCGCCTTGACACCACATTTTGGAAGAACCCTTTAAACTGATGCCTTCTTTCTCAACGAACCTAACCGAGGATTTGTTTTCAATGAAGGGAATAAATGATTACAACAAATACGAGACGAGGAATGTCTTACTCAGCTAGATTTAAGGGTAACCATGTACTTACTAAAGGCACCGATGTTTTCTAATAATATCTAAAGTAGGTCGAGCTAAATATTTTTTGTGAGTGATGAGAACAAATTGGCACAAGGCTCTGAGCTGATTCTCCTCACTTTTAACACGAGCCGTGGGAGCTGCCAAGCGCTACGTGTGTGTGTGTGTGTGTGTGTGTGTGTGCGTGTGTGTGTATGTGTGTGTGCGAGAGCTAAACAACACTCAAACTGCAGGCGAAAATGCGAGCTGATAATGAGGGTTTAAGGTGAGGAAGAGGAAAGCAAACATACTGTACTCACGGGCATCGTCGCGTAACTGAGCAATTTAACAAAACTAGAAATTCTGCAATGACTGAATCCATTGCAAGTGGCTGCGATTACTAGATAAATTACTGCGGAATTTGAGCAAGAACTACTGCCATTTCGAGAAAAGTATTGAGTCATTGAGTTGTTTTTTTTTTTTTTACTGCAAATAGTCCTTACTATGAAGGACCCAGCGTTGTTTAAAAGGAAACAAACAGCTATAGCTTATATGAGATGAAGACATTTGAGATCTACACATTTCTTCTAAAACACTGAAGTGGCATCAAGAACCCCCCACGGCTGCAGCACAGTGGGGCGTCACAGAAGGCGCTTACAGGAAACAAAAAAGGGACAAATGAGGAGGTATCCGGACAAGACAGCTAAGCCACACACATCTTCTACCTCTGCCATTGTTCTGACTAATGTTCGTTCAATGGCGAATGAGATGGATTATATTGGTCCGCTACGCTCTTCCCAGACGACGGTGAAAGACTGTTGTGGGGCGGAGGGAGCTGCCGCAGGAGGAAGAGGAATGAGGAGCCGACCAGTGCGGGACACCACGCTCTGAAACAGGGACAAACCCAGGTGCTCCGGTTTTCCCCAACTCTAAAACCATGCTGGGCAGGTTGGCCTCCAGTGGCGACACTCAGTCTCAGGACTAATTGTACAATGACAAAGAAAGCACTTACAACGGCCATTGACAATAATCCCTACAGACCTGGGATATGAACTCGAGACAATAGATATGCAATGTGACTAGCAATGCGCAGTGATCTTTAGTGGTCAAGATCAGCGTAAACGTTCGATTTCACTTTATTGAAGGTGCAAGCTCTCGATTTATGGCTCTTTACAAAGATATGTTCATTTCAAAGGGCCGGCTAAATTTGATATCCATTTTCCTTTGTGACACGAGCCAGAAAACTCACATCGTCCAAGACTTCTTCATGACAACTTCATGTTATTTAAAATGATCCAAAATGGGATGGGACTGAATTAACAAAAATAGGCTACAACTGTCCGCTTACTCCTGTTAAGTGCAAAAAGCTTCATGTTGTGTTATCTGCTCGGGGAAAACATACTAAGTGTTTTCTTGAAATTACACTTTTTTCAAACTTGACAGGTCAATATTACTCAAATCCGGGTGAGATATCCCTATGAGAACCTTTAACTGATCCTGTTCACTGGCCGTGCTCTCTGCAGTTCTGATGTGTCTTTAGTTTGTTCATGGTAAATCTGTGTAAAGGTGAATTTAAACAGTTAAGTTCTGGTTCAATCCGTTGACCGTAAAGAGCCGTTCCAAAGAGCCGATTTGTTCATGAGCGTCACATCGCTACTTGATGGCTGACACTAATAAAATCAAATCTTGCTCCTGTTTAGCCTTGGCCATTAGCATCGAGATGAAAACCCCTCCTAAATGGCCTCAGTTAAATGTTTTGAACATGTGGCCGGTGACTGTTCATCTCTGACTCGGTGCCCGCCATAATTACTTTTAAATGCGAGACGCCGATCCCTCAAAGGAAAAATGGAAAGTCCGTCTATTATGCACCATATGTCTCCCCATTCCCACAAACACTATATTTCGTGTAAGTGTTGTGTGCAAACATTTTCAAAAACCCAATTTCCTCGGCACCATTTTGATTTCACTCCTCCTCTCCTCCCTCCTCTTTCTCATACCCCTTCTGCCTGGGAACAAAGTGCTTCACAACATGTTTCCATCAAGCAAACAATACATACATAATGAGAACAGGGCTATTCAAGAACACTCTTCAAAAGGGCTGCTTTTAATACATGCCAGTCTGCTTCTGAGGTGACTGGAATGATAGCGCCACCCCTCCTCTGTCTCTTCCTCTCTTTCTCCCGATATCGCCCTCCCCTCTCCCTCTCTCTTTTCTTTCCTCTTCTCGTACCTCATTGCTCCCCCCGAGCTGTCAGATTTACTTCCAATTAACGTATATCGGTTTCGGTCCAACGCTACCGCAGCTCTCCTGGCTCGACTTCTCAAACTTTGCGTAGACGCTATGAATGCTGCTCTCTCTCGCTCTCTCTCTCACTCTCGCCGGTTCTTTCTTGCGCAGAAGGGGAGATTGCCAAATAAAAGTCAGCCTCATTTCTGGCGTGGAGAAGGTAAACATTGAAGCACATTGAGAAAATCCTGAGCCGCTTCGCTCACTTCTGCCGGCTGTGGGGGTGGATGTGTGCGGTTCGTTTCACAAACCGTTTTCAGGAGACAGGGAAGCGGCTAAGTGAAGTTAGGTAAAAGATCACATAATGGGAAACCGCACAAGTACATTATATATGTTTTGTAGTATGGATTTAGTATTATTATGTTTAGAAGTTCCTCTCCTGGAACCGCCACCTTAACGTGGTGGAGGGGTTTGAGCACCTGAATGATCCTGGCGGCTCATGCCCCTGGTAGGGTCTCCCATGACAAACAGGTCCTGGGTGACGGGTCAGACAAAGAGCAGTTCAGAAACCCCTTATGAGAGACCAACAGGCCCGGTTAGAACCGTGAGGCCGTCCTTCTGTGGACCCACCACCTGCAGGAGGAGCCATAGGGGCTGGTGCAGCTCCAACAGCTGCCCCCACGACCCGGCAACGGACAAGTGGAAGAAAATGGATGGATGGATGTTTAGTATTAAAGCATAAATTCCATGAAACAACTTTGTTTTCTCCTCAATCCTCCCTTCTGTCACCTAAGTTCATAGAAAGGCGATTTCTCTCTCTCCTCCTTCCTGCCATATCATTAACGGTCCCTCCCCACCCTCCTCCACTTCAGCATCAGAAAAGAGATCATTTATAAATGTATAGATGGGGTATCCGAAGTGGTGGCCCGTTGGTTCCACCGGCCAATCGCTCGTGTTTTAGTTTTAACCTTTCGTCTGCATTACCCCTTGTCCACTGACCAAACACATTAAAGTATGCGCGGCAGGTTTAGACCAGGCAGTTTAAATAATTGATTTAAAGCAGGTCCCTGGAGGGGCTGGACCGAGGACCACAGGTGAGGGTACCGGAGGCCGCAGGCACAAGGTGGGCTGGACGTACACAAGAAATCCAAATGAGCAGAAACAACACTCAGATGACTGACGATTTGGCAGAGAAGTGGTGGGAGTGATTTCTCATTATGTTCTGTTGGCAAGCCAAATGGCCACGGGAGTCTGTCAGACGTTCTGTTTTTGGTGGTTTCCGCTCTCTGCATTTGCCGAGAGTTGAATTAATTTCAACTGTCGTCTCTGTGTAGTTGTCCATCTTCAATGAGGTTTCTTGAGTCATCATCTGTACTCTGTAGTTGAAGAGTAGAATGTTTCGCCACCTCATCGGTATGGTCGCTTTCCGGTTGCCCGTCTGTACAGGGAATGGACGCTTGTTCCCCTCCGGCTCGCTTGTCTGAGCTGAACTGCAGCATCACTAAGTAGCCACTGATCACATTTCCAGTAAGACAGAGGGGCCAGTACCCTAATCCATGTCTTTGTAGTACATCCATGCAGCAGAACCTTCAGACTCTCCATCTCCTCTTCACCACTACCATCAATAAAACCTTGCTTCATCTTGCGCTTTTTTTCTGTTTTAGAATCGAATAGAACTTTATTGTCTGTTCAAAAGAGTAGAATTTGTCTTTCAACAACCATTTTTTTTACATTTGCTTCTCAAAATTGTACAGCGGCTCGTTATTCATTTGTTCTCCACACTTAAAGGAACAGACCACCGTTTTTCCACACTGAGACATGTTCTTACCTGAGCTCAGACGAGTTGTTATACGCACCTGTCTGGTCTTTGTGCCCGTGGAAGAGCGTGGTCGCTTTTAACTTCACCCCCGTTTGGAGTCATAGAAATATGCTGGGAGAGGCCAAAAGCTAACAACATCTTTGGTCGTTTTGCGTGACTGAGCGCACGCACAAAGCACAGACAGGTTCGCATCAACTCGTCTAAGCTCACGTAAGAACATATCTCAGTGTGGAAAAACGGTGGCCTGTTCCTTTAAGATGGACGGACAGAACCAGGAAGGCCAACCACTCACTCAAACGCCATAGTGCATTGTGGGTGAAGCATTTTGTCCAACGATGGCCAGTGAATCCATCGCTCTTTCCCTCCATCAACCTCCTCCCTGACGTCTCCTACCACCGCTATTCTCCCGGCTTGATTTTTCTCTTTTTATTTGATCGCACCGTGTGCTCCATGTTTCCTGAATATAAACACCTCTTCAAAAACGTTATCCCCAAGAACCACAGAAGCATCAGCGCCGCGTTTGCCCCCATCTGCTACTAAGGGGGAATTATGGAAAAGTCTGGCTGGATTTAAAACGTTTGTTTACCAACGCCAAACCATCGGAATTATAAGAAGACGGTCGGTACTTCAGGCCCGCTCTGTGCGCTGTGTGGCATTGAATTACCGAGTCCGTAAGGCTTACTCCAGGGATTTTTAACGCTAATCTAATAATGAGAAAGTTATCCAGGAGTAGCGGCCGTAGTTAAGATTACAGGCCATTTGTGTGCTTTGAGGAACACGGTGAGAATAGCAATTACCATGACAGTAAATGGGGAAATGCATAGTCGTATGGTTGTTATGAAGGGATTTGTTCATTATAATTAGTTATTGTTATGTTTTATACCAAACTAAGATAAAGGATTACACTGGATTATGGGAAACTGAATTTTGTTCTCGTAGCAATCGGAAAACCGCTGCACACGGGCAAAGCCGAACACGAATTAGCACAAATTGCCTGTTGTGGTAAGACTAACTCAAAACGTTCAATTAAAACTGAAGTTTTTATATTTCAAAAAGAAGTAGTGGGGCTTAAAGTGGACATAACTGAATTTACAAAGTACTTCAGTTAGTACCGATATTCTCCCTTTTAAAATGTTACATATCTGTAAAGAAAAGTAATTGGAAGCTGCTCAGGATTTCAAATAGGCCTACAGCACCCTCTACAGGCAGCAGTAGTTAAGACATGTTGTAAAACTGACCACAAGCTTGACTTGACGACATGCTAGCGAGTCCAGGTTGTCGTGAAGAACACACTCTGAGCACAGAACGGGTCAAGTGATGGATTATGTATCGGCTTTAAGTGAGGCCCTGTCCTGAGTTTAGGACTGGACGTGAAAACATGTTATCAATCCAGCATATTATCCACATGAAACTGGCATTCTGGGGGTCGGTAAACAATCATTATCCAAACTAGGTCTCACAGTGGAAAGATCTCAAAACGCCTTTTACGTGTTGTGTATGTTAGCGCTACCCACACTCTTCTATTTTCTGTATCGTGGCATTTTCACTGCCGTGAGTCAACCCATGTGAATGCACGCCGAGCTGGCGCCATGTTTAAATGATGAGCGTGTTGTCTTTGTGTGGGTATATCCTGAGTGGAGGACAGTTTTGTGTTTCAGCTATTACACAACAGAATTCAGGAAATGAAAATTTGAACATGAACATTAATAGAATGGCGACCAGAATGGTAATATAAGCAATGATAAAAAATAAAATAAAAAAATAAGTAAATACACTCAGAAATCACTAACTTTTCTATTTGTATTGTATTGTGTTGTATTGTATTTTGAAATTGGGGTAGGCACTTATAAGCTTTCTTGCCTCGGCCTACTCCTTTTGAGTTATTATTTACTATTATTGTTTTTTCTTTTGTGATAATGTAAATGTAATGATGTAAATATTGTCAATAATAAAGGCACTGCAAATAATAGCTCAAATAAATCAAATCAAATCGACATTTAATTTTTTGTGAGGCCCCCTGCTGGCCGGGGCCCTTGGCTGCAGCCTTTGGAACCAATTTCTTTATATCGGTCTTGGCACAGCTAGACACAGAGAGTACATTTTAAAACAACCTGTATGTAAACCTTGTGTTTGGCTTTCTAAAGCCAAACCAAAGCAGCAGTAGGAGACCGGCTGGTGACGTCCCGCTCCCAGAAAAGTTACGAGGTGGGTTTGAGGAACAGACGAGCAACTTACACAAATGTAATATATGGAGGCGTAGCGGTGATTTGAAGTTAAGAATTCCCAAAAGGCCAAAGGGGATTAAACGGCCTCTGAAGTTTTGGGCCATTTTCGCCTCTCTGCTGTTGGGACAATCGGGCTCATTTACATCTCATTTGGATAAAAGCACTAAAGCACAGAGAGGGAGCACAAAGGTTATTGCTTCCACAGCAAACCATTGTTTTCCAGTTTCATTATGTGTATCTGTTTTATTATTGGTTTCATTTATTGATCTCACCTCACAGCAGAAGGTTGTTATTGTTATTTTAATGTTTTAATATCAATTGATGACTGGCTTAAGAATGTGTTGTGTAACATCTGTAACTTTTATCTGTAAAATATGTGTTATGTTCAAATCAAAAACTGTGATATATTATATACAGTATGAGTATGAATCCAAGTATGAATCAGAATGGATTTGATTGCCATTGTGTTTTTTTTGCTAATGATAAATAATAAGCAATAAAAAACTATGGAAAATAAAAAATAATATATCAATCAATAAAGCAAATCTCTCAAACATCTCAACATCTTAATAAACAGATCATCTAAAAATGAAATGAAATATAAGAGATACAAAAACAAATTGGTAACTACAGTGCCTCTCGAAAGCACTAATACACCTTGAACTTGTGCACATTTTGTCATGTTTACAACCCTAAACATGAGGATTTTATTTTACTGAAAGTTCACACACAAGCAACAGACAAGTGTGAAGTGAAAGCAAAATGATTCTGTTATTTTTCCAAAAATAGAAAAGTGAAAAGCGGGGCGTGCACAAGTATTCATACAGCATTTTCTGAGTGCGTTAAATTGCCTTTATAACATTCCTAATGACTGCAGAAAGTTCACGCCTGTTTAAACTTTACTAACAACGGGAGCAAACAAAGTGAACTAAACTCAGGTAGATATAGGACCTTTTTAGCCCGGTTTTACCATACCCTCATATTCATTTAGTTTCATACAAGGGTCTGGATCGTCACAATTGAGATCTGTCATCAGGTGGGAGGGTGAGCTCCTTTGAAGCGATTGAATCTGATTTCCGCCAGCGTTTGGTCGTGACGTATGTAATGCGCCCGAGTTGAGTGAAGCAGCGATCATAACTCTTATCATAACTCTTATCATAACTCTTAGGAGCATTCGAAAGCTTCAATTATGATTTCTGGATATTCGGGAGCCGAGCCAGAACCGATTGAAGAGCTTCCTTTACTTTCGTATCCGTGAGATCAGACCAGCGGCGTCGGAAGCGTTTGGAAAGTGGGGGGGGGGCGCATTTCAAAAATGGGGGGGGGGTCGACTTCTTAACATTAAGAACTACAGTGGGACAAGGTCAGGACAATAACAGAGCAATGTTATTGCTTTAGCGGGACTACATCCAAATCGAGCGCTACTTCAAGAATACGTGAGAGACTCGATCAGCTGGGTGGACATATGGGGCGGACCAAACACCTGTGGAGCCGCTGTTCTCCTGTCCCGCCCTGGCTTTGTGACGCTTTGTGAAAAAACTCAGTGAATGAAGCTCTTATGAGATGGCGCACGCGCTCGTGTTTGTATCCACATTATTTCAGCTTCAGCCCCACCCGTTAACTCCTGCCGTCGCAAAGAAACATCTCAACGCTTGTATCTTCACATTTCCCACAAATGCAGATAAAATTGAGTCAAGGGGTAAAGGAAGCAAACATTTATCCGTCCAATGACTAATTCAGATGTTATTTGGTTAAGTCAGAGTCCAGACAGCGAGGTTTACAGGCGTACCGACCGGTTGAACACTCGTGCTAGCCCGGGGCAGTTTCCCCAAACTCACGCTACATCAGTTTCATCACTCGCTTTACAAACACATCCAAAACTGATGTTCCTCACCTTAAAGTTACTGGTCAGGCCTTTGTACCGATGAAGACACGCTGTCCACCTGCCGAGGACCGCGAAAAGTCCTGCTCCTCCTCCATGTGATAATCCGTAAAAAACTCAGAAAACACGATGCACGAGTCCTTGTGCTTCGGTTTGGTCAAATCTGTCCAACGATAATCCTCCAGTATTCTCACTTTAGCCGTTTTTCACTGGTTTACTGAGCCATGTTTATATTTCAGCCGCTCTGAGGGGATGGTATCGGACCTACATAAACACAGCTACGCAAAGCGGAGCGACGCGATACTGGCGCGGATAATGCCACTAAATATTTTTTTAAATGTATGGAAAATAGGGCGCGGGTCATATTTAATTGTTTGGCCTCGGGGAGCCTATTGAAAAGGTCCAGTCTAAACTAGTAAATGTAAAGTCAATGAAAATTCACGTTGTGAAAGTGGGGGGGACCAAACAACCACTTTTCGAAAGTGGGGGGGGGGCACGTCCCCCTCACAATGAATGGTTCCGACGCCCATGGATCAGACCCAGACGTACATGTAGGGAAATTATAATTGACCGGAGTTTACGGGTGGCTATGGCCGGGCTAGGACCTTTTAGAAATAAGCGCTGATCAGGAGGGTGCAAACTGCGCTAGTTTGCAAATTAATAGTTACTGTAGTGAACTTGACAATATTTTGAAGGGCTTCCTGTCCTACGGCATCACTCCGTGTGAGCAGAGCCAGGACGTGTTTAGATTTGTCTGTAACCATGGCTGTGTCCGAATGTCCACACTATTCCCTATATAGTGCACTATATAGTGGTCACGCCATTTTGTAGGGGCGTCCGAATGTCCAGAGAGAAAAAAGTAGTGCACTCAAAATTTGGTCAATATAGCCCACAATGCATTGCGAGAGTCGGAGAAGAACGCCTGACAGCAACAGGTCTTTGAACTAAACAACACGACGGAATTAAATCAGCCGTTTCAATCGTGTGTTGCATATTTCTCATGAATAAATGACTTAGATATAAACGGTTACGGTGAAAAATGCTAGCGTTAGCTGCTAACCTTTAGCTCGAGCTGTTAAATGACCGATAGCTTCCTCTCGAATATTCCAAGTCATTAATGTAAAATCCATGTTAAATATATCTGACTCGTATTTATCCATAAATAGTCCCCTGTTTCATGAGTTCGGTTGATCTTTATCGCAGAAATATTTTTTTTCCGGAGTTTAGCGACTTTTAGCAGATGTAGTCACTCATTCTGCTGGCGCTTCGGACACCGGGCTATGACACCTACTTTCTGCACGTCTTTGAGCTAACGCTGGAGTGATTTTTTTTTTTTTATACATGATAGTTTAAATTTGAATTTAAATGTCAAATAAAACGCCTGTAAACGTGCCAAAACTGTCGTTCTGTTTCATAAAATAAACGTTTGTAACAATAAATAAATTCAGAAGAAAAAAAAGAGGGAAAAAAATCTGCACGCCGCAGCGCGCGTGACGTCACGCAGCTCGGAGAAAGTAGTGGGCTTCTGTCCGAATCGCCAACAGAATCAGTGACTATAGAGTCTACTATATAGTGCGGGCCTATGTAGTGAATGAGGGGTTAGGGACTAGTGTGGACATTCGGACACAGCCCATGTCATTGTGGAGCGGAACATGGCACTTGATGGCCCTGGTTTTAGCTCCCAGATTGAAGGGGAAAAGGTAATACTTATAAGTCACTTTTTTTTGCAACATGTTTACTTGTTTATGGTTCGTACATTGTTTGTGTAAATATTTAGAAAGTTAGACGTGACCAAAAGAGCAGGCCGAGGCAAAGTGGCAGATTTGACTGCACTGGAAAAATAATAATTTCAAGGAAGAAATTACATAAATCTACTTGAATTGAGTAGATCAGATAAAACCTCTTATTGTCAATGGAAAAAGTATTCTCTATTCATATTGGTGTCATCTCAAGGGAAAAGGAAAAGCAAACGTGAGTCTGATTCCCGGTGGGATTTCTGCTCGTACTATCGGCGTTCACGTTTGTATCTGATCTTAGGATAGCTCAATCCGACCAAAACATAAAGAACCTTAATTTAAGAGGTTTTAGTCGTTTATCTAATCTCTTAACGCCCACCTGAACCAAGCACATTTTCTCAAGTGTGCTATTACCCAAATGTATAATCTTCTTGATAAAGCGTCTAAATAGTGACGAAAACAAGGATGAAAATGCAACAAGAAACTGACAAAAAAGAATCAAAGAAACAATGAAGAAAGCGATGGAAAAAAAAGCAACCAAAAATGATCAAACGCGACAACAAAATCTACGACACGAACGCTTCAGCAAAGTGACATAAATGCGCTGACAAGTTCTGTTCAGTGTTGTAGGTCTTAGCTTTCAAATTAGATGTTATACTGGCCTATAGGCTGTGAAAAATCTATCGTTTTAATAGTTTGAATGAAATGAATAAATAAAATGAAAATATGACTCGGCGGCCGATCACAAGATGGCCGCCACTTTTGCCATGACAACAAGCTCATGTCCTATGATCCAGAGTTGTATTAAAGATCTTTGTGTAACTCAGTATTTTTCACTCTTTTCATCCATTTTCTGGCGGACACGAGCACACTCAGCACAAACCAATAAAGTTCAGTCAAAATTGGGTCATTAGTGGTTATTGCTGGGTTGCAGGCGACATCACAGCATTCCAAAGGCCAATACTATTTTTTTTTAGTACATTTTTGGTTTTGTACAGAGAGATTATGGACCCAGTGACTGATATTATTTGTATTTTTTGTAATTCATACATTTTCTTTTGAGCTGCGACTTGTGAAAGTGTAATGCTGTTAATAGGAAAAAACTGGCTCCCGCCCCCCGCTGGGTCCGGTGACATCATCGCATTCTAGAACCTGCAACCCGGCAATTGCCGCAAATCACATGATGCTTAGCGGTATGACATCACACTCCGGAACTCTGTCTGGATTATAAATCATCATGTGTGAGAATTCTGTTACCATAGCAACAGGTCATTTTGGTCGCATAAGTGATTTGTGGCAGTCACAGGACAACTCGGAGAGATTTCAACAGCAGTTAGCACGTTATCTCTCTGGCAGAACTCAAGTATTTTAGTCTAGAAAGACGCATAAAGTCTGTATCACTGCATCTGTCTGTTATTTCACAGTTAATACGTGCAAAATGGCACGGAGGAACGTTTTCAGCATAGAAAAAGTGGTCAAGGAAAAGACAAGTTTGTCTGAAAGGCCTGATTTTGCTTCAGGGCTGTCTGTGGATAATGAACTGAAGGACAAAGGTCTGGGCAAGATCCACAGAGCTGCATCAGTTGGAAATCAAGCGGAATTAGGTCGATTGGTTAGAAAACAGAAGCTGGGTCTCACAACCAATGAGACCGATTATCTACGGGAATCCTCTCTCACTGGCGCCTCGGTCATGCCACAGCAGACATTTGACTCCAAGCTACAGGAGTCTGCGAGCGCAGAGGCCTCACACTCTTCAGACGACAAAAAACCTCCCGCAATTCAAAAGAAATACAGATCTTTCTGCCAGAATCTAAGGGAAAGGTTTGGTTTCAAAGCCCGGCGGACCCAGAGTCCACCACAGAGCAGTAGAGAGTCTGAAACGCAGCTTAAGACTTCCCAGAAGACTGCTCCAATCAAACAACTCTCCACCCCCCCTGAACCCCTTCCTTTGACACAATCAGCTCAACCTTCCTCTCCTGATGACACAAACGCTCCTACCTCTGAAAGTGGCGGTGATCAAGGGGAAGAAAACAACATTTCGGAGGAGGTGGAGATGAACTTCTTGGAGGTTTTGACCCGGTCTGCGGCTTCAGTCATGCAGGAGCTACACTCGAGCTCTCTGGACTTCAGGAGCATGATGAAAGTTGAGGAGGTTTTCCGTGAGTACGAGCATGCTGTTCAGAAGCTGATGAAGAAGAACAGTTACCTGTCAGACAAAGTGAAGCAGTTGGAAGTGGAGAAAGTGGAGCTGAATAACATTTTGGATGAATTCAGCGAGCCAAAGCCGGCAATGCAGTGCTTTCAGCTGGAGAACAGAGACCTCCAAGAGCAGACCCGTAGTCTGAGAGCAGAGCTGGACCACCTCCAGGCCAACAGCAGCCTCAAAGAAAGTCTCCTTTTAGAGGAGAAAAACACTCTGAAATGGCAGCTGCTATACGTCGAAAGCAAAGAAAAGGCCAACAGCGACGCCCTCTCCCATGCCACTTTGAACTTTAAACACCAGCTGGAGGCGCTCAAGTCTGAGCTGGACCTCATGACAAACCGCTTTGAGAATGAGAAGAAAACCCGAGAGACTCTGGAGAAAAAGGCCGTGCAGGATGCGGAGAAGTGGATTACAGCGAAAGCCGACACAGAGAACAGTCTGCAGCGAGACAAACTCAGTGCTGACGACGTCAGGCATCATGAAGAAGTGAGCGCACTCTCTTTAAAACTGTCCCAGGCCCAGAGTAACACCTTGGAACTAAGGCGACAACTAGAGGAAGCCAACAACAAATGTCAAGCCAAAGAAAAGGCTCTGACGAAGCTCAAAAAGGAACTCACACAGAGGGAAGATCGGTGTGTACAAGCGGCAAAACGCTTAACTGAAAAAGAGGAGGAACTCATCGTCTGTGTTCAGAGACTCCAGGAGGCGCAGTCGGCCTCGTGTGACTCTGCTGCCGCCGTCAAATGTCTAGAAGAGACTGTGCAGAGATTGGAGTTCGCAAAGTCCACAGTGGAGGAAGATCTGATGACGCAGAGTTTCAAATATTTGAAACTCAGAGAGCAGAAAAACGACGGGTCTCGTCTCTACCAAGTGGAAAACCATCGGCACAACACGGCAACTCTGCAGTCCCAACAGGAGCAGAGGAACCGGGAGCTGGAGAGCGAACTGTCCCAGGGACGATCCACCGTGCTGGATTGCCTCCGCCAACAAGACGCTATCCAAACGAAGCAACTTGGCACAGCCATTGAAGAGGAGTGGACCGACATTCCACAGGCCACAATTGACAATCTGATCAACTCGTGCGGAGAAGATGTATTGCACTGCATAAGGCAAATGGTGGTCACACCAGATAGTCATGATGTCAGATCAGCATCTTGATGTGGCGCACCTGTGAGGTGGGATGGATTGTCTCGGCAGAGCAGAAGTGCTCACTATCACACATTTGGACTGATTTGTGGGCAATGTTTGAGAGAAATGGTAATATTGTGTATCTGGAATGAATTTTGGATCTCTGGGTCCATCTCATGAAAAATGGGAGCAGAAACAAAGGTGTTGCGTTTATATTTTTGTTGAGTGTAGGTTTTTGTCAAAGCCTCGTTGTTAGAATCACACTTTTACACAGGGACTGGCTTCTCCGTTCATTTGTCTGTGGAGAGAACGCTTGATTCAAACAAGTTCGGAATCCGATGGCACGGGTGCCGCCTAAACCCTAAATGCATTTCTGTGATTGACTTGAATCCAGAAATGCTTTTAGTTCTGCACGCGCTCTGTCGGATCCTAAACCAGCTCGAATCAAGCGTTCTCTCCCCAGACAAATGAACGGAGACGCCAGGCCCTGTAAACGTATCTAACGGCTATATGTTCAAGTTTTTGCCTGTTGCTGTAATAAACTGAATTTTTGTAATGTATTCTCCTTTTTCGAGTGAAATGCAGTATTGGTTTAATTAATGCATTTGACAGGGATATTATTCTAACAAAACAAAAGATGTTTTATACCAGATTCGCAGGAAATTCAATGCGAGTCAGAGACAAAGCCGACTTTCTAATCTCAGCTAAACGAATATGTTGCGTATTTAAAATGCATGGCTCTGTTTCACAACGGAGCTAATATTCTTTTCAGCAGACAGTTCCTATCTCCCAGAGTAACCAGGGGGAAATGATTTGAATTAATCAATTAAAATTCTCCAGTGATAAATTAGATTTAGCTAGCTTATCATAATTAAACATCCCCCTGTCGATACTGTCCCGCGCTCGCTGTCATTTGGCTGCTTTCGGGACAATTATTGAATCTAAATTTAACAAAGAGATGGTGCTTTTGTGCGGTATTCTCTTAGGCTACTGCTGGATTTAATGTACGACTGTGTCTCCAAAAGAGGAACTGTAAATGAATACAAATAGTAAAATAGTACTCCTTTTATAGAGAGAGGAAATCTGACTTCACCGCCGGAGTCTAAGCTTGAAAGGTCAACTTAACAAACATCTTTTACAGGACTATCAAAGTGTAAAGGCTTAGGAGAGGTGTAGTTCTGCAGCGTGGTTCTGGTCCCTTGAGAGCATTTCGACAGAGGTACAGAATCTGGAGTAGTTTGGATCCCCTCAGGGTTGCAAGATGTAAAAAATAAATTAAAAAAACTAACAGAGGGAAACACTGACTCTGGATCAGTAGTACAGTCTGAGGAGTCACGTGGTGTGCCGCATGTCCTCACGGTCGTGGGGGCCGCTGTTGGAGCTGCCCAAATCACATGGCACCAGCCCCTATGGCTCCTCCTGCAGGTGGTGGGTCCACAGAAGGACGGCCTCATGGTTCTAACCGGGCCTGTTGGTCTCTCATAAGGGGCTTCTGAACCGCTCTTTGTCTGACCCGTCACCCAGGACCTGTTTGCCATGGGAGACCCTATCAGGGGTAAGAAGCCCCCGACAACAGAGCTCCCAGGATCATTCAGGTGCTCAAACCCCTCCACCACGTTAAGGTGGCGGTTCCCAGAGGGGGTCCTCACGTTCCATTCATAGAATTAAAAAGGATAAGCAGTGTTTTCAGAGTCTGTTAGCCTGCTCAATGTATTTTCCTATAGCCGTTAGCACTAGCCATGAAGCATTGCAAATGGTGAACGATCCAGATGTTTTCAGCTGTTGTCAACTCGTCAATCACATTTTAGGTGAGGTCAAAGCCTAGTTAGAAATCATTAATGAATGTATAGACCTTTTGATATTTTACTTTAGATATACAGTACCTTAGCATATAGAAGTGGCCTCTGATCTGATCATTACGTACAGAGGGTCTAGATCTCCAAAATTGAGCTCCGTTTCCAGGTGGGAGGGATGAACTCCTTTTAAAGTTTGAAACGATTGCATCCGAGTCGTGAAGTATGCAATGCGCCCGAGTGAGTGACGCAAGCTATCAAATGCTTGACGTCACCTACAACGCCCGCCTCCCCCGCTCGCTGCGTGGTACGTTGAAATTCAACCGATGTAACGCGGCCACTGGGATCAGACCTAGCCGTAACATGTAGGGTAAGGATAATTGACCGGAGTTTATGGATGGCTAAGGCCAGGCTAACTCTGATCTAAATGCTAACTCATATTCAGTTAAGTTCATTGCGAGTGTAGCTAGCTTGTTTGCACTTCTCTAAAATGGACACTAAACAGGAAGTTGGACCCTGTTTTTTGGTGTATTATATTTTGGGGAGAAACCACATAATACGCGGTAACTGCCTGGTCTAATGTTTGGTTTACTCCCCCCCCCCCTTGTTTGTCCCAGGTCTTGGAATCCAACATGGCCCGATCCCTGAATACACCTTGATCAATTCCAGTGACGCCGCCTGTTGCCGTGGACGCGGATGCTGCCGGTTGCCGTGGTTTCCGCTCTGACACGGCAGTGATGGAGAGGATTTTGACGCGGTGGTGCCGAGGAAAGCCTTGGCTGGAGTCTTGTATCACAGTGAAGGCACTTGGCATTTGAAGGGCACAAATAACTCAGAACACGACTGGAGATTGGAAAAGGAACAGGCTGTGAATAAAGCCGTCAGTCAAACCCCGGTCAGAAACATGCAGCTGATGTTTGGAGTCAACATGCTGTGTTCAACTTTGTTCGAAACGGTCACACTGGATTACATTAAAACTGTACTTTTCGCGGGGCATTTTCTGCATCTGTAACACACTCATTCTGACATCCAATGTGCATATAACTGCATTTTACTTGAGGAAAGGAAGGCACAATTTAATACACACATGCTCAAAATGGGCAATTACAGATGAAACTTGGAATATATGGTCATACCGCCTTTGCTCTGCCCGATCCCGTCAGATCTTGGAAGCTAAGCAGGGAAGGGCCTGGTCGGGACTTGGATGGGAGACCGTTTGGGAACACCAGGAAGCCTGGGGTGAATGTAGCGAGTGAGTGAGTGGTTGGTGGTGGTCGGAGGGGCCGATGGCGAAGACTGGTTGACTCGCTTCCATCAGTCTACCCCAGGGCAGCTGTGACTCCAACAGTAGCTTACCACCACCGAGTCTGGAGTGAATTAATAATGACGACATCGTAGCGCTTTGAGAAACTTGGTAATACAGGCTTGTAAAGCGCAATACAAGTGTAAGGAATTCAACCTGGATAGACTCACACAGACAAAAGCAGAGATTAGGGAGATTTATTGACATGTGTATTCGTTTTGGCGATCAGACCCCGGCGGTGACATCGATGTACAAGTCAGTGTAGGTAAACAGCTTGGAGTTGGGGATGTCTTACCCCGGAGCCTGGACACTGGTGGTGGTATAGGAGATCCGTGGAGAATGCGCGGGTAGAAGCCGTGGAAGAAAGAGGCGGAGATGGGGTGGAGGCGGGTCGCAGCACAGCTGGGAAGTGAACGGATCATGATTTCTGGGGCTTAAAAGCGGGACTGATGGCGATGATTGGCTGTTATGGAGGTGCGGCTCTGACGCTGAAGTGGAGGTGTGGACCCTTCAGGAGCGATCATTGGCTGGAGGTTGATGATGCTGAAGTTTGTCTACCAGGCTGAATTAACGCCTAGGCTTCATTTATTATTATTAAAATATTGTTCAAAAGTTCATTTATTTCTGTAATTGAACTTAAAATGTGAAACTAATATATGTTTTAGACTCATTACATGTATGTCAAGCCTGTATTCGTTATAATTTTGATGATACATACAGTCCTTGAAAATGGACTGTATGTAAATTATAATGAATGTTCTAATTTTTATTTGGGGTTTTTACAGGCTGAGCCATAATAATCAAAATGATAACAAAGGCTATAGCTCACTTTGCATGTAATGAGTCTATCATATATTAGTTTCAAAGTTTAACTTGAATAACAGAAATTAATGCACTTCTAAACAATAATCTAATTTCCTGAGTTTCACCTGTACAGCAGTCTGTTTGACGAATACTTTCTCAAAGGATCTATGCATTTTTTTCCAGACATATATTTGTAACCAATTTGAATATGTATCAAAGGGGGTTATTATGCAAAATGGACTTTCTTAGAGCATTTCACCAAGTTAAGATGTCATCAAAAACAACAGGAGTTGTATTTCGAGCCACTAGCACATCTTAAGATCCTTTCCAGTGGCTCCTCCTTTTCCCCAAAAGACCCCTCTGCTCCCGTTAAAAGGGCCGATTCGTAAGAGGCGAGAATTCCGCAGAAATATGTGTTTTGTTCATTTTGACGGAATACTAACCCCGGACAACCCTGTTTCCATCCGCTCTGATAACCATCCAGCGTTATTCAGCACAAGGAACAAAAGCAGCGCGAGTTAGCTCCGGCGGCGCTAATGCTACCTGCCTGCAGGAAAAGCGCAGACTTTTATGTGAATAGACTGTACGTGCCGTCCCCGGTCCGCCATGCATTGTTTAGAGAGCAGATCAATGGGGCTGGTAATGGGACTTGGCCTTGCGCCGCAGAGATAACTGGATGGAATAATTACGCCGCGGAGAAAGATGATTACGAAAGCGACAGGAGCTCACGACGCGAGCCTGATCAAAGGTGCGGAGGAGAGTGGGAGGTGTGGGGAGTGTGGGGAGTGTGGGGAGAGCCGCCTGACCAGCTGCATCGCACTGCAACAATGTAGAAGCCTTCAGGATCATCAGTGCCCCCCCCCCCCCCCTCGCTCCTCCACTCGGGACATTTACTCTCACTGCAGCCGACTGGAAAACAACTTCAGCCTCACTGTTTACAAGGGGAATCATTTCAAGTATTACATTGGACTATTTTGTTATGTAGGTTTGATTTGATTTATTTGAGCTATTATTTACAGTGCGTTATTATTTACAATATTTACATCATTACATTTACATTTTCACACAAAAAAAACATTTTAAGAAACATTAAAATACATAATAGCTCAAAAGGACTAGGCCGAAGCAAGAAAGCTTATAAGTGCCTCCCCCAATTTCAAAACACAATACAATACAGTACAATAAAACATAGACAAGTTTGTGAGGTCTGAGTGTATTTACTTTATTTTTATAATTTTCTTATTATTATAATGTTTTTTTTTTTCATTGCTCATGTTACCATACTGGTCACCATTCTATTGATTTACTTCTGTTTATGTAGTCATAGTGTTTTAGAAATACATATATATATATTATACACACAGACATATGTATACATATACTGTATATATATATATATATATACATACACATACATCACTTGCGCACATATTTATTATACATATATTATTATCCCCATAATAATAGTGACGATAATAGCATTCACAAAAATATCATCTTCAAATTGATCATGTTTCTCATTTCTATCATACCTTTTATAATTATGGTCTAAACACATCACCGGGTCTGGGTCTGGTGATAGTTTATGGACTTTAAAAATGCCGATGACCCCTCCGATTTCCTCAAAGAAACTCAAACAAAAAATACTGATGGAGTCGCTTCAAGAGTAGAAGAAGAAACAGCCAGTTTCGGGGTCCCAGGTCCATACCGGACTGCTGAAATAAGATGATGAGCATGCAATGTGCTGTGGTAAAATCTAACCAATAATAAATAATTATGGCTTACACTTATATTGCACTTTACAAGCCTGTGTTACCAAGATTCTCAAAGCGCCACACTGTAGTCATTATTCATTCATTATTCAGTGGCAGTAACTGCTGATGTGAATCTGCACCACTGGCCCCTTCGAACCACCACCAACCATTCACTCACACACACAGGCAAACACACTCTCATTCATTCTGGCCTATTGTATATGTTTTTAGTGGTACGGGAAACCGGAGTACCCAGAGGAAAAACGACAAGGGGAGAAAATCCAATTTCCACAGAAAGGCCGGGATCAAACCATAAGCCATTTTATTTTCTTCCCCCTCCTCCATTGACATATTATAGAAGACCCATGACTGACAACAATGGAATTCCCCATCCAACTAAATAGACTTGTATATTTTAGGGAACAATTATACCCTTCATTCTGTTTGAGCTCCAAAGGTACTTTATCTCCTTTCGTCTACACAGATTAACGATTGATTGTTTGCATTTCTCGACTGCGCGGATGATGGTGATGAATTCATGAACTGATTAATCATGGACACCCCTGACCCCGAGCACATTCTGTCCACACTCTTCTCCAAACCGAGCCCCCCCCCCGCCGCACACCTCTCCGACTACAGCCATCATGTCCAATTCCAAGTGTTGAGATGAGGTTACGAGATACAACCACTCTGCGCCTTCGTCCGTGCAGGAGTCCGTTTGTTTGCCGGCGAGTACGCAATGCGAAAGTGTCAAAGGCATCTCAGCCTCTCAGCGGGGAGCCCCCGGGTTCAGGGCATCAGCCCGGCATCAGCAGTCCCATCACACCGCGCCGCTTCCAAGCGCAATTCTGAGCGGCGAGCCGGCGAGAGGCGCAGGGAAAATTACAGTCGTCAGCGCCGAGATGGGCCGGGGATAATGGCACCGAGGAGGCGGCAGACACGCCCCGCGCCCCGCGACCGAGGGAGGGAAGGCTTCTCCAGAGCAACGTTTTTACACGCGAGAAAAGAGGCACAAAAACAGATTCAAATCTAGGTTGGCACTCGGCGGAAAAATTATGTTAGATTTGAAATGTAAGTTGGAGAACTTTTAATTCATCAAGCTGAATTTCTTCATGTTTTTTTTTTTGTAAAGTGATGCCATTAAATCATCGTCTTTGGCCCGTAGGAACAAAGTGGTAGTAGTCACCTTGAGTCTCCCGCGCCCTGAACGCAACTCCTGCTGTTGTACTGGCCGATACAAAAACAACTTGATTTGCTTCGTGGACGAATTGTGCTCTTCCCTGCCTTAAAAGTTGAGTGAGAAAATTGCACTAAGAAAAACAATACAATAAAAACGGCATTATCCCAAATACCCCATTGGCTGGAACCTTTTTTAAGGTGACCGGTGATGGAACATCGAAAACCATCACCAGTCACAGTGACACATTCGTACACGCAGGAGGGACAACTGTATTCTGGCCCGGCAGCTGTACACATGACGCAATGCAGCAGGAGTTATCCCACTGCCAAACTTCCCGGGTCGACAAAGCAAACCCTGTTGAGACTGACTGAAAACTTTTCCAACAGCAAAGAATTGCCACACTCAGCCAGTCGTCTTGTAATTGAAATTCACCCTTTTATTACCGCACTCTTTCCTCCAAAACTTAATTATTTCCGTGTTATCTTTTTATCATGTATTTACTTCATCGCTTGTGCAGTAATAATAATGCTAATAATAATGATGATGATAATGATGATGATAATTAAACCCAAATTATACTGAGAATGGTAATGACAACTGGGAAGTATCAAGATCTCGGAGTATAATATCTGTTAATGTACCTTTATAACATAAAAGTTACTCTCGGTAATCACGAGATCGTTGTTGTAGTTGTGCTTCGTTTTAATTAATTATAACAGTTCATATATTTTGTATCAAATTCTCTTTGGATGAGGTCTTTAATGTTTTGTTCCTTCGGTACCATTGTGTGAAATGTACTTTTTTTATTTATTGCACTTGGGGGTGGGGGCGCTCATAAGCTTTTTGCTTCAGCCCACTCCTTTTGAGCAGAATGTGTACTGCTCAAATAAACTAAACTAAAGATTAATGTTTGTGCTACAGTTTTAAAATTATTTCCCAATGTCATAATCCAGTTCTACAGTTTGCTCAGTTTTTCTCAGCTGCCATGACACATTTTCAGATCGCCACTGAAATTTAAATATGTAAATGTTGCTTCTGCAAATTACAAACACATTTTCTTGTTTCAAAACATTGCATTGGTGGGAAAGGTTACCATGGCAACCACGAGTTAGCCTTTTGGAAACTGCAAAGGTATCCCTCATAAGTTGAGGTTCCCACCAAATGTTACTTGGCACATGGTCACAACTAATGGATCTGGGTGAATCCAAGGTCAGACAAGTGCACTGAGGTACTGGGCTTCTCGATGCACCCTGAGAAGTGCACAGTCGCGACCGCAGCAGCTTGACTTTCCGGGACACTATGCCAGAGGGTTGACGTGCGACAGATCACGGCATGTCTACCAACAGATGGACCTGTCTCTGTGTCCTTAGAACGAGTCAAAGGCTTACGCCTTGATGCAACATCTGGTTCATCAAACATCTCCCATATGAGAGACGCATCACGACATATTTCCAGCTACATCACACACTGACTGCAAGGACGTTACTCCCATCTAGACTAGATTACCTCAAATGTATCACGATTGCCTGAACCCCACGTGACTCTTCGGAGGTGCCGTTTATTGTTGTGACGTTCATGACCGAGCGGCTCTTTTGAACGTCTCTGTAAGGAGAACGGTTCGAAGCGGATCTCAATTGTGAGAAGAGACACATCTTTTTTTTCCTGTCCTTGTTTATATAAAACAAGAGCCAGTCTTTTTGAACGGCTCTTTGAAATGAATGCATCCCAAAGACTCGGCTCCCAGTAAAGAGCCGTAAATCCCATCACTAGAAGTGCCTCTGAGGTCATCCCTGGACTCCACTTTGGGAACCACTGTAGTGACTAGATTAAAGAGCCACTTTGCTCCAATGATGCAGACTTGCCCTTGTCTACCTTTCTCACAGGAAGAGTTAAGCTATAAATAGCATAGTCTTCTACATGGAACACAGCTCTGCCAAACCACGTGCACAGGGAACATTACCAAACCTACTCGGATTACAGATCGGAATACCTTTGTGATTGCTTGGAAGCACAATACACTCCCCCGGCCAACGCAGGTGCCTCCTTGAATCGCTGCAGGAATCATCATCAGTGTTTTATTATTTTTCGTGTTCACCTCTGCAAAGGTACAGTGAATCCACTGTTTGCGCATCCATCTCAAAGTGCTGACAGAGGAGGCGCGGGGGAAATTGGTAACCACAGGGAATAAAAAAAAAAAAAAAGAGAGAAAAACTTGATCAAGGCTACGGTGGCGGCTCCGCAGATTGGAAACACTGAAGCACCTCTCTGGGTCAGACAATTTACGGTTGCAGTTCCACCCGACCCCCCCTTTTTCTACCGCGCCGCTTTATGTACAGATACGTTACATGCGGAAATTACAATCTCAAGGGCTGCAGCCACGAAGATGGATGAAGCGCCGTGACAGAGAAGCACACCGTCGGCGGGGAACACACGGTGGAATTACATTTAGTCGCAGCCGCCGCGACTCTAAAGGCAGAGAGTGACCCATTATAACACCCACTGAAGGACTCTGGGATAGGCGTCTATGTAAATCTACCCGGTAACTAGATTAACATTCATGAAAACAACTTTCTGTTTCAGTGTTGGGTATGAAGGATTTTTTTTTTTCTCATATGGTCGCACAAAAGGTGTGGAGCGATATTGATTCATAGGCAAGTTACAACTTTGCGAAGGACCGGTGTGGACGTCCCCACCATTGGTCTAATTTAACAGAAAATCCTGGGCACAAAGGACTGACTAGAGCTTTTAAAGTGGACATATGCATTTGTTGCTGGAAAAAAAAAAGACTTGAAAGCATTATTTGGTTTCCCAGAATTGACATTTTATAATTGGAAATAACACATTAGCAGCAGTGGGAATCCGTAGCTGTCAAGTGTCCTGTTTTGGCCCGGAAACCACTGCATTTTACCCCGTCTAGGAGCTTGGTTGTGGTGACGGGACGGCTCGCTGGAAAATGTCCCTTTTTACAAATCCAAAACTTGACAAGTATGTGAATAACTCGAAAAAGTCCCTTTCTGTTTCTATTTACAGTGTGGTTAACAGCGTCAGCACGGCGTGATGAACACAATTTGAGCTGCTCAAGGAACCCAATTCAGTGTTGGATTATTGGCTTTGCAAATGTGGAGGAAGGATTTGGATTGGAGCAATGACACTACAGATTGAAAACTGTAGTAAAAGAAACAGCATAATAAAACCTGAACGTGAAATACTACTCCAGGTATGTTTTTGACAAGAGGACAAAGTTCCAACATGTTTTAAAGCTCAAACAAGTAGATCTTTAAGTTCCTTTAAGTACATGCTTGATTTCATAATCTTCAAGTTTTTATTTGATGAGGACGCCTCCAACATTGGCCCGTAAAATGCTCAGTAAAGCACAGGGGAGTCAGTCGATGGTGTGCAGAAGCAGCAGATTGGACACATTAATTCTCAACATTTCTCCTCTGTGTTTAATAACGTGGATGAGTTAAGATCAGATGTCCTGGAAAAAGTCTCCAGCAGCCCAGGCGGCGATCTGTCAGAACGCTGTGATCCTACTTTGGAACGATCGCACTGCAGACAAGGGTCGGGTTTAGTGCCCCGTGGATTCAAGACGTTCCAAATGTGTGGAGGTGAAGTCATTGTTCTCAATGTACTGAGCAAAAACATAATGTGTTAGTCCACTGGTTTTTAAATCAGATGAAGCTCCAGCGCAAATTCAACCTGGAGGCATTCGTTCATCGCCTCATCACCGGCAGCTCTTCACCAATCATTCGATCACAGTCCCATCTCAAGCCGCACCTTCGCTTCAGCCATTCATCGCTCGGGATCCCCTTTTTAAGCTTCCTCGTCCATCGCTCGGCTGTTTCCCGGCTGTGCTGCGACCCTCCTCCGCCAGGCCTCTCCTCGGCTAGCCTGGTATATAGCCAGACTGACTTTGTTTATGTATTTATAAACACATATAAAGACGGTCTGGAATTGTGGTAATTTCTAAATCGAGACTGGAGGCGGGGCTAACGATCCCAGTATGAACGGGAGCAAACCAGTCAAACACCGGGCAACCTACGCTTTGCGTTTACGTCCTCCGCCATGTTTGTTTGTAGTCCACACGTGCAGTCGAGTAAATGTTCCGGTGAAAGCCCTCGGAGCAGCTTCTTCCTGTGGCTTTAAGGACAAGTCCAGCTCATTTAAAACAGAAGAAAGGGAACCATAGACTGTTAAAAAGAATAGACAGCTCCTCCTCACTCCTCCCCGTTTACCACAATGACCACGTTCGAGGGGGAAATCATGGCGGATTTACAGGCTCCTCCTCTCCAGCTCTGACGAAGCATGTTCCTAAAAAGGGCATAAGGGCGGGATCTTGACTGTAGACCCGGCCCTGCTCGGCCCTCATTAATTATGCAAGATTTCTAAAATTTATACTACGATAACCAGCCCGGTGCCCCATATTGTTTTTAACCCAGCGTAATCACAGGAGGAACATCTAGCTCTAGCCACTTCTAAACCATTAGGCACCAGGCATTAACGTTGTTTTTAACGTGTCTAAAGTCCAATGCATTCCAATGGGGGAATAGCGGCCATATGGAGGTACTACAGCAAAGGTGGAGCAATGGCGGCCTCCAGTGTCGTAGTCACAAAGCAGAGCAGTCTGCGGCCATTGAAGGGAACTGGTAAAAGATCGTTGCGTCTTCACTGTTTTGGTTACGGCCCGGAGGAGCACAGGTGTTTGATGGGAAATCCTAGCGCGGAAGATGACACTGTTAATTCCCGACCTCCCGTGCTATGATTGGCTCGTCTTGGTTTTGCCGGAGTCCGCGAGATTAAAATCGCACATTCCCAGACTGTATCCCCATGTTTCCCCCAACATGGAGGATCCGTCTGGCTCGGGCCAGGCTGCTCCTCGGCTCGTCGTTGTCTACTGGGACAAGGACGAGCAGATGGGTCTCATCCTCTACCACCACCAGCGTCCAGGCTCCGGGGAAGACTCTGTCAATCACTCACGATCACCATGTATTTCATATCGTTAATTCAATCTTCCGCCGGGATCTGAATCATCTTCAATAACATTTTCCTAACGCAACTCCGTTTCTGTGAGTCTTTTCAGGTTTAAATGTTTTTCCACTTTGGAGTCCCTGTTGGGAAAATTTTGCTTTCTCCCTTTGACCCATTTCTTATTGATGAAACCTGGAACAATAACATTTTTATAATGTTCTCCTGAGGAAGTCAACGGTATTTGTTATTTCTAAGTTATTGTCATTTTGCTTCGCTGCTGTGACAAAATGAAGAAATAAAGCCATAGCCAGCTTCGTGCAATACCTCGAAGTTCATGCCTCCAGGTCGACGACACTTGCAAGGGAGGCAGTTTTCTCGAGGAGTATTTTTGAGCGGCCACAAACGGTTCATGAAGTGACTTGCATAAGCATCCTGAGTAAGCAGCCCTCTTATCCCTCACATTTCCCATACATCTGCACGTTTTACTGACCTCTTTAAATCCAGGGGGCAGCGGAGGCGGCGACATCTGTATTTTTCATGTACTGCTTACTAAGACTGAGTTAACTTAAGTCGGAGTTAATATTGTATGGGCCTTCCTGGGAGCGCTAAGTGCTCTCCAGATGTCACTTCAGGCTTTAGCCATTAAGTGAACCCACCCGTCTCGCAGCTGTAACTAAAAAATATGCACATTTCGCAGATCTTTCCTCAAGATTCTCTGCAAAAGCTATTCCTGTCAATCTTTTAAACAAATCGCGAGTTTGCACAATGTTTACTTATACATTATATTGCGTTATAAACGTTTGAATCTGGAAACAAATAAATTGGCTAATTGTCGTCAAAGGGAAATTGTAACATTATGGGCCATGAATCAATATTTCGAAGGACTGAACAAGACAAGGCCCTTCAGCAGGAGAAGAAGAGTCGACCAAAGTAAACAGGATTCAAAATTAGGAATGAAAATCCTCCAGGTCTGTGAGTGTTTAGCACGGCTGATTGTGATAAAGAATGGACTGCACAGCCTAGAAGGAACACTGTCTACTAGGCTACAGTTAAACTACATGCACAATCTTTTAAAACTAAAATACAGTCATTTAAGGCGAGACACGGCAAAAACAAGGCACAATTTTGTTTGTTACACCTTTTTTTTCACTTATGAATAGCTAATTCAAAAACTAAAATCCTTTATTTATAAACAAACGAATACCATACGTTTAATCCTGGGTCTGTTCATTATTTAGATTCAGATTAGCTGAAAATGTGGGCATTTTTATGTATGAATAAATATATGAAAACATAAAATTACAGAAAACTCGCAGTTGCCTCATATTTATTTCAGTAATCTACAGCACCAACGCCATGAGTTATTACAACCTGTCAAGATCAGTGGGCAGATCTTATATTCATAGTCAGGAGCACAAGGCTGGAGGATAAACATATTTGTATATCAGGGCTTTTTAAAAGTAAAATTGTAAGTCTGGAAACTGGACTTTTTATAATTCGGCATCCGCACAGTAAAGTGAAGATATCACTGCGCAGATGCCGAATTACTCCTGGCATTATTACGCCTTACAATATAGTTCCCCTTTTTATCCGCTTAGAAAAGCCACATTGTTTAATTTTGTGTAATTATCCTTTGTAGTGTAACACTTCACGTAACCATATTTAAATAGGGAAAACGTGGAAGAGTTCGGTAGCTTCTATCTTCACCTCGTTTGGAGCTATAGAGGTGAAGAGAGAGGCTAAATGCTAACGCCGTCTGTGCTGAGTTTACGTTACAGAAGGCGCACGTGGAGACCAGACAGGTACAGATGAACTCGTCAAAGCTCAGGTAAGAACATATCTCAGTAGGTAAAAACGGTGGCCTATTCCTTTAAGGGAGTTCTATTTCACGTCCTACAGTTCCCCGTACACAGAGCACACGTTTAACAACTGCTGGAGACCGGCAGAACTAGGGCTAAACACCACCGCATACATTCAGTGACTGATTAAAGCACCACCAACCATACAACCATATTGTGCATGTTTTGGGTTGATGGGCTGAAACCGGAGCACCCACACAGACACAACATGCAAACCCTCAAAATGACCTTACCCTATGCACAAATGGAAAGAAAATCTTTGTTAGTATCCACCGTGACACATTCGCTCTCTCCTCCAGCGTTCATTGTGCTATTTTTATTCAATAATCTCCGGGCCTCCGTTAAAGCAGATAGTATTATGGCCGGATGTCTTAAATTAAATGCGTCCTGAGAGACTTTTATAAAAGCTTCCCACCAAACAGCACTTCACAGACTCCAGAGGCTCATCGCTGCCTCATTATAAAGACACTGTTCACCAATGGAGAGTAATTATCTCCGTGAGCTGCTAATGTCAAAAGCACTCAACACTTAAAACTTACTGAACTACTGCAAACACTTCAGAGGAAAGAGCGCGTTCGAGAGCCGCGAGTACATCCACACGGCGGAAGCAAGTCTCTCTTCAACGCTATTCTCGGTCAGTCACAAGGTCTTTGCCAATAATAACGCATAGGTTTTGCTGAAAAGGGTCGCGGTTCAGAGCAAGCGACTTACGGGGTGGAAGGGTTTTGGCCCAGGTTTTGTGTGGGGTTTGCATGTTCTCCCTGTCCGGATTAATAAATCATCGTCCAGGGGATTCTAACCATTAGCCTGGTCCGGCATCTGGGAGTGCGTCCCTGGCTTCTGCACGCGGCAGGCCCCTGCTCCTTACGAGGTCAATAAAAGTAAAAAAAAAACGGCCAACCGTTTCCATTTATTTGCATTTTTTTTCTGATGCAATACTTTATATTTCACACTATAGGTTGTATTCCATGTTTATTGTGGGATATTTTAAGATTAATTTCTTTTCAGTTAGCTTCTAAACGTTCTTGTTAAACGCAATATTTTCGTGGCTAACATACCGAACTTCCACTTCTTCTTACGGACCCTTCTCCATATCTGCACACGGGTATTGGGCAAGCATGTGCATGTTTTGGGTTAGCCTGGCTAAAGCACGCAAAGTGCAAACAACATTAGCACGGTATTATCAATCTGGAATGGCTTCCGTGGAAATCGTATGTGAAGAAGACAGAGTCTTGAGAGATGCACTCACAGGCACAGCAAAGGCTTATTGTATAAATGTGCCATTTAAAACAATAATGTTGTGTTTTGTAGCAGACCTTGCATTTTTTTGGCATCGCTAAATGTTAAAACGTATCCATAAACATACTTGTGAACATACTTTACGTGTTAACATTGAGAAACATGTCAATAAAACTTTCAAGAATTACTACTTCAAAACATCTTCAATGAAGGTACTTGATTCATCTTCTGTACTCAGTAGTTGAAGTCTTCGAACGTTTCGCCTCTCATCCAAAAGGCTTCGTCAGCGGACTAAAGTCCCGCTCAGCCCCCAACTTTAGATATAAACCAACAGGGGGGAGTTAGGGTTGGCCCGGCTCCTCCTCTCTAATCACAGCTACTCTCACCTGTGGGTAAACACAGAGTGTCTCTAACGATCTGCTCACCTCAGTATCGGTCAGCCCTGTCCTATTCATAGATGATCACTGCCCATTATCTGTCCTATTCATAGATGATCACTGCTAATTACCTGCCTATTGTTCTTTTGTTGGCTGAGGTGCCGTCTCCCTGGACTGGGCGTGCCCTGTCGGTTTCCCCCGTAGGAGGTTGGAGTAAAGTGACGGGAGATTAAATCTGAGCCCTCCATTCCGGTTCATGGCGGGATTTTCTCTCTTGACAAAAATAGCTTCTTTAACTCCTCCATCAAACCAACGTTCTTCTTTAGTTCAAAACATGTAACATATTAGTAAAAAATATGACATGTCAGATACATCGCGATAATTGTATTATCTGAGGCGGCACCTCGGCCAACGACAGAACAATAGGCAGGTAATTAGCAGTGATCAGCCATGAATAGGACAGGGTCAGATCGATACTCTGGGGGGAGCAGGTCGTTCGAGACGCTCTACTTCAAAAGGTGTTTACCCACAGGTGAGAGCAGCTGTTATTAGAGGGGAGGAGCCGGGCCAACCCCAACTCCTCCTTGTGGTCATTATCTGGACTGCGGGCTGAGCTGAACCTTAGCCCACTGACGAAGCCTTTTGGATGAGAGGCGAAACGTTCGAGACTACAGAGTACAGAAAATCCACCGTGGCGGTTCGAGGAGGGGGGGTAGATGCATTTGTGTTTCATAAAATTTCTAATAATATGATCTTTTTTTTTCTTCTGGATACAACAAAAGAGAAATACTGTCCTTTTGAACAGTTCCTCTCAATAACATGCCTCAGCCACGCGTTGAGCAAAATTAGCACATTGTCCCCAACTCATTTTACAAAACGCTCGACACCGAAGGGATTTATTGTGGATTTCACAGTTGCCATCACACTTAAAGCGGTCCGGGCGTGGGGGGAGCTTTTAATAAGTCCTGGCATTGATTTCCGAAACGTTTTTTTTGAATCACGGCTTAATGTTTTGAGGGAATAACAATTCATTTCCCGAAGCCGATTGATGTCGAGAAAGAAAAAAAAAAAAAGGAAAGGAGAAAAAAAAACTAATTTTGCCCCACAGGAAAACGGAAATATCTTCAACACGTTCAGCCGGCAACCTACATTTTACACTGCTCATAATCCAATTAGAGCTCGGCGCGGGGATAATCTGTGTCTTTTTCGCTGCGTTGTTGGATCTGGGAACATCTAATGCCGCCGAAATGACAAATGCTGCTAAAAATATGGAGAGGAAACAGCAGCGTCACGTGCAGGGCTCGCTCCGACACGGGTTTACCCACGGTCCGTCCTGTTCCTGGTCGATTCATGAAGTCATAGCAAGGAAATTACATGTCGACGCTCGGGCAGCACAATATATCGCCAAATTATGGTTAGGTGACACAATATCAAAAATTGGAAAATGTCCGATTTAGTCTAAGCCGATTTTCTTCATTCAGCCTTGCTTTGGGCCTGAAGTAGCATATTTTGAATTCTTTTTTGGACATACTTTTGATGACTTATTTGTGTGGACAAAATGTTGCAATAATATTGTTCGTGCGATATTCAACTTGATTTAACATAATTGTGCTATTATTTTTTTTGTCGGGGCGATGTCATTAGTTGCTACATTGCAAGGTCATTTATTGTGCTGCTAACTATTGATTTTGTGTTCAGTTTTTGATGACTGGTGTAGCCATCAGTGTTGAATTCTAAAGCAAAGTTTCTAGATTTTCATTCTTCTATTATGTCAATAAATATATCAATACAAGTCCTGTTTAAATTAAAGATCCAGGACTGTGGGATCCGGGACCCGTTCCTTGTATGACCGCAACAGGAGCTTGGTTGCACTGCCGGCAGTAAGTCAGACCTGTTTCCAGTGCACGTTGGGGTCCCCCAGGGCTGCCCTTTGTCACCGGTGCTGTTCATTACCTTTCATGGACATCATTTCTAGGCGCACACCCCTAGTAGGGCTGAACGATTAATTGCATTTGCAATTTTATCGCGATATTACACAACGCGATTTCGTAATCGCAGGGCACGCGATTTGGGAAGTAAATGGAGCAACGAGATATGTCAGCAAAGTCCGCTCCGTCGCGTGCTTTTGTTTACGTCTCAGTCTAGTTAAGGTGCGCGGTAGATTGTGGATGTACAGTGAAAATATCAGCGTTTATCATGCAGCCACCGCGAAGGAATATTGCTTTTCTCCGTTAGCATTGCGTTAGCCACAGCGCTAATCACGCCATTCCGTCGCCGCTACTACACGCTCTGATGATCACAGAAACTCCCTCACCTCCGGATTCACACGCCCCTGCCTCCACAGACATATATAGGTGAGTCTGTGCTGATTGTAAAAAGTAAAGAGTCGTTTGTGGCTCAGTTTACGAGGCTTATGTTTGGGAATGTGGATAAAGAACTTATCTCAAAAGCATAATGACGTTTCATGACCATTAAGTATCCGCGGAGGCGATGTGCCATGTGCCTTTATTTACCTTTGCATCTACCGCATATCCGCTCCGTAGTCGTACAGACGCAAGATATAAACACTAAACTGCTGTATGAAAAGGGTTGGTAACTAGGATCCGAGGCAGGAGTCCGTGTCATGTCTTATTTTGCTGAGGTGCTGTTTAAGGTGAAATGTCACTAAATGGCTGCGAGTCAAAGATACGTGTCTGTGTCTGGCACCTCATGTCCCGTCTCCTTGTGCCAGTGTTCTTCTCTTTCTTCATATTGTCCAAAGTTACATCCCAAAACCAAAATGCTGCTCTTAATTCCACTGTTTTGGCGTGTGCTCCATCTGGCCTCTCCGTGTCCTTCAATAACGCGCATCTGAAGCAACTACCAGTCGCAGCTCAGACTGGGATTTGATTGGCCGAAATAATAAAGTACTATTTAATAAATTAAATAGCTTATTTTGTATTAATTGGGAGTTTGATTTCCTAAAACTTTTCCAACTAGTTAAAGCAGACGTTTGTTCTTACTTTCCTGCACTTTAGTATGGGTGATGTTACTGACTGGATCAGTTTTTTTTTTTAATATCTATATAATTTAGCATTTATTTATAGATTGTACTGTTAAGTTCAGACAGTTTAAGAAGTGCAGTCCACACAAATTTTGAATAGGTCAAGCAACAATTTTGTTGCAATTTTCACTTCAAATATTGTTTATTATGAAACAGGCTGATTTATTGCTTGTGTTAGGTGAAAAATACATGAGAAGAGGACCTTGCAACAATAATCGCATATTTAATCGCAATCGCGATATTGAAGAAAAAAAATCGCAATTAGATTATTTCTCTAAATCGTTCAGCCCTAACCCCTAGGATCGCATTTTTGCTTTTAGCAGGTGATGTTCTGTTGGCTTCCTCCAACAAGGACCTCCAGGGTGCACTGGGACAGTTTGTGGCCAAGTGTGAAGCAACTGGGATGAAAATCAGCATCTCAAAATCTAAGGCCATGGTTTTCTGTGGGCGAAAAGTTGGTCAGTGGAGGGGGGCAAGCCTTTTGGTGGAGCCTTCGGTGGAGCCTTTGGTGGAGTAGTAACTCAGGGTCTCGTTCCCAAGTGAGGGACAGATGGAGCTTGAGATCGACAGGTGGATTGATGCAGTGATGCGGTCGCTGCATCAGACTGTTTTGGTGAAGAAGAAACTCACCAGAAGAATGTTTGTTCCCGTTATGGCGTTCAGGTCAGTTTGGACGGGATCTTGATGTTATTGAAACCACAAAGTTATTATTCCAACACTTATTCAAATTGTAACAAATAATACTATTATTATAAGTATTTTCTACAATACATACTTTCACTTAAGGAAGCAACTTTTACTTGTATTGGTGAAATATCTGATCAAAAGTATGCAGTACTTTGACTGCCACAGATTATAAACTGTATAAAATGCGACCTTATACTTAGCTGAAGTGTCACTTTGCATACCTCTGACCAACACTTAAGGGAAATGGGTTCTATAAAAATCCATCAGAAGTTGAGAAGACGACGTGGAGTTGTTTGGAAGTTTTGCAGCAGACACCTCCGTTGAACCTTTGTGAAACGCAGTAATAGCCTTTGTGTGAAAACATTAAAGCTCTTTATCTGAGCCTTGGGCCACAAACACAGCCGAGAATGGGGCATTTTATTTGCATATATTTACTCTAATGGCTTTTCCATTAGGAGGAAGCGCTCATCAGCATAATAAAACTGCTCTAGCGGGAAAGAGAATCCGTCACATCTGCAGACGCCGCGCGGTAATCCAGGACCAGTCAGGCCACATGCATTCGGACGCTCTACGTTTGTATTAGGATGCATGAGATAAGAATGAAAATAAATGATTTTCTTTGGCAAAGTGTGGGGGCGATTGGGAGAGACTGAATGAACAACAAGTGCAAACTTCAGTAGGACTTCACTTCGGTGATTTTTGACGTGACGATTGAATACAGACAGATTAATTGCTACTAATGTTTTTGATTTAAAGCTGAAAAGGCTCCAAAACAAATATATATGATTATTATAATACTGTACATCTCTCTCTCTCTCTTCGTGTTACATAAATTGGAAAATCATTTACTTTCCAATGACAGTGGCACAGGTAGTAGAGCGGGTTGTCTTGTGACCAGAGGATCTGTGGTTCGAATCCTGCAGGTGCACAATGTCGTTGTGAATGAATGGGTGAGTGGTTCCTTGATGTAAAGCGCTTTGAGTGCCTAAATCAGGTAGAAAGGCGCTATACACAGCGGGAACCGTATGTTTACATACACTTCATAAAAATACACATTTGCATTTTTTTCTCACTGTCTGACGTGAAACCAGAATCAACCTTTATTTTTCTTTTAGGTAAAGTAGAATTTTACAAATTATTTCTATTTGTCAAAGTTCAGAAAGATGAATTTTTTAGAAATGTATTTGTTACTTTTTACAAAACCAAAAGTTTACATACATTTCATTAATATCTGGTATCATTGGTAGCAAAACAACCCCACAGCATGATGCTGCCACCCCTGTATTTCAATGTTGGGATGGTGTTGTCAGGCTTGCAAGATTCCCCCTTTTTCCTCCAAACGCGATGATGGTCATTATGGCCAAAATGTATTTATTTCTTCCGTCAGACCACAGGAAATGTCTCCAAACATTAAAGTGTTTATCCTTTTTTTATTTGCAAACTCCAAACTGGCTTGGAAAAATGTTTCTTTTGGAGTAAGGGCTTCTTCCTGGCAGAGTACCCTCTTACCAGGTTCAGCATCTTCAACAGGTCTTTTGCATTTGTTCTTGGGTTGATATTCACATTAAAAACCACAGCACGTTCATCTCTGGGACACAGAACCCGCCTTCTTTCTGATCTGTATGATGACTGGTCATTTCCATCAATTTTGCATTTAGCAAATAGAAATTATTGTTAAAATTGTACTTGACCTAAAATAAATTCAAGTGAACTCTGGTTTCATGTCACACAGTAAGGAAAAATTCAAATGTATCTTTTTATAAAGTGTATGTAAACATATGGTTCTGCTATTTTTTTCATAAACTTCACCTTTACTGGTTAAAAGAGACCATCTAGAAAGATATGTCTTTGTTGATTTGGAGTAAGTTTAAACTAGTCCATATAAAAAAGCTAATGCCAATGGGACGAGCATTAACCAAGCACCTTCATCACTGTCTTTTAGAAATGGCCAATATTTTCCAGTGCAAGATTTCAAGAGGACTGCATCCCTCTGACAGGTTTGGACATGTTAGTGTGTGTGACGGAAGCCTTTTCCTTACCTTTTAGTGTGAGAGAAAGAAACGGCGTGATAATTCTGCACACCCGATTCAGAGCATTGACCAAGACCTGCCTTGACCACACTCCCTCTCATTGCACAGAGAGCCATCGACTGGGACGCTTCAACGCAACAGTTTTAGGCAGTTTGGAGTTGGAAAATGGTAAGAAAAATAACAACATGGTCAAACAACTATTTTGTATGCATATACTGTGGTGTGCAAAACAAAACATTGTACAAAACAGTGTATTTAAGAAGCCAGGGTATACACACAGTCACCACGTGTGTTGTGGCGATCCCTGAAGCAAAAGGCAGCAGTCAAAACACGATACTTACCATTCTGCTCAATCAAATCATTAAAATTCAACGTTAAAAACACCCGGCAACCAGCCAATCTCAGTGCATCATCCATACCATGCGAGTTTCCATGGGTTATGAGAATGAGCAACGTCTGCGCTAACTCTTGCATCACTGGGCGCTTACCTGAGAGCGCAGGAATCCAGACTTAAGATGGAGGAGATTATGTTTGAAGAGTCTCACGCCTCTGATACATTATTTATCAGGCCGTCCATCTGTCAGGACGCCATTTTAGTGTGCGCTAAAACTCCCACGAAACCAGGACTTCTCAAGGTCTCCGGAGAGGGACTTTGTTCTACTTAACTTGCATAACAACTAAGGAATGTTCTATACTGAAGAGTGTGTCTATTAAAGCAAACTGTTATGTGGATGATTTATGCATGAATAATATATCTTTTGTAAGAGAATGTGAGGACATCATCAAGGATCTCTCTCACTCAACATACGACTGCTGATGTATGGCTGTAAAGTGTGCCAGCTATAGTGTGGTAACTTTTTATGTTATTGAATAAATGCATAACACTGTGAATGCTGCAGGCTAATGTGCCTTTTGTCTATAGACTGCATGGTTTGCTACTGTTTTATTGTGAGTGTATTTCAACCTGAAAAGACTCAGAGACAGAATGCGTGAGGAAAGTTTTATTGAACGTGAATCATGATTGGGGCTCAGACCGCGGCGGAAGGTTGCAGTAATGATATGGAATACACGGCGTTGATGGATGATAGCCAGGTTCTTCGCCCGAAGCTCGGACACTGGTGGTGGCAGGATGACCCGGGGCTGCCGTTGGCGACGACGAGCAGAGCCGAGGAGAGACCACGTGGAGGAGGGGTGGTGGAGGGTCGCAGCACGGCTGGGAAACGGTCGAGTAATTGACCAGGGAGCTTAAGAAGGGGATCCCGGGCGACGATTGGCTGATGCGGAGGTGCGGCTTGGGCTCGGGCCGTGAATGGATGATTGGTAAAGGCTGCTGATGATGAGGCAATGAATGAAGGCTGCAGGTACGTCGTCCATGTTGAATTTGCGCTGGAGCTTCATTTACCATCGCAAAATAAGATGAAGTAAAAATAAACCTGTTTGCATTTGTAATAAATAGCAGTGTAGCAATGTACCACAATGGTGCTAAAATCTGTCGGTGTGCATCATGCTAAAGTTACATGCGTGCACGCAAACAGAGCGCATGTGTTTAACCATCACTAACTGCTAGTAGGCTGCAGACACTTAAAGCAGAACTAAGTAACTTAGTAACTAACTAAGCATCATTGCATGTTGAGTCTTTTTTTACTCATTAATTGTCCGTGAGAGTAAATACTACGCTGACAGAAAAGACAAAGGGAGAGAGGGATGTTGTACATTGTGCCACAACTAAATGACACTATGGAGATAGCCTACCATAGGCTAACACATTTCTATGGTATCAGTTAGCCTGCATTAAAAACAGTCTGACACACTCCACAGTGCACCTGAGGCAAATCACTTATAACGCCAGACTAATGATATACATTTCTGTGTTAATAGAATTTTTTTAAAAATATAACTGACCTTGTATCACATGAATTACCGATTTTTTTCCGGACTATTTTCTCGCAGATCACTCCGCCGCTGCGTTAGCTTACAGCCACGAAGCTGATGCTGCTCAAATATAAGTTATTTTAACTGCAAAATGGTTATAATTATTCTATCGACACAGACATGTATATTGTTAGTCTGGTGTTATAAGAGATTTACCTCAGGTCGCCAGACTGTTTTTAATGCAGGGTTGCAGATACCATAGAAATGTGTTAGCCTAGCATTAGCCTAGCGCCAGTAAGCTCTTCAAATATAAGAACTGCATGAATTTAAGAAAAAAATTATCTCCAGACATCAACAACACTCTGGATAACTAAGAAATGAGGCCCTATGTCAAAAATCCTGAAATATCGCTTTAAGGTGGGTATTTTGGTTCACACCCAGTTTAGACATTATTTAGTCCATTTTTGTTCTAATTTCAGAAAAACAATACTTATCTAGGTCCGGTGGTTCTTTGAAGGTCATTTAATGTATGAGGCAGGACTTGGTGACTTTGTGATACCTTTCGGTATGAAAGGAGCTTTATAAATAAAAGTTGATTGATTGATTGACTGATTGATTGATTGGTGTGAAAGGTTTGAGAGCGACCAATGCTATAATTTTATTTTAGTTTCTTTGTAAAGTAATATTCAAATCTTGACCTTGGAGATGAACACTGACTTGAAGGCCATTAATGTTGAATAAAAAATTAACATAGAAAAATAATATGACTCAAC
The DNA here is from genome assembly GCA_021464625.1 of Proterorhinus semilunaris. Taxonomy (NCBI): domain Eukaryota; kingdom Metazoa; phylum Chordata; class Actinopteri; order Gobiiformes; family Gobiidae; genus Proterorhinus; species Proterorhinus semilunaris. The sequence goes on from CM038350.1 coordinate 7,897,453, forward strand.
GTAGGAAAACAAAAGAATCTCGAGAGCATCTAGAGTGTGAATGCATAAAACAAAACACCTTTATCTCCGAGCATTTAAGAAGCACTGCCATGGTTATCATTGTGGGACAGATGCTTTCACTCTGAACAATGATGCATGCGCTGGCCCCTGACGCTTGATGTATTTACATATAAGAGATCCCGCTGCGGCCCTTCCCATGATGCACCTGGCATTTCACTCCATTACTGATGAGCTGCGGGTTCAATTCCCCCAAGGACAGGGCAAATGTTCGCCTGATGACAGCAGACGGGATGTTTGTGGCATTATGAGAGTGTAATGAAAGGCGAGGCACTGCCTGCACATTGTGTTTATGTATAATATGGCGTGTCAGCTCCAGGCCTGTTAGGGCTCCATTAGAGTGATAGAGGTGAGCGGCTGTGGAGAGACATCAGTCATGTGGAAACAGCGGCTAAATATACTGCAACACATGTATTACCTTGTTAAATGGATTTGAACTCAGATCATTAATCCGCATTCATATCATTCGCTTAATGTATGACTGACTGGTTTTAGGATTAGAAGTGCTTTCCACATTTTTAAAGGGGGGGGATAGTAAGCGAAATAATGTTTTAGAGCCAATTTACAATGTTGTTACTTCATCACAAACGCACTTGGAAACCATACTTGGAGGCACCAACAGGCAAAAACATTCTCCAAGGAGCAGCACCCCGCTCGGAGGCCAATCCTCACACATTCTGATGACAAATAACAGGCATTTTTCTAACCATCAAAGTGTAACATGGTGATCAAGATGCGTTTCAAATCATCACCGAATACCTGCAGACACGCATGATACCACATCTTTAAAGGCCACAAACCATCACTAAACCTGCTGGGAGAAGTTCTGGTCTCAAACTGCTTTCATTCTGGCACCGTTGATGTGTTAGCATGCCTAAAAATAGAGGCTTGTGTATAGTTTTAAGCTTGTTCAACTTGTTATATGTTGACAAGTTAAAAAACATCAATGCTGAAGTGCCCTGTGGTGGGTTTACTGTATAAGCTTTATTATACATTGTATGAACGCTTTCAGATTGTCAAGAAAGTTTTTGGTGCGATTCCTGAACTACAGTCTCTAGCCCGTCCGTGATAAAGACACACATTTTTAGGAGTATTTATATATTATGTGTACTGCAATATCCCCATGGGGGACATGTAGTATAGTATGGCTTTAACTGATGAAGCTTTTGCAGTGCAGCTGCTACAAACTCCTGCCAAAGAGTGCAGTGCATGTAAAGATCACTCAGAACATCTTTGGGCCAATTATGGTTTAAATACGGGTTATTATCTGAAGCCAGCGCCAAACTCTGAGCTCAGCCATGAACCGATCCAAGGCCCACGGTCGGAGCAAACAGACGGAGCCATTTGGAAACATTTACCGCCAACAAACCACAAGAAAGACTCCATACAAAAACTGGGAATCTACTTCAGAAAAATGTCATCAATTTACTGTTCCTTTCAATAAGTACACTTAAAAGCTTTCATTGATATACAAATTAAATTTGGACAGTACTACAAGCAAAAAAAAACAACAACTATAAATACTGTTCAGTTTGAATCTGAACAATTTAAAATGCTGTATTTTCCCACAGATTATTTTGTATTTATGGATTGAATAACGATAACACGGACAGAGAAATGTTCTGGCATATTTGCAGCAGCATTAAACACTAAACTAGGGGACATATCATGCAACATTGAATTTGATGAACTTTTAACCACATTAACGTTTTTCCCTTGTCAAAGAAGTAGTCGTATTTCATTCACACAGGTTTGAGTATTCCTGTTCACTTTGGTTGTTTCCTTTTCTACTACTGAAGTGCTTTGATCTTTATTTCCCTATCACAGCCAACCCCAAAGTCCGGGATATCGCAACGAAATCTGTCCCGCCAGCACAGGACTTCTGGCCCAAAGTTGAATTTGAGAAATATTATTATGCCAATAAATAAGTAAGTAAGTAAGTATTCTGATAAACCACACCCACTTCTTTTCTGCGCGAAAAGAAGGCGGGTCCAGACATACACAGTAAAGTGACTGACTGGCGGCTGAGGCCGAATCACGACCGTCACAGAGAATTGACAAGGTTACGTCACTCGCTGAGCCGCTATGTTGTTAGTTAATTGAACAACATTAACATTAGCCAAAACTAATCATGGATAAAATAGTCGAGGATTTTGCCTCCGCGTTCTTGTGAGTTTATATTCAGTTCATATTTTGTGAGTTGGACTACAGCTGCCGTCACGTCCTCTAATTGCTAATTGTTTTATTTCACTGACAATCGCGCGTTAGGCCCGCCCACTCAAACTGCTCCATTTGCTCCGTGACCAGACTAACTTACTGTGTGGAATGGACAGGGAATAGTGTGGCAGAGCCAGGCAAGTAAGTAAGTGCTTTGTCATTGTACAAGCGTACAACGAAATAGTGTTCAGGTGTTAGTCCTGAGCTGCTGTGGCTGAGCCACTGTGTGTCAACCTGACCCGCATGACCTTGGAGGTCGGGGAAACTGAAGCACTCCTGGCTGCCCTCTGCCCTATAGCAACCAATGCAAAACCAGGAGGAACATTTGCATTGATTCTACGGCAGAATGTGATGCTCTTATCGTTAGTGATTGGTTTATTACTTCTAAGTCTAGGTATCTCAGTCAGGATGTAGTTTCTTTGAAATGTCTTGTGTTTTAGTCGTGTTGTTTAGCCATATTAGCATTGTTTTCTCCATTCATTCCCAGGGTTCAGTGGCTAGCATTTTGGTGGTTAGCATTGTATCACTATCCCATATTGTGTGGTAGTGGTAAAAAGTATAGAAATACTGCTTATACTACAGAATACTGCTTTAAAGAGGGAAACAAAATTTGTTATATTCGATATTAATGGAACTGAAGTGTATGATGTACAAATGTACAAACGTATGAACTAATGTGGCCAAAGTCTATGCGACTGAAATGACATTTGAAAAAATGCAAAAACATTATTGTCTCACCAGATATGACACAAGGTTCAGGCAAATTATCATGAAAGTCATGAAATAACTAAAAACAGTATCAAGGAAATAAGTGGCGCTTCCATTTGATTACATTGCACTGGGTTAGAAGGGCCAGTCACAAGATGGCCGCCAGTATTGCCATTCATTCCAACATATTTCTATGGCCATGTCCTATAGTTTTATTAAAGATCTTTGTGTAAAGTGTAAGAAACTGAAAGCTTGTTTTCACTGTTCAACATCTCATTCTCATCACTGCAAAGGCCGTTCTAGACTGTTTTAAAATTCCAGCCCAGGCTCTCACTCATTACTCGTCTTTTCCATACATAGGCATTATTTAAAATCATAAAATGTACTACATCAATGCCGAGCTCCTCTGTTATGGATCTGTCCACTTGAGAAGACAAAGAAAAGCGCTCTTCAAACAGTGACCGCTCAAACACATCAACGGCCATGGAATAAAACTTCTCCAGTAAATCAAATGTTATTGCCTGCGGCGTCGGCCCGGGTCAGGGGTGGATGGAGAGCGGAGTGGAGCGCCCCGTGTCCAGAGGGGAAAGGTCAGGCCACACAAGAGACCGCCCAGACCAACCGCCAAAGTCCAAAGCAAGTATTAAAAGTAGTTTTTCTTCTTTCTCGCCGTGGAGATGTGGCTCAAGGGCGAACGCTCGGTGTCACTGGAGCGATAAATGCGGCCTCTGCCTCAAATAAGAAAATGTATTTATACGTAAACAAAACGCAAACTGCTGCCATGAATGCCAATGAGATGGCGCGTTAAAGTGCTGGGCCGCGGTTGGAGATTGTCTGTCAGACTTGTTTTAAAAAACACCGGCCGGTTTTGAAATAAGGCCTCTGTTGTTTGTCCACGCAGGCAGGTTGTCTGTTGCTTTATCTACAAGGAAAACAATACTTTCTTTTGGCAAACTTTACACAGGCTGAGCTCCTTCCAAAAGTCTTTAGGGATTGGTGGGAACTTTTAATGACCCGGTTTAACAGAGAGAATATTCGGTGTAAATTAACCTGTTATCCACCAGCCTACGTTAAGTTTAGCATTTATGCATATCCAAATCTTAAAGTGTATTGACTGGAGAGCCTACAGCCTATATGCCAGTGTGATACCTCATTTGAAAGCCAAGACCTTCTAGTTTATAACAATATGTGGAAGATCTGTGTCACATTTGCCCTTCCTAACTCTCACCCTAACCCTACCTCCCTGATCAGAAAGTAACAGGATTTCACAAGATGGTAATGGTAAAGAACAGGGACGCACCAATATGATTATGAGGACTTTCATATGAGTACTCGCCAATACCGAGTCTTGTTCATGGCCTATTCCTTGGGCCACACTTATTATCATTAAGTCCAAACATCTTAGACATAATAGTTCATGTCCAAATGTTACAAAGTGCTTGATTTCTAGATTGGCCTCATTTCCCTTAGCCTTACTCTATCTGTGTGGATTTTAGTGCGTTTTTGTGAGCTCGCACTAACTTGCTAAGATGGCACTTTGGTCGTTCTTGCTCCAGCAGCTAGCCTGCTAACGCCAGACTAAAATCACAACTGATATTTAGTCTGGGGACCACCAATTCATTTTCTCGTAGGGGAGGTGTGGTTTACGATTGTCTATGGCCGTTTATTGGGCGCTACGGATGTCTGTCATGCGTCTGCAGTAGAAATAGCCAATCGTATCATTGTAGCCGATGACGTGTGACGTACCCGCTGTAAACCTTCGAGCTAAACTATTTAGAACACGGTCTAAAGCTTGATCAAAAGATGGCGTCGCGTTGGCTGCTGTCATGTTGGATCCGTAAATAAACTTTTTTTATTATTATTATCCGTACATAAACTACAAGCTTCCGTATATATCGAATAGCGCGTCATCGTCTTACCGTCCCCCCTCGTTCTGGGATAGGTCACCAAATCTCTGCGCAGATTTCAGCCATGGTCCTCGGGCTGCTGTGAAGTTCGAAAGGATTCGAGCGCACGCAGCAGTCTGGCGTTAGCCGGGCTACCAGCAGCAGCTACGTCATCCTCATTATTACATGTGCTATACGTCGTTTAAAGGCTCTTACCGAGTACCTTCAGTGGCTCGACTTGTTTTTCAAATGCATTAAGTGCTTAGGCATGAAGCACTGAGAAATGACATACCCGTTCGCAGCTGTGTTCTAATGAGCCTACAGTTTAAAATTGAGGCGGTGGGCAGCTGAAAATGTCATGCTGGTAACTGTGGTAACCGTCACTTGAAGGCAACCTATCGGTGTGTGCTGGTTAACCTGTAATCTGCCATCTTAAGGCTAATTTATGCTCTCCTTTCGAAGCGCATACCGATACGCATGTAGGTTTCTGTCTGTCTCCGGTGTGATTCCGTCAGTCGACTTTGTTTATCCAGAGTCAAAGCAACAGAGCAGTACATGAGCTCACCACTGGGGACACTACTGCACACAGCTCAACCGGAGAAGCAGAACAAACGGCTACTCTTCTGAAAAGTGATTAACACTTTTAGCAAACGAGGTACATTTTCTTCTTCTAAATGTGGTGTAAAAACCATCATATATATGTTGCACCCATCCATCCATCCATCCATCCATTTTCTTCCACTTGTCCGTTGCCGGGTCGTGGGGGCAGCTGTTGGAGCTGCCCAAGTCACATTGCACCAGTCCCATGTTGCACCATATTGTTTATTTTTTCTTCTACTTTTTGGTATTTTCTGACGCACTTTCAGCGCAATCTGGTGGTAACTTTCGATAACCCATGTTGGCCGTTATAAACGTGTGGAAGCATAAATGCAGTGACAGTAACTACGCACACATATATTTACATACGAAATGGGAGCATACAGTAAATGAGCCTTTAGGGCTATAGGGTTAGGGTTGGAGTCAGGGTTAGCAATTATGCATATCCACATCTCAAAGTGTATTGACTGAAGAGCTTATATATGCCAGTTTGATACCTAATGTGAAAGCCAAGACCCTCTAGTACACCCCATTTGCCGATCCAAACCCTTATTCATAACCCTGACCTCTGACCCTAACCCTCACCCACTGATCGGGGGGAGTAAGTAACAGGTTAACATATAAGTTAGCTTCTGACCCATGTTACTCTATTCAACCATTTTCCTTGCATTGGTGGTCTCTTCGCTCACCCTGTTCCTTCCACTTAGTAACAAAAGGCGTAGCGGTGTTAATATGCCGGCAGTGTGCCGGGCGCTAACGCTGGATAATAAAGGAGAGAAATCGTCTGGTGCGGGGCAGGGGTCGAGTTGGGGAGGAGGAGAGGGGGGGAGGGCTGACACCGCTGCTGGGCCCCAACGATAGAGCTATAATTTCCTCCTCAGAAATGATAACAGTGGATACCTGCCAAAGCACAGAGGAGCGCCTGATAATCGGGAGACCGCGTGTGAATATGAGAACAGCTCTGCTCCAGCACACGCTACGAGGCGGAGAGTGAATACATTCGGGGCATTGGGGGCCGTCTGCGCTTTGATTACGAGCGGCCGGACGGTCCCTCTTTATACAGTCGCAAGATTAAAGGATAACTGGTTTGCTCCGTGGTCTGGTCTTGTTTAATTATTAAGGAAATGGAGTCGAAGCTGCCAAGAACAGTAGGTTTGGTCGGAACAGTTCTAACTGCAGGAAGGTCCCGGGTTAGATTTTCAGACCATGTGGTGCCTTTTTGTTTAGTATGTTCCTTCTGTGTGTGGTTGGGTTTTTGACTGGTGTTTCCGCCACCAACCCAAAACATGCAGAGTAGTCCAATTGCCCATCACTTTCAGAAATGATCACTGTGATGGCATCCTTTTGCAAAGCTCTGCTGCTCGCATCCTCACCCACACAGCGTGAACCCTGTCCTTTTAGAACCTCCGCTGGCTCCACATTCTTCACCGCATCCAGTTTAAAGGAACAGTTTTTCCACACTGTGATATGTTATTACCTGAGCTTAGACGAGTTGATACGCACCTGTCTGGTCTTTGTGCCCGTGGAAGAGCGTGGTATAGCTTCTAACTTCACCCCGTTTGGAGCCATAGGAATATGCTGGAAGAGGCCAAATGCTAGCAACATCTTTGGTCGTTTTGCGTGACTTAGGGCACGCACAAAGACCAGACAGGTACGCCTCAACTCGTCTAAGCTCAGGTAAGAACATATCTCAGTATGGAAAAACGGTGGCCTGTTCCTTCAATAAGAAAAGGAGATGGGCATCAGCCGCCAGACGGAGGAGAGAAGCTGACGGAGAAAAATAGATGAAAAGTCCGTCTCCAAACTGAGTACGTGTTAAACTCTGCGGTTGAAATGTATCTGGAAAAGGTGGTTCTCGTGAACCTTTGGTGATATAAAGTTGTGCTGTTTCGTGTGGGGCTGTGGCCATTACATGAGTGTTTTGAGGCACTGCAGCGTTTTTCTGTCTTTATTTCACACTGTCATTGGTCACTGCATTCTGTTTGTTCGCTTTGGGGACGGTAAAATCACAGGTTTGATTTCCTACGAGTCCCACGACTCTGCGCGACTGAGAATTAGAGCAATATCGGCATAAAAGTCGTATAGTGTGTGCTGGCCTTTAGACCACTTCTGATGAATCATTGCAAACCAAGAACTACAGTTATGGAGATGCTTTGACCCAGAATCAGCAGACACCGGACATTCACATGACCGGTCAAACAAGCTGCACCTGTTTTTTCTTGTACATAGGGACAAAACTGTGAGTTTCCCGCGTCATTCTCTCAGTAACAGTCAGACAGAGACAGTGCGTGATCTTGTCTGCTGTGATTACACCCGTGTTCGAACCGCGGTTTATCTGCGCCGTGAGATGTTACCCTCCTTGTATTGTTCACAAATCTGCTCCAGAGCAAAGATAAAGTCAGTCCGCCGCGGCTTTCCGTGTCATCTCTATTGAAATCAGACCCGAGCACGGAGTTGATCTTGCTGTCGCGGCGTTGACAACACAATTTCAGTGTCAAACGGCTTGCCACGCGGAGAAAACCATTCGCACGCAAGTTGTCGCCGGGAAAGTTTAACAAAGTGCGTATTATTTGCGAGAGACGGAGGAAGAGAATCCCGGCTGTTGTCTCGCCGCCGCCGTGAACCGACCGCGGGAGCGTTAACCGATCAGAACATCCATATTAAGTCTGTCAAGATTCAATCGTCAACGAAAAGTACTTATATACAATCTATACAGGCAAATACAAGAGTGACCCTCCTTTGCAGAAAATCCTCTGTTCATGTTAAACATTAAAATGACTCGGATTGTCTGTTCCTAAGTCAACCAAATACCCAGGTGAGCTAAACCATGAGCCGGCTGTTAGATCAGCCCACAAACGAAAACTCTCTGGGAAGAATGCCAACGCACTTTTGTCTTGGTCCAATATGAATAAAGCGTGATATAGGACCTGCAGCGGTCAGTATTGCGAACGTAGAGAAAGAAACGCACCTTTCTCCCAGTTCCCAGTGAAAGCATGTGTAAATAAACCATGGCTCATTGTTGCAGAAAGCGCTAATGGCTCTGAAAGCGCTCGCACCGACTTGTGACCCATGAACAGCAACGCGCCATAATGTGGTGGGAATAATCGCGCCGCGTCAAACAAACAACTCGTCTGTTTCCTCTGTTCAAGGTCTGGCTCACCTCTCAACTCGATGAATGGATGTAGCTTTTTTCCATTGAAATGATTAGATTGATGCTTTTAGTGAATCAAATGAAGTGGCAATTCCTCTGGTCACAAATCAAACAATTTCCAAAATTTTACCCTTCCACATTCGGCCCCCAGTCAGACAAGCCAAATCATCCGAGCAAATGACCTTGGATTCGAATTGAGAGGCTGTTGTGAACGCGCCATAGACATTTCATAAAAAGGACATTTAGAAATATTTCTTTACCTTCTAACTGTGTAACAAAAAAAAGGCTCCAAATTTGCCGACGCTTTAGCACCAATCTCGTATTCACCGCACTTTCGTTGCTTCTTTCATCTCGATTCCTACCTGACCTCCGGAGTCTTTGTTACATCAGGCCTGACTTCAAATAAACGGGCCCCGTCCTTCGAAATGCGCCGAAGTGCATTTATATGAACTCTCCTTCGGATCGGCCCGGGGTTTGTCGCGTCTCATCAAGCGCAAAAAAAAAAAAAAAAAAAAGGATTCATCCCAAGACAGCTTTATCTCTCCGGAGGATGAATCATGGGGGAAGTGGCACTACAGTGAATGGCAAATTAGTTCAAATGCTTGTTGTGGGCCCAAATTACAGTTCTTATTAACAGTAGAATGAGCCTCTCCATCACGCGTCCTGACAGTTAGCGGGAACAGAGCTAACGAGCGCGACGCAGCCAAATTTGTCAAAGCCAAGGGAGAGGGCTCGCTGCCATTTTGCTGTACAGCGGTGAAGGGAACCATCCCGGAGGCCCAGGATCGGTAGATTTAAGTCACGGTTGCGATTTTCCTCAAGAGTAATGAGTTTATCCATTACAGGTTCTGCACTCGATGTTCCCTGTGACAGAGAGGTGACATTTTCACAAGGACAGAGTTAACACTATTATATCTGTTTGCCATACATCAGGCCGATACACGAGTATTGCCCCAGTCAGGGGAGCTGAGAAACAAACTTTTGACTTATAGACTTTTGCTTATAATTTCAAATTCAATTCCAAAGACTTTATTGCCAACTGAGGGGTGGAAGCACAGGGAGGGCAGGGAAGGGAGGGGGAGTTCAGCTTCCCGATAGCCTGGTGGATAAAACTGTCCTTCAGACGACTGGACCTGGCCGTAGATTTCGCAGTCTCCTCCCTGAAGGCATTATGTTGAAGATGTCTGTGTAGGCTCCCAGTCGTGCAGGTGTTGTCCATCTTCAGTGAAGGTTATTGAGTCATCATCTGTACTCAAAAGCTGAGCTGAACCTTAGTTCGCTGACGAAGCCTTTTGGATGAGAGGTGAAACGTTCGAGACTTCATCAATTTTGTTGCTTTTGTTGTTTTTTTCCCTTGTGTTCCTTTGTAATATACAATATTTTATTGTATGGATTTTGTGGACGGGCGCTTATAAGCTCTTGCTTCGGCCCACTCCTTTTGAGCAGAGCATTAACTGCTCAAATAAACAAATACCTTCATTGAAGATGATCTTGAAGAGACGGTGGGACGGGTGTGTGAGAGACGGGTGGAGTACATGTCCTTAATAGACGGGAGTGGGGCTCCGCAGATCGTTGCCACTGCTCTCGTGATGCGCTGCAGCCTCTTGGGGCTCCTTCAGAGGAAGTACCTACTGTGTTCTGAATAAATCAGCCCTATGCCCCTCATACAGCGCCCCCTGCGGTCACAGTTCAACACTGACACATTTGACAGTTTAGAAGCCATAGATATTTGTAAATATATAGAAATATATAAATATATCAGTATATAAATATATCAGCAGCGCACATCAGCTTTGGCCCCAAAAATCAGCCTCGGCCTTGGAAAAACCCATATCGGTCGACCTCTTGCGATGTTTGTCATTGATCCTTGAGCACCAGAGGTAACTGATGAAGTGGTGCCATTTCATTTTCTGAGAAAAGTGCGATTCACAGGCTGTGTCCAAATGTCCACCCTAACCCCTGGCCTGACCGCGGCACTCCGTAAACAGTTCTGCGCGGTGTAGCGGACTAGTGCTTTATACTTTCCCCTCGTTGCTGATCATCTAACTCTGGCCCTTCAGGAAAAAGTGTAAAAGATGGAATACTGCAAGACCGACCCCAAAAAATATGGCCTTTTCTCTGGCAGAAAACGACACTTGCAACAGGCATTGTCCCAACAAAACAGGAATAATTAGAACCTCTCATATTGCCTTTTAAGTTTCAGTCATTAGTTGACTTTTCCTGACTTTTCTAATGCATTCCAATAACAGCCTATAGTTGAGTAAATCAAGCTCTAGTTTGATCTGTTTTCTGTATAATGAGGTTATTTTTATCACGCCTTACCACAGCTACAGCATACACATCTTATGCCTCACTGTATCCCATCAAGTGTATTCCTCCGTCTGTTTTATTTAGGAAACAGTGAGTCTTTAAAGCGCGGAGGCCTGATCGCGATGCATCTTCAGCCGCGCAGATGACAGGCAGAGAACTCTCATAACTTTGATCATGCATTATGGATCTGCATGTTTTATTCATGATCCGGAGGCGCTCTGCTCGAGGAGGTGGCCTTTCCCGCTCCCCCCCCCCCCGCTCTCGCTCTCTCCATCAGGTGATTTCATGTCTTCTCCGCTCACCTGCACATCAGAGTCAGTGGCGGGCCGTGGGGTTTCAGTCAGGGCCTTCGATAGCAACCCGGGTTCACGCAGTCAAACCCATATAAACTTATCGACAACAGGCGACACTGCCTGTTTGCGTGGCATTTGTTCGCTAAAGGATTTGACAACAACGCAAACCAACGCAGCGGTGCCTCCGACTCCAAACAAAAACAAACACCTTCGGGAACACTCGGGATTATAATGTGGAGACAGGCGGCTGTTTTTAGGAGCTGTTTTGTTGACAGAGCGAGACACCAGAGATCAACTCAAACGCAAATCAACCGTAATAAAGGATACTAAACTTAAAGTTGTGTGGTATTTGAGATATCTTTTTTATAGCACTCGTAGTCTCGTACCTGTTGCCCGCCCGAGTCCCAGCGCAGCTGACGCGGGGAAACCCTTCTCCTGTCCGGGGAGCCGAGCGTCTACGTCCCGCTGTCGTTCCCGCTGCTTTGCTTTCGAAGCTCTTCATAATGAAGGGCCGCAAAATATCCGTGATCAGTAAATCCACTTCATTTTGCCTCGTTCGGACGTTTCCAAGAGGAATATCTGTTTATCGGGTTCTCTTCGGAGTGGCTGGATCGTCTTGCCCATGCGCGGCTACATTAGCGGTTTCCCCAGGCGAACAAAGCGTAGGGGGCGCTGCTGAGCTGCTGAAGGCCCTGGGGGACGGACTGTCAATGTACATCGAATTCTGATTGGCTGATATTTCTGTCAGTCACGCTGGCTGTCAATCATGTGTGCGGTCTGACAACACAGGGCCTGCGGAATCTGGTCTGAAGGCCCTGAGGAGGAGCAGCTCGCCAGAGGTGTTTAAGGCACTTTTTGAGTAGGAAATTACATTTACACATCAACAAAACCAATATAAGCGACTCAACTGTACATTATATAAATACATTAGAAATTAAATATACTATCAAGATATTTTACACTTTTTCTTTGGCCAGCAGAGAAGGCCCTGATGGCCCTGACGGCACACCACTGATCAGAGTCTATCCACCAACCCCGAGGGACTTCTCACCCCACACTCACTACACCGATCTGGGCTGAACGAGGGCCGGGGTGAGCCCATGGTGGAGGAAGGACTACAGGCTTTACAGCTGCTACCGCCGAAGCATTAGGGTTACCTTAGCATAAGAGTGCCACACATTCAGATCATTTCATGCAGGCGATCTCATGGGAACAAGCATGTCTTTAGAAATACAGTATTCTGTTTAAGTGTAACGAAGGATACTTAGAAGCAAACTCTCTTTACAAACAGGTCTCAATTCAGTTTGCTTTAATGTTGTCCACTCTGCTGCTGGAAAGGTCGGCCGATATGCACCGGTCGATCTTTTTGACCGTTTAAAATATAAAAAGTCTTTATTACGGGCATTGGGCTAGTTTATTAAAAACCTTCCTGTTTAGTCGGTACTTCAGAGGGAGCTTGTTTCAAAGGCAGAAGTCAGCAGATTCCTAAACTAAAAACAGTCTCTATCTCTCATGGTTCTGAAATGATAAGCACAAGCCTTTACATAACATAAAACATAAACTTATAAAAACCTAACAAACTTGGAACCGATTTTTATTGCAATGTTTCTCAGTTCCCCCCGAAGTTGTGGGAGTAATCTTTTATCGGCATTGGAATGGCCGATATAAAAAATACCCAAATATCGGCCCGATATATTGGTCAACCTCTGCAAAAAAATCACACCAATGAACAAATAAGGAAACGGAAAAAACAAAACCACTTTAGTTTTGGGAAAGAAAGGCCAAAGCAAATTCAAGACGATAAAATAAATAAATAAAACGATCATCAAAAACTTTTTAAGATTTTCAATGGTCCACAAGCTCAACATTCCTGGCATCTGCGGGGTCTACGGGCCAGGTCCAGTCGACTGAAAGAGGAAGCTTAACTTGATCCCTTTTGTTTTTATATTGTGTACATTTTTAGTTTTCCTCCGTTCGCGTTGGGGACTTCACTGATTGATTTTCTGTAATGTTTGCATGAACTCTACTTGAGGTGGATTTCACAATAAAGCTGACTTTTATCTTTTTTTTATTTATTTTTGTCAAATGATGGGGAACGGGCAAAATCCGGCACAATCCTTTCCTCAATTTCTGTCAAACATTGTCTCCGGGCAGAATTATCCCCGGCTCCTTGGCCTTTTATTGATTCAACTCGAAGCGGGAACGTTTTTTTATTTTTTATTTGCAGTGTTTTGTTTCTGCGGGAAGGATCAGGAAGGAGGCGCCTCGTGGCTTTGGCGTGTTTTCATTCAAACCGCGGCCCAAAGCTGACGTGGCTCTGCTCGGCGCGAACAGATCACACACGGGAAGTCGCACTTTGAGCAGCTCTGCCGGTAACTTTGCTTTCGGCTCATTCGTCAAACACGGCGAGGAGGAAAGTGTGGTCTCCGTGGAATCCAGGCTGTCACTCAGTTGAGACGCTCTGCATCTTCGCTCCGCCAGTCACATTGTTGTTGCTTCTCATTAACAGCCAATCCGACACAGTTCACTTTCTGTATTAGTTTTTATCGTTTTCAGGAGTCTCCGACCTCATGTGTGGAAGTCAACACACACAAAACAAAATAAAGCTGTTTTTGAGTCACTATATACAGTACACCCTGGACATTTACATGATATTCCAACACAACGAAAGTTCGAGTTTTCCTCAGTTGTGAAGACTGTTCCAATACACGTGTACACTTTATTCTATCAGAAAGCATGAATGCAAACATCGACATTGTGTTACTCTCAAAGCCTCGGTGCAAAAAGACAATAGTCAACTATACAGAGAGCAAGACCTAGTCAGGGGAGGTCAGGAGTCATCATGGAAAAAACAAAATGTAATTAAAAAATACAACAAAGCCCCTTCTCTTAAGATGATCGGGATTTCCTATGATTTTAATCAATCTCGTGGTTAAAAAACCACCAACGTTTTATTGGAGCATCAGGCTTGTCACTGGGACGGGCGGGGTACGAGTCCCGGTCACCTTCACTATGTTGTCGTTTAATTTTCATTTGCAATATCGTGAGAACGTATTTTATGTTTAAACGTGTTGCTATTGAATGCTATTTCAAAGTAAGAGAATACCAGAGACAGCAAGTCAATTTTTTTCAGTTTTGTTTACTGTATATTGGAGTCAATAGCATGTTCCTCGCCAGCAACAAACCTCACCGCACGTCACTGGCAATACCTAATACGCACAATAGAGGAGCAGAGGGAGGGGAGGGGAGAGTTCAGCTGGCGGATGAAGCCGTTCTTCTTTTCTCTTGGTTCAAAAAATTCACTTTATTCAATTGTTTATGAGGTTCTTTTAAGAAAGACACTGGGTATGACAACAACGTCTCTTATCAGCTGTTCTTTCTCAAAGACCCTCGTCGCAATGGTTGAAACAAGAAGGCATCATGAACGTAATTAAAGAAATGCACTTAATTGTTGAAAAAAACCTGCACACACTGGGCCGATACAACACACTGCTGCGAGTAACACATTTGTTCAAAGAGGAACGTTTTGTCCAGTCAAAGAGCGCAGAAGTTTGAGGAAATGTGGGCAAGTCACGAACAGTTTTCAAGGGTTTGACAAAAGAATAGCTGTTACACTCCCGATATACATTTATTTAATTATTTAATATTTGGCGGGCTTACCTGCGTTTCGGATACAGCCAGACAGACACAGATAAAAATGGAGGATGCGTGTCTGGTTTGAGCCCCAGTTTGACACGTTGAGCCGGTGTCAGGGTCCTCCCACCTGTGTGTGTGTGTGTGTGTGTTTTTTCTGAAGGATTTGGCTGCGATTCTCAGCCCTGATCCAGGCTCAGTCTAAAGGCCTTTGTTGTTTTTGTTACGGATGACAGACAGAGCAGTTCCTTCATTTCAGACCTGGCGGAAACAGCTTTACAGGAGGAGAGAGATCCACGTCTGTCCAAACATCGTAACCAACTCGTACCTTGAAGCGTTATACGATGTTTCCACGCCTTTCCCCCCCGCGCGTAACTTAACTCCCCTTCGTTTCATTCGCGCACGTTTCCGTAATACTATTGTTTTGTCTTCCTCTCCAGAGCGGAAAACCTGAGGCGTAAAAAAAAAAACTTTTCCCCCCTTCTCCTATTTACAATTGAAAGTTGAAACTTGCCCTCTTTTCTTTTGCACCTGTTTGCAACGAAACTAACATAAAACTCCCCAGATCCACCTCTAAACATTTGAAATCCACGGTCTACAACGATAACGATCCGCACCATAGCCTTCGTATCGGGCCGTGCCTGTATGCGCGCCCCCTGCCGTTTCGTCCGCCGTCCGGCGGGCCACTTTCAAAGAGCATTTCTGATTTGTTTTTCATCAGGAAGCCTCTCTTTTGTCTATTGTTTGGCCACCTTTAGGCAGGGAGCATCCGCGCTCGCCGACTCACGCTGGCAGCCTCACTCCGTTGTTGTTGTTTTTTTTCTTTCTTTTTTTTTTTTCGGGAACCGGGGCTTTGAACATTTTGAAGCCGGCCATTAATAGTGCATGAGGAGGTCAGGGGGGGGGGGGGGGATGTGGAGGCGAAGGCCAGTGTCGCGCCGCCCTGATTGCTCGATGAATATCACAAAGCTTTTCGGGTAAAACAACGTGGCTAAAGGCTAAAGCTAAGTCCCAAGCTCAGGCCTTTATCTCCGGAGAATGTATTGCTCTCATTTTCTCATAAATCTTTCACACAATCTGTTCTCTTCAACCCCATATTGTTGTTTTTGCCGTTATTAACACACTAATAAACAATAATGACAAATACATTTTAACGGTGTACATTTTTTTATCGTGCCATTCATTTGTCTCAATTTACCAACCTACAAAACCGCCGCCTGAGCCGCCCTGCTGCACCTCCGTGAAGCTGGCCCCTCATCATGCTCCAATGTGTGTCAATCGTTTGTTTATTGTTTATTGAAGAAAAGAAAAAAAACATGCTACTGATATTTTTGCCCCATAAAGCTGGACTTTCAACAAATTGTTATAAGACAAAAGATAGGAACAAATAAAATAACATAAGTGTGCTTTCTAACCCGACCCGCCTGCACCCCACGTTTGTGCTGTATATTTGAGGAACCCAATAGGAGTATTAAGTATTAAAAGGATAATTCAAGGGACATTTAGAATCGATAAAAATGTGTAAATAATTTGGGATGAATCGCGATTAAATATGTTAATCGTTGGACAGCACTAGTTAAATGTAAAGGTCCCACATTCCAGAGGGAGGTGAGGGCCAGGCTCTTTGACATTTGGAAGTGTGTCCCATCGTCGTTGCCCATCGGAACTCACAGCGGATCGGTCCACTGTCCACTCACAGCAGTAAGGACCCTCCGTTCCCAGCACTAACGTCTCTCTGTGTTTTGAATAAGGCACTAAACTGTTCTTCTGAGTCTTCAAAATGACTGGAATCACTCCACGCAAAGTCCTGACGTGTCCGATGTGACCCAGGTCCTACTCTGGTCCTGTTGGATCAGGCGCTCCTGTTAGAGTCTGAGGCAACGTCCCCTGCATTCTGTTGTGTCCTGTCAGAGATCCAGATACAAGAATAAGTGCAGATTGTCCCAGGACTCAAACGGCATAATCTAAAGGGACTAAGGTCATACTTCTGTTATAGATGGACTTTTTATAGTCAAAGAACATGAAGCAATTTAGTGATAAAAACAATAGATAAAATAGGGTGCTTAATATTTACCTTACCAGCAAACACACGAAATTTGTTGGGGCAAAAAAGATACTAAATAACAACGTGGTGATGACAAAAAAAACATGAGGTCTGCTGCAACACATAACACAAACTGAACATTTAATGGATTTGCAGGGTTCTTGATCTAATCAGCAACAAACGTTTAATTGACAAAAACAACCATATTTTGTCTTTATTTTGTTTTTTACAGCTGTGCCTCTGCGGGGGCTGTTTTGACCCCACCTGTGTGTGTAGCGTTGGTTTGACGGGGGTTAAGCCAGATTTTTCCTGAGCAGAAGCTTTTTTGGGCAGTGTTTAGCAGGTGCACAATGCCCTCTGCACAAATGCCGGCTATTTTGGGCCATCAAATTAATCTACTCTACGGAAAAATCTAAAGCAGGAAGCATGCGGTAAACTCACAGTAATCCGGTTTAACATTGTAACCATAAGGGATGTACAGGTTAATTATCTGGCTTTATTGTTTCCAAACAATGAAAGAAGGGAACACATTAATACAGGGGGTTTTCACGCTGGCTCTGGTTAGGTCGACCTGAAGGGGCCGTCGACCAGTGAGCGGCGGTTTTGGGTCAGTGTGAATCCAACCACAGCACTTTGGGCTGGACATACCGTAACAGCTGCACCGGGACCTCCTGTCTCAGCCGGTCTCAGGGCGGGTCGGCCCACAAAGCGCTCCAGCATGTGTGAAAACAGTTGATCTGGTCCAGGCGCAATTTGGTCCAGGCTCAATCCTCTTTCCCGACACATTTTTAACATACCAAGTCTTCAAGGGGAAGTTTATAAGCACTTTCACAACATTCAACCGTGTTCACCATGTATTACAACTTTGTGTACAGTATAGCAGTGTATATGCACAAACTTTCTTTCATAAATGCCTGAGTTTACAAAACACAAATGAATAATACAATACGGTAATAAGGCTCAAGTAACCGTATTTAAATAGGGAAAACGTGGGAGAGCTCGGTCGCTTCTAACTTCACCTCCGTTTGGCCCCATAGGGAAGAGGAGGGGAGGCTAAATGCTAACGCCGTCTGTGCTCCGTTTACGTGGCTGAGCGCACGCGTAAAGACCAGACGGGTACGCATCAACTCGTCTAAGCTCAGGTAGGAACATATCTCAGTATTTAAAAACGGTGGCCTGTTCCTTTAATACATCAATCACAATAATGGGCAAAACAAAAAATCAAACCCACCAGAGTAAGTGACGACATACAGTATATTGTTTATTTAAAAAGAATAACGGAAGCTTGTGTTTCTTCTCCGTAGTTCGAGCATGATTTCTACATGTTCTCAATTATGTAATAAGGGAAGTCCTTTTGTATATTGTTTACCAAATATTTCCTTGAGCAATTATTTGGATGACTACTTGTTTTACTACTTTAATACTTCTATATTTTGGTCAGGTGCTCGCAGCTCCTCTGAAGACATTTCCTCACCCGCTTTATCTGTGCTGTCAAATAGTTTTTTATTACATATTTTATTACGAGGCTCAAAACTTCCCTGCTTTGTGTATTATTTGGAACATACAGTAAAGTGAGAATGCACATGGAGCCCCGACATTATTCGTCTTCGCTACGCCGCTCCCTTTTACCGCTAACTGCTCCTCCTCTCCATTCAGACGCCGGTTCTAGTCCCAGACTGGTTCCTCCTGGGCCCATTCATCCCAGGTAACGACCTCCGCTGCAGGTTTATACTTTAACAGTGTTTACCGCTCACGAATGTCCCCTCAGAGGCCCGTCGCTCCGCTGAAATAATGAGCCCGCTCGCGGTAAACTAACAGGCCGCCGCACGGGGCTTTAGGCAGATCGCTCACTCCGGCCTCGTTCCTGGACACACGACGCCACTCTTCATTTCACATTACGGAGTTGAGATGCTGCCTTAGTGAGCGCTGAGAAATTGCTCCTTTTGAAATCGACGATTTGGAGAATATGATCAGCTTGAGCGTGTTTTCTCTGTTGTTTAGTTGAACTTTAGACCGATGAAAGAGGAGCACGTTTAGCATCATTTATGTTCGATTAGAGGGAAATAAAAACGACTTTACGCCTGCTGATGGGAGCTCTGGTTTGGCCCCTTGGTTCGCCCATTGGTTAATACTACTGTACAGAGTAGACAGTTCAAAATGTCAAAAAAAAAAAAAAAAAATCACTCCTCTGTGTGATGAAACGCTGAAATTTGAAATCATTTTCTGGTTTTGTAATAATTTACACTTATTTCATTATTTCGACAACATTTGCAAAGCTTTTCTAATCGTTTGTTAATTATTGATGAGCACTTACTTACTTTACTGTTCAGTCCATGATTCAGTAAGACAACATGCCCAAGTCCTTTTCACTCCTTAACCATTCCTGACCTGTGCTTAACCCTAACCAGATGAATGATGGTCAACACACTGTTACACTGGGATTTTTTTTCTTAAGTTGAAGATTATTAACGTTAACAATGGTCAGAAAACTGTGTTAGTTTCTTATATGTATTTGCAATACATTTGACAAAAAGGTGATGAGAGCTTATTACTACAACATCTTAAAGCGGTACTAAGTAACTTGTTGACCTTAATAATCCTTTCCATAGTCCCTCGGGGGTAATATAAGTGTTAATGGGATGATTTCATCTCCCCCCGGTGTCTCTGGCCAGAAAACCGCAATTGCAACTTTCCCTGCAGGCGCAATACTCACTAATTGATTCACGAAGAAGAAGCTAACAGGCTAACGGGCAAAGCTAACTTTGGGCTAGCGCCACTTAAACAGTATTTACAGCCAAGTTTGAGTGCACAAAATCATCTCCATTGTGTAATTGGATGTACAATATCCCTCTCTCCCTTTGTCTTTTCTCTCAGCGTAGTGTTTACTCTCACAGACAATTAACGAGTAAAAAAAAACAAAAAACGCAACATGCTACGACACCTGCAGTGGCGCTCATGGCCTCTAGGGGCCTCTAGGACGCTCTCTAACGTCAGGGCGATCCTGTCCAATCGGAGCCACCCCTTCACTCAGTCTTCTCCCGCCAGAGAAGCGCCGTGAGCTCCAGTCTCCTCTCACTGGGATTCTGCACCGACAGACTGAAGAACTCATTGTCCCACGTGCCATCAGAGCCACTTCAGGGAGGAGCAAAGGAGGGGGATAGCTGGGAACTTCTTGAACACCGGCGTTGCAGTGCCTTAGTTAGTGTACATTTTATTATTGCTTTTTTTGTAATATGTGTTTTTAACTTATTGATTCTTTAGATACTGCTCTGTTTGTGTGAATGTGAGCGACAGTCTTCCCCACAATTTCCTTCAGTATTGATCTATTCATTTGATTACATTTTGAACAAGCCTTGTACAATGCGTTCTGGGCTTTTCTTCAAAATTATACAGGGATTCCCTTACAGCCTGGAGCAGGTTTATAGAGGTGAAGTGTTTTACCAGGACTATTGCCACAAGAACAAGTAAGATTTGAATCCACTTGGACCTTTACATGTTATGGTTATTAATATCGTCATCAAAAACATATCTGGAATGACATGTTTCATCCTGCATTTTCAGTCCATCTTCCTCTTCCGCCCTCAAAAACCCCAGCACACACACTGGTAAACGTGACAACGGGAAATTGATGAAGAATATTTGAATTATATATACAGTTATACACTACATTTCATTGCATCTTTCCAACTAGGGGTATTTTTCAGGCACGACACATGTTTGAAATTGCACTACAACACGAGCTAAGGTGCCCAAAAGTAGTTGTAATGCTTTGTGCACGTTTTAATAATATGTTCAAACACATCTGGGTCTTACACTTTGTTCATGGCTCAAGATTGAGTGGCTCAAAACACAACTCCAAGTTTGCGCATTCCCTTTAAAAAGCTTGAGAAAAGCCTAATACTGACTTTAAATAATCAGTGAAGTCAATGGGAGGGATATGAAAGCTGCTATTGTTTTGTGATTAGCTGCTATATTCAGTGCATTTGAGTTCCTCTCCTGCGTCGCTATTTAAATTTGTTCAGAATTAACATAAATCCACTCGTTAGTTTACCCCGTGGTGCCCATTCATTAGTGCCGTTCTTTGCGGAGAATAAATGAGGCCAATTAGAAGTGTTTTAGCCCAGTGGTGGGGGGTTGCAGACCCAGCTTTATTAGCCACGATTGCAACTGGAATCAGATTTTAATGACAGTCCACTTCTCCGGCATTAATATGGATAAGTTTGATTTAATTTGCAAAGAAATTGGCCCTCAAACGGACTAAACTTTAATTGAGGGGAGTGACGTCAAACTTTGATGAATGTGCTGGATGAAAAACAGTCGTCTCACTGACATAAATTGTTCGTTTTTTAATGTAGTTTCGGAATTTTATACATTGTATGTGTTTGACGACCTTCGAGGCAAATTAGAAAACACACTATGGACTTTTACCCTTAAAGTACAACTTTTCTTAATGAAGCAATGGTAGTGTAATGTGTAAACAAATTAATTTGGCTTAGCTTTTATTTTATCTGCACTTTCCTGATACATTTAAGTGCACAGCTTACTTGTACTTGGTTTGCTAAATTAATTAAAATCATGAGGCATGTAGTCTTTGTGGATTCACTGTAGCCTAAAGAGAGTTGACAGAACCAAATTAATGGATTATTTAAAAAAATACAAATAGCCAGTCATTTCCTCTTTCTTGTTGCATTTTTGTCAATGACTTGTCACATTTTAAAGAATATGTTGTGCAAAATGTACGTTTTAGAGCTTTTCTCCCCATTACTATGTTGTTCTTTCATCTCTCATCTCATCAATAACATACCTGGAGCTGTGTTTTGACTCACTCGCACACCTTTGAGTATCTTTTTTTAGCACCTCTGCGGAAGCCCCAAAAAGTTCCTCCATTTCCCAGACAGCTCCTCCTGAAATCCTTCGTCTCCAGTAAATGATGTCTTGCTGAGTGTAATCCTTTCATTGCAAAGTGAGCATGAAGCCACAGCTTACTACAGCCACACAGACTTTTTTTTCTCTCTTTATTGACACAGCTGCTCAGTGAAGGGGAGTTATTTTAGTTAATATTACAATTTCTAACCAACAACAACCAACAACCAAAGTGTAAAATAGTGATAAAGATTTGTTTGAAACTATTAGTACCAAATACCTTTAAAAAAAAAAAAAAAAAAGCATATACCCCGTCTTTAATGTGATGCTTTAGGGTTTTTTATACCATTGATTAAACTAAAATGATCATGTACAAATGAAGAAGCCAAGACAGGAGCTGTGAATACAATTTTTTATTTTCTTTAAACTTGTGCATCAACTTCAAAGGGTAAACTGTGTGCACTTCCATTTTGTTTTCACAACAAGTTCAAAATTAGTTAAGTGTTCTTTATCTTTTTTATTATTATTATTTTAAATACATCTTTTTGTCCATTTTTAAAACCATTTACACACGATTGCTCGATTCTAGCGCTTCTATCTGTGTCGTCGGGGTGTGGATGGTTTAAAAACACCAGCAGTCTTCATCTCTGTTTGTACAATAGGCTTTATATTATAGTGGCTGTAACCAAGCGCCCTAAGCTCTCTCAGGTGAAGTAAAAATATGTTTCCTTTACACGATAAAAATAGTTCTTATTACTGTCTCTGCCATCACTGACGCTATCCCAGAATGCCTTGCGTCTCTCCGTGTAGGAAAAAAACACAATTGGTGCGCTCCTTGCTCCGTTGTGGATGTCTTCATGTTGTTATTTGATAAAAATTATTACAAAATTTTTCGATTTGTCTCCGTACAAAAAACACATTTTTCATATAAATTGCATTTGCACACGTAAAATGTGAAGCCGATAAAGTAATAAAACAGAAAATCTAAATTAGCCACAGGGAATACGAAATGAACACAGATGGATTTAAAGAAAAAAGTGACTTATTCAATACATTATAGTGGTAAGTGTACTTACTGGCATAAGAGTGAAAATCCAGTTTGTCGATATAAATAAGTCGATAATTTAATCAAAAAGAATAAATATTTTTGAATAAATAGCTTGTGATTGCTGTGAAATTTTATCCGGATCGTCCTCCATCTTGTTTTGTAGTCGGTAGATAAAATCCCATCAAAACTTACTATTAAACTTAGAAATAAATTGCATCTAACTTCACTTTTTAACTGCAGTATCTTCCAAATCCGACATGTTAGTATCTAAAACACAAATAAATGACTTGACTTATTGCCTGATGGATGGTAGAGATTATATCCTTTTCGATGTAGTTCAATAATATAATGTAACTATGCAATGCTGTCTTGTCGCTGTACATTTTGGGGCGCTCGCCAAGTATGCCCCCTATCCCCTGGACTGTTTTGGGGTTTAATTACGTTAAAAGCCCAGGTTTCTATTCACAATTTTTGAAAATAAACTATCCCTTTTTAAAAATCTAGTGATCACTGCCCATGTATCACAACTGGTGTGCATGGGGGGACAGAGCTGCGGAGCGGGAGTAGCGCCACCTAGACTGTATAGGTCCATTTTTGTATATATATTTTAAATGAGCGTTTCTTTCAGCACGTTTCAACTCCTGGGTTTCAAGTACCGGCACTGAGCAATGAGGTAACTCTTGGAAAATTGTACACCCAGGTATGTATTTCCACAGGAAACAGTGTTGAACCCCTAGCTAGTTTAATAAACAACACGTAGCTCCTCCCACCCACAAGCACCAAGCAAGTCCCAAAACAGGTCAAAAGCTGCAGTCCAAGATGTCCGTGTGTCTTCGGCGCGTCCCGAGCGTGTAAGAGTGAAACGCCGGGACTGGATTGGGCTGCTCTAAGCCATGGTCTCCTTCCCGGGCAGTCTGCGGTCGTTGAAAGTGTGCATGTTGATGACTTCTTCGGTCTTGACCATAACAGGGGGCTGGGGTTTGTTGTGTTTGAGGCGGCGCTGGCACTTGAGGGACACACGGAGCTCGTCCACCATCGCACTGCAGAACGACCTCTGCAAAGAAAGAGGCAGAGAAATGGACGAGAAAATGTGTTTAGGGAAATATTGAATTGTAAAACAAATTGTAAAATGCATAATGGTTGCATGTACAGTATGTGTATGATTCCTGCACATATCTGAAACAAAGCACTGAAATCATTTCCTTTTTGTTTGTAAGACAACTCAAAACATTTGTTTTATAAAAAATAACTGTTTTTTTATTTTTATTAAATGGATTGTGGTGATTAAAACATTTGATTTTTTGTGCGTGTGTTTCCCATAAAATAACTATCCGGAACAATTTCTAAAAGGTAAAGGTAGACTTTATTATCCCTGTATTGACATAATTTCTCTTCATTTGGCCTATTTTCAACGCCTCTTGGGAAATCTATTGTCCTAAACCAGAATCTTAGTCAAGAGTGCATATATGAAGGAAAAAAGCAAGACAAAATGAAGATTTTCCTCTGATTTAATCATCTTTGGCGCACCATCGTAACATTGGATTTTGGAACTGGCTCTGCTCAAGCACAGCCCACTGCGGCTCTCCCCGGCCTGCAGGGTCACGACTATGGATAGCTCTCATGGACAGACTTTATGGGGGTGGCAGGGGGTTCTACAGTGGAGTATAGACATTCAGAGAAGTCAAGTCAAAGCGGAGAATGAGAGAAACAGCAGCTCGTGTCCACAGGCTGTGTGTGAACTGGAGTGTGAAGCGGTGTAATTAATCCCCTCACTGTCTGGAAGCAAACCACAAAATGAAAAATTATCAAACTCTTATAATTACTTTTGTTTTGTTCCCTTAGTTCTTTATTTGGAAGAAAAGTTTTTCGGGCTTGAAAATAGGGTTTCACATTTAATTCTTGATGTCGCTTATTTTGTTTTTTATGATGTGTATTGTACAAAGAGGTTTTCAGCAGTGTGATTGCATAATATTAAAATACCCTAATGGAACCCAGTGCCTTAAAGTGTATAAATTGTAAAAAAAAACAAAAAAAAACTCTGTGAGCCTTTTGTTTACGTATGACCATAATGGAATCATCCCCAAATGACTTTCTCTAAACTTGCAGTGAATTGAATTTCCTTGTTCCTAATGTGCATAATGGCATGTAAAAACATTATCCCACACGCGTCTGGGGGAGATTCAGCGCGTTAAATCATTTCTCACTTTCCTAAACTCCGCTCGGGGGAGGAGGCAGTTTGTTCCAGCTACTCTTCTCCGACTCCCAAAGACATCTGGATGTGTGTGGACATGATTTAAATAATGGCGAGTGCACACTGTGATTATGGAGGTGTGGCCGAACATCTGGACTTCTGTGCCAATGCGCCCCTCCGCTGTCTCCATCACATTCTTCTGATTATGTATTTTCCTCTCTCTTCCCTCCTGTCTCTCACTCCCTCAAGGGGTGGTTTTACCATTAGGCAAATGTGGGCAACCACCACAGCCCCCCCGCTTAAGTTGCCCAAAAGGCTCCTCAAACCAGAGCTCACAGTTGAAACCTGGCTTTTTTTGTGTCTCTAATTCAGAGGGACTTTCGTGACTCTCTCCCGGCGGCCTGTGTGAGTTTCCACTGTGTTCTGCAGTAGTATCTGCCGCCACACTATTCTCATTTAATTTAAAGGTGCATTATGGAACTTTTGATGCGAAAAAACAAACTTGATATGTATGCATACGTGACCATTTTGTATAGGTGGTTAGCATGGCACCTTTGCTTTCAATCATGATTGGGCACTACAACGCTCCAGGATTAATTGTTTTGAAGGTTTTCTGGTGAGAGGTTCTGTCAGCAGTGAAAACCTACCAGAAACTCTAAAAACAATTGATCCTGGAGCGTTGTAGAGGTCACTGTGAGTGAAAGTTAAGGCGCCATGCTGACCACTGGGTAACAAAAATGTAAAATATAAATAATAGAAAGAAAAAGAATCAAATAAAAGTTCCATAATGCACCTTTAAGTCCATTTAAATTGTAGGCCATGTTTACAAATCCGCTGGTCATGTCTTAGTATGTCTAAGTATCCTAACGATAACTTAAGGCTAAAATAAATAGTTTTAGCTAGATCAAAGTTACTCTTTTACTGTAGGTTTATAATTAATATAGTGCGCTTGCTGTATAGGCTTAAAGGAACAGGCCACCGTGTTCACAAACTGAGATAATGTTCTTACCTGAGCTTAGATGAGTTGATGCGCACCTGTCTGGTCTTTGTGCGTGCGCTCAGTCACGCTAATGTTGTTAGCATTTAGCCTCTCCCAGCAAAGGTATCGCCCCAAACTGGGGTGACGTTAGAAGCGACCAAGCTGTTCCACGTTTCCCTTATTTAAATACAGTTACGTGAAAAGTTACACGATCCAAGTCTAGTCACACAAAATTAAACGATATTGACAAAATATCGACGCTATTAGTGCGCGGACGTCGATGTGCTCCAGGTGTTATTACGCCTCACAATATAGTTCCCCTTTTTATCCGCTTAGAAAATCGACTTTTAATGTTGTGTAACTAGACTTAGATCTTGTAAAGGCTAACTGTATTTAAATTGGGAAAACGTGGAATAGCTTGGTCTCAGTTTGGAGCTATACCTTTGCTGGGAGAGGCTAAATGCTAACAACATTTGTGTGACTGAGCGCACGCACAAAGACCAGACAGGTACGCATCAACTTGTCTAAGCTCAGGTAAGAACACATCTCAGTGTGGAAAAACGGTGGCCTGTTCCTTTTAAGTCAGTTATTACTGCGTTGATTATCACAAAGTTGAATAAATGTGTATATTTATTCAGTTTTTCTCTTTGTTAGTGTGTGATTTAAGTCCTGTTTGCAATTATAAATGGTACCACAAAACTCGTGATATTCTAATGTTTCCATATTATTGCCAAAATTGCCAAACTGGTCGTTTTGTGTTTGTTTCCGGACGTCCCAAAGAGCTAAAACCACCACTGGCTCCGTCTCACCTCCTCCTCGTCGCCGTCTCCCTTTCTCTGTTCCAAGCCCTGCTCAATACAAAACCCCTACATACATAATTCATGCACAGACCCGTGTATAATGGAGTGATTAAATGTATCCTCATTCTCTGTGAGGCACTAAAGGGAGCTGGGAGTCCTCGAGTATCTAAACGCGCACATCTCAAGACAGTTCGCATTTGAGTGTGCATGGTTGAAATTGGAAGTGACTGCCGGTGATTGTACTTAATTGAAGATGGATGAGAGTAGCTGGAACTTTGCAGGAATATGTTTTTCGCACCATTGTCGAGTGAGGGCAACGAATAAATACAAAACTGTTCATATAAGGCAGCACTTTGAACCTTATTTATATTTCTCGTTTTTCTCATCTGTAATATCAGAATAATTTGAGTATTTTTTTTTTTTTTCAAGACTATTTAAACTTAAAAACAAAAAAAACAAACCAACAACAAGCCACCAGGTTTGCGTCCATTTTGGGTTACTAAGGACTTTTTGACAATCGATGAATCTACCGTTTAATTTTTATTTATTTTTAACAATTGGCGGTGAAATGGCAAGATGATGAAGCAATTTAAACGTGAGTGTTTGTTAGGAGGCTGCACGTGAACACAAGCAACCGTTTGAAAGCTAAGAACCTCCAGAGTTCAGCTACTGAGCTTTAACGACTGCCACTGATTGGGACTTTATCGGGAACAGGAGCTAGGACTGAGGAAGTGGGGGAGTCCTATTGGATCTGGCAACAATATGAGTCGAGTTAATTTTTTCTGATTGTGAATTTCCTACATATTCTGTCAATTATTCAATGTACAAAAGTCTCCACATACCCAAAGTTTAAACACATTGTTACCTCTCATCAAACAAATTCTAATTTTTCATGTCATTTTTGAGTCTATGTATACCAGGAAAATGAAACGTAAAACTATTTCAATCATTGATTCGTTGGTTCAGCCCTAGTTTTGACATTTTTCACACAAACCTTTGAATAAAAAAATCAATCAATCAAAATAAATCAAAACTCTTGAGAAAAATGTACAGAACCCATTGTGTATGCATGGGACATACATATGTGTGTCTAAGAGAGAGTTTACAATAATACCCTGATAGTTTTCATAATTTAAATGTCTATAGTGAAAGTGCATTCTCTAAATGTGTAGCTCCACTGCCTGGTCACCCATGTTTTTGTGGAAACCTCAGACCGGAGCTATCGAAAGTATTGTTACGTCGATAAACTATACTGATATCACGACACAAACATTTTTGAAATAGTCCCACCCCAAATTGTTAGATCCATTCATTTCAATTCAAATATGAATGTCAGGGGAGAGTGTATTACCTGGCTGCCCAATGGATGTGGTTTTACTCAGAAGCTGATGAAGTGAGATGGAACAGCAAGAATTAGAAGATACAATTATTAACAGTAATAATAAACCTCCTGGAATCCAAAAAGAGACTTAAAAACAATCACACAAGAACTGATGCTTGGCTACAGTTACATGCACTATCAGGTTGGAATAAAGTGGAGGAAAAGGATATTAAACTTGAACAACATCAAGTCACACATCCCTTTTGTCGTTGCAACGCAAGCTGTGAGACAACCAGCCCTGAGCTCCTCTATAAATATTGAAATATTGACCAAAGTGAACCATCCTGAATGATATTATTTTCGAGGGACAATGTCTATTACAGTATCTGTGCTCTTTAGTTGTTAGTGATGCGGCTTCTGAAAGCACAATTGGGGCAAATGTGACTTGGGAATAAATTGAAGAATAAATGACCAAGCCGACAGGAAAGACGAGTGTAAACCGAGGCATTTGCATTTCAAAACAGACAGCTCCATGTGTGCAAACATCGTGCGCCGGACAAAATGGCGGCCGCAGACGACACACGACGCTGCGTGATTTATTCACGTGCATTATCTCTGGTCTGACTGAGCCCCGCGCCGCTGCACGCACAATTAAACCCATGCAGTCGGTAGCGGCTGTGTTCGTCAGCCGCTGTGGCGAGTCCGCCACAAGCAAGGGGACTGGCTTTATCTCGCCAGGCAGAAACACTGTGTGTCAATATTTTAGCCCGGGCAAAATGGAATACTCTTTGTGATGAAATATGTTTTCTTTCGAGTTATGACGCTCAGTTTGTCTGACACCCGCGTGGGGGGTGTTATTGTAGCGGCTTTGTGAAGGTGCCGTCCCTTATTCTGGCGCGACATAAAGCAGTCAAATACTTTTATAGCAGGAATGTGAGTCCACGTTGGATTTGAGCACGAGCTGTGCAGTTCGTAATTAATCTAGCCACGGGCGCCTCTCACACACGCACACTGTTTCTCCCATTCAGCTGCACACATTCACAGCTTTGCCTTTTAGTCTCGTCTCTCTCAGACAGACACGTTCAAAAAGTCCGGCTCAATCGTACACCGAGTAATAAGGAACTGATCAACCGTAACATAAGATCCTTTCTACAGCCATGTGGTTTGTCTCGCGCTGCTCACAGGTTCGGGGTTCGATCCCTGGCCGGATGGAGCCTCTCTGTGGAGTTTGCATGTTCTCCCTTTGCCTGCGTAGGCTTCCTCCGGGTAATCCGGTTTCCCCTACCACTAAAAACATGTACATTCGGCTAATGGAGTGAAGGTAAATCGCCCCATGTAAAGCGCTATGTGACGGGGAAAGACGCTATGCTACGCTACATGACAGATTCAGCTGGAGGACGCGGTGCACACTACCACAGTGTTATAATAGGAGTTGTTTACTCACGGAGCTGGCCTCTTCATCAGCCGGTCCTCTCTGGCCGCTCTGAGGAAAGTTCCAAGAAATAATCACCCAGAAAATACAATCCACTTGTACAAGCAAAGGTTCACAAAGCAGGCAAAGGTAAAAATCCAACCACGTCTGACGCTCAAAATCTTCCCAAGACTGATCAAAGTCCTGAACATCTTGCAAACGAACACAGGCCTTTGCCAATCACACATTATGTCGACTTAAAAAGGGCCGCTGCTGTCGCCCTAAAACATCCATGGCTCTGCGGCTGCAGTTCGGACGTGTGTGTTTATGGTCCAGAAGCAGGAAGTGCAGAACAGGGACTTCCTGCAGGCGGTGGTTTGCTTTACAAGGCGGTGATTAACCGCTGAGGACTGTAATATGGCTAAACGCTCACAAAAGCTGTTCTTTGGGAGATTCCGTATTATAAAATTCTTTCTTAAGTCGCTTCCAGCCACTAGGGGGTGGTATCGAACCAATATCTGCACCCTTCCATAAAAAAACAAAGAGGAGGGTGATCTTATTGGTTCTATCCTCGACCGGGTTGGACCTTTCTGCATATTTTCTGAGCCCGGTCAGCCAGACTACACACTTTTACAATTATTAACAACTCTGGGAGTCAGAGCAGGGTTGCCATGCCAAAAGTTAAAGAAAAAAATCCCATTACAACTAAAAACAGGTCAAATAGGGTCTTATCTGTGTGGGGATGGTGAACCAAAGACACATGGGAGCGGCGTTAACATATTTTGATTTAGTTTTAGTCTTTGATTTGAATTTTAGTCGAGATTTAGTTTAAAAAAATTCTCCTCAATTTTAGTCTAGTTTCAGTCGATAAAAATTTAAGTCAAATTTAGTCGACTTTGCATTAATAACATTTATTATAATCATTTTTAATCAAGGTCCTCTGCTTGATGGAGCTTCTCCCACATGGACAAAGCTCAGACCTTTGGCAGTGAATGTAAAAGATCTGAAGTTCTTTCAAACTGTCCGTGGAAGTTTAGATGATTTTTTCGTCTCTTCTTTTTATGTTTATTTAGTCTCATTTTAGTCGACGAAAATATCTGGACATTTTAATCACAGTTTTAGTCTCATGAAAAACTTTTGATCTAGTTTTAGTCCTATTTTAGCCGGCAAAAATATTGCTTTGACTTAAATTATGACTAAATATTTGAATTGACGAAATTAACACTGCATGGGAGGAACAATTATGTCAAATTTGGCACTTCATAAACATGCTTTGGTCAAACAGGTATTTCCACACCTCGTCTTTGTCTTATGCGCGTGAGTGAGTGATCAGTGGGGGTTCGGAGATTGGCAGCCACACGATCATCATTCGAGCGGTCGAGTTCAACACTGCATCTTCTTTTGCTGCTCTCCCTCATGCCTAAGCTATGATTGAGTGTGAAGTTTTTCCACCGGAGCCGCGATCCATCAGCCGCTCATCCAGGCACTTCGCTAAAGGCCAGCCCTGCCCCCTCTATCTGCGTCCGCGGCTAGTGCTAATGCTATTCATATAGAGGCCAGTTGTCATAAATGCCACTGGAAATAGACACGTTTCACTAATGTCAACGGCTATCGATTGCCAGTGACTATCATAGCATCTTAACAGCACATAATCCATAAAGAATTGATTGGGGATATTAGCCCAACAACAGTAAACACCAATGCAGACTCCGGATTGGTCCATTCACTCCCCTCGATTATACTTGGACATGTTACCGTGTATATCACAAATATTTACAGCTAAATCAATAGGGACAAGTGAGTAGTGGTAGTCTTTAAATGGCCCCACTGTGCTTGCAATGTTACCGCGTCAACTGTTGAGTGTCTAGTACGCAATTTAAACATGCTAAACTCGATGAAATATATGAGAAAAACCTTTGGGGTCAAACTGCAGTACCACGGGGCAATCACGGGTCAACCAGCCCGCAGCCTAAAGTCAGTGGCAGCCGATCCAGTGAGGTTGCCCAGACGAGATCCTAGGCTCAGGTCACGGTGTATCCCGTTTGTAATACACACACCCATGGTGCGGACTGTTTTTTGATGAGCCATTCTCACGTCCGTACAAATCCTCTGGGCTCCATCCGTTGTTTCCAGTGTTGCATTTGTAATTTCCCCCCCCGAAGAGCTTGTATCGATGATGGGAGAGTCGGACCACTGCGGAAAGCCTTCCCCAGCACGTCCCAGAGCTTCTCAATGGGGTTGAGGTCTTGACTCTGTAGTGGCCAATCCATGTGTGAAAATTACGTCCGATGAATCCTGATTTTTGTCATCTTGGAATACGCCAGTGCCATCAGGGACGAGAAGAACCCACTGATGGAAAGAACTGATCGTGCATATCCAGCAGTGATGGGTTTGAGTGTGTTGGGTACCTGAATGAGATGACGAGTTCTGGGTGCAGGTGGGTTGTGTTAAAAAAGCTCAGTCATACATTTCAGTTCATTGTTCTCATTGTGATGAGTTTAGCACACGCCGTAAAGGCTGGGACTGATGTGGGCAAACGTGCTGCTGCATGAGGAAGCAACGCACAGGTAAAATACCAGGATGGCAGCCATTTACTAACGTCTTACTTCTTACTAACCTCGGTATGCTTCTACATGTGCCTCCTCAGGCAGGTTTAGTTCGACAGAGAGAGTTTCCATGAAAGTAAAGCCTCGTGCTTCTGCTCCTTGTGTCCTGATGAGTCCAAATGTCATTTCAAACGTTTCCTCAGGAGATCATCAGATGTAAACAAAAGCACAATTATTCCACATTGAACTCGTGTTTCACAAGGTGAGGTCCCATTTGAAGAAGAAGAAGAAGTTTAACCCCTTAATGCAGTTAAGATCTCCCCTGATCAGGGGGCTAGGGTTATGGTTGGGTTTAGTTAACCCTAATCAGGATATAATTAGGGTCAAGAACGGCATATGTAACGTAAATTATGTTTCACTCACACAGATCTCACACATATTTTTAGAAACTAGAAGGTCTTGGCTTTCAAATTAGATATCACACTGGTGTATAGACTGTAAGCTCTCCAGTCAAATCGCTTTGAGACTTGGATGTAAATACTAACCCTAACCCTAATCCTTAACCCTATTCCTTAACCCTAACCCTAGGCTGGCAGTTAAGTGGTTAATTATATAGCGCCTTTCACAGACATAGTTACAAAGCGCTTCACATGAGACAATTATACATTCACTCCATACTCGGTGAACGATGGCCAGGCCGGGTTGGCAAATTGGGAGTCGGCCCATTAGTCCGACGTCTCATTATTCCGAAAATGTCCCATTGAGTAGGGGTGCCATTAGTCCAACACCTCTTTAGTCAGGGGGGCCCATTGGTCCGAAGTCCCGTTGGTCCGACCATAAACATCCTCTGAGTTTATGCCTGCTCCAAGTCCGCTGAGGAGAATAGCTCTGTCACATGACATTTATTCAACACTAGAACCGCCGCAGCTCGTTTGTTTGTAATGCTGATTAATATTAGGGTTAGGGTGTTTATGGTCAAACCAACGGGACTTCGGACCAATGGGCCCGTTTTGACTAAGGGCACCTCTGCTCAATGGTACATTTTCGGAATAATGAGACGTCGGACTAATGGGTTGTCGGACCAATGGCATGGCACCGCAAATTGAGACACATTTTTTGGAATCAGGTGGATTAGGTTAGATTTTTGTCAGGTCGGGGTTGGGTCAGACAAAAAGTCGACCCACGCTTCACTATCGGGTATAATCAACCGATATCTCCCTCGTAAAGCACATCATGTTGCTGAACATGCTGTAATCATCCAAGAGGTGTCCCATAACGATTTGCTCAGTTAAATCTGGGTGGCGACTTTATTTTCCTGGCCGGGCAGTGTCGCTCTCTCTCTCTCTCTCTCTCTCCCTCGTTCTGAAGTCGCCCTGTTCTCTCAAACACCGATCGAACCTCCCCCTGTAAAATCAAATAACAGGGCTGTGTTTTTCACCAGCGCAGCAGCGGCAGAGGTGGGCACCCCGAGGACACATCACCTCCATGGCTGCAAGCAGGTGCCATGTTGGATTGATGGCTAGCGCTTAGGGTCATTGGATTAGCGGATTTTTTTACGACGTTCAACAATCGGCCAAATCCGCACTGCTGCGAGATGGAGGGCTGTTCCGAGCCCCTCAACGCTCTCGTAAATCCGGTTCAGCAGCAAATACAGAGGCAAAAAGGAAGTGCCTTTAGTGGTGCACTGTTAATCTAAACAAATTACAATGATTTGAAATTGATGGGGTTTGCAGGTCAGGACCTCCCAAAACATATTAGTAATATAGGTATAAAGTAAAGAGAGAAGGACAAAAAAAAAAGACTGTCGCCCTCTGTCTGTAGGACAATTTAAGTCTAGACTGAAAACAAACCTCTTCTCCTTGGATTTTAATACCAGCCAATGGAGTGTATCATGTTGTGTTATCTTTTATTATATTTGTACAGGGTGGGGCATGGGGGGTAATGTTAAAGAGTGCCACAGAGGTTGGGGGAGGGCCCGGTGGAGGTTTGAGTCCACACCCGTTCCAGTCGCAATAGGATCAAATTGCTTTTTAATAATTAAGGAAGAATGTTGTTGCTCTAACGGTTGTCATTCTATTGCTCAAAATGACAAATAGAGAATTAGGGTAGGCGATCTATGGCTCTGTTGAGAGGGATCCTCCCAGCGGGCTCGTAATCCTCGTCTTTTAACGCACCACACAGCATAGGAACATTATCTACAAAATCAGCTAGTTAGTGCAGCTGCGTAGGGGTTTGCCGATGAGGAGCTACTGCCCTCTACAACGGGCCGGCTCTACACCTGGCTTCTTAACGCACTACACTGTGTAGGGCTTACATAGTAAATGTACATAATAATATTCACGGAGTATAATATGTATATTAATCTGTCTTTTTAACATAAAACTAGTGACTTTTGGTAATGCTAACAATGTTCGGCCTGGTAACCGTCTGAAAGAAATGTAATGATCGCCTTTTGTTACTTGCTTTGTTCTAGACTTTGTACTTGAAACTAGACCGTTGTTGTAATTGTGCTTCTTTCTGTTGATTTATGATCAATTCAAACAGTGTTTTGTAAGTTATAGTTCTTTGTAAATAGTTTGTAAACAGTTTGTAGCATGATCATAGTTTCGTAATGAGTCGTTACGTAATCGGTATTGCTCCGTTTTGGGATATGGTCGGATGCTGCGGGTGTGTAGGGTCTATTTTGTTTCCTTGTTGTTTCCTTGTTGCTATTTTGTTCCTTTGTTGTTCCACTATGTTCTTGTGAAATTATGATTTTAATTGTATTGATTTTGGGGTGGGCGCTTATAAGCTCTTGCTTCGGCCCACTCCTTTTGAGCAGAGTGTTTGCTGCTCAAATAAACAAATAAACTAAACTAAACTGTGAGAAAGAAAGGACCGTCGAGGCCCGTTATGGTGAACGAGTGGACCAACATTCTCCAAATCATGAGAATCAGTGTTTTGACAAAGGAGAGCAACGTTTAAAGCAGTGGTTCTCAGTATATACCTTCTGAAACATCATAGGAACATTAGCGGAGGATGTTAAAATAAATGTTATTGAGTTGTTTTGATCATAATTTCAGCTTTAAAAGGGTGAGGAAAATATAGTATTTTACACTATATATAACAAATGACATGTTATTAGGGTTGGAGCTTCTCATCCTTAGGTAAAGTGTGGGTCTCAAAGCCATGCCTGTAGAGAAGCACTGGTTTAAAGCAATGGTATAACCATAAAATCACAAGCCTCGACCCAAAACCAAATTGATTTTGTTATACATAAGATAAAATGGTGTATTTTCCTGACAAATTATTGTTTGATAAGCTTTAAAGGGACTAGACAAAGTTTAAAAATGTTAAAATTAAGTATTTCCATCCCCCTACATGTTCCAGCAATGGCCTAATGTGTAGAATGAGCCCAGACCTGTTCACCACAACTGCCTCTAAAATCCTGCTCACTCAAAAAGTTTGGGTCCAAAGTGCCGTAATACACAAGCTTAATATAGAGACTGCAGTTACGCACAAGACCTGAGGTGGCAGTAGTGAGTATAAAAATTGCATCTAGTCCCCTTAAATTAGCCGGAAAATCTGAAACCATAATAAAAATATAATTCAATTTGAATCTAATTGAACCACTCAATTCAAGTACACATTCACAAAAAAATCTACTTTGAGTAAATGTACTTAGTCGCTGACCACCTCTGCCCAAGGATAAAGTGGCGGTATATAATAAACTGCACCGTTTGTTTACACGACTCTCTCCATCAGAGACACTGTCACCCACAATGAATCCGTTCTAACCCATAGGTATTTCTTTTTTTCTTTTTTTTACAGCGCACCAAGCTCGTAAATCAGTTTTGCGGCGAAGGAAAAACAGGTGCATTTCGTGTTGAGTGGATGTTTATACATTCAGCTCTGTGGTGACTGACGGTTAATCATGAGGACATCCCAGTGCATGCATTTGGCTGCTGCTCTATAGGCCCACAGTGAAAAAGGGGGGGGGGGGGGGGGACACCTTGATTTACGGGCGGGAGATACTCAGTAGACCATCAGAGGGAGAGATTGTGGTTTGAAAGCAACAGCGGCACTAAAAGATTTACAGTTAAGAAGAGCGAGGCAGACTGGCTGAATACTGCAGTAAACCTTTACCTTTAGAGGGCTAAGGTATTTTGGGGAAAGGTGCACAATCCATAATAAAAAAACTTAAAGTGATTTTGAAGTATAGAGTACTGGAGTTTGTATAAAACTATTGCCAG
Source organism: Proterorhinus semilunaris (assembly GCA_021464625.1). Lineage (NCBI taxonomy): Eukaryota > Metazoa > Chordata > Actinopteri > Gobiiformes > Gobiidae > Proterorhinus > Proterorhinus semilunaris. The sequence continues at coordinate 7,933,740 of CM038350.1, forward strand.
TGGCACAAGTACTGCAGTTAGAGAACCGACTTCGATGTAAAGCAATTGACTCAAAAGAAAGCTGTTGTGAAAGAGTGTTCTCTTTGGTGACAAGCTGTATACTTTAGCAGCAGCCGTCCCGGGGCAGACTGACGGAGAGGCGGCTGCTAATGAGCGCCACCATTCCCTCCGACCCCCATTGAGTCACTCACATGCTGGCTGTTCCCCAAAGCCTGGGTACCTCGCCTTGCCTTGGAAGGCCAAGTGCTGTTCCAATGTTCAAGTCGCCTGTTGGCCTGTGTCCTCCCTTTAGCATGTGGCTAATCTCTCAAGGGTACATCACCGTAGCCTTCGCTGCCTTGCTCAAGCCAAAATCACCCATAATGCACCACGGCTCTCAGGAGAAAAAGGTGGCGCTGGCTTGTGTGACCTTTTAAAAGCACTTACATTCCACTTTTTAAGAGAACATACTTTGACTTGTTTAATGGCTCTGCAGCCAGTGTTCAGTTTTTATTGTTCACACAAAAAGCAACGTTTTTGTGAAGATTTGGTCAAATAATGAATCTCTGATTTATTTTGTTAACTTTAAATCTATATTATTTGATTCAAACAGTCACTGCTTCATGGCAGAAATTCAATAACTTGTTTTGTGAGTATTTGATTAAACTCACGTTCAAAGTTTTATTTTGTTTTCTTAAATCCCCTCTCTGTGTGCTTTTTATACATTTTATTTTCAGTCAATAAAAAGCGCCTCAGAATCCCCCCTCCTCAGCAGACCCTCCCCTTTCCCCTGGATGATGAAGCATAACTTCCTTTGTTTTGTCGTGACGTCACTTCCTTTACGTCTGAAGTTCCATTTGCTCTTTTTGGACCAAGGCGGGACACTTGCCTTGGTCTGGAGGCAAAGCCAGGCAAGGCGCCTAGGCTTTGGGAAACTGTGACTATTTCTGTAAAGGTCAGGCACGGGGAGTATCTTACCCAGGGTCACAACAGTCGGCACCAATCAAAAGTCATTGTTGCTCACTGCTTTTCTGAATTTATCACTTTTTTTCCCCCAAATATGACCCAGTTTTGTATATGCTTTTATACATATCTGCTCTTTTGCAAAACGACTTCTGTCTGAATAGCCATGGTTTCATTCAACCAACCTACACGTCATCAACACCCCACAAGTTCCATTTGGAGTTGGCCTGAAGTCTGCCAGTGAAGCCGATCACCTCTGGACTCCACTCGTTCCCCTGTCCCTGCTGCTACTATCTCAAAAAAAAAGAAGCCAAAAACTGTCTCTTTGTTGGTTTCGTTGGAATCGCACTTCAAATTTGACCACTGCCAGATCCGCGGTGCCAGCGTTAACATCGTCCTCAAACGCTGCATCCTCTTCTGTGCGTGGGCTCTTGCATTGTGTTCAGACAGGAGACTGATGCAAGTCACATTGAAATACAGTAAGTTTCCCAAAATATCCCAACTGAGCATTAAGACCTGCTGTCTGAACCTGGCCATAGAAATGATGAGGCTGATGCTTACTAACTAACAAGCTCAGTACATAATGTAACAAAAGTGTAGTATACAGTAGTTCTGGCTTTAACTGAAATAGGTAGAAAAACATCCAGGTATATTCATTATAACTACAATTGTTTAGGACTGAATTGTCTTGCCCAACATCTCAGTGACAGAGATTGAAACGCCTCAGTTTAACACACGATCATATCAGACAATGTTTCTCTCTGCTACAGCTGACTTGTCTATTTCCGAGCACATCTAAACGTTCCTGTTTGGTCAGAATACGTTCTCCTTCACTTACAGCTGCCGGCTCTCAGCCCGTCTCTCGTTTGCTGTCAAACCCTGAATCTCGTCTCTCACTCCTGCCACTCATCTGTCTGTGCCGTACGCCTCTCTCCGCAACCTTTAACCGGCCTTTTACGGTGTACCGCGATGCCTTCAAGGACGGCAGGGTGAACCTTGGCCCGTACCAAAGTGGACTGTCCCGGAGATTAATTTTCTAATACTGCCGCGGTTCACACAGCAAGATCACGGAGAGCCCAGGGCCGCAAGTAAACCGAGTCACTGATGGTCACGAATTAGAAAACGGTCAAAAGGGGGAAATCCTGAAGTGGCATTTTATATTCTCATGGCATACTTCAGGTGGAAACATAAAAACATAAAAAAGATTCTTCATCTACAATAATAATATAAATAAAAAGATAACAAATTAGTATTCCATATGGCCAAAGGTAAAATAGTATATGTGGCTGGACCATTAAGGTTTTAAGTTCCATTAACAGCATTTAACCTCTTACCATCCGCCTTAACCGAGCACATTTTCTCCTGTTCAGTTTTACCCAAATCTAAAAGCTCACATTTTTTTCCACTTTTCGTTGAGTTTTTGTCACTTTATTTTTGCTGCATTTTTATCGCTTTTTTTTTTCTTTTTACTTTTTTATTTTGACGCCTTTTCGCCCTCGTTTTTGTCCCTATTTTGACCCTTTTTTATTTTTTTTATTTTTTTAAGAAAGTGGTATTTGGAAGTTGGCTTTTTGGGTTAAAGCCAAACTGGAGAAAATGTGCTCGGGTCAGGTGGGGGTTAAGAGGTTTTAATGCCCCAAGGCGTCACACGAGCCCAATAGAGGACATGTGACCCCTGTAACGCCGTAAAACACTCACTCGTGAATTCAGGGAGGAGTTTTAGACGCTGCAAAGTTATTTTAGACACTATTATAACACTTTGGCTTTTTTTTTTTTTTTTTTTATTAAAGTATTGTCTACACCCAATACTTTAAGACGTAAACTCAAGTCAAGGCTGAGTAACTTTTACTGTCATTGGAGTCATATTAAACTAGGAGTATCTGTGCTGTTACTCAAGTAATGGAAGTACTTTAGCCTAACCCTAATAATGATGAAAGATTATGGAACTTGATATTTATGCGTAATTTACCTTGTTGTGACCCAGTGGCTGCATGGGTGGGCGCCTTTACTTTCCATCACGGTGGCCCTGGATCAATCGTTTTGAAGGTATTCTGATTGGATGGAACGGATCAACAACGATTGGTCCCGGAGCAGTAAAGTAAAGGCGCCGTGCTAACCACTGGGTCACAAAAAGGTTAAAAAAAAAGAAATGACATAAAAAGTTTCATAATGCACCTTTAAGCAGCTATAAATGTAATTTACAGTTGAGTTCCTTTTAATGACAGTGTCCTTTCCTCTCCGCCTCATCCCGGCCAAAGTGACCTCAGTCTGGCCTCTTCAGCGTCAGACATAAAACCTGACGTGTTCGGGACAAGATCCAGACTGTCCTCCTCCAAATCACAAAGTCAACAAGAAATATGGACCGCAGCCTTCAACTGTTTCCGCTCAGAATGATTGGTTTCAGAGTTGAACGGGGGAAAAGGTCCATAACTGCAAACGCACAAGGACTCAAACACGTGGCATTTCAAGCACTGTGGTTATCAGGAGGATATATATGCAGGGACAGGTCGTGGTTACATTTACTCAATACTTCAGTAATTGTACTTCTTTGAGTATTTTTATCATCACACTGTATAGTTTTCCCTTTTATTGGAGTAATATTATGTTCAAGTTTTAAATACACTCGCTTGGGTAAATAAGTGACTCTTCCCACTGGGAGTGTCCTGGAACAAGTTGTACTAGGCATCTCGTCCCAGGCATTCCCTTCAACTGTTTCACATTTACTCATTTGACCTTTTGGAGGTGCTCAGATACGAACAGTGCACTGTCCTGTGCCAAACGTCTTCCTTACTCAATCATAACTTTTAGCTACTGCTTCCGACGCTCTGGATGTTTGTACTTCACTGACACGTTCCATCGGAATATATAACTGTGTAACTCATGTAACTGTTATTTGCCAGGTCGAATGTTGTGCGCACAGCCTTGAGCTCTATTCATTTATAAACCATTCTGCGGCAGAATCAATTTTACGAAAGAAATGTTCCTATTTACATCCTGGAAATGTCCACAATCAAACGGGTGCCGTGTGTAGGATAATTGGAGCTTGTCTTTTTTTTGTTCTAAAGGGGGTGGGATCGGAGCCTATGTTCCGATCCCATGGGTGTTGGTTAGAGTTCACATTTTGTATTTTCTTCTTGTATACCTGATCTTTGGTGAACAAATGAATAATATTAAACTAGTATCTCTGGACTAAGCCCCCAAACATGCATGGCCTTTTCATTGGTTGTCTATGACGTTGCAACATGGGGCTTCGTGCACTGGCTTTATTAGATATAGTGAATAATATAAACTTCAAATGCATCAACTGCTTGACACAAAGGAGACACTGGCTGCACAGTGGCAGAGTGGTTAGCACTCCTGCGTAATAGATGGAATAGAAAGCCCCTGGTTTGAATCCCAGACCGTGTGGAGATTGCATGTTCCCCTCATATCTGGGGGTTAAACATGCCCCTCCAGCTTGGTGTTTCTGACCAAACATGGGTCCCCAGGCACTGAACTGTGGACAGAACGTCCCAGCAGCACTGAAGGATGTGCTAAATACCTTTTGTGATAAATAAAGTCTACCTTGACCTTACCTTAACTCATACATCGGTGTGCTTTGGGCCTAAAACTAAAACAAGTAATGCATTTGGGAAAATAAAGATGTCCTGGGCAAATTAAATGTAAATTGTGTGTCGAGTTGGGTCGGCGTCTTACTATAACCAACACATTGTCTAGTAAAGTGTGCTTGCGACATTGAGATGGTTCCTCACACACTGCCGGAGATCCACGGGAGCGCCCCCCCCGCAGGCGGGTTACTCAGCGGCGGCGGCAGCAGTAGCCTCAGCCATGGGCAGGAAGCGTGGGAAGAGCAGGAGAAGCAGCAGGACGGGGAGGAGCATGGAGGGGGGCAAGAGACGGACCACGAGCTGGGACCACAGGGACCAAAGAGAGGAGGGGAGAGCGCACAACCATGACGTCAGCCCCTTTTACACAGTCATTTCGCTAAAGCTAATGCACCTCCTATGTCTGTCCGTCGCGTCCTCACACATTCGGGAGAAGGTTAGTATTACACGGACAGAATGAGACCGGGCCAGACATAGAAGGGTACAACATTTATCTTTTTAAACTAAGCACATAATTCACGTTCACATGGACCAAACAGTGACTTCGATCAATACTTAACTTCATATTTGCCAAAATGAGATATTTCCTTCATGAACAACAAATGCCATTGCCCCGTACATGTTGCATTAAATCAGGGCCTGCCAGTGTTTTATAATCAGTAGTGTATTGGTAATGGGTGATCCTTTAGTGTAGAGGCTGTGTAAAAGAGGCTGTGGCAGAAGCATGAGGATGACAGAGATCACTGCACTCAAAGGCTCTTTAGAAATGATATCATTTTGTGGGAAGATGAAAAATAGCTTGAGGCACATTAACAAATCTATTTTACTAATAACTCTTAGAAAAGTTTCACAGAAGCCCTTGGACCTTGAGTGAGTTCCTTCTTCAAAAACATTCCATCTGTGTTCATCTACTTCCATTTGGACAACGCCACACTCGTTTGAGAATAAAAAAATGAATCAAGTAAAAGATTTAAGCCACGGAAAAATTACACCGAACACAAACATTTATGTGAAGTTAAATTAAGAGTCAAGTGTTGGTTTCATCGTTTTATTAAAACTTTGACAAGTGTATAATGTATCTCCGTATGACAACGCTCCGGTCTTACGATCTGCGTTCAGTAAATGCATTAATCTGCAAAGACACACTCGGAGACAAGTCTATTTCAATCACGCTTTTAAAACACTATTAACGGCCTCTCGCCGAATCGGAGGAGGCGCGGCTCATCCCATTAGCGAACAGTCCCGCCGCTATTTTAGGTCCGTTCTAATGTTACAGAACACGAGTAATTATAAAATGCAAATTGCGGGGTGTGCGCTGTCAAGCATGTGCAGGGACAACAAAGAGACGCTTAGTGGCGCATTTTCCAGGATGACACGACGGGTTAGGGGCGGGGGGTGGGGGGGGGGGTAACACATTGTAAAGAGAAGGAAGGTGTGATTTCATTGTGTGCCGTGCCGCGGGCTACGGAACCAAATGTAGGCTGGATTTCACAAAGCAACAAAGGAGTTACTTGTTTTCCCCCATTAGGCTAATTATACAGCCATTAGCGCTGGACTGCGGGAGCGGCAGTTACGACGGGTAACACTGTAGCTCCTGTGACGGGGCGATGCGAGGACTTAAGTCAGCCCGTCTGAGGCTTTACGCCAGGGGTGTCAAACGTACGGCCCGCGGGCCAGAACCGGCCCGCCAGTGGGTTCAGTCCGGCCCACGGGATAAATATGCATTATTAAAGAACTTCATTTTCTTTAAAATTTGCAGTTCTTATATTGTCCGCTAGGGGCGCTGTGTTTAAGTCAGTTCTATCGCTTTACCTGCTTTTTCTGTTGACTCTGGCACCCTCTTCAGTGAAATGTCTTTGTCAAAAAAGAGAAAAGTGGACACAGAGTGTCGGATTTTTCAAGAAAAATTGACCTCTTCCTATATACAGTGATCCTTGTTGAATGTTTTTACATTATTTTATCGATTGATATAGTTGATAAATGTTGACGTCTCTTTTGCAAGACTGTTGAAAAGAGGACCATTCACTCTAATGAATACTATGTAGCACTTAAAGAAACTTGTAAAGTGTAAGCTGTAATGTTTTATTTTCCTGTTTACATTATATGTGGCCCGCGACCCGCCGTGGCAGCTGAATTTCGGCCCACGACCCAAAATGAGTTTGACACCCCTGCTTTACGCCCTCAAAGCACTGGCATTTTAAAGTCACTGGCTGTTCACAGACGTGTGGTTAAAGGCTAACTTCGTACAACACACGGTGAAGCTCGTACTGGAGTCAGTCGCTTGTTTAAAACACACTCTGTGCTGCAAATGGATTGGAATAGTTTACCAATCAGGAAGGGTGCATTTTATTTGTCTTTCCAAAATATTGTGATTGGAAAATGGTTTTATGTATTGTGAATACATCAGAAACTCGGAAAATTCGAATATCGTCAAGAAGTGAATTTATTTCTGTCATTCAACTTAAAATGTGAAACTAATATGATATTTTAATTTGGATGATTTTACAGCTTGTAAAAACCCCAAAATTCAAAATCTCAGAAGATTAGAATATTGCAAAAAAATCTATTAAGAAATTATTTTAAACAAAGAAATGTGGGTCCTCTGAAAACTATAATCATGCATATGTACTTAGTACTTGGTTTAGGCCTTTTACTTGAATGACTGCCTTAATGCGGTTGCGTGGCATGGACACTCTCAGCCTGTGGCTCTGCTGAGGTGTTCTGGAAGACCAGGATGCTTCAACCAGAGGAATATGACGTTTGAAGCCCCAGGATCAGTCTGCGTCCACTCCTCGTGAAGGTCCCCCACACTTTTGAATGGCCTTTTCCTGACAGTCCTCTCCAGACTGCGCTCATCCCTGCAGCCTGTGCACCTTTTTCCTCCATAGACATATGTCACTTTTCATGTCGATATCATATATTAGTTTCACATTTTAAGTTGAATTACAGAAAGAAATGCACTTTTTCACGATATTACATTTTTTTATGAGTTTCACCTGTAGTTTGATCGAAAGAAAATTAAGCTTAACCTACTTTCAGCGGGACATTAAAAAGCATTATAAGTACAACATTGTAAAGTGACTTTGAGCGTCTGGAAAAGCGCTATATAAGACTAATACACTATTATTATTATTATTATTATTATTATTATTATTATTATTATTATTATTATTAATAAAAGTAATTAAATGAATTGTACTGAAATGCATGCCTTAAATGGCAGGCAGTACATTGGATTCAAACTGGCATTAAATCACGTTCAATCTCCGTTCTAAGTAGTTCTGAGATCTTTAGGTTTCAAGTTTTGACCACTCATTGAACCAAACGGAAATGAGTAACACGCTTTTGTTTAATACCTCTGCCCAAAAACATACGGATGTGCGATTACAAAACTGCAATCCGTGTTTTCAGACTTAAACAGGCAGCGCTGACAGGAGTCAAATACTGTTGAAATTGAAGCTTTAAAGCTCGTGTTAAACAAAGTGCCAGCCCTGCTTTGCTGATACTTGCACATTAGAAATCCCTGTTCAAGTCCAGCCGTTGTGGATGTAAACTTGTGGCAAAACCATTTGGGTGCATCACACGACATAGAGGTGGATGTGTGCGTTAAACATAAAGTGAACAGTCCATTGCAGGTCTTTACACATACGTAGTGGCCACTGGGATCTGCCCATTGCATTAGCTCACATCTTTAATATAAATAGACCCCCTTTTTTCTCGATTGTGAGAGCGGAGGATGTTTCTATTCTTACAGCGCCGTGATGTGCATGCGCTGGTCTCATTCAAAACCAGATAAATCAAACCCAATTTAGATTACGCCGCGAAACCCCGTGGGCAGAGCGCGTTCTGATTTGGTGCCAGCAAACACTGCATTGAGATGCTCGTATAAACTGCCTGCCTAATGAGGAACTGTATGGGAATGCATAATTAGATAGTGTTTTAGTATTTAGTATTAAACACTGCATTGAATTGCTTTAAACAATTATTTCAAGTTCAGAGTAATTATGTTTTCACACAACATATACACATTTAGATGCAAGACTGCATTAATGAATTGTTGATAAGTGTTTTCATGTTTATATTGGAATCACTTCATAAAGAGATAATAAAAAAGCTAAAACATTTGTGCTTAAAGCCTACACCTATTACTACAATACATATTGAATAAAAGGGTCTTATTGCACTTCTCTGCCACAGAACATTCACATCCTTAGAGTTAAAGGAACAGGCCACCGTTTTTCCACACTGAGATTATGTTCTTACCTGAGCTCAGACGAGTTGATGAAACCTGTCTGGTCTTTGAGTGTGCGCTCAGTCACGCAAAAAGACCAAAGATGTTGTTAGCATTTAGCCTCTCCTCCTCTCCCTTTATGGACCCACACGGGAGTGAAGTTAGAAGCTCTCTCCCATGTTTTCCCATTTAAATACTGTTACGCAGTTACACGGTCCAAGTACAGGTATAGTCACACAAAATTAAAGAGCACTTCTATGTCCGTGCAGTAAAGTCGAAGTGCTCCTAAGGTGTTATTACGCCTTACGATATAGTTCCCCCTTTTATCCGTTTAGAAAATCGACATGTTTGATTTTCATTTTGTGTGACTATACTTGGATCGTGTGACTACCAGTGTTAATTTCGTCGACTAAAATATTTAGTCTTAATTTTAGTCAAAGTGATTTTTTTGACGACTAAAATTGGACTAAAACTAAATTAAAAGTTTTTCATGCGACTAAAACTATGACTAAAATGTCCAGATATTTTAGTCGACTAAAATGAGACTAAATAAAAATGGAAAGGAGAGACTAAAATCATCCAAACTTCTATTGACAGTCTGAAAGAGCCTCATATCATGTACATTCACTGCCAAAGGAACAACTCTGAGCTTTGTTCATCAGGGAGCAGCTCCATGAAGCAGAGGACCTCCATTAAATATGATTATAATGAATATTATAAATACAAAGTCGATTAAATTTGTCCTAAATTTAGTCGACTAAATTGACTAAAATTTTAGTCGACTAAAATTCGACTAAAATTTAAGATATTTTTTTTACTAAATCTCGACTAAAATTGAATTACATTTTCGTCAAAAGACTAAGACTAAAACTAAATTAAAATATCTTGTTAAAATTAACACTGGTGACTACTCACGTAAAACGATTCAAACAAAATCGTTGGTCTTTTTTGCGTGACTGAGCGCACGCGTAAAGACCAGACAGGTACGCGTCAACTCGTCTAAGCTCAGAACGTCCCAGTATGGAAAAACGGTGGCCTATTCCTTTGATGTGATTTAACCCAGTGACTGTATGGGTGGTTTTTCCCAGACGTTTCTGGTTGGTTTTCTAGATAGAATGTACACGTAACAATGGAGACTGCTCCATCAGCGGTGAAAACCTACCAGAAACCCTAAAACAATTGGCCCTAGAGCGTCATAGAAGCCACCGCGATGGAAAGCAAAGGTGCCATGTTAACCACCCGTACAGCCTCTGGGTCAATGAAAGGTCAAGTACGCATTAATATTAACCTGTATTTTTACTTTTTTTTTTTAAATAATGTGTCTATCTTTTGAACTCTATGCCATTATTATTATTATTTATGCCATTCCACGCTCTCTTATCCATTCAGGTTAGGTAAATTACAGTTGTGCCGGACTTGTGTATGCATGAACAGTAGTAGGAGTAGTTGTTTCTGCTAGTATCCGCTCTTGACCTTTTAAAACATTCGTTATAAAACCGATGGTCCCCCTGACACTGTGCATTTGCTGACATGTGTGTTAAGTACAGAATGGTTGAATTTCCTTAAGTACAGGATCATTATTGGACCGAAGGAAAACCGTGCGATTCGATACGTGATGTAAACAGAGGCTCAATGAGGCCAACGTAATACATGTCCACGGCGTGAGAGACTACTGCTTTGAAAAGGGGACACAATCGTTACCTATGCCGGATCGCTGTTTGGGAATGTCATGTGGTCAGCCGCCTGGAGGATTCTACGCTTATTCTTAACAGCGCCCGTCGAAATGTCTGCACGCACGCAGCTTCGAGCGAGGAACCTGTTGTCAGTCGATAACGGTTCAAAGGGGGAGGATTGGACAATGGGATTTCAATACAAACTAACTATCTGTCATTTCCCATGTTGTGCGGCGCACTGAACACATTTTCTTTTAGATTCAGGACTCAATATTATATTAAAACATGATCATAATTCTGTGAGAGGGAAACGGGTGCTACTAGTGCATTTCTATAAATTAGATTAAAGTATTAAAGAAAGGTTTAGAAGTCATTTTAAAGTGAGGTAGATACTGTATTACAGTCTAGGTTCAATAATTACACTGTGATATTATGTATTGAGCAAAGAGATTTGTAGATGTACATCTGTAATGAGAAGGGAGTGTAGACAGTTCGATTTGTGCATCCGTAAACAGATGTGGCAACATTAGGCATGGAACAATATTAAAATTGTGATATGAAGGATATCATCACGATAATTATTAAACAATTTGTTATGGTAAGTTCAATACATATAAATACATATACAATTCACAGAGTGATCAATCTTATAGAAATACAGTCACTGTTGAGTCACTGGGAAAAGGCGGCTGTGGCTTATTTCTGTCTACACGACTAGTAAAGTGAAAGGAAAGCAATAACTCCACCGTATGTTTCTGAAGGACAGCTCGTAGAAGCGAGCGGCAGCATCTATGCATATTCCTGTGTAATCTGCACTTCATCAACGATCACATTGTAAATGCTGATCAACTAAACATGTGTAAGCTTCTTCTTACACACACATCACACACCGTTTGAAGTACAGACACACAACATCTCTCACCTTTTATTACAGATAAATCTAGGGCCAGAACTCCCCTGGAGTCGAGATTCCTAATCTCAGGGGGACTTTCCTGGTTTAATAAAGGTTAAATAAAAATAAAAAAAATAATTCGGACATATTTAAAGATCAAAAGTGGTTCAAACTAAAACAGTATTTACAACATGAATATACACCGTAGTGCATTTCAGAGATGAATTATCTACTGCAATAGTAAATGCTAAAGGATAAAGTATGTGGATTTTCTTCTATTACAAATCTTAAATACTAAGTGTGTCTCCATTGGTTTTACTAATAACAATTCTAATATTGATTTAATTACAAGTACACACAAAAAAACATTTTATGTGTTATAAAAGTGGTTGTTGTTTGCTTTATTGTTTTGTTTCTCCATCCATCAGAAAGCAGAATGAGCCTCTTATTTTTGGTTGCCAGATCCTCCAGCTGAACCGGTAAGTAGTAATCCTAAAATCACTCTCTGAGCCAAAGTTACCCAAATCCCAGCACCTATCCCAAATTAGTGCCCTCTTCGTGTCTTAATTCAAAAATAATCCCATCAAGTCATAAACAAAACAACTTTTATAACATTTAAACATTTTTTTTTTTTAGATTTCAAAATCTCATACAGCACATCAAGTATTGGTTTGCCACACGGAGTCTGTAGCTTTACATTCATGATTTACAATGGCACAAAATACAAAATATATTTAATATCTTTGGTTATACTAAAGTATTGTCTAAGTAAGGGAACATTATCCCGCTCATACCCTGGTCCCGCGAACTGAAACTGTTCATTGGGGCCTCTTTGCTTTTTTTTTTTTTAAGTCCTGGGCAGGAGTTATTTCACGTTTTAATCTGTTTTACCTGAAGCTAGTTCCAGCTCAATTGTTTATTGTTACTATGGAAACAGCTGCGGTGGAGTGATATAGAACTGTGATTTAACTGTTGCCGGACCATGGTATAATTATAAATATTTAATCTAAAAATGGCAATGCATATCCTTCACCTGTTTTATTATGCACAACTGGCTTTAACAGTCCTCCATTAGGCCGGCATTTAAACTGGACATATAGTGCAAGACTGAGGCTTTAACACATTGTTTTCCCCAGCATCAGTGTTTCCAGTTACTAAATTAATCCACTTCTGCGATTTAGATCATTTTTTTATCTTAACGGGATTACAAGAAATTACCAATAATAACAAAGTCTGGTTGGAAATACATACGTTATTATTATTGTCTTATTATGTGCCTAAAGCAAAGAATATTATGGTCCATTTACAGTTCTCAAACTAAGTGGGGCAGAGCTAAACAGCCAGGCTTGATCCTTGTATAAAACTAAAGTAATCAGATTACTTTTGAAATAATTAACACAGAAGTAACTCAGCGTAATCAGTAGGTGGATTACTTTCATGGAATAATCCGAACAACTCTGCTCAGCGCTGATATTTTATGTCTTCAAATTTGAAATCCTAAAGAGTGAGCGACTCTGCATGCAGGAGTTGAAATTACACTGTGAAAAGCGGAAAATATGCTTTCACTTTCAGCAAACGGCGCGCTAGCAAATCTATTTTTTTCTTACTCTGAGCAAAAGAAGCAACCGGTCGCTGATGGAGGGCTGCACAAAACGTGATAAAATTAAATTAAGAATATTGTACCTTAATTTAAGTAATGTTGACCTACGAACTTCTGCCCATGGAATAATTGATGTACTTAAAACAAAAACATCTAATTTCAAGTAAAGGAAGATTTCTCCTCTAATGTTATAGCAGAACTACGTAACTTTTCGTAGTCCCTCTGGGGGGTAATACAAGTATTAATGGGATGATTTGGGGGGTCGTTCATCACCCCCTGGTGTTTCTGGCCAGTAAACCACACTTGCAACTCACGAAGAAGAAGCTAACAGGCTAACGGGCAACGCTAACTGCGGGCTAGCGCCACGTTAGCAGTATTTACAGCCAAGTTTGAGAGACAAAAAATGCCATATCTAGTTTTGACTTTTTGTAGTGCCAGTTTTGTGTTGTCCCTCTGTGATGCAACATCTGGGGAATGTGGATCAAAGTGCTTCAGCGATATAAAAGAAATGACCGGAGTGAACAGGAAATACTACACCAAGTATGTCGATGAGGTTAAAACACCGTTCATAGCTCCAAACGAGTGGATTTTATGCTTGATTTATTCCATCATTTTACCCATGTGTGCTGGTTTCCAGTTTGAAAAATGAAAAATAATAATAATAAATCCCCAAAATGATGACACGCTTGCACAGAGAAGGGAAGCAAACCCAGGTGGAAGCAGGATGGCGGGTTGCAGAGTGGGATGGACAGCAGCGGAGGTGGTGGAGGCGCAGGGGTTAGTGATCGCCATGCATCGACACCGTGGAATAACCGGCAGTGCTCGTGTGGCTCCTTCTCAACACACAGTTTATTTCAAAGCGATCCCGTCCCCTCTCACAAAGCAGTTTTAGAGGGAACGCTCTTTCATCACTTGCACATTAGAAAAGAGTGATTTTATTTTTTTTATTTATTTTTGGCGTTAGTCTTGCTTGTCATTTGAGATGGTGGTTAAAGCCTAGCTTGGTTCCGTGGTGACAGCAGAATTCCTCACGTTTCTTATCTCGCTGTTGTCGCCATTGGGCCTAAGTGATAAGACCAAAAAAAAAAAAAAAAAAATCCGGCTTACTTTAACTGCAAATACCACAGCATTTTGTATTGATGGTCGGCAAAATTTGGCACAGCTACAGGTTAACAAATAGCGGTTTTGTTAGCATTAGCCGTGGGATCGTGGCTCCACGGCTTTCAAGTGGTAAGAAATTCTGCTATCATGCAAAGTGACAGTCGCGGGCAGGGATGTAACAGCTTACCAATCTGATAGTATACGTTTTTATTTATTCCCTAGAAATAAACTTGTGAGCCAATGAAATGTGTCTTTTTTTTTAGCTGGAGGAAAAAGCAAGCGCTAGGGTCCATTGTGAGCTATAGCGAAGAATGTGTTGACAAGTTTAACAAGTTTAAGTTGTATTATTTCAGTTTTTTAACAATGATATTGAAACAAGGGGTTCAGTTTTTGAACCGTGGGAGTATGTCGTACAGTTACTCACTGTATTGGATTGGGACAGAGCTCTACAGGTGTGTGGCTCAACTATCACTGTTGGATGTTCATCAGCATGAAGACCTGACCTTAAGCCTACACTGAGGGAGGAGTGGATGGTTTCTGACCCTCGGAAACGTCTTAACCGCCACCTGAACCGAGCACCTTTTCTCCAGTTTGGCATCACCCAAATCTATTTTATTTATCTATTTATTTGAACAGGGAGAGTGTACAATATACATTAGCCTCAGAAAGGAGAGATGCGTTGTACCAGGTTATAGCACTTGTGCTCATTTCCGCCTGCAGTCCCTGGGCCTATTGTACATGTTTTTAGTGGTAGGGGAAACCGGAGTACCCGGAGGAAACCTACGCAGACACGGGGAGAACATGCAAACTCCACACAGAAAGGCCCCGTCCAGGTGGGAATCGAACCCCAGACCTTCTAGCTGTGAAGCACGAGCGCTAACCGCTGTGCTACCGTGCCGCTAAATCTAAATGCTTTCTGAAAAAAGCGTCAACATAGCGACGAAAACGAGGAATGAAAGCGCAAAACAAAAAGTGAGAAAGGCACGACATAAACACGAGAAAAAAGACCAAAAAGAGACGGAAAGAAAACATAAACCCGGCGACGACACGTTAAAAAAAAAAAAAGTACAACCAATTTTTGGCACATACCGTGAATCCTCTAATACTGGCCTGTTTTCCATTACGGGCCGGGTCTCCAACAGTGGCCGGGCTCGTAGCTGGCGGAGGCAAATAAAAGCCGGTCTCTAAAACAGGGGCTATTATTAGAAACTATAGCGGTAGAAATATTTCCCATGTTCGGAATTTGTCTCATACCGGTGTAAACGATAACTCACGTGCAGGAAGTAAACAAACGGGAACCCAGGCCAGGAGAGGGAACGCCGCGGACTGGAGCTGATCCAAGCGCAACTTTGAGACAGATTTAGCCACTTTTCAAACCTTCTGGGACTATTGGAAACGGGTCAAGCAACAAATGCTGTGTGACCCTCCAGGGTTTTAACAAAGTCACAGTCGCGTCCTCAAAGCACATCCAGTGGCTCTCCGTGTGCGGGTAAGTCCCACGCCTCAAAATAACTAACAACTTCTCTCGGGTCTGTTTTATGATCGATCACAAACACAAACGCTCCGTCTAAACTCGCCTTTACACGAGATAACAACAAATAATCTGGTCCGCGGTAAAAAAAAAAAGAAAGAGAAACCTGCAGTGACAGCAGCGAAACGCTTCCTGTTGTCCCTACAAAATAAAAAGAGTCAGTGTTCCAGCCGCTGGGAGAGTGTTTGCAATGTTAATTATTAAATGAACCTAATATTTTAGGTTCAAAATGACACAAATCAAATTTTTTCTTAATTCTACTGGTTGTCCGTTTTACTCAAATAGAAATAAAGGCCTGTCTCTAATTTTGGTCTGGTTCCAATAAAGGCCTGGTCCTCGATGCGCTTCAGTAAATAAAGGCCCCGGCCTATATTAGACAATTTACGGTCATTGCTTTTCGTCCCTTTTCTGTTGCTCTTTTTTGTCACTTTTTCAACGTTTTTTGGTCACATTTTTGCCACTCCAAGAAGTTTTTAGATTTGGGTAAAGCCAAACTGGAGAAAATGTGCTCGGTTCAGGTGGGGGTTAAGAGGTTAAGGTCTATATACACTGGGAAACGCTAATGCCAGTGGAACAAACAGAAACCCCACTTATATTATTATTATTATTATTTTTTACTTGAAATGACACAAAGTAATCTGAATCAAGAACATGCGTTTCATTCTTACATAAGACTAGACCAAACCTGCTCAAGCTTTAGATTCAATCTCCTAATTCAAGTAAATGTATGTCATCATTCTTTGTCCAATGTACTTCATTAGTTTTCAGTGTGGTAGAAAATGACGATCTCCAGCATTAATGAACGGATTCATCACCAGCACATTGTAGATCTTATTGTAAGTCTTGTTTTTAAATTCGTTTTTTATCTGTACAGTACGTGTAATGCGTTTCCGTGTTTTACAAATAAAATGTACTATCATTGTGTAACAGCTCCTTTGCCATTTAAGCAGACTGTAACCTGTGATCAGTGATTCAATTGTTGATCGAATTAATGATGTCTCTAATTGGCATGAAACATTGGAAACAGCCCACTGTGTGTACATTTTAGAGAAGATATGTTTAAAACAATAATCAATCTTTAATTTTTTGAAGGAAATACAAATAAATGCAACTATGAAGGCACTAATCCGTCACTATTCTGCTTTTTACCTCCAGCTAGCAATGAAGTCTGAAACAGAACGAAGGTCCATGCAGTTTTTTTCTACATTTTTTTTATTTTATCTACGATCATTTTTAAAGCATTTGTAGTTTTTTGTCAGTACCGTTACATCCCTGCTGGTGAGTTCATGTCTTTTGAATAGGGGATTATCTTCTCTTACCTTTTCTAGCTGCGCGTTCTGTTTGGATTTGTAGAGGAACTCCCCCACGGCCACGAACACGGAGAGGACCAGCCCGGCGGCCAGCACGATGAAGATGCCCCCGATGTTCTGCACCCCCAGGGCACTGGCCTCTTTGCTCTCCTCCTCCGGACACCCGTTCCCCCTCCACCACTTCTCCTTCATCATGTGCAGCTTCCCCTCCTCCTGCAGCTGCAAGATGGCGATGGTCATCTTGTCTCGGTACGGGGAGCCTGTGGGGGACAAGGTACACACGCTTGAGGGTCCAACTGCGTTTCGATCAGGCCCCAAAATATCGAGCCCAGGCCCCAGTCCAGAACTCTCCTCAGCTCACAGGAACCAAACTGCTGTACTTGGCCCACTGTGAAGAACATATTTAGGGAGATGTTCCAATGTTCCCTCTGCAGTTTATCAACCAGAACCCAACCAAGCCCTGGGACACATGGGACATTCTTAACATGGGAAGTCTAAAGCAGACACCCAAGACAATCCCAATTTGGGCCTTTCAGATTGCCCCGGGGCAACCAGTCGGATTGTTGTCACATGTACTCGGAAATACCAATTTTGGATTTGACAGCTCCTCGAGTGGATGAATGGATCGGTCTGAACACCCTTTGCCAAACCCAGGATCTTGGAACCTGACGGGTTGCCCCAAGGATTGCAAGCACTTGTAGACTGTGCTGGGTACCGTTAAACAATACCATGATATCGGGGGGGAAATGTTTAGGTACCACTTGTATTGAAAAATTTAAAGCATCAAAAGCAGGTTCCGAAAAAAAATATAATATCTTTAGAGACCGGGTTTGATGCCTGTTGGGTCCAGGGACAGCATTAAAGGAAGTTCCCCGGTTGTTTAGCTCAAGTAACTGATACTAATTTAACCTCTTCACCCCCGCCTGGACTGACCACATTTTCTCCAGTTTGGCATTCCCCAAATGTATAAGCTTCTTGAAAAAAGCGTCAAAACAGCGAGAACAACGAGACAAAACTATGAAGGTGTGCAGAAAATGAGACAAAACAACAAAAAAGCCACACAAAAGAAAAAAAAAGTGATGAAAAAAGTGACAAAAATGAAAGGATAAAATGACATAAAAAGCAATTAAAAGGCCTCAAAAATGTGACAAAAGTCCAACAAAAAAAGTGGCAGAAGACTAATGATGAAAAATGTTTTTAAAAAGTGTTTTAAAACGCTGCAATAATGCAAGGAAAAATATAAATTTCCATCAATTTTGTAGCTTTCAAATTAGGCCTATACGCAAGCTCTACTCTAATATTTTAGTATAGGTATCAAAAATCATCAGTTTCAGTTTAGTTTATTACAAATATACGGTAAAAGCATTTTAACATTCATTCATAGATGACAGTGCATATTCATAAACGGGACACCCTTGAAGCAACATTTAGCTTATATATGGGGCCCAAGACAATACACAATATTAAAAACACAAATATACATTAGTAATCTGGGTAAAGTATTCTTCACAGGCGCTCCAACACCTTTTACCTCCGCTCTGCTCCGTTGCATCAGGAGGTGAAAAGAGGCGCGATTCGCAGTTGACTCATTAGCGCCTCGTGTCGTTAGCACAAATGAGCAGCTTCAGTCAAATATGAACATGTCTATTTTTGCAAAGTTGATCATGTTAACCTCTTAACCCCCACCTTGACCGATGGCATTTTCTCCAGTTGGGCCTTACCCAAATCTAAAAGTGTCTTGACTGGAGCGCTATAGGACAGTGTACCGTCTCGGAGGGACTGAACTCCTCCCTCTTTATCTGAGCTCAACCTTAGTGCGCTGACAAAGCCTTTTGGATGAGAGGTGAAACGTTCGACACTTCCGCCACAGAGCACAGGAGATGACTCGAGCGCCTTCATTGACGTCTCATTTGAAAGCTAAGACCAACAAAACTAAATCGAAGCAGATCTTTTCTCTTGCGTTGCCGCCGTTTTGTTTTTCCTTCCATCGCATTTTGTCACTTTTTTGTTGCTATTTGTGTCTTTTTTGCCACTCTTTCCATCGCTTTACAGTAGGATTTTGTTACATTTTGTCCTTGTTTGGTCCTGATTTAGTATCTTTCAAGTTGTATTGTTAGAAATGGCATGTCTGTTTAGATGTTCATATCATGTATCCCAAAAGGAAATCCACCGAAATGCATCAAGGACATGGAAACTCCACACAGAAAGGCATCACATGGTCTGGGACCGAGTCATCATTAGCAACGTTTGGCGTAGTTTGGCGTAGGCTTCCAAACTGACTGACATTTTGTTTTGTTTGCGGAACAGCTCAGCGACTGGATGAGTTGACTTTAAGTTGTTTTCTACTGCACCAATGCTAACTTAATCACACAGACAAACAGCGCTGGCAAACACATGGGTACACAGCTAAAGAGCAATTAGCATCTCATTAACCGAACAATTATGCATAATACAACGTGCTAATTTGAGCCTCTGAATATTCAGTTTGTCGATTGGTTTTACGCCCATGCAGTTGCATAAATGCACACAGCATTACGTCTCAATACCTTTTAATTACCGTATAGACATATTATGTGCCGACGTGTGTTCTGAGCTCTGTGTGAGAGGAAAATGCATCTCATCATTGCAGACCTTTATCACAGCGAGCAGCTGAAGAAAGTGCGATCCTGCTGAGGGAAACTAATTCAAGTTCAAAAGGAAAATCTGCTTTCGACACAATCGCGTTTCATGATATTGTTTCAGGTGAAATGGGGAAAGTGTACGTAAGTTGGAAAATATTCATTCTGTTCCTTGTTGCTTCGCATGTTTGCCAAGTAGAGCACTGGAGGGCTGCATTTGTTAACAAAATGAATAAATAAATACAACTTTTCACTGACCGAAAATAGAGCAGGTTAAGAGTTGTTAGCATTACCGTGATGATACAGCAATGATATGAGTGAAGCTTTTGCTTAAATTTAACCTGGAAGACATTCATTTATCGCCTCAACACCGGCAGCTCTTCACCAATCACCCAATCACAGTCCCATCTCAAGCTGCACCCAACTGTGCTACGACCCTCCTCCGCCCCCCCTCCGCCTGGCCTCTCGTCCGCTCTGCTCATCGCCGTCAACCGGCTGCCCGGGGTCTCGTCCTCCACCACCACCAGAGTCCAGGCTCCGGGGGAGGACTCCGTTTATCATTCATCATCGCCACGTATTTCATGTCATCAATGCAATCCTTCGCCGGGGTGTGAGCTCCAATTACAATTCATGCACAATACAACCTCCCTAACGCCACTCTGTTTCTGTGAGTCTTTTCAGGTTGAAATTATACAACTTCACGGTTACCATGTGCAGTGTCTGTGGGCACTGGCAGATGTTGTCCATAGACTAATTAGCTAAAAACAGTATAAAATGTGGAGAAAAGAGCCGTGGAACTGCTCCATTAGCTGACGCTGGCTACTGGTAAATACATCCAACACACTGTAGTCACCGCATGTTTTAATGTGAACAATAACGCCCGTATTTCACCTTTAAGATTTTCCTTTTGTTTATTATGGGAAGTGTCTGCAGCAAATCCCTTAATGCTTTGGGATATGACATCATAATCCCGAACTCTAATGCTGCCTTCATGTGCTCTGCTAAAGATGATCCTTTCCAGTTAGTTACGAGAGCATTGTGCTTTTGTGTTGTAGAAAAAATAGAAACATAAAACCATTACACTATTCACCTTATTCCGGAGGTTCGCGTGGACTCGACCATCGAAATTATCTGGTGGCGTTCATGTGCGAACTTTCTACTCGGCAAGTGGCATTTACCATAATTGCGAGACCAATGCAGCATATTGCCACCCTTGAAACTCATCCCCATGAACCATCAGAATTCCCCAAGACCACGACTAACAGTTGAATGACTAAAGTTCCCGTCCACGGCGTCCGTTTAGCCTATCGTGCATGTCCTGGCTGTGTTTGAACCGCAGCCCGCAGCTCCACGTCCGCTCTGTCTCGACCACAAGGCCGTGTTCCCTCGCTTTACTCTCATCTCCCCCTTCATCTGTGTCCAAACTCTCCCCCCCCCCCCCGCCCTCGCCGCTGTGATGCTCTTCCCCCGGCGGAGCGGCGTGCCGACGCGCGCCGCATAAATCGTCCGCTTTAGACAAACAAAACGCGCAGCCTTGAACGCGCGCATCAGAATGAACGAGGGGGGGGGTCCTTAAACGCGACGCGAGGGCCGTGTGGTGCTGTGGGGAGACAAGGACCACCAGCTTAAAATGACTGAGTAATGTGCCTCGATCTCTCCTACCATTGAAAACATGTACAATAGGGTGAACATGAAGATGGTCAAAAAGGGTCAATGAAGTGCATTTGAACTATAAAACTTTAAATTAACCAGTGACATGAACTTTTGTAATTGACACAACCTACAGTAGAGCCGTTACCCAACATGTTCGTCACTGTAATGTCGAGAAAGGTCCATATAAAGCTAGTGTTTCATTAGCCTACATGTGTAAGGTTTATATACGAGTATTTAGACGGAGCGCTCTGAGGGGGATCTAGTGTTTGCTAAAAAGTGACCGTCTTTGTGGATACACTCAGTATACAGAGATTTTTGCATCATTATTATCATTTCTTTGGTTTCATTTGTAACGTCTATTAAACCAGAGAAGTCCCACTGAGACCCATGATCTCTGTCATCGTGGTATTGCATATTTTAGCGCTAGGAAACCTGCACCGACAAAGAGAAGACATGCAAACTTCACACCAAGAGGCTCCGTTTTGAGTGAGCTGGAATCGAACCTCCTTCCACGCAAATGGGAATAAGCAAATGTCACGTGACGTCCGAGTGCGATATCCAGACGGCCCTTCCTCCCTCACTGTATTCCCATTAAAGGAATAGGCCACCGCTTTTCCACACTGAGATAATGTTCATACCTGAGCTTAGACGAGTTGAGGCGTACCTGTCTGGTCTTTGTGCGTGCGCTTAGTCACGCAAAACGACCAAAGACGTTGCTAGCATTTGGCCTCTCCCAGCATATTCCTATAGCTCCAAACAGGGGTGAAGTTGGAAGCTACCAAGCTCTTCCACGGGCACAAAGACCAGACAGGTACGTATCAACTCGTCTAAGCTCAGGTAAGAATGTATCTCAGTGTGGAGAAACGGTGGCCTGTTCCTTTAAGGATTAGCGACGTCTTGCACAGATCAACGAACTGTTGAAGAAAACATCTAGAGATACTGATTATTATTATTTTTCATGTTTTATTTGTTCCTGACACAATGTTTCTAACATGATACTAGCACCGTCCATCAGTAACTCACTGCCTGCCATGTAACCTTGAGCTATTTTATTTTTGTTTTTTTAAGACAAGATGCTAATACTAACTCATAGGGAAATAACGGAGACAGGAAGAGCAGCGCCTCCTGAGGATATTTTTAACCATCAACCACTAAGCATTACGAATATTAAGCAGCAGCTTGAGCCTTAACATCCGTACATTTTATTGGAAGAACGCCTTACTTCCTCTATACTTAATCGTACCTTTTATGTTTTCATAGCTTTAGATTGTTATAGCATGAGCTTTCTTGTGGAAATCCGTGAAACTACGGCTGTGTCCTTCTGTTTTTAAAGTATTCATAGCAGAATTGATTGAGTGGTCAAGTACTCTTACAGTTCTATTGCGACACAGCCATAATGATGTGTAGGCACTCAACGTCACACATGATCTCGCTTCATCTAGTGAACAAAGAGATGGTCGCACACACACACACACACACACACACACACACACACACACACACACACACACACACAGAAAGGTGATCTGCAAAGACCAGTCAGCACCTGAGGAAAAGACTTCATGAACCGAACTCAAGGCCAAACGCTCGCATATCGCGGCGACCTTTACCCTTATGTGAAACTTTACAAAGAGAGAAAAGGCACTATACTTGTTTACATCCCACTGGAGGCAGTGTGTGTCGTGAGAAGCCTGTGTGTTGAATAGGGCCTTCGGCAAAGCACAAAGAGCTGACGCTTTGCAACGGGCCACTTCGCTGTGCGCCTGATTTGAAAATGAACGCTTGCACCTTTTGCACAGAGTCTCAGCAAGTCTCAAACGCTGTCCCACTCTGCACAAACGGTGGTCCCAGGTTCGAGTCCCAGACCGCTTTACGATTTTACATGTTCAGTGGGTCAGATGGGTTTTTCTCTAGGTAGGCCAATCCCGAAGTAGGAGCCATTCTGGGGTCAGTGCAACACATACTTCAATGTTCAATGTTCATCTTTTCTATTTGAGCATCTGAGTTCCACACAGTTCTACTGATATACAAAGTTCAGCACAGTAATCGAAGCCAAAGGGGTACAGTCGTAGGGAAATAAGTAAATAATTAAATCAATAGCGTGGATATGATGCTCAAAAGGAGTAGGCAGAGGCTTAAACTTGTTTGCACCTACCTGTGTACTGAAGAATTTGATAGTCAGTCATTTACTGCATAATCAAGAAGGTATGACAGTTATTTTGTCTTATTCCAGTGACTATACAATCAGCAATATTAACATCACAATATTGTACTAATCCCCAGGCAAGGAAAGAAAACTCACCTTTTCTTCAGTAATTACAAATACACTAGTCACTAATCTTTTAACTTGATCATGTGTTACTTCTTGTTATGAATTAAATGCTATTAATGGGCACAATATCATGGATTATGTTATTAACAACCATAATTATATGATTTATTAATTATGTAAATCCATTTCATATTCGTAACTATTATATTATCATTATTTATTCCTTATTTTATTATACCATTATAATATTATTTAATTATTATTAATGTTATTAATTCATAATCAGTCACTTTGTTCGTTTACTGCCTGACAACAACAAAAATGAGTCGGCACTTAGATTTAACAAACTTTCACGAAACTATGAGCCCAAAGAATGAGATCAGCCCGAGCGTCCTGAATGACCAGGTTATTACATCAGTGGATTTCTTCTTCCCTGATGGCACGGGCGTATTCCAAGATGCCAGGATTCAAAATCAAGAATGATACAACAAGCTGTGGTTGTTTTTAGCCCGAGAAAGGTCGTAAACAGTACTTGGATTATTAACGTTCATTTTAATACTAGGAGCTTTTGAAGTGAAGGTAAAAAGCTGAAGGTGTACGGAACTGGAAAATGACAAGTGCCAGGCGACAGACACGGATCTGTCCCGAAGCGCACGGCTGCAGCAGGACACATCAAAAACACCGTGAGAGCGCATGGGCCCCCGAACGCACCGCGAGGGAGGGATAACAACAGGGATTCAAATGAGCCGCGTTGACTGACACTCAAAACGTGGGTATTCTTAGCACCGCCGCACAAATCCCTCCGATGTCCGAATGATTTGTTTTCATGTTTTGACACGAAGTAAACAAGAAGAACGGGAAGTAAGACACGTGTGATCATTATTTCCCGGAGACTTTGATGCGGCGCGAGACGAGAGAGATGCTACTTTTTTTTTTCAGCTTTTTTGTACAGCCACGTTAATAGAAACGCATTAGGGCTGGGCGATAAATCCAATTAATTCAATTAATTGATGCTTTTAAAAACAGACGATGTGGAAAATGGCTAAATCGTAAAATCGCGTCCGCCGCTCCATGTCCCCCTCACGCAGCGACTGTTTTCAGAAATGTCACTGGAAGAGAACCCAGAGACTTTCTGACGATCTCTGCTGCTTTACAAAGGCCGCGCAATAGAGTTTTCTTCCGCTAAAAACTGACGTTTCCCCCAATCTGATCCTCTCCCTTCTCTCACCCTGAGTCACGCTCTGAGTGGAGGCAAGGCAGCAGCTTAACTCCGCCCCTTTCCCCTTGAGTCTCCATGGAGACGGTTGTCAATCACAGCAGAGGTGCGAGGATGAGGAAACTAAAACGCTTCTGAAAACTCCATGGCTTATTTAGAAGTTTTACTTTTGGGAGCAGACAAGGAATCTTTAAAAGAGAAATAACATGTTCTAATGGGCCTAATTGTGGGCTGTATTATGAATCTAAATATTAATGGCCTGGACTCTGAGCAGTTGTCTTATTATGAAAGTTCCGGAGACCTTTTAAAAAAATAAAATAAAAAATCCAATTAAAATCGATTAAAATCGTAATCGTCCAAAGTCGAGATTTTTATTTTTGGCCATATCGCCCAGCCCTAAAACACATTCAGTTTGTGACGGGGTGACCCCGTCCGAGCCCACGGGAAAACTGTCGCCACCCACCTAAGCCCACACGCACACCGTTACTTACCTGTTGCCCGTTCCCGTTTCCCTCCGTCCGCTCCGCGTTCGCGAATGGTACCGTCCAAACATCCATCGCGGGGGTCTGGGGTGCACACTAGGCCACCGCGGAACCATCTTCCCTACATAACTCCGTTATACACAAACATTTCCCCACAGTCCATTCCGCCCATCTGTCTCCCCCCGGGCAAGCCGAGCGCCTGCGCATTTCCGGGTATATTGCGTCACGCGAGGGAAGCCGGCGTGTGACGTCATCACGCGAAACACGTTTTATGATAAAATAATAATAGTAGTTTTGGGTTAGAAGTTGCAGGGCTCGGGGACATATTGGTTTACTTTAAATGTATTTTGTTTCTGTATTAAATTGTATATTATTTATTACAAGGTAATAAATCATCTGTTAGACTGTTTTAGGGTAGTTAACAGTCATCTGTGGCGATTGGCTGAAGGGAGGGGCCGATGATTATAAGAGAGGGGTGCCCTCTCTACTGAGTCAGTCTGTGTTGGTCGCCGTACGTGGAAGGTAACTATGAGAGCCTGGTTTGCCTCATTGAAAGTATTGTCTGTTGTAAATATGATGTATTTTGTAAATATTGTTGTTGTTGTTGTTTTTGTTATAGTATACACCGTTTGGGAACGTCGTTTTAGTGTTTGCACAATAAAAACAGATGGTGTTAAACAAACATTGTACTTTCTGCCATTAATACCACGATCAGCCATACGAGCCCCGTCACAAGTAGTGTCAGAAGTGGGATGGCTGGCAGGAAGAAACGACGTTCCCAACGGCGGAAGCTGGAGGAGGATGAGGAGGAGGAAGAAGTGGAACTGGAGGGAGCTGGAGCGGAGGAGCTTGGAGCGGAAGCCCCACAGCCCCTAGGGGAGCTTCTCGACCTAATGAGAGGTTTTATGGCGAACCAACAGAGAAGAGAGGAAGGTCTGCTAGGTGAGCTGCGCGGCCTCCGTGAGACTTTGCAGCCAGTCACTCCTCGGGAGGATGATTACGCGGAAGGGACCTTGAGGACAAGCAGTCCGCGGGTGGCACTGCCGACACCAGCACTTCGGAGACGAGCGCAGAGTGGGTCTACAGCTTCGCACCGTCCACAGGAAGGGAGCTCGGGTGAGCTGGGCCTAGCGCAACCACAGATGGAGCAGAGACCGTATCTGGGGGAGCCGAAGATTCCACCTTATCAGATAGGGGAGGATATCGAGAACTATCTGTTGCGCTTCGAAAGAATAGCAAGGACGTGGAGATGGCCAGAGGCTGAGTGGGCTTGCCGCCTTGTGCCACTCCTGTCAGGGAAAGCTTTGGAGGCGTATACAGCCATGGATGAGGAGGAGGCAGACTGCTATTTGGATTTGAGGGCTGCCTTGTTTGCCAAATTCGACATATCCCCGGAAACCTACAGACAGCGGTTTCGGACCCCTACTGTCCCGCAGGGAGAGACACCGACCGAGACCTACCATCGTCTAAAGGGCCTTTTCCGGCGGTGGGTTCGTCCAGGGCAGCTCACCAAGGAGCAAATCGGGGAGATCATCATCCTGGAGCAGTTACTCTGCGTCTTACCTGCCGACGTCCGCACCTGGGTCAGGGAGCATGAACCTCAGGATGGCCTGACTGCGGCGAAGCTGGCATTGCAGTACCAGAACGCACGTCGAGGAGGACCTCCACGATTCACCAGTTCAGCACCACCACCACGCTTCACCAGCTCCGTGTCGGGACCGGCCTCGCAGTCTGGTCCGTCGCGGCCCAACAGAGAGACCAGCTATGACTCACGAGGTACACCCAGACTGACCGCAAACCAGCCAGCAACCGGTAAGCCCTTTATTTGCTATTTCTGTCAGCAACAGGGACATAAAGCCTCAGTGTGTCCAGCTCGAAGGAACAAGCTCACTGGTGCCTGCTATGCACCTCGGGCAGAGGGCGAACAGTTTGCTAACCAGGGCTTGAAGGAGCATACATTGAGAACTGTGACTCTAAATGGCCAACAGGTGACCGCACTGTTGGATAGTGGCAGTTTTACCTCTCTGGTGAAGAAGCACTTGGTGCCTGTAAACTGTGTTGATTATGGAAATAAAACTGACATAGTTTGTGTGCATGGTGATAGTCATGCGTATCCGAAAGCTGAAGTGACTGTGGTGGTTGATGATCAACCATATTTAATGACTGTTGCTGTGGTAGAAAATTTACCTGTTGACTTGGTTCTGGGCACTGACTTGCCTGTGCTCCTGAGCCTGTTCAAGAAAACTGACGATAATGTTTGTAATGTACCTGGCAATGTTTCATGTCCGGTGATAACTAGGTCCCAAGCTAAAAAGTGTTCGGAACCCCTGCCAAACTTTGATGATAGCCTTTTTGAGGGGGGCACCAAAGGGCCAAGAAAGTCCAAGCGCCAAAGGCGTTTTGAAAAACAGCTAATGCTAAATGACAATGCTTCAGGCAGCCTAAATGTCGATGAACTGTGGAAAGTACCAGAGAATATAGCAGAATTACAGAGGCAGGATGTGACTTTAAAAACCTGTTTTGAAAAAGCAAATGCTAAAGTCAATGCTAATGTTACTGGCAAAGACCAGTTTATCATAGTGGATGGTGTGTTGTATGTCAATAACAATGCTCAAAAACGTCTGGTTGTCCCTGCGCCTTGTAGACAATTAGTAATGCATGTTGCACACACACTCCCCTGGGCTGGGCATTTTGGCCGTCACAAGACTTATTTACGTGTCAGTGCTCGTTTTCATTGGCCTGGTATGTACAATGATATCCGCACATACTGCGTCACATGTCCTACCTGTCAAATGACATCTCCGGTCCGTAAATCGGATAGGGCACTTCTTCATCCGCTCCCAGTTATCCAAACTCCGTTCCGCAGGATAGCAATGGACATTGTTGGCCCGTTAGTCAAAAGCGCACAGGGTCACGAGTACATTCTCGTAGTCTGCGATTATGCCACCAGATATCCTGAGGCATTTCCGTTACGTACCATCACTGCTCCTGCTGTACTCCGTTGTCTGGTCCAGTTGTTCTCCAGAGTTGGGATCCCGGATGAAATCCTGACTGATCAGGGGACTAATTTCACCTCTCGCTTGTTGCAGCTGTTTCACAGGCAGTTGGGGATCACCGCCATACGAACTACACCCTATCATCCTCAAACCGATGGCCTCGTGGAAAGGTTCAACCAGACGCTGAAGAGGATGCTGCAAAAGTTTGTGAGTGACACCGGGAAGGACTGGGACAGATGGCTGCCATTTGTTCTCTTTGCCTACCGGGAGGTACCGCAGGCTTCCACTGGATTTTCGCCCTTCGAGCTCCTGTACGGGTGGGATGTGCAAGGACCCTTGGATTTGCTGGGTAAAGCATGGACTGCATCGGAACCCAAAGCCAGCGAGCGGGGTATTATCCAGTACGTGCTGCAAATGAGGGATCGGCTGTCCAGGTACCGGGTGGAGGCTGAGGAGAACCTGAAGGAGGCTCAAAAGAAGCAGAAGGCCTGGTATGACCAGCAGGCCAGGCGAAGAGACTTCCAGCCAGGCCAGAAAGTCCTTCTACTGCTTCCCTCCTCCAGCAGTAAGTTGTTGGCCAAGTGGCAAGGCCCATACACCATCACCCGACGGATGGGACCTGTTACCTACGAGGTGCATCAGCCGGATAAGAAGAAGCCCAAGCAGACATACCACGTGAACCTCCTGAAAGAATGGAAGGAAGTATCCCCAACTACTCCGGAGACGGCATTCCTAGTGAGGAAGGTGGAAGTGGAGGAAGAGGAGGACCCGGGGGTTCCTGTAGTGACCAAAGCTTCCGAACCTCTGGTTGCTCACCTCTCGGTTGGTCAGGCGGCCGACCTTCGGAAGATCTTCCGGGAGATGCCTTCTCTCTTCACCACGGAACCTGGCAGAACCACCCTGATTGAGCACGTGATTCGGCTGAAGGACCGCAACCCTGTTCGCCAACGGCCTTACCGCGTTCCCCAGCAACTGGTGGCCCAACTCAGGAAGGAGGTGGAGTCGATGCTGGAACTTGGAGTCATTGAGCCATCAACTTCGGAGTGGTGTAGTCCAGTCGTCATCGTCTTCAAAAAGGACGGGTCTCTGCGCATTTGCATTGATTGTCGGAAACTCAATGCCATCTCAGAGTTTGATGCGTGTCCTATGCCGCGGATAGACGATCTGTTGGACCGCATTGGCTCTGCGACGTTCATCACCACTCTGGACCTGTGCAAAGGCTATTGGCAGGTGCCACTGGAGCCCTCCAGTAGACCCTACACTGCGTTCAGGACACCAGCCGGGCTGTTCCAGTTCACAGTGATGCCTTTCGGTCTGCATGGCGCCCCTGCAACCTTCCAGCGCCTTATGGATAGAACTCTTCAGGGCTGTGAGGCGTTCAGTGCAGCTTACTTGGACGACGTGGTGATTTTCAGTAGCTCGTGGGAGGAGCACGTCCAGCACCTGAGTACCATCCTGGGGAAGATTGAGGCGGCGGGACTGACTTTGAATGTCTCCAAGTGTGAGTGGGCCCGCCACGGAACCAAATACCTGGGCTATCAGCTGGGAGGAGGAGAGGTACGACCCCAGATGGATAAGGTGGAAGCTATCCAGAAGTGTCCTCGTCCTCGGACCAAGAAGGAGGTGCGATCCTTCCTGGGCCTGGCTGGATGGTATCGGAGGTTTGTACCGCAATTTGCCACAATTGCAGCCCCACTCACTGCCCTGACCACGAAAGACCGGAGGAACCCAGTGACTTGGACTGAAGAGTGTGAAACTGCCTTCGGCACCCTGAAAACTCTCCTCTGTTCCTCTCCAGTGTTGCGCAGCCCTGACTTCAGCCGCCGCTTCCTGGTGCAGGTGGATGCCTCGGAGGTAGGCCTAGGGGCAGTCCTTATCCAAGGCGAGTCCGGAGCGGAGCAGCCAGTCTTGTACCTGAGCCGCAAGTTGTTGCCTCGAGAGTCCAGATACTCTGTGGTGGAGAAGGAAGGACTTGCCATCAAGTGGGCTCTGGAGAGCCTGAGGTACTACCTGCTTGGCAGAGAGTTTGACCTGGAGACGGATCATCGAGCTCTCACCTGGATCAACTCGATGAAGGACCACAACAGCAAATTGACGCGCTGGTACCTTTCGTTGCAGCCCTTCAAGTTTGTGGTCAAACACCGATCGGGAAAGTCCAACTTGGTGGCCGACTACCTTTCCAGGTTGCCAAGACTTGGTCAACCTCCGGGAGGAGGTGGATGGTGTGACGGGGTGACCCCGTCCGAGCCCACGGGAAAACTGTCGCCACCCACCTAAGCCCACACGCACACCGTTACTTACCTGTTGCCCGTTCCCGTTTCCCTCCGTCCGCTCCGCGTTCGCGAATGGTACCGTCCAAACATCCATCGCGGGGGTCTGGGGTGCACACTAGGCCACCGCGGAACCATCTTCCCTACATAACTCCGTTATACACAAACATTTCCCCACAGTCCATTCCGCCCATCTGTCTCCCCCCGGGCAAGCCGAGCGCCTGCGCATTTCCGGGTATATTGCGTCACGCGAGGGAAGCCGGCGTGTGACGTCATCACGCGAAACACGTTTTATGATAAAATAATAATAGTAGTTTTGGGTTAGAAGTTGCAGGGCTCGGGGACATATTGGTTTACTTTAAATGTATTTTGTTTCTGTATTAAATTGTATATTATTTATTACAAGGTAATAAATCATCTGTTAGACTGTTTTAGGGTAGTTAACAGTCATCTGTGGCGATTGGCTGAAGGGAGGGGCCGATGATTATAAGAGAGGGGTGCCCTCTCTACTGAGTCAGTCTGTGTTGGTCGCCGTACGTGGAAGGTAACTATGAGAGCCTGGTTTGCCTCATTGAAAGTATTGTCTGTTGTAAATATGATGTATTTTGTAAATATTGTTGTTGTTGTTGTTTTTGTTATAGTATACACCGTTTGGGAACGTCGTTTTAGTGTTTGCACAATAAAAACAGATGGTGTTAAACAAACATTGTACTTTCTGCCATTAATACCACGATCAGCCATACGAGCCCCGTCACACAGTTTATGTTCTACAGTGTGTAGCAAAATGGGGCGACGGTGGCGCAGATGGTAGAGCGGGTCGTCTCGTGATCGGAAGGTCGGGGTATCGAATCCCGCCTCCTGAAGGTGCACATTGTCGTTGTGTCCTTGGGCAAGACACTTCACCCTCCTTGCCTCCAGTGTCTGCGTACACTGGTGTATGAATGAGAGTGTGAATGGGCCCCCTATGAGAGACCAACAGGCCCGTTTGGAACCATGAGGCCGTCCTTCCGTGGACCCACCACCTGCAGGAGGAGCCATAGGGGACTGGTGCTATGTGTCAATCGTGGTCCTCTTTTCCTCCATTTTCCTCCAACAGAAGTGCACCGACATAATCGAGCAAGGTCGCAGCCGTATCCCATACTGTGACTTCATTGTAACGCAACCGTCCAACCACTGTGGCAAACGTGAGCGAGTTTTGTCATAATAATAACGTTACCCAGTGGACAGGGCGAGTCGAGGCCCGCTGTTTTGACTGCGTTTGAAGATATTAGTGAAGATGAATAGTGGCAGGTCGTCGGGGTTAATGGACTTAATTGGAGCGGCTCACACTCACCTTATTGTCGTTAATTCACTTGATTAAGCGTGTCATTTACTCCCACTCTGCCGCTTTAAAATATCAGCTCCGGGGTAGACTGATAAATGAATCGGCACAAAAACAAGATACGGAGGTGGCCATTTCATGCATTAAGTGCACGGATAAGAAGCCTGAAGTGAGTCGGGGGGCCGCACCAACAATAACTCAAACTTATTCTGCAACTTTATCCTATTGAACATTACACTAAATTGTGTATTTTGAATATCTGATATACTGGTATTTAGTAGGACTATTATTTTCAGTAAGTATTTAGCCATATTAAGCCAAGGACGTGCATATGTGTGCATTGTTATTCAACAGAAGCTCCAAAATATAGATATGTATTGATTTGGGAAAATACTATTGAGGGCACTTTTTTCAATAAATGAATAATAATGAGCCCGACTGGACTGTAGCCAATGTGTTGTTTATATCCTGATCATGTCAGTGCCCTCTGCTGGACACGTATGGAATTCTTTCCTTTTATTTTTATTTAAGCAGCCCCCCCCCCCTAGTGGCTGGAGTGAGCATTCTGGTAATTTCTTTAGATTAAGAATTTTAGGCATTTCTTGTAGGATGCAGACATGTACCGCTTAACATCATGACTAATGACTAAACGCTATTAACATTATGACTAATATCTTACATATATGACTTTTGTTTTAAAATAGCCTCAAGTCTTTCATGTGCGTTTGGCGGTTCTCATGGTCATTTTAGACACATCGAGATGCATTAACGTGTGAGGAAAAACTGAAATAGGGACTGCAAAACCAACAATAACATTAAGAATTAAACTTATTTCACTGCAAGGCTTTACTTTACATAATGAGACTCCGTGAAGACATTAACAGATGATCTTATGAGGCCTAAATTCGGATGCTGTTAGCTTTAATTCGCCACAGTTTGTCAGACGAAGCACCATTTCCTTGGTTTAAAATGCATCGATTGTATTGAATCGCCGGAGAACCGTAGAGTAAAGACAGCAGAGGGGATTTGATGGACAGGGGGGTTGCTGACAGCCGCACAGACATTTCCTCTCGGCTCATTTGATTAATGCAGCCTAATGAATCCAAATGAATCTAAATGAAGATTGATTGTCGAGGGTTTGAGGCGAAGAGGGATAAGACGGGAGAGGGGGGAAAACGGTCCTCGGGGGACGAGATCAGGGCGAAAACCTGGATGTAACAAGGACAGGATTAAGACTAAACCAGGACTAGATCAGGATTAAACTACACTATATTTGTATAGTGTGATTGAAGCGCAGACCAGGAACTATGGGCCATCAGAGAGCAACATTAGTCAGAAAAAGGTGTATTTATGGATTAAAGATCCAGTCCACACGCCCTGTGGTTCAAGAAAGAAAAGAGAAAAAAGATCTGAAGTGGGCTCTGCTGAAACGTTCTCTGTAATTGATAAATATACGTTTGGACTTCGGCTCCTCTAACATCTTATCAAGTGTTTAATTTAACTTAGATTTTACATTAATTAGGAACATTAGGAACCTATTGATTGTTTAACAAATTATGTTAAAACTTTCTTTTCCACTGCAATGGCTCATTTAAAAGTGCTTTGTCATAAATAGGGATGTAACGATTCACTCACGCCCCGATTTCGATTTTTCCCGATTTTTTTTAAACCTTTTTATTTTTTTTTCAGAAAAGAATGTCTCCTTCATACCAATGTTTCTTTTGTTTTAACATCTGTATTTTTGTCCTGGTAACAAACTGCAACTGTCTCAGTAAGAGAACATTACATTACAAAAAATTACAAGACATGAAAATGAACTATAATCATTTTGACAGAGTGCTTGTAAATTAACATGTTATCAGCATAAATAAGATGTGTAGCAAAGCAAACATTTTGAGATTATATTTATTTTACGAAACCTTTTTTTTTTTTTTTTGTGCAGTTTGAACATAATACTACCATTTAGAATTAATTTTACAGTGCAGTTTTGTTCACCCTTGAAGCCTCACTGCCTCCGGTGCAGCCTTTGTAAACATAAGGAGGACAAAGACATGACAGCTCCTGTAG
Source organism: Proterorhinus semilunaris (assembly GCA_021464625.1). Lineage (NCBI taxonomy): Eukaryota > Metazoa > Chordata > Actinopteri > Gobiiformes > Gobiidae > Proterorhinus > Proterorhinus semilunaris. The sequence continues at coordinate 7,967,520 of CM038350.1, forward strand.
GTATTGGATTATTTGACAAATGGACATTTGATGAGGATTTCAGCAGAATCAGAGCAGGTCAGATGTTTGTCAGTTTACGATCTTTGGTAAACTTCTGTCAAAATGCTAAACTCTGCGTTAGCCGCTAACGCTAATCTCGTTGCTGCTAACTTTAGCTGCGTCTGTTGCTTCGATGCCTACACGTGTATGTGTTTACATGGTGTGTTGGGGGTGAAGCGGGGGAGGGGTGGAGCTTGTCTTGAAAAAAAGTTAACGTTGTTAGAAACAACGAGCTAGTCTGTTCCGGTCTATTTCGGTCACGCAAAATGGAGTAGCTGAGGGTGGCTTTAAAATCGATTCTTTTATGTTTTTACATCGATTCACATTTTACGCATATTAAATCGATTTTAAATCAATTTTCGATGAATCGTTACATCCCTAGTCATAAATAATCATGACACAATAACACTTTTCAAACAGCATTTCTGACTGTTTTCTTTCAGCCTTAAGGCCTTCATTAAGTCCAGTCCAAAGACCGATCCCTATCTGCGCTTCTCCGTGTCTATGCATATATTTTCTCTCTCTTTTCATTCGGACACCACTACAAACACACAGACACACATAAATACCGTACTAAAAATCCTACAAATAAAAGCGATGAAAACCCAAATTCCTCAACAGACCTCTGTAACGCTCACACTTTTCTCCCCCTCTCTCTTTTTATCTGTTTAAGTAGCGTCGTGAGGATCGTCTGGCTGTTGCGGCGGCGAAGGTGTCAGGTGCTGTAGTAAACAGTCTATTAGCATGAGCTATGGCTAACAGCTGTGAGGGGAGCGCTGTGAGTCCATCTGAGAGCGTGGGGAGACGAGCTCCAGCGCTAACGCTAACGCCGCGCCTTCTCTGCGCTCAGGCTCAATGAGCTATATGCTAAATGACCGGGGAGTGTGGGGAATACAGGGCGCATATGGTAAAGGCTAGTAAAAGGCGGGGATTAGCAATTGAAATGGCTTGTTTGGAGTGTGTGTGGATGAAACACGGGGGAATATGGAGAGTCGGGTTCATTTAACTTAAGTGAAGACTGTTCGAGCAGGGCACAGTTTAGGGAACATCTTGATGTTTGTCAGTGCCGGGATATAGGTGCTGTAGGTGCTGTTTGAGCTAACAGAGCGAGCAGCTAAGAGGCTATTTAGTTACTAGTCAATTTGGCACAACTTGGCAAAGCTGTTTTGTCTCACATAAGACTCCAGATTACCTTGGGCTGAACTGTTCCAGGCGACGCTGGGAACAGGGAATGTCCTGCATGTGACCGGTTGAAGATCACAGAAGCTTCATACACAAGTTGGAGAGGCATTCCTGTAACGTTATCATTACTACAGTGGATCCCATCCTTAACCATGAAAAAGATATTTGCCCATTTTTATTATTATGATTATGATTATTATTATGTTTCGACACATTTGTAGGAGCTGCAGTTTTGCACCAGGGCGGCGCTAGGGTCCAGTAATTAGGAATAATAGCAACTTTAGAGTTGTAATTTTTAAACATTTTACGTGATGTACCGTCAAATATATGAGCTGTGCGCTAACCTAAAAGCCTATATTTGAGGCAATTAAACCTAATTCACTGAGTCTTGAACCAGGCCACCAAAGGCAACATTTATATTTTTACAGATATTTTTATAGGTGAATCACCTATTGTACACGTTTTAGTACATCAACAAAATAAAACCATTTAAACCTGGCTTATTTAATTATGTAGAATTTGTTGCAGAAAATACTGGCAATTTAGGCCATTATTATGAAAACACTGAATGAAAGAAAACCTGTAATACATTTGTAATATATTAAAGGGACTAGACGGAGTTTAAAATGGTTAAAATTATGTATTTTCATCCCCCTACTTGCTCCAGCAATGTCCTAATGTTTAGAATGAGCCCAGACCTGTTCACCACAACTGCCTCTAATAAAAGCATGCACTGTCACTCAGAAAGTTAATTTGTGTCTGAAGTACCGTCATGCACGAGCTTAATATAGAAACTGCAGTTACACGTAAGACCTGAGGTGGCAGTACTGAGTATAAAAATGACAACTTCCATCTAGGCCAGGGGTGGGCAATTCATTCTCATAAGGGGACACATAAGAAGCCTGAATTGAGTCGGAGGGCCGCACCAACAATAACTCAAACTTTTTCTGCAACTTTATCCAATTGTACATTACACTAAATTGTGTATTTTGAATATCTGATATACTGGTATTTAGTAGGACTATTATTTTCTGTAAGTATTTAGCCATATCAAGCCAAGGACGCGCATGTGTGTGCATTGTTATTCAACAAAAGCTCCAAAATATAAATATGTATTGATTGGGAAAATACTATTGAGGGAACTTTTTTTCAATAAATGAATAATAACGAGCCCGACTGGACTGTAGCCAATGTGTTGTTTATATCCTGATCTCTTATCATGTCAGTGCCCTCTGCTGGACACGTATGGAATTTTTTCCTTTTATTTGTATTTAAGCAGCTCCCCCTAGTGGCTGGAGTGAGCATTCTGGTAATTTCTTTAAACAAAATCATAACTCCGCGAAGGAATGGGCTAGAGACTTACTTTTTTTTTTTAAATACTCAGAAATGTATGCCCTACAAGCCGTGGGCCGGCGGGCCACATCCAGCCCGTGGGCCGTAATTTGCCCAGGTTCGACCTAGGCCCTTTAATGTTATGTCCAATCTAATTTATTATCTCTGCTTTAGAAGACAATAACAACAGACAGTCCATAATCTCAAGCAACCAATGTAGGAACACACAATGCTATGAAGTCCAGCGGTACAGATTGGCAACAAACAAGCTCATAAAACACTGCATACAAAAATAACCCGTCTTTACGTATGTCCTACTTAAGATTGCAAATCACAAAGGCACACTGCACGCTTCCAAAAAACACCGGCACTTTTGCAAATTCATCATCCCGGAATGGCCGGGGTTATTACCGCGTGTGCGTGGCTTGTGTTTCACTCTTGTCTAATGCCCTGTTCCCCCGCCGGCGCTGACAAAAGCCATAATATCAATAAGTATATACTCCATAAAGCTTCGGAGTGCGGCCGTAAAGCGCAGGTTTATGCCCGAGTCAAGTGCAGTCAGCGAAGCACACACAGTGGAACAGACCTCCGGCGGTAGCCCATCAGTCACCAAACACAATCAGGGAAAGCAAATATCGAGCGGCCGCCACTGTTTTCTCACGCAGCAAAACAGCCACCGAAAATTACTCTGTGGCCGGGGCGGCGGAGCATGCACAAACAGAGCCGAGCAAATGACCTTGGCAGCGCGGCGATTCCCAGAGGGCAGCGGGGCACGGCTCTTTAGATCAACACTGCAGATCATTGGTCAAATATAACAAGCCGACTGCCGGGTCGCTGCTTTTGGGAGCCGCTCAGATGTAGTGGCCATTTGCTCAGAGGCGGGCAGAGGACGCACATCGACCACAATGGGCGATGTGTCACAGTCCGGAGAGGTGCGCTCGGTTTTCGGGAAAGTCGGAGCTACAGGACGATTGTTTTTCTATGTATTCTGCTTTTGCACGGACCCACTTGGTGAAAACAATTATGCCGCTTGCTGGAGTCTGTGTCGTACATTTTCATGGATCACAAACTCTGACGAATTGCGTAGATAAGAGGAGAGTTGTTGCCGTTGTTGTTGTTGTTGTGATGGCAAACAATTCCTCTCAGTCTGAAAGAGCTAACACATGCACATAAATGAATGCAGTGCCGAGATGATGAGTTGGAGCTGCTACAGTTTAAAATCTGTTCCAATTTGAGAACGGTTGAAATCAGGCAGAGGAGCTTGATTGAATGCAGTCACCTTTTGTGTAGGGTCTTAGCTGTTCAGAAACCTTCCATTGTAGTCGAGTTTTTCAAATATAATCATCAAGACCGGCTTGATTGAGTAATACGTTATAAGACACAGTGGTGCAGCGTTTAGCGCTTGTGCCTCACAGCTCGAAGGTCGCGGGTTCGATTCCCACCTGGACGGAGCCTTTCTGTGTGGAGTTTGCATGTTCTCCTCGTGTCTGCGTAGGTTAGTGGTAAAACATGTGCAATAGGTTAATTCTCCAGCCAGGTGTTTCTGACCATTAGCCTGGCTCCACATCATGGAGATGGGTCTCCGAGCGCCAGCCCACGCTCACTGCTCCTACAGGTCACCCAGCGACATTGAGGACGGGTCAAATACAGCGAACTGATTTCTCTACAGAGATTAATATAATATAACTTAATAATTATAATACATCAGCTTTATATAGCGCTTTTCTGGACACTCAAAGACGCTTTACATTGCATTATTTATTCACTCTGTGGTGGTAAGCTACTGTTGTAGCCACAGCTGCCCTGGGGTAGACTGATGGAAGCGAGGCAACCAGTCGTGCCATCGGCCCCTCCGACAACACCAACCACTCACTCACTCACTACATTCGCTAGGCTTCCTGGGGTTTCCAAACGGTCTCCCATCCAAGTACCGACCAGGCCCTTCCCTGCTTAGCAGAGAGCAAAGGCGGTATGGTGGTATGGAGTTAGAGGACGTTTTGCTTCTATGACGAGAATCAATAACATCTTAGTTCTATGACCTTTTTATATAAGACACAAACCAAATCATTCAGTTCAGTCAGTACTAAGCATAATGGTATTATAAAACAGCATCTAGCAACCATTACATCCTGCTTAACATTAACCTGGCCTGCAAACTTAATTCATGGTATTTGTTCTCACAATATAAGAAAGCATCAGCTTGCTCTGATTTGTGGCTTGAGCCCATTATGAGGCAGTCTCGCTGTGAGAAGGCAGGTTTTACACTCGCCAACAACTTTATATTTGTTGCCAACAGGATGACATTGGAAAAAACACAAAGTCTGCTGCTATATATTTAAAAACATTTAAACAAAACGTTGTTAAAACTAAATATTTGATTGAAAGGCTTTCATGGCCATTTGATGCAGAATAGCACGTTCATATATCAGCACACAAATGTGGCGTGCTCACCCATGGGTGTTCCCACGCCGTACGCCCGGGAGTCGATGAGTCCTCCGACCTGGGTGAGGTTGCAGTTCCTCTGGATGACGTACTCGATGGTGGTGGACTCCATCAGGAAGGCGTAGTCCGAGGTCAGGACGCGGTGAATACCTTCGTCGATGTTCTTCACCATCACTGAGTGTCGCCGGCTGCTCATGAACTCCCACATCTTATCGTACGTGGAGATCTTCGTTTTCTAGAAAGGGGCAGAGAAAGCGTCATAATAACATTTTAACATCGCTTCATCCAACGCTTCCAATCTATGAAAAAACGTAACCATAAACATCTATCCAGGATCGATAAAAACCTCTTGAAAGCCTGAAGATTTCTGCTGCCTTACACATACAGAGTGAACCTCATCTATTTGATAGGCATAGAATAAATAGAAATGCCAAGAATTCTGACAATAAGTGAAGAGTAACATCTGTATATAGTCTTTAACTTCCATCTTTTCCAATGCGCTGATTCCTCAGACAAACTCGGTGTTCTCGATGCCAGTCAATGACATCTTAAACCTGTCTTGTCGAATAAAAAAGTTTTCTTGTTTTTTTTTTGGAGCGAATCATTAAGACTCGACGACGCGCTGCCATTATTCATTTAAACCCAGCTCATGTCGCGGCGGCTCTGTCAGGACTGCCAAGCATTTGCAGTCAGTTACTTTGGAAATTTCATTAGCGAAAACATATCATCCGCTTTGACAAATCTGCCAAAGTTATTCTTTTTCTGCAGCTGCTGAATTCCTCCATCTGCCTCAGTATTAGAGTTTGTGATATGGATTTAGAGCTGGCGGCTAAACACCACGGCAAGGATTTCTAATGGTTTTGTTGAGTAGTTTACCTCTCGGGCTTTTGAAAATGACATCAGTATTTGCTTATATGGATAGGATTGTTCTAGATGTGGTCATTAAAAAGATATTTATTGGTACAAACTGAACGTATATATTTTGCTATTTCTATTCCTCATTAAAGTTTTTCTTTTTAAACTTGCATTTAAAAGTCAAAATGGTTGCATTGGACATACTCGTGAAACCCGTACCGCAAAACTTTATCGACATCATCTAAATCAGTGATTCTCAACAGCTGGTTCACGGGACCATTTTCAGTGGGTCGCGGGCCATTGCCAAACCCTATTCTAGCTCTTTTTTTAATGATATGTATTGATAGACAGATTGGATGCTGAAAGCGACTGAACTTTACATAGAAATTCTGCATTTTGCAATTAAATACACACAAAAATTGCCTAACCGTAAAATATTATTACTAAAGTTTAAATGAATAGTGTTTTGGGTCGCGACTTGTCATGACTGAAACTGTACATTATGCGCTTGGTCTGCCTAACACTATGATACAATATATATATATATATATATATTTTTTTTTTTCATGCTATTTTATGTCACATAATGCATTCTGTCTTTGCAGAGCTCATGACTGCGAAAAGTTGGCTGATATGGGCTGGGTACTGTTAAATTGTTTTCATTTTCACTACTTTAACATGGGGGCTCCCCAAGGCTGTGTGCTAAGTTCCCTCCTGTTCACTCTGCCGACCCGTGACTGCACTCTAAAGTACAGCTCAAACCTCTTCATTGAGTTTGCAGACGACACAACAGTGGTGGGTCTCATCAGCAACAGAGACGAGTCAAACTACAGGAGTGAGGTGAGCAGTCTTGTCTCTAAAGAGGTCATATTTTTTCGGTACCTGCTTTTGATACTGTTATTTTTATGATACCAGTTGTAACTTTTTTTTTTGTTGATACCATAATGGTAGTCCTAATGGTCGCACAAATATAGTTTTAGCAAGAAATCAAGTTTTAGCAACCCAACAGAGTGTTCATAGGTAGAGTTTAATTATATCACATATTTTACTCAAGGACAGTCAGAAAATGACAGTTGTAGCCGACCTTAAAGTTTCCAGTGAACCTGTTAAATTTTAAACCAAACGTCCCTCTGCTTGCACATATATCTGTGACAGGAGAGGGAAATGAGAGTCAAGCGTGTCCCAGAGCCTAACAAGCTGCCTTTTGATTTAAAGATGAATGATTATTGATGACCTATGTACCACTTGTTGAATGAAATATAGACATGGACATAGCTATCGGATTTTGAACACCTGTAATCACAAAGAGAGTCAGCGTTTGCATCACTGGACAGCGAGGCGAGATCCGAAGGCATTTTTGAGGCTGTGAGAAACCTAATTAAGTCACATCTTCAAGGTCCTGCCCTGCCATTATTGCGCGTAATGACTTTTTGTGGTGGTCGATATTTTAGATCAACTGGCTGATTCGCCGGAGTGCCCATCAAGAATCTTCGGGACTCCACCTTGACAAACCGCCCGATTGAGCATGCGAGCGTTCGGACTGCTGATAAGGCTGCAGCGCCGGTGTGAATACAGGGATAGACGGCCACCTACAGCAACGCGGCGAAATAGCACACAGTGAAATCCACAGTGTTGAACTTGTCATGGCCTGGCTCGTGGTCAGACAAAAAAAAAAAAAAAAAAAAACGCACGACAACTACGACACAGCAAAACAGAAAGCAGGGTCGATCCAAAGTCATGTAAAATAATCCAAGCAAAGAACTAAAGTAAAGGCTGGATGCAGAAGCGAGACGGAAAGGACAAACTATGAAGGTAAGCTAACGCGGCTAATGTTATGCTAACACGGCAAATGCAATTGACTGGCAAAATCACCCCTTAAAACCATGCTATGAGGCCATGTTATTATCAGCACGACTCGCTTTTTTCCCCGGGAGGAAGGCGGTTCCAAAATGAGCAACAATGACCAGCAAAATATGCACATGCCCATCGTTTGCAAATGTATCGTAGTTGTAGAAGTTCAAACTATGGTTAAAAGCAAATCAATCTTGTGATCACTTGTAAGACTTGATTAACTGTTATCGGTCAAAAAAACAACACGTCGCCAATGTCAATATTAGCCCATCAACACACACGATTGATACCACGCTATATCAATGGCGTGTGTCGATGGGCTTATATAGGCGCCCTCCACAATGGCGATGTGTTGGTTTTTTGACCGATGGATTGGGGAATGTTTTATATCGCAGGGGTTGTTGTGATTAATGTATATATTCTTTGTCAATTTTAGTTTTTTTTAAATACAAGTTATTGTCTTAAATATTCGTGGACTATGGATGGAAAGTCGCCCAGGGCTCAGTCTGCCATATTTACAGAGTAGTAACTGTACTGAGTGTTCATTAATGCAGGGGTTCCCAAACTCTTCAGGCCACGACCACCAAAATTTCTCAACCAACAACCCCGGGAACCCCTTCTGTAAAATACAATTAACATTTATAATAATTGAAGGTGCAAGAAGAACAGTTTCATACACCAGGCCATCAGGAAGCTGAACTCCCTGAAATCTGGTGTAATGATGCAAGTTTGGGTACTGTATTTTGACACAGCTAGAAGGCCCCAGGTACAAATCCTAACTGCAGGGCCTTTCTGTGTGGAGTTTGCATGTTCTCCTCGTGTCTGTGTTTCCTCTGAGTACTCCACTAAAAACATGTACAATAAGCCTGGATGAATGAGAGTGCGAGTGTGGGAACACGGATGGAAATTAGCCCAGGGCTACAACCCGGCGTGATTACATGCATGTATCCATGTATGCGCTGTCCCCACCAAATAAATAAATATAAATAAATTAAATAAATTAATACATTTGGCTTAAACTCGGAAAATTGCGACTCCCCCACCCCCCTTAGTTTCCCACGTTTCCTGCATCTTCATCTCAACAGTCTAAATGTACAGGAGAAGGTTTTCTATCACATCACTGACTGATGTCTCCACCCGCTTTGGTCTAAGCACCAGTTTTATTTACTTTTTTCAGTCTTGGCGAAGGGTCCATAGAATCGCTGGCCACTTCTCAAACAAGCAGAGGTTAAAGGACGAGCGAAATTCAAAGGACACGAGTCAGATTTCCCACCTGACTCTCAAACCATCACCTGTCTTACAAAGTTATCGTCTCTGTCCGGCTTTTATTCTCACTCTGTCCCTCTCTACTCTCGGCCCTGTGAACCTGACCCTTCGCTGGTTTTCAGTCTTCAGAAGATTTTACCACACGACTCGCTGGACGCTTGCTGATGAGAAGCGACGGAGACGTGCGGCAAAAAAGAAACACAAAAAAACACCCGAAGTATCGCCTGGGTCAGTGGCTTTGAGCGACGATTTGAAAAAGGACGGCAGGAGAATCTCAGAGAATGTGATGCGATGAGGCAGCGATTCAAAAATAGCTTGTCCATTTTACTTATAGTCTAAAGCAGGGGTTCCCAAACTTTTTATCCCCGAGGGCCAAAATAAAAAAGTGCCTGTGGGTCGCGGGCCAAACACGGCGATGTCAAACGTGAAACACATTTAACTGCAAATAATAATAGTTACTTTATTTTAGTTTTTGGTATACATTTGCATTTGATTATATCTATGCAAATAACATACTATATCAAACAAATTGTTAACTATGGCAAAAGCCTAGTTTTAGTAGAACAAAATCAACAATTGTAAACAATATGTAAACAGTTAGCTACATTAGCTACAGTGACTTTACCTCATTCATTTGTTAACTCAAAGAAAATGCCATATTTGATCATTTTGACAATGTCAGTTCAGCATCAATTCTTTTATAAGTACATTTTTAACATGACCTATGTTGATGTCAACAAACTTTGCAATAAAAGTTGGAAAACTGGGAAAGTTGACGATACAAAGCTCTGTGATAAACACCAAGACACCACAACAGTGTTTCCTCAACTTTGCGAAAGGAGTGAAACAGCGCCCCCAATTTGACGCTGGTGGCCAAAAAGTGTACTGCATCCATATTTACCATTAAGAATGAATGGGAGAGAGTTAATATTAACCGTACAGCGCAAACGTAGGTCACTCTTTGGCGGGCCAACGGAATTGTTTCGCCGGGCCAAATTTGGCCCACGGGCCCCCCTTTGGGCACCCCTGGTCTAAAGCATCCCAGGTTCAGTTGTAGTGCCTTTTTGCAATGCCACTAAAAGCAAACATTGTCTTTATATTTCTGTTCCTGTGCAACAGAAACATGTGTGTCTCTATGGGGTCATAACAACAAAGTGCGGCCTTTAAACTTCAGTCTACAGAGAGCAGATGAGTGGTAAAGTGTTCCACCGCCGATCCAGCCAGATGGATTTGTTACAACCACAGTTAACAGCACGGTATGGAGTCAGTATACGTTTTTTTTCTCCCTTTATCTCTAAGCTATGTGAATCAATAGAATAGATTTGAAACGTAAAGCAAGGTCACACTTTTACACCGAGGCTTTGGGCTTTTAGCACACGCAATCTTCTCAACATGAAATCAATGGGAGGGAAAAACGCCGCTTTATGTTGGCGACTTGTCTTGCATACGTGCTGGGGCGCCGCCGCCACGGAGCATTACAAATAAAGAGTATCACTGTTTTCACTGGCCTGCGCTGCACGTCAGAGGCTTGAAATTGTAATTACGAAGTGTGCGAAGTGGCGGCTTGGATTAATTGAGCAATGTCATAATTTTCCAAGATATTTACAGTAGATTTGATGCCAGTTTGAATCCAATTTAACATTTAAGGCCTTGATATTAGCTCCATTAATTGATGCCCAGACGAAAACATGGAAGGTTATATAGAAACGGGCAAAAGTCGGGTTGATATTACAGTGTAAATACTAGCAGCACAGTCATATACATCGGGGAGGAGGACGGACTTTTATTGAGATATTTGCTGCTGAATAATATTAGGGCTGGATACAATATGTATTGCAATAAAGTATATTCCAGCGTATTCAATTTATAATTTTTTCATTATAACAAACTGATTGATTCAAGAAAGCGCAAGTGGAGTTTTCAAAATGTATCAATTAAATCAGTCTGAAATGGATTAAAACATTTTGCAAAGTGCAAATGGCAGAAGCATTTTAAAAGTGCCAATCAGCGCCAAATCTGGTCTAAACAAAACTATATTTGAGTAAAAAAACATGATATATATTTTTTTTGAGTATCAAAAGTATTGCGATGCCAGTTTGAGGAGATCTCTCGTCTTTAACCTGGACTTAAAGGAACAGGCCACCGTTTTTCCATACTGAGATATGCTCTTACCTGAGCTTAGACGAGTTGATACGCACCTGTGTGGTCTTTGTGTGTGCGCTCAGTCACGCAAAACGACCAAAGATGTTGTTAGCATTTGGCCTCTCGCAATGTATTCCTATACCCCCGAACGGGGTGAAGATAGAAGCGACTAAGCTCTTCCACGGGCACAAAGACCAGACAGGTGCGCATCAACTCGTCTAAGCTCAGGTAAGACCATATCTCAGTGTGGAAAAACGGTGGCCTGTTCCTTTAAAGGTGCATTGTACAACTTTTTATGCAAAAGAAGAGAGTTGATAATAGTGAGTATTTACTTGTAGTGACCCAGCGGCTGTAGGAGTGGTCAGCATTGGCACCTTTACTTTCGATCACAGTGGCCTCTACAACGCTCTAGGATCAATTGTTTTAGTAGGTTTTCTGGTGAGCAGTGAAAACCTTCCAATCAATTGATCCTGGAGCGTTGTAGAGACCACTGTGATCTAAAGTAAAGGGGACATGCTGACCACTCCTACAGCCACAAGGTCAAATACTCACAAATCTGAACTTTTTTTCCCACATAAAAAGTTGCATAATGCACCTTTAAAAACTGTAATTTCATGTTCTAATACTGTAATATATCCTTGTCCTGTAAAGCTTGCTGAATTGCTTTGCGCATCAATTGTGCTCTACGAATACATTTGCCTTGCTTACTTTGAGGAATAAGCAAGGCTAATGTATTTGTTTGAAATCACAGTAATATAATCTTATCTACCCCTCCTGCAACCGCCACCTTAACGTGGTGGAGGTGTTTGAGCGCCCGAATGATCCTGGAGATCTGTTGTCGGGGGCTTCGTTCCCCTGGTAGGGTCTCCCAGGGCAAACAGGTCCTAGGTGACGGGTCAGACAAAGAGCGGTTCAGAAGCCCCTTATGAGAGACCAACAGGCCCAGTTAGAACCATGAGGCCGTCCTTCTGTGGACCCACCACCTGCAGGAGGAGCCATAGGGGGCTCCAACAGCTGCCCCCACGACCCGGCAACGGACAAGTGGAAGAAAATGGATGGATCAATCCTCCCTTCTGTCACCTAAGTTCATAGAAAGGCGATTTCTCTCTCTCCTCCTTCTTGCCATATCATTAACGGTCCCTCCCCACCCTTCTCCACTTCAGCATCAGAAAATAGATAATTTATAAATGTATAGATGGAGTATCCAAAGTGGTGGCCCGTTGGTTCCAACAGCCAATCGCTCGTGTTTTAGCTTTAACCTTTCGTCTGCATTACCACCCCCTTGTCCACTGACCAAACACATTAAAGTATGCGCGGCAGGTTTAGACCAGGCAGTTTAAATAATTGATTTAAAGCAGGTCCCTGGAGGGGCTGGACCGAGGACCACAGGTGAGGGTACCGGAGGCCGCAGGCACAAGGTGGGCTGGACGTACACAAGAAAGCTCCAACAGCTGCCCCCACGCCCAGGCAACGGACAAGTGGAAGAAAATGGATGGATGGATAATCTTATCTAGAATAATGCAGTAACATAGTCATTACTCATAGAAGCTGGACTCACACCTCTCATTCAACTTTATTTCACGGTAAAATGATCAATAAAAAACAGGGTTAGTGTTTTCTTGGCAATAATAAAGGGTAGTGGAAAATGCATGACCCCTTATTATCCCTGGTTACCGTGTCAAAACTATTCTAAATTGCAACCAACTTTGACAAACATTATAATTCTATAAACAACCCAACCGCGGGCTTGACACGGCGCCTTCCCACATTTCTGTTGATTTTACTCGCAAAACAAACATTTAAATTCCTCCAGCAAACTTAGTGTCAGCGCTGGATTCAGAGCGCACTCCCCCAGGGCCCGGTCTGACGCTACACCAGCAGCTCCATGGGCAGAATCCAGCCAGCTGTCTCGAAACTATGTTAATGATTGCATTTCCTATATAACCTTACGTACGGGCGGGAGTCTATTTCCGACCGTTACTGCCGAGTCGACGAATCAAAACACAATGCACAGGACTTCTGGGAAAAGAAAAGCGCAAAGTAATCACCGAGGCAAATTTAAAGAGGGCAGGGTGATTTAACATAATAATGGTGTACAGTGGATTTAAGACTATATATTTACCTTATGCCTGACACAAGGAGGGATGACGCCGTGTGCTGTTTAGGCTATCTTTAAAAACGATTCGCAGATGTGTTTTGTGTTTTGTGACTGACCAGCGCTTACAGACTCTTATGAACCAGGAAGTCCGCCTCATTCCGGGCCGCCATACTGACTCTGGCGTGTATCGACAGTTCTGTACCAAACCGAGAACCAGAGCAAACTTAAAATCACAGTTTTTAATCACACCTTTCAAGCGGAGGTGGTCAGTTGTGCAAGAATTTTATTGACTGTGTATGTACTTAAAAAAGGCTCCAAAGTAAAAAGTCAACTGACATTGCATTCTCTGGAATCACCCTCCCCCTTTCCTCCACTGTCCGCAACCTGGGAGTCATTTTTGACCCCCTTCTGTCATTCGAAAGCCACATACAAAATCTCTGTAGAATCTCCTTTTTCCATCTCAAAAACATCTCCAAACTCCGCCCCAGTCTCTCCCCCTCTGACGCTGAAACACTGGTTCATGCCTTTGTCTCCTCCAGGCTGGACTACTGCAATGCCCTCCTCGTTGGGATCCCGGCAAAAAGCCTTCAAAAGCTTCAGCATATCCAGAACGCCGCGGCCAGGATCCTGACGAGGACGCCTAAGCACCAGCACATCACCCCAGTTCTTCGCTATCTCCACTGGCTTCCGATCGGTCAACGTATCAAATACAAAATCTGCCTGCTCACTTATCAATGCATCCATGGAAACGCCCCGGACTATCTCACTGAACTCCTCACTCCTCCACCTATAACCAGAGCACTTCGGCCCACAGAGACCAACCTCCTCTCCATCCCCAGAACTAAACTCCGGACAATGGGTGACAGAGCGTTCCAGGCAGCTGCTCTTAAACTGTGGAACGCCCTACCACTGCACCTGAGGGCCCCACAGTCCCTGGAGACTTTTAGAAAAGGACTAAAGACTGTTCTGTTCCCTTTTTAAATGTTTATGTGCTTTTATTGTTGTTATTTTCCACTTGTGTTGTAGCACTTTGAGATTTTCATGTAAAGTGCATTACAAATTAAAGATATTATTATTATTATTATAACTGGCCATGAGTTTGGTTCCTTGTGAAAGCCTAATAATACACACTCCAGGAGCAGTAGGTGGCGCTGTGCCGATGTACCGTGACTCACAACGAGGGAGAAGGTTTGTCCCCGTCGTGTGTTAGAAGCTGCAAAGTTGTTTTTTCATGAGTTTTAAACTGATGTGTACGTTTTACTTTGAGTATATGCAGCAAATGCTTCAATACTTTCACTTCAGTAATCATTTCAGCCAGGCCCCTCCCTGCTGCTTAGGACTAAAAGTGTCTAAAGTATCGACATTGAAATGAATACTCTATAAACTAGTATAAATCAAACTTAAATAACCACGCCCCCAATACTTCTGCGTCTGCGCTCATGACCTTTACTCAACTCCCCCGACCCCGCCCTCCAGTCGACAGGGGGGCGCCCCTCCCCTACCCAAGAAAAATTCCAACACGTGATCTTGTGTGCTCTTAACTTGAACCTTATTTGCAATTTTTTGCATATCTTCTTGAGAGTTGCCTGGTCTTAAAATATCACAAAAATGAAATTATCCCCCAACTACCATCGTCGTCTGTTGTCTTTCATACCTTCAGCTATTAAGGTAGGAATCTCATTTTAATCATTATTGTGTAGTTTTAGATCGATTATGGCTCCAGGCTTTGCTGACTTATTTTATTTGTATGTGTTAGGCCTATTCTATGTATTGCATTCATGAGATGGACGATTGTGTGGCTGGGAAGCTGCAAATGAATTGCCCCTTGGGGAGAAATAAAGTCTTCTGAATCTGAACTACTTTTGGGAACCACTGGTGTAAGAAACACAAAGACATGAGTGCATTTAACAAGAGTTTGTGAGTAAAAGTTAGACTTCAGACAATTGGAATGAAGTGCAGACAGACATATTTAGACCTAGATTTGTTGCTAACATCACATCGACCAAGATCCAACACCACCAACACAGCACAGACGTCAGGTGACTCTCCAGAGAGCGCCCGCCTGGACATGTCAACTTCCATATTCCTGTCCAACATTGACCTACTGCTCCCTGCTGGCGAGAGCTGTTACTGCGCCCTGTGAATGCAAAACAGACTCATGCAGACAAGTGGACCCCATTTATAATATGTCCTATTACTTGATATTACTGTGATGTAGAGCAAAGTGTAACCTAGTTTTCTCCAATATCTTTTCTCGGGGAATTCATGCACTTAAACTATTCTCTTTTAGTTCGCAAGTGAATTTCTCCCACTGTTTTGCACTTCGAGCCTCAAAACACCGCCATCCTCTGGTCTGCGTTTTGCATAATTCTCAACAGCGCCTGATCAAAAGGATTGGGAGAGTGCGGAGAAAAAAAAAAAAAAAAAAAAAAACATTGAGTAATTTATTTTCTCCAGGATAAACAATACCTCTGTTCTTTTTTTTATGAAGCGCGCAGCAGGTTTTTTACACCCGCCGTTTACGGTCGAATGTTGACACTAAACACGAGTGGCTGTAAAAGGAAACGGTGCCTTGTCAGCGCTCAGAGAAGCTCCATAAAGCACAGGTTTATATTATCGATTTGAATTGTTTAATCCCTTATCGCCTGCATCATCTGTAGCACAAGAGAAAGATGGAGGAAATTGACTTTACGGCATTTACTTTGACCAGAGGGCAGCGGAAGCTTATTAAAGGAGGAACATCCAGCTATTGATGGGATATGTTTTTGTGTTTTCCCCCTTTAAAGGGATATTTCAGGATTTTTGACATTGGGCCTCATTTCCTAGTTATCCAGACGGTTGTTGCTGCCTGGAGATATTTTTTTCTTAAATTCATGCAGTCCTTATATTTGAAGAGTCTAGTGGCGCTAGGCTAATGCTAGGCTAACGCATTTCTATGGTATCCGCAACCCTGCATTAAACACAGTCTGACCCGCTCCACAGTGCACCTGAGTTAAATCACTTATAACACCAGACTAACGATATAAATGTCTGTGTCGATAGAATAATTATAGCCATTTTGCATTTAAAATAACTTAAATTTGAGCAGCATCAGCTTCGTGGTTGTAAACTAACGCAGCAGTGACCTGTGGGAAAATAGTCCCTTAAAATGCGGTAATTCATGTGATACAAGATCAGATATATTAAACAAATATTCTATTAACGCAGACATTTATATGGTTAGTCTGAGTGCGTCAGACTGTTTTTAATGGAGGCTAGCCGATACCATAGAAATGCGTTAGCCTAGCATTAGCCTAGCGCCACTAAGCTCTTCAAATATAAGAACTGCATGAATTTAAGAAAAAAATATCTCCAGACATCAACAACACTCTGGATAACTAGGAAATGAGGCCCTATGTCAAAAATCCTGAAATATCCCTTTAACCAGGAAACACAAGCGGAGATTCAGAATCACGTAACAGGAGACGTCTGACCTGATTGAGCTTTTAGTGGGAGACCAGAGCATTCGGAGGGAACGTGCAAACTCTTAACAGACTTTCTTTTTGTGGCGCGACATGTAGTAGCATAACTGCACTTCGCAACGGTCATTGTGTCTGCTTGTGTTACAGTATAAGGGGTTATACTGGGTTCATTTAGTCAGACACTAGGGTTAGAGATGTTGAAATGTTGGCCACGCCTCGGAAGTAAGAGCAGCTGAAAAGTGACACCTCACCGCACGCCGGCGACACTTCTGATGGCGGCCTGCAGATGGCGGCTGAAACAAGTAAAGGTACAGATTTCAACATCTCTAACCCGAGTGCCTGACCAAATGAACCCTGAAAGTCGCACTGTAGCATAACTGGCATTCCAGGCTCATTCCATAATAGCAATGTGTTCCATGTTCCTCCTGAAGTTGTCCCACGGCTCTTTTCTCTACTTTTTCATATTGTTTTTGCTAATATTAGTTAGTTTAAAGGTGCATTATGCAACTTTTTAAGCGAGAAAAAAAGAGTTGATATTTGTGTGTGTTTGACCTTGTAGTGACACAACAGCTGTATGAGTGATGTGTTTACTTTCGATCACGGTGCTCCCTACAACGCTCCAGGATCAATACTTTTTCTAGGTTTTCTGGTGAGAGGCTCCGTTCAGCAGTGAAAACCTTCCAAACAATTGATCCTGGAGCAGACCACAGTAAATGCTGAACACTCATACAGCCACTGGGTCATCCAAGGTCAAATACACACAAATAACGACTTTTTTTCCCCTCATAAAAATTTGCATAATGCTCCTTTTACTAATTGACTTTATTTAATTTATTTTATTTATTTGAACAGGGGCAGTGTACAATATACATTAGCCTCAGAAAGGAGAGATGCATTGTACCAGGTTATAGCACTTGTGCTAATTTCCACCTGCAGTCCCTGGGACTATTGTACATGTTTTTAGTGGTAGGGGAAACCGGAGTACCCGGAGGAAACCAACGCAGACACGGGGAGAACATGCAAACTCCACACAGAAAGGCCCCGTCCAGGTGGGAATCGAACCCGGACCTTCTAGCTGTGAAGCACGAGCACTAACTGCTGTGCTACCGTGCTGCCATGACTTGAATGAGTTCACATCTGAAACAGTTGTACTTGCTTTAATTGATATTTGTAAAGTTTTCTAAATATTGTAAATATTGCATTGTTATTCTCTGCTATGAAACTGGGCGCTCATGAAAAAGAGAGTCTCGTATTCTCAATGGGCCTCCCCTGTATAAATAAAGATTTAAAAAAATGATGTCAAGAGTTGAACATATAATTAAATAGTAGGGCTGGGACGATACAGCTTCATCATGATCCGATACGTATCACGATACTCTGGGGCTGATCCGATACGTATTGTGATACAGTAAGTAGTTATGATAATTATGTTTAAGGAAAATGTGTCCAAAGTGTATGAACCAAATGCCATTTACTGAAGTGTTCAGATTGTTCATCAACACAAATCGACAAAGTGTTGACAAAGTACCTCCAAACGCAAGTATTGGAAGTATTGCGATACTTGACGAAGTACCCGTTAAATAGTGACTGAAAGTTTGATCAAGTTGCAGTTTCCCACATCTGCCTGAACAGCTGTGACCAGAAGAGACGCTGCCTGTTTGTGAATCTGCTTGGACTTGTTAGGATCTAAACACAGACACACTCGTCTTCATTAAATGTGTCAGAGCCGGTTGCTTCACTCTCCCCCGTCTGTTCCATTGTCTCCTGACCCTCTCCTGTTCTCCGGGTCCATCGTGATAATAATGACCGTGGGTAAAGGTCGCAGAGCTCTCCTCGTCTCACTTGTCACTCACAGAAGGTTCATGTTTTCGCCGCTCGACTATAACGTGAGGCCGCTTTGACTGAGCCGTCATAAATCTCCAACTCTAAAGTTTTCTTCCCCGTAACTTTCTGACCCGGTACATCCTGGTTACTTTGGCCATTGTCTTACAACAAAACCCAACCTTCTTCCTGTAGGGATAAGTACAAGCTTCGCAAGCTCGTACCCTTCCGCCACCACACGGCTTTTTACATGTTTACTATGTGGTGAGTTCTTGGTAGATGATCCCCGACTGCATGTTTATAACTCGATGGAGAATGTAAATACTTCAGCAGAAGAGATATAACATTGATTTGATGAGTGTCAGCCTTTAGCTTAAAGACTCACGGGCCGACCCTTAGAAACACAGTTGTCCCCTCCACTGAAGTACATGATTAAACTCTTTGACACTGGAGCTAAAGTCCCAAATGGATCTGAGCCTTTCCTCACAGAAGCTGAAGCTCTGGTTAAAAAAAACAACAAACAAAAGTGTGAGCACTGAACGGAAGTGGTCAGATACGTCTTCTCTTCGTTGTTTTTAATGTTGTATTGCATGATGCTTTTTACTGTTTTCCATTTCTCTCTACCTTGACAAGCCCGAACAGGAACGGGGGATTCAAATTAGCATATGGCCTGCCAAATAGAAGAATGAATAAAGAGATGAATGGAGAATTTAAATAAAGAAATACCATATCTACCAGGAGCTCGCTTCACCACGGAATCTTGACCAAATGTCTACTTGATTAGGTCAAAGCTAATCCCATAGGAAATGAACAGGGCGGAAAGCGACTTTAGGTTATAGTCTGGTTCACGATGTATCGCCGGATTTTCGTGGAGAGTAACAAAACTATACATTCTACATTAAAACTTGATTAAATAAGCAATCAGAAAACAATGTTTCATGATAAAAAATTCTGGTCGTTCCAATCGAAAACGTGAATAAAACCCTTGGCATATTTTTCATGGAGTTACCGTAGCGATGACCAGAACTCCCCATTTACTCTAATGGAAAAATGGTATAATTGCACAATTTTACCAAATGACGAGGGCAAAGGGGAAACATTGTTTTTCTCGTTGCTTATACCATAAGGTTTCCAAAAAAATATCGTTTTCATCGTCTCCACGGAAATCCCACAACAGTGCAAATCTAAACACAGTAAACCGGACTATTCGCTAAAATACTTCAAAGTGCATCATGCAAATTCTTACACGGGAATAAGTAGATGTTTGTGCGTATTTGACCTTGTAGTGACCCAGGGGTTGTATGGGCAGTCAGGATGGCGCCTTTACTTTCAATCACAGTGGTCTCTACAACGTTCCAAGATCAATGGTTTTGCAGGTTTTCTGGTTAGCAGGTCCGTCAGCAGAGGAAACCGTCCAAACAACGAATCCCGGGGCGTCCCAGAGACCGCTGTGATGGGAAGTAAAGGCGCCCACGCAGCCGCCGGGGTCACTGCAAGGTCAAACGCACACAAGTGTCAACCCTTTTCCTTCCACACAACACGTCGTCCAGGATTTTCAGGCAGAACAAAGAAGCAAGAACGCCGACCGCGAGGCCCAACACGTTTCAGGAATCCAACCCGAGACTCTCCACTCCCCTTCCTTCCGTTCCTGAACCGTGTCCGAGCTCCATCTCTCCCACACTGTAGCTGTCTGTTTGTTTGCGGCTAGTGCACAACAATGAAGGCAGCGGGGCCCGGGGACAGCTCTCAGTGCCACCTCCACAGAACCAAGGTGAAAGCGCCGCATTGCCTTTAATAAGATGGGATTTTATTAGCTAACAAGCGCTCGGGCACAACTGCACTCAATGTTTGCTTATTAAATTATTCAGTGTTATTGTTGTTGCAGGTCTATAGGGAACACCCGCCATGTGCAGAGAGAGGGGGGGGGGGGGGGAGAGAGAGAGAGAGAGACAGCATCTATCCTCCAAGACATTTACATAATTAGCAGCTATTAGGCTCAAATCAATGAATCCCCGATAGACAGCGGCGTTTTGTAGATCCGCGTTTTATTCCGTTTTTTGGTTTCTTTTTGAGCGGTGAAAGGGATGCAGGAGCACGTCACGTCTGAGGAACGAATCCGCGGGGACGGATGATCAGTTTGATCAAAACAACGCTTCATCAATCATTGCAACCGGATGGAAATAGAGAGGAGAGAAAGACGTCGAGATGGCGAAAAAAGGAAGGGAAAGAGGAGAGAGAAACAGAGGGGAAAAGCTGAGAGGGGAAAGAGAGAAAGGGGGAGCTAGAGAAGAAAGAGAGAGATAAAAGTGAGAGAGAAGGGGAAATGGGAGACACAGAGAGAGACAAATGGATCAGGGAAATGGAAATAGAGAAGATAGAAAGACAAAGGGAGGTAAAGAAAGATCGTGCACGAGATGGTGAGAAAGGAAGAAAGGATGAAACAAAGAGAAGGAGAGAAAAAGAGAGGGCAAAAGCTAAGAGGAGAAAGAGAGACAGGGGAGCTAGAGAGGAAAGAGAGATACAAGGGGACAGAGGGACACAGAGAGAAAGAAAGATCGAGGGAGAGAAAAATGAAGAGGTATAAACAGACGGTATAGGAAAAAAGAGGAGAGAGAGAAAGGAGAATATGAGACAATGAAAGAGAGAAAGGAGGGAGGAAAACAGAGATGGAAACAGAGAGAGGAGAGGAAAAGAACAGAGAGAAGGATAGAAGATGAGAGGAGCGAGGTAAAGAGAGGAATACAAAGAAGAGAGAAAAGGAAGAAGAGAGAAGAAGAGGGTAAAAGCTAAGAGGAGAAAGAGAGAAAGGGGAGCTACAGAAGAAAGAGAGAGACAAAAAAGGGAAAGAGGGACATGGGGAGAAAGAGGAGAGAAAGAAAGATAGAGGGAGAGAAAAACGAAAAGGTATAGACAGATGGGATGAGGTAAAATAGACAAAGGAGAAATGGGAGACAGAGGGGGAAAAAGTAGAAAGATAATGATGGAGAGAGTGGGCGAGAGAAATGGGGAAAGGGGGGAAAGAGAGAGAGGATGAGTGTGGACAGAATACCTTAAACCCACAGGCATGTGCACACACTAATGTACGATACAAGAGTGGACGCAATGTTGGGGGAACTGGGGGACAGGGGGAAGTCATTACATATGAGAGGTGATACCAGCTAATGGAGTGGGCGGGCCATGTAAACGCCGCAAATGATACATATAAACATGACGTCGTCTTTGTCACATAGGCCTGCGCGTAAACACAAAAAAACACTGGGAGCCTTGAAGGTCATCCGAGAGATTATTTGAGCGAAAGCCAATACATACACACAGAAAAAGGACCACGTTTTTTTAGGAACACATTATTGTTGTTAATATATTAGAAAAAAGGCCACTGAAAATAGAGCATTATGATAAAAAAAACAAAACAACAAAAGGCCGCAGCACGTAAAATTAATGTTTCTACTGTCGCTCCGCTCTAATGAGCTAATGTTGCTAACGTGCAGTGTGTACAAACTATTATCCCAAGGCCCACATGCCGAGGTCAGCGCGGAGTGACCCCCCCCCCCCATGTAAATGCATGCTCTCAGGGACCCGTGCTACAGTACGAGCATTCAAATACACAGCTGCGCCTGCTGCCAATGCCAACTGTTGTCTCTACTCACTCAGACTGATAAGAATACTGTCCAACCACCAGTGTCCCAGTGGAGGGGTTCTCAGGCAATTACCGGTGGAGCTGCTGGTTTTTAATTTTTTACATTTGTTTATTTAAATGAGGAGAAAGAAGTAGTAGAAGTGAGTCGATAAAAATGCAAAAGAGGGGGGGAGGCGAAAGAGTGCAAAATGCCGCGTTTATCCATGACATCTTCTGAGGCAGTTTGTTGTGCCTTGGCGTGATGTGAAATATATTAACCACAAGGAGCTCGTCTCGGGAGCTATGGCGCAGATGGATGGAGAAAACATGCATGGAGGAGAGCGCCGTCTTCCAGCCCTGTACAGATTGAGCTAAAGATGCTCCACGAGGAACGTTCGGACGGCATTGGAGATTTCAAATAGAACAGACGTGAGCTGGCGGTGAATTTGATCCATAAAAAATTGAAGGCATAAGTGCGCAGGGGTTTGCAAATATATATCGATCAGTACATCCGCCTTGACTCCGCCCTCATCTACAGTCCAAAACGACCATCCTAAAGTAGAGACTGGAGGACCGAGAGAGCAAGCAATCCAAATACACAAGTTTACACAAAAACGGCTGGGGACAGCAAACAATACTAGAACGTAATGTATGCAGGTTATCAGACGGAAAAACGGGGTGTTTCTTTAGATTCGTGAGGCAATTCTACAACAAAAGTACTTAAAATGACACAAATTCATGTAAAACACGATGAACCCCGTTTGTTTGTTTTTTTACACCAGAAACTTTGGATTACGACTCCAGTTTTAGAAATCATTAAAGTTTGAGAAAGTTATGGCATCTTAAAGGAATAGGCCACCGTTTTTACATACTGAGATATGTTCTCACCTTAGCTTTGACGAGTTCATTTTTCAAAATGTATTTATTTATTTTTTGTTTATTTGAGCATCTTACATTTTCCAAATTTACAAAATAGAGAATGTGTACCTGTCTGGTCTCCACGTGTGCCTTCAGTAACGTAAACACCGCACAGATGGAGTTAGCATTTAGCATCTCTCTCGCCGAATTACTCCTGGTATTATTACGCCTTACAATATAGTTCCCATTTTTATCCGCTTAGAAAATCCACATTATTTAATTTTGTGTAATTATACTTTATAGTGTAACACTTCACGTAACCATTATTTAAATAGGGAAAACGTGGAAGAGTTTGGTAGCTTCTATCTTCACCTCGTTTGGAGCTATAGAGGAGAAGAGAGAGGCTAAATGCTAACGCTGTCTTACGGAAGGCTCACGTGGAGACCAGACAGGTACAAATGAACTCGTCAAAGCTCAGGTAAGAACATATCTCAGTATGTAAAAACGGTGGCCTATTCCTTCAACTTGAATGCTATGATGTTTTATAGCGATGACCAGTTGGTGCAGTGATATAAAGCCTAAACAGTCCGACAGTGAAAGCAGAAGCCCGGAGCAGCATCTGTTCAAACCAAGTCTTGTTCCTACCTTGAAGAAAGCCATGGTAGCTCCGTCCTCCACCACGCCGTACTCGATCTTGGTCTGCTTGGCCAGGTCGTCCGCGGAGTCTATGGGCGACTCCATGCGCTCCACG
The DNA here is from genome assembly GCA_021464625.1 of Proterorhinus semilunaris. Classification (NCBI taxonomy): domain Eukaryota; kingdom Metazoa; phylum Chordata; class Actinopteri; order Gobiiformes; family Gobiidae; genus Proterorhinus; species Proterorhinus semilunaris. Next base: position 7,991,234 of record CM038350.1, read on the forward strand.
GTGAGGAAGGCCGCCAGGTTGGCCGTGTAAGAGGAGATGATAATGAGCGTGAAGAACCACCAGATCCCACCCACGATCCTGGTGGAGAGGGCTTTGGGCATGAGCTCTGAGCCTGGGCAGAGGGCAGAGGGGCGGGTGAGTGGAGGTGGAGCGAGAGGGGGCCACTGTGGGCCTTAGAGGGGGACAGCTGGACACATTTTACAAACAAGAGGACAGAGTGGACAGCAGCCTGGACAGACCTGGTGTGATTCAGTCAAAGTAAGAGCAAAAAGGCATTCAGAAATGTTGATAATGTTTTGAATAAGATTGATAGACATAAAGATGAAAAGTTATACCCCAGTTTAGTCCCCAACTGGCGGACCTGGGTCCAGATCTGGACCTCGAAAGGCTTTAGTCCGGACCCCAAAGCCTTTTCATCCTCTCAATATACTTACTTTCTAAGGCTGAATTAAACATTATCTAAACAATGTGAATAACATTGAAATAAAATGGCTATTGATTCATTTATCAGCTCTGCGATGTAAATAGACGACCTGTGCTCAACGCAATGACTGCATATGTCCGGACCTTGGACGTTATGCCGAGAACAGTTTGATTTAGTCGGGGACCCCTGGTATATACAGTATACTGTTTTTGCGGGACATTCAAAGTATGAAAAGTGCCAACATTAAGGCCTTACATGTCATAGAAGTGCAGTAAAATTTGACTGTTCTCTTAAAAAAACAACACACACACCACACTGCTCTAAAGATGACATGCAGCTGATGTCAAAGTGTTGTAGCAGCATAGAAACATATTAGCAAAATTACTGTCAACTCTACATCGTCATTAATGCACACATTCAGGAACATTGATGGATCTCTTTAGAACGATCATGATCAATTACGAGGGCATTTTTACCCATCTCAATAAGTGATATAGATTTGTTGCATTTCAAATCTGGGCATTAAAATTGCATTACAAAGCATGAATTCTGACTTTAGTTAATTATTTTTGACATTGATGTTTTATGGATTGATTCAGTCTGCCTTCTTGTAATTCACAATGTGTCCAGTAGACGGCTAAACTGGTGACACTGTGAAGCACTATCCCCAGCAGGAGGCTCTCCGGCAAGTCTCCAAAACGTTCAGGGTCGTTCCTTTGGAGCTCTCTGATGTATCGCTGGGTACTCCCGATCAAAATGCAAATTCAGGAGCATGACTAGCACAGTCCCCTCTGCAACAAAAATAAAAATAAAAAACCTGCTTAGGTGTGTTCCCTCTGAGCACTCCAGTTTAACCTGAAACATGCACGGTAGGCGCCTGGTCGAATGCAGGGGACACATTTACATACGTGGACCTAACAACGCATGGAGCTGCATCTATGTAGGCGCTTACTAACCTTTCATAAGTATAGGAAAATGAAGAATGAACGTTTAATAGGGCATTGTTGTTAAGTGTAGCCAGAAAAGCAGGAGTAAAAGACCAAAACAAACCAGAAAAGATAAGTGCCGTAGCTTGATAACCTAATGTCAAGCTCACGTATCCAGCGTAATTACATTTTTACCATCCGAGTCCCTCCTCACACCCCCCTATTGTGTTTCTGGTTGTTTCTCTATGATTACTCTCCCTGTAGCTGTGGCCGCAGTTAAACTTGTTCAAACTAAATCTGCCTCCGGGCCTTGTTTTGGTCTACAGTCAGACAGTGATGGATGATACTCATAGGAAACCTTCAATATTAGATGCTACCACCTATATTTTATCAGTTTCTCTCTCGACCCGTGTTCAAACCGTGTTATATCACGGATACATTGTCGGTCCAAAAATATTACATCTGTTGTAAATGCAATTATCAATACTTCATTTTGCATTTGTTTCACACCAATATTCTGATGATGACACGATGCCTTTTTCTATTATTGGCATAACCGATATAAAATGAGGGTAACTTCAAGTTGCAGTTTTAGACTTAGATATTGTAGAGTTTCTCACCTCAAGACCTGAACAACTTATGAGATTTCCTCTCCCCACAAGGACTAAACCAGGTCTGAAACAACGCACAACATGGACGCTTCACCTCTTGTCAAACTTGTCGCCAATTTGGCTGGTGGTGGTAATGCAGTCCAGATCCAAAGAAGTACAAACTAAAAAAATGTAATGGGAACTCACGTTGCTGCTCAGGGGACGCTCCACTTTAGAAAATTGCAACATAAGATAGTTAATCCACTGAGACTCTCTTCTTCAGGGGATTTCTTTATATCTCTGTTTTTGGGAAACTGGGGCACCCAAATGACACAGAAAGGCCCCACATAGTCTGGACTCGAACCCGTTGTCGGAAACATGAACTTTTCTCCCTTCAAAATTCTCAAAATGCCCAAAGAAAAAGCTTTGTATTTTTTTTTACCCTAACCCTTAAGCCCTGTGCTCACCCAGGCCTCGCACTGTTTGGGTCAGAATCGATCTCGCGCTGTACAATTTTGAACAGTCATGAACCTTTACCGTGGGCTCTAACCTGCAGCCTTGGACCCATTGTGCCCCGCCATGAAGGTCCCGCCTTAAAATGTGCGCCAATCCACCAATGACTTACACAATGAAGTTGCCCGCTGCCAGTGTTATACAGAGCTACATGGGTTCGTAATGTCGTTGGACTCAAACATTAATTTATTGGTGAATTCAAGAGGTCCTTCTGTGGACCCACCACCTGCAGGAGGAGCCATAGGAGCCTGGTGCAATGTGATCTGGGCAGCCCCAACAGCTGCCACCACGACCCGGTAACGGACAAGTGGGAGAAAATGGATGGATGGATGGAATTCAAGAGTCAAGTGAAGCTCCCATTAATTAATCGCTCACCTTTCTTCTGAAATAGTAGTCCCACCACGCACATTAATGGAGTGCACGGTTGTAAAACATATTGCCCAAACATCTATATTAACAGACTGTCAGGCACAAGTATTTTGGGTGGACCGTACATTGGCACGGAGGCAGGCTGATCCCCTTGTACTGAAGTGAGAAGGTGCTTTATGTCAGTGCTTTTCTGTGGAGAGGATTAAGTCAATCTGAGGCAGGATTAGGCTCCTCCGCGAACGGGCCGAGCCGGTACAGAGGAGGGGCAGGAGGAGGGTAAACCGCTCCCTCCGTATGAGAACAGTCAATATAGATCTGCGCGGGCTCCAAAAGTGTTCTCACTAAAAGTCCCAGCAGTGTGATGTCGAACGGTGCTCAAGTCCCACGCCCCCTCCCATCTGTCTGTGGGATAAAATAAATGTGATTTTTTTCCTAACATTAACATCATGTTATTATTATCGGCCATTGAAACACTTTCTTCCTCTCCATGTCATGTATTTCAGCATGTGTTGAAGTAGTTGTGGAGCAATAGAGCAGACCTTCCCCTGATGTGTGTTTTTTTTTTTTTTATTGTGGCAGCTTCACCATTTGTGGGTGTTGCCAAGAAATTATTGCAATTATGACATTTTACCTTTATTGTTATTATTGGACTTTTCAAAATTATGGCACGTTTTGGCTTCTGAGCTTTGGTGTGGATTCCAACATAAATACTGCATTGACATAATACCAAAGTGGTCTGTCCAGAACAGCCGCCCACTTTGTCAAGCCAAAAATGTTTCCTCCCTTCTGTCCCTGTGAAGTAGACCGTCTTACCCCCGGTCCACCGAGTGAAAATGCACCCTATGCCTCTCTGTCCGTCTGTACACTGTATCTGATCATTGCAGAGAGTTTAGAGATAGGCTGGTTGGGGCTGGCTGTCATGTACCCAAGGCAGCGTCATGAGCGGGACGTCCCACAGTGTTCTGGGGATGAGGCGAGAGGGGCACAGGGGCTCTGTGCAGGGGCCTTAAACCTAACCCTGCTGTGGACACATCTTCTCAACCAGTAAGCTACATCAAGTACATATACATAAAACTAGTTAAGAATTACACATGCCTCAATACCAAATTACCAAACACATGTGGAAAGATCATAACTTTTGGAGATATTAGTAACCATGCAGTAAGTCACGACATGCAACTGAATGAACATTAGTTTGTATTAGACTGGCTCCTGTTCAGATGCAAGACCATGCTCCTGGAAGAACCTGCCTCTGCGGTTTAAGACTAGGCTTCCTCTCTTGAGAACAGTGCTTGTTTAGTGCACTACCTGGTTTTCTCATGCAGTTAATGGGTTATTTTGATCAAACCAACCATGTATTGTCAACAGAGGTCCACCGGTTGAGAAGATGTTGCATTTTATTTTAACCACAGGCAGTGTTAGGAGAAGAGAATCCGTGACCTAGCATTCAGTCTCCATTCATTCCAGGAGTCCAGGGGCACTTACCTGGTTGTATTAAGTTGGATGGAACTATATTATTACTGATAGACAATGTCATAGCAACCCATGGCATTTGCTTAAACGTCTAATAAGCCCTCAATGTTCAATGTTCTGACCTATTGATAGTGGTATCGCACAAAATGAGCTGTTTGCAGGAGGCGAACCATGAGCTTCACGTCAGGGCTGGGCCGTAACTCCTTACATGATAATATTGGCGTAGTTTTTAAACTTATATTAATTATATAATACTGCTAGACGCGAAATGACTCACATACTCACTACAAGTGAGTTTGAGTGGAGCGAAGGCAGGCCAGAGAGTGCAGCTAATGCTATGCTAGCACTATGCCAACATTCAAACCAGCTAACGCTCTGGAGACTCTGCAAGCACTAAAACGCTAATAAACAAATTGTGTTACCAATGTCTTCTTTTAGCCTTTACAGAGGAAGCAAAACTCCCGGAGTGTGTAGTGGTGCAGTGACGCCAACTTAAGGTCGCACTGGGTTGTTTACATTATGTTGGCAGCCATGTGCTCTTAGTGTCTTTTTACAGGCCTCAATTTTATTCAGCAATAGATTGATCCTAAAGGCTCTAAAACAATATGAATGTGTATATGTCTCTGTTGTTTTATGTGTGTTAAGCACAAAGATAGGTTAAGTGTAAAGTCATTTTAAAGCAGTTATTGTGGCTTTTGATACAGTATTATCTGACAGGGTTAGATGGGCCTACAGATTTAAATTAATATTAATACAAATTAAAATTGAGAAACGGCTATTCAAAGTCTTTTATTCCGACTGCTGTCAGAATTTTAAATGACACTAGCTAGGAAGGCAGTGTTTATTTTTCTCCCTTTTTCCTCATTTTTACTGGTCCACTTGTGTCCTGATGCACTTACAGTTCATAACGTTTGTATTGAATGTGGTTGTTTGTGTCTCATTTTATATTGATTGATTAAAATGATAAGATGTCCTTAAATGAGCTTGCCCAATTGGCTACATGAAGTATTTTGTTTTCTGTCAGTCATATTGCTACTTACATTATTATCATGATATATACATTTCAGACTTCGTATAGAACAGTGTCTATCAGAAATATAGTCTCTGCATCAAACTGTTCAAAGGCACAGGGGGATGGTGTTAGAACAAAGCAATAGCCAAGAGAAGTTGAGAACACATGCGGTAAGTAGATCATACTGCAGCATCCATATCCCGCTCTGTTCCAGTCAAACCTCTCAGAGCTCCATGCACAGAGGCCCATGCACCTCGGGGCCAAAGCTGTGCCCCCAGGAGACAGTGGGACGAGGGGGGGGGGGGGGTAGACAGGCTGAGACCACTACCTTGCTGCATGAGAGCTCCAACTCCAAACCAGAAACTATTGAGCAGCGTGAAATTGTTCTCCACCACGTCCGAGTCTGGGTTGCACGGGTGGGGGTTGTACCACTCGTAGGGACTAAACCTGGAGAGCAAAAAGAGATGAAGACTTTTAACGTTCTACATGAGTGGACACAGTATGGCCGACGTCCTACCTGAGGAAAAGGAGGAGAAGACAGCAAAGGTTAGTGCGACAAAGCAATTCAGGCCCATACATGTCTAAGTCGAAAAATACGGTTTTTGACACGATGTTACGATTCAAGGATATGACTTTATTCGTGGTAGATTGTAAAGATGGCGGTAGGTGGTTTGAAATATAAAATCAAGCAATAAACAAAAACAGATTTTGAATTGTTTGTGATATTACTCAAGACAACTTATCCCATGAGGCAATCTCTCTTCCACTATCTAGCTCTTTACCCAGCGTAAAGTTATAAAAGCCTTTCCCTGTTTTTTGATTATTAGATGTTAGATTGTAGACAAACGTTCTAAAGCTGTACTGTGTTATTTTAGTGTTCATCTCTACAGGTTTCGTTAGCAACTAATGACCGTTTAGCAGCAGGCTAAATAAACTGTATCAGTGAAAGCCACATTAGCCTCTGTCAGCTAACTCCTAATATTCGATTTTTTACAAAAGATAAAAGGGATACATTAATGGGACTGTGACTCTCAAAAGCAATAAACTAAACGTTGTAATAGAGATTGTATTAAAAACTATACTCAGTCTGTACCTGCACGTCATCAGGGAAAATTGGAAACATTTTTATTTTGAACCACCAGAACTGAGACGGATTTTGTGACTGATGAATAAATCTAGCACAACATGTTAGATCTTCCCTCAAAATTCTGTAAACCTGTATCTGCTGATGCTGAATCTATATTTATAACTCCACCAAGCATCCACAGTTACAATCCACCATGAGTGTTATGTACACTATCATGTGTTACTACGCTACTAATTAGATTACCATTTGGAGCGCCTTTATTCAATTACTTTTAAGATTTCTTCATGAATAAGCTATTAGAACACTAAACAAAGCTTTGCCAGTGATCACCCGTCTCCATCTCTCATGTGCGTGTTTCAATTTTAATATCAGACAATGGCTCCGGGAGTGTGTTTGGGGCTCCCACACCACTCATACCCAAGAAGAGCTCCTCTGGTGGGCGTGCTCATATCAAAAGCAATTCCCTGACTAATTTAATCGGAAAATAACTTCATTGTCGGCTGAGAAAAGAGCTAATAATCCTTATAATCTTGGAGAGGCATTAATATTCAACGCATCAAACGCTTCATTCAGGACGCACGCCAAGGCAACCCGCTCTCCCCTCCCCTCTTCGCGCCGTTCTCCTCAAGCAAAGCGATTTCCCATTTATTCACGTTTAAATAAAAGTGACGTTACATTAGTAGAGGTTGATTGGTGTACAATTAAGCGTCCTGACCTGATTTGGTTAGTGGCGGCGAGGAGGCAGGGAGATCTTGACACAAGCCCGTTAGCGCCCATGCATAAGGGTCGGGACTAATCATCAAACTGAAGAGCATTAAAGGAACTTGTCTCAGAGCGGACCTTTCGACGCACTGGAAGTCACAAGTGATAAACCTGATGTGGAGGGAACATCTGGGCCGATGATAATGCATGTGGGTGGGGGACATGGCATTGTTGTCTGACGGAGAGAAAGGAGTTTTACTGGTGCTTCCTACGTTAACCCAATTTTAAGCAGCTACATAAAATAAGTAAAAAGCAAAATAATGATATCATAAGGCCAACTTATACCCTGCATGAAACAAGAAGCTAGTTATTTTCTTTCATTTAGGCGATTTGTGCGGCTTGTATTCAATTATCTGCAGAAAAGAATAATTTTTTTATCAGGAATGTCCAAGAACTTTGCTGTAATTGGTCAAAAACTGGCATGCAGTCTCACTTTGCCCATTTTGTTTTCCCTTTGCTTTAAATGCATGTTACATCACATCAAAGTGATGTTGCTGTATTGCCCTTAGTTCCCCTGACTACAATAGACTTTCCTGCAAAGAATAAAAACAAGAAACTATTTCTCGCTTGTATCCACCTTATTCCTACGCCCCATGAGCCTTTGCGTGAAAGATGTGGGCGATTTCCGGTAAGACCGGGGCCGCTGTTTGTTTGCATGGAGACCGTTCGCTTGAATCCACTTTTTATGAGCTTTAGATGCGCAGACTATGTGGTAACACGAGCTGTCACAGCTGAGACGAAGCTACGAGCCGTGATTAACTGCTCACAATAAACTTATGACTGAATATCGCTCCGTCGAAGAGTTTTCTGACCCGTGGACGTGTTGGCCAAGTTGTCTCCAGTTAACCTCTGTGGATCTTCTAATTCTGCGATCTTTCACAAAGACTTTGCTCAGATGTGGTACTTTAGGCTTAGAGAATGGATTGTCAGCATAAAAACAGTCTTTTTGTTTCTTGTTGATTGGTCAAATATCCGTGGAGATCTTCACATTTTCAGATTAAACTGAGTGAAAGTCTGTTTACGAAGCCTCGTTACATACACTGCTCCACGTGGAAAAAGGCCATGTCTGTAGTTTAATTAGGTCAGAGGTTTGGCACAAAAACGACTCTATGCTCTTTGCATATCTAAGTATTTAAAATGCCATGTATTCAGACCCAGTTCAGCTTGTGTGGCCTCACGGGGCTTGGTTCATATCACTCGTACAGTGTGAGGTCAGTCAGTCGTGGGTTAACAGTGTTTATCTACCTACGTGGGCTAAGGCTTTCTTCGTAAATGTATGTGCGTCAGTAGCATTTAGCATGTTCAAAATCGCCCCAAACATGTCAGTTTAAGGCCAGTTTTAGCATGTCCCAAACATGGCATGTTCCAGAGCCACAAGTGTCACTTTCTCTGTTTTCTTAAATAAACCACGAACAGCGTAACGTGTTCCAGAGCTACGCGAGGACATCTTTTCAAATGTTACGGAGGCTGATCGTTTGGAAAATCATCTTAAAATGTGAAAATAAACCGGTATGTGAAACAAAAACTCGCCCTGGAAACCAATGTAAACCAATGGCTCAGAGCGACTTCCGGCATCTCACCGGAAATTCCCCCCATCCTTGTTTCTACATGAGCCGCCCCAGGAATAAGGTAGATAGCTGTTAGGAATGACCCAATATCATCTCTTTGCCTTGTCGTACTCTACTTTTGACAGTTTTGTGTTGATAACAAATCCACACAACAATGCTGTCTTTGCAGCCCAGTCATTTATCTACTCACTTCCAGCCATCCCTTCCTTAAGAGACATAATATATAACCTATACATCCAAAGGATGAACTGCAGCACAAGCAGCTTAGTCCTGTATTTGAGTTCTATCGTTACAAGGCACCTGTCAATGTACCTGTTGAAACAACTGTTTCGTAATCCTTTTTCTCCATTGCCACTCCGGAGACAATTTACCAATAACATGGCCGTCCCACTAGCTAACAGGCTTTGTTATTCTAACGGTGTCAGCTGCGACTCCACTGTGTAGTTCAAGGACCTCTAAACGCCTCGCCTCGTCTTGCCTTCAGAGAAACCTTGAACCTGAATCAATTTGCTCTTGCTCGCATCACCAAGCAGATTTGCTTGGCTTGTCAATTTACGGAAGGGTGAATTGGTTCCCCTGACCTTGCTCATGACATCTGTGACTTCCTGCACTCGGCCATGAGACTTTGTTTCCACTGTTTTTAAAGCCAATTACCACATGCAAAGAATAAGTGAAGTAGAGAGCGACAAAAGGCAATGGAATGGTTGGGTCAGGGATTGAACCACAGGGAGCAAGATTAAGAGGAAAATACTCTACTGCCGTTCTCGGTCCATCTCACTGCTCTCGAGCCAGGAATGTGTAGTCCCTAACCGTCAACAAGAATCATCCAATAATCCATTTTGGTCAAGCCTTCTACATCAAACATTCACAGACAAGATGTGCTGTTGAACCTCTTGCTAACAGGCTTTGTTACTGTTGAGTGTCGCTGCGGGCCCTCGCAGCCTCAGATTTGATTGGGCCTGAGGAAAAAAAACAAGGCGGCAAAAGGATGCGACGTAGCTTAACCTCTCTTTGCCGCTCACAGCGATTTTGATTCAATTACCGGGCCTTACGTTATCGGGAAGTCATCTGCGCTCGGCCCAAGGAACTTTGAACAAGGTCGATGCTGAGATAAGCGTCGGGGGGAAAAATAGAAAAGTGCGCGACAGACAATGTGACGCGTTTATCTGTGAGTGGAGGGGGGAAGGTCATTCTAAAAGATGAGGAGAGATACGACAATGTCACAGGAGACACGGCGGGCCCATCCTGCCGAGGGGTGATGGACAGAGAAGCCTCAAGTCTAATTGCATGCATTAAAACGGTCGACGTGATGGAGAAGGAAAATTGTGAGGGTTTCCGTGATTGGTAAAGGGTTACTTTCTTGTTGGAGGGTGAATTCCTTTCACCACTATACAGGGTGTTTTCACGAACGTCACAAATCTGGTTCAGAACCGGAAGTGCCACCATGTTGGAGATACAGCTCACGCCAATTGACCAGACGGACGATAAGGTTTTCGCGATAAACCGGATCGGACCCCAAAACCTCTCACACAGTTGACCAGTTTTACCAGTTTTGCAAATACTGAATGCAAAAGAAAAATTATGTTTTATTGGGATGAAGATCCATATGAAATGAAAACGAATGACAGATTGTTCAGTGGCGATCTCGCAATCTTGCCTCCCATAAGTGAATCCATTTTCTCATCTATATTTTTTATATCATGCTTTTTATATGAAAGTGATATAACACTCTTTGAAATTTGTGTCATCATGTTTTTTTTAATTTGATTTCCCACCTCCTAACTAATTGAAAATGTTATGTAAACCTTTTACACATAGGACTAACCCTGTTAATTTAACGAAATTCTGATTGAGGTTTGCAATCCATAATCGTCTCCTTTCTTTAGATAATTGTTCTGTCTGCTCTCCTTTATTTTGCACAACTCTTGGTAAACGGTAATCGGCGATCGAAATCGAAATCTTAGCGATGCACTTCTTTGGGGCCTCGCCCTGTGCCACGTGACAAAGCCGTGCACACATCCAAAATGTTCGTACAATTACCCACATGAGGGATCAGGACCTGCGGGAGTGTGAAACAAGTTGCAGTTTATGCTCAACTATCTCGAAGTTTCACTGCGGGAGGAAATGGGCAGTCTATACTTATTATTTTGAGCAGACGATTTTCTGAAATGTATTTAAGAATCAAACACTCTCTACACAAAGCAATCTGTGCTTTACAATCGTTTACCTTGGACTTCCTGCAGAAACTCCATGCTGCACATGATGGAGCCAAAGTTGTGCAGGGACCAGATTGACAGACACATGAAAGCCAGCGTGTATACATAATATATTATTATATGGTGTCTGTCTGTCATCGAACTGTTCAAAACAACTGTCCAAAACCCGTGTGAAAGCGAAAGCCCAAAGGAAAGAAGATACCACTATTCCTTCGCCCCAAAATTCTCAAGCTTCAAAGCGACTATACTTAGAATGATATCAACAGAGCCCACTTCAGTCACTAACAAAATGGGGTATATGCCTTTAATATGAGCACTTATCAATTGCGACAGCCAGAGCAGCCAGGTTGGTCTTTGATGTGGTGGAAAATTAGAGGCTTTAACACCCAGGGAAAAAGCCTAAATTTAAACCGAGGCTAAAGGCGCGCGATGTCAGGATCCTTAGACTTAATTATTTCGATAAAGATTTGAATATTCCGCACAATGGGCTGATAAGCGTCACTAAGCTGCTCCTTATCTTCACTCATTTCAGCTGCCGCGGAGGAGGTGAGTCCCCAGAGTGGAACAAGGTGATAAGATTAACTGCTCTAAAAGGTTCGTTTTAAGCCATTTTTATTGTGAAGGTGCCAGAAGCATAGGTTGCATTTATGTAATATTAAAAAAAATGTATGTTTTAAAGTCAATATATTAATGGAGACGGAGAGACGGCCAGAACTCTATGGTAGACTTTGTTAAAGTGCATATAACAAGTTTCCATACTTTTTCCAATTGTTGCTTAGTTTAGGTGACAGTAAGGCAACTTTATTTACACCACCATTTCGTACACAAGGAAACTCAATGCGCCTAATTAAGTATTAACTATAGCTTGTTTGTTTAAGCTCTTAATTGAACTGAACTTTTCCATCATCTATCTTTTTTCTATCTAGTTCTCAACCTGTCATTTATACTGGGTTGTTTTAACACTTAGGACGTTTTGCCTCTCATCCCAAAAGGCTTGGTCAGCAACTAATTATCTTTTAGGGACAGAGTGAACATATACTGTACATATATTTAATCTAATTAATCATAGCTTTAGGCTAATAAAGTCTCAATTTTATGAATAAAAGACTAAAGAAAGTTATTTTTAGTTCCAAAACATATACGTATATAGAGAGTTCCATTTTCCAGGGACCATGGCCCCTTTGCACAGTATGTTGAGTGGTGACTGTTAACCCAAAGTCATATGATTGTGCCCATTTGTATATACACGAACATATTAATAACAAATATCTTAAATGTGTTCTGGGGAAATCACTAACCTGTCATATGCACTTTAAACTGATTTATGGTTAATATTTAAGCAATTACTGAGCTCATGCAAACTAAAAACTGGCACAAAGTTTAATGTCTTTTTAGTTAGCACAAATTAAACCCCCCCCCCCCCCCCCCAAAAAAAAATGGAGAGGTATTATTGAAATGCACAAGCTTTGTTATAGTCATAATAAAACTAAACAAAAACGTTTTCTTTTTGCCTCACCCAAGAAGTTAAATTGGCTATATTGATATTTTAGCGTAATACACTTCAAGAACATCAGCGCAACCAATTTACTTTAAAGGCATAGTGAAAAACCCATAACAGGAGCATTTAGTGTTAATATAGTTAAACCTGGAGAGCTATTCTGACGCTAGCAGCTTTCGCCATTCAGACAGTCAGGCACTCGGAACAGCACAGACACAGGCACACAGATAAAATGTGCAATGTACAAAAACACATAGGATACTACTGTTCAAATCGCTCGTGAGCCGGAGGCGGCAGTGCTGCGTCTGCTAGTTGTGCTGAGGAGTCGGTCTCAAAGTGTTTGGCGAAACACACATGACAAACGTGAACAATGTCGCACTTTCCTAGCTGTGAAATTGCAAACGTAGGTGAGATCCATACATGGCGGCCGCACGACGGTGACTTTTTGAGAGATACTGTTCAATCGTTCAAACTGTTGTCCTGGCAATTCATATTTCAGTCTTTTCTCAAACGTTAATATTCCTGAACTGTCAACTGTATCTTTCTTACAAAAACATAGACTGCGAAACATAGGCAAGACAGATTTCTCTTTCATTTAAGTTTTAAGTTTTGTGAAGAAAGGTCCCCATGGCGCAAAACGACTGTCAACTGCTCCTCCTCAGTGTTGGGACAATAAAGTCTACCCGAACCTGTACTGATAAAATATGTTCCGTCTTGATCACCGACAGTGACACAATTTTGTCGTGGGACTTGTGCAAGCTAGTCAAAAAAAAAACACACAATTTAAACTGCTCAGTCGTGGTGTAGGAAATTACTTTTTTGTTGTTGTTGCCATTCAGTTGCGCGAACATTTGTTGACAGACTAAACTTTTATTTTGGCGAGCGCGGCGTTGCCGGCAGGTGAAATGTCCACCCACGAACATCTGGATGGCAGTTTACGCGGTTTATGCGGCGATGGGAGCCGCACTCGCTTCCAAAAACGCAGCGATAACCACACAGTGAAATAAAAGCTCTGTTTCCATAGTGTGCCTCTGCAAACGCTGGCGAACTCTTCAACGTATCAATGTATTGCTTTGCCTGCCTTTAAATCTGTGTGGCCACTTTATAGGTTGTGTAGTTAAATATACATGTTTAAAAGCAAGAGTTAAGTTTGAGGTATATTTAATTATGTGGTTACCAATTTATTTTGTCCTAGAGCCAACGTGTTTAAGGCTCACTATCATTTACGATCAGAAGACTAGTTTAATAAAAGTGAAGATGAACCAGAGATTTGCTGCTTGTTAAAAGTATTCAAGATTTCCCTCCGGCTACATATTAAATTAAACAGACTTATGCCTCTGATCCATTCTTTCTGCCACAGACTTGGAACTATCAAAAATGAAAAATGATTCCACAGCCAAGAAAGTGCCACCGTAAACACACGAATGCTCACGTAGTGTCGGCCGCATCTCCACATCGTTGCATTTCGCGAAACCCTGCGAGACCGTCGTTCCCTAAACCCTGTGCTTTCGTGTGACATGCGGCGGCAGCAGTGTGGCATGCATTAGTTACAGAGGAGAGACAGAGGAGCAGAGTGAGGGTCGGACTTTTTGCACACTTACCCAAACGATTGTGATAAATAAAAAAAACAAATAAAAAAACACTTAGGTGCATATTCTGAGCCAACTTAGATGACAGTTGTCGCCTCTTTTGCGTTTGAGTGTTCATATTGCCGGTAACATCAGAAAAGACAAGTTTGTTAACTGTAAAACTGCCGGGGCGACCGCAACGAGTGGGAGGGGATCGGTCGTGCCAAAAGTTTTAGAGTCAACATGGATCTTTCCCTCTTTATTTACTTCACCACACTTCAACCACAGTAATTATTGAGGCGAGTTAGCAAACATCCCCGCAAAATGACAGAAGCATTGCGACATCAATTTGCTTTTGAATTGGAAAACCTCTTTCCATTTTGATTGATTAAAGAATTGTACATGTATCGTTCAATCCTCAAGATCCTGGACAATTGTGTGCCTGATCGTGACAGGATTTGACAAATCTGTCTAAAACAGGAGTGAAGGAGGCCATCTTTGTAAAGAGACAGAACCCGATGATGATCAAACATTGAGGCCTGTATGATTCAATTGTCTCAGGCAAGAGACTCAACATGATCACACTAATGATACTGAGACGCCCCCCAGGTCAGGATTATAAGCCGAATGCCCATCTCGGGTCGCCCGTTGCATTATGGGTAATAGTTTTAAACGGTGGAAAGTTGATTTAAAGCGTTTTTGTAGTCACCATGGAACAATATTAGCTTAAAGTCTATTTTTACAAATAGGGCTGCGTACACGACAGAAACTGCCATTCATACGAAGAGATGCTGTCAAAGGTGACGACCAGTCCTTGTTCACATAGCAAACATTTCTGACCCTTGAAGGCGAGTGTTGGACAAAGTCCAGGGTCTGAAACTGTGGCCTCATGTCGCCGATATTCACAACATTTAAACTGGAATGAGAAATAAAAACATAGAATCCCTCTTTTAGGAGGTGGACAGTAAAATCTTTTTTAAAATTGTGACCAGAGAGATCCACATACACATATAGGCTATAACATCTAAATTTCCTTTTTTTTTTTTTTACGAGATCGATCTGTTGTTGTACAACATGGCTAATCGGTCGCTAATTTGACAGACGGAAATTTACCCACAATATTTAACATCGACACCGTTGAATTCAAATGATTTAAAAAGTGAGGGTGTCGGGCTGATCCCAGGTCCTGTCCTGTCCGCTATGGTCCGCTCCAGCCTACGGAGCCGCCGCCCTGACGGTTCCCTCGCTTTCAAGATATTGACAACTTAAATATTTGCAAGAAATGTCACTTGAGACTTACAGTCTTTAAACCAGTGCCCGTGAGCCTTATAGTTCACGGTTATGGCTCAATATACTTCAGTGTTCACGCTCCGCTACCTGAACTCGCTCACACATTTCAATGGCGCTGTGGTTTGTCTGGGATGAAATTAGGAGCCTGATTGACTCACGCATGCGCAGTAGAGATGGGCATTCGGCTTATTAACAGGCAGATACCATTTAGTTCCATTTAACAACTGCGCAGGTTTTTTTTGGGTAAACAAGGTGGAAGGGCATTCAAGTCTGGAGTCCACAACAAAACATCTCCAATTCAAAACAACACAGTGCAGAACTTGAAAACCTTTCTACAGAGGAAAGGTCCTGAACAACTCAGAACTTATATTATGAGTTAGGCTGGAAGAGGCAACGTTTTTGAGACTTCTTTAGCTTTGTTCTTCTTTTAGTTCTTCTTTTAACAATTATATCAACCTCTTCAACTTCAGACAGTCATTCATGCAAGGTTGGTGAAGTGTCTTGCCCTTGGATTCAATGACGGAACTTATCACCAATTGTGGGAAATTTACCCTCAAACTTCCTGTTACGAGCGTCTCTACAGCCAGAGCTAATGTTTCTACTGTCAAACACACAGTGACATCTTAGCCAAGTTCATACACAGCCTGGCCATAAAAGAGATATGTCTCATAGATCATGGGGTTGCAGCAGTTGGTCAGGTGTAGGTTCAGCAACATGGCAATCATTCTTCCAAGTCTGGTCAAAGTTGGATAATACCCCAAGTACTCTTTTGGAGTACTTGGGGTATTATCAAAGCTTACCAGGCTTTAAAAGGTCATATCTGTATGTCAACATCTTGTCGCTTCCAATTCTCCCAGTCCTTCAAAACCCTCTCCAGACTCGAACGCTACAAGAAAGAATAGCTTGATTCTCGCGCAGCGGTTGGCGACATAACAACCACCGAGCACCAAAGCGAATCCGCGAGTGATCCACCAAGGTCAATGCCAGCGACGGCGACAACAAGCTCGGCGAATATAAGAATCCGAAATTAGACTCAGCTGCGCCCTGCCAAAGAAAATGACTCCCTTTGAAAAGTTAATAACGACGGAGCAAACCGGCGACTCGCAGCCAGTGTATTGATCGACCGCCCTTGTGTGGTGATTGAAGCATGGTGAGGCAAACCAGAGGGAAAGGGAAAAGACATCAAGGTGACACTACATGGGAACAGCGAGGAGAGGGCATTCGCACAACACAAATTTAACACTGCCGCATACTCGCAGACGCACTCATTCAACCCTACAGGCCTTTCGCTTCCCTGGGGTGTTTAATAGGATTTTAACTGCGTTTCGGTATTGAAAACTTGTTGGGCCTGTGATCGGATGCTGACCGACTGCTCAGGATTTCTGGAATGCATTTGCAAACAATGTATGAATAGCAAACTTTGAAATGTCCCAATGTCCTAAGGCTGAAACTAGTATTTATATTTCTCCTAGATGTTATTTTTGACCTGTTTTTTAGAAGTCTTAAAATCTTTCGGTCCCGTTTGATTGATGTAGAAGTATCAGCAGTAAAGGCATGGCCAACACCCAGAACACTAGTCACTGAAACTACTGTTGTGGTCTTGACACACACATCCAGAATATCTAAGATTGTAGGAAGCAAAGGATGACATCAAGTGAAAACGAAAGTCACTAGTTGTGTCACTAACTGTGCGGACTTTTCAGTTTGGTACACATTGAAACAAAGTGTATCTTATCAAGCTACATCAGCATTACTTGCAAAGCACTGCTAAACAGTTTATTCCTGATTAGTCGGTCAGTAACCAACCAGACAGCCTCACAATGGCCACTTTACTTCAGCAAGGTCCTATTTTACAGCAGAATCTAAGTTATTATCAATTTCTTGAGGTTAGTTTATGTTAGCTCAGGTTTAGCTTGCTGTTAGTCAGACAGACGATGATGACCTGGCGGTATTATCTCCCCGGCTGTGTGTGCAAAAGTGTCAAAATATAGAGGAAGAAGAAGAAAATCTCTTCAAGTCGGACATGTTACCTGGCTATGACAAACAGCACACAACTGACACCCAAGTAAGCCAGCAGAATATACATCCAGATATCGGGCGAGAGGGGGTTGAGGAAGGAGAAGACGCCAGGGTTGGTCCCGTTGGGTTTTCGGTACAGAATACTTATCCCCAGCGTCATGTAGGGTTTGGAGAAGTCGATCACCTTCTCGCGGACGTACGTGATGGCCAAGGGAGCCACTGCCAGGTCAGCTCTCTGGAAGACATGGAGAAAGACGGGACAGAGGGGGGGAGGGATCAGAGAGAGAGAGAGAACGTTTAAAGTACAAGCAGCTTTGGTCATTGGTTTGGGTTTTTCCAATACAGTAGAGTCGAGGTCCGAATCTTTTCACCTGTCAAGCTTTACT
Source organism: Proterorhinus semilunaris (assembly GCA_021464625.1). Taxonomy (NCBI): domain Eukaryota; kingdom Metazoa; phylum Chordata; class Actinopteri; order Gobiiformes; family Gobiidae; genus Proterorhinus; species Proterorhinus semilunaris. The sequence goes on from CM038350.1 coordinate 8,008,935, forward strand.
AGGATCCAATCACAATCGTTAATTTGTAGCACGACTCTCAGATGTGAATCGCATTTGCTCTCAGTGTAGTGAGGCCACATCGTCAACTGGACTGGGTTAATGCTTCGTCTCAGTCAATGCAGTTCGGTCGACGATTTAGCCTCACTACGACGAATACTTCTGGCATGAATGAGAGTCTTCATGAACATATTTCCTCTCAAATAACTTAACATTCTGAGCGTATATTTAAAAAAAAAAAATTCGGATAAAGTATAGATTACTCCTAAAGGTGCCACACCCATTTTTGTTTCTCATATTACAGTGACATTTGTTTTACCCCACATATTACTTTCACGGACATTCGTGACAAAAGTAGCTGCTACTGTTTGCACTGCGTTGTATTAGGAACAATTTGTAACAATTACAAACCAGAAGTCGTATTAATTTGCTGATAGAACAGGGCACGGGGTCTCCAGCCTTTTCGTAAGTGAAGCATTATGGCACACTTATGTTTTGAAGGCACCGCTGTATCTATTAGGTTAGCATTAGGATGACTGCAGAGCCAAGCTGATATTCCATCACAATTTACGATGACTATAACAAGATAAGGTAACAATAAAAACAACAAAATAATGTGTGCCGGCTCGTGCCCCCTCTTCAGGATGTGTATAGACAAAGAATAGATAAACTAATTTGTAGTTTCTGACTGCAGGCGTTCAGTCAGGACAGTGAAACATAGGCTGTCAAAAGGTTTATTTATTATTTACTTGAATTCACGCTTATTCAACTGCCTCCCACCATTAGCGCCGTCTGTTTGCTGGACACCAGTCGATTGTGTTCAACATGTACAAAATGAAAATGCATGTCAAATCTGTGGAGATCTACTTTGGCTGGAATGCTACCGTTTGAAGATTTCTAATTAATTTCCAAATTAAAAACTGTGACATGACTGTAATTCATTAGGTTAAGAAGCAAGTTATAAAGTAGCTCTGTGCAGCTTGTGGGAACTATGATGATCAACTCCGAATTTTGACAATGGCAATAGCGTTTTGTGGCGGTCAGACATTTTTCTCAATATATTTAGCAGATCCATTCTTACAGTTTATAAATACATCTAATGAATTTGGTCTCCATCGGCAAATGTCTCTGGTCAGCTCTCTGTCAGACAGCACAACACATAGGGGAGAGACGGCCATAAGTCACTGACACAGGAAGCATTTAGAGCCAATCAAATTAAGAGAACAGCGTCTTTAAACACTATCGGCCTGTCCGGGGGCACTTAGCTGAAATTTAATGCCCGCCGTATCAGCCTATATCCGCAATGGGCCTATTCTGAAGAAGACTTACTGTAAATTATTTTTAGCCACTCTTTGTGAGATACTGAGATTACAGAACGTTCGGCCAAAAGCCATTTGTGTTGCAAAATAAATGAAGATGACTAAGGAAGGAGAGGAGTACTGTAAGTGCTATTACGAAACACAGTGGAGTCAAAAGTGCAACATAAAATAATTGTTAATGGCAGATTAGTGCTGAAAGTGGCACATTTATTACATTTTTAATATGTGGAACTTGAACTCTTTCTCGCTCTCTCTTAAGGTATTTGTCTCTATGTTTAGCTACCAAGAGGTCCCTCAAAAACAACAAGAGACAATTAATAGAAAGTGAGATCCTTCATGGTCACGGGGCCCCTTGTTGACGGCTCTGACCAACTCTCAGACAATGTTTTAACTTGTATTTATTTATTTTTTAAATCAACAGCTCCTTTTTAATTAAGGTTTTGTAAAGAAAGAAAATATAGCGGTGAGTTTTGTTGCGGGACGAGTGCCCTGTTTTGTTTTTTTTTTCTTTCACAGGTTTCTCTTCATTCACTCCCTGAGCATGTCAGTTTTTCATTTCTAAACACATACTATTTAGTGGTATTCAGTCCTAATAATAGTAGTTCATGAGAACCAGGATGGGCAGTACTTGTACAAGTCAAACCTCTTTTTGGATGTTTAAATACATGATGACCAAAACTGAAACTTGGATGAGAAGCGACACATCCAACGCTAAACTAGAGATTACAAATGCCGGATTAAAGTGCATGTGACAGGTTTTAATGCTTTTGAAAATCTTGTTTATTTTGATGGATAACATCAAGTAACAGTAAGTAATAATTTTATTTCAGTGAAGCAGCAATGTTGGGTAGAAAAGTTATTTGTATTTGAATTTTTATTCTACTGACAGGAAGATGTTTGTGAAGGCTCTCATTCACCCAGGGAGTATCCATTGTAGAAAAAGTTTTGGTAAAGTCGAGGACGTTTTCTTCTAGTCACAGAAGCATCTTCTCATAAAAGATACTAATACCAAACTGGAGCGGTCTAAAAAGACCCAGGCTTCTTCTAGGAGGAGGGAACAAAAACTGGAAGAGCTAAGAAGATGCTTCACTGACTAGAAACGAAACGTCCTCAACTTTACCAAAACCCAGTCCAGTCGATGATTTAACGTTTTCTACGATACTGACAGGAAGTGACATGGATAGAGGTAAAGTTCCATAACAATTTGACTCATTCCCATTAACATAACATGGTCGGCAACCGTTTAAAATTGTTTGCCTCTATCGGTGTCACTTCCTGTCAGTGTCCAAAGAAGAAGTGACACTATAAACATACAAACATGGCCAAACTAAAGCAAGCTGAGTAACTTTTTTTATTTTTTTAGCTAAATCTTAAATCTAATTGGGTTAACTATGTTTTGGCAACAATTGTGTCTAATGCGCCATATGCAGTAAAAAAACCAGCTCGACTCCTTTTTTGTCTGTGTGGGTTTTCTTCCAGGTGCCATAGTTACCCCCATCAGTCTTAAATATGCCTAAGCTAGGTACTGACATTACCATGTGTCGGAGCGCAGAAATTACAGTGTCAACTTGTCATGTCCCCTTAAATGTTAACCTAAAGAAAATCCTCATGTCTGTTTTTGAGGGACACACATTTGACTTCCCTGGAGCCATGCCACGAGTCGTGTGTGCAGCCAATTCATCCCGGAGTGATGTATGGCAACCTTCAAGGGACAAAAAGGATGTGTCTTTGAGGAATGCACGACTTGACCTTGTTGGGAGCGTTTAGCATTTATAGTCACAAAGCGGCTCCTTTTTAGATTTATTAAGTGTCAACCCACGGCGCGCTTTTGAGCCCCAGATACGGAAACACGACTTTCCTGGAAATCGCCGCCCATTAAAGTCTATCTCCTCCGCACACGTTTCAAATACAAATGTGTCATGTGCCTTCGCCAAAGGACGGATTAGCATCGTGAATATCTCGAAACAACGCGATCATTCTGAAGACTTATAAAAAATACGGGGATTAAAGGCACATGTATATAGTCGGGTACAGCAATTCGTGAGACGGGGAGAACATCGGAGTAATTTTAGCTTCTCAGAGCGAATCTTTTGCCAGACATTAACACCGAGAGTGCACGAAAGCAATCCAAAGAAAGAGTAAAGAGTGCCAGGCCAAAAAGTTCTATTTAATTTCACTGTGATGTCTCAAGCAAAAATAAATAAATACATATTTGGTTGACACAGGCAAAAGCAAGTTAAATGTAATGCTTTTTTTAATGCCATTTTAATGCCCAAATGCTTATATATTTTAATAGCGTATTTCATTTAGCAAGATCTGTAAACATTTCATCAAACAGAGGAAAGAGAATTGGACAATAAGAAACTTTTGGGGCCAATAAAATGTGTTAAATTTCATTTTGGAGGAACTTATACAGTAAAAGTCGATATGCGATTTTCAAAGAAGTTTAGATTTCATGCTATTTTGAATCCAATTGAATGCTTTTTTAATTACTTGATTTTGGCACAATTCATTTAATAACTATAAATGCTTTTTAACACCTCTTTACCCCCGCCTTAAAGGAACAAGCCACCGTTTTTCTATACTGAGATATGTTCTTACCTGAGCTTAGACGAGTTGATACGCACCTGTCTGGTCTTTGTGCCCGTGGAAGAGCGTGGTAGCTTCTAACTTCACCCCGTTTGGAGCTATATGGAATATGCTGGGAGAGGCCAAATGCTAACAACATCTTTGGTCTATTTGCATGACCGAGCGCATGCACAAAGACCAGACAGGTGCGTACTACCTCGTCTAAGCTCAGGTAAGAACATATCTCAGTATGGGAAAAACGGTGGCTTGTTCTTTAAACCGAGTCCATTTTCTCCAGTTTGGCTTTACCCAAATCTAGTCTTCTTGGAAAAAGTGTCAAAATAGCAAACAAAAAATGAGACGGAAAAGACGATGAAAATGCAACAAAAGAGCGACAAAAACGTGACAAAAAGGCAATGAAAAAGTGACAAAAATGTGACAACAATGCGGCAACAATGCAAGGAAAAAGATCTGTTTAGATCAGTTTTGTCGGTCTTAGCTTTCAAATGTTACACTGGCCTATAAGCTGTAAGCTTTTAGATTTGAGTGACGCTGAACTGGAGAAAATGCATAGGTTAAGAGGTCAATGCCCTGCGGGAGCCCTGTATTAGAGCCGTGTTCTCCTAAACAAGTTCACAAAAGGCCTGTAAGTTTGTTTTATTCATTTATTTTTTTCATCAAAATGAGTCAAGGCTAAACACTAAACACTAAATCTCAGTCCTGTTCATCTTTGTATGTATTGTGCTAGAGCAGGATGGATGTTGCTTCACCAAATATCGCAGCTCTTGTTGCTGAGCTGTGGGCCGTGAGACTGTCCCAGGGAGTATTTCAAAATGTATCCACTGAAAAATATGAAAACACCACCTCAGTCTGTTAAAATAACTCGTGCTTAGTGATTTTGACCATGATGGCAGCTTTATAGACTTACAGCGCTGTGGCTCTATAATCAGAAAAATAAAAAGAGTTAAAATATCCACTTAAAATTATGGGGTAGTTGGCTGTTTTTTTTCAGACACCACAAATGCCCTGCTGCAGAGCTATAATTCAGAATACTCCTTCAATCCCGTCTCCGGAGTATGATGACTACATATCCACAAATGAGAAGTGAGGCTGTTCTTTGCTTGGCCTGGAGCCAACGTTAACTGTCCGCGGTGGTTACTTTTTTGGGCTAAATGCATTTAGATTAGGTTCCTTCCCTTGCTCCTGGCATTAGACAGGCTACAGATAACTTCACTAAATTCTTCTGACAGCACATCGCCAACATGTTCAACTCAATTCAGCGTTTTCTCCCTGTCTCCAGTCGTTTCGAGTGAGGCCGCGCGAGTCTCTCTGGTCATATGTCTGCTGCAATACTGTATGTCAATGTTGAAACAAAAATGGAAATAAAAAAATGGACCAAATGGCTTCCACACAGACAGCAAAAACAGCCAGAGATACGTTACAAAGCTCTCACTGTGTATGTTAAAGAAGAGCTAAGTAACTTGTTTACCTTAATAAATCCTTTCCGTGGTCCTTCTGGGGGTAATACAAGTGATAATGGGATGATTGGGGGGTCTTTCATCTCCCCCTGGTGTCTCTGTCCAGAAAACCACCCTTGCAACTTCCCTGCCTCCGGGTCGGAAGCGCAATACACACTAATAGGATCACGAAGAAGAAGCTAACAGGCTAACGGACAAAGCTAACTGTGGGCTAGCACCACTTAAACAGTATTTACAGCCAAGTTTGAGTGAAAAAAATGTTCTTTTCTGTCAGCGTAGTATTTACTCTCTCAGACAATTAATGAGTAAAAAATTAACGACACCTGCAGTGGCGTTTATGGCCTCTAGGGGCATGGGTTACTTAGTTCTGCTTTAAGTTTCAAGGACAAAAATGTCAAATAATGAATGAAACACCTACTAAAGTAATTTTAGAGAAATTGTAATATTTTTTGTGAAGAGGCAACATTGGAAACTTTAACTACAATATTTTCTGGAAATGTGCCTCGCTGTCACGATAATAACATTTGAAGTTCAATACATCGAGGCAGGAAAATGTTGCAATAAATTATATTATTGAAGACCTTTTACTGTCACTACCTCTAAAGCTAAAAAATGACCGTAAAGCTTTATACTCAAATATCCCACAATAAACATGTAATACAATAAAACATAACTTACTTTGGGTAAAACATAATGTATTTCTTGAGAAAAATTGGGTAAAAATGCAAATAAATTGACAGACGATAAATATTGTGGCCAAAAATGTATGGTTTATCTGTCATTTATTGAACGATAAGTCGATAATATAGTAGGTATAGTGACAGCCCTGGATGGTTCCCTAATACATGTTATTAGTTTAACGGGAAACTGGAGAACCTGCACAGACACAGGGAGAACACAAAATATATTCACAGAATTGAACTTATTACTGGTTTGTACAATGTTTTCAAATGTGAAATGTTTTAACTTATAGTTGCCTTAATGATTGTCTTGTGACTTTTATCTTTAAACTAAAATGTTTATCAAATTCCCCGACCGTAGCTATTAAAGACGCAGACAAAGCAGCCCAGTCAGCCAGCGTTTAGGGAGGCCTGACCCCTGTAGCGAAGCCTGTAATGAGGACACCTATCCACAGTGCAGACTCGGCAGTTTTCCCGCCGTGCTCTTGGGCCATGCACTGCGATGTAGCGGCGCGCGGTGGTGTGAACAGTGAGCCGACTGTGTTTTAATAAGATCTGCGGGGAAAGCTCTCCTGACAGGACCGAGGCTCGCCACGCTTCGACGTGCTGCCAAAACAGAGGCGCCTGTTTTCAGAAGCGTCTTTGGAGCTCAGGGTCTTCCCCCAACGGTGTCATGGAGCGATACGTGTCATCATTATCGTAGACACGGCTTTACAAAGGGTTTACATTGAGAAACAATATAGATCCGATTGCTCCTTGTTTTTAATCTTTTTTCCCCGACATGAATTGTATTTGAGATTAGATTTGCGACCGTATATTTTTTTGCTTGTACGGGGCATGGTATTACCCAAATAATTGCAGCATTTCAAGGCTTCAAACTTATCTCCGAGGGCTGCAAATTGACAAAACAAACCTAACAACAGCGCCTCAAGATAAGGACAGCTTCTTTTGTTTTCAAAGTCAGTAAATCTGTCACAGAAGGTGTAGTCTCTGAATCTCCTTTGTACTCCTATTATGATCACTTTACTTACTGTAAGAAAGTTCAGACTGAAACAATCCTGAGTGGCAACAAAAATAGGCTGTTGTTCCTCGTGTACTTCCGGTGGGCTTGTTACCGTTTCCTGTCCCGATTTTCAACACGAATAAAAAAAAAAAAATCCAGGTATTTGGTAAAATGTGAAATACATCTTTATCACTATCTTTGTGGGTTGGAAAATTCAATGCTGATCTAAATGCGGCGAAACAAAATATTGAGTAGTTTAATTTCCTGGTCCTCTTGAGGCACCTAAAATAAGCCCCTCCCCCACTTTCCCTCCTCTTGCCCCCCTTCGCTTCGCAGCTGTTTCAATAGATGATAAAAAAAAATAATCATTCTTGGATATGTTGGATTTCAGAAGGAGTTTTTTGGGCAAAAGGAGGAGTTTTTGGGGAGCCGTCGCCGCATTGCTAAGAATAACCACTAGTGAAGATTGCGCTAGTAGCTCAAAAGAAAAAAAACGTTTTTTGATCAGGGAACAACATTGTAACATGGTAAAAAGCTCTAAAAAGCTGATTTTGCACAATACCCCTTTATGTAAAAGTCTAATCAATAATTGCAAATCAAATGTTAGCCTTTAGCTTCAGGGCTAAAACATCTATAAACACAGAGGTCTCCTTTGGTGAAGTATTTTTATCGTACATAGTTATAAAGTATTATCTAGCAGCTGGATGTTGTCTGCCACGTTTTTAGAAATATTACTCCCCATGGGAATAAAACTCAGAGAGGAAACCGAAAGTGAGCGGGAGCTAGCATGTCACATTCAGTTCCCCAGCGATAATTTGGACACCTTTTTGGATAAAGCCATCATTAAGGTCTGATTTCGATTGCAAGCCCTAATCACATCATTCGTTTATGAAAGGCATGTACTCACGTGGTCCATGAGCTCCTTGACCATGCCGTTCCACTGCCCGGAGTTCTCGTCCGGAGCGCCGTACTTGCCGTCCTCCACCAGGCGGATCTCGTAGCTGAAGCCCAGGATGGCGGCCAGCTCCCGGAGCAGGTCGATGCAGTAGCCCTCAAAGCGGTCGTTCCCGTACAGCGGCTTATCCGACTTCTTAAACATCACGTACGGCTCCTCCTGGTGGACACACACGGGCACAGCGGGGGTGAGTCCACTTGGGTGACACCGTTTTCCTCAAGCAGAGTTAAAGCGCCCTCTGAAACTCACGGCAGCTTGGAAAATATGGAAAAACAATGTTGTGAATCTGGGCACATTTTTTTATATTTACAAAATTACTCTCTTCTCTGGATAATAAAAAAGTCCCAGACACAGAATAGGGAGACAATAACAGCAATTAAAGTGTGACATAGAAGAATATCTTGCCCCAAGGTTGTCGGTTTTCAGATGGGGGTTAAGAGATTAAAGGTTTAATCTTTACCATAGAATTCTGACCTACTCTATTTCAGTAATAAAGGCCCCAAACCTGATCATTTAAAATGTCAAACAATGAAAGAGGAAGCCACCAAATTAAAACTTTAGTTGTGGTCCAAACTCATTCCTAACTTTTTAACATATTTGTCGTGATCCAATTCTTCACACTTGCAGAGTCACTTTCACAGAAATGCTTGAAAACTAGCTCACAAGTTCATGAAACTGATACAAATACTTTACAATCAGATGCACAGTGTTTTTCCCTCAATTGTCTGAGTTTACAGTATTAAAGGTGGACAAATCAAATTGTGTTCCACTACTAGGCATGCACATAAATTCTAAAACCAATACGAGTACTTTGATTTAAGTACTTGCCGATACCGAATACCAATACGAGAACAAGGCATTTCTTCCAAACAGCAGATCGGTTATTTGGTTACTTTACTCATTTACATTTCCTTGAGTAAAGGAAATTGCACTGTCCGTCATAGACAGAACAGCCCATGTCCAATAGCGACTCATTGCCTGTGCTGTCTTCATTTTAATCGTATTGCGATGGTTACTTATCACTACAGCTAATTGGCCTCTTTTTGCCTTATCTCTGGGGATGTTCCTGTGTGTTTTGGAGACGAGCGCAACTTAGCCAGTCGCCTACAGCATTTTCATTATTTGTGTTGCCGCTAAATTTCGCTCAATATGGGCATAATATATCTCTTTATTTTCATTTTTCTGAGTACTTTTCAGTCGCTGGGTTAGTTTTACAGATGAACAAAGCCCCTGGGCATGAAGGGGCTTCAGAATCGCCAGAGCTGTTAGCCGCTAGTTAGCCGCTAGTTAGCAACATTAGCGGCCGGTGTTGTAAACGCCTCTTTCTGATTTAAGCCATAAGCCTGCGAACCCTGCGAATTCTCATTGGATGTCCCTCCAAATGCAGCTTTTTCAGTCGGCTTATCCGAGTTGATATTGTCGTTTTTACAAATGTGTAAGGTTAGGAATTAAGGTTAGGGTTAGGAAAAGGGATTTGGTTAGAGTTAGAACAATGTGGCGTAACTGGGTTGGAAACATTGTTGTAAACACTGCTGAGGCACAATGAAGACAACATTTAGCACTGGTTAAATCCAGCACAGACTCTGATTTAGGGAGTGTAGTCTGTAATAAAGTCAGCTCTATGTGGAATATTGCATTTCCACTGAAGATTTCTCCAGTTTGTAGCTCTTTTCTCTCCTCAGCGGAGAGGGGAGCGTCCAGTAGGATCAAGTGGTATGGGTTTCTGGTATTGGGACCATATTAATGAATACGAGTATGAGTACAAGCATGTGGTATCGGTATCGGTGCGTCCCTATCCACTACTCGGAAAAAAAATCAGGTGGGCTGATTTATATAGTGCCTTTAATGGGCTCTTTACAGCGTGATACCTCTTGAACGCTGCCTTTGAAACCCACGGGCCTTTGTCACAGATGAATGATAGGGGCTCGGTGGTCACTCCAAATGTCTCGATACGGTGGGATGGCTGAGGAGTGGGGAGAGCGGCGTGTAGCGCGACCATAATAGCGGATAATCCCCCCGTATCAGTGAGTGCGAGCAGGTCCTTGGTCTCAGTGGGCTGGCGGAGGGCCCGGGCACCAGCGCTCCCTTTGTCCCCCCAGATAAGAGCGGGTGATAGACGCACACAAAGGCGGCGGCGTTGGGGCGTCGCTTCCCCCAGTGTTCGGGGCTAACAGCTGCGGAGATTACTAATGTCTTCTTTCATATGGCATCCTGTCGCCGCCGCCTCCACCAGCACGTCTCTTTCCACTGGCACTTCCTCATCCTCTCCGCTATCCGCCATCTGTCTCTGTTAGCTTTAGCGCCCGGATTCGCACCGCGGCGCCCACCCCGCCTGGGTTTCTCTCCCGCTCACTCGCTGAAATAACGTCCAAAATATATCATAAGGCAGGTGTTGTTTATAGTAGCGCGGTGCCAGGGCGGAAACAAAGAAATCATTACCGAGCGCTAACAGCCTCGGCGCGTTCAGGGCCAGGGAAGATGGCGATTGCTACAGATTGGGCGGATGAAAAGAGCAGGTAAAACAAGGACGTTTCTCAGATCATATTTGTCTCATGGGTTGATTCAGCCATAAGGCTTAAACAGTAGGTTTTATCTACAGCATCGTGTGCTTGTGCGATAACGTGCATCGCAGGACTGTGTCTTATAAAACTACACATTTCAAAACGTTGTCGACAGCAGGGGGCATGGGCAGCTGTGGGAAACGGCTAAACGCACATTGACTCGAATCAGAATAGATTGTACTGCCTTTGTCAGTGAACAGGAAACTATAGAAAGTTTAGAGCGGGCCGTCTCATGATCGGAAGGTCGGGGGTTTGAAGCCCGGCTCCTGCAGGTGCACACTGTCGTTGTGTCCTAGGGCAAGACTCTTCACCCACCTTGTCTCCAGTGTCTGCGTACACTGGTGTATGAATGAGAGTGTGAATGGGTGAGTGCCTGATGTAGGTGGAAAAGCGCTGTATAAGTTGAGACCATTTACCATTTAAACTGACCACCTAAACTAAGATTATTCAGTATTTAATAGTGTGTTGTCCCCTCCTGGAACCGCCACCTTAACGTGGTGGAGGGGTTTGAGCGCCCGAATGATCCTGGGGGCTCTGTTGTCGGGGGCTTCGTGCCCCTGGTAGGGTCTCCCATGGCAAACAGGTCCTAGGTGACGGGTCAGACAAAGAGCGGTTCAGAAGACCCTTATGAGAGACCAACAGGCCCGGTTAGAACCATGAGGCCGTCCTCCTGTGGACCCACCACCTGCAGGAGGAGCCATAGGGGCTGGTGCAATGTGATTTGAGCAGCTCCAACGGACAAGTGGAAGAAAATGGATAGATGGATGGACGGATGGATGGATAATAGTGTGTTGTGTTCAAATGAAGCTAAAACAATAATGCATTCTCAAAAATCAAACCATTTACATTAAATATTAAAACTAACATTCCTTTGAAATTAACATTGAAATTTTACTCAGTTCCACCGTCTTTTTTCATCTGAAATAATTCCCCCGGCTGGGAAACATTGCTTTACTGCACAGTAATAGTCCATCCATTAATTTTCTTCCGCTTGTCCGTTGCCGGGTCGTGGGGGCAGCTGTTGGAGCTGCACCAGCCCCTATGGCTCCTCCTGCAGGTGGTGGGTCCACAGAAGGACGGCCTCATGGTTCTAACTGGGCCTGTTGGTCTCTCATAAGGGGCTTCTGAATAGGTCAATAGCGATAATTAAATGAAAAGAGAACGGACATAAAGCATATGTTGGTATTATTAACGTAACCAGGTATGAAGACTGGAGGTTACCAGGAAACATGGTGAGTGCTTTCTCAGTAAAACAGGGCTGCATGAATTACTGCTATTACTGTGATTTCCATCCTTATCCCCAGGCAGGAAAGTGTGACCAGAAAAGCTCAGCTCGCCTCCACCTGCTACTACCACCGGTACCTCTCTCCCCTGTATTTTCTGTTTTTGCATGGTCCGCTTTTTGCCGCACTGTGGATTACATGTTGACATCCCATCCTTTCAGGTATCGATCGGCGTGTTGACATCGCTTTCTGCTCTTTCATCAAGATTACATCAGGAGGCTCCGGGCCGCGGCCGACGCTAACACGCACGCTAACATGTAAAGGCGCTGTGTCAGCAGTGATAAGCGGGAAATCGGTGCTGCCCTGTGCAATCAAGGTGACCATGGGGGTAACGTATGGTAATTGGAGGACGCCATTTGAGCAGGAAGGACTGGGAATGGAATTGCGATGGAGGAAATTGATGATAACGTTGTGCGTTAACTCACGCCCTTCGCAGCGGAGGCCGTGCATTTCAATTTCTCATTTCGTTTTGTGGACAGGGGGGTGACTTTTGAGAGCGGGATACCAGCGTGCACCTAAATTACGGCACAACTCAAGACTTAATATATTTCTCAAGTGTAAAGAGAGCAAGCTGACATACATGAAGTTTGGAAGCCAGACTGAAATTACTTATATTTTTTAAGGCTTATAGCTCATTTTATGCTCACTACTGCCACCTCAGGTCTTACGCGTAACTGCAGTCTCTATATTAAGCTCGTGCATGACGGCAATTCGGACCCGAATGAACACCTTTGTGAGCGACAGTGCAGGATTTTAGAGGCAGTTGTGGTGAACCGGTCTGGGCTCATTCTACACATTAGGACATGGCTGGAACGTGTAGGGAGAGGAAAATACGTAATATTTTTAAACTCTGTATAGTGCCATTTTCCGTGCTATTTTCTTCTCAGTTTTTAATTAGTGTTGATAAAAGTGTTGAAACCCGCTCACTCGAAGGAATGCTGCCATGTGACTGGTTTGAACCAACAGTGGATTCAAGTTTTTTCAACCAGTCCTGCTTTTGAACAGAAACCGTCTGGAACTTTTTTCACAGCCAATCAAATCTTGAAAAGTGTTACAGTATATATAATCGATCCAATCACAGACCACGTCGTCACGAAAGAAGACCGAATTAACCACCGGTAAAACATGTTCTGATACGCAACGTTACTTAACAAGAAGAAGTACCTGCGTAGCTTGTTGCTATCTATAGAAATGATTGATTGAAAAAGCTGTTGCGCCATTGTGTTGAATCCGCCTACGCAGTGCTTAATTGGTAAATTAGTAGTTTCAGGAACACTTTTGGTCTGATGTGATGGATTCAGGGAACAGGCCAAAACATTTGCCGGAACACTCTCATTAAACACCATTATATCAGATCAAATCTTTGCCGGATCCTCCTAAATATTTCTCGGATCCTTTACCCTGAAAAACTGGTAATTGGGGGAATGCGTTCCCCCAAACGGGGGATCAAATTAAGCACTGCGCCTACGTCTAAAATCAGAACTCCTTGTACCCTGACGTTTTTGTGGCAAACGTGACCGATCGCTCACGTTAGCCTCCGCTCTCCTGGCCGATGCGTCGTAAAACCACCTGTTTACAGAACAGGCCGCCTGTGTCGGTGTAATGCCTCATTTGAAAGCCAAGACTTACAAACCTCATCTAAATCTTTTACCTCGCGTTGCTGCCACATTTTTGTCACTTTTTCATCACTTTTTTTTGTTTGCCATTGCTCTTTTGTGGCGTCACTTTTTCATCGTTTATTGATTTTTTGTTCTTTTTGGGTCACGTTTCTGTCGCTCTTTTGTTGCGTTCTCATTTTTTTTCAGGAGGTTAAATAGATTGAACACTGAATTGCAATATCAATGTTACGATGGACGGCATGTCTTCAGCTAAGCATGGTGGCTTGTACCTTGTTTTGAGCAAAGAGAATTCCCTAAAAGAGCCGTCTGTACTCACACTATCCTCCGTTCTCCATACATTGGTTTAAACAAATAAAACCTGACATATCAAGCTGACGTGCCCAGATGCAGTGTAAGCCACACTGATGCGCACGACTGTACACACTGTTGTGGCACTAATTAAACACTTTTACTCACACTCCGCTTCCGCTCCCGAGGCCATGTTTGACCCGAGCCTCAGCCTGTCTCATTTGACTCCATCACGGTCGCGCGTTATTCTGTCCGTGGCGGCACGCGCTGCCGTGTTCAACACCAGAACAATGGTTTTAACACGCGGCGGGCACAAAGCGAGCCCATTAGCGGCGCGCGACCTCTCACCCCTGTCAGCCGTCAAAGAATGTAATTATAGTAAACACAGGCCCGGCGCATTAACCGCGAGCCGGAGACAGATAAGCGGCAGTTTTGGACTCGGCAACTTTTGCCTCTGACTGTTTGGACAAGGGGCATATAAAGTGAAGTGGTACCAGTGATTTGGGGCTTTTTATTGCAAAAACCTTCCCCCCTTCTTTAACATTTAGGGGAGACAAATCATGCAAAGGCGACACTGTTGAGCTTTTAACCATGTTATAAAGCCGTCCCATTGTCCACAAAACAGCTGTAGTGTTTCCATTTCCATTGACTGTAGCTAGAATGCGGTAGGTCAATGTAAAAGCTTGTACACATTATTCTCTCACGTGTCATTCCCACTCCTGCCTGCAGAGGGGGCTCCTTGCTATATTCTCCTTATTATAAACATGTACAATCGGAATGTACAAAGAACGTGGTGAAGCCTCAATCATACGTCCAACTTAAGTTTAATATTTTGTATGTTGATACAGCAGAGGCTTCAGCAAAAAGGTCCCTGGTTCGATTCCCATCTGGTCGGGGCCTTTCTGTGTGGAGGTACTCCGGTTTTCCCTACCACTAAAAACATGTACAATTGAATCCTCCGGCCAGGTGATTCTGACCGTCAGCCTGGCTCCACATTTGGCTGCCCCAGCGGCATTGAAGGATGGGTCAAATGCAGAGGACACATTTCCCTACGGTAACAATAAAGTACACCTAACCTTTTCCAACATATAGTGGCTGAGTACAGTTTGAACCACATGGCAATAAGGAAGTAGTTTTTCTCCACCACCATCTCCCATAGGTGCATATGAAGAGGGTGATGGTGGGTTTGAATTGTGGGCGTGGCAGAGGCTTCTATGTATTCCACGGAAAGCAAAGAAAAACAAACCAATCGGTCCTGACAAGTGGAAATATCTCTGATGAACATGATAGAGAGGAACAGACTGTCTTTCTATGGACATGTGATCAGAGCAGACGACATGGCCCCCATGCAAGGGGCCATGGAGGGAAAATGGTAGAGGAAGACCTAAAACCAGGGTTTATACCGGCAGGAGCAAGTCAAATGAGACGCTCTTTAATGTCCATTTGAATTTCATCAAACACAGGAAAGAGAATTGGACCAAACAAGAAAAAGATTGTAGTCAAAACTGCAGCTGAATATGTTTCAGACCATCCAACCGCTTCTTAATGACATCTAAGGCCTTGATTTTGGCACGATTTGGCCCCAACATTCAGATCAAGGCTGTCATTGCTCCTTTGAGAATGATGGGGGGGAAAATGGACAATATGGAAACCCGACCGTATAAACTCCGCAAAGAAAGTCTAAAAGATTGCAAATGTTATTCAAAAACTGCCTGACATAATTGCCCGACTCCCTGTGCATTGTGTTGTTTGTTTTTGCAATGTTTGCATCTGCATCGATTCCCCGGCATGCAATGTTGCGAGGAAATCGTTTTTTTTTTTTTAAATCTATGGATCAGGTTTGTTTTGTCTGACTGGCCTCGACTCCCCTGCAGTGTCTCTCTTGTGTTGTCCAAGCCAATGGGCAGTGGTCCACGGTAGAGCTACTGTCTGCTAGTTCAGCAACAAACGGATAATGTGCTTTGTTTTCCACGCGGCGCGAAAGGCCGATCGATGACACTAAAATAAATGTTTTAAAATGACTCCAATAAGGTACTATCGTTTGTTTTGTTTTTTAGCGCGGGCACAAAATCTATTCTTTTTAATTTGGCGAAGAAGGATGGAGTTGATTTTGTGTTTGCCGGGAGAAGGGATGCGCTATAGTCTTAATTAGGTTTGCTTTACGGAGATACTCGGCAGCTACTTCTCTCTGCTCTTTAATTAAAGATGTGCCAGGCAGAGGAGGAGGAGAACAGAGTAGAGAGGAGAGACTTGTGAATTTGTGTATTGAAATCCTGCTGACTCCAGGGACCGCGTATATCTCAGTCAGGAGACACAGTAATTGTGGTAATTGCAGTTCAAAGCCAGCGGGTTATCTCTTGAATTTGAGCTCGCTGTAATATCTACCTTTAAAGGGAAAACCAAAGTATACAGCTGCTCCCTCGTCAAAAAACACACTTGGAGTGGTTTATGCGCACGGGTTTGAGTAATCCTGATCACTTTAGACTATCATGCACATACACACCTCAACAGGGGCGTGCTGGGACCTAATTTCGGCCCGGGAATTTGGAGAAGACCGTCCCGGAGTTATAGCTCCGTAATGGTGCGCTGGTCTCAAGTACAAGAGGTCGCTGGATCAAATACCACATTGACAGTTTTCTAACAATTTCTCTCAGACTGATACAAACCCACAATCAGCACAAGTTATGTAGATAAAAAAACATTTATTTGTCCACTTTTCTACCGTTCACTGCCTTTTTCTCTCTTTACTCGCGCAGACACTTGTCTCCACTGGATTGGACTGCACCAACTTGAACTAAAGCGGAGGGGTGTTCCGCTTAAACACCCCTCAGAGTTAGTTCAATATCAAATGGTATCTCCCTGCCGCAAGAATGAAAAGTTCAATTACGCTTGTGTTACTTCATTTATATCTGGAACAGCGGCTCATGCTCAAGCCTTTAGGCCTAGAATAGCACAACTGTGAGTCTATTATTATTTCATTATTTTATTCGGATGGCCCGGCCTAGAAGCACCGGAACCTATGGCCAGCACGCCATTGGACTTCAATATTGCTCATCCCTGCAATACCAAATATACCCATGTGTACAAGCTCTGTATAATCATATAGAAATAGAAACTAACTGCCTAGAGTCAGATTGAAAACAATTAAATGTATACATACGTACAGTAAACGTATAAACATTTAACAAACATGTGCTTTTGTCCATAGCCATGAAAAACCTGAACGTACAAGCTGACCTCACCTTAAAGGAACAGGCCACCGTTGTTCCACACTGAGATATGTTCTTACCTGAGCTTAGACGAGTGGATGAAACCTGTCTGGTCTTTTTGCGTTCACTCAGTCACACAAAAAGACCAAAGTTATTGTTAGCATTTGGCCTCTCCCAGGATATCCCTATGGCTTCAAACGGGGTGAAGTTAGAAGCTATACCACGCTCTTCCAAAGACCGGACAGGTACGTATCAACTCGTCTGAGCTCAGGTAAGAACACGTCTCAGTGTGGAAAAACGGTGGCCTGTTCCTTTAAGGTCACACAAAATGAATTCAAAACGCACCAAACATATTGTTGTCAACGCTGAATGATACATTAGGGTCTTAACTTCCTCTATAATACTTCGATATTCATATCCAGGCAGCCACACACACCTGCCTAATATAGTTTCTAATAGTAAATCAGGAGTAAACACGCCCACTCGCTAATTTGAAGGACCGCTCGCGA
The DNA here is from genome assembly GCA_021464625.1 of Proterorhinus semilunaris. Taxonomy (NCBI): domain Eukaryota; kingdom Metazoa; phylum Chordata; class Actinopteri; order Gobiiformes; family Gobiidae; genus Proterorhinus; species Proterorhinus semilunaris. The sequence goes on from CM038350.1 coordinate 8,026,404, forward strand.
TATTCATCACGTCGCAGTCGATTTGTTAGCACGACGAAGCTAAACGCGTGACGATCATGCCCGTCCACTATAAACTCTGAAACACAAGAATCAGAGTTAGACAGAATTAGGTCAAACATCACTTGCTCGCCCACATAAAACTACAAGCGCCCGCCGTGTAACTGTTACTTTCATTTTCTCCGTGAAAATGATCACAGCGTTTAATCTTTCCCCGCAATATCAAGCAGGCAGCGTGGGGACGACAATATGTGCCAAATTGCAGCCTGTCAGTATTTACCGCCCATGTTCTCCGGAGATTTTTTTTTTTTTTAACGGATCGCTGTTATTAGCGCACCACTAATTGCCGTATCGTTTTTTTTGTTTTTGGGAGTCGGAGAAGGAGAGGCGTAGCAGACAGAAATCAAGTTTGTTACGAGTGATTGATGCACATTTTCTTCGCGCCTTCCTCAAATGTTCTTGGGGGGGGGGGGGGGGGGGGGATTATGAAGTGTGAAACATGATGTAATTACTGTTAAGATCTTGCCCTATCGAGACTTCATCTGCCAGAGGAATCAGAGGCTCGGAAAATGGCTTCAGGCTGGCGTTTGGAGCGGCAGATAAGCGTTCACGGCGGAGACTCTGTGGAGGGGGGAGGGGGGGGGGGCTTTACATTGAAGAGTATAATCTGTTTCTTCAGCAGCATATTGTTTCATCGCAGTTTTCAAAGGCATGCTAGACACATACATGTGACGTGTTCATTATATTCTGATTGTCATCCATTCAGCTCGCTTGTGGAAGTGTTGCTCCGTCATCATGATTCAGAGTCAGTTTGAACTACCAACTTGAAACTTTTACTTTAAAAAAAATATTTTCTTTTTCACTTTAAATGATTTGAATTTAGATGTACCAAATCCACTCAAACTTTAGATTGAATGTCTTATTTCAAGTTGATTTGTAATTTCCTCCTTAACAAGGAACAGGCCACACTGAGATATGTTCTGACCTGAGCTTAGACGAGTTGATGCGTACCTGTCCGGTCTTTTCGTGTGCGCTCAGTCACGCAAAAACAAAACCGAACATTTAGCCTCTTCTCATGGACTCAAACGGGGGTGACGTTAGAAGCGACCGGGCTCCTCCACGTTTTCACTCCCTTAAATACGGTCAAGTGAGTAGTTACACGATCCAACTATATTTACACTAAAATTAAACATGTCGATTTTCTAAGTGGATCAAAACTATATTGTGAGGCGTAATAACACCTTAGGAGCACTTTGACGTCCGCGCAGTAAAGTCAAGCCGAACGGTGAACAACAATTACCGTAACTAGCTTGACGTAGCTACGTGTGTTTTTTCATTGTTGCGCATTGTGATTATCTTGAGAGTATTTGGATCCCTGCTCAAGTAATTTAAGTTACTAATTGTGTTTTTGGATTACTTGAGTCTTCTGAACTTTTGAACCTTTATGAAGTGCACTTGTTTTGAGAAATGTTTTTTAAAATTAATAATTAGCTGTTTAAAGGTTAATTATGATTTAATTTATGGTTGTGAGTATCATAGCTATTTACATATTTTGAACAGAAATATGACCTGTTGTATATAATTGTATCTACATATATGTACATCTGTATACCTATGTGTGTACTGTAACGTTAGCATAATGTTACAAATGCTCATTTGTGTTTTGTTTTTTTCCAGGTCAGGTTTTTTGATACGGATTGGATCACACCTTTCAACCACCTGCAGCTTTCTGATTTTCCTTTATCATGGCGAGCTATTGACTTGTTTTCTTTTCACTTTTATCGAATGTTATGGAACCCCCATAACGAACTGAACTGAACCGAAAGACAAAAGGAAATAACCCTCTTTGACCATTGCATTGTGCAAAGCTATTTGTTTGGTTTATATTGTATTTTATTGATAATTATATCTGACCTATTAATAGTAATATATATATAATTATATACATACATTCATACCTGCATATCTTTATTATATAAATACCCCATATATATGTATACATGTATATTCAACCTTTTAAATATACTCGGGCTCTGTGGGCGAATCTTCTTCTGGCACAACTTGGTCATTCCTTCTAGCCCTAAAGCGTTACACATGTTAAAAACAACGTTAAAGCCTGGTTTCTAATTTTCCCTAAAGCCGGGTTAGTTACAATTAAAGAAACCGGGCTGGTTTTCGTAAGAAACATTTTAGAAATCTCGTATACTTACTGAGGGCCCGACTGTTAGCATTGGGGCTGCGCGAGCTACACAAGGGCCGAGTCTACAGTGAAGATCCCGCCCTTATGCCCTTTTTAGGAACATGCTTCGTCAGAGCTGGGGAGGAGGAGTCTGTGAATCCACCGCGATTTCCCCCTCGAACGTGGTCATTGTGGTAAACGGGGAGGAGTGAGGAATGACGGTCTATTAATAATTACGTCTATGACCTAAACAGACGTCCCAAAGGGAGCGCTCAGACACCTCTGAATATTCTAAGGCCATTTGCATGAATGATTTTTTTGTACCCACCTATGTTCCCATCGCGCCTGTTGCTACGATAAACAGCCTCTCGCTGTCGCTCTGCTCACGCTGACAGATGTTTAACAGCACTCACAAACAGGTCCTGTTGCATTAATTACTCTGCACCGCTGACAAATATCCAGTGAAGAGCTCCATTAGGCTAAACGCGTATGCGATCATCGCGCATATGCTGTTATCCAGCGATTATCCTGCACCGACCGGCTCATTCCTCTCTTCTCTGGACATTAACTATTAGCACAAACACTATAGATGACGGCGATGGGCAATAACAGCCGCTGCTCCAAAGAAATACGATGCCGTTTGATATTAACGGTGACAAGAGGCATTTCACAAGATGGGCCGACAGATCGACGTTGAGATTTGGACTTTTTTTTTTTTTCTGGATCAATCGGCATCTGTAATTGTTCTGTTCTCAAAGTTTCCGCTTCCTCCACCCGTCTGCGCTCATCTTACCAGGCGATTCATGTGAACGCCGCGCAGATCTTCCGCCTCAGATCGGATAAAAAGAAGCTTGATCTTTATTTTCCCGAACTAATAATCATGTGATGTAATTGAGTTGTCTGATTCTTTGTTATTTCAGTGATTTTTCGCCTGAAAGAGACGGGGCCCCCCCCCCCTGACCTGCGTTCTGTGCCGCAGCCGTTCGAAGTGCCAAGGTCAAAAACATGAATTTATATTTATTCACGATTGACTTTTCGCAGCGCAGAGCAACATTGTTTTCTTTGAATACATTTGCCTGTTGTTCCTTTACATATTTATGTCTCTTTCTTTCACGAAATTTCAGAAAATATCATCGGCATTTACAGCGTATTAAATATAAAAGTTGCGAGCGTGAACCCTCTACCCACCACATGTTTACAATTCTTTGAAGCCTGTAAAATGTTTTTGAGTTGTTGTAGACTAACGGGTCAAACTCAAAGCGTTGGCTGTCTACATACAGTCCGGCTGTATCGATTGGTTGGAGTCTGATCAAATAAAGGTAACTTTCAAAAAAACGGGTGACTGGACATTCTGTGAAGTGAATTTGTAAACAACACGAGTCTCCAGTCGACCCCGCTCCTGTTTATTCAGACTGGCCTTAAATAATTAATATGTTTATTTGTCTATGCCGTGGACTTCCTGCTACATAATTTATAAAGAATCACAATAGTATTGCATTCATACGGGCTTTTTGGCTCCAATTACTCTAAACTGTGAACCAGTAAGAGATTAAACACATTGTATAACATTGTGTTTGAAATAGATAAATATTGGCTCATAGATTCATACGCTCAAACACATTCTGTTTGCTTATGGGAATGGTGTAAATATTACGTAAGGACAATGGCAAATAGTGACCTCTTCCTATGTCATAAATTATAATGGGAAATTCCTCGCAAAATGGTTCCAATTTTCGCTTTGTGGGTTTCCTTTATCCATCGACCTGAGTCTAACCCTCCAGTTACTTCAGTCCGGACAAAGACCCTGGCACAGATTTGAAAATGGGTTCCTCCAATTAAAGAATATCAGAGAGAAGATTTTCCCAATCTTTATCAGTTTCACCACTTCTGGCGTTTGCTCATTTGGATCCAGTTTTCAATATTATCCAAAAAAACGTATTTAATATTCAAGCAGATCTATAATGCAGGGGTAGACACGTTTGCGTTTTCTTTGTCGTAAAACACCAAGAGCCGAACCGCCCAAAGTACAGCACTACTTTCCACAAATGCCAAATGGGTTGTTATGCCTGGAAGTTTGAAAGGAATTGGCAGTATTTGACGGGTATTTGAGCTCTGGATTGTGTAACGACACTTCTTAAAAATCATCTCAAAGGCCAGAGGTTCCATGCCTGACGTTGCCTATCCCTGTTATCGTGGTTAAACTGATAGTCTGTCAAATTTAAATGTTTCTCAAATGTAATAGATTGCGTACACTTGACCTGTCTGAAATTTGCCCAACGAGCCTCTCAGCCTGTCAGGTCGGTGATTTACTTTTGAAAGTTTGTTCTCGCTCTCCTCATTTTGCAATCTCATATAGACTGTCTCTATAAACCCTGCACACATGTGGCGGAACACTTTTGTTCTCAGCATTGAGGGTTTGACTTCAGGCCACGACAATTTGCTGAATGTCTCTCCCCGCTTTTCACCCCGCGCTGTCCTGTCTAATTTGACACACAAAAAAAGAAGAAAAGAAATGGAAAATGTAATATTAAATGGATAGCTCTTTAGAATATAACCGTAACTTTATATTTTAAAGCTAAACTGCACTAACTGTAAGTGTGATTTTGTGAACCATAAATTGTGTAAAAATAATACCAGTTATAACATCCAGTATGCTCTTGTTTGTTTGCAGAATCTTAGTAGTGGTACCAGGGCAGACGATGATAGTCTGGCTGATAAATTGGTCATTCGTGGACAGCGCCGTAAAGCATGAGATCTTATTGGGTGATCCATCACTCCGGTCCGGGTCCCACTGGGCTCCCGCTCCGGCCTCTCGTGTCGAAAACGGCCATTAGGGAGTGCACTGCTGTGGGACGGGGGACGCTTTAGGAGAGAGGGGGGGGGGGGGGGGGGGGGGGGGCGAGCAGGCAAGTCCAATCAAACAAACAGTCTCGAAATAATGACGTTTTTAAAGACAGACTGTCAGGATTATCTGCGCTACTGAAAGCACAGCGGGATTTAGCTACAGGGGTAAAATCAACAAGGAATTCAAATCTACAGATAGTTTTCACTGAGGACAATGTAGGACAAACTACAGACTATTTCTCCCACCGTGAGTTAAACACTGTCCATCTCCCGATTATATTGATGGTCCCACTCTAGTATTAAAGAGCGTGAGGCCACAGAAACGTGGTCAAAACACCAGCACGTGCGCCACCCACAGTTTAGTCTGGTACGGTTTAGTCTGGTACGGTTTAGTCTGGTACGGTCTGTAGGGGGTAAAGCTTGGGGAGGGACCACTGCTGTGCATTACATCGCCATGAGAGTCCAGCCCCTGTGTGGGAACTTACTGTGCCAGGTAAGAAGCTAAAGATTTCACAGAGCACCCGCCATCATCAGGTCTAAGATCAGCCCTCTGTGTCCGGTTTGTTTAGAAGAAGATGAAGAAGAAGATGAAGAAGAAGATGATGAAGATGAAGAAGAGGATGATGATGATGAAGAGGATGATGTTGAAAAAGAAGAAGACGGAGAAGATGAAAATGAAGATAAAGAACAATAGGATAAAGAAGATGATGAAGAAGAATAGGATGAAGAAAATGATGAAGAAGACGATGATGAAGAAGATGATGATAAAGAAGATGAAAAAAATGAAGAAGATGAAGAAGAAGAAAATGAAGAAGAAGAAAATGATGATGATGATGAAGAAAGAAGATTATACAAACGGGACTAAACCAGGACCGAGGCAGAACAACTCATGTCTGAATCAAGTTTCGACCAGGACATGACTCACTTTCTAAAGCAAGAATATAGGGAAAAAGAACTAGTGCGACTGTAAAGAAAGAACTAAGCGCCGCCATAACGATAAAGTGATTATCCACAGCGAGCCGTCCCCGTCCTTTCCTCTGACGCAGGGATAAGTGCACCGGACTGAAGAGATTTAAATGTCACGGGCCGTTCCCTCTGCTTCTTCAAGTGCCCCGACACTTTACACAAGAAGAAGAAAGAGGAAGCTCCGAGGCTGCAGAGCGAGGGGTAAACACTGCGCTTCGATCACATCACACAAGTCAGTTACTCAAACATATGAAGGCTCAACGTTTTACCACCGCAAACAACGACCACAGGTTTTAATTAAGACAGAGTTATTTTGAGTTTGAGCAGGTCTGGGTGAGTCTCGAGGGCTTCTAATACTAAGAAGACTTCCTTACCAGTATGGTGGAGACGACCAGCGAGCGGTTGGACAGTGAGTCGGACACATTGGTGGACTTTCCCTTCTGGTTTTCCGTCATGTTGAGTCCACTGGAAGTGTCCCACGTCCCGATCTGAAAGGACACGCACACAGCTTTCACTATAGTGTCCACACTATTCCCTTCAAGGTGCCGTACATCGTGGACATGCCATTTTGTAGCGGTGTCCGATTGTCCAGAGGAAAAAAAGGAAAATGCACTGAAAACTTCCCACAATGCATTCTGAAAAGCAGTGAGCAGCAACGGTCACTAGACAGGTCAACATAGACCACAATGCATTGCGAGAGTCGGAGGAGAACAGACAGCGACGGGTCCTTGAACTCAACACAACATGAATGAATGAAAAGCTGTTTTAATTGTGTGTGGCATATTTTATATGAATGGACCACTTAAATATAGCGGTTACAGTGCAAAGGTGCTAACGTTAGCTTTTATTTTTTCATACAAAATGTAGCATTGCTTGAGCTGTTAAATGAACAAGTTATCTTCATTCATGTTAACCTGTTATTTGCCAGTTTAGGGTTAGAGTTAGGGTTAGGGTTAGCACCTTAGCATATTTAAAACTCAAAGCATAGTGACTGGAGTGCTTAAAGCCTATATGCCAGTGTGATACCTCATTTGAAAGCCAAGCCCTTCTAGTTTCTAAAACTATGTGAAACACAACTTACATCACATTTGCCGTTCCTAACCCTAATCATAACCCTAACCCTAAGCCCCTGACGTACCTCTTCGAATTAGCTTATGATCAGGTCAGTTAGGTAAAGCTCTAACCCTCAGCCTGAAGTAAAGCTGCCTTAGAAGAAACTCTGCTGTGGGAAGTACGGCACACTGAGCGCTATCCTCTTCTTCTTCTTACTGCAAACTTTGTCTTATTATGATACAATATTTATTTTATCTGTAGTCTGTTCATTACTATTCACATGGTGTCTCCTGTCCCACTCCCCCTCGGGAGTGCCTGTCTAGATCGAACGGTGGAACCCGGCTGAATGGAGGAACCCGGCTGAACGGAGGAACCCGGCTGAACGGAGGAACCCGGCCTACTGACAACAAGGACTGGACGGTCTGTGATCTTGGCCCGTCTGCTGAGGGACTCCTTCGGCCCTGGGTCTCTATAGCCTGTCCGTCCATGGGAGTGGATCTCTCCTTCTGTGGTTCTCCTCAAGGTTTCTCGTTTCTCCCACTGGGTTTTTGAGTTTTTCCTTGCCGTGCTGGAGAGTCTAAGGACAGGGGACACCCGAGCTGCTCGTCGCCACCCACTTTGGACATTATGTTTGCCTGGATATTTGATTCGCCGGAACTTTACATTGTCTTATTTACTGCTGTTTTATTGCAGCCCTGTGAGGCGACTCCTGTTGTGATATTGGGCTATACAAAACCATTGATTGATTGATTGATTGACTGATCATAATTAAAACCTATTTGAGAAATATTTATTGACAGTTGAATTTGGTTGGTGTTTATCGCTGAAATCCATTATTACTGGAGTTTAGCGTGCTTTAATGTAGGTGTCGTCCACTCACTTTTGCTGGCGATTATCCATAGCAGGGTCTGTCTGAACCACGAACCATTCAGGTGTCCAGCCAGGACCCATCTCCAGGACCCCTATAATGTGGTCAGTGCTTTTTGTTTTTGATGTCAATTCAGAAGCTGAAATTTGAATATTCTGTGTTCCCAAGTATTCGACTAAGTTATGCACAGTTAGCCGCCTCTGAACATCAATCCCCAATCAATAGACAATCTTTTGAACTTGTAATTGGAAGAAACTTTGGAATTCACGGCCAAACTTTCATCGGAAGAAAGTATCAACAACAAAAAATAAAGTACCCCGGACTCATTCCCAACTTTCTGACATCCCAATTTTAACAAGGATGACTTTTCGCTTGCTTAGAAGAACTAAATATGTTTCATTTCAATACTAGGAAAAGAAAAAATGAGTACGAGACTTGGTACTAAACTGGCACTAAACCAGGACTAAACCAGGCATACGATAAACAAATAAACCCTGCTTTCCTTGAAGTCTCCTATTCAACTCATTGATATGGAATCATCCCATTTTTACACTCTATCAATCATAACACCCATCAGCAGTGGAAAATCTTTTGCCTCAGCGTAAACACATTTCCTTATCAGAATGCACGGGCTGCCTCAGTAACACGGGCCCGGGGAAGGAGCTGACAGCTGGGTGAACCGCGCTGCTGTCAAAGGCCCGTTTTACCCACAATCCCACGGGGCGACAGTGCAGAGATGGGCGCGACCTCTTGACTCTGGGAGGTGATTCTGAGGGGAGCGAGGGCTGTGTGTGCGTGTGTATGGGGTTGATGGATGCTCGGCTTTGATCATTATTCAACATGATTTCCAAAAAAAGGCCTTGTTGCTAGGTTGCAGCTATAGCGTCGAGATATTGTAGTGGGATGGGGGCAGGTAACTGTATTGATATTGACCATTGCAAAAAACATATAAACTTTATTGGTGCGTTCCAGGCAACTGGTTAATTTACAACCTCTGACTTGCAGCTTGAAATGGTAATAACAACTTGTAAACTTGGAGATGTCCAGACTGCTCCGAGTTTGAATACGAGATGAAGACAGCATTGTGGCTACTGTTACAGGGTAGGGCGGTTAGTGCCTCCGCTTCACAGCTAGAAGGTTCGATTCCCACCAGGACGGGGCCTTTCCGTGTGGAGTTTGCATGTTCTCCCCGTGTCTGCGCAGGTTTCCTCCAGGTACTACCACTAAAATCACATGCATTAAGTGAATCCTCCAGCCAGGTGATGGAGATGGGTCTGCTGATTTTAACCTGCTGTAGAGCCGACTACAAGGCTCTTTCTAAACATCTGAGTACAGAAGATGAATCAAGTGCCTTCATTGAAGATGGACAACTCCTGTACGACTGAGAACTTACACAGACATCTGATCACAAAGAAATATTACATTTACTTTTTACTATTTTCGTTCGTACTGCTTTTCTGGCATTAATTATCAATTTATTTATTTTTCATACACAACGAAGGCTTATTTTAAATATAAAAATATCGTCATTTTACCTGGAGAAATGGTGAGCTACATTGTTGAATTAGTTATTTCAGCAGGAGATTCAGATAAAGTTGAGTTTATCTATGGAACTCTCAACAGTTTGGACCCGGAAGTAGTTCATTATTGTGTACGATGTCACTCTTAACAAACGTATAGAACATGATTTAACTGTTGCCAGACTAGGTGGTATAAATATGAGCTGATTCACCTGGAACGCTCTGATTTTCAAGTGGGAAAAATATGTTTTTTTAATGTTTACACTGCGTCGCAAGAAAGCAGCACCTGTCCATAATCAGCAGGCTTCCAGTAGTTAAAGGTCAGTGACTGAACTTTGGAGGTCCTTAGCTTTAAAATTAGGAAGGGGGAAATTGTGTTCCCTTATGCAGATGAAGGCAACTCAAGTTCAGTGCCTTTTTCAGAGCACTAGGAGCACATTCTTCACTCATCCACTATAAATCCTCAATTGGCCGTCTTCTGCACTGCGTCGTGGGCTCTTTCCCGTCATCCATTAATGTTCGCTTTGCTCTTCTACCCTTCACTATTTCCTCTATTCACCTTTTTCCGAATTATCTGCTAAACATCAGATTTGAGCGGTGAACATTTTCCCAATACAAAAATGAAGTGCCGATCCAAAGCGACAAGAGGCAAAATAAAGTGAATACATGTCCAAAACATCTCAATCTGGAAACGTCATCTTCAGACATCTGGGCGTATAAACGGTCTCACGACTATCAACATTCCGTTATTTCACGAGAACAATGTGGGGGAGGTACTGTGAGTTGGGACAGCAGGTAGCAGTTTATACTCAATTACCTCCACCTTTTATGGTCTGGAATTGGGGAAAAATCAGGTATCCTAGCTTTAATGCTTTGTGTTGTTTGTGTAACCTACGTTTATTGTCCATATATGAAAGGTAAGTCACACAATTCAAAGAGCTTTACAGAAAAGTAATAATGCACTCACGTACCCAAAATCACACGTCAAAAAGAAAATATAAAACCTCTTGTACGGTTGTCCCTAATAAAGATCTCATGTCCTGGCATGAGATCGGGCCCTCAGGCTGGTCATGTTCTATCTGAACTCTACAGACCTAATCTCCCTTCAAACCTCGCTGCCCCTGGGCGTGTTAACATGCACTGACCCGACAAAATATCCATCCATCTTCTTCCACTTGTCCGTTGCCGGGTCGTGGGGGCAGCTGTTGGAGCTGCACCAGCCCCTATGGCTCCTCCTGCAGGTGGTGGGTCCACAGAAGGACGGCCTCATGGTTCTAATCGGGCCTGTTGGTCTCTCCTCATAAGGGGCTTCTGAACCGCTCTTTGTCTGACCCGTCACCTAGGACCTGTTTGCCTAGGGGGAGACCCTAGGGGGGTCCTAGGGGGAGACCCTACCAGGGGCACTAAGCCCCCGACAACAGAGCCCCCAGGATCATCCGGGCGCTCAAACCCCTCCACCACGTTAAGGAGGAGGCTCCAGGAGGGGCCCGACAAAATAAACCAATAAAATACGTGCATCATATAGGGCAAAACTATACTTTTGAATTAAGTGATTGGTGGTGGTCATGAGGCTGATGGAGCAGATTTCCATCCGTTCGTCGCAGATTAAAGATGTATTTTTTTGTTACAAAGGAAATTTAGGCTGCCGCATAAAAAATACACCCACGATTTATAAACATGATACAGACAGTGGACCCGTACAATTCCTCGTTTCCGAAGTACGTGTTAGGTCACTTTGCACATGCGCAGGAAGCCTCAAACGAATTGCAACACATTCGCTAACGCGGCTAGGGTTAACGTCCACAGCAGCCTATCATCACTCTCACCGAGGAGGGCCTGGTCTGCTAAAACAGCTGTAATCGAGAGCTCACTTGGCTGCCTAACATGCATGCACATAAGGACGTAGTTCAGCGATCTCGATTACAGCTGTTTGACTTGATTCTGCGAGTCTGACTATACTCTAAAGGCGACATGGAAGAACTGCAAAGGTAAGCTTTTCCCAACAATAAGGATGTTTTAGCAGGTGCAGACCCTCCTCAGTGAGTACATTTATAATGCTACTGTGGATGTTAGCACTAGCTCCGATAGCATAAGCGTTTCAATTAGCCTTTATTAGCCTTCATGACTGCTCTACAGAGATGGTCTTACTGAATAGCTTGACCCAATATGATGAACTGAGATGCTTTTAGAGATTCCCCTGTGACGCAAACATTTCTACAGTCATTTACACCTGTCCCAAACATGGCCGTTCACACCGCAAAGTGACCGAACACGTCTTTCGGAAATGAGGAATTCAATACTATCTTTTTGATCTTCTTTTATGTAAGGTCTGCTGATGGTGTTCTGCGTGCGGCCACATTGAATCAGACGGCGTTTCTCGATCCAGAAGGTCAAAGAGCTTGAAGAGGTGGGCAAAACAATTGAACGTTAGTCTAAGACCATACGCTGCGGACGCATGAGCCCTCCTGCCACCTCACGGCGCCCCCTTCTGGACAGCACACGCCGGGACGAGGTTGTAATTGCAGATGAGCTTTTGTAATTCTGGCTGCTCGAGTGCGGAGCGCGTGTGAAGAGGTGTCTCACGAACAGGCGGAATTATGCGCAGAGGGTCAGGAGGCGAGTCCTCGAAGTGTTTGTGGAGATTATTTGCAGCGACTCGAACTCCCGCCGATAATCTCATGAATCTAAAGTGAGAGGTGCCACTGGAGACGCCGAGCGCGAATGAGACGCTAAATATGAAACAGTCAAACCAATTCAGAGCCGATAACAACCACTTTCTTCTTTTTTTTTTTTTCACCGTCCCTTTGTTCCTCTCGAGAATAGTGGGATGTTTTATCACTTCAAACTTGGGGTGTATTGATGTCTGAATCGCCCAATACAATGATATTATGAGATAACGATGTCCGTGTAGGCTCTCGATTGTGCCGTTTCATTCTGTTTAAGAGAAAGTCACCCCTGACTGATGAGGAGTTAATCAACTTTATGCCCGTGGACAGACTGAAATGTGCTCATTCAATGTGTTTCTCCCTGGGATTCCTCTTTTTCCCCATTGTCTATATATCTTTTATCTTTCTTTTTTTTCCCCTTGTGGGTCTAAGAATAGTGGACGCCCAGGGATAATTATCCATCTGCTGTTCCACTGTCGACTGTCGGACATTTCCCATCTGCTTGTCTATTTCATGGCTTGATTTTCAAACCGTTTCTATTTGATCAGATCAGCAGATGTTGTGATGTGAGGATTCAACAAAAGGAAGGGGAAAGTAATATTACTGTAGGAGATGGGTCCCCGGGTCCTGCACTGCGGTAGCCCACTGCTCCTGACGGGTTGCCCAGAGGCTCTGGGTGAAGGAGGGGCAACAGAGGGGTGTCAAACTCATTTTGGGTTGTGGGCTGAAATTCAGCTCCCACGGCAGGTCGCCGGCCACATATAATGTAAAATACTATTGAGAAAAATGTTTTCAATAAATTAATAATAATAATGAGATTTCATTATTTTTAAATAAAAGCCGACAAGACTGTAGCCTAATAAATGATAATAACGACGGCTTACGTGAGTAATTGTATTTATTATTTATGCATTATTTATTTTGTATTGTGCGTATTTACAACCTGTGTCACAAGTCTCTCAAAGTGCCACACTGTAGTGATTATTCATTCACTCCACACTTCACGCCACACCAGCCCTGGGGCAGACTGTCCATTTGACACGTGGCTATAATGTGTTGTTTATATTCTGACCTCTTATTATGTCAGTGCCCTCTGCTGGACACCTGTGGAATTCATTCCTTTTTAAAATTTAAGCTGCCTCCTAGTGGCTGGAGTGAGCATTCTGGTTATTTCTTAAAAAACCCATACCTCCGCACAGGAACGGGCTAAAGACTTATGTTTTTACGTGCTCAGGAATCCCAGTCGGGTCGGATTAAATCAAATCGGCCTTGTGTTTGACACATGTGCAATAGAGCAATCAAAGACTTTATTCACACGAGTGACACGTGACCTCCGGGTGAATTGTCCGGAGGCCACTGCTCTTCCCCTGCCAATTTTTCCATAATAGCAGTGTCTCGTTCAAATAAATAGATAGCCATGAATAGAGAGGAAAAGCAGCCTCCCCCGGATAATTCCCGTGTCGCTCGCGTACATTTAGCCCATTGAAAGCCGCCTATAGAACCAGCGAAATATCCTTTAGTTTCGTGTTTGTGTCAGCCTATTCATACAGCTGTTCCTCCCCGCTGCTAATCCCATGCATTTTAAACCCCAAACTGCCACCAGGACAAGATGTAAAATATACAAGAGACACGCTCTCAGAGACTTGTCATCCCCGCTCGCAGGCGCCAGAGAGCTCTGCTAAATTAATCTCGAATCGGGACTTCTTTTAACATATGGCGCCATGTTGGTTGCCGCGGGCGACGTCTTTGTGGTTCGAAGCTCCATCAAACGCAGCGACAGAGGAGCCCAGAGCAGCGTTTTCTCTTCTCTCAAAAACACAGGGACTGTCGGCTTTGACTTTGGCTACGGGCGCTAAAGAGCAGAGCGACGAGACGGAGCTAGTGTTTTAGGGAAGACATTTAGAGACAGCTGGGGTGTCTTAATGGGAAGCAACAGTCCATTCGGGTGCTATTGTCAACTGAACAACCAGGTTTTTAACAGCACTTTTAGGCTTATGTTACCGACCTACACGGTTGGCTCGACTGATCTTTCTGTTGTCTCTATAAGGGTATACGAAAGGGTTTGGATTAGGTACTCCACTTTCCTCAAAAGGGTTTGGCTGCCAGACCTCCATGGTCCTGTGTGCCCGCCACTCACAGGCATCTACAATATTATTATTATTATTATTATTTTACACATTAAAAACGAAATGCTGTCTATGAAATGCTGTCTCTATACTAGCCTTAATGTGCTGTCCATTTAAGGTTGCTATAGTGAGCCTGTATTAAAGTGGTTCCCAACCTTTGGTCCCGCGTACCCTTTGAGTCGTTCATTTACACTCCCTGTACCCCCGACCTCGAGGATCTTGCCAACATTATTACAAAGTGTGTTGTGTTCAAAATGAGGCAAAATATCTCTCAAAATCAAACTGAACAACATCATTAAAACTAACTTTCCTTAGAAATGAATATCGAAAGTCTACTCAGTTTTAGTTTTCATTTTTTAATCTGAAATAATTCCAAGTACCCCCCTGTGCCCCTGACTGTGAAACGCCATGCTATTTTAGAAACAAATCAGGAGGTTTTCTAAGGTTAGAAAAAAGATTTTGGACCGTGAAAATCGGCAGCCACACCCTTGTCCGCCTGCCCCACCAGTCTTGCAGGGAAATTGGTGATTGTAACCGGCAAGAGGCAGATTGATATTACAGAGCTAATGCTATTGGGGATCGCTCCGGCTTAAATTTGGAGAGAGGACACACTTCTGGAGCAGTATTTTTTTTTGCTGCTTGGATCTAGAACACTGCAAATCCGTAGTATATTTAGTTTTGAAAAATGTGTGTTTGCAAAGTCTGTAGCGGCGCAACTTGGTTCGTCCACTGTCACCGCATTCTTCATTTCTATCCATTTAGTCGAAACCACTTTTGGTTCAGGTTCAAAGTCATCCGATAGATACTGCCAGTCTAAAGATATACTATCCTACAGATTTGAAATAAATACATAAACTTCCAACACAGATCTAACATTTTATTGGACATAAGGTCAATGGTATTTTTAGTGGTAGGAAAATACACAGGTAGTAAATATGTCACTGTTCCCAAATTGTTTTCCAGTGGTTTATATTCTGCATTTTCTATTAATCGCTGTCCCCGTAGTTTTGCCTTTACCTGGACTTGAACATTATCTTTATTAGCCCCATTAATATGCCGTGCACATGTCAGACTGCAGATCGAGTGTCAGTTTCCACGATCACATTTACATAATTTAACTGTGACATTTTAGCTGTCCCCGCGGCTCGAGAGAGGGAGGTCCGGAATCTCAATCTGGACTTTTGTAACACGTCACCCCCGTCTCCTGCCCGCCTCTGAACTTTAAAACCAACGGTGGGTTTCATTTTGATGTATACTGTGACATCATCGCCCACTCGGTCACGTTGTATATGATAGGATCGTCACGATTTGCAAAAGCGAGAGAACATTATCAAGATGCTCGCTCTGGAATTTTGAGTGTCTGCCCTGAGATCGCACTAAAAAGAGAATTTTGTCGCTTTTTAGTGCGATCTCGGGGCAAACACTCAGGGAAGACCTCACGGCTAACGCTGTGAAATGCCAAAAACCAAGACAGAGGACAGAAACAGCAAGTCTGTGAAAATCATCACTTACTACCACTTTATGGAGTGAAATATCAAAGGTGGAGGAGTTTAAGCAAAAAAATGATTTTGTGATAAAAGAGGCAAAGTTGACATGCTCACTGGATATTACTCTTTTAGAAAAAAAAAACCTTTATCGAGCATGTGGAATTTTTAGGGCAAATAGGTTTTAAGCAACATTCATGCAAAATTTGGTGAATGCTTTGGCTAAAAAGGTGTTAAAGTGACAGTCTGTAAATGTAAACGCTTTCAAATGTAATCGGTTGTGAACAATTGACCACCTGGGTCTGAATATGACGTATTGTAAGTAATAATGGATCATATTTTTTCTCTAAAGCCTCTCCCTTTGCACTAATCAGAATCACTATCACTAATGGCGGGTATACACTGTACGATTTTTTTTGTCTTATAAGATTTTTAGATGTCACATTGCACGACGTGAGGATTGTTGTGAGCTGCTCTCGTGTCCTCTCTGCCATGGTTCAAAGAGACAATCGTAGCTACGATCAAACTTTTGTCGTAGCAGTTTCAGGCTTCAGAAGGCGTGTCTTTAGCTGAGGCGAGCGCAACATGTGACTCCTGTGACTCCTGTGACTCTGGCGGCGGTGCGCTGTGAGCTGATGTGTTGTCGAGACGCTTCACAGAGATCCTCTCTGCAGTGAGAGGATGGCTCACTCTACGACTAGTGTTCCAAAATATCAGACACTGCCTGATGTCGGTCGTAGCTCGTCTTTGGTCGTACGACGGTTCCATTTTAAATCTTTGTCCCTGTCTCTGTACAACTTAAGACCTACGATTTTCAGCTACGACCTGCGATTTTTCTCACGACTTGTGATCGTACGTCACAGACGGCCATCGCACTGTGTACCCCCGCCATTAGGCGAGACACTGCTGGTGAATAGGAAAAAATAATCATTATTTTAGAGCTATCAATTTCAAATTAAATATGAGGGGGAAAATAAATAATGAAGTGCTTTGTTTGTCATTGTACAACCGTACAACAGAATTGCGTTCAGGTGTTGGGTTAGTCCGGAGCCGCCGCCACTGTGGACCAACCTGCCAACATGTTTTTGGAACTAGGGGAGACCGTAGTACCCGGAGGAAACCTGGCTTGCTGTTCCTCTGAACAGTGCACCGCCCTCCTGGGTTTGTCCCTGTTTCAGAGCGTGGTGTCCTGCACTGGTGGGCTCCTCCACCTCCTCCTTCCTCTTCCTTATGCGCATCTCCCTCCACTTCCCCACAGCGTTTGACCCTTTTTTGTTTCCTGTAGCGCCTCATTTGATGGCTCCACTGTGCTGCGGGTGTGGTAGGATCTTGGTGCCTCTTCAGTGTGTGTCTTTAGCTCATAAGCTAGCTGTTTGTTTACTTTTTAAAGGCTGCTTCCTTCGAGACCATTATGGACTCCATCCATCCATCCATCCATCCATCCATTTTCTTCCACTTGTCCACTGCCAGGTCATGGGGCAACCGTTCTGGTCACCAAAATCAAAATGCACCAGCCCCCTATGGCTCCTCCTGCAGGTGGTGGGTCCACAGAATGACGGCCTACTAACTGGGCCTGTTGGTCTCTCATAGGGGGCTTCTGAACCGCCCTCTGTCTGACCCGTCAACTAGGACCTGTTTGCCATGAGGGACCCTACCCAATAACAATTTACAAGTACAGCCAAGCCATGGTAAGAAATGACAGAGGAAAGATGTCTGAATAACGAAATAACTTCAAACTGCAGAGAGTGCTTCATGCAATCCTTTACTTATGTAACAGGACAAACTTTCTTTTATTTTTCCTCTATAACGTTCGAGCGGGGCTCCTGGCTGTGCCTATAAGTTCCGGGTTTAGGGATTAGGTTTCACTGCGGGATCTCTTCCATTAGCAGAAGAGAACAGTCTTCTTCATAAACAAATGCCTGGGAGCTGGAGCCGACAGCGCGCCATGCTAATTGGGCAAAAGGGAAAGTGAATTCTTCTAACAGTGTCTCTATGGGCCCCGTATCCTCCCACCAGACAGTCTGCACACGCTGTCTGTCTGGGAATTTTCACTGTGTCGGGGAGAGACAGGAGATTAAGCGGGGTTGGCCGCCTCATTAAAGCAATGAAATGAGTTATATTTTGAAGATATTATTGTGATCTAATTTATGATAGTTCAAAATGTGGTTGATTTACTATAGGGGGCTTTTTTGCTACAGCTTGGACGCGGTTCTGAAAGAGTTGAACTGCAGATGTCGGAGTCGTCTCCACCTTACACAAATCTTTGTAAATGAGCCGCCAAGACACAACAACATCATGGGACCACGCTAAAAAAAGAGCAGGAGGGGAGCGTTTGAAACTGTCAGGTGTGAAGACCCCACTGGACCGATGAGAAGCACCTAAGGAATGTTAATGTGAGAAGAACCTCATTGCGTTTACTTTGCAGTTCGAATTGGTGATAACTAATGTAAGAAGTCTATAAAGTGGCGATCATGATCAAAAGAACTCCGAACGAGTTGTACTTTGGTGGTGTTTCAATACATTTTCAGTGATGTATTATGAAAGAAATCCTCCCGGGGAAAGGCTCATGACTCATTGGAAGTGGTTCTGCACCGCACTTGGCCCCCTAACCCACCATTTGAGAGACAAAAGTATACGTAGGGGAACTACTTTATTTTCCATCAATCACACATGAATTGGTAATTTCCCGAGTTTCATTAAATTAGAAACTGCATCGAACTTCTCCACTCTCCTTTTGAGCCCAAGTGTCATTTTTGTCCTTATGTAGAATAAGTTTTTTTTTGCAATACTATGCTGCTCAAATGAAAAAATTAATGCAATGAAATATATAGCAAAACTGCTTAGCATCTGATCGAAACTAAAATCACTGTTCTCGCTCATCCTTACTTAATTCTACATACCACACTATCCCAGGCCAGTGTCTTCAAGAGTAGCAAGCTGAGGGTTTGGCCAAAGGGTGTCCAAACTTTTATCACCAAGTTCATATTGAAGTTTATACGGCGTTAAGGGCAACAAATCGGTAATCAATGCAAAATAACACTATACTTTCTTAAATTTCAGTAAAAAGTACCATCTCTGGCGATGTTTGGTCTAATATTGGTCTGATATAAGGGCACCGCATTTGGCACTTTGGGTACCACTGGTTTATCCTATTCAAGTTGTTTTAGATTGATGCGGGAAACCGGAGTGTCCAGAGTAGGGCTGGGCGATATGGCCTAAAATCTATATCATGATATGAAAAAATAAATATCACGATAACGATATATTTGACGATATCATTGACAATGGACGAATTACTTCAAAATCCCAGCCTTACGCCTATTGGGAAGATTCATTCAGTGATATTTTATTCTTTTTTTTTTTTTACGGCATAATTGTCTTCCAAATATGATCTACTCAAGCAGTTTACATCCTTCATTTCATTTTACTTTTTCAGCACGTGTCCCCGTGTTCTACAGTCACCGTTTATGCTGCTCTGATGGAGCGTAACATAAATTATATTGTGTCCACAACGATATAAAAAATTACAACGATATCAAAACATTATATCACGATAACGATATGCGATACGATATGGCCCAACCCTAGTCCAGAGGGAAAAAAAAACCTCCCAGTCACAGAGCGAACATGCAAATCCCACAAAAGAAAATAAACTGGGGATTGAACCAGCAACGACCTTTGCATCAATTGTCCAACTTCCACAAAGCAATGACCACTGAATTGCTATCAAATATGTGTACCGAACCAGCCTGAATATTGAATACCCGCACTGACAGGCGGATGTGTGCCCGGTGGAATTTCTGATTACGTTGCTGCTTGTCAGTTGGGCAATTCCATTGAGCCACTTTTGACAAATCAGCCTGCTGTAGCCCCGGATTCACGCTGGCTCCATTCGTTATAATGACACAGAGTTGGTAGTAGCAGGGAGTGTGTAGGAAGACTAGTCTGTGCTCTGCATTGGGAGTGAGGAGTACAGATTGTATAGCGGTATAGTGAGCCCTCGGGGTGATGTGTGTCAGAAAGTCTGCTAAAACGCCCCCAGCAATTCCATGTCACGGCGGATTTTAAACAGAGAGACTCAAGGTTACAATGGTTCCTGTGGTAACAAGTGGTCAGGAACTCGCACTGCGGATTGACGTGGCTTTGATGCATCTTTGTAAACTTCCTGGTCATTTTGTTGGGCGCATCCATCCAGCGTCTGGCTATCCTCAAAGGCCTTGCTGTTGTCTGGCTATTCTCAATTCGAGTTGTCCATTGACACAGTAAGGCAGCACTGAGGCGAAACTTGAATTTAAGTAAACACGCAAAGCCTCCCAAACCACCATCAAACCTGAGAGAATGATAATGGATAACAGTTGCGCTTTACAAGCTCAACAATCTTCTTAAAGCGCTACTCTGTGGTCATTATACATTCTCTCCATACTCAGTGGTGTAAAGCTATTGTATCCACAGTTGCCCTGGGGTAAACTGCCCATCTACACCATCGACTACCTCTAACCACTCACTCACACATAGGGCGGACACTGTTAAACGATACCACTATGGTATTGGGTTGGGTACTACTGGCATCAAAACAAAAAGGCCAAAATCCTGTTTGCATCATCTTCTCATCTCATCCTTTACTCTCATGTAGGCTACTTCGTTCCGCATTCAGGCTACATCCTTTTTAAGCTCTCACATTATTTATCAGAACCCCCTTATGCCCGGTTAGAACCATGAGGCCGTCCTTCTGTGGACCCCCCACTTGCAGGAGGAGCCATAGGGGGCTGGTGCCATGAGATTTGGGCAGCTCCAACAGCTGCCCCCATGACCCGGCAACGGGCAAGTGGAAGAAGATGGATGGATGGATGGACTTTAAGTTTAACACTCCCAGTGCCCCGAGAGAATATACTGACGGTCCCACTCAAGCGATGGTATTGAGAAACGTGATCAAAACACCAGCACATATAGCATTGTTCCGTTTTATGGTTCTAGATGATAAATATTTTCGGTATCATAAACCAAGAATCATTACCTGGTACCCAGCCCTATCCTCACACATCAAATTCACACATAGGCATGGCTGGGACACGATGATAATCTGGACCAGTCGGTACTCAAAACCTTCCAATTGTAAGACAACCCCCTGTACCATCTGAACCACACTAACATGCTGTATTTATGACGTATAATACTGCTGTTTAAGTTTTATTGCGTTTATTTGCCATTTAAGTGCAGTTTTGCACATTATTTTTAAAGTTTGTGCCTTATGTTGTCTTCTGTCCATATTAGCCTACTGTTTGTTTCATCTTGTTGCTGCTAATTAGCCACCTCGTCCTTTTCCATTCCTCCCTGTTGCCGGCAGAGAGTAAAAAGGCACCAAATCAAAGCAAAGTGTGCGAAGTGATGGCCCCAAAAAAACTGACCTTCTCCAGCCCGTCCTCCTTCAGGCTGATCACGTCCAGGTCGAAATCGGTGCGGAGTCCATTAGTTCTGTTGAAAGTGATCCTCCCGGTGAGGCCATCCCAGTGAGCCTGCACAAAAGACACACAAAAGTGAAACAATGAGAGAGAAAACAAAAATCAAAAAATCTAGCGAGTGCATCGGACACAGTTCACACATGTTCCGTATCCTGTCTGATCCCGAAGTCACACTCCTCCTCACACTTCGCTGCTGGTAGTGCGGTTGTGGGGAGGCAATTACCTGATCTGTACACACATTTAGGGCCGCGATGGGCACAATGTGGCATGAAAGTGGATCCTGACTCGGAGACAGGGCTCGGTTTGCGGAGTTCAGTGAGACGAGTGGGAGGAACCGGCGTCGGCATTCAAACAGTGTGTGTGTGTGTGTGTGTGTGTGTGTGTGTGTGTGCGTGTGTGTGTGTGTGTGTGTGTGTGTGTGACGAATCCATGTCTAACCCGCTCATTTTGGAAACAAGAACTGAGCGGTGGGAGGTGTCTGCACAGTTTGCATGATTCGGGTGCTAAATATTTTATTGCCCGCGGAAAGATGTACACAACTATATTTAGCTGCAGTTGGGAACACCGCTAACTGCTAAAAGTCATATGTTTTGAACGGCTGAATTTTTCCACTGAAACTGACATTTTTCATTTTAGTGTGCATGTTGGTTACAGGATATTCAGTGAAAATGCAAGACGCACTGTACAGTCTCTTCCTTCTCAATATAAAGCTTGGGTTCTCATCTTATCTGCATGGGTTTAGCTGGACATAATGGACAGGACGTCTGAAACAAAACAAACATAGTGGCTTCACGCACTGGGCAGAAAACCAGCGCTGATTTTCCACCAAAACAACAGACAACGGACTCAACGCTGTTAGTCAGAGAGGGCAGAAGTTCTGAAATAAGCTCTGAAGGATTTAGGGCCTGATCTTCCACCTGGCACAACAACAGCAGGTGCGTCAGTGCTTGCGTGGCCACGGGGGCGGGGCTTAGAAAGAAGTGGTTGACTAAACGACAAACTTTATTCTTATGAGATGAACAGGGGCCTTGTCCCGAGAGAAAGAGAACATACCGCTGGCTCTGGTATTGCAGATCATCACGTGATCAGAACACCAGCACGTGCGCCCCTGACACCTCACCCACTGAGATAAAGATCGATATCTTTCCAGCTCATGTTCAGCCCCTGTTCAACCCACTTACATGTGTTTAGTCTAGAGCTGAAGACTACAAACAAAGCCACTTTTCCACTGGCAGACGCTACACAGGCCTGTGCCTGGTCAATCCGGTTGGGCGAGCTTTTCGACTGCCGAGGCCAGGGCCAAACCGGCCTGACCAGGTATGAGTTTTGGCACCGACCTCTGACTGTGGCCCAAGCGCACACGACTAATGTAACGTGAACAGACCGCTGGCCTCTGACTGGCAAACGAGAGAGAGGACAGCCCTCACTATTTAACAGGCAGGTCATACGGATTTAATATTTCACAACATCATACCGCTGTTCTAAAAGGGGATTTTGCCGATATTAGCATTTAGCCGCCGTTAGCATATGATTTGCATGTTGCTTACCTTCATAGTACACATTTTAGCTGTTTCTTTCCTGTAGTATTTGCCTTGGCACCTCAGAATGATTCCATAACCCCCACCAGAAGGCTGCATGTGTCCACATTTGTTCTCATCGCCGCTTACAAAACTTTTAATGACGTTCTGTACAGCCTGCACATCTGTGGGGGCGCCACCCATAACAACTGCGGTTTTGTGGTGAAGTGGAAACACAAGCGTAGAGTGACAATGCCAGTGGAGCCGTGTTCAGTGGAAAGACGCCTTACACTGCTGTGAGAGGACCACCCAAAAATTGACCAGTGGAAATAATTGACTGGTTGGCTCGCCAGGCAGGTTGAACATCTTTGAACAATTACTGTCAGTTATGTGCAAAAAAAAAAAAAAGAAAAAACTGAAAATATTATGTATTTCGCTGCAAATCTTAATCTCACCATTCATCTGCAGATCTGAATGGAGAAGATCATAGAAAGCACCAAAAATAGAACTATGATCCCGCTATTCTTCTGATGTGGGCCTGTGCAACATCTTTACCAGGCTGCATGCAAGTCTTATAGGCATTATGCTTTGAATAGTGTAAGAAATGTAGCCTTAGCTTTATGCAAAATAGGAAAAAAATAAATAAACAATACTTTTTTCTAAGATCAAATTGATTGCTCATCGATTGATTATGTTTTGCGTGACACAATCTAAATGTGACCTCTATCAGTCTATCAACCTTCTACGAAAAAGCTCTTGTCTCCGGTTGCGTGCCTCTTTCTAAATCTCAAAATGGCCGCCTCATCTTCACAGTAGAACAATTCTTTCCAGCCCAATGGCCACAGAGATAAATCAGCGCGTGTTCATTCGTATTCCGCGGCGTCTCTCGGCTCTCGGGCTTATTTACATTCTGCCTCTGTCTGCGCTCCACGTGTGAGACTGCGAGCGCCTGTGTGATCGTGTGTGTGATTGCGAGACGGGGCCAGGTAGGGCACATCTAAAAGGGGGATTATCCGCAGAGGGGGCGCAACTGCGGCTGGGGCAGAGGTGGCGGCCATCTTTTGACAGGAGAATAAAGTCAATTTTCATGATAAAAAAAATAAATAAACAATTAATAAAAGCTGGGACTAAAATAAATTGCTGTAAAAGTTTGAAATCCTTAAATAATAACAGGAATGTCCGACTTTTGTCCAAGTTTCATTTTCCTCATTGTGATTGGAGACAGCAGTAGATCGCTTTCAAATCCAGGAGAACGATGAAAACAGTTTTCCAAAGATTTCGCTTCATGAACAGAAATCTCAGAAACAAAACAAAAGTGGATTCGCGGCCATCGTGAATAGAGTTTCTACAGGTGGAAGCAAGTCAAATGTAATGCTTCATGATACCATTTTAATGCCCAGGTGTGAGAAAATGTATCATTAAAAAGATGAGACACACAAAAACATATGTAAAGCAGAAAATGTATAGAAAGCTTCAGCAAAATATGCTGGATGGTCGCAATGGGACGTATGGGGCGCCATGCTGGATTAAACGCGCGAGTTGATGGGTTAAGATCGGCATCACGAGACATCCATCCTCAATGGCGACTTTCGTTCACATGGTTTCATTTGTCTTGGGGGTTGGGACTGAGTGTATTGATTGTTTTCGCCTCTGCTGCTCCTCCTTCGCTCTTGTGTGCAGGTGGCGGCTCGGCTGCCCATGGTTTTCCCCGGACGAGGCTCCTCCCAGGGCTGCGCCAATTTATGATCGTGTGGCCAACCATGTTTCAGCCTGGTCTCCATGCAGCCCCACAGACATTTTGCATGTTTTGACTAATTAAACTGGTGTTTAACCGCTGTGGTTTTGTTCCTGTCATTTCATTGAGCCGGTCGTGACAGTAAATAAGTAAATACATTTGATGATAACATTACTTTCAAATACATGTAGAAAAATGTAGGAAACCCTGTTAAATATTCTGGGCCACAATCCCCTCCATTTTGATTCGACTCTTGTCTGACCTTATGTGGTGGAGGAAATCAAGCCTCTATAGAGCTGCACCGTTGAGACTTTTCTGTATCGATTTCCAGTGAAGAACTAGCATGGTTCAGAGATGTTTTACTTAAGACCGAGACGCTTATGCTTCAAACATCAAACAGAGTTTCTGAGTGGCAGTCACATGTGACTCGACTTGAGGTAAAGACAAGAGGACACGGACTTGAATGATTAAGCTCTCAAGTCCTCAGCACTACCGATCTCTGAATATACGCTTTCATAAGTTTTTACTAGGGCCGGGACTTTAACGCGTTAATTTAGATTAATTAATTACACAAAAATAACGCGTTAATTTTTTTTGACGCATTTTAATCGCACATGTTTTTACAACGCGGAACGTTTCTCACTGGATGAGTTTAGGCGGACCGATTATACTGGAGCACCAACTTGTAGCACAGTCAACATATAACTTATGTTTAACATTATTTTTATTGTAAACGCAATCCGGTGTGTACTTCGTGTTGTTATTTACGTGCCCAGCTGAGGCAGGCGCGCTCATTGTATTTCTTCACGCATGTGTGCACGCGCCCTCGCGCCCAGTCACACGCAACACGGACTATTCCTCACACGGACTAAAGCCCGGGTTTGAAGCGGGGACACGACTCTGAAAGACTTGGAGTTTCTGGATACTGCTCAACAGGACCGGTGAGAGTTTTCCATTACGTTTGTTTTCGGGTTGCGTAGTGTGCGTGCACGGGCGCGCGCTTCAGCTGCGACCTCGCGCTAATAGTTTACGTGCCTTTAAACCAGCTGTTGCTAAATCAACAAGGTTTGTTATGACCTCTGAAGCAACAATAAACAATATTTTGTTGCTTAAGCTTATGTATTCAGTCATTATTCAATGGTATACTAAAAATCCATATGAAAAAACTTACTTCTCACTGTTCTCAGGTCAAATATTTATATGCGATTAATTTCGATTAATTAATTACAAAGCCTGTAATTAATTAGATTAATTTTTTTAATCGAGTCCCGGCCCTAGTTTTTACATGATGGTTTAAGTTCAAAGATAGAAAACTCTCCTTGAATGAACTGGACTTGGACTCAGGTGATAGTGTCATGGACTCGCACATCAGAACTTTTACTTGGACTTCATCTCGCAAACTGAAGACTTGAACAATGAGGACTCGAGGGTGACTTGGACTCACCTCTTTGATGAGGGCCATGAAGCGGTTGCCGAACCTCCAGGGCTTGTGTCTGTTGCACTGGAGCGAGCTGACGGTGATCTGCGGGGACTGCTGCACCGCCACGGAGACCACGTGCACCGCGTCGTACATCAGCGCCGCGTCCGTCTGAAGAGAGAAAAAACACACATGTTAGAGACAATGGGAAGACGGTGACTGGGGTCTGGAAAAAATCATACAAAAAGTAATAATAAAACAATGCTATGAAAAGAAAAAAACAAAACAAATGACAGGTCGTGCTAAAAACTGCACAACAATGGCAAAGATTTGTTCAGGAATTGATAGCTCCTTGCTCGTTGGCCTCCTGTTCCTTTGGAGGAACGTTTTTTGACGTATGAGAGCTACATCATGAGATCAACCATAAAAGTTAGAAACAGGAGCTTCAGCTGCGTTTGGACAATTCCACCATCCTGATCTGAACAACGCGGGAAGTTATGCCGCGTTGAAGTTATGAAGTTAAGTTTAGATTCAAAATGAGCCTCTTGTTCAAATCAACAGGAGGAACTTTTAGAACAGGAAGAACTTTTTTAGAACAGGAAGAACTTTTTTTAAAACAGGAGGAGCTTTATTGGGACAGTATGAGCTTTTTTTTTTTTTTTTTAGAACAGGAGGAGCTTTTTTGGAACAGGAGGAATGTTTTTAGAACAGGAGGAACTTTTTGGAACAGGAGGAACCTTTTTAGAACAGGAGGAACTTTTTTAGAACAGGAGGAACTTTTTAGAACAGGAGGAACTTTTTTGGAGCAGTAGGAACTTTTTTTTTAGAACAGGTGGAGCGTTTTTAGAACAGGAGGAACTTTTTTGGAAAAGACGAAGCTTTTTTGGAACACGAGGAACTTTTTTAGAACAGAATGAGCTTTTTTTAGGAACAGAAGCAGTTTTTTGGAACAGAAGTAGTGTTTTTAGAACAGGAGGAGCTTTTTGGAGCTAAGAACAGCCACTGAGAAACGTTCAACGATTACTCGAGGGTTCGCGAGTGGATCAAAACACAGCTCCAGGTTTGTTTTTGATGCGAGAACGTTGTAACATGGTTAAAAAGCTCTAAAATGTCAAGTTTGCTTAAGACCCCCCTCCTTTAAAGTTAATTTCTATGTATAATTTCAAGTTCTTTGTCTGTCCCTTTCTCTCGTGTGCCTTTCATTTGAACATTTTCTTACACTCTTCCTAGTACTTGTTTTCCTCCACTGGCTTATGTCAAATGCAGAGGACCAATTTCCCCACAGAGACAACACAGTTTGCAAATCCAAACCGTGTATGTGAGTTATGTGCAAGTGCTGCAGAGATATACTGTGGTTGCCCATAGCCACGCATACGTCCGAGCACACAACACACGGAGGGAAAATGCCAGAGAAAACAGAAGACGAGGAAGAGGAGGGAGGCGGGAAAAGACATTAAGATGGAGGACAAAACGTGCAGCGAATCACCACGGCGTGGCTTTGAAAACACAAGAATCTCCGTCATTATGAGGGATCAGACGGGTTCTCCCACAGTCCTCGTGGATATCTGATGGCTTCTGAAGAGAGCGCGGCTTTAGCATCACTTTAAAAAGGGATAAAACACAGGGATATCAATCTGCGGCGATAAACGGGGCCAATATATGATAACGAATACTAATTTGAGCTGAAGGGCGTTTCAACAGACTGAAATGGTTGCGTGTGTAATAAAAAATAATATGCTTTAGTCGTTTTCTGGCACGGGAATCCACACAAACCTCTTTATGCAGGAATGGACTAATGTGATGCCTTTTTGAGATTCTCTTGAGGTATTACAAAAACTATCCATCACATAAAAATAGAGCTCGACACGCACTTATAACTCTGTGTTGTACTTTTAAAGGAGCCTATAAGTCTATTGCTGGGCCTACAATAGACTCAAGGTTGAAGATAAAGGAGCTTCAAACTTGAATGTTATTTACCTGTTTTATTCCTATAGGTTTCTTGAATATTCCTATTACTTCACAGCAGCGATTCCCAAAGTCCAGAGCATCGTGGCCCGTCCTTAGCATTCCAAAGATCCTACCGGGGCCCCACAATACTTATGTTTCACTGTATTTAAAAAAAAAAAAGTTTTTTACGAACTGAAAAATACATATTAAAGAACAAGTCACGGCTAAACGGATTTAAAGTGAAATTTAACAAATACATCCTCCTTTTTCTCCCCAGTGTAATTGGTTTGCAAACAAGCTTTTGGGGCCCCCCAGTAATGGAACCTTGCCCCTCTTCTCAGTCAGTGTTATATATCCTAAAATAGACATAACATTACACACAACCATACATTTTATTGTGAAAATCCCCATTTAGTTGTATTTTAGTGCTTTTATTTTGAAAATTCCTGTTTAGTTGTATTATATTGCTTTTATTGTGAAAACCCCCATTTAGTTGTATTAGTGCTTTTATTGTTAAAATCCCCAATTAGTTGTATTTCAGTGCTTTTATTGTGAAAATCCCCGTTACTTATTTCTCAGTTTCCCAGGACTCCTTGGCAACAGAGGTTCTTAAAACTACCTAAATCAAACCGTGAAAGTTGAAGGTGGTTAAATACAATCTCTCAGGTCTCAGCGGTTGCCCCAACTCATTTCTAGCTTCCACAGACCCTTCGGCACATCGCGTGAACTCAAATCACATTTTGTCTCCAACATCATAATACATTTCCGCTCAAACACAACCAAACGTCTCCGCACACGTGACCCTATGGCCTCCTCTTCCTGCTTCATATTTACACGGGCAAAATCAGAGCACCCCTCCTGGAACTGCCACCTTAACGTGGTGGAGGGGTTTGAGCCTGAATGACCCTGGGGGCTCTGTTGTCGGGGGCTTCGTGCCCCTGGTAGGGTCTCCCATGGCAAACAGGTCCTAGGTGACGGGTCAGACAAAGAGCGGTTCAGAAGCCCCTTATGAGAGACCAACAGGCCCGGTTAGAACCATGAGGCCGTCCTTCTGTGGACCCACCACCTGCAGGAGGAGCCATAGGGGCTGGTGCCACGTGACCCGGCAACGGACAAGTGGAAGAAAATGGATGGATGGAAATCAGAGCAGCGTAATCCTGACCCTCTCTCCATTTTTCTTATACAAACACACCATCGCTAACCTCTGCAGCCCCCCTTTAACCACAGCTCAGCATGGGCCGCTATACGCACAGCCAATAATGATGTCAAATGAGATTCTGCTTTGAACAAAACGACCGGAGATGGACTTCTGAAGATAGTCATGGCAATAAACAAACATATATTAGTGGGATATGAGGGCTGGTTCGAGAAGAGAACTGGCTTTGTTGTTATGGGAGGAACACAAGAAGCCGATGTTTCATCTCCTCTGTTCTGATCTGAAAGATGGCTGACACAAGTAGCATTTTGACTTCTATCAGAATAAATCTTGCAGTACTTTTATTTTGTCATTCACTGATCGGAGCTCGAACTATGGGCAGGTTTTTCTTCTTAACCGAACCTTGGTGAGGCGCGTTTAATGACTGTTTTGAACGTATTGAACACAGTCTGTGAACATTTAGGTAAATATGAGTCCACTTAATCGACAAAGCGTTTCTCGACTTACCGATGTGTCAAGAATGATCCAGTCCTCTTTGTCAGAGGGCCAAAGGATGTTGGGAAGTTTTTTGTTTTTTTTCCTGAGAAGAGTTAAAGTTTCCCTCGAGAAAAATGTCTGTTTCTGTAAAAAGCAATATAATTTTGATTATTTCGGTCGCCTAGATCAGGAGTTCCCAAACTTTTCAGACTGGGACCCCAGAAGGGTTTAGTTTAAAGAATATAAAAATAAATTCATGTGGCGACTTTTACCCTTGGCCAGGGGGAGTATCTCATAACGGCGTCTAACTACACCACTGTGGCACTTCTTAATTCACTATGAAATTCCATTATATTACAGTGAAGGAAATTGAATGTATACTTTTTGGGCTCCTAGAGGACTAGCATAGAGTCACTCTCCATAAGCTCCATTGACTTTAGACTGGAATATAATCCTATAAGTGCCTGAAGAGCTTAGACCCTCTTGTGCCGTGTTTATGTTTAAAATGAAATGTGGACATGGAGGAGTGGAGCTATCAGGGAAGTGCCAGTCATCCGCGCTCAGAGCAGGAAGCCTATAATTCTGCCTTCCCCAAACAAGAACTGGGGAAAAAAAAAAAAAATCTAATTAGTGTTTGTCTCGCTTGATTGAAAAGCAATCAAAACAGCCCTCCACCGTGGTTGTATGGAAATGGTGCCCTGGGGTCCTCGGTAACACATTTGTCCTGGAGAGAAGAAGGACAAAATTCTTTGCGAAATGTTATTTTATGCCATATGAGCTTTGACGAAGGACTCGGAAAGAGCCAGACAATAATCAAGCATATAATTTTGACTACTTAGCTATAATAGGTGGTTACCGTCAAGTCTTTATTTCGAATGTAAAAATAGAAACAGGAACATAATAGGAATATAATAGAAAGTAATGTTGCAAAATGCTATGTTACTCTTTTAATTTGTTTCGTTTATTTCACAAGTGTATAAAAAGAAAGGAATTCAAAGCAGGCATTTTCAACTCTATAACAATTGTAATGCAATCAACCAAAACCAAAGAACTTCCCAACATACAAATAGATCCTGTTAATAGATCCTTCTCTGCGAATGAGGAACATCCCACATCTGCTCGAAACCAGGACTAAATCAGCCCAAACCCAGGACTAAATCAAGACTAAATCAGCCCAAACCCAGGACTAAACAGGCCTAACCCTGGATTAGTCAGGCTGAACCCAGGTTTAAATCTGGCCTATAACCCAGGATTTAACCTGTTATCTGCCACCATAGGGTTAGGTTTAGGGTTAGCAATTATGCTTATCCAAATCTCAAAGCGTAATGACTGGAGAACTTACAGCCTATGTGCCAGTGTAATACCTAATTTGAAAGCCAATACCTTCTAGTTTCTAAAACTATGTGTAAGATCTGTGTGAGTGAAACTTACATCACATTTGCCATTCCTAACTCTAATCATAACTCTAGTCCCTGACCCTAACCCTAGCCCCCTGATCAGATGGATGGCAAGTAGGTTAACCGGGACTAAATCTGACCTAACCTAGGACAAAACCAAGACTAAATCTAGCCTAACACAGGACTTATCCAAGACTAAATCAGGCCAAATCCAAGACTAAATCTGGCCTATAACCCAGGACTAACCGAGGAATAAACCAGGTCGAAAGCACCACCTGATAGATATAGTCTAGTACATGATCAGACCCAGTCGTCTAAACTCTAGACATCACAATTTGCCAAACTCACTCAAATCCTTACACATTTTTTTTCCGCTTCAAACACTTAAAAAATATCCCCCTGTTCCTAATGCAAGTGAAGCATGAATTCATCCGAGAAGATTTCGTACCCTCCGTCACTTATCTGTCAACGTTTAGCGGCCTGCTGCCTTCACCTCTGAACCAACCACCAACTCAAATCATTCACATTACTGCTCTCTCTCTCCACTCCATCACCCAACCGTTTCAGCAACAATTCTCTTCAGCGCAACCCTCAGCCTCTTAAGCCTCCCTATATTCTAAAAGTTAATGATCAGATAATGTGTTCATCCCTTCACTATCAGTGGTCATAATGTTACGGCCAATGTCTTGTTCGGGATGTTCTGCGACGTTTCTATGTCAATTGCAATCAATACACGTTGCCTTCTGGACGGGGACTTTGCATAGTCTTATTAACGTATAGTTATTGATGTACAGTCTCATTAATGTGCGTTGGGGACGGTGAGAGTGATTTTACGGCGTGCGCGGGTGTCACCTGGACGCGCCGCGCTCTCAGTAAGATTGATACGCGGCGGTGAAATGGCTCCCATCGCCCGGGGAGTAAATCCATTTTGAGTGACTGTTTCATGGAGATGTGGCAGGTCGCCTCGGTGATGATGCTAAACATGTCGCCGGATTACCTTTGTGCCGGCGCATTCAACATAATATTCATGAAAAAAGGGGGAAGCGAGCGGCCCGAGTGACGACGGGTGAGTGAGCGATGGCTGAGAGCTCTCTCGTAGGGGATAGTGTTCGCTGGCCGGCCTGTCTGTCACATCCACAGCGCTTTTGTTATATGAAAATATCCATGTTAGCTAGATAATGACAAATACAGCGTGGTTAAATATCATACAGTCGCTTGAAATGTGTTTATAAAGGCGACCATATTTCCATAAGAGCGGTACCAATTTCAAGGGGGGACATTGCGCAAAATGGACTCTTTACGTAACCAGGAATCCCGCTCTCCGTGCTCCCGCTCCGTAGCACAGCTTTCCCCTTCTCTGCAGAACAGTAACAGGCAAACATATCATCCAATCCTTTGCTGCAACACGCTGTGGCCCCTTCTGAACTGACTAGACAGAGAGGGATTGAGCGGGTGTTGAGATCGGACTGGCCGTTGGCAAGACATCGTCGCGTGAGGCCACACTCGCAGTCTTTACCGATACGCGGAAAGGTTTCAAAAAGATTTCTCGGTGGTTCTGTGAAATCCAAAGTCGTTGAAGATCCAAATCCACCTGCTGCACAGACTGATTCCACCACAACTGTGCTCTGTTTGTGTCGGTGCCGACTGTTTGATGGCAGCTGTCGATAAGAGCGCCGTGTTTCAGATTTTGATGCTGCCAAATTCTCTAAAGTCTAGGTCTCTCCCTCGTCTGTCTGTCTCTTTCTTCTTTCTTCTTTCTTCTTCTTCTTCTTCTTCTTCTTCTTCTTCTTCTCCTCGCTCTCTCTCTGCACAGGAACAGGCCCTAGGGAGCTCATAATGGCAATGTCAGGCCCTGTCAGTCAATCACAGTCTGCAGTGGTCGCACCGAAAAACGTTCTCCTCACCACCTGGGGTCACACGATATTACACACTCGGGGGTATTTCTGATTCACCTTCAAGTGTGCTATATTCGACCAAAACAATAAATAACGGTTTACAAATAATTTACATCGGTTTTGTTTCGGGTTCAGGCCTACTATTCGAGTTAATTGGTCGGGCTCGGGTCGGTTCAGACTGTTTTTGGGCCCGATCTAAGCTCTACCACTACCTCACTCACACTCAAACAGAGCCAGTGCTTTTGTAGCATTAAATGATGGATTATAAATAGTTTCATGTGTTGGATGTTCACTGTTTTCAAATCTTTTGGCCAGACTTTAACGCCCGGTATGATTTTGAATATGACGAGCTGGATGTTTTTTTTGTTTTTTTTTACGGCTGCTGATACGGATGTCCCAGGTGTGCTGTAAATGACTGAGCCACAGCGGCACTTTTCTCCATAAACATCTCATTAAAATCAATTATGTCACCCGTGAATCAAATCTAAACGCAACAACCCCCCCCCCCCCCCGTGATTCTCCTTCACTGCTCCCCCACATCATTGTTTCCTTCTGCCGCGTCGAAATCACGCGGATTCATTAAAAAAGGAACCTGGGGTTTTTGTTTTTGGTGCATGCATGTTGGAATAATCGTCCTCTCAATTCAACCTGCCCTGTGCCACCTGCTGATGTCACAATGTGGAAGTGCCTCTACGCTGGTTCAAAGACGGTCTTAATACCATCACGATAATCTTTTTAAGTTTGTTTCTACTTTCGTTTAAGCTCCTTTGTGCAGCTTTGTGCAATATACAGTAAAAAAGTGTAGATGAAAGGTGCAAAGAGTGGCGCAAAAAGGGCATACGCAATATATGCCTTGCATAGGGGCGCCGAAAGGACTGGGGGGCGCCGAAAGGATGGGCCGAGAGAGATTTAAAAAAATATATATAGTCGGACTCGGCGCGCAAGGGACAGCGGCGCCCCATAGGCCATTTCCTCATAGCATTTGACATTGGCGCCCCATAGCGTCAACGTGCTTATTTTGCGTAACAAAAGTCACTGCTGGAGTGGGGCGGAGAGAGGCGTGTAGTCTGTGTGTCTGCATACCCCCTGAAAGTGGGTAGTTGCGACCCTGGTTTTGCATCTTGTTGGTCCACGGAACAGAGGAAAGCTACGTACCTGATGGGGGTCTGGGTGAGAGACACCGCAAAAGGGGGTAGCTACGTACTAATGCCACGCAAACACCTCGAGACCCTCACTGTGCCCATGTAGGTAACACTTTATAATAGCTACACTTTCTTTAGCCTTAATAAATGATGAATTAACACTTAACAATTCATTACTTAACTACTGCAGTTAATGCCTAAGTCATAATGAACAGTTCTTCACATACTTCACTTATCCATTGTTGCGTAGTTATTAAGTGTTAGTCACACTTAACTAATGGATTGTTCATGATGAATTAAGAGTTAATTCCTCATTTATTAAGGCTAATTAAGGTGTAGTTATTATGAAGTGTTTCCGACGTGGCTTTTACAAATGACACACAGTTATGCAAAAGAAATCTTTAAGGTCAAGGTCAAGGTTTATTTGTATAGCACATTTAAAAACAGAATACTGCCTTAAAGTGCTTTCCATATTCAGAGCAAACATATAAACAACATACAACATACTAGGTACCGCAAGTTTAGATCATCTTGGGACCCCAGCCCCGGGCCCCACGACTGCCCAATGGGTCTCAACCCACACTTTGAGAACCCATGCACTGATAAACCAAAACGTCAAATATGTGCCGTGAGAGTGTCCAAGATTAACATCAATGGCTCAAAATACAACTTGTTTTTGGTGACGGAACAGCATTATAACAAAAGTCACAGTCATAAAATGATATATCCCCTTGCTCGGTTCCAAAGTGTATATAAAAGAAAGAATAAAGCAATTTAAAGACTGCTCAAATCTTGGCTCCAATTGATTCCTCCAGTTTTATCGAATTGTCCGAATGCCCAGGCCAGATTTTGGCAGTAAAAAGTCCCAGTCCGCTCCTTCAGACTGGTCCAAGCCTCAGTCTCGCAGTATCCCACGACCAGCTCGAACACACATCTCCATGGAAACAGAGGAGGAAGAAATCACCATTCTGCAAACTGAAGATGAGGTTACGGCTTTTGGAGGGCCGTGCCTCGACAGATCTTTGGGAATGAAAACGGAGACTGCAGCAGCGGGAATATTAAAGCAGTGTTTATTATACT
Source organism: Proterorhinus semilunaris (assembly GCA_021464625.1). Taxonomy (NCBI): domain Eukaryota; kingdom Metazoa; phylum Chordata; class Actinopteri; order Gobiiformes; family Gobiidae; genus Proterorhinus; species Proterorhinus semilunaris. The sequence continues at coordinate 8,061,329 of CM038350.1, forward strand.
TTAGTCAAGTTTGGTATTTTGTAGCACAACTTCAAACCACATCTGTCTCCACTAAAGATACAGATGCACATAATGAGGCCACACTTCATCCCATTGTGCTTTGTTGACCAGTGCAAAAATGAAACATGAGCGTTTGGGCAAAATGAGTAGCAGCACAGTCATGTGTGTATTATTAACTCACGTGGCATTGTCTCATTTACTAATCAGATATGAGTTTATTTGTAGAGCACAATTCATACACAAGGCAATTCAAAGTGCTTTCACAGTTGCATAAAGTTACAAGAAAACAGATCAAATCAATCATTAAAACATCAACATAAAAATTAATCAATCACAGTAAAAGGCAAGAGTGCAGATAAAATACTTTCAGTTTTCATCTGCTCGGGTAAAAAGAGCTGTTTTCAGCCTGGATTTGAACATTGTCAGAGTTGAGGCCTGTCTCACATCCTCATGAAGACTGTTCCAGATTTTAGCTGCATGAAACTGAAACGCAGCCTCACCGTGTTTAGTCCTGACTCTGGGAACCACCAGGAGACCCCTCCCTGAAGTTCTCAGAGCCCGAGATGGTTCATACGGCTCCAACATGTCAGAGATGGACTTTGGTGCTAAACCATGAAAATACTTGTACACAAGCAGAGCTGTTTTAAATTCTATTCTCTGAGTGACAGGAAGCCAGTGCAGAGACCGGAGCGCTGGACTAATATGGTCGTATTTCCTGGTTCTTGTCAGGACTCGAGCAGCAGCGTTCTGGATGTTCTGCAGCTCTAACAGCTCGTTTAGAAAGGCCAGTGAGCAGCCGTTACAGTCGTCTAACCTGCTGGAGACAAACGCATGGATGAGTCTCTCCAAGTCTGGTTTTGACACTATTCCTCTGATCAATGTTTTTCAGATGGTAAAAAGCTGATGATGTTATTGCTTTGATGCTTTGACATAACTCAAAACTATGAGGACGGAGTTACAGTAAAAACGGCTTTTTGACGTGGGAATGGCAATACAACAGGGTTACACGCTCAAAACGTTAATCTTGCGCGGTCGGTTCCCTTAAAATTACGCTTCAAAATTGGTGTCAAAGGCTGCTCTACACTTTCTGCGAAAAAAATTAAAAATTATAATAATCTAATTAACACAAACAAAAGTAATATGGCAAACCAGCATTTCATTTATAACCAATTAAACGTTCTGAGATTGACAAGGGCCACGGGTTAATTGAGGGGAAATAAGAGCCTGAAGATGAATGGTGTGAGGAATGCAGTGGAACAAATAAGTGCCTTCACGCGGCACAAAGAATACGGACTAACTACTTACTCAATAAAAAAATTGGACATTCAATTTGCAGCAACGATTCGGGCAAGTGGGAGATCTACTGCGTGTAAAAGATCTGGGCAAATGTTCAGCCAGAACAAGACCCTATTTTCCCATGACGCCTCGACGCTTTCCGTGAGCCTCAAAGCTACAGTTCAGTCCGTTCTCACCAGCAGCACGACTGGAGCGCGGACACTTTACTGTCAACGGCAGCAGTGAAAGTGCTGTTTCGCCGCTCCGCTCAAACCAAGCAAACGCACTTGATCCACATTGAGCCACTCAACCGCTTTGAAACGCTGAACCACCGAGAGCGAAGCAGCGGTCGACACTTCCCTCCGCTTCGTGCAGACCCCATGCTATTTGCCCATCGCGACTTTAATGTTTCCAAATGTAACGGACACACTTTTAATGGAATTGTTAGTCTGAATAATTGACCGTCGACAACTTTCAAAGGCTTATATTTGCCCCCCCCCCCCCCCCCCCCCCTGCCAATAGTGGCTATGTTTTACAAAGGGCGCGATCATAGAGCAGCGCCGGGTAATGCTTTTACCGCTGTTATTGCATCTGACAGAGGAGGAAAGAAGCAGCAAACAGAGGTCTAACCCGCCGCGCTGTGGATTTCTCCCACGAGAGAGGACGATGATGGATTCATTTTGAAGGAGTTCCCAGAAAGCGGGGCACGAGGCCAGCAGCGTGCGGGCCGCCGCCGCCGCCGCCTCCTCCTGCGCGAGTGAGTGAGGACGGGCTGACAGAGGAGGGAGGCGGGGCTTTTGGATTGAAACATAAGAGACACAAGAGGAGGTGATGTCCTCACGAGAGTACCGTGTTTTTTCTCGGGATATAGCCTTTCGCTGGATAGAACGTTCACAATCGTTCTGACTCATGATATGGAGAACAGGAGGCCCTCGAGGGAGAGGTCAAATGCACAGGACAAATATCCCAAAGCGCCAATAAAGTTAAAGATCGGAAAAGTCATTAAATGAATTATGCCAAAATGAAGGCCTTAAAAGTCATTAAACTGGATTAAAACTGGCACTAAATCTAAAAGAAAATATAATCATTCCTTGGAGACGGAGACCCACTCAGTGACACTAGTGCTCACTATTTTTACACTCTGGTCCAAAACAAATTCAGCTGCAGTTTTGAAAAAAAGTTGCCCGTTGTGACCAATTTAGTGCAATACGGCAACATTTTTTGTTTGCATTTGCGGCATTGAAAATATAGTATATAGGCATTAAAATGGCATTAAAAAGCATTAAAGTCGGCTTGCTGACATGTGTAGAAACATCTGTGGGTTTTCTCCAGATACTTCCAGATACTTCCCGTACGACACGTAGCCTACAATAGGGGTCCCCCCTGTGGCAAAAATGAATGGGAGCGTGTTTGTGACTTCGAATGCGAGTCAACGATCGGAAATCAGTCCACGGCTGCAATCTAGTTATAAACAGAAGTATGGCAAAGATGAAAACAAAGCGAAGACAAATACCATATACGCCAAAACTAACAATTGAACTTTTTATTCACACTTATACTGGACAACACTGGTTCAAGCCTGTGCCCACCATTAACCTTTTCTTCTGATACATTTCCTTGAATATAGTGATTTTCCTTTCGGTTTCAATGACTTAAAGGCTCTATCCCGTGTTCTGAGCACCGCAGCCCCCTCGTCTGCTGTGCATGGGGGGGGGGATTACACATTGAGCGTGTCATGTTCCCGTGTAAATGTCGGGGAGCCTCTCTCCTGACGGGTCAGAGCTGCCACCGGCTCCTCCTGCCCCTCTCAGCACTCTCCGCTCGAGCCGAACCGTGTCATAAATTATTTTACCCCGCGACGTGTTTGGAGTTTGGGAGGCACGAGCTGCTCTCGCCACGGCTGATTTAAGCGCACGTCAGCCGAGAATTGCTTCTTTTAGAGCAAGGAATTGGAAATGACATTGTTCCTATCTGAGAGCGTAAATTTGTAGCACCGTAATAAACTGCGCCGGTGCCCTGGGATTCCTTTCACCCAGAACCAGCAAAAACTCCTTCTGTAACTGCCGCTTGGACTGCCTTGGAGCACGTTTGATACAACTGGACACGAACTGGAACCGCCCTCACCAGCTGCAATAAACCGCCTTCATATAAAGCACAATCATTGTTGACTCAAGGTCTGTGGTATGTATTTAAACGAGACAGTTCATGCGAGAGCTTTTAACCGTTATTTATTTTCGTCCATGCAGTTTAAACTAATCGTGTCCCCTTTGTTTGTTTATTTTATCTAGTGGTGAGGAGCTCTATTTCCAGGGTTTTGTTGCAACACGCCACCACATTTTCTTAAAGGCCCACCTGAGGCGTTTTGAGCCGTCCTACTGTATGATGTATGATGGGTGACATCGACTCTGCGTTGCGATTTCATCTGACGTGCGATGCAGGATGGACTCGCAGAACTCAAAGACCCGGAGGCAGCCAAACAAAACAATAACAAAAAGCACACATATACGTCCCGAACTGTAGTCCAGAGGGCTGTTTCATGAAGCTGGCTACTCTGTAAACTCGGCTTATTTGGCCAAGTCTGGCTTATTGTGTTGTCTTTTCGGTTTCATAAAATGGTAATGGTATATGGTCTCAACTTATATAGCGCTTTTCCACCTACATTAGGCACTCAAAGCGCTTTACAGCAAGGAACCTCTCACCCATTCACACACCAATGTACGCAGACACTGCTCACTGCAAACCAAGCTCACTCTGAGTCTGGCTCAGTTACTATGGAGATATAGTCAGAGAACTTGGCCTGAGCTAAGAGTAGACTGAGCACAAGCTATGTTTCTTCTTCGTGGAATCCAACACCAATGGGCAATGTAAATGACACAAGCAGGGTATTAGCGCCATCGTCTGGCCAAAATGTATGTTGGCCGCAAAAATGTGAAAAAGAAAACATGACATTACTTTATGCAATAAATTATAAATGTACACCAACATTGTCTTTGTCCCTCATCTGTGAAATACAACTTTGTGTGACACATTAATGACATTACGTGTCATCAAAAAGCTTGTCCAATAAAAGGAACCTTAGCCCACAGGACCAGTGCTTCATTTGTAAATTAGTAGTTTCAGGAACACTGGTTTGTGGTGATGGATTCGGGGGAACAGGCCAAAACATTTGCCGAGTCTCATTAAACACCATTATATCAGATCAAATCTTTGCCGGATCCTTTACCCTGAAAAACTGAAAATTGGGGGAATGCGTTCCCCCAAACGAGGGATCAAATTAAGCACAACACAGGCCCCACCCTCATGACCTGTGTCAACAGTTTTCTTTCTCAAATTCTAAAACGTAAAAAAGTGGTGCATGAAACGTCGACACAAAGTGGCAAAAGTTCCATTTGTCTCTGCGTGAAGCGTTGCCGTGGAAGCCGCCTCTCGCTCTCTCCACAGTGTGTCTGAGAAAAGCCACACCTTCTGATTTTAATTTCAGCACATTAAACAGATCTTTAGCGGCAGGCAGATTCCTCCCATTCCTCCCTCTCAGCAAAGATTCAATTTCACGATGAATTAAACTTGGCACAAAGCGGCGAAGAAAGAGCTTTTTTCAACAGAGTACTGTTCCTCTTTCCATGTCGCTGATGGACAATTGATTTCACACTTTTGAATGATCCCACGGGCGCAGCACAAAAGGGATGGACTCCGAAATGCACTGTGGGGGGAAAGAGACCGCCGCGGAAATGACAACTGTCCCCAAAACAGCTGAGCAAGAGCACTAATAGAGTCCAGGGGGAGGATACAGGCAGAAGTTTGAGCAAAGTGAAGGAGCGGAGACTTGGACTTAGCATAGTCAATCTAGGCAAAGTTTGACAACATAATATGAGTGTGTTACAAAAAGTGCTACTATGGTACGCAGACTTTTAGTTTCGAGCACAGTTCGAGGACTGTTCGGTCAAAGTTTAGGCTTAATTTTGCTCTGACTCTGGCTGTGATGAGTGGGAACCAGTTTTAGTTACTTTTACTACCGCCATTAAGGACATGTAACTCCCATATGACCCACGAAGCCGTCAGAATCTCCAGGGAACCCAAGCACCCATCACACAGTCTTTTCAAGGTAATGCCTTCAGGGAGGAGCATAGACTGTTAAAAAGAATAGACAGCTCCTCCTCACTCCTCCCCGTTTACCACAATGACCACGTTCGTGGGGGAAATCCATGGGAAATCATGGCGGATTTACAGACTCCTCCTCTCCAGCTCTGACGAAGCATGTTCCTAAAAAGGGCATAAGGGAGGGATCTTGACTGTAGACCCGGCCCTGCTTGGCCCTCGCGGGGCGTGCAATGAGCGTGTATTTCTGTTGTAATCGCGCCCATGGCCAGGCAGCGACGTAAACGGCCTGTCAATCAAAGTCAGCCTCTCATTAATTATACAATATTTTGAAAATTTATTTCTACGATAAAAAGCCCGGTGCCCCATATTGTTTTTAACCCAGCGTAATCACAGGAGGAATATCTGGCTCTAGCCACTTCTAAACCATTAGGCACCAGGCATTAACGTTGTTTTTAACGTGTCTAAAGTCCAATGCATTCCAATGGGGGGATAGCGGTCATATGGAGGTACTACAGCAAAGGTGGAGCAATGGCGGCTTCCAGTGTCGTAGTCAAAAAGCAGAGCAGTCAGCGGCCATTGGGGAGGAGACTGCGGAAACCACGGGCCAGGTCCAGTCGACTGAACTCCCTCCCTTCCCTGCCCTCCGTGTGCTTCCATTTACATGAATTGACAATACAATCTTTTCAATCTTTGGATCTTGAGCCTTTTAGAAACACATTTATTCTGGCTTACATTTGATCAGTCCTGCGATGATCTCGCTTAGTTATGGTTTAAACTTGATAGTCGTTACATTCCGTTTATTTATTTGAAGGGAAAATTGTATTAATAATTTAATGAACACTCGAGATGCATGTAAACGCATCGTGGGGCGGTGCTGTTGTGCAGTGATTGTCAGGTTTCAGGTTTGATCCCCGGGCGGCTGTGGCTACAAAAGTAGTTTACCACCACTGAGTATGGCGTGACTGAATAATGACAGTCTGGCGCTTCGAGAAACTTGGCAACACAGGCTTTCAAATAGTGTACAAGCATAAGCCATTAGCATTATCATTATGTCAGATTTACCTTCGGGGGAAACCGACAGGGTACGGCCAGTCCAAGGGGACGGAACCCCAGCCAACAAAAGAACAATAGGCGGGTAATTAGCAGTGATCAGCCATAAATAGGACAGGACTGACCGATACTGTCCTATTCGCTGACGAAGCCTTTTGGATGAGAGGCGAAACGTTCGAAGACCTCAACTACTAAGTACAGAAGATGAATCAAGTACCTTCATTGAAGATGGACAACTCCTTTAAGCTTTTTTTTCTTATAGACAGACCAAGTGTTGGTTTTTCGTACCTGACGGTTTCGGCTACAACTGCGGCCTTCCTCAGAGGTTGTCACGTGGTGTTACTGTGACGTGTCTGGTCAGCTGATTTAAACAGGTTTTGGCACCGTCTTCCTGCTTGTGGTAGCAGGCCGACAGCGCCATCTGCAGTCCGACTTCTTCAGAACTGTGTCCCAGGTGTGGGAAAGTTGGTACGCCCCCTCGACCCGGTTCACAGTCTGGGGGGCGCGTTTCCGGATCTCGATGGCTTCTCTGATCCAGCGGTGGTATTTGTTGCTCTCGGTGCCTATGACATGGGCGTTGTCCCAATCCATAAGATGGCTCTCCCTCTTGCAGTGGTCTGATATGGCAGACTTCAGCTGTTCTTGTTCTGCCTGTCGTCTGGTGGCTCGTGTGACTGCTTTAGATGTTTCTTTATCACATTCTATGCGATGCTCCTTCTTCCTGATGTTGAACGCTCTGCCAGTTTCTCCCACATATGATTTGGGTGCCAAAACCTGTTTAAATCAGCTGACCAGACACGTCACAGTAACACCACGTGACAACCTCTGAGGAAGGCCGCAGTTGTAGCCGAAACCGTCAGGTACGAAAAACCAACACTTGGTCTGTCTATAAGAAAAAAAAGCTTAAATAATTCTTAGAAGACCTAATGAATCTAATCGAACTACTGAAAGAAAATCATGGACAAACTTGTGTCAAAGAGTTCCGCCGTATTGAACAGCTGGAACAGAAGCGGGCGCGTTTCCGGAATCACCTCAGATTCAACTTATGCTGCCGGGACGAGTGCATAATACCAACAAGTCTCAATCTAAAGAACCCAATACCAACACAGAACGCAGAAAGAATCATCGGGAAGGCTCGTAGTGCATTACTCAAAGAAAGGATTCGTTGCACGGCAAACAAGGTAAAAAACATTGATATGCTACTACAGGAACATTTAACAGTTTTAAATAAAACATACGCTATGGACAAGGACACGCAGTTGCAAATGAAGGAACATCTAAGACACGTGCATGAACGGGAATTCATGGAAACGAAAAACAGACAGGTTAGAAAGTTACAGAGACTGACACAAAACAAACTAGACAGTAAGCGTCACATGGACCACACAACAACAAGGAAATGGGTGCATAACATCTCTGGACGCCCGCTATCTACCATCGAGCGGAATGTGTTAGCGCGAGGGCTAAACTACGCGATCACACCCAAAAAAATCCCCTACGAGGATTTCATTCTAGCCACAGAAATAGCGTGTAAGGAAATAGAGGATCAGGGGAAAAAGTCAGAGCTAAGGAACGAGGTTGCAGGCATTCTAAAAACCGCTAGACTACCACCCGGCAATATGACAAAGCAAGAAGGTAACGCAGCACAAGCACTAGCAAAAGATAGTAGCATAACAATCCTACCAGCAGACAAGGGGAGAGCCACTGTAATCATGGACACTAAACAATATGAGCAACAGATGAGCACCATGTTAAACGATAACAACACATACGAAGTTTTGAAGAAAGATCCAACAGAGAAGAAAAAGAAGGCCTTAAAGTCACTACTCACCCCCCTTCTCAAAGAAGAGAAAATAAATAAGGAGACATATAACCATCTCATCCCCACAGCTAGCATTATCCCAAGAATTTATGGTACCCCCAAAATACACAAACCAGGAACACCGCTGAGACCCATTGTGGATAGCATTGGGTCCGTGACATATAACCTGTCCAAAGCACTGGTGAATCTCATAAAACCTCTCCTTGGACTCACAGACCAACACTGTATGAATGCCAGAGAACTGGCCCAGGAACTTAAGGACATAAGAATTCAAAAAGACGAAATATTTGTTTCACATGACGTGGTTTCTTTATTTACAAAAACACCCATAACCGTCACCATTCACATTGTACATAACCGCTTAAAACAGGACAAAGCACTGCACAAACGGACCGCGCTCACTGCTGAGGACATCACAAGATTGTTGGAGTTTGTCGCCACATCCACTTATTTCCAGTACCGGGGTACCATCCACAGGCAAAAGGAAGGATTCGCTATGGGGGACCCGTTGTCGGCCATCATGAGTGTTTTTTTCATGGAAGATCTTGAAGCCCGGGCCCTCCAAACAGCACCAGCACACTGCGGCCTCTCCCTATGGAAAAGGTATGTGGACGACGTTTTGGAAGTAATAAAAATAGGACATACGCAAGAACTCACCGACCACCTCAATACATTGGACCAAACAAACAATATAAAATTCACCCACGAAGAAGAAAAGGACAGCTCAATAAACTTTCTGGACCTGGACATAAAACATCTGGAGGACGGCAGCGTAAAAATGCAAATATACAGAAAACCCACCCACACAGATCAATACCTCCTTTGGACATCAGAACATCCCACATATCACAAACTCTCAGTGGTAAGAACTTTGTTCGAACGCACCAATCTCATCACCCAAGACCAAGACAGAAAGGAGGAGGAACAATACATTACAAAGGCACTCAAAAACCTGCAACTACCCGAAGTGGGCCATAGAGAAAGGGCGGCAACAAGCCAAACAAAACGCAGTCAAGAAAAAACAAAAAACAAGCAAAAGTAAAGAGAAACAAAACAGGGCCATGGTCATACTTCCATACGTCAGGGGGGTCACAGAGAGGGTACAGAGGGCCATGCACAAGCACAATATCAATACTCCGGTCAAACCTCACACCAAACTACGACAGTTGTTAGTTCACCCCAAGGACAAAATAGACCAACAACACAAATGCAACGTGATAAACGAGATACCTTGTTTGTCGTGCAACAAATCATATGTGGGAGAAACTGGCAGAGCGTTCAACATCAGGAAGAAGGAGCATCGCATAGAATGTGATAAAGAAACATCTAAAGCAGTCACACGAGCCACCAGACGACAGGCAGAACAAGAACAGCTGAAGTCTGCCATATCAGACCACTGCAAGAGGGAGAGCCATCTTATGGATTGGGACAACGCCCATGTCATAGGCACCGAGAGCAACAAATACCACCGCTGGATCAGAGAAGCCATCGAGATCCGGAAACGCGCCCCCCAGACTGTGAACCGGGTCGAGGGGGCGTACCAACTTTCCCACACCTGGGACACAGTTCTGAAGAAGTCGGACTGCAGATGGCGCTGTCGGCCTGCTACCACAAGCAGGAAGACGGTGCCAAAACCTGTTTAAATCAGCTGACCAGACACGTCACAGTAACACCACGTGACAACCTCTGAGGAAGGCCGCAGTTGTAGCCGAAACCGTCAGGTACGAAAAACCAACACTTGGTCTGTCTATAAGAAAAAAAAGCTTAAATAATTCTTAGAAGACCTAATGAATCTAATCGAACTATGGACAACTCCTGTACGACTGAGAACTTACACAGACATTATGTCAGATTGTTGCCTTTTGAGAGAATTTACATCCGTTGTTTCGCTCCGGAACTGAAAACGCTCATCCGACCCCAGACAGGGGTTTAGTCCTCTTTCAGATCAGAGTAAGTCCTTGTTTCAGCCGCGTATCAATTCTTATTAAAGTCTAGTGTTGGCGGCTTATTTCAAATCTGTGTTCGTCGAGGTCTCGCTTTTGTGGAGATTTAGTGTTTCTATCTTGCCAAACAGTACACATAAAACGATCAGAGATATACATTTTTGCATGTTCGAAGTAACCTGCAGTTTCCTGTAAAGAGGAAAATAACTGTCCCTCTCCTCATATCGTTTGACAAAACCATTTTTAAAGCGAGAGGTGTTAAATGCAACAATGCGATCCGTTCCAACTTCTACCTACGCCGGACTCGCGCCGCAGACAGACTGTGGCTTTGAGAATAAATATGAGTCCACGTGTGAAACTTCACAGAAAACGTGCGGAAATTCATGGTTTTTTAAAAGTTCCACGACAACAACTTTGCCTTCGAATAAAAACAGACGAACAGCACACGAACACTGCCGGCAATATGTGCCACTTTTAAACTAGAGCTGTGAGGCTGGCCAAGCGGATTGTAGCTGCTGCTCTTTTTCCTTCTGCCATATTGGTCTTTTAACTGAAGTCAGGGGGAAATAGCAGCTTGAAATGGGATTCAAATACGGAGTCTACTTTTGTTCATAAACGTTTTCTGTACAGCCGCGTGGCGCACAAGGGCCGACGGACAAAGAAGTGGCGGCCATATTAGCCTCTTCAACACCCTCTAATCATAGACCTTTTTTTCCCACAGAGGCTGAAAACGTTTCACTTTGTGATACAAGTGCACAAATCAATGATGTCGCCTGTGTCCTGTACTCTTTCAGAAAAGCCCATGAGCCATAAAATGAATTTCTTCCATGGTCCCTTATGAGAGACCAACAGGCCCGGGGAGAACCATGAGGCCGTCCTTCTGTGGACCCACCACCTGCAGCAGGAGCCATAGGGGGCTGGTGCCATGTGTTTTGGGCAGCGCCAACGGCTGCCCCCACGACCCGGCAACGGACGTGTGGAAGAAGATGGATAGAAATAAAATTGTGTGGATGCGCCACCTTCAAACAGTGAGCTAACTTTGTCCTGGAGAAGGAGACAAGCTCCGCACCTGCACCTCCCCAACACATCCCACACCTGCCCCCTCACCATGTGAACACATACACAGGGATCGCAAATGTTTGAAGCCGCAGACACAGCGACAGTTAGCGGCTAACAGAGTCAGAGTTCAGCCTTATCAGAGAAGTTCACAAACGGTCTGACAGACCTGCTCCGATGCAGCTGAAATCCTCATGAAACGTCCGTGTGTTCAATAATCCAGTATCTACAGGGAGCCGTCTGGTCTTTTCCCTCATAATGATTAGGCACTTGGAGGCTGTGAGGCGTTCAAGAGTTTGTGGGGTAAAAAAAGCTCTGCACTGTAAACTTGATTCTAAGTGGTAGTTTTACGTTCTAAATGCCAAAAAAAGAAAGAACAGAATTAAAACTTACAGGAAAGTTGCAGTTTAGCAAATACATACAAGTCTCAAATGGTATTTATTCTGCTGATGAATGTGTGTTGCTCACAAGATTAATGAGATTTCCGTATCTCCGTGCAGCGTGTGCAGGGGAGTGAGGGGAGGGGGGAAGGGTTCAGTACTCGACCTACTGACAAAACAAAATCACAAAGTGACACGGGTGGAAATTAAGCTATATTTCCTCTTATATCACCCTTTTGCATTACCTGCGCCGTTCCCACGTTTAATCTCGCGAGAGTAACGTCACCCGCCCACGTGACCCGCTGCAGCCTATCGCGCTCTATATTCTCCAGCATTCCAATATGGCCGACGGGTGCGGTGGCTAAGACTCAGGAAAGTTCGAATTCTGGTTTACCTTCCTATCACTAAAACAACCACAACAGCTTGCAACTAATTGTTAACTTATGGGTGCCGACCATCAGGGCCGAGTTGTGACGGGTGAGTGCGTCGATGCTGAGATATTAAGCAGAGTTGGTAAGTCAATCTGTTTGCTAATGGTAGCTACTAGCCACATCCATGTATTTCCTATGGGCGGTTAGCATTGGGTTTTAACCCCGTTTTCCTCCATGTCTCTGAATGAATCTAAGTCATATTTATGTCGAGTCTTCTTTGTGTATATGTATGTATAAATGGTGACTAAGTGTTTTAAGGCCATCTGAACGTTTTATGCTACGGTAAAGATAATGAATGAACTTTGCCACTGGTGCGCAGTTACACCGGTAATAGTAACAACTCTGTATGCGTTCTCATTTGGTTCTTGTGTGTATGTACTATTATTAATATGTATTATTATTAGTATGTATATTACACGTATGACATTGTTGATTGTAGTGTAGTAGTGTTAATGCGAGCAGTATTAAGGTGATAGATAAAGATTGATTACTTTGATGTGCGCACAGTAATTAAACTCAGGGTCCTGTGTTTCACGCGGGCCCCGCACCCCACTACTCTGCGGCCCTTTGCACTATCCCATACACACCGTTTCCATAAACTAAATTATTCTCACTATGAACTGTTATACAAATCCCCAATCCGTGTGGCCGTATGAACTCTTGAACAGTTCGTGGGATCCGTGAACTCTATGAAATGAACTATCCGAGTAATGAACTCAGCCAGCATTGTTATCGTCGGTTTTCATGTACTTCTGTCTATGTGAATGGCCATTCCTGTCCATGTTTGTCCTCATGTCTAATTGTTGTGTGTCCGCTGTAAATAACCAATAACACTGGTACCATCTGAAAGCAATGTTCGGTGTCTATCTCTCCAAGACTCGTAATCTAGATTTCTGATTAGCCCAATAATGACGAGAACTACTATGCTAGCTAACGTACCTGCTACACGTAGCTGAGGGCAGATTTAATGTTAAACACCAGACCCAATAATGCATCGTGTGTATCAAAGTTTTGTTTAAAAAGCGGATGAAAAATACATATATATGTGTCTTACCAAATGGGGGTAAATTTGATCAAATGGATATAATCTTGTAATGGGCTGGGATTCATTTGAACTAATATTTATTCTTAACAAAGGAGTCGCCACTGCCAGGGGTTTAACACCTGGTCTACTTATATCATCACTGAAATTATCTTGGAAAATTACAGCCGTATTAAAACAATTTATTGAGCAGCTAACGGGCTTTTCCGAAAAATAAGATCCTTGGCAACATTTACGCACGATTTGGCGCAAGCATCACACACGATTTGGCCTCCTCTACTTTAACGCCAGTGGAGCTAGATGTCAGGAGCAGATCTGTGCCGGCAGGGTCAAGGTCAGGAGGACAGCGGGAAGATTGTCCTCGGAGCACGGTTTTAGGATAATGGTTAGAAAACCACTCAAACCTCACAGGCAATTGACCCATACACCGTCTTTGTATAAGGTGAAAGTGCTATCCGCTCTTTTTTATCCGCAAACAAACAGATTTTTGACATTGATTTGACATGCATTTCACAAAACCTCTTCGCTTTGTGTCCGACAACCCAGCACGGACGACGACTCGACGCTGACTCGACTATTAAACAGCCGCACGATTACGCGGGAGTTTTATTACGGTCTGTGTGGCTGTATTGTGCAGCTTGAATGGATCGTAATCTCGACGCGCTCGGTTGCCTTCGTCTCAGTCTGAGGGGGGGTGTAGATGTTGTTATTATTATTTGAAAATTACAGAGTGATAAAAGCGGTTTGATCTCCCAGTGAAATCGCCGAATGCCCCGTATCGACCGCCCCTCACTCAGCTGTGAGGTTTCAGCTCGCTTTGAGGAAATGGTAAAACTGCTCCTGGCACAGACGGTAACAGATTCACCACATTTATTTATTTATTTTTATTTTCTCTCTCTCTTCACGACAAACTAATAAACTGTCACTGGATTATTGTTTTGTACAATGGTAATAATGTGGGGCGTTGACTTTGCAGGTTCCCTCTGGGTGCATCGGGTCACCCCATCAAGCTAAAACATGCACAAGCGGTTAGACACTCCTGACCATGAACCAAGCTACAGTAGGCAGTGTCCTCATTTTGTGTAAAAAAAAAAAAGGTTTGAGTACCGCTGATGTGGCCCATGACATTGTGCATGAAACCCACATCCAAGATATTTTTCTACATATATAATCCCTGAGTTGTGATAAACAGCACAAATATGCCCGCCCGTATTCCTGTAACACACCTCTTCTTCCCTCCTGTTAGCCTTGTTAGCACTATTAGCTTGGTTAGCGTCATTATCTCGGTTAGCGTGTGGGCCGGGGCAGACTGAGAGCGCGGCGGGCTGGTGCGTGATGCGATTTGGCAGGGTTATCTGTTATCTCGGCCCGGGACTATTTGGCTGCGGTGTTAGGGGGCCCGGTTGCTAATGCGATCTGAAGCTCGGGGGCCCTCGGGGGGGGGGGGGGGGGGGGAGGACGCGCTGCTGCCGTACCAGGCCTCGGTGATTAGGACGCGCTCACAGAACCAGCCAGACACCCCCAGCTCTGCTGCTATCGCCTCGGCAGCACTGTCGAACACAATCTGCGTTACAGGGCCACCGGAGCAAGATTTCTCCAGGACAAGCGCAAATGTTTTTACAGCAAGATCTAATACAGTCTGCGCGCCACGTGGGATTCATACTGAGGCTTTTTAGCGGTTTTGGTAAATATGTTTTTTTTGAGTGTTTTTTTTTTATGTCGTCTGGTTAATTTGTTTCTTCTTTCCCTAGGCTCGGGATTAGCTTGTGATGCATTGTGACTGGAGAAAATAGGGGAAAACAGACCATTTCTTTATTTTGTATTTTTTTTACCTGTCAGTGTCACTAGATATGAGGTAAGCATTTGTTCATTTTTTGACGATCATCTAGTAAGAAAGGCAAAATGAGTCCCACACTGAAAGGGAACTTACGTCCATGATCCCAGCTGCAGGTTTCTATTAGTTAAAGCTCAGAAACATATTCCTGGAGTTCATGTACTTTCAAATGAGGTACGACATTCATCACATTCAGTAAAACGTGTCCTCATTTGCAGCTTAAATCAACCCAGATTCTGTTGTTTTATTAGAACTCTACAAATACTACCTTTAACATGCAAAACATCGCTCTATTTTGACACAAACGTTGCCGGTCACATGACTAAAGATAAAACAAGCCACTGAACGGAGATGACCCGATAAGGTAAGCCATGGTTATTACTTCTTCGTTCTGTGTCCTGGAGGAAGTAACTTTTGTTTTATCGTTGAAGTAATAGGTGCAGAATTTAAATTGATGTCCGTAAGCAAATACCCAAAACAATTGATGGTTGATTGTGACAAAGGGACCTGTTGGTACACTGTGCTCTCCCACAGAACAGTCTCATGTGTCGAATCGACTTGAAAGAAAACGGGACGCCAAAAAACAAAAACACAAAGCTATGGGGCTGGTGAACGTAGAGCCGGGACGTCCGAGGGCTATACTGTATCCTAGTACGAAGCTGGATAAGAGCAGGGCAAGTGTTGCGTTAACCCTGGTTTTGCCGTACTACAAAGCTGGACAACTTTGTAGCAGGGTATAGATCTCCATGGAAACATGCCCTTCACGCAAAACCTGCTCTGGACCAGGTTTAGTTCCCGGCTAAGACAATGAAGACGGCTCAAATGTGAACAATGAACATTCTCCTCATGTGCTGCTTGGTTCAGACTCGTGTCCTTCTTGGCGTTAACAAATCCATCATGAGTTTAGTGATAGATTTTGAAATTCAGATGAACTGTGTCTGTGTCTCTTCCGTGATGGGCGGATTGGCGCCAACTCTCCCTGTTTCACATGAACACGCTCACAAATCCTCAGAGAAACCCAGGGTTAACTAAACCGACTGATATATTTGTAGTAGCACTTATCCAGAAGCTCCACGTCTGGGTTTGTCAACCCGGGTTAGAGGAACAAACCCAGGTTCAGTTCAACCAGCTTCGTCGCAAAGCCCTCAGGTCACCTTACTTAAACACTGACTGCGGAGCCTCTGCAGGTGCTTGAAACTCTAACCTTTACAGAGCATACAGAAGTATTGTGAAATTGATACGCAATTGTATCAAAAATAACTCTGTATTGCTGATATGAAATGATAGAATTGCATACAATAGGCTCTTTTCAATATGGCATCCCACAGAGTTTAAGAGACAAATTGAGGCCACTCCACTCCCACACCTGCACCGGCTAACAGCAGCAGGAGCAGAAAATCCACAGAAAAGTGGGTTAAAAATAGCCACGTTTTCCATTAAAATGTCAGCCCTGTATGGGAAATTATGATTCGAATCAAACCCTTTCAGGATGCTTAAGCTCTTTTGTTTCAGCCTAAGCGCCGCGTTGGTGTGGCCTTTGGAATAAAACGTGTTTCAGTCATTAGAGCTGGTACTTAAACGCGGCTGCTGCAATGGAGATGCATTTAGAGCGTGGACATGTCCATCACTGGTCAAATGGAGTTGTCCATAGCCAGTACAGTGCGCAGTTTCTCTCACTGTAAAGCACAATGGTGGCTTTGAAATGCGCCTGTGAGTAAAAGTAGTATTACTTTGAAGACATATACTTTATTTGCAATTGACGCATCAAGCAAGCGTCATTTTGAAGGAATATAAGATGAAGAACAATTACGAAGCTGTTATGGCTTATTCAACAATTATTTCAATCCAGTCTTGTACATTATATAACTAATTCAGTTCTTATTTGGGTCACAGCCTCTCATCCTCGGGTAATGGCGGGTGCTGACGCTATATCAGTTCAGAACCACCGATGTAGACTATAGAGATCAGGATTGTGTCGTCGATTGAGTGTGCGTCACATTTCCATTGGTATAATGTTAAACCAATGGAAAATCTAAAGGCCCATTGCCATTGTTTTTTTAAGTTGGTGTCCTCGGAACTTCTTTGTGATGGAAAAAGAAATTACAAAAAGGCGACGGCACTCACTGAGAATGCAATTCGCACGCTTGCCACTGCCGCCGCTCGGCATTTGAACGAGGGACTGGAGCAATTTGTTTACAACTCAGACATTTCTCAGAGAGACGAGAGGGAAACCCGAGCAGACAAAATAGAATCCCAGTTTCGGTGAGTAAATTCAGTCTCCCCATGTCTTTGATTGATTGCTAATCACCCACGCACATCCCGTTGGCTGCGGTGACTAGGAGGTTGGGATCGGTCCATGGACAGACATCTGCCTGTTCCACCTGGGGTTTCGGAGTCCGCCTCCTAAGAACCTCATCCTTTTACCGTGTCCAGACCCCCGCGTGTTCTTAGCCCCCGGTGTCAGAGAACATAGCGGTGTACATGCCCCGTTTCATAATGAAGACTCGTGTTCCTCACTCTGGGCTGTCTGCCTCCTCTCCCGGGCCGTCTGCCTGTGTGGGAGAGGTTTGTCAGCGCTCGGTGCACATGTTCAGCCAAACGAAGGTGACACCGACGCTGCTACGCTGCTCCTGCCACTCACTCCCGTCCACGGCAGCGCAAATGGATTCAGGAGCACAGATAGCGCAAGTCTGATAGAGAAACAGAACACATAATGATGGCTTTTCTTTCTTTTTTTGCAAATACTGTACCTATCTCTGTTTAAACACTAAATATATGGATATATTCTGGGTATGCAATGCAAAGGGGACGAAAGGAGTGAGATTAAATTAGTCTATTCAAAGCAACAGCCCTCCGCTTCAAGTTTGTGGGGTCACCAAAACGATATAGTGGACCCAGTGGGCGGACGGGCTCCATCTCGCTCCCTCTCGCTCTCCATCACCAGGATCTGCCAATGAGACTAATTGATACTGAACCGAATGAAGTGCCTGTAGGACAGCTCCATCTATCAAGGGCCAGTACTCGGCTTAGATACTTTTACAAACCCACTCGCTCACTTCAGCACGTATCACTGAGGGGTGGGGGGGTCCACTAAAGGAGTCTAGTGGTGGGTGAGATATTTATGTGCAAAGCAGTAGCAGACATTATACGCTGGACTACATTTGCTGTAAAGTAGTTTGGATTTGAGGGATTTCTTAATGTGTGCATGCCTGATATCTGCCTATCTCAAGATCTGGAGGGGGATTCCCAACAATTGCCTGCAACTCCTGATGGATTGGGGGTTCAAAAAAACGACATCCACCTTTACAATCCACAGGCTAGGTGGGTAAAGTGTCTTGCACAAGGGCACAGGAGGAGCAGAGCAGACCCATTGTATATTCAAGTACAGTATATTTAATAATCAGTGTTATTTGTTTCAAATCGGTTTCTCACTTTAAATACAGACACTAAAGTATTTAAGTAACTCATGCCCCCTAGAGGCCATAAGCGCTACTGCAGGTGTCGTAGCATGTTGCGCTTTTTTACTCATTAATTGTCCGCGAGAGTAAACACTACGCTGACAGAAAAGACGAAGGGACAGAGGGATATTGTTCATCCAATTACACAATGGAGTTATTTTTTTCATTCAAACTTGGCTGTAAATGCTGTTTAAGTGGCGCTAGCCCGCAGTTAGCTTTGCTCGTTAGCCTGTTAGCTTCTTCATCGTGATTCCATTAGTGTGTATTGGTGCTCCGAGTCGGAGCAGGGAAAGCTGCAAGTGTGGTTTTCTGGCCAGAGACACCAAGGGGAGATGAAAGACCCCCTCAATCATCCAATTAACACTTGTATTGCCCCCAGAGGGACTACGGAAAGGATTTATTAAGGTAAACAAGTTAGTACTGCTTTAACATATCAAGTCTACGCCCAGTTTAAGCTTAATGTAGTGTCATTATGTCCACCTAACAAATTTTTAAGACCTATTTTTGTCCCGGTAATGCTTGGAAGGTCAAATGTTATACTTGGTGTATTACAGTACAATTGTGGCAACGTTTTTCGTGACCAAACACAGATTGGTGCCTTTGATAGGCTACATTTTCACCAGGGTCACAAGAAACCTGAGCATTTGGCTAATGAGGTTGAATTGCACACAGACCCTGCACTGTTGTTTGAAAAAGGCTGGTGGGAGCACGACCCCGAGCGGAACTGCTGTCCAGTACTTTGGCGGGGGAGCTGGAGGACTTTGAGGGGTGTGGACTTTAGGAGTGAGAAAAGGAAGCCACTCATGCAGCACAGCTCATATTGGTTGTTGCTGCATTTCATGTGAGCTGGGATTCAAAGAGAGTGAAGAGAAATAAAATGGGAATTAAAAAAAACACTACAGTGTGAATAAGTGACCTCAGATTATTATACTGCGATATTTCCGTTTATTTTCTGTTGTCTGACCGAAGCCAATCAATATATTTACAGAGCGGTTTGTCAGATATGTTTCTTCAAAAGGAGAACTCAAAGCCAGTTTCAGCTGAAGTCAGACCTGCAGTTTGTTTGGCCATGAACACAAGATGTCTATCTTTAAGTGCTGTGCTGGTGGTTGCTGTTTTTCTTGCAGCATAAATAACGTCAAAATAAATGTGGCAAAGTAAAAG
Organism: Proterorhinus semilunaris; assembly: GCA_021464625.1. NCBI lineage: Eukaryota > Metazoa > Chordata > Actinopteri > Gobiiformes > Gobiidae > Proterorhinus > Proterorhinus semilunaris. Next base: position 8,080,882 of record CM038350.1, read on the forward strand.
TCTCTCTCTCTCTCTCTCTCCCTCCGTCCCTGTGATGGCGTGGTTAAAAGCGGCGTTTTGGCCTCGGCTCTGAGCGACTGAATAAACCAGGTTTAAATGGACATGAGTCACCGCCCGAGGCCACACAGTCGCCGTGAATGAGCGCAGCTGCAGCGAACGCAATGTGGCTTTTACTGTATATACAAATACATCAATGTCACTCAGAGGTCTGCGGCACAGGGACTTTTAACTGGGCGAGAAACCAGGCTCTGCAGCTGCTCTAACATTCATATACCGTCAACGCCCTGTAGTGATGGTTTAAAGCCAATAGAATGAAACGCCGTTCTCTCATGTAAGGCCTCCCGAACCCCTCTCTCAAACGGCTCATAGTCCAGCAGACACGTGTCCAGCAGTCACCCATCTTCTTTTAATTCCACAAGACTGAATTAATCACCTGGATGACCGAGAATTAGAAGCGACACTGCCTGACCAACAAAATGTGGATTTGTTGAACTGTTCTGATCTGGAGTTGTTTATTTCTCGATGTCAGTTTTGTCGTGCCTTGTTGTATATGTGCTATAGAAATAAACTTGACCTTGACCTTGACCATGACCACGTTCTTCCATCAATGGATTTCTTCTTCCCTGATGGCACTGGCATATTCCAAGATGACAATGCCAGGATTCATCGGGCTCACATTCACGGAGCACGAGACATCGTTTTCACACACACCACAGAGTCCAGATCTTAACTAGCCTGACAAGCCAGCCTGACTTCTACCATGTATTAGATACATGGGCCAACACTCTTTGCCCTACCACTAAAAACATGTATAATAGCCCAGGATGAATTTAGTGTGTTGGTGGTGGTCATAGGGGCACATGGCAAAGACTATTTGCCTTACTTCTGTCAGCCCAGGGCAGCTGTGGCTACAATAGTAGCTTAACACCACTGAATATGAAGTGAACGAATAATGGCTGCAGTGTAAAGCTTTGAGAAACTTGGTAATACAGGTAAGTGTAAGCCATTATGATTATTATTATAGTTCTGTCCTCTTGTCCATGACATCCATATTAGGAAATACACAGTGACGTCAGGCGAGGCAGGGGAGGCCAGGCCTCACCAGTCATCATGGAAAAAAACAAACATTACAAAATACAATAAACTTTATACAAAGTCCCTTCTCTTAAGATGATTGGGATTTCCTATGTTTTTAATCAATCTCGTGGTTAAAAATGCCGCTTTTTTTTGCACCCCAAAAAGTAAAATACATTTGTAAATGTTTTTTTGTTGGGCGCGTTGGTTTTCTATCACCTGGATAAAGAATCAGGCATACGAACGACATTTGACTTTAAATCGTGTTTTGAAAGGCCCGAAGTGAGGCTCGCCTCCAATGCAGTGCCTCTGACGATACGAGGGGGGCGCTGTGTCAGCGCTACACATTTCTGCAAAACATGTGGACTACAAGCGAAAACCAGCCTGTTTTATTATTCTGCACGGTTCAGGCGAGGCGATTTAAACATAAAGGAGTAAGTAAAAAGGAAAACTGATTAGACCGACATTTTATGGATGAAATGCTGTAGACGAGTTTTGTGCTCAAAATGTCGACGCAACACGCACCGCACGCGTGGAGCATCAGGATTGTCAATAATTTATCATTTGGACGGACGGGGTACGAGTCCCGGTCAAGTTCACTATATGATCTTTTAATTTTTATTTGCAATATCGTGAGAATGTTTTTTTATGTTTAAACGGTTTGCTATTGAATGCTATTTCAAAGTAAGAGAATACCAGAGACAGCAAGTTTTCCTGCAGTTTTGTGTACTTTATATTGGAGTCAATGGCATGTGCCTCACCAGCAGCAAACCTCACCGTCACTGGAGATACAATAATGTGTTTGCATCACTACAGTCCAGCTACAGTGAGGTCACCTTGTATTCGTTTACTGGAGCGTTACTAGACTGGCAGGGTTGTTTGTGGACTACAAACTGACAATAAACGACGGCGACACGTCTGACTGGTTCCCTGTGCTTCACTCGACGTTTGTTAGTCCTGTCTCTTGATTCGAACTGTCGAGGAATTTTCGCCGAGGTAATCAATCAAGTATGAATCTTATCACCAACCTTAAATGGCAAACGAATGATTTTTAAATTAAACTCGAGTTTGGCACAGACTACTCCCAATTCCGCTGTAGTCACGTCCAAGGACAGAATCAGAAAGTTTATCTTTAACAAGGCATTTTCAATTACCTGAAAGTGCTGGACATCAGATGTGAAATGTGGAAAATAAAGCCGCTGTATCAAAAGGGGTTTATTTAGTTCTAAAAGGGATTTGATTTGTGTGAAGGGGATGCTAGCCGCGGGCACAAGAGCACAGGCCTTGAGGCAGTCTGGGCCCTGCACTCAACACCCCTCTTCATCTAAAACAGTTACAATTATTTATTTATGATTTATTTTTCCTTTCATCTGGGACACTGTGGGCTCTGGGCTCTGACTGGCACTCACAGCCTGATAGCTTCATCGTGTTTAGAAGATGTCAGAAGTCTTGTTTTTATTGGCAGCAGTTTAGAATTACATCCCCAATGAGCCAAGTCCTGGAGAGATGTTCGGGTTTGAAGTAAAAAATTATGGCATTTAATCCAGAGAGAGACTGAAACAGATAGAAACATGAGTGAGCGGCGATGGATAAACTTTGCCGCTTAGACCTTGGCAGGAAGAGATGTCAGTGATGAGATGAAGGTGCTTCTTTATTTAGAGATCATTTTAATTAAAGGTGTATTTGAACTTTCTGTGACCCAGCAGCTGTATAGATACAGACGGCATCGCTGAATTGCCTATATATGGTCAAATTGGAAAGCAGTTGAGGGGGGAAAATAAAGTGGAGAAAAATGTAAACTTTCTCCAATTATTCAAAAACTACTTTAACAAATGCTGAATTATCAATATAGTTTTCTACTAAATAAAGATAAAAGACATGGAGGGGAGCAAAGTGGTTCAACATCCCATAATTACATAAATAATGGAGAATGCTAACATTATGCTTCATCTTAGCATCATGCTACATTCTAACGCTAGCTCCCACATAAAAAGTTACATAACGCACCTTTAATCATTTAAGTGATCCCTTAAACTTAATTACTCTCATCCCGTTACTCTTTTGGCACATTCTTCTCCAGCGACCTTGGCCTTAATTGGCTCTAGGCATAGGCCGGAGCATCCCGCACCAGAGTTCTTCCTCGAGGTCTTTCGTGTGGGTGCTTGCAGTGGTGTTCTGTTTTATGGCATTCGAACATGTCTCCAATGTCCACCTTCCTTCTTTTGAAATATTTGTGATGTGACACACTTTGGCTTCTTCTTCGTCAGCTATATTTGTTATAGGTTGTTAAAGTTTAAACAAAGTTTAGCCCAATTTGGGTTTATTATGGACACTCTTCGGTCCCTTTTTGATGTTGACGTAGACCTGGTAGTAATTATTTTCAAAAGACCATTGGCCTAGAGGTAGGCAATGCCAGGCCCTGGAGCCAAAATTGGCCCTTCATCATAGAACCTCTGGCCCTGAAGAAGATTTTTAGGGATATTATTACACAAATCAGAGATCAAATTTAAAAGCACTCTAAAAATGTGGAAACAATGTCTTAACAGAACATGTACAACACATTTGTAGAACGTGATGCTCTACTTTGGCCCTTGGTCTTAACGCTCGTCCCTCCACCAAGCAAACTATACCCCTGCCCTCCAGTATCTGGCATTTAACTAACCTATATCATATTAACTGAAGGTTATCAAAGAAATCTGCCTATATTAGGGAATTAATAAAATACTATATTTTCTCTCCTGTAGCTGGTAAATACAGCTGAAGTGTCCAAATACTTCTATGTAAACAAACTCCAGTGTTTCACGTTTTACATCCCCATTAGTTCATTATTACGCAATGCACCAGAGATTTTCACAATCTCAAACCTATTGTAAAACTACTCCATTAGTTTTACAATCTGGGAGTAGTTCCTATAAAACCGCAGCTTTACAATATTTATACAAGACAACATTGCCCATTAAAGACTACGGTCTTTGTCTTGCCGGCCTAAGATCAGATAGGAACTGGAATTAGACAATCAGAAAACATGCACAATCTGTCAAAATGGAAGAACCAGTAACCATCACACAGAGAGGAGAGAAACAGCGCCATCTACTGCCAAGTCCACAGTGTGAGATGAGTTTGAGAAATATGATTGTCCAGAGATCAAACATGTTCTAAGTAATCCAAACACTTTTTTTGTGCAAAGTGGTGCTTGAGTTTGAGCGACACTTATTGCAAAGCCACGGACCGAACCTGCTTACCTCTGACGCAGATGTCCATGTCTTGCTCAGAGGCACAATAGAAGCTATAATTTTTATAAAAATATATGATGGAATTGGAGTCGTTTTCTTGGTCTGCGTGAAGTTATATGAAAGCTGCCCAAGTAAAACAAAGTAACCCTAAAGTCAAAGCACCTCACATTATTGAACTTATTGATTGGCCATGTTTTGCCGAGAGGCACAATAACAGCCTTTACTCTCCTCTGCGCTGTGACGGCGTGATCCCACAGTCATCTCCAGGAGTCATTTCGGCGTGCCGTTTTAGCACGCCGTTGGCTGATGGGATGTGGAGAGACACATATTGTCATTACAAAGGAAAGCCAGCCATAGTAATGATTGGCTTTTACACAGTCAATTTGCTCTCCCATTGAGGCCCATTACCGCTGCACTATTCTGCCGCGCGGAATAGCACCAGCTCTGTCACTCTCTCAAACAAGGTGGGCACCTGCCTTTTCTTACGCTCGCTTTAAAGTGGACAAACCATGCATGCTTATGGCCTATGCATCTGTTTTGGGAACATGAGCCCTGATATTTCCCATTTTATTCAAAAAAAAATGTTGGTATGAGTCTGAACATTTGGTTGGAGCGCCCTCCTCTGGCAGCTGGGGGAATTATACATGACAAAAAAGAAAAAAAACAATATGACCCTTCATCGCCTGAAATGAACATCAACGAACAAGGGAAAAAGGTTTACTCAAAACTTCATTGATGAAGCAAAGTTCTACCACGGGTAGACAAATCTGAGGAGCTCTGAAAAAAAATCTTCCACAGCCTGTTCCTCTGGTCCCAGGCGGACATCTCGATTCAGACCTCAGTGAGGGTATCACAGCCCCCTTAGTCTATATCACTGTTACAATGACCGATTTTTTCCTGTATTCTCCATAAGAACGAATATACTTCTTGTAGCTTGACCTGCTTGACCTTTACAAAACATAATTATACACACATATTTTTATAACTTTTGGAGAAGGGTATCTTGTCCAAGGACAAATACTGATCCGCCGAGCTCCTACAAACCGAGCTCCTACTCTGCCCGGCTTTGCACTCACGACATCAGATGCATTTATTCAGATGCTCAGATGCATTTCAAAAGCCATTTCCCCGCCTCGCCATTTCAAGAGTTCCAGTGTGCGCCGCATCCCCCAGGAAGCGGAAAATTGCGGGCGGAGATAGGATTTTCGCAGATAGCCCATTGTAGGGACACACAAAGGCACAAAGGCAGAGGAGGGACTGGAGCGGGCAGCGAGCGCGGAGACGGCAGATCGTATCAGCGGCTTGTCCAAACAGATTAGCGATAAACAACATGGCGACGGACGGTTGTGGGCACGGACGGGCCTCTCCGCTGCTCTGTCACAGCCCTTCTGCGTCAACACGCGTCAACGCGGCAACGAGATGTAATTACTAACCGGCGGAGAGGAGCGCAGCTGGAAGAAGATGCCTCGGCGCGAGCGAGACATGCGCGGCTCAAATGTTACAATTAAAGGGGACGAACGGACGAGGAAGACCGCGGTGGAATACACGGCATTGCCAGTGACACGACCGGGTGTAAGAAAGCTAACGCGAACCGGGATCTGTGGACGAAAGCGCTCGCCGTTAGATCGACGTCTGCACGAGATGGTGTTGGTGCCTTTAAAGAGACGTCAAAAGCCACTTGGCAACTTCGAAAGCTTCCCTGAGATGGAAATGTGACATTCGGAGCCAATAGAACTATTCATACATCAGCAAGCTCTGTATGTCATGTTGATAATGTGCAGTGCTGCGCCATTGATCGCAATTATAGAAGCACAATGCTACGTCCGGCTAACTTCCTGTGTTTGTTACCGTTTCCTACATCAGATAGTCTACATCAGGCTTCGGCAAATCCGGCCCTCCAACGCGGGACCTCTGGAAGTTTTTAAGAAATAGTATCATGCAAATAAGAGATCAAATACCTGTTAAAGTACTAAACAAGTGGGAAATACTGTCGGTCATATACAGCATAATGTAAAACGTTGGCATTTGCAGAAAATGGTTCTTTACTTTGGACTGCAATGGTGAGGTTTGGCCTTTGGTGTTTTGGCAATGATGACGTTCAGCCCCTGACCCACATGTTACATTGTAAACATTTCAGTCAACGAGACATCTATTTTTTTTTTAAGGTGTTTTAATCTTGAAGCTAAAGGCTAGCATCAGTTTGATACAGAATAAATGTGACAGCAGCAAAAAAAACAACAACAGTATCACACACTCATAGCCGAAAGCTATGAGTGTGTGATGCTGTTTTTTTTATTTTTGAAATATTTTCCTCAACATCTGCATCTCTGTTACCACTTTTGGTGTGCGTTACTCCTCTTCTCTCAAATGTTGCAGTAGCACCACAGTCAGACCCAACAAAACAATAAGCCTGACTTTTATACACTACTGGTCAAACGTTTGGCAACACTTTTCATGTATTGGCTTTTCTTTATTTCCAACGCGATTTACACTGACGGCGTTAAACTATGAATGAACACCTGGGATTATGTAGGAAGCAAAAAGGATAAAATAAAAAATTTTTATATTCTAAATTCTTAAAAATGACCACCCTTTATTCTTGGCATATTCTCAACGAGCATCAGATCAGATGTGAAGTGAAAACCATTTCTGGCGACTTCACAAACTTAATTTTGTTTAAAATATAATTATATTGTTATATGTTGCTCTATTTCAATACAAAAAGGGGACAGGAAACAGTTTTGTGCACACAGGAAGTCTTCATGGGGTCTTTTTATGTCGACTGGTATCACTCATGTGGATTTGCTCCTGAAGGTAGAAGTGAAAACGTCCCCTCAATCAACCCAGCACAGTCGAATTTTGAAAACCTCTACTGCGATGGAAAATTCCTGGACGACTGAGAGTCTACATCTCTAAAATGGTACTTCTTCTGTACGTGTTAAGGACGAGGTAGTGCCTTATGAGTTATTATTAACTTCTCCCTACTCCTTTGAGCCGCCCTAATGCTAATGCTTCTTATGTTTTGGATATTTCTCTAAGTTATATGTATACTATAGCTGTATGCAAATATAAAGTGAAATAATCAGAAATACTCCTCATATTTAGCACCTTGGCAGAGGCTTGGCTTTTCTGCATGCGAGGAGACTGGCTCACTTTGCCCGTCGTGAATCTTTGAGCCCAGAGGAAATCTCAAACCCAGGATTAACTTTTCCAATTTGCGCTTTGAAACGGGCTCCATTGTCTCCATTTAATCAGCTCCTTCTCCCCACACGGACGGGAGCAAAAGAAAAAAAAACAAAATACATTCTCACTGCCACAGACAAACTGATTCAACAAAAGACGTGCTAATAATCTGTCACACGGGGCGAGAAGATAGATTTGGAAACAAGAATAATTATGCCGTGAAATCTATTAGAGGTTTTTAATAACGGGCTCAGATCCTCCTTGACTTTTTTTTCCCCAGCTTTTAGCCACATTTAAACATCTGCGTCGACTGTATTTGTGCAGTTTTAGCATCGAAGACGTTTCGCTTCCCACCTCGAGAGGCTTCAGCGACTAACGGATCTAGTAGATGGCGGTTCACCTTGTTTTTGTTTCGCACACTGCATCAACCTATACATACTATACATTTGTTAATCATTAAAATAACACATTTTGTAATAAGAGCCATGGGTCATAACAGCATGTGAAGCTTAAAGCGGCCTGAAATGGTGGTCTCGATTTGGGAGCAGAGACGACTAATCTCGGGTAAACTGTACCTAAGATCCCCCGGCCAATGGAGCGGATGGTTTTCGTTCTTCCCAAAAAGGTTTTTTTTTTTTAAAGTGAAGAGATAATATTTTTATACGATGTTTTGTTCCTTTGGCTATTTAGCAAACTAACCAAAAGTTTTCATTCAGTGCAGTATAAAGGTGTGGTTTCCCCAAAAAAGTCCTTTGTTTCAGGGAAGATTGAGACACAGCGACCCCCACCCAGTCCACTGGCCACATGGTCAATAAAGGGTTCAAATTACAAGGGAGACCAAGGTGGAGCTGAATGCACAGCTGTGGGAGCCAATGGGAACGATGAAAACATTACATGTGGTCTTAGACTCATAAATCTTGTAAACAATGGAATGTGTAAAAATACTGTGCTTCCCCAGGAAGAGTCAGTATGCCCATTGGGAACGGCTGCTGACAGACACATTTGATAGGGCACTGGGAAAGACAGAATTCTGTATTAAGATGACATGTTAGGGAATAAAGCGTCTAAGTTGAACTCCTTGATTTGTCATCAATTCCTGGTATGTATTTTTATTAGTTTTACGTAGCGTAGAAATTTGACGGTTCTGAACTCCTTTTTCAGTTTGAATGCGCAGTGTTGTCAATTAAAGGTAATGTTTAAAATAGGGGAAAAGTAAACTCGTCGTAGTGATACTCTTTATTGTGTACAAGGACAACACAGGAAAACGGCTGTTTTTCTTCATTTTGGTGACCGCGACGGGCTGAAGGGGGTGCTGAAGAGCCGTCAAACGGAGACGCGACGAGGTTCGGTCTTCGAGAAAAAAAAAACCCACTTTTGCGGCAGGCATACCAGGTCCTTATCATTCCACATCATACAACAACAATTTCATGGACGTCCATCTAGAAAAGGTAAGACTGCTTTTGACCCCTACTATTGTGTGAGTCTCAAAGTACGTCTATTTGGCATATTTTTCCAAATTTTAGATTACTTTTTAACGGAGTTGTCTGTTGTGTGGTGTAATCTGTGAATTGATGGTGGAATTAAGGAAAGAAACGTTATAATTTGATATCTTAGATACCACAAAAAAAAAAGTGGGATAAATTGAAATTACGAGTAATTAACGGGCTGCGCGTTGGGGTTTTACCCCTGTAAAAGCTGAAATGCACGTAGGCAGAACCGCCCAAGGCCGTGGACGCACGGTCTGAAATAAAACGTTGAAATATAGTCGTTGACAGATTTGGGGTCTGTCTAAAATAAACGGTTGGAGGCCGTTAGGACGGGGATCCTATAAATTCTACATAGAAACAGGTTTGAGGCCTTTAGAACGGGGTTCTATAAATTCTAAAAAAAAATACGGGATTAAGTGGTATAAAAAAATTAATTAAAAAAAAAAAAAAAAAAAAAAAAAAACGAAAAAAAACCCATAGTGAATTCGGTGAATTTATGTTTGGTTTTTGGAAATCATAAACGGTATTAAGGTGAGTTGGAGTGGTGGTAAGTATAAACTTGTGTGACGCGACAAAGAAGGTAAGAAAATGCTGGAATTAATGGACTGTGAAGGTTGGGGGAAGGCAGTCACGGAGGCGTCGCCTCTCTTAACAAAGACCACGCGAAAAGACTTGAACAAGGCGATTTTGGCCTGTTTTCAAGGCTTTGAGCTGCTTCAGAGGGACCCCACGGTCCCACATTCACTGGAGTTTTTCTGCGGGGTTTTGACTGGTGCAGTGGAGTTCTGCACGAGGGAATTGCAGGACGAGGACAAATTAAAGGGGAGTAATGGACTCTCGAAGAGTGAGAAGAAACTGCTGAAACTCACGATCAGTAAGTATCAAAAACTGAGAAAACGCATCGACCCGGTCCTTGCACTTGCTTCAGCACAATGGTTGAAAGAGAGACAGGTTTTTTCCCCAACTCAAGGGGGAGGGGTTCAAAAGTCCCTCCCGAGAGGAGGGGCTCCCGCCGTGGAGCCGAAGGCCCCTGCTACAATCTCCCCCACTTCAGGGGGAGGGATTCAAGAGCCCCTCCCGAGCGGAGGAGCTCCCGCTTTGGCCCCACAGGCCCCTCCTCCGTATGACCAGAGCGGAGCGTGTGGGTCCTCTCTATACCCACAGTTAACCCTTCATGGACTGGTGGACGTGGACGTGGCGGCTTCAAACTTGTTATCAGCGGACGAGCATAAACATGTTAGGTCCTTGATAACACGCGCTTACACTGACTCCAAGACAATACCAAGGGATCCAGGCGGACAGTTGTGGGGGACAAAGGTGGTGGAACAAACAGAAAAATGCGCCAAGGAAACAATGCAAGCCCTTGAAGAATTGAAGACACACTCGCTGTCTCAGACACAGAAGGTGACTGAAGATCATCTAAAAGCGCAACAACAATTAATGGAAAGATTTAATGAAGAGACGGAAGCAAGAAAGGCTGAGGTTCACGAGCTGACTGAAAGGCTACAGGAACTTGCGCTTAAGGCCAACGTGGCCCAGCCGGCCCCAGTGGTGAAACAAAAGAAGACAGTAACTGAAAAGATTAGTCTTTCCCAGTTCTCGGATGATAGCGAGGACGAAGGCCACTGTCGGGCCAATGTGGAGTCATACAAAATATCGGATGAATTAAGCGCACTTTACACCGAAAAAAGAGGCGCTTTGGATCGCGTATTTGAACTTAAGAATAGAGACTATGAGGAGGATGAGGAGGAGGACTGGAAAGTGGAGCTGAAACAGGCAAAAAAGGTGGTAGCGGACCTACAGGTGAAAATTGAAAAAAAGACTAAGGAATTGGCCAAGCTCCCACAAGGAGCTACATATCGAGGTACTTATCCTCTTATTCAGACGGGACCCCCAGTAAATGCAGGGGGCCCGGTCCCAGTGGCCTATAAACCACTGAGTAGTATTGAATTACGACACCTTAGGGACACCTTACCCCCCCTACAAGAAGGGGGCAAAAAATGGTTTAGCACATTACAGCTACAGTGCGCCAACGCGCAGCTGGCGGTCGGCGATATTAAGGGCCTGGTGTCCGCGTGTGCAGCCCCTCACGCTGTAAGCCACCTACTGAGAACCGCGAACCTGCACAACGTGCAGGTCCATGAACCCTTTGATCCACTGGCGGAGAATTTCCTGACAGTAGTGGATCTTATGTATCCACCACCATCCCCCCAACCTCCCACATTCCCATCATTTGTACCGGGCACCTGCCCTACCCAATTTCTGGATAAATGTATCCAACTTTACATTGCATCCATGCATGTACACCCGTACAGACACCCACAGACATCCTGTCTGTTCCTTCAGAACGTGCTGGACGTTCTTCCAGAACCTATTAAGACCTGTCTGACCAATGTCCCAGGACTGACTTCAGACTCAACCACATTTCTGACTCATTTCAAACATCACGCTGAAATTTTCAACAAAAAACACAGTGCCAGACAAAGTAACATTGAAATCATGCAGGAAGAGCTGCTGAAGAATCAGCTTAACCAGACACGGCAGCAATTAACGGCTGCCAAAAAAGATAACAAAAAGACACAAATGGTGGCAACAACTCCCATACACACACCCCTGACACCTGTCCCTACACCAGCAAGCGTCCTATACGCCTCCCAGAATCAGCCCTTAGGGCCAACATCACAAATGCACATTCATGTTCACGGGATAGGAGGACACTCAGGGGGTAGGGGTAGAGGCAACAAAAGGGGACGATCAAGAGGCAGGGGGTCCGGCGGTACGGGCTATGGGGCTATTGGAGCTGGGCGGGGCCAAGAGCACAACCAGGCCTGCTTTCACTGTGGGGCGCAGGATCATTGGGCCAGAGACTGTACCCAAGGTGGCCTACAGGCGGGCTGCTTCAACTGTGGGGACCCCAGTCATTGGTCTAGGGATTGTCCCAACCCACCTGCTCGTGTGCCTTTGGGAGGAGCGCGTGGGGCACCACAGCTCCGACATCCGGCAGGGGGACCTGGCCGTTCTGGACCAGCCCCGTGGTTTCGTGGGGGCGGTGGTGGCAACTATCCAGTACACGACACTCATGGTTGCCTCCCATACGGTCAAGAGGACTTCTACTAGGGGTGCCCAGTGAGTCCTGGACCCACCCCAGAACCATTTGTCCCAGTAGAGGTGGGTGGGGAAACGTTGATGATGCTCGTGGATACGGGAGCTACTCATTCCACGACTAGAAAAGCAACACCACACATGCTAAGTGACAAAAGCATTAACCTTTCAGGACTCACGGGAAAGGCAACCCCTCTACGCATGACCAAAGAACTGACTTTCAAACTGGCTGGACAGACTTTCAAATCGTCATTGATATATTCACCCCAGACTCCGGTGAATCTGCTTGGTCGAGACATCCTTCAAGCTACAGGAGCCATTATTAACTGTTCCCCTGACGCCATGTATGTTACGTGGCCAAACGGATATTCCATCACCTGCACACCGGCACGGTCGCATGGACTTTATGTTTTTCGGGAAGAGCGTATGGCTGAGGGAGTGTCAATCTATTGGCTACTCCTAGAGCCAGGGACTCCTGACATGACTGGACTCTACGCAAAAATGCTCGAATGGAAACCATGGTTCACTATGCTCCACCCATATGCCCCTCCAATTGATCCACTGCACTGCACTCTCTTCTATGACAGAAGTGCTGACGCCCAATACCAGTTGGCTTTTGATAGTGAGGTTAGAGGTAATACATATACTATCACATCCACACATTTGTATGTACATGAATCAGGTGTTGTTGCCCCAGTTGTTCTGCCGGAAAACATAAAATGTTTCTATAAAAGAGACACTCTTACTGACCCACACGTGTCACTGTTCTTAGGCCCTGGCCATGAGGCCAGGGAGTTGGGTCCCCTAACACATAAACTTAACAAGGTTCTGGACTGGGAGCAGACTGGTATGGATGGGGTAATGTACAGTTCAAGTACACAGGCATACAAGGTCGAGTTAGGTTTAGCGATAGACGAAACAATGGCTGAAGAAGAGATTCTTTCTCGGTCTCATGGCCGCGAGTTGACCGACCATGAAGGTGCGGAGGACATGTTAAAGCGCTTCTCAGAGGACTTGTGGGCGAGGGGCCCATCGGACATCGGTTATTGCACGAAAGTGGACCCGGTAACTTTGGATGTTGCCCCGGGGTCTCGTGTTTATGTCCCGCAAAGACCTTTTCGTAAGGACAAACAGCGGGAGGGCATTGAAACTGCCCTAACAGACTTATGGGAAGCTGGGGTATTAGAGCTTTCTGATTCTCCTTGGAATACTCCTTTAAACCCAGTGCCAAAGCCTGATGGCACTTTTAGACCTGCACATGACCTAAGAAAGGTAAACGAAGTCACAACCACACCTCTCTTGCCTGTTCCAGACCCTCACAAATGTCTCTCTATCCTGACTCCTGTGATGAAGTACTTTACAGTCATTGACCTGAAACATGCATTCTTCACCATTCCCTTGGCTAAGGAGTGTAGATATCAATTTGCATTTACATATGGTGGAGTGAAATTGCAGTACAAGGTCTTACCTCAAGGTCATCGGAACTCACCAGGAATCTTCAATAAAGTTTTGAAGGACTGTTTGTCCCCTATTGAAGTACTTCCCGGTGCTGTTGTGTCACAGTACGTTGATGATATTTTAATTGGCGCTGAAAGTGCCAAAGATTGTTTGGACGTGACGGCCGCTGTCCTGTCACGTCTCCTTGAATGTGGCTTTAAGGTCTCAAAGGAGAAGCTACAATGTTGCCGACCCCAAGTTCTCTTTTTGGGTAAGGTTATTTCGGCTGGTCATATTACCCCTAGTGCCACCCAGAGGCAGTCCATTCTTACGGCCGACCGTCCGGATACGGTACGGTCCCTTCTTTCCTTTTTAGGGTTGGCGAATTACTCCAGACACCATGTCTTGGACTACACAGGTAAGACTGCTCCCTTGCGAGAAATCATCCGCGCAGCTGGGGTTCGAGATCTCCGAGCCTCCCTGTCTTGGACGGAGGAGGCTGACAAAGCCTTTACTGACCTAAAGGCAGCTTTGGCTTCCTGTGCGGACCTTGCCATTCCTGATTACGGTAAGCCTTTTCATCTTGATACCACCATCACCAATTGCTCCGGACATGCGGTCTTGTGGCAGAAAGGAGCGAGTGGTCAGCGTAATATCATACTTTACGCATCCACCTTGTTGGACCCAATTGCCAAGAAGGCCACTGATTGTGCGCTGTTTGCTGATACATTGGCTTCCTTATTGAAGAAGGTGGCTCATGTAGTGATGGGTCATCCATTGGTGGTGTATACCTCTCACTCGGTGGTAGCTTATGTACAATCTAAAACCTTTGCCCTGACTCCTCAAAGACAATTGAGACTTGCAAGGGAACTGACTGCCCCAAATTTAACTTTTGCTGCCGATGACGCTCCTAACGTTTCGGCAGGACTGACCCTTACTGGCTCCCCACATTGCTGTGAGTCTTTCTCTCAATCTCAGGTTCGGATTAGGCCTGACTTGTCAGACCAACCTTTACCGGGCTCACGTTTGCTTTTCACGGACGGACATTGTCACAGGCTCCCGGATGGGTCCCTGTCAGCTGGGGCTGCGGTTGTTGAACTTTCGCCACCGAACCACACTCGCACAGTTTCCAGCTGGGGCCCTTATGGTGGCTCCTCCGCCCAGTTTGCGGAGTTGATGGCGCTGAAATTGGCGTTGGAGGTTGCTTCGGGTCAGCGTGTCACGATTTACACCGACTCGGCTTATGTGTGTGGCCTAGTGTTGCGTGATTTGTCGTCTTGGAAAAGGAACGGCTTTTTGACCGCTAAGGGCACTCCTGTAGCCCATAAAGAACTTTGCGAAGAAGTAGCTGACAGTCTGTTGCTCCCTGCTGCTGTGGCGGTAGTGAAGGTTCCTGGTCATTCTAAGGCGGACACAATGACTGCCATTGGCAACAGGGCGGCGGATGTTGCGGCGAAAATGGCGGGTGATTATCATTTTGACTCTCCCGGTGAAGGGGAGTGTAATCCTTTGATGTTGGTAGGACTTGTTCAGGCTCCTTTGTTGGAGTCCTTGCAGCTGGTCTCGGATGTATGGGTCAGTATTTCTACAATTGACGGTCATGATGTTGCTCTGACTGACTCAGGTCATCTCTGGATGCCCATGGAAGTGTGGGATCGCTTGGGAACCTTGGTGGAGAACTTGCCGCCAGGCAGGGCGCACAGCCTTAAATTTCATTTAGACACCTTTTGGGAGCCCCACTTAACGCCTGTTGCTTTTCAGGGACTTCTGAGTGTCGACGAGTGCCGTTCTTATCATGATGAATACGGTGAGGACTTTTGGTCACGAAATCGCCTTGCTGACGCGTACGTTGATGGGGTCTATCGTGGCCCTAATGGCCTGCCATTCTTGACGCCATCAATGGAACAACGTGTTCTAGAGGAAATACATGGTTTGAATCACCTTGGTCCGAAGGGCATGGCCAGCATCTTGGAACAGTTCTACTACCATAAGATGCCTCTCTTTTTGTGTAAAGACTTTGTACGTGCGTGTCAGACATGTGGTGCCTTTAATCCTCACCCACACCACAAACGAGGTGCGGGTGCGGTGAAAACTGGACGCTACCCTGGTGATGTGATCCAGATTGATTTCACGGACATGATCGTGCCTCACCAAGGTAAGCGATTTCTGTTGGGTATTGTAGACACGTTCTCGGGATGGCCGGCGTTCTTCCCATGCAAAAGGGAAAGCTCAGCTGAGGTCATGGCTGTACTTCTGAAAGACTGGATCCCTCTCTTTGGGGTTCCCTCGGAGTTACACAGTGATTCCGGGACCCACTTCACGGCCCATGATGTTAAAACTCTCTGTGGTCTCTTGGGTGTTCACAAATCGTTCTCCTGTGTATATTACCCTAAAGGTAACGCTAAAGTGGAGAGAATGAATCGGTCACTGAAGAGTGTTCTTGCCAAAATGCTGCGAGACAACCCTAAAGCCACTTGGTTGTCCTCGCTCCCCGCTGCGTTACTTCACCTTAGGTCCACTGTGAATAACACGACTCATTTCACCCCATTTGAACTTGTGTTTGGCAGGGCCATGCCCGGGTGCCTGCCTAAGTCTAACTCAGCGACCTTGCCTGAAGTTACTAACATCTTCCAGTTCAGACCGTATTTTGAGGCTCTCAATACACTTTTGAAGGAACTAACACCCATTGTGGCGACTGACACCACTGTTTCTGATTACACAGCGGACTTACCATCGAGGGTCTACATTAAAAACCACACCAGGACCTGTTGGAACGCTCCCAGATACTTAGGACCTTTTGAAGTGACTCAAAGGACTGCCACCGCAGTTAAGGTTGAGGGGCGTGACAACTGGTACCACTGGTCACACTTGAAGCCCTGTTCTGAGAAAACTGGCTTACATTGGACTCATACGCATCCCAGACGGTTGACACATCCTGCTGAATATGATAGTGGGTCTAACAGCCCCACTGAAGGGGGTGGGGGACACCAACCCCAACCCAGACGATCACAAAGACATAAAAAAGACTAACAAATATGGACTTAAGGCCTGGGTTTTAAAACCAGGACCTTTAAGGTGTCCATACGGGGTGTGGGCCCTGACACTTGCTCTTTGCTTGCTCATCATACCAACAGTAATAAAAATAGACGATCCACATAGTTGTGAGGGACGGGTCAGAGGACACCCTATCAAAGAATTGAAATTGGCCCTCTACAAGGTATGCAAAGAAGTAGGTAAAACACCTGGAGAAAATCTGGTCATCTACTGCAACAATGCAGGTACAATGTTGGTGAAAATGAGAGAAGCAGTGTCGGACCAACACACCCTAGACTGGATCACCCATTGTACAGAAAAAATGATAAAAACATGGGAAAACAAAGAAGGAACAAATTATGCTGTTTTGAAACCTGTGATTTATGATGTATCTAACATGTCTGTTTCCACAGAGGGAGATGGATCTAGGAAGCGACGGTCTTTCGATACGGGGGGTCATAAGCCAGGAGAGAATAAATGGGTAAAATTAGCTAAGCACACGGCCATGATTACCAACTCAACCCCGCCCTGTTGGGTGTGCTCCCTCAGGCCCCATCATGCTGCAGAAGTGCCGTCCACTGTCCCAGTCCCGATTTCGGTAAGGGCCTCGGTGTGTCTATTGTGGCTCTACCATTGGTGGAGGTGGACTGATAGGGTCCTACCGGGGTGCGAGCCATACAAAAAGTATGCTAGTCCCTTACAATGGGTCTGGCCAGGGAATTGGACGACTGGAACCAATGACACCTTGAGGAAGGGGATACGGTTTGCTGGCGTGACACATTTTAGGAAGGAGCTAGTAGCGCCCCTCGGGTTTAAGCGGGAATGTGGGCAGGGGGACAGGTACTTGGGTAAAACATCGTGCTTAGATTACATAGGTGATGGGTTTTCTGTAAGAAACCAAACATGGGCCGAGAGAGTAGTGAAATTCCACAGTGACCTCGTAGAAAAAAGCGAGATAAAACATAGAAGGCATCCGTTTTTCGGACAAACATGGCCGTTGAACCGAACCACTTGGGCTAGGGTAGTGGAAATGACTCCCCTAACCTACTCCGCGGTAGTATCAGTCCCACTGAGAGGGGGATTTCCCACCCCGGTCGGACACATCTGGCTATGCGGCGATAATAGTTATTTGACCCTGCCGCGGGGGTGGTGTGGGACCTGCACTCTGGCTCGTTTGAAGCCCTCATCTATTGTGGTGTCAGATGCACTAATGCAAGACGCCGTACGAGAATATAGACACCATAACCTACATAAGCACGGCATGAGAAAAAGGGACACCCTGAAGGTGGGAGATCGTACCCTCGGTCAATCATACGTACCTTTCTCTGATAACGGCGGACGTAAGCCCCTGTTCGGAGATGGGAAAGGATTTATCGCCACGCTGATCCCTATGATCGGTGTGGCGGCCTCCATGCAGCGTCTAAATGAGGTATGGTGGATCCTGGAGGACCTAACTGAGGTAATAGGCGACATCTTGGACCAAATGGAACGGAGTCCAGAACTTAAGGCAGTGGCTGTTGTGGCTATGCAAAATAGAGTGGCGTTAGACGCGCTGTACGCTGAACAGGGTGGTATGTGCACAGCAGTTGGCCTTGACCACTGCTGTACTTATATTCCCGACGACACTGGCAATTGGACAGCCATTAAAAATAAAGTAAAGGAACTCAAAGACTTCCTCGCGTCTCAAGAAGACCAGGGTCCTCAGTGGACCTGGCTAAATTGGTTGAATTCCGGTTCCTGGATCCATATCCTTCAAAAGGTGGGTATTCTTATAGGTGTAATACTCTTGTTTTGTTGTGTTTTGTTTTGTTGTGTTGTGCCTCTCATTCGCAGCATGGTCTCCAGGGCTCTGGGTTCCACTGGGGGCATCTATACCATGGGTGATGCGTCCCAGGGGGACACGGAGCTCAGGACAAGGGAAACGCAAGAAGGGGGTGGTCCCAGCCTGTACTTGGAAAGAGTACGGCAGGCTTTGAAATATGAATGGAACGACCCCCGACAAGGCTGTGATGGAGAATATTGTGGTGGAGATAATATCTAAACAACACTGTTCGGTGTTGTTGTGCTTGTTGTGTTTTGTGTTGCAGGAATGTTTATTTTTGTGTCGAACAGAGACGGTCCCAGGGGGACGTAAAAGGTGAAATGTACCGTTGACACGGAATAAAAACCAGCCAAGTTCCGCTTGGAAAGATTAGTAAGCGGAAGTTACACATGGGAAGAGAGAGATGATTTTGTAACCACTCAGCGGCTGGTTGAGTATGCCCTACATAAAGTGAACATGTTTTTTGGTGTTATAATATGTGAAATTGTACTGTGATTTTTGATACAGGCTGTACTTTTGTGAACTTGAAAATATTATGGTTTTGTTGACCTCCTTTTAGAGGTCAGAAAGGGGTCTGAAGAGATAATATTTTTATACGATGTTTTGTTCCTTTGGCTATTTAGCAAACTAACCAAAAGTTTTCATTCAGTGCAGTATAAAGGTGTGGTTTCCCCAAAAAAGTCCTTTGTTTCAGGGAAGATTGAGACACAGCGACCCCCACCCAGTCCACTGGCCACATGGTCAATAAAGGGTTCAAATTACAAGGGAGACCAAGGTGGAGCTGAATGCACAGCTGTGGGAGCCAATGGGAACGATGAAAACATTACATGTGGTCTTAGACTCATAAATCTTGTAAACAATGGAATGTGTAAAAATACTGTGCTTCCCCAGGAAGAGTCAGTATGCCCATTGGGAACGGCTGCTGACAGACACATTTGATAGGGCACTGGGAAAGACAGAATTCTGTATTAAGATGACATGTTAGGGAATAAAGCGTCTAAGTTGAACTCCTTGATTTGTCATCAATTCCTGGTATGTATTTTTATTAGTTTTACGTAGCGTAGAAATTTGACGGTTCTGAACTCCTTTTTCAGTTTGAATGCGCAGTGTTGTCAATTAAAGGTAATGTTTAAAATAGGGGAAAAGTAAACTCGTCGTAGTGATACTCTTTATTGTGTACAAGGACAACACAGGAAAACGGCTGTTTTTCTTCAAAAGTAAACTCGGAACAACCCGGTCCAGACGACAAATCTTTGAGGATATTTGCTTCTGGGTGATTAAGAGCCTACATAAACTCGGCACAGGCAACTTCACTGGACTCACTGCTATCATCAAGTGCAAAACTGGTCTCACCTACATTATCTCTTGGTTATAGTTATTGTTGTTAGCCATAGTTGCATTATTTCAACTTGTGTAGCATAAATTAACACTTCTTAGGTGCAAAAAATGTTTTAAATACCCTGGATCACGCGTGATATGAGAACTTTTAATAAATGGAGATCCCTATTAGAGGAGGTGATGGCAGCACAGATGCATCATGGGACATTTGGGGCTCCGGTCGAACACAGAGGCAGACGCTTATGTCTTATTGGGCCGCAGAGACGCATTCCAGCTCACACTCTTGTTTATGGGTCTCTGGATTGTAGCCTATAACTGTCGGAAAACTGGCCCAGTTCTTTCTAAAGGATATATTTAAAGTGTCCAAAAAGCGGCGATGGTGCAGTGGATCAAGCGTCCGCCGGGGAACCGTAGAGTCGCTACAGGTCCCAACAGAAACATGCAATTGGTGTATCTCGGAGTTTGATCATATCACATTGCAGACTCCTGTTGAGGTCATGTGGCTGGTTGAGTCACTGTGGCGACAGACAGGAATTTAGACGAGTTGGTACGTACCTGTCTGGTCGTTGTTGTTAGCATTTGGCTATGTGTTTCTATAGCTTCATACGGGGGTGAAGTTGGAAGCTCTTCCACGGTCAAGCTCAGGTAAGAACATATCTCAGCATGGAAAAACTGCAGCCTATTCCTTTAAGTCGAATTTTGGATAATAATTGTACTTTACTTGAGTGGTACTTTCATCTAGAACTCATTACTTTTACTGAAAGACAAATATAATATTTTCCATTTCCATTACATTTCTAAAAGGTTAAAAAAAAAAAAAAAGTTAGAAGCATAAACAACTGCCTGCATACTTTGAACCCTTAAGGGGAGACACTGCAGGCAAAACTATCTATTTATTTATTTAATTAATGTTTTTTTCAGGTTTTGAGCCACATCGGTTTAAAAAAATATACCTAATCTTCACAATAACATCCATCCATCCATCCATTTTCTTCCGCTTTATCCGGGGCCGGGTCGCGGGGGCAGCAGTCTCAGCAGAGATGCCCAGACTTCCCGATCCACGCACACCTCCTCCAGCTGTTCTGGGGGGACCCCGAGACGACACCAGGCCAGCTCGGAGACATAGTCCCACCAGCGTGTCCTGGGCCTTCCACGAGGCCTCTTCCCAGTGGGACATGCCTGGAACACCTCCCGAGGGAGGCGACCAGGAGGCATCCGGAACAGATGCCCTAGCCACCTCAGCTGGCTCCTTTCGACGTGGAGGAGTAGCGGCTCGAGTCCGAGCTCCTCCCGGGTAACTGAGCTCCTCACCCGATCTCGGAGGGTGCGCCCAGCCACCCTGCGGAGGAAACTCATTTCGGCCGCTTGTATTCGCGATCTTGTCCTTTCGGTCATTACCCAAATCTCATGACCATAGGTGAGGGTGGGAACGTAGATCGATCGGTAAATCGAGAGCTTCGCCCCCTGACTCAGCTCCCTCTTCACCACAACGGTCCGATACAGCGACCGCATCACTGCTGACGCCGCACCGATCCGTCTACCGATCTCACGCTCCATCCGTCCCTCACTCGTGAACATGACCCCGAGATACTTGAACTCCTCCACTTGGGGCAAGGACTCCCCACCGACCTGAAGCGGGAGAACCACCTTTTTCCGGTGGAGAACCATGGCCTCAGATTTGGAGGTGCTGATCCTCATCCCGCCCGCTTCACACTCGGCTGCAAACCGCCCCAGTGCGCGCTGGAGGTCCTGATTTGATGAAGCCAACAGAACAACATCGTCTGCAAAGAGCAGAGATGATATTCTGAGGTTCCCAAACCGGACACCCTCCGGCCCCTGGCTGCGCCTAGAAATTCTGTCCATATAGGTAATGAACAGAACCGGTGACAAAGGGCAGCCCTGCCGGAGACCAACACGCACCGGGAACAGGTCTGACTTACTGCCGGCAATGCGAACCAAGCTCCTGCTGCGGTCATACAGGGAACGGACAGCCCTTAGTAGAGGGCCCCGGACCCCATACTCCCGGAGCACCCCCCACAGGGCACCACGAGGGACACGGTCGAACGCTTTCTCCAGATCCACAAAACACATGTGGACTGGTTGGGCGAACTCCCACAAACCCTCGAGCACCCGATGAAGGGTATAGAGCTGGTCCAGTGTTCCACGGCCGGGACGAAAACCGCATTGTTCCTCCTGGATCCGAGGTTCGACTATTGGCCGAATCCTCCTCTCCAGCACCCTGGAATAGACCTTACCAGGGAGGCTGAGGAGTGTGATCCCTCTGTAATTGGAGCACACCCTCCGATCCCCCTTCTTGAAGAGAGGGACCACCACCCCGGTCTGCCAATCCAGAGGCACTGTTCCCGACCGCCACGCGATGTTGCAGAGACGTGTCAGCCAAGACAGCCCTACAACATCCAGAGACTTAAGGTACTCAGGACGAATCTCATCCACCCCTGGGGCCTTGCCACCGAGGAGCTTTCTAACCACCTCGGTGACTTCAGCCTGGGTGATGGACGAGCCCCCCTCCGAGTCCCCAGCCTCTGCTTCCTCATCGGAAGACGTAACGGTGGGATTGAGGAGATCCTCGAAGTACTCCTTCCACCGCCCGACCACATCCCCAGTCGAGGTCAGCAGCCCCCCACCCACACTGTAAACAGTGTTGGTGGAGCACTGCTTCCCCCTCCTGAGGCGCCGGATGGTTTGCCAGAATCTCTTCGAGGCCGACCGATAGTCCTCCTCCATGGCTTCTCCAAACTCCTCCCAAACCCGAGTTTTTGCCTCTGCGACTGCACGAGCTGCAGCACGCTTGGCCTGCCGGTACCTCTCAGCTGCCTCCGGAGTCCCACAAGCCAACAAGGCCAGATAGGACTCCTTCTTCAGCTTGACGGCATCCCTTACCTCCGGGCGCCACCACCGGGTTCGGGGATTGCCGCCGCGACAGGCACCAGAGACCTTACGGCCACAACTACGAGCAGCCGCATCGACAATGGAGGAGGAGAACATGGTCCACTCGGACTCCATGTCCCCTACCTCCCTCGGAATCTGGTTGAAGCTCTTCCGGAGGTGGGAGTTGAAGACCCTACTGACAGAGGGATCCACCAGACGTTCCCAACAGACCCTCACAACACGTTTGGGCCTGCCAGGTCTGACCGGCTTCTTCCCCTGCCAGCGGATCCAGCTCACCACCAGGTGGTGATCGGTTGACAGCTCAGCCCCTCTCTTCACCCGAGTGTCCGAGACACGCGGCCGGAGATCGAATGACACAACTACAAAGTCGATCATCGACCTCCTGCCTAGGGTGTCCTGGTGCCACCTGCACTTATGGACATCCTTGTGCTCGAACATGGTGTTCGTTATGGACAAACCGTAACTAGCACAGAAGTCCAATAACAGAACACCACTCGGGTTCCGATCGGGGAGGCCGTTCTTCCCCATCACCCCCACCCAGGTCTCACTGTCGTTACCCACGTGGGCGTTGAAGTCCCCCAGTAGAACAATGGAGTCCCCAGCCGGAGCACCATCTAGTACCCCTCCCAGGGACTCCAAGAAGGCCGGGTACTCTGCACCGATGTTGGGCCCGTAGGCCGAGACAACGGTGAGAGACCTGTCCCCGACCCGAAGGCGTAGGGACGCGACCCTCTCGTTCACCGGGGTGAACTCCAACACGTGACGGCTGAGCTGGGGGGCTATAAGCAAACCCACCCCAGCCCGCCGCCTCTCCCCGCGGGCAACTCCAGAAAAATGGAGCGTCCAGCCCCTCTCCAGGAGTTGGGATCCGGAACCCAGGCTGTGCGTGGAGGTGAGCCCGACTATATCTAGCCGGTACCTCTCAACCTCCCGCACAAGCTCAGGCTCCTTCCCCCCCAGCGAGGTGACGTTCCATGTCCCGAACGCCAGAAGCTGCGCACGCGGACCAGGTCGTCGAGCCACCTGCCTTCGACTGCCACCCAGTCCTTTCTGCACCCGACCCCTACGGATCCCTCTGCGGATGGTGGGTCCACAGGAGGGCGGGCCCACGTCGTCCTTTCGGGCTGTGCCCGGCCGGGCCCCGTGGGCAGAGGCCCGACCACCAGACGCTCGCATTCGAGCCCCAACCCCAGGCCTGGCTCCAGGGTGGGGCCCCGGCTGCGCCATACCGGGCGACGTCACGGTCCTTGGTATTGAACTGTCCATAGGTGTCTTCGAACTGCTCTTTGTCTGACCCATCACCTAAGACCTGTTTGCCATGGGAGACCCTACCAGGGGCATGAAGCCCCAGACAACATAGCTCCTCGGATCATTCGGGTGCTCAAACAACCCCACCACGTTAAGGTGGCAGTTCACGGGGTTGAACATGTATGATTATTTCACTGATTCAATGTTTCTCCATAGATTTATTTGGGAAATTGTCATTTCAAGAGCAATTTTCTAAAAATGCATTTTTTTCCCCACATTGGTGCGACTTCTCCAGTAGCACCTACAGACTTCAAACTTTCCAGTCTAGACTAAACAATATTGTTAAGGTTTTTTACGAGGAATTTTGTAGTATCTAAATCCAAGTCTGATTTATTGAGTTATGAATGTCAACTAAAAACAGCTTATTTTAAAACTAAACAGGATATCCAAAATCCCCTATATAAAAGTATTTGTCACTAATATGTCCATACATTTAAACCATAGGCATAAAGGGCTTTATTTTTACATGAAAACATTCTCCCCTCATATTTATGCCAGTAATCTACAGAAAACGTTCCAAAATGATAACTCTAAATTTGAAAAGTTTCCCCATTCATGTGTGGCGTCTCGCCTTGAAGGTCCTATACCTCATTTGTTTTATTACAAGCATTGAAAGAGGAAACCACTAAATTAAAATGCCAGTTGTGATATAAACTCATTCCTAACATTCCCAACATGTTTGTATCGTCCCAATTCTTTACTGGGACGAGTTTGTCGGCACATTTCACAACTTGCAGGGTCACTGTTCTGGATCCCTGTCACAGAAATGCCAGAAAACTCGCCTGCAAGTTCATAAAACTGATACAAACAGCTTCATAATTAGATGCACAGTGTTTTCTCAGCAATAGGTCTGAGTTTACAATTATACTAAAGGACAAAACAACATCGTTCCACTACCTGCAACAATCAGGTATAGTCCCTTTAGGCTGCACACAGACCAGATGGACTGCAGATGTAATGCCACAAACTCACCACAATAAAGAGCGTTTGTTTCTGTCGTGTTGCTGTACGGATGGTATTTCTGAGGAAACTGACCTTTCTTGGACTAATATTTGACCCGTCCTATATCTGCTTTTGCTTAAGTACCGAACGAGCCGACGACAACAAAAGACACATGAAGTTGTTTCCATAGTTTCCACAAAAGGCCGGGCTCGATGCACTGCGCAGCCATTTGCTTTGTTGCAGTCAATGCCAAACCTCTTCTCTGCCTCTATGTCACAAAGGCACATTCACCGCACGGCTGCAATAAACAGGCGGTTTACAGACGGTATTAAATATTCAAACCAAGCTGCGCAGAACGAACCTGCATTCAGACTCCTACTCAACAGTGCAAGCAAATCGACTGCAGCCTTGGATCCATACAGAGATGTGTTCATTGTGTTGGAGGTGCCTCTTTTATGACCTTTGCGAACAGGTTGCTATGGTTGTGCATGTGTTATCATGGCCTTATCCTCATATTGTTTTACTGAACAATAAATTATCCGTCAACTTGCCTGGGTTGAAAAGGAAATGACAATGCAGGTCCAACCACCTGCACTGAAAAATCCAACGGTATCCAATACTTAATAATAACAAGTGATCGCCGCAGGTAAACCAAGACCTTGAGCTACTTACTATGATTTGTGAATACGGAGAGCGTTCAGGCTAAAAATACGTTTTTTTATCCAGTATCTAAGTATTGTGTTTATAGCTAACAACATTACGCTTTATCTAACGTTGCCTGGCAAGTAAACCACTGGGTAACAAAAAAATATTTTTTGAAAATAGTCCAGGGTTTTCCAGCTGAATTAGACTAATTTTGATGCTCTGAGTCCGAAAATGACCTTGGTTTGGCTCAATCAGGTCAGGATTTTTTGCTACAGAAATGCTTTAAAAATCGATTTTGCGTCAAAAACAAATTTCTGCGGATCATCAGCTGAGAAACCCTTGACGTTTTTTCCGTTTTCCTCAAGAAATAAAAGTCAACGTATCCAAAGTCATTCAGTTTTTATTTACCCCATCAAATTTGATAAGCAGAATTCATAATAACGTAGTCGTACGTAATCCGTAACACTATGGCTGTATCTCAAAAAGTTGACCTGATAGAGCAAAATGCATGTGATATTCGGACTCAGAACACCAACATTAGTCTGAATCAGTTGAGAAACCCCTGACCATTTTTTGGCTATCAACTTGTGTTGTTGCATGGACAATGATATTTAAGTAACCCATACAAAATGAATGCAGGTAAAGATGATATGTGAACAATTCATTTTAAATTGTCTGTACAAAAACATGTTTAGTATTCAGAACATGCTGCTGCCTACTGTGTAAAGCTGTTCACATTTTTAGTTTTGGCCGAAACTCGTTTCTAGCTCTCACAATCCCTCCTGCAGATCCAGTTTGGTCAGGCAAATTGATTACTGTGTATATGCACGTTTCATGCTCATGTACAGCTTTGACCGATGGCAAAGTGAAGCAGACGATCCCCAAAATAAAATGCACCCATTTAGATTCTACTCCCATCTTCCATCGCCCAATAAACATTGTGGAGGTGAAGACAATGCAACAAGTTCTGTTTTTTATGCATTTCCCAACATACTCTGAGGTGGCAAAAATAAATGTACTCTACGACAACAAAAAGCCAGGTACCCCAGGTTTAACAAAACTAACAATGTGCTAGTTGTACTTGGAATAATAAGCGCATCGTATTTACAAACCATGCAAACAGAACAGAATGGATTTTACAATGTGCCGGCAAACTTCTGCGTCTCTATTTACATAACCCACCACATTCAAATATAGCCAAGTTTGGTGAAGCGCCTTGCCCTGCGACACAACCACAACAGAAATATGAACTGGCAACTCTAGACATTGATCTGAGTACACACATATATATCGGTTTGGTTTCTATATTGGTTTCACAAGTGATGAGTGGGAGGGCAGTCACATACTAAGGTAGACTTATGCGGCGCGAGTCCTTGAAGCTGTGATTTACGGAGAGAGGCGTGTGTCAGTGAAGGGGCCATACAGGAAGCGCTTTTCTCTCAATGTCACGGCAGCGCTCCATCACTTCTCCTCTCACAGTCAGAGCATATCCTGAGCTGGTAATTACACTGGCTTTAATTAGAGCCGGCTGAGTGATGGCCTTCTGTCCGTCAGGAAGGCAGCGCAGGGACAAAATGGCGGATGTATATGTATGTAGAGGAAATTTAAAGTGTGTAGTGTGTAGATGGAAAGGCTGTCTCAAAGCATTATGGGCACATCAGCATGGATATTACTGAATTTATAATAACGTGTGTGTGTGTGTGTGTGTGTGTGTGTGTGTGTGTGTGTGTGTATGAAAAGTAAGAATAAAGACAGCCCTTTTAAGCATCTTGTGTCGCTGGGAAATTCATCTTGGTACAAGCAGGATACAAGCCATCAACGGCCTGATACCAAACTCATGGCGTGATGAAAGACACAGAACAGCTCCACATGGGTCCAGAGATGGCTTTTGGGTTCTGTCTGAAATAAAGTACCATGACGAGAGCTGGAGGTGGTGCCTTGGTTTGTCCAGACAATGGAAAATGTACGTTCCCTTTACAGGAGTCTGGCAGGCTGTTGGACGTGTGGCTGCCAATCTGCGCCTATGAACCCATCAGTTTCCCACACAGCCCTTGCAGAATATATGGTGTTGTGTCAAACCCCTATGAGCTTGATAGGGGTTTGAGCTGTGCATACGATCGTTGTTGTTGTTTGCCTCCACAATGTTCGTCGGATGTTCTGGTGAATAGTAGGCAACAGCTGATGCATCCAGGGTTCTCTCACAGTTTTATAAAATTACCGATGTTTTTGCCTATCATAGAACTACTACTATTAACATTACAGTGCCTACAGCTCCCGAATGACAACATTGCAGTTGCTCATATTGGAGTGCAGTCGTCGAATCAATCCATCAATCCATCAATCAAAGTTTATTTCCATAGCACTTTACAACTGCACCTTGGCAGACCAAAGTGCTTTCCATGGAAACACAAAACAGAAAAACGTCAATCATGGGTCAGCAGAGTGAACAGGAGGGGACTCAGCACACAACCTTGGGAGGTGCCTTATTCTGTGTGATGGTTCTGGAGGAGTTGCTGCCAAGTCTCCCAGTATAAAGTCCAGCAATCAGTTACTCAGCGATGTATTGAGCCCCAAAGGGACAAGCATACCAACCGCTGGCTCATAAATCGAATAACCGAGGACAGAACCAGCTTTAACTGAGTCTTACCTAGTCCTAACCAATGGCAGATTGGCTGTAGATCCATTTCGCAGAAGACCTCTAACTTATTCGGACACGTCAACAGGCATCATGCTACTTAACCCAGTAACTTATGCGATTTTCCATCTGCATTATGCTTAAGTGCTGAAATGGCTCCGTGCTTTTGACAAACAACAATACATCTAAACATACAGACTGATCTCCCACTCTATAAACAAACGCTGCCGTGTAGGCGGAGGTGTGGTGAGAAGCATATGCCTGTAGTAACCCCAGACACAATCGTCCTCTGCAGTTGGTATAATCCGCGATGTTTATTTTCATAGCTATTCCCCAAGGCACCGTTTATGTATACAGCGTCGACTCCAGATTGCCACCTCCTTTTAAATGTTTCACTCAATTTGATCAAATATCCGACCCTAATTTAAATTCCCAAAGGAGACCGGTATATAGTGCTGTAACAATGGGGAGAAAATGGCAATGGAATTTCCGTAAGACGCAAAGTCAAGCAATTTAGAAAAAGAGAATCTCAATCTTTTAAGACTATTAAATGTATAATCTTTCAACTCTGCAAAGCCTAAACCCCGACCATTTGCATTTCTCCACTGTTCCTAATGAGTGGCTTAGTTCCTTTTCAGAAGTATCTCTATCTGTTATCACTATTGAAAGTCCAGGCATGAATAAATTATGCAAAAATGCGTAGAATGTACAATGTTAAACTTATAATGAATTCCTGGCATTTACATAAGAAGCAGCGGAGACAGACGGCTCTTTCAGACGCAACATCTGCAGTGGGCACAATGCTAACGTACACCTCCGTTCCCTGATGCAACCGCGAAAAGAAAGTAATCTAACGAGCTCAAACTTTAGTGGCCAAATGTGCGAGAAGTCTAGCGCAGCAAAAAAGGTAATAAAGACTTTTGAGCACGTTTTAGCATATTTGTTTCTTGCTGTACAACTTAAAATCATTTAAAACCCATCTGGTCCGTGTGAAGTTGGTGAAAGGTTGGCATTGGTGACGGAAACAAGCGGAAAACAAGCAGTCAAGTAAGCTAAACTGCGTAGTGGAGGCGATTTTGAGCCCTGATATGACCGGAACAAGCCATTACAATGTTATTCCCTCATAAAAAAACACACATATCTGGAGCTGTGTTCTGACTCGGGCATATTTGAGGAAACTTTGAGCTGGAGACACATTGGCTGGATGGAGGCACATTGAGTCGCTTTGTGCGCGTTATGAATAAAGTTGCCTTGCATTGGAAAGCGAGGGGAGGAGGGTCTTGAACTACACCGTATTTAGCCTTAATAAATGATGAATTAACACTTAATTCAACATGAGCAATTCATGAGTTAAGTGTGACTAACACTTACTTAACTACTACAGTTAACTCATAATGAATAGTTTGTTACTTACTTCACTTATTCATTGTTGAGTAGTTATTAAGTGTTAGTCACACTTTAAGCAGTACTAAGTAGCTCCTGCCCCTAGAGGCCATAAGCGCCACTGCAGGTGTCGTAGCATGTTGCGTTTTTTTTACTTAATTGTCCGTGAGAGTAAATACTACGCTGACAGAAAAGACAAAGGGACAGAGGGATATTGTACATCCAATTACACAATGGAAATCTTTTTTTTTTTCACTTAAACTTGGCTGTAAATACTGTTTAAGTGGCGCTAGCCCGCAGTTAGCTTTGCCCGTTAGCCTGTCAGCTTCTTCTTTGTGATTCTATTAGTGTGTATTGCGCAGCGACCCGGAGGCAGGCAAAGCTGCAAGGGTGGTTATCTGCCCAGAGACACCAGGGGGAGATGAAAGACCCCCCAATCATCCCATTAACACTTGTATTACCCCCAGAGGGACTACGGAAAGGATTTACTAAGGTAAACAAGTTACTTAATTTGTCATGAACAATTCATTAGTAGAAGAACTAAGTGTTAACTCATCATCGATTACGTCTAAATAAGGTGTAGTTATTATAAAGTGTTTATAATGTGTTTTTAGATCAACAAAGCACTTTATAACCAACACAATGTAACAAGATCAATATGTGTTGGAAATTGGTATAACACCAAGGTACCAAGGTACACCAAGGAGGTAAAATTGTAATACCTCCAATATGAATACATGAGCCAGTTAATGCCAATGATTAAGTGCCCCAAAATGGAGCACTCCAGTGATAAAAGACAAAGCATATATATTGAAAAAAGCAAGCCATGAATGAACAAATCCAATTCTAAACTACTGCGTACTCAATAAATCTAGTTCAATCTCAAATAGAGATTAAAAATTCGGGTACTTTTAAACCATCTCTTTTTGTATATTTTGTCCTTGCACAAGTTAGGCTCCAAGATCCAACTTTGTGTTCATATAATATATGAACTTATGTAGCGTTTTTCATTTGGTTTGGACAGACTGTCCTCAATGAAAGCAGGATGTGTACTGTATTTGCACTCAGTTTTGATGCTTTCGGAGGCGCGCATGCAGAGGTCAGACGGTCCGAGCCCAGAGGAAGAGATATGGGCCTATAAATAGAGCAAAGGGAAATGCTGAGACATGCCTGCCCGGAGAGGAGGAGGAACCGGGTGAAAATGGACAAAGAAATGCTATGTATTTTTGGGGAGATTTGGTGGTTGAGGTGTTTTGATGACCGCCTTCTAACTAGCAAATATAATACATCTTTAACTGAACAAGCATCCTTATCTAAAGAATAAGCAGTGTACTTACAGCGCATTAAAATATCTTGCAACAATCCAGCTGGCATCGGAGTGTGAAAATTGCACCTACATGAAAACTCAATTATTGATTTTTTTCTTTCTTTCTTCTTCTCCAAACAGAATAAATGCAGCACAAAACCAGAAAGTACTAAAACTTTCGAAGAAACACATTTGCCTCAACCTCCGCAAGAGTGAACAGGTCAAGGTTTGTCCATATTCCAAAAACAAAGAACAGACATTGGACTGATCAATAAAGAGAACGGAGGAAGTAAAGTCTGAGAAGTTTTTCCCATCAACCACAACTTTTCTTTTCCTAGCCAAAAACTTGAAAAACTATGGAACTCAAAAAACATACATTCCCCCCATAGACTAAAAATATCAAGACTTTAAAGCACAATGGAGTCTATTGTTTTAACATAGTGGCGATGTTTTAGAAAACAAATGCTTGGACATTTTTTCAAAACCTACTCTTTTAAGGTTTTAACTAGAGATGCAAGATCAAGCTTTTTTGCTTCTGATACCGATACTGGGGGTTTGAGTATCTGTATTAACCGACTTTCCTAAAAGTGGTTGCTGTGAATGAAACAAGTGAATGTCCCTCTTTTCTCCAGTGTGAGTTCTTTTCTTGCAAACAAGATGTTACATACAAATGATTCATTATATCTGTTAATAAACTAAATAGAAAAAACAATTCACAAGGCTCACTGGACTTTTTTTTCATTAATTATACTTGGGGATATGATAACCTATTAGGTTACATTAACTCATAAAGTGCGCTACAAATATAATATCAGTTATTGAAACTAAAATACGCGGCCAGAGGCTATTTTATTTAATTAGGTGATCCAATCGTAATTTCTGTCCCAGCCCTGATTATTTGCGGCTACAAGCATTAGCATGCTGCCGCTAGCATTGGCATACCGTTGCTAGCCGCGGCATTTTGCTGTACCCCGCAAATATGCAGCTGTTTGAGAGCCAAAACAGGTATCCGTTCAGAATTGGATATTTGTGACCCAATATTGTATTTTTTCAAGTATCGGATCGACGCGTCCCTAGTTTTAACCATGTCATACGGTTAAAGCATTGTCAAAAGACATCCCTGGCTTGGCGTTTTGTTTCTTTCGCGCATGTTTCCGTAGTCCCGCTTGTTTTCACTGTCTCCTTCTGCCGCACTCGAAGCACCTCAGCCCATTTCCCGGTGAAAGTCATATCGAGATTTTCCAAGAAGCTTCAAACACTTTCACTTTTTTAGGATCCTATCCGTGGCCACGTCTCCTTGCTGCAATCGTATTGTCAACCTTCACTTTGAACTTTCTGCCCTCTTCTAGCAAAACCACATTTTACAACATCATTAAATATAAGGATGTTATTTAGACACATGTGTTACTTTAAGTTATATTGTGAGAAATATCGAGGCGAAGGGGTGTATAGTAAACGGCTGAATAAACACCACTGCCCTCGGTAAAGCCCTCATGTGTTGACTCTACCTCCCCCCGGTTCCACTGTGCTCCATTATCGCGGCGCGCTCTGAAAGGCGTGGGTGGTAGATGGCTGTTATTTGCACACCCACCTGCGCGCCTCCTCCGCCCCCTGCCCCGTCCGAGATTGTCCCGACTATGGTGAACATTAGGCGGGATACGAGGCAAAGCTGCGGGGGGGTGGGGTGTGATTGCTGGAGGTGGTGGTGCCAATCCGAGACCGGTGGGAAGAACACAGAAGCCAATGGAGTGTTAAATAGGAAATGGTGTGTTTTGCAAAGGCTGATTTGAATGAGGTTGTGTGTTTTTTCATTTAGCGGCGCGATGGTGGCTGTCTCCTTCCTGCAGGGATGACTCGTGTTGCGATTCGGGCCTACATGTCTTCCGAACGATACAAAGGAAGTGTCACTTTAACGTCTCATCAGCTTGTAGTTCCTCATTCGCTTAGAACCCATTTGGAGAACAATGTGCAGTGTCACCTTGTAAAAAGCAAGAGAGTTTTTAAAACGGAAGTAAGTGTGTGAGTAAGTAAGTGTGTGCGTGTCGTTTTCAGTTGGTCTTTGTTTGACTTTTTATGAAAGCTTTCTTAGTCGAGTTTTACAAATGACTCCTGTCACACGGCCAGAAGGTCCCGGGTTCGATTCTCAGATAACGTGGGGCCTTTCCTCAGGCAGGAGGCTACATTCTATCAAGACCCACACCTCCAGCC
Organism: Proterorhinus semilunaris; assembly: GCA_021464625.1. Classification (NCBI taxonomy): domain Eukaryota; kingdom Metazoa; phylum Chordata; class Actinopteri; order Gobiiformes; family Gobiidae; genus Proterorhinus; species Proterorhinus semilunaris. The sequence continues at coordinate 8,113,928 of CM038350.1, forward strand.
ACTTGAACAGTTTGTTCCCCTCCGCCATCAGACTCATGAACAAAAACAAGACCCAATAACTCGGTTACAGACCCGTGTGGTTTGTCCACACTCATATTTGCTGCTAACACTCAGTGCACCTGTACATCAGGAAATACACTCAGGCTCAAGTTCAATGTCAAATTGTTGTTGTCTTTATCATAGTTTGAATTTAATCTTCTTACACATGCCCTTATAGACTTATAGCCTTATAGTTTAAAGTAAATGGTCACATTTATATTGCACCTTTCACTCAAAGCGCTTTACATCAAGGAACCAGTCACCCTCTCATTCACACTCTCATTCACACACCAGTGTGCGCGGACACCGGAGGCAAGGTGGGTGAAGTGTCTTGCCCGAGGACAATATGACAGGGTGCACCCACGGGACTCGAACCACAAGACAACCCGCTCTACCCGAAAGTCTTATAGTTTATCATTCATCTAAACTTATATGTTTCATGTTGCATGATCGACCGGAAAAAAAAAACTGTTCATAATCATGGCCATTACGCCCTTTGGAAGTCAATCTAGTCTATATTTTTTTCAGTGGACTGTCAGTCTATTTTGGCACAACATTGATCTTTGACCAGCTTTCCTCCAGGGAGAAGACTCCATGTCAGGTCCAACTGAAGAACAGCTTCATCCACCTCTCCCCCTATTGTGTTTGTATATCTGATATTGCTTTATATAGCTTGTCTTGCCAAGGTTTTAAAAATGTAAATACTATATATGTGCTTCACATGTGGAAGACCAGATGAAAAAGCAAACTGAGCTGAACTGTCATTATGGACTTACTTAAGACCTCATTCATTTAGAAAGCATCATAGCCTTGATATTGACCCTAGTCATGATTTGATTCAAACCTGTTTCCATTGCTAAACCTTTGCATCGCTGCCATCCGAAAGCGAGTGTATTCTTGGGCTGCGGTGAACTCCACTCCAAGGCCCCTCACTCCATTCTTTCCTCTCAAACGCAGAGTGTCTCACAGCAGGACGTCTCCATTACCTCTTCCTCCCAAACACATGCTCCACATTTCCGATGCGCCCCGTGTCCTCTGTCTCTCTCTCTCTGCCTCTGTCTGTCTCTCAGATTAAGACTTTCATTTAGAGTCTGCGATAATGGCTTAACTCGTGAGGAAAGTCATCAGGCGTTATGGCTTCGGAAGAGGCGCGGTTGATTGAAAAACAGACCCGCTACTGTGTTTATTTTGTGCGTTTTTGCAATGTGGGAGTTAACGTTTGTTTGTCAGTGCGGCGCGCTATGCAATTTTCAAACGCTCCATTGAATTTAGAAACAAGTCATGGAACATTTTTAAGTGAAAACGCGATTTTGATGTTTTTTTTTTTTTTTACACAATATGGCAACCACAGCATTTACGAAGGTCGGCTTTTGTGGCACTTATAATCATGGACTTTATCATTCCATTTTATGACGCAGCCGGACTTTGATCTATTTCTCTCTAGAAAGCTATAACATGCAAACAAACGTGCAAGTAAGAAGCAGCAAAAAAAAAAAAATTCCTGCGACATGAGCCCATGAGCACAGGCCGGGAGCTCTTCCCGTAGCATAAGGACGACAAAAGGAAGTTGATTTAGAATAAAATAGCCACAAATGTGTCTGAAAATGTCCCCTTCTATCTCCAACACTCCCGGATCTCTCTGCCGTGCATTAATGTAAGCATGAGAGTGAAAGCCCTCCCTGACAGAAGTCCTTTTGATGCAGTGGTATCAGAAAGCGCTGGCCTGGGGTGGAACATCTCTCTTTCTCTTTCTCTGATGCAGCCGGTTTGATGCGTCCCTCGACAGAGCTCACTGAAGTTAATAAAGACGCTGGCCTTTGTAGAGGCTCGGCGACTCAATGGGGCCTGTGTTATTAAGTACCTCACAGCGGAGCTCACTGCTGAAGCTCGGACTGAAGCTTCATAAATTCACAGAGCTGTCCTCCTGTCCACAAGGGTCAGCCATGCAACTAAGGAAACAATGTAAGTTGAAGAGCCAGTGCCTTTGTACTAGTCTATGCGGGTGTTTATAGACTTTACTGGGGGGAATTTGTCCCCTGAATTTGACAGTTTACTGGTTTTCTACATGTGTGGCACCACAGGATGACAAGCAGGATAATTATCTTGGTCATAGGGCATTGTCAGAATGAGCAGAACAGCTTGAACTAAGTAGGTAGGAAATGGTGGGAGATCGGACTTCTCCTGCGTCCAAAGGCATTCTGAAGCCACGAGAGCCATACAGTGGGAAGACAAAGTAAGTACACCGTTTGGAATTTCTTACATTTCTGCCTAAATTGGTCACTAAATGTGGTCTGATCTTCATCAAAATCATAAGAATGAATAAACAGCGTCTGCTTAAACTAATACCACCCAAACATTTGCATTTTATCACATTTCTATTGGCCATAACATGTAAACATTCACAGGACAGGGAGGAATAAGTGAGTACACCCCCTGAATCTCACTGAACTGCAGCAGTTTTGTAAAGAGGAACGGACCAAGATTCAGCCTGATCGTTGTGAGCTTAATACAAGGGTTCACTTACTTATTCAACGCTGTTTTGTTGTCTTAGGTCTGTCTGCAAAATATCTTTGAAAAAAAAAAGTCTATTGATAATAGCACGTTGTCCTACAAAATAGACCCGCGCCATGATTCTCATCCAAACCCTATCCCCACTGTGAAGTATGGTCCAGCAATAACTGCTTTTCTTTGCAGATTAGATGCTCACAAAGATCAGGTTGAATCTTGGACCGTTCCTCTTTACAAAACTGCTGCAGTTTAGTGAGATTCAGGCGGTGTACTCACTTATTCCTCCCTGTCCTGTGAATGTTTACATGTTATGGCCAATAAAAATATAATCAAATGTAAATGTCTGGGTGGTATTAGTTTAAGCAAACACTGTGTATACATTTTTATGAGTTTGATGAAGATCAGGCCACATTTAGTGACCAATTTAAAGCACTGTAGCGGGGATTATAATCTAGCACAGTTAAGTGTATGATAGTTGTTCAGGCGGCATCTTTGTTTTCCAGACTTGACTTCAAAGAGAGAACGCGATGATGAGCGCGTTTTTGATCTCTGCACGTCAAAAACGGACACAAACAAACAAAATAAGGAATATAGTCCAGCAATTAAGGCATGATAAATAAACGCCTGGTTCGATAAGACGCTTCGACAAAAGAGACGAACCCAGAAGCGAACGGCTGCCAATCAAACGCCGCACAACTCCGGATCCCGACGGAGCGGAGAGAGAGCAGAAACCTATGAATAATTCAGGAGAAACAGCCCACATTTAGGGAGTTGAAAGTCCTCGGGCGAAACACTATCCCAACTACGCCAACATGTTTATTTATGTGTACGTCATTAACCACGTGTGCCCTTTGAATCGCTACGTCACAGGTCAATCTACTACATTCAAAAACTGTCTTTGACAACAGGTTCTTACGTTTGACAAGGTTTGGTTTCATTTCGATTAAATTGCGGAAACCTTACTGCAATTATGTACAGCAGGGTTCGGAAAAATATTTTTCATTTCAGCCTAAACCCAAGCTGTGATGGTGTCCTGTTGACAAAATGGATTAAAACGTTTTTATCGATTTGCTTGAGATAAATAAACTACGACTAATATAAAGTCAAAGGTCAATCCCAGTGCAGCCAATCGTCTCCCGCAGGGACGGGCAATTCTTTTTTACAAGGGGTAACGTGAGTAGCTTGATTTGAGTTACGAGAACTTGAAATGAATTTTGCTCAGATACCTCATAAGATTTATCTTCTCTCTGCTCCTTTTCCTTCAAACTGCATTGACTTAGCAGTTTTGTTGTAGGTCTATGTGTTTTAATGTTACTTTTGAATAAACAAATAAATTAAAAAAATCGGAATCGTTTTTATTGCCATGGTTTGAGAACAGGTTCACAAACTAGGATTTTTTCTCCGTGCTGACGTGCAACATAAAACATATAACACAGACTCTAAATAAAAAATAAGCTATAAACTTTAAACTATAAGGCTGTAGGTGGCATGCATAATAATATTGTATATATAAAGTGATAAAGGGATAGCAGCAGGTCTAAGTGTGGACCCACCACACAGGCACAGACTCATGGATGTAATCTGCTCTGTTGCACTAAGTTATGGGTCTTGTTTTTTGTTCATGAGTCTGATGGCGGCGGGGAAAAAACTGTTCAAGTGGCGGGGTCTATGGGTCTTGATAGATGTAGCCTCCTGCTTGAGGGGAGAGCCATTTGAGCCCACCTTAACCCAGTGCATTTTCTCCAGTTCGACTTACCCAAATCTAAATGCTCGTTGACTGGAGCTTACAGCCTATAGGCCAGTACGCTGGCGTTACACTTAGATCTCGGGCCCTGAGAGCTTCAGGCAGGGGTCCCCTGGTGGTTCCCGGAGTCACCACCAAACACGGTGAGGCTGCGTTCCAGTGTCACGCAGCAAAAGTGTGGAACGGCCTCAGTCAGGACGTGAGACCGGCCTCAACCCTGACTATGTTTTATCGTGTAGGACCTGCAAAGCTAATCTAAGCTTCTTGCCCGTTATGATTGTCATGTTTTCATCCCTTTTGGTTGTGTTTTTCATCACCAAAACGCTACAAAAAATACTTAAAAATGCGACAAAAACATGCCAAAAACCATGACCAATAAAATCGCAACAAAAATGACTAAAAGGTGATAACAAAAAAAAAACAAGGAAGAAGCTAAGATGAGTCCTGTAGGTCTTAGCTTTCAAATGAGGCGTTACACTGGCCCATAGGCTGTAAGATTTTAGATTTGGAGAACATTTTGCTAGGTTAGGGTGGGGGGTAAGGCATGAGGTTGTGTCCTCTGTATCATCTTGTCCCAGCCTCCTGTGGCAGTAACGGCTCATACTTTTGAGTGGAGTCTGGACTTTGGACTATGAGGAATCTTGATATGTTTTGTAGTCATATTGTCCGGTCCTAACTGGACTCCTCTAGCTTTATTACCATCGAGTTACAGCTAAAATAATATAATTCTTTACATATTTATTTCTGAATCACTTTGTCTCTGCAACAACATTGGCAGATTCAACATCAACATGGCATCAACCGCTCACACTCCCGCGGTCAAACAAAAACCCGCGCGCTGCATTTGATCAGACTTAAACTGGCCCAAACGAGGTTAAAGACGTGCAGAGGGGCTTTTTCGCTAATTAAAAGCGAGCTAGTCTGCGAGGCACGCTAATAACCCGGCGCTGAATGGACTAAACGCACATGACAGAGAACGGAGGCCATATTGCTCCGGCAGCAGAAAGCAGCGTGCCGTGACCGCGTCTGAGCCGAGCCCGATCTGATGAGCTTTTCCCGGGGAGAGGATAATGAGCGGAGAGAGGGGAGAAAGATCCTTATAGCGTGGATATACTGTATCTAACGCAGGAGCCCGTATCTATAAGCCAAACATCTATTCCACTTTAATAGGCTGTCTTTGGATAGGGCTTATTTGTTTTCCTCAGGTGAATTTGGCCTGTGGATTCACATTATATGGCAACATTTTTGTTATTGCAATATCAGAAGGCACAATATATTGCGAAAACATTGAGGTCTTCCATATGATCGAGACGTCGACTCTTCGGCTGACTCAGTGTGTAACAAAAACTTAAGGCAAATGCATCAACAGGAGAATGTGTGTAGCATATTTTCCACTGAATAAGAAGATATATATATTATCTAACAAACTAAACATGTGGATGATTGTATCTATTTGCATGACCATGACCGTCAAGCAGGTTTGTTCATTTACACGCAACACAGGCGGGTGAGGGCGTGGCTGAGGTGCACTCCATGGGCTCAGTTTTCGAAGGTTTTTTTGGTCTTCAATTTTACAGTAAAAAAAAAAAAAAGTACAGTGTTATAACATTTTGAGGTTTGTTTTTCTAGCATTGTTACTAATGAGTTGAAAAGGTTTTGTAAAATGTTCTTATTAGTCTATTCAAGGCTTTGAAACTTGGTGGGAATTTCTGTCACAAACTTTTGCTCCGGAGAAGTGATTTGGTTAGTTTTCATGTGCGTATCGAACTCAGTTATACAGGTATTTTTATTTATTTATTTATTGTTTCAAATTTGATGAGGTTGCATAACTGATTGTGACCGACTTGAAATGACAATTAAAGAGAGCAAAAAACATAAATTTAGCAAGTATTATTTAGGTTATATAACGCCTTCTGCAGATAAGTAAATGTTCTGTTCTTCCAATAGCACCCTGCTGTGCATAAATCCTGCAAATCTTTCTTTAAATAGTTACAAACACGTTCTGGAGTGCATGTTATTCTTCAATTCGTTCAGCAATTCATATTCCGGCTTTCTCACAAATGTTTATAATCTTCTGAATGTTGATTAAAGAACACAAATCCAATTGCGCCACCAAAAAAAATCGCAATGAGATTTTTTATGTATTTTGTTTTTCTTCCCCAAAATTGTGCAGCCCTAAAGAGTTTATTTATTTATTTATTTTTATTTTTTTGCAGGGAGAAGATAATGAGCAGAGACGGGGGAGGGCTGGTAGGAGCCTTGTAGCATCGCTTTACGTGCCTGTGAAAGTCCTCTGCCCGCAGTATTAAGCTCACTGTGAGCAGACAGCAAAGAGATTACCTCCAGGCTCCTAAAGACTGAACAAGCTGCAGTTTTGGGGAGAAAATATGAGTCTACAGTAATAAAACAAGTATATTGGAACGGAGAGATGTTGTGTAAACCAATATTAACCTTGAAGATAACAGCGCGCAATCTGGTCGCCTGCTTTCAGTGGTCGTTTAGTGCTTAAACAGCATCGACGCATTGAAGTTTCAATGTTTGAAATAATGTCTGGTCAGGGATTTCATATTGTTCTGCAGTGCCCTCTACAGGCAGAAGCGGGAAGGAAACTTGATAAAACGGTGAGAACAAGCTTTCACTTTCAGTCAGCACATCGATGGCACCGTAGTCAGAGCCGGTTTTTCCTCATTCATTTCATTTAAACTATCTTCTAGGTGTCTCTAGCAGATTATCAGGGCAGTAATTCAGTAAATAAAACAGAGAAAAGGCCATTGTATTTGACTCAAAGGGGAGTTGAATCCACACGGTTCTCATGGGCACAGTTACTATCAGTAACTCTTGTTCTCTGAATGTGCAGAGGCTAAAACTAATTACTGTCAGGCTTATTCTCAGTGGCAACCGTCAGGTGCAGTTTACAGTTAGTTTTAAATCAGTGGTTCCCAAACTGTGGGGTCAGGGACCAGAGGTGAGAGAATGTGACAATTTACCATTTTAAAAAGTGGGGGAAACAGTCCAGTGTCGTTCTAAACCCCAGTCCGGTTTGTGGTTCTCACATAGCGGGACAGGGCCCACACTGAGGTCTTTATGTTCCACTTCTGCCCTGCACTACTGCACAGTGTAAGTGTTTTTCACCGTAAACGGGTTCGCTCTTCCTCAAATAGCCTTGGGATTCGCACTGTAGGGCCCCCGAGTGGATATTTGCTTAGGGCCCCAGAGGGGTCAGCACCGGCTCTGACCGTGGTGAACAGTCTTTGAGCGAAGAATAGATCTGGTGATAGACCACAGGCTTGAACGAGTACGTCAAAGAAGTGAATTACTACTCCAGACATGTTTATGAGGAGGGAACATTTTAATCTTAAACCGTCTCATTCTGAACTGAGTGTTAAGTGCTGTGCAATTAATCAAAAATCGCGGTCTTTACTTTGGTCAATCTCAATAATCATCATGGGACTTTATAATTGTCAGGTTTACAGCACCTACTTGACGAGACAATGGAAGATTGTTATGTGGTAAATGACTGGAGGGAAGCAAATATTTTACACCTTTAAAACAAAATTCATAACTCAATGCTGACACCCCATGGCTTCTGCTGCCATGCTCTTGGTATGTCAGGCTATCTCTTTCTTTGCCAAAAAAGTCACACCAGTCCATCTGATAGTGAGCAGGTTTGGATAACACCAAACCTCAAATCCGTCCTCCCTCTGTTTACATGAGAACTGGGGATTACGGCGCCACGGCCAGGAGGTTAATTATGTTTTCCTGCGTTTGCTAAATTAATATGGAAGTCTTAATAGAAAATATCCACTCGGAAACCCCGCCGGAGTGTGTTTTTAATCTTCAGAGCTTGAGAAGGAGGACGGGATTATCCGACCAAAACTGCACCAATTACGCAGCCGTCCCGGGACCCGCTTCTTAAGGGGCAACAAGGGCCCCGGAGAGACGCACTTGTGAGGCCACGGAGGTCCTAAACATCATGGTACAGTATATATTCATTTTGAGCTACCATCACAATAGATGAAGCTGAATCGTTTCAAGTGGATAAAAATCGTTTCACGTGTATTTAATCGTTTCAGGTGGATGTAATCGTTTCAGGTGGATGTAATCGTTTCAGGTGGATGTAATCGTTTCAGGTGGATAAAAATTCTATCAGGTGGATAAAATCGTTTCAAGTGGAGATATCATGAAAAATTGTGGCTTTTGGTGAAAACGTGGTAAAAACAAAACACAAGCCAACATTTTCAACCATCAGCAAGCTAACAAATGCCACTGTAATGTAATTTAATTCATGTCATTCATTGATTTATTTACATGGCACTGGTTATTAGAGTCGACATATGCAGAATAGAGGCTTAAAACCAATCTTTTGGACATCGGAAATGGTTCATACTGTCGTCTTAGTGGTTTGGTTTCCCGGCTTATTCCTATAAGTAAAAAGCAGGTAAACAACCAAATTTTTCTGTCTTATGAAAAGAATAATCTCATCTATATTTTACGGTTTATAATTTGATAGAAATGTCTATACAAAGACACAACAATTACTCTGAAACTCAGGGGCCAAGGCTCGTGAAGAGTCCCCAAGGAGCTCCCTCTACAGGCAGCGATGAACACACCGTGACCCACTCCAATGTTTGATGTGGGATTGAAAAATATGCAGGACCGTTTTGTGTTTTAATATAACCCAGGAAGAAAGAAGTCATTAGAAGAATAACAACCAAAGTGAAGAGTAAAGTGAAATACTACTGCATGTTGTTGATGAGCGAACAACTTAATAACATGGTTAAGGCAAGAAAAAGAAAAAAAAAGGACACATTTTAATGAACAGGTAAAAATAAAAGATTTTCAGTAGAGGGACATCTGTTTTGAAAAAAGAAACTCAAGAGATTAAACTGGCCAAAACTAGTATCCTGCTTCTATTGTTGAAGATGTGTTTATAGAAAGAAGTGCCCGACCTGATTAAAAGGATACTTGAATACTTCAGTTCTTAAACTATATTTTGTGACAGAAATACAATTTGGTTCAATGGGTCAAATGTGTATATGAAAACGTGAGAGTAGACCAATACATTGTTTTAATCTGAGTTTTTAGAGGATATAAGTCAAATTGACAGTGATTTTCTGCACTTTGTAGGCAGTGTTTTGAATAATATTGTTTATGTCCATTACTTCTTTATTAAAATAGATTTACTCACTGGTAAAGTAAGACACGGTAAATGTGGCCCGTTTGCCTGTGAAATGTTCGAGCCACAGCCTCCACATGACAACATGATTTACATTATATTGAAGTTAACCTTTTTTTGTTCTTCTTAAAATATGAAAGTGAGTTGGGACAGAAAAAGGACATGGCTCCAGCTGAATTTTAAGTCCAGCTGCAGTAAAGTTTGAGACGGATGACGTCAGACTGACGGAGGCTGAGGGGAACACTTGTCCTTGGGGCAAGTCCTTCATAGACGCTCAACATCTCTGCTTGGACCAAATATGAGTAAAGGATAAGAACGGCATTAAGCGTTAAATGGTCACATTTATATAGCGCCTTTCCACCTGCTTTAGGCCTAAAGCGCTTTACATCAAGGAACCAGTCACGAGTTCACACACCAGTGTACGCAGACAGAGTGGCCCTGTAATAGCTACAATTGTTCTTTGAAGTGGTGCAACTTCTGAGATTTCGGGACATTTGTGTGGCCAAATTTATTTATTTTATTTATTTATTAGTTTATTTGACAGGGACAGTACACATTAATGAACATTTCTGTAAATGTGTCAGTATTAGCTGCAAAGCTAGTTTTCAACTGGGCAAGGTGTATAATGCCAACAACAATTATAAAACATAAAACAATTTAAAAGTTGAGGCTACATACTTACAGAACAAATGTTGATACGATTCATACATTAATAACATCTGAACGTTCGTTCTGTGACTTGCACAATAGAATGGAGATGTAAGGGCAGGTCATACAGTTCAAACAGACATTATAAGGATAAATATGTACAATTATTATTTACAAAGCAACACCGGTGCAGAGGATCCTGACACTTGGCTCAGTCCTGCAGGAGGAGATCTGTATAGGGTCTAATGAGCACATTGTTGATTGTATTTCAACCAGTTTTTTAATTGAGTCCTAAATGTGTTAAACGTGGGGCATTCTTTTATAGTGAGAGGGCTGCTGTTCCAGATGTTACAGCCTCTGACTGAAAGAACAGTCTGGCCAAAGGTGGTATGTCTGAAGGGCACTTCACAGTCTCCTCTAACCATAGACCGAGTGGCTCTGCCAGAAGAGGATTTAAATTTTACGATGGTGCACGGTGGTGCAAGTCCGTTGAGTATTTTATAGACCATACAGGCAAAGTATTTAAAATTTTCGAAGTTTAGAAGGTTGTACGTCTCAGTGGTGGTACGAAACAGGTTTTCTGGCAAAAACCTTTAAAGCTTTTTTATATAAGGATTCTATTTGTCTAAAAGTGGTTTCATTTGAAAGAGACCAGTTTGTAAAACAATATTCGATGTGCGAGAACACCATAGCATGCAGAAACATCCTAGCTGCCTGAAGTGTCATTGATGAGCGAATATATCTGAAGTTATGAAGACTGAATTTAATAGTTTTACAAATGTTCGTAAATGGATTCCTCTGTACTATGAATATAGGTACAGTCCTTTTATTTTTGTCTTTTGGCCAATTTCAAAAACTTCCAATTGGTGAATTGGAAGTCAGTTTGATCGAGGGGTAAAAGCTTTCAAAACACAGCTACCTACATGTTTGTAGATTTGCTCAGAAGTGCCGGAATACCACAGAGCACTGCTGACATTGTTGATCCTCTGGTCACTGCCATCCAAACATGCACAGTGCAGCTGAACCAAGCTTGCCCCAGCCAGCGTCTTCTTCACAGCCAAATTGTTCCTTTTCCGTGGCAGCATGAGGACAGTTTCCAGTCCAGTCCACATCCAGGAGGAGGAGCGGGAGAGGCTGGACTCACACTGAGAAGCAGATGGGATCAAGTGCGCTGGGAGGAGCAGCAGATACAGTAGGGCCAATATTATTGCCCCCAAGAGCCAGGAGGCGGGACAGGGCCAAGAGGCCATCATTTCCTCCACTGAAGACTTCTATAGATGTATGGAATAATGCAGAAAGCGATGACATTAAATTAATCAGAAATACAGCCTAGAGACGCTGTTAATATTCTAGCAGGAAATATGGAATACCTTAGGTGTGCAGAGGCGCATTTCTCTCACCCATCGCTCCAGTGTTCTAATAGTATTGTATCATGTTAAAGGGTAATTGATGAGTAGAAAACCCTCATGCAATTATGCTAGCACTGCTGAAAACTGTTGTGCTGTTTAAGTAAGCTATAGGTGGGCCTGGGTGACCCCAACATTTTGACCGTGACCATATAAAGTACAGTGAAATGCATTCCCACATTAACTTTCTTTCAATGGTTCATTTTAAATTGCCTATTGTCTAGACTCTGCCTGACCAGCCGAACACTCCTACGTTCTGTTCAGAAGCAGGGGCCTCGGAAACCCTCCTGACAGCCAGTCATTTCGAAGTTTTTTTCAACAATACAATCACAGATATGTAACACGCCACATGAATGCAACAGACATACTTAAATACTCAGAATGACCTTTATTTATCCGATTAGGGGTAAGGATTGTCATGATCTTATGATTTGGCAGGAGATGGTGCTGTTTTCTTGTCTTCAGGGTGTTTTTCTTTTAGTTCTTGGCACGTCTTCACTTGAGTGAGCTAACATGTTTGCATTTCTCTAATCATTTAATCCGCCTGCCAATCATACCCATCAAACTCACGGATATAAGGCAGAATTCTGGCCAGTCGACAAGTTTTTGTTCTTCTTTACAAATTAGTTCAGTCTATATCCACGAGTTCCGATTGGTGGATTCACCGAAAAACCCAACACAGTCTGGGCACAGAACCCAGGACCCTCTTGCATCTTCACAGACCTCATCACTTTGCAGTCGTCTTGTGATTCTTGGCCGCGTGGTGGATGCAGATTTATGGACGCCCCGCTCATGAGTGAGTTAACACGCGCGGCTTGAGGTGGGATGGATTGATTGGACAAACGGCCATCACTCAGCGCCTAATGCATATCGACACACTGACAGGTCCTGTAAACCCGAGATTCACGAGTCCAGCCCGCGAGAGCCGTTTCTCTGCTTAAGCTGATTCCGGGGATACATTATTTACGTAGCCCCAGAAATAATGGGGCTACGTAACTGCCCCATTAGAATATCAGGTCCAATGCTTTCTAAAATCAACCATAGGAATTTGAAAATTAAACGTTTTATTCTATATAGATCACGTTTCATATGGCAGCTGTATATGAACCATTTCTTAAGGATTTGTGACCCGAAAGGGGGTTTAAATAGTAAAATGGTTTGTATTCTGACATTGTGCAGTTCAGTTCTCGTTATTGTCAATTCTTCTGAATGTAAACCACAGAGAAGAGGAGAGTTCAGCTTCCTGACAGCCTGGTGGATGGAGCTGCCCTTCAATCTGTTAGACATGGCATGGATCTGCAGTCTTACTCTGTCCTTGGGAAAAAGCACCATGTCTATTGTAACCAGAGTTAATGTTAGATTCCATGAAATACGGATCATCCATCCTTCCATTTATCCATCTTCTTCCACTTGTCCGTTGCCGGGTCGTGGGGGCCGCTGTTGGAGCTGCCCAAATCACATTGCACCAGCCCCTATGGCTCCTCCTGCAGGTGTTGGGTCCACAGAAGGACAGCCTCATGGTTCTAACCGGGCCTGTTGGTCTCTCATAAGGGGCTTCTGAAATACGGATCATAAGAATAATTTGGTACTTTTTATAAGTGGATCTGATTGAGCAATTTGTAACATGCAAAGATCCGTCTTGAGTTTCCTGTACCAGTATCTCATAAAAGGACACATCATGCATTTTCACTTCATTAGGGTTTCTACGGGTGGCAGCAAGTCAAATGTAATGCTTTATAAATGGTAAACAGTCTCAACTTATATATTTCATTAGGCCCATTAGGCCCAAAGCGCTTTAATTACATTTACATTACACCAATACATGCAGACAAAATGTAACGTATTTCATTTAGCAAGATTTGTAAACATCTTGCTCTCAGAAGCCCCTTATGAGAGACCAACAGGCCCGGTTAGAACCATGAGGCTGTCCTTCTGTGGACCCACCACCTGCAGGAGGAGCCATAGGGGCTGGTGCAATGGCTGCCCCCACGACCCGGCAACGGGCAAGTGGAAGAAAATAGATGGATGGAAACATTCAACCAAACAGGGGAAAAACTAAATCGGACACAACGTTTGAGCAAGAGATTGTAGAATTTCAGAACGGCAGCTGAATTTGTTTTAGACCATAGTTTTTGTTCTTTGGACAAATGAATGGAGTAAAAAATCATTCAGCAATGTCATTGGGTGGGTTCTGTCTCTAACAAAAACTAATTCTAAAAGATTTAGATTTAATGCCAGTATGAATCAGATTTAATGCTTTTTCATGACTTTTAATGCCTCACGGAAACCCCGTTCTGCAGGTCCTTCAATCCATCAGCAATAGTTCTGCACTCAAATCGTAATCATCATCACTGTGTCAGTCATTTGCTAGCGTGTTGTTAGCTAAAAGTGACGGTTTGCATTCACCATTTGATCTGCCAGCCGAGTCTGCTCGTCGAAGCCAATTCAAAATCTGATGACCCGATGAATCCAGTCTCTCGCTCCTCACTGTCCTTTGACGATTTCAAATGATAAAATTGCTGAGGTGCCCCCCCCCCAAAAAAAAAGATTGACGTTCTCTTTGGAGCGACCCATTTTGATTCGTTTCCATGAAAGACAGACACTGTGTTCTATTCACGCGAGTCTTGAAGCGCCCTTTGCTTTTTCCTGTGCATTAATTCCTTGCGAGAGCCTGCAGCTCCGCCTCAATCTATTCACCCCTTGACTGAATCAAAGACACTTTAAAAAGAAAAAAAAAACACCGCCCCCCCTCCTTCGTCTTTGTGCATATGTCCGCCGTGACACATCCGGTAAACCCAATTCCGCTCCGATCCTTCACTCCAATTAATGCGCGTTCACCGCTTCCCTGGCCCCCTACCACATCCGCGACAGTGACCTTACGAGCTCCTCTCTCAACGCCATAACGTCCCTCCATGTTAATTGCTTTTGCTTTCGGCTCTGATTTATTGCGTTTGCCGCAAAAACTAAAAAGTGAGAAAAAAATAAATAAAAATAAATAAAACACACGCGGCCTGTGAGGGTATAATTTTTCCATTCATCATTGGGTCAAATTCGTAGCCTCGGACGAATGAACAAGCTGACCCCGCGGACGCCGAGGTCGCCATTTTGTTTGTTTGTGGCTTCTCAAAACATATTTGGTATTCCGAGCCGCCGCCGCCGCACACGCTGAGTCATCTCTGGCCCCCATTTCCATAAATGTGCGATACCTGTGGGCACATTCAGAGCGCGCGCGACGACAGAGGCTATTTTCCCTTTTGACGGATATCATTTAGAATCCGATCCGAACTGATGTCTGTGTCGCAAAAAAAGTTACGGAGACGTCTCATATCTTGTTCAGACAGGCGTACGGCGGGCACGGGGGACAGACAAAAATATGTTATTAAAATCGGAAATGCTTGGATAAAGGCTGGCCGCGCTTTGATGTGAAGTTATTGCATGGTTAACGCTGTTAGACGTCGGAAATAGAAGAGATGTCCGTTTCTAATGGGATCTGATCACACACTCGTGGGCTCAAGATGCATCTAGTATCAAATGTGGATTCAAATGTAGTTTTGCTTGAATTAAAAGTGCTGTAAAAAAAATTAATTCATTATTTAGGTAATCTCTCATTGTCAGTGTGCAGTAAGAACAACGGACTGAAATACGCACTGCTCGGCAATGTCAGGGCTGTAACTTATTCACGAATAAATCTACCGGCACAAGTTGGTTTTAAATCATCTTAAGCCACACAAGACACGTTTCCCATCCTTTACCAAGAAGTATAGTCCGGGACTTGCATGTTCTCACAGGCGGGATTTGTGGCGGACTAACCAATCAGATAATTCTCAGACTTCATCAATTTTACATAGCTCCTTTAATATGATCATTTTAACCGGTGATTTTAATCTACACATAGACAAGGTTTTAGACCCCATTTCTGCTTAAATGTTCTTAATTATATGGATTTCACCCAAACACGTCACGCAGCCAACTCACGTGAAAGGGCCCAGTCTGGACCTGGTCGTCACGTATGGCCTGTCCACTACTGTGTCCTCTGTTATCGACCCGGCCGTCTCCGACCATTACTGTGTGTTTTTTAATGTCACCGGTTTTCTCCAGCGAGAATCCTCGGCAAAAACTGTGAGGAAACGTAATCTCACCCCTGAAGTGGCTGCAAAATGTATTGATGCTTTACAACAAATTCCTCCTCCTGTGATTTTACCTGCTAACTGCGATTTTATTGTCGACAATTTTAACAGTAAACGGTTAAAACTTAAAAAGATGAATCCCAAACCCCTTCCCGCCTGGGGAAACGAGGAGCTAAAGCAACTCAAGAGAAATTGCAGGAAGGCCGAGATGGAGGAAATTCAAAATAACAATACATTTTCAAATATTCCGTGCTCAATAAAAGACCTACAATACAGCAATAAGAAATGCAAGAAATAAATTATCTTCCACAAAAATCACCAACCACGGCCTGTTCCTTTAATCAAGTCAACAAGCCAGCAGTGGAAAGCAAATGATCCATTACAGTTTCAGGTGCACGTCTTATTATCCTCTACATCGGGGTCCAAGCCTCCCAGATGTGGCCCAAAGTCAAGCACCACTTTCTCCACCACTTGCCCAAGGAAGGTGACCGTATTTTCATCATGTTTGTGAAGGCTCTTATCCATCCAGGAAGCAGTCATCGTTGTGAGGCTAAAATCGTCGACTGGCCGGGGTTGGGTTGAGTCCGAAGACATTTAGCTTTTATTCACAAAATGAATGGGCGAATAGAAGCGAAACATACTCTTCTTAAACAGTATTTTTTATCTTTGATGTGAGTAGTAATATTTCTAACAAATCTAGGGGCATTGCCTACTCCTGCCCTAAATGTTTTTGCTTTTTGGTTTCATCATTTATTTCATCAAATGGCATCATCCGTGTCTTTGTTTCGTCAATGCTTACAGAAAATCTATATTTACCGTGTAAAGTTGACTCTCTCCGCGGTGCGATCAGTCTTACCTTATTGAGATCACTGGCCTACAGTGAGTTCACACAGTCGTCCGTCCGTGTACCTACTGTCAAAATGTCATTGCTTCATCACCGCGTTCTAAAGATGTAAGGCTTTTATTTAGCCGATAGCGAGACAGCTTGTGATCACTCCGCGCCGCTTCCCGATGTTGTTGTTGCTGCACTGAGGAGCTGCCACGTTAGCGGCTTACAAATGCTAAGTCATGTAGCTGTCACAGGCTAACAGAGCTAGCTGGCTTATCGCGCGTGCAGCGGAGATTACGCGTGCCGCGGCGGAGCGCGACTAAACGGTTTGTCACTCAGTCGGGGGAACAGGAGCACACCGGGAACACACCGCGGACTCGGGTCACTGCCACGTCAGAGGCTCGAAGAAACACAAGAGGCTCGTGTTCCAAACAACAACCGGCAAAGGTATGTGACAGACGAAGGAATTATGCAGAATGAATGACTCGTTTTGTTACTTTTTGTTGGAGTTATATAAAGGAGCTGGACGATAGAAATCCAAGGTCTTACTAAAGTCCTCGCTACAGGGCCACCATGCTGTCAGTGACTTTTGATTATAACCTCTACATTTTGATTAAGTTTTTAATCTAGACTGAAATGTTATCACATTCATTAAGTCCACTCAATCATAACATTTCCTTCACGGTCAAGGCTGTGTTGGGAGCGTCACTCACTCTACAAACATCTGTGGCCGTGAAGAAGACGATGGGACGGTTTTCGAAACGTCGCTCAATAGATCGAGTGTTTGTCATCCTCGAACATTGATTCTTTTTCAGTTCTATTATATTTGAATTCAAAGGCCTGAGCTCTCATTTTTGTGGTCAAATTAAACGTGTTCTGTGTATTGCAAAAGCAGACATATTTGTTTTGCATACAATCATTTACAGCAGCATTTTTTTATCCACTTGGTGTCGGGACCCGCCATCGCGCTATAGGATGGCGAGTATTGGATTTTCCCCACACATTATTGTTGGAGGAGCATTAGAGAAGCTGGCATCATGATGAAAACAAACCGATATCAGTTTAACAGTCTCAGAAGGTGTTAAATATCGAAAGAAAGGGCTCGCGACCCACTGATAACGGTTCCGTGACCCACTTTTCGGTGTCAACCCACCAGCGGAGTTTTTGTTCATTCAGAACTACCGGTTAGCGTTACTGTGGCAGTAAAAGGCTGAAACATGCTTATAATATAATATACCCGGGAAGAATGAGTTTGAACCACAACTTACGAGAAACTATATTCACTGGCTCCTCCTTTTGCTGTTTGTAAACAAAACACATAGAAGACGTTTCGCCTTTGGAATTGCCCGAGGGAAGACAAAGAGGGGAAAAACAAAACTTCTATTTCTCCACCATTACTTTAACAAACGCACAATGTTCAACAGGCCAAAATACCTAAATAAAAGGGTCAAATCATGGGCGGGCGTAAATAACTAAATCTCCCTATGTCTTCTCAGTTAAGTTAATATGATTTGTGTTTGTATTTATGTGTGAACTGTAACAGCTAAATGTGAGGCTCTCTTTCTAGTCAAATAATTATGCGGTTAGAAAGATAGCTACAAGCTTATTGTAATTGTCTCACTCTTTGGCGGTAGTCTTCCATAAGTGACTTTGGTAAATGGTCTCAACTTATATAGCGCTTTTCCACCTACATTAGGCACTCAAAGCACTTTACAGCAAGGAACCTCTCACCCATTCATACACCAATGTACGCAGACACTGGAGGCAAGGTGGGTGAAATGTCTTGCCCAAGGACACAACGACAGCATGCACCTTCAGGAGGCGGGATTCGAACCCCTGACCTTCCGATCACAAGACGACCCGCTCTACCATCTGCGCCACCGTCGTTACTACTTTGATAGTAGTACTTTGATGGCCACAATGGGGGGTGGGGGTTATTTGGTCTTATTTATTTAAATATGATTAAAGAAAAAAAAAAATATATATATATATATATATTTACTTTATTTTCTCTTATGCTGTTCATTACGATGGTTTTCTTGTGTTACGTCATAACCGTTCTTGTTTCTTGTTCTTGCTGGTTTCCTTGGTTCACGGTGGACTGAAATATGATTTGTCATTGAAACCAACGGTAACAGGAATAATGCAATAAAATATTTGATGAAAAAAAAAATAAACGGCCATGAATACCTAACGTTAGTAACGAGTGCTGTTTTCTCGCTTCTACCGAACAATTGGCTCTGACAAAACATGCATAGGGACCTGATTTTGGCTTGACTTTATTTGTATGAGCTAAATATGTTTATCCGCCAGAAAACGGAGTGAAACATTTTGATTCCCATGAGAGGTTTTCTTCCTCCTCAGCTAGGCCCCCACTTGTATGACACATCTGTATCTATGCAAAGTAAAACATCTTTCTGTTGGTTCATTTTACTCACTTTCACTTTTTCCCGTCACGTTTCTCACAAATGTCGACAAAGTCCCGTCGCTTAGAGTGTAACACGAGCGACACAAAGGCACTGACAGAGATCAGATAGAGATTTTGCACAAAGGCTGCTTCCCCAGTGCTCCTCCTATCTCCTCCTGTCAGTCATACTGTGCCGCTGTGGAGTGGACCCCCCCGCAGCGATAGACCCAGCTGAGGCTCAGAGCTCACCCCCAAAATAAGCCCGGAATCCTGGACAGCGGAGTACCGTAACTCCAGAGCAAAGTTCACATCCAACCCAGCACGAGGGGGGCTCTGCGGGGCCTGTCAAATCTCCCAGAGAGGTCCAATCACTGGCTCATGGGGTGTCACGCAGGTGGGCGGTCCAGTGTTGCATCGTGGGTAATGATGGATACAGACTGTGAAACGGTCCATTGGTTTTCGGGCAACGCAGTCGCCAGAAACAAATGTAGATGTCGAACGCTTCTGTGACCCGCTGACACGTGGAGGATTATTTCGCATAAATAATGGATGGTGATATACGCAGTGTATGGAACAAATAAGGCTGTAACAAATAACACGTTCATTATAAAGTTGACAGACAGACTTGCACTTAACTCTGCTGTAGCATGAGCGATTCTAGCGGGACGATTTTAGATACTGCAGCCTAAATTGCTCACATTCAGACCAGGCAAAACTAATTCATTCATTCTAGTTTTGAAAATACTGGGGATGGGCAGCTTTGTATCAATATACTCATTTAAGTATCAATATCCGGGTATATTGGTACTATATGCATTAGTTCTGTGTCGAAAGAAAGGAAGGAAGGAAGGAAGTAAAGAAAGAAAGAAAGAGAGAGAGAGAGAGAGAGAGAGAGAGAGAGAGAGAGAGAGAAAGAACGGAAGGAAATGAGGAAAGTAGGTAAGTAAGTAAAATGTATTTATATAGCGCCTTTCACAGACCAAGGTCACAAAGCGCTTCCCATAAAAAACGTAACTGTAAAAACAATACACATAAAGTCACATTACATTATGTCGGGGATGTATCACTATAGCAAAACACATAGGCCTAAGTGTAGTGCGTCTTAAGGTGACAGTAAGAAAGAAAGAAAGAAACTCCTCTACAGCAGCAGAGGATTGGACTGATATCAGGCGACAGGAGCTGCAGCTTAATGTTGTTTGTCCTTAAAGTGTTCATTTTTGCAATTATTTGAACATTAGCATTAATGTATAAAGGCACGTATTGTAATCGCATGTTGATTAACACAAAAAATAGAAATCACTTTGAATCCATGTGAACAATCAATAAAGCATTTTCTCATCAACAAAATGAATAAATACTCCCTTTCCGACTGTGTACTGAGCGCATGCCTATGCAGTATTGCCTCGGGTGGATGCCAGAAAGCAGAAATCCCGACAACTCTTCTAATCTGTGTCGCGCTCGGGCCCGGACCACTTTGCAGAAAAAAGTTGCACTCGACAAAAAAACAACAACAGATGTTTAAATCCATGCATGGACAGAACAAGTTACTCCAGCGCATGGATAAATCTGACAGTGGCAGGATATTGAACATCGTTGCAATAGTTTCTAACACAATTGCACTGTTTTCTTGCATGAGCTTTTGCGCCTCATGACAGCGGGACAAGAGCACTTTCTATATTCTAACATGAAGGTATATTGACTATGCATTAGTTCTGTGTCGAAAGAAAGAAAGAAAGGAAAGAAAAGAAAAGAAAGAAAAGAGAAAGGAAGGAAGGAAGGAAGAGAAAGGAAGAAAAGAAGGAAACGAGGAAAGTAAGAAAGAAAGAAAGAAATGAAGAAGGAAAGGAAGGAAGGAAGAAAGAAAAGAAAGAAAAGAAGGAAGGAAGGAAAGAAGAAATGAAGGAAGGAAGGTAAGAAGGAAAGAAAGTAAGAAAGAAAAGAAAGAAAGAGAAGGAAACGAGGAAAGTAAGAAAGTAAGAAAGAAAAGAAGGAAACGAGGAAAGTAAGAAAGAAAGAAAGAAGGAAAAGAAAGGAAGAAAGAAAGTTGGAACAAGGAATAATGATAAGAAGAAGACAGTGGATGGCGTCCCAGTAGACTTTCTGTTGCTAAAGATGTCAAATGAACCGCTGGTCACCGACTCCAGACTCCGGTCCATTTAAAAAAAAGAAAACTATTGATCAGACCACAAATCCAACAAAGAGGCTTAAACTGAGTAACACCCACTCGCCAATATCAATCCAGCCGACGTGATTCAGCAGAAATCGCCCGGCCCAAAACACATAAAGGAATAGAAGGGGGGGGGGGGGGGGGGGGACCCCTCGGAGGTAAAAGGCGTTTGCTGTTTTCAATCACGAGCCGGCATGTTTGCCTCCTCAGCCTCCCGACGCCCCGCAACGCTTTCCAGTTGGAGCGAGACCAAGACGGAGCCAACGCGGGCCCGGCGTTTAACACCTCAATAGCTGTGGGAATCCAGCGACATAAGGATAGGGATACGCCCCCCCCCCCCCCCACAAACCCCCCCACCCCCGCTCTCTCAGCTCTCTTCAGTGTTGCGCGTCTCGGGTGGCTTGACATTTTTGGCAACTTTCCCAGATAAGGAAACGCCGGCGCGAAGCAAAGCGTTATTAAAAGATTTTTGATCCCAGTGACAGGGGGAAGGCGTCTTATCGTGGTCCCGGGTTCACAGTGAGGAGGATTCTCTCCCCCCCCCCCCCCCCCCCCCCTCCCCCCTCCCTCCCTTCTCTCGAGACTAATAAGGGAGTAGGATGTTACTCGTAAGATCTACGCAATCCCCGTCAACCCGTTCTTTTTTTGTTCTTTTCTTCCTCCTTTATTTGAATTTTTTTTCCTGTAACAAGTTCATCGTGTCCAGAACAATGCTTTATCGATGCGGCGACTTTTTTTTCGTCAGTGAGAAGTCGCAGGCTGGCAGGAGGAGAACAGTGGAGAAAGAGCTCAGTAGCTTTGTAGTCAAATATCCACCATGGAGGATAAAGCATTAAAGTTACTGCCATATTTTGGGACACAAGAAGCCACAATATATCGCAAAATGACAGAGGTCTTCCAAATGGGTGACCTTTACAAACTTAATAGTTTAATAATTTAATAATTTAATAATTATAGTCAAACTGACTATAATTAGACTAAAACGAAATTAAAAGTGGTTTCTGTGACTGTGACAGAAAAAAAAGAAAAAACGAAAGGAAGAGGCTAAGCTCATCCAAACTTCCAATGGCCGTTTGAAAGGTCCTCGTGTCCCTGCCAGAGGAACAGCTCTGTGCTTCGTCCATGTGGGGAAAGCTCCGCGTGACACAGGACCTGGATTGAATACAATCACAATTATAGTGTAAATGCAACGTTGACTAAATAAATCTTAGTCGTCTTAACTTCTTACATTTTAGTTGAATACATCTAGTCTGCTGAGACTGCTGCCTCCACGACCCGGCGACGGATGAAGTGGACGAAAACGGATGGACAGGAAAACTAGACTCAAATTTAAGTCCAATTTTAGTCAGTAAAAATATGCCTTTGACTAAAATGGCGTTACAAAAAAACGTTAACACTGCACCAGACTCAAACTCCCGGTACTCTTTATAACGAGGAAAACGCCATACAGCAAACGCAGCGAAAGTGAGCGTGATTTCAGAACCTCCATCCCTCATCCGTCCCTGGTGTTGACTGACAGGGGAGCGCTCAAGAGTCACGAAGCAATCCAATAGACCCCTTTCCAAGGCACTGGCCCCATCTCGCAACTGTGCATTATACAGGGTCAAACGTTAAGACGCACTTTTTACGTATCGGCTTTGACAAAATAAACATTGTGTGATTCCCATTGAAGACGTTGAACTGATGAATCAACACATGGGATTATGTGGGCAACAAAAGAGGGTGAAATAACTATAAATAAATAATCCTATAAAATTGCCACGTTTTATTCTTGGCGTTTCTCAGTGACCTTCTTAAGGTCCATGTGAATTCAGGAAATATCCACATTAAACCACTCATCTCTTTCACCAATGCAGACAGAGGAGCAACAGACCTCTGCCAAGGCCGGTGGTTCTATTTTGCAAGTCTAAGGATATTACCGTACAGTAATGCCCCGACCCAATTTCAAGCACTCATCTAAACACTGGCCAGGAACAATAGACAAGCCACTGGCCCAGACCCAAAATCAGTAAGATAAGCTATTGCACCGATGACCATGAAACTGTCCAACAGACCTCGGCCAAGGCCTTTCTCGCAATCATACAGCGCGACCAGCATCTTATCATATATTCCGTCATATATTTTTCTATCGTTTGAAAATGAGGGGGACACTCACGGTCATGAAGCCGTCCAGCAGGCCAGAGTCCGGTTTGGGCGGGGCCTGCAGTCTCTCCATGGACCACTTCTCGATGATGGAGGCGACCAGGCTGTTCTCGGTGTTCAGGATCCTGAAGCCCGTCATGTTGACGCCGCTGTACCGGTACGGCTCCACGTCCAGGGCAAACAGATCCTGCAAGGAAAAGTAATGGACGAGTGAAGAACAAGACTCAACCACAGACCTTCTTTTTTATTAAACACATATTATTCATAATTGAGGCGCTTCATTATCACTATACTTAATAATGTCTGTGTATGGAACAGCCACTATATTAACAGAGACAGTGTTGTTCTTTATCTTGTTTGGAAGTTCCTACCAGCATGCTAACAAATCAAAGGCACCGTGACATGGATTTTCAGTTCAGAACTGCTTGGAATAGGCTCGGTGATGTTTGATGGACCTTTAAAAATACAAAGGACCCTTTGCATCTGCCACGGACAACTGCCCTGAGGAAGCTGCACCCGATGGACGGCGAAAATGTCGAGACTTTTTACATGTGAGTCCAGGTGTTTTTTTTCTTTTTGTTTCTGAATTTGAAAAGGACCCTTCCGTATTCTAGTCTATGTGCAACAGAATCCAGGAAGCGCTTCATCAGTAGATAATGAAACTGTTTCAGACGAATGTGTAATGTTACGTCAGCACTTGTGTACACTGGTGTATGAATAAAAATGTGTTTGTGAGCGCGAACAGCAGATGCAAATTAGCTGATGGCTACAGTTCGGGATGACGTGGCTTGTCATCAACATGCACCGTGCCGACTAAAAAACTAATGATTATAAAGTGAACATGTCGTCCCTTGGGTTTCTTTGTCAGAAGCAAATAGATGGGAAAGTTTATCAGAGGTGCTTTAGTCATGGTTTGCCATCATCTCAAGTTGCCATTCAGTAAGAAACTTCAGATAACAATAGGAAAGTCCTTGTTTTTTTATGTTTTAAAGTAATTTATTTTATCAGATTTTTTTGACATTGACGAATACGGCTATGTTGAAAAAAATAAAAATGGGCCAAGTTCATTTTGTGATCAAAGCACTACATTTATGCTAAATGTAGTGCTTTGATCACTATTTGATCAAATGTAGTGACCAAATGGGCGCTCATTTGGGCTTGGGCGACCAAAAGCCCATCGCCCATTTCTTCTGTTTCAGAAAAGCCCATTGACCAAAAAATGTCAATGGGTGTCAATGGGGTTCCAATGATGATATACCTGCAGTATAATTCCTTTTGTGACTTTGTGACTAACACTGAAGAGGCACCAAGGACCCCCCTGCACCTGCAGCCCAATGGAGGTGTCACACGGCCGCTAAAGGAAACAAAAAAGGGACACACAAGGAGGTATCCGGGCAAGACTCCTGAGCTAAGCCACACAAATCTTTTATCCCTACTATTGTTCTGACTAATGTAGGTTCGCTGGGGAATAAAACAGATTATATTCGTCTTCTAGGCTTTTCCCAGAAGATGGAGACTGTGAGGGAGCGGAGGGAGCGGAGGGAGCGGAGGGAGCTGCGCAGGAGGTGGAGGAGCTGAACACCACGCTCTGAAACAGGGACAAACCCAGGACGCGGTGTACCTCCAAAAACATGCTGCCCAGGTTGGTTTTCAATAGCTCAGGACTAAACCAACACCTGAACTTACTTATCATTTGGAGTTCAGTTGACCATAGCCTACTTGGGTCTGCTGCTTTTATGTTTTCAAGCATTCAACATTGAGTAGGCAAATAAGGGTAAAGATTGCGTGTGTTTGCTTAATGGGCTTTTCTGAACGAGAAGGACCCAGAGTGCGTTCGTACCACTTTGGCACGTGTATAACAAAGTGATTCTTGGCCCCAGCTGCTCTGCTATCAGGCTTTTGGATGGTAATAAACCATCGGAATGAGATAAAGCCATGTCTAGTGAAGGGCATAAACAGATGGATGGACTAAACATCTGTTAAAAATACATAGACCCACATAATAGGCCAAAAATCAATAGTTATGTTTTACACCCCTGAGGTCATGTGACAACGGGCCGGGCTGTCATTGGCTGTCTGCAGTATCGAGTGTCCAGACAGTCTTTGACCTTATGCTGGCTTGTTTCCATTTGGCTGAGAGCGCGGCCAACTTTATGCTAAATCCACCGCGGAACGACTGCCCTCTCCTCTCCGTGAGATGTCCTTCACGGCATCATTTGTAACAGAAGCCCGGTTTGACGTCACCAATAGAAGCGGACCATTTTAAGACCCCGTCCGCAGCGCTCCCCCGTGCGTCCTCCCCCTTGTAAATGTCCATTTTTAATCGGTTTGAAGTTCGTCCAGCGGTCGCAGACAGTCTGAAGGAGCACAGTCTGACAGCGTGAAACGTGTCCTGGAATGAACCTCGCGGCACAGGACGTTTTATTATTCATACTATCATAAAAGTGGAAAGTTGTCGCCGATAGGTGAGGCGTGGCATCTCAACATACCGGAGAGCCCGTCGTTCAGAACAGTGATCGTGCGAGGGGTTATTCCGTTTAGTAACTTTATTTTTTTTTTAGATCAAACACCATCGGGGCAGCTCATGTGTTCAGAAGACATGTTGATATGCAGCAAACAAAGCCCTCCTTTGTTTCCAACCAGTACTCAACTTTAGGAGCAACTACACAAAGCAATGGAATAACAATGGAAGTGGACCCCTGCCTTTGTATCCCATCCACCAAAGGAACATTTCATTACCTGCCGCGGAGACGGAGTGCGTATCAGATGTTTTATTTCAAACCACAATCGCTTGCTTTGAGGCACCGTGATGAGAAACGCGCGGAGATGAAAAGCCGAAGGATTTAATTTCAGAAGAGGCTGACATTAAACAGTGAAGGACACAGAGGAGGAGGGGGGGGGGGGGGGGGGGGAGGAGGAGGAGAGTTTGATTTTGACAAAACAAAATCTCTTCAGAGTGAAAAAGATGAGACTTCAGTGGGAGACGCTCGCAGCAGAATCTGTGACCTGGAGGAATGTTCAAGTGTTTGTTGAATTTGGATGAAAGATGAGGCGTCTTGTTGTGGCAGCGCTTAAGACTTTCTAGTATTGTGGTTATGGCTGAAAGATGGGGATAGATTCACTAAAAGAGTGTAGTTTTCTCTGACGCCTGAGCATACTAGTGTCCTGCTCGTTTCTCATACAAAGCCTGACGAAGACCAGTGGAAGCTCCAAAAAGAATTGTAGACTTCATTGTCTATAGGGAGAATTGTTCTCTGCATCTACAGATTGTGAGCCAGTATTGGTCAGAAGGGCCAAGGCGATGGCTTAGCTAAATGTAATGTGTATGTTTTTTGTTGAGGGAGACATTGGAGGAGGCCCAAGCTCTATGGAACTGATCACGCTCATAGTCTATAACTAATATCTAAAATGGTTTTAACTCTAAGTACAAAATTGCATTCAGATGTTGGGTTAGTCCTGAGCCGCTTCGACTGAACCATTGTGTGCCAACATGTCCCGCATGTCTGAAACGGTGCACCGCCTCCTGGGTTTGTCCCCGTTTCAGAGCGTGGTGTCCTGCACTGGTCAGCTCCCTTCCTTCGTTTCCTGTAGCGCCTCTTGTGACGCCTCCGCTGTGCTGCAGGTGTGTGGGGCTCTTGGTGCCTCTTCAGTGTTTCAGAAAAAGAAAATGTGTAGGTCTCAAATGTCTTTAGCGCATAAGCTAGCTGTTTGTTTACTTTTTAAAAAGCTTCATGGCTAGTATTGACTCTCTGCAGTAAAAAATCAAACTGAACGTCACAAAAACACAGCAAAGATGTACAAAAGTATCCGGTAAAACAATGGTCAAGAGTTTTCGATTGTTGACGAGAGTCTTACTGATAGTCATCTCAAGAGGCTTCTTCAGCAACTATCAGTCTTTTACCAGCAGGATGACATCTGAGGGAGGGGCTTTGCTTTGTTATTGCACCTTTATCCCCCAACGCTACTCACAACTTGCACGTCAGAGGCTATTGAACAAGTTGAATGCCGTTTTTATGGGATAAAGTGTAAACATTTCTGGGATTCCTTGCACATTCCATGATTCTAAACTAATGGGGAAGCCGAATACTGAAGTCTCGGAGTTATTGTACACATGAAAGTATTTGGACACTACCGTGTATTTGATATACCAGTATACCCAGCAGCTAACAGAGTTGTTCCATGACTTGTTTCTCTACTTTTTATATTGATTTAATAAACATTAGTCCTGAAGTAGAGAGTAACTAGATAAACCCTTCCGTAAATCTGCATGTTTTTGAGCCTGCTGCCAACGAAGCCTCTTGAGGTAAAAAGTCGAAAGATCCTCAACACTTCAACAACGCAGTACTGATGACCGGATTAAAGACCATTACGTACGGGTGCAAGTTGTAAACCCATCCAAGTAACACAGTCGCGGGTCATAATCCCATTGGCTATTGGGAAAATAGGTCACTTAAAATCTCTTTTTCATAGATTCTTGGGAGTATGTATCTTAGACCATACGGGTGTCTGTGAAGAAAACAAAATTGAGAAATCGAATAAGGCCCAAAAGCAGGAGTGGCGTGTCAGCAAATGAGAGCTGACAGCGCTGGGGGAAGATGAAGAGGCCTCTCACTCAAATCTCACGGAAAATGGAACCAAGATCGAAAAAGAAAGAAGAGGAAAAAAAACAACTACTCATTATTTTTCCAAGCTCTGCAGAAAAGAAGAAAAAAAAAACATTAGGGCCGCAAAAAGAGATGGTGTGCAGATAAATCTTTGGGAAAATGGCACAGCAAATGAAGATTGAAGAAGCGCGTCAGATTATTGTGGTGGGGAGGGTTATAAATGCGGAGTAGATGTCTGGGCAGTACTTACCAGCGTGGTGAAGATGTAGTGATAGTACTCTGTCATCATGCCCATAGCCAGCGCCTGGAGAGAGGAAAACAAAAAGTCAGAAAGGCGCACGTCAAAGGTATTCTGTCATTTCAGCCCATACGCACACACACACACACACACACACGCGTTTGTTTATGGGGGAGTATTAATGTGATGAGGCACATATTTCTGCTGAAGATACAAACAGCCACTGGCACCACATGCGAAGCCCGAGAAAACCATGAATAAAATAGAAATGGCAGTGTCACAGTGCAAGATGCTCGGAAGAGGAGGGATTTCTGTGCGAACTATAAAAAGAAAAGTGATATTGTTGTTCATTTCGATTGGGGTTGCCACTCGGTAAAGTTTATTTTTTATTTTTTATTATGTCAGATTCCCTTGGAGCCACGGCTAGGGCTGGGTACCGTTAAACAAAGAAGTTTAGGTACTACTCGTATCGGAAAAATAATAATAACAATTTAAGTCTTTAGAGACCAATGTTTGATAGCCGTCGGTCCAGGGGCAGCATTGAAGGAAGTTACTTGTTTTTTTCTGTTCAGATAAATGGTACACATTTAAAAGAAATGATCTTTTAATAAATGAAAATTGTTGGTCTGTTTTATCGTTCTAGATCAGTGGTACTCAACCTTTTTTGTCCCGCGTACCCCTCGATGCATCAGTTTATACTCTGAGGACCCCCATCTCAAGAGCAACACAACGTTGATTATTCTGTAGTTATTGGAGAGTTTAAAATACGTCTAAAATACTCCAAAAGTCAAAGCTTTGACTGAAAAGCATGCCCTTACAGTATTGCCTTATAGTATTTAAGTTTTAATAGCTTATGTTTTATCTAAATTCTGTGTTTTATGTTGCACGATTGTACTGAGACAAATTCCTAGTTTGTGAACCTGTTCTCAGACAATGGCAAAAAAAAAATATTCTGAAAAATAACTTTAATTTGAAATTCTACCCAGTTTCACCTTCTTCTTTTTTTAATCTGAGGCAATTCCCAGTACCCCTGCCAAGTGCTCAAGCACCCCCAGGGGTCCCCATATCCCTGTTTGGGAAACGCTATTCTAGATGACAAATATTTCAGGACAGGTATCGAAAAAGTATATCTATCTCTCGGAAGCCCCTTATGAGAGACCAACAGGCCCGGTTAAAACCATGAGGCCGTCCTTCTGTGGACCCACCATCTGCAGGAGGAGCCATGGGAGCCCCCACGACCCGGCAACGGTGGAAGTGGAAGAAAATGGATGGATGGATGGAAGGTATCGAAAAAAGTATCATTAAAGTATCGGGAGGGAAATTTACTGTACCCAGCACTAGGCATGGCTCGACAACAATGACCTGGACAGGGCCCGTTCAAGCAACTGCTGCAGAGGGGTCAGAGTTATGTCAGTGTTCGGTTCTGCCATTGGGGGAAGCGGAGTCTCAATCTGGACAAGGTTCAGCTGACTGAAAGGAGAGCTTTCATCATTCGTCTTCCATCGATCTGTAGCCCTTATTGTGTGCATACATGCTGATATGCTTAATGTTGTTGTTTTTTTACACCAAAGGAAAAGAGTAACACTTCTGTATGTGGTTTACAGGTGGTAGAATTGACAATAAAGCCAACTGAACTGAACAGAATTTTGATATCAGTGATTTGTCTCAATAAAGTACGTACAAACCAGTTTCCGCCAAATGCAACTTTTACCGCCATATAAATACCGCACAACATCATTACTGTCATTTGTAACACTACAGTGAGTATAATTGAATCATGCTTTAGCACCTTCGTCAGGCGACAGATCCAACAATCGAATCCGAGCCAACACTGAGACATTTCACACGTTTAGATTAACACCATAAATATCACTCTGCGCTTTTCTCTTTCCATTTTCCAATTTTAACAGATCGCACCCTGCAATATCTGCCACATGGACAATAACAGAACCACTGGGAAGACTGAGGGGTACTCGACAGTTTATTAGAGAGTATTTCCATTGCAAAAGTTAAAACTATTAAAGCTTTATGTAAAAACGACTTCATTGTTCCACCAACAATGATGAATACACTGCTGCGCGAGTACTGCCTAGAACAAGGAAACACGACCATATGAACCATCTCGGGGAGTGGTCTCCTGCCGGTTCCTAGAGTCTGGACTAAACACGGTGGAGCTGGGTTTAAGTTTTATGCTGCTAAAGTCCGAAAGAGTTTTCATGAAGATGTGAGACAGGCCTCGACTCAATAATGTCCAAATTCAGGCTAAAAAACGTTGCAGCTGTAGCACATGGCAACCGAAAATATTGATTTATTTTTGCTTTTTGTTCTATCATTTTCTATGTGTTTTTAAAGTGTATAAATTGCTATTAATACACAAATACTATTACTTACATGAATGAAAATACTTTTCTTTTCATGCCAAATTCTAGGTTACGGTTAAAGGGACTATACAGTTTAAAAATGTTAACATTATATATTTTCCTCCCCCTACATGTTCCAGCCATGCCCCAATGTGTAGAATGAGCCCAGACCTGTTCACCACAACTGCCTCTAAAATCCTGCACCGTCGCTCAAAAAGGTGTTGATTCAGGCCTGAAGTGCCGTCATGCACGAGCTTAATATAGAAACTGCAGTTACGCGTAAGACCTGGAGGTGGCAGTAGTGAGCAGCATCTAGTCCCTTTAAGGTAACCTTTATTGATTCACTTTTTGCATTTGACCCATCCTTCAGTGCCGCTGGGGCGACCTGCAGGAGCGCCCGGGGACCCATCTCCAGATGTGGAGCCAGGTTAATAGTCAGAAACGTCTGGCAGGAAGATCAACCTATTGTACATGTTTTTTAGAGGTATAGGGAAACCAAAGACACCTACGCAGACACGGGACAACATGCAAACTCCACACACACAGGAAGGCCGTGTCTGGCGATTTCGATTTGTGTCAATTTCACACAAAAATCAAGTACATGGGGTGTTATAGGCTTTATGAAATCTGCTGTTTAGACAAATACTTCCATCTGACATGTTAGAGATCAGCAAAAGCATTTTCATATCTTCATAATCGATGCATTGCGCATAGAAGACAGTATAATTAACTGTTCAGACTAGGATATCACTGCGGTCCATTAGACACAAACGTAGGCTTATATAGTAGTCCCTTTGGCTCTGTACAGTGTGGAGTATGCACAGGTGACCTTTGTTTGTCCCAAAATAAACAGGTTTAGGAGGGGAGCAGTGGATGGAGCGAGGGATGAGGCCAGAGGAGACCGGGGAGGAAAGGGGTGGGGTGTGTGTATTTTCAGACTGTAATTATTTATATAATGGTCCAGGTCTGGCACAGTGCAGCTCACAGTTCGCACTTTACTGGGACAAACCTATTAGCACAGAAAAGCAGGCTGCTCAGACAGCTCCATGAGATCATTCTGGAGAGGGGAAAGTCCGGTTTATTGGTACTTTTCCAGACGGTGGAAGTGTCCCTTTCTCTAATGGGGGCTGATGCCAGTGTTCCAGCAACAACTGTGTGGAAATTGCACTTTTGGAAATCGCAAAGACGGACAACTCAGGGTCTCAAGTTTGAAATCCTAGTTAATATAGACCTGCTCTGACGTGCGTGGACTCTTGTCTTTATTTATGTATATAGCACTTTCCCACATACACTGCATTAAGGTTTAACAACAAGGCTCAACTTTATTACTGTCCTGAAGGAAATTAAATCATTATTTTTTATCACATTTTCATTGCTGTTTTGTCATGATACTTTGGCCACATTTAGTTTGCTTAGTGTAATGTAACTGTGATCAGGCCACAACAAAGTGACCAAAATATGTAAAGAAAAAAAAGCCACAAACACATGATGAAAACACAAACAAGAAGAACGGAAACGTGCCAGTCATAATTAATTTTGTGGCTCTTAGCTTTCAAATGAGGCATTACACTGACCAATAAGCTGTGAATTCCAGTCGAGAAGCTTCTAGATTTGGGTAAAGCTGAACTAGCTTGGTTAAGGCGGGTGGTAAGAGGTTAAAGATGACACTGATCAAAAACACGTGCGTGATGTTGGTTAGTTGAAAGGACTTTAAATTAAAAGATTAATCTGGCAGGTTTGGGGATCTAATCCATATTACGGCTAACCCTTTAATTTAGTTCATTTTGGCCTTGAATCTTGTATTTGTTTAGCAGTTCAGCAGTATATCCGTCTGCTCTTACACGTAATTAAAATGTGCATTTTTAACTGAATATCGATACTACATGAATCCAAAGAAGAAGAAGAAGATCTTTATTTATATAGCGCCTTTCACAGACATGGTCACAAAGCGCTTTACATGAGACAATTGTACATTCACTCCACACTCGGTGATGGTAAACTACGTTAGTAGCTTCAGTTTCCCCTGGGGGAGACTGACAGAAGCGCTGTCGCGACTACACACGTCTGCGCCAACGGTCCCTCTGACCACCTCCGTACATTCACACACACCATTCATCCTGGCCTATTGTACATGTTTTTGGTGGTAGGGGAAACCGGAGTACCCTGAGGAAACCTACGCAGACACGGGGAGAACATGCAAACTCCACACAGAAAGGCCGCGTCCAGGTGGGAATGGAACCTGGGACCTTCTAGCTGTGAAGCGAGAGCACTAACCGCTGCGCTACCGTGCCGCCCATGTTTTTATTCACTTTTTAATTAGAGTAGGGCAGCCCAATATGATGTAAAAATGGCGAAAAATGTCTTGCATTACAAAAAAAAAAACTTTACTGAACCATTTTAACACAGTGCCTTCCGTTAATGGTAAACCAAAATCTGACAGTTTGTGTTCAAATAAAACTGAAAAATGTACAAAATCAGAACCAATACAAGAAAAAAGTGGAACTAAAGGAACTAAGGAAAACGTTTGCTTAATCTGAACTTTTGAAGAACTTCATTTGTATAGTGCCTTTTACATGAGACAGTTTTGCATTCACTCCACACTCGGTGGTGGTAATCTGCGTTTGTAGCTTCAGGGAGACTGACAGAAGCACTGGGAAACCGGAGTACCCAGAGAAAAGAACATGCAAACTCCACACAGAAAGTGCCCCGTCCAGGAGGGAATCAAACCCTGGACCTTCTTGCTGCAACATTATCGTTCCTGACTGTGATGGGGGCCGGGCCGGGTTGGCTATAACATAGAATTGTATGACCCAGACCAAAAGGCAGAAGGCCTCATTGTGAAGTAGAGATTACTAGCCTGGCACATCATCCCCACTACTACCTCCACAAGATCAACACTTTCCAGGCACATATTTGTTTAGCTGTAGTGGTTTGCAAAAATAGTAATGTAGTCTTCACACTTTGTTTTAATTTGAAATACCACAGGTATTCCATTTTTATTTTCAAATAAAACATCATTGTGTAATATCTCCTTACACTTTTATTGAGCGTTACAAGCCTGTGTCACAAGTTTCTCAAAGTACATTCAATCCACACTGTGTGGTGGTAAGCTTCATTTACCACATGGCTATAATAAGTTGTTAATGTCCTGATCTCTTATGTCAGTGGCCCTGCTGGACACGTGTGGAATTATTTTATATGTATTTAAGTGGCCCCCTAGTGGCTGCAATGAGTATACTAGTTATTTAGTTAAATTGGGTATATTATATTATATATAATATTTGGGTTAAATTGAGGATCCCTGCTGTAAAGCATGAGCGCTAACCGCTGTGCTACCATGCCACCCCACATTTTGCATATTTCGAAGTCGGGTGGGCAATAAATGTGTAGATCTCATGCATGTAGATTGCCATAACCATAATTTAGCGATACATTGTGCAGCCCTAAATCTGACACTTTCTTACTATGTGGTGTCCCTGTCTGTTGCTGCCCAGTTTCATGCAGATTCTCCCACACCCAGACGAAGCGGCTGCGATTGGCTCCATTAGAGGGGCTTCTCCCGGACATTATTAACGATTGGAGTCCATGACCTTCCAATGCAATCTCCCGCTCCGACAGTGATTAAACAGTGAGGAGCCCACACTGGCCCCAATGATTCATGTTGTCTTTAATATTTGATCCGTCCACAGAGAAAGGCCCAATATGAAGATGGGTTAATAGTCTTACTTATTACAGACACATTTTAATACGTCGTGACATTGGGACGAGTGGAAAAGTACTCGAGCGTAGAGGGAGTCAAGTGTAGTGGGAGACGATGTGATGGAAAAAATAAAGGATTTTGAAATGCAAAAAAAAAGTAATGTCCTTCTAAATAGTTTGTTGCATAATCATTCACGTATAAAAAATAATAGTTCCCGCACACAACAACTAAACGACTAAAATAATCTGCGAACAGTTAGGCAGAACAGTAGAGCAGCAGAAATATACATTAACCAGTCAACTGCGACTTTAGGGTTAGGGTTAACAATTATTTACATTCAAATCTCAAAGCGTATTGACTTGAGAGCTTACAGCCTATTATGCCAGTGTGATACCTAATTTGAAAGTATTTCTAAAAATATGTGTGAGATCTGTGTGAGTGAAACACAACTTATTCCCATTTCCCGTTCTTAACTCTAATCATAGCCCCTATGAGAGACTAACAGGCCCATTTGGAACCATGAGGCCGTCCTTCCGTGGACCCACCACCTGCAGGAGGAGCCATAGGGGACTGGTGCTATGTGACTTGGGCAGCTCCAACAGCTGCCCCCACGACCCAGTAACGGACAAGTGGGAGAAAATGGATGGATGGATGGAACTCTAATCA
This sequence comes from Proterorhinus semilunaris, assembly GCA_021464625.1. Classification (NCBI taxonomy): domain Eukaryota; kingdom Metazoa; phylum Chordata; class Actinopteri; order Gobiiformes; family Gobiidae; genus Proterorhinus; species Proterorhinus semilunaris. The sequence goes on from CM038350.1 coordinate 8,148,689, forward strand.
TATCCTGATTAAATGGTAAAATAATAAATGGACTCTTTATCAGGCCCAAAGCGCTTTACAGTAAGAAATTCAAACATGATTTACTGCAATTAGGGTTAAGGCCCTATCTCACTGGAGAGACGCAACATCTGCGCACCTTGGACTACTTGCGGCCATACAAAGGGCCTGTCTAGAGACTAATAAAAGACTAATTGGAGACTGGAGTCACCACAGGTCACGGAGATGTCTCCGATATGTCCCCTGGAGATAAGGCGAGGCTCCAGGTAGTCTCTGTGAAAGGTTCGATTTCCGCATGGTCTCCGAGAGGTCTACGCGGCCTCAAGAAGCTGTGACAATGTTGCAAACACTATTTGTTGTCCTCAACCTGAGACGTTTCTGCAATGTCTCCGAGACCTGTCGGAATCGCGACACAACGGCTTAAGACCGATTAGACTTCTCAGAGACCATGTCGAGACCACGTGGGAACTTTTTCGAGCCTCCATGCAGTCTGAAATCGAACCTGTTCGTTTTCCCCGAGACTACCTGGAGAATCGCCTTATCTTCAGGGGACGTCTCAGAGACATCTCTGTGACCAGTGGCAACTCGAGTCTCCTACTAGTCTCCAACTAGTCTCCAGCCCGGGGAGATAGGCCCGTAAACACCCCCACACAATGAGACATGAGTCTTCAACTAGTCATGTGTGTGTGCTCAGCTTTACCCTCAGTGACAAGGAGGCATTAACAGGCCTCATCATTTATGATTTCTGTAAAAGCCCAATAAGTCAGAAACACGTGACTACTTTGTATAAACAGAGTAACATTTGTGAGTTCTCCAACTCCCCAAAGGTCCTGTTTCCAAAAACTGGATGAAGACATCTCAGCGGTAAAACGAAGTCAGTGTTTACACTGGTCTGACCGTTAACGTTAGCATAGCTGCACTCTCCTCTTCCCCGACTCTAATCAAATTAAATGACATTGCTCAGTCAGTGCTAATTTGGACCATTTAAATTGTACTTTTGAACGTATTGCAGTTCAAAAGTGAAGTAAAACGTAGCCACAAAATTACCTCAAACAGAACTTACAACTCTTCCTAGCAGACCACTTTAACCCATTTATCTTTCTCCAAATGTCTTTCTAACCTTCCCCGTCTCCTTCCCCACCCCTCTTGCCGTGTATCCAGGAGTCACTTTCTCACCACCGCCCGTCATTGGACACCGGCGAGGACGAAAACCGCCTCCGGACCGGCTCTACTCTGACCTCACACGTTCAGAAATCACGGGTAATGCGCCTAATGCCGTCGGATGCTAACGATATGAAGCATGTTTGTATATTCGCGGCGTCGTGGGGGGAGAAAGTCTGGCTAATGGAATAGATTTTGTTGACAGCTCCTCCGGGCGCGGGGAGGCAGGTTATAACTGGCTCATCCGCTAAATCTCTTCTCTAAACAAGCGTGGTGTTTGTGGAGAAGCGTGACCAGATCAGCTAAATTAACTCTTTGGGGATTAGCGGGCAAGGTCTTAGAAAGAGACTGACACAGACGAGACTGGGGTGGCCAGGGATATAACTGTTGCTTTTGATGCAACTCATCAAGATGACTTTTGCCATTTAGTGATGATAAAATGACCATAATCATTATTGTGTCCGTTTCTCAATTTAATAATATTTTGTATTTAAAGTACAATTATGTGTAAGAACCTTTGAGCAGGTCCTGCATTATGTGCGGACTTAGAGAGACTCGTCCATGCATTTGTCTCCAGCAGGTTAGACTACTGTAACGGCCTGCTCATTGTTAGACAGCTGCAGAACATCCAGAACGCTGCTGCTCGAGTCCTGACAAGAACCAGGAAATACGACCACATTAGTCCAGTGCTCCGGTCTCTGCACTGGCTTCCTGTCACTCAGAGAATAGAATTTAAAACGGCTCTGCTTGTGTACAAGTCTGTTCATGGTTTAGCACCAAAGTCCATCTCTGACATGTTAGAGCCGTATGAACCATCTCGGGCCCTGAGAACTTCAGGGAGGGGTCTCCTGGTGGTTCCCAGAGTCAGGACTAAACACGGTGAGGCTGCGTTTCAGTTTCATGCAGCTAAAATCTGGAACAGTCTTCATGAGGATGTGAGACAGGCCTCAACTCTGACAATGTTCAAATCCAGGCTGAAAACAGCTCTTTTTACCCGAGCAGATGAAAACTGAAAGTATTTTATCTGCACTCTTGCCTTTTACTGTAGTTGATTATTGTTTATGTTGATGTTTTATTGATTGATTTGATCTGTTTTCTTGTAATTTTATGCAACTGTGAAGCACTTTGAAATTGCCTTGTGTATGAATTGTGCTCTACAAATAAACTTGCCTTGCCATTTTGACGAAGGAGTTGGATCAAAAGATTCAAATCTTTTGATTAAATGGACAATTTAGGGTTGAAAAATGGAATTTACATTTCAAGGGTTGCAATTAAAAAATGAACCACAATGAGGCAAAAACAGAATTGTCAATTATCTTCTTTTTTTTCTTTTTCTTGTTTTCTTTTGCCACACACACACACAAAAAAAAACTTAACGTCAAGTCCTTCAAATGAAACAGGTCCCAAATAACAGGACTTCGGATCCTGGGACCATAGAGGAGCGAGTTGGAACAACAGGTTATGAACTTGAAATGATGTCAATTCAATAGTAATAAGGTTAAAAAGGACACACAAAAAACCTGTTGTCACCAGGAACCCTTAAAGGAATGGCACAAAATACTGAGTTTGTTGGCAACATTTGCACTTTTTAGTTTCGGCTAAAAGCTGGTTCAATCTGCCCCACTACTTTTTTTCTTTTCTTTTTTAAGAAATGAGGGATCTCCAACGAGTGGCTCTCCAGTCTTTCGTAACTCCCCGAAAATGTCAACATTTCTAAATATTTGAGTCACATATACAATGCATTTTCTTTTTGCTCTGTACATGCTGAAGAATATCTATCAACATTTAGGTAAGTGGCTTATTCCATCTTGGCTACTAACTCTCTAATAAACTCCACCTAAGTTTCCCAATCACACGAGTGCATACAGTAGCATACAGTGTGTAGCTCTCTGTCATCGTCTTACATACAAGGCTGAAGACCCGTGTACTACATAACCACCAGGTCTCGAGGGTTAGGAGGTCGCAGCATGAGTCGACACAAACGGACCTGAAACCCGCTAAACCCGTTACCTGTTTGAGAATGCCGGCCGCCATCTCATGCCCGCAGTCGAAGATGATGTGGAACTCCTTGCCCCTCTTCATCTCCTTGAGCAGCGGCTTGGCGTCTTTGGTGTCTGCCGGGAGCTGCCGGATCTTCAGCCGAATGTTGTACCGCGACGGGGCCTTTATGAGCTCCTGCAATCGGATCAGCCCTGCGGACGAGAACAGACAAAACCTCCCGTCAGAGAAGTGGAATTTGGCGTCGACTTTGCTTCCGAATCCGTGCTTAGACTTTTCATTGCTGTGATGGGTGAGCGCCATATTGTATCCATTCAGTTTACTATTCACTTCACACATTCGCCTCTGTGTATCTGCAGTTGTTTGAAATAACTCCGCACAGAAAACAAAATCAACTGAGCGAGGCAAGAGTCAATTACACTGAACCAAGAAGCAACGAAGAATCAAGACAAGTTACCAAATTTTGCCTTTGAAAAATAACATTTTCGAGTCAATTTCCTGCTCTTTTGTGGGCGCTGCGAGTTTGGGGGGGATCATAATGGAAGAGAAATGGGTTTCAATAAGGGGCGAGTGACAATGCAGATAAATCCCCCCCCCCAAGCTTCCCCCTCTAATTACAACGCGCTCGTGGAATGAAGCAGCGGCAGTTGTTACCTCACAATTGCTGCCAAATCACATCGAACCATAAGTGTGGATTTCATTTGTCCTCGCAAAACAGGCTGACACTTTTTAGGACGGTTTTAAAAGATTGAGAAAATGGCTGGCTGACTTTACCCAAGCTTGAGTGCGTAAATATGGCGTATAACCATTACTTTTCATGGATACTTTACATTTGACCATTTTATATGATACTGTATCAACTAACATTGTTTTTGGCGAGCCGTCCAGCCGTCCGCACCCTGTGTGGGCGATCGACTTCTTTTATGCAGCGCTGATCGCTGATCATTAAAACAAGTGCTTTTACCAAATCCGTTCCGCTAATCCGGGGGCGGCTAACTGGTCAGAGACAAAGAGCCTACATTTTTTAACCTGGATCCAGTGACGAGCCACAAAATGCACCGACCATTAGCCAGCTCCCGAGGTGACCAAGCAGTCTGCGTCACATTATATTTGACCATAAGACACGGCTCGTCAAATAATGTTCTGATATATTATGAAATGGGTGGTTTTGTTAAAACCTTTTTTCATGTCATCCTTTGTATCTTTTTTTCTGTGAATATTAGGCCAACCTTCATCAAATAAAGACCACGAGGCTGGACCAAGTGAAGATCTCGATTGTTTTGGACTTTGTAATCACTCGTGTGACTTAGTAAGTTGTTTCTGTTTGTTTCAGTGTTTGTGTACGTTCTGAATGGGTTGTTTTGGGGTTTTATTTCACCTGCTAGTAAGCCAACAACCTCACTCTTTATAATGTCGGAGAGAAAAATTGAAAACGAAAGCAAATTCGAGCCATCATTGGGTAATCCACATGGCAATCAATCAATCAATCGAGTTGTTTTGTATGGCCCAAAATCACAACATGAGTCAGGAGGAAACAAAAAAGGACAAACGAGAGATGGTGAAAGACTGTTGTGAAGAGGAAGGAGGAGGTGGAGCTGACCAGTGCAGGACACCACGCTCTGAAACAGGGACAAACCCAGGAGGCGCGGCACCATTTTCAGAGGATCAGAGTAGACTGAGGGCAGCCAGGTTTCTTCCGAGTGCTACAGTTTCCCCGACCTCCAAGGTCATGCTGGTCAGGTTTACACAGTGGCAGCACGGCTCAGCCGCAGCAGCTCAGGACTAACACCTGAACACTATTTCGTTGTACGTTTGTACAATGACAATAAAGCACTTACTTACTTACTTACTTACTTACTTACTTTATCAATCTCCGTAGAGGAATTTGTCTTTGCATTTGATCCATCCTCAATGCCCTGTAGGAGCAGTGAGCAGCCATTGCAGGCTGGCGCACAGGGACCCATCTCCAGCTATGGAACCGGGCTAATGGTCAGAAACACCTGGCTGGAGAAAGACCCCGTCCAGCTGGGAATCAAACCCAGGACCTTCTTGCTGTGAAGCACGAGCACTAAGCGCTGAACCACAGTTTTCATCCATCGTGTTAGCTGGAATCGAATTGAAAAAGCTGCTATCACACATTGAAGTACGACCATTAACATCATAAAAGATAGTTCTACTATTCAAAGAGGCCAATCGTGATTACACCGCTTTTAGTTTAGCGTGTCTTATCCACTCATTTTCCTCTATCATTGTCTCATTAAATCACAATGGCTCTAAACTGCCTCTGAACCTCACGAAACTGCTCCCACCTCCACAAAGGCACTCGTCAATATCTCGCATTGTGTCGAGCCGCTCTCTCAATCACAGACACGGCCTCCGCCATTGATCCCTTTTCTCTGTTCCCTTCTCAACACAAAATAACGAAATCAAAAAGGAAAATCGACCGACAAAGCCTAAACGTCTTAATTTGGACAGATACGCTACAACTGTTTGATTGAATAAAAATCCCTCCCCTTAGAAACCGATCAACCATTTCAATCATGTCACAGAATGATTATGGAAATGCCAGTGATAGGAGCAGAGATTGTGCAAATATAAATTACTACGAACATGAGCCTCATTGGTCTGAAATTGAGCTTGAATTACTGATAATTTATGGTATCCGGTACATTTAGTCAGACCATTTAACAGAAAATAGCCTTGATATTTTGAAGTCTAAAAGACTTAATCTGTCCTCGGGAAGGAATCAGACTTCTTGCATGATTAAATGAGCAACAGATTTGCTAATGGAAAAGCGTGTAAAAGCGTTTATGCAGCCCGGAAAAACAAATGAGACATAGGAGACTGTGAATGTTGACGGACGATTGTAATGAGGAGCAGGCTTTCTCCGACTCAGAACCATTCCACTTTCTGGGTGACATACCAAAAGATTTGGAGGCTCTTGTTTTCCAAAGGTGGAATTCTGAAAGGCCATGTTTACAGCTGAATCCAGGTGCAGTTTCCAGAAAAATCAAAAGCAAACAGAAACAAATAAAAATGCCAATATATCACTGTTTTAAATGGCTCAGGCTGCCTACAAACATATGTGCATCTAAGAGGAGCATGTTATTAGACTACACACGTGTGTACATAAATTCGGACTTTGATGTATGGCTAACATTGCATCAACAAAGATTAAACACACGACCAATGCGCTTTTAGGTCTGCCAGAAACAGGCACAGGTGTACCGTGTGGCGGCACGGTAGCACAGCGGTTAGCGCTCGTGCTTCACAGGTAGAAGGTCACGGGTTTGATTCCCACCAGGGACGGGGCCTTTCTGTGTGGAGTTTGCATGTTCTCCCCGTGTCTGTGTAGGTTTCCTCCGGGTACTCCGGTTTCCCCTACCACTAAAAACATGTACAATAGGCCAGGGTGAATGAGAGTGTGTTTGAGAGTGTGCATGGGGGACAACAGATGGAAATTAGCCCAAGGCTACAATCCGGTGTGGCTCGTTCATTAACTTGCACTGTCCCAACCAAATAAACCAATAAAATGCCACCATCTAATACATTTCCAAGATATTAATATCGAACAAGCAACGATATGAACATTCAAACGTTACAATTTTAAAAAGCAAGATATAAACAATATAGATTTTCATCAATAAAACTGCACACTTTGGTTTTCCCCTAACCCAGTTATATCGTATTGATATTGGCATGAATATCGAGAAATGAAATTTTGTCCATATCGTTCAGCCCTATTTGAAATGGTCCTGAACCTTAGACAAAACACATTTGACGCAAGGTTAGTCGTTAACACAAAACCGTTACATATGAGGATGATACGAGACATACAGTACAACGTGCTGGCAGCATGGACGGAATAATTATTACAGGTAATTGCATTTTGCATTGTGGTTTGTTCGAAAAGGGCAACAAATATTGCACTGTATTGTCTATGATCACCACCGGAGAGCTCAGTGGCACTGGGGCAGCCTGTCGTGGGCAGGGGGAGACCAAAGAAACACAACTCTCTCTCTCTCCGTCTCCCCGGATACCTGTCGTCTACAGGTGTTTGTTCTCGTTTGTTTGCACCAGACCAGCCTGTTGCTCCTTACGGGTTTCATTAAACCATCCCTCCTTTCCAAAGTGATGATGTTGTCCCTCGGGTGTTGACCTGTCCCGTAATGAGGATGATGTTGCGAGGCGTTGACCTGTGAGCTGCCGGTACAGTCCATTTAACCACATACAGAGAGAGAGAAGAGAGAGAGATGGGGAAAACGAGAGCGGCTTGAAGAAATGAGCCCCATGACTTAACCAGCGTTTCTAGCCAACAGCACACAGGCAAATCCACGGTGGTGTGATGAATGCACTGCTCAGAGTATGGAGGATTGAAAGTGCCACAATTAAATAAATAAATACACCATTAAATAATTAAATAAATGTGTCATTAATTAATTAAATGTGTCATTAATTAATTAAATATGGAATTAAATAAATAAATGCACCATTAAATAATTAAATAAATGTGTCATTAATTAATTAAATGTGTCATTAATTAATTAAATTACCAATGATTCTGTGTAAAAAAATATATATAATTATTTATCTATTTAATTAATTATTTCATGGTCCTGTGTTGCAGTGTTTCATGAATTAATTTTATCTGTCAAACTCGCCCATCAAAGTTTGAGGGGTGGGTCCTAACACCTGATTGGTCATCCTGCTCATCGAGTCAAGGCAAATCAATTCCAGAATAATGGATTTACGCAGACTAGTGAACATACTCCGATACGCTGGGTGGCGCTATTCTCCCTTACGTAGGTTTGAATACTCAAGCAAAAACAACTAAACACAAGCCTCGATCACTCTATCAAGGGATGTCAAGAAATAACTTTTTTTAAATTAATATCTGCTGTTTCTCAATAATCGTAAAGAGCACTCATCCGCCCGGTAGGTGGCGGTAAAACCAATGGATGCGGTACATTGCGACCGGGGCATTGAGGCAACGGCACATTCCAACTAGCACCCCTGTAGAGTACTTCTTCTAAAATTTCGGTCACTCTACAGTCAATGCCTTGGTCAGAAAGTGCGGAAATAACTCCAAGAACTTCAATAAATTCCTCCGCTTTATTCTGTATGCTCGGGGTCTGCAGGTCCTGCTTCCACATACTCAGCAAGGTCGAAAATATCTCGCACCAACTCCCTTGAAACCTCATGAAGGTCCTCCATCAGCGTAGCCGCCATGTTTCCAAAAAACACTTCAGGCCAAAGCAATGGATTAGACTAGATTTGAGTTAACCAGGCTTTAGCCCGCCCACAACTTTTGATGGGCGAGTTTGACAGATAAAATTAATTCATGAAACACTGCAACACAGGACCATGAAATAATTAATTAAATAGATAAATAATTATATATATTTTTTTACACAGAATCATTGGTAATTTAATTAATTAATGACACATTTATTTAATTAATGACACATTTATTTAATTAATGACACATTTATTTAATTAATGACACATTTATTTAATTATTTAATGGTGCATTTATTTATTTAATTGTGGCACTTTCAATCCTCCATATCAGAGAGGGTCCGGCGACGGTTTACGTGCTTTGAAAGTGGCAAAGGAAGCTCCTGGGCTCTATGCATGACGACAACAGAATCCAGACCCAGATCCCTTTTGCTGTAGAAGAAGAAACGACCAAAGTATGGCGCTCCAGGTGTGTTCCTGATGAGCAGACGACGTGGCTAAAAGCTCATACGCGTCCATTTCGAATAACTTGAAGGTTCGTCTTTCGCCGCTGTTTGGCGTTGACGATAAAGTAATGAACGTCGCTTCTTGCGCGGCGCGTTGACAAAGTGTGAAGAAACGCGTCCAAACCAGATGTCGCCGTGAGGAGGCCTAATGAACAAGGCTGTCTCTCAAATCAGATCTCACAGCTGTTCCGCCTGGTGCCATCGACTGAGCTATCAAACACGATGTCCATTAGAAACGTCATTTGCATTTACGTAATACACTGAAAAGATTCTACAGTAAAGTTTGCCCCCTAAACATCGGCGTTCAATCAATGGGAACTTTGCAATAACACCATTATTTCGTTATTTTTTCCCTCAAGTTTGAAACGCCTAGTTATTCGACATCCAATTAAAACCCCGCAAGGCAATATTCTCAGATATGGATGTAATGGCACCCGCGGAAGAACTATCAAAACATTTTCAAAAACACTATCTTTTAAATGTCAGCGGGAAAATTGCACGCCACGCTGACTGTTCATTTCTAAAGCGTTCTACAGCCGTGGTTCCAAGTGTGGACGGGCGAGAGTGAAATAAAAAAAATAAATGAATGAGTGTATCTGTTGTGTCAAAGAGTGACTCGCAAACAACACGTGACTGCAAATAAACTAATCTGTCATAAATTTACCTTTTAATCAGGGCTGGCGCTTTGGTCAAAATCAAAAGCTGATTAAAAGTGCGTTCCTGTAACTTTAACCTGGTATTAACAAGGCAAATAGCAGCCCCAGCCGTGAAAGTCATTCGCTTCATTTTGATTTATTTTCTGTTTGGGAGCAGATCTTCGGATCAGCACAAAGTCCTGCAGTCAGATTCACACTAGGGAGGCTCAAAAGAATTATTTGTATTTTATTTATTTATTTATTTTGGGGGGAGGAGGGGGGAAGTCAACCTCCCCATGTGGAGCCGTGATCCTTTCATGTCATGTGATTATTTTTAAAAATTCACACAATGGTTCATCAAAACATCAAAGAGACCTCATCCAAAGAGAATTTGAAACATTTCAAGCAGCTACATTCGCACAGACCAACTTACAAACTTACAAACAATATTTGAACTGTTTATATAATTAATTGAAACAAAGCACAACTACAACAATGATGTCGTTTCATGTACGATGTCTAGTACAAACAAGTAAATGTGATCATTAATATATTTCTTTCAGATTGTTACCCGTGATTACCGGGAGTTACTTCTATAAAGGTATATAATAGATATTATACTCCGAGATCTTGCTACTTCCCAGTTGTCATTACCATCCTCAGTATAATTTTAATTTGTGTTTAATTATCATTATCATTATTATTATTATGATAATATATTTATTTAATTGAGTTCTATGTGAATTATGACGTAGCCCTGCATAGTGTGGCGCATTAAAAAGCCAGAGTGTAGAGCGGGCCAGTTGAAGAGGGCAGTAACTCCCCATCAACAAACCCCCACACGGCTGCCCTAACAGCTGATTTTGTAGATGATGTTCCTATGCTGAGTGGTGCATTAAAGGACAAGGTTTAGAGCCCGTTGGGAGGATTCCTCTCAACAGATCCATAACCTGCCAACCCTAATTCTCCATTTGTAAATGTGAGCAATAGAATGACAACCGTTCCAAGCAGCAACACTCTTCCTTGATTATAGAGGAAAAAATACACATAATTGATCCTACTGCTCCCCCTAGTGGCAACGCATTTCTTCTTGTCTGTATATTTCAAAAGTTTTTTGTTTCCGCTGGGCGACCCCGTTCTTCAAAAAAATCTTGCCACATATTACCCTGGATTTTTAACGCACCTCACAAATAGGGAGAACAATTAAAAACCACTGACAGAACAATCTTAACCAACATTATTACAGTTGAAGCAGCTATGATAGAAATGAGAAACATGATACATTTGAAGATGATATTTTTGAGAATGCTATTATTGTCATTGTTATTATGGGGATGATAATATATGTATAATAAATATGTGCGCTAGTGATATGTCTGTATATGTATATCTAAAACACTATGACTACCTAAACAATAAGTAAATCAATAGAATGGTGACCAGAATGGTAATATAAGCAATGATAATAAATAAGAGAAAACTATAAAACTAAAAGTAAATGCACTCAGAAATCACAAACCTTTCTATTTTCGCTCTATGTTTTTCATACCTGTAAGTTGTCTTGTAAGTCTCATCAGATTTATTTATTTTTTTTTTTTTTACATGTAAAAGCTTCGAATTATCAATGCTGCTAATCAATAATTGTATTTTGAAATTGGGGTAGACACTTATAAGCTTTCTTGCTTCGGCCCACTCCTTTTGAGTTATTATTTATTTTAATGTAATTTTTATTGTTCTGTTTTTTTTGTGATATAATGTGAATGTGATGATGTAAATATTGTAAATAATAACTCATTGTAAATAATAGCTCAAATAAATCAAAATCAATCAATCAATCTTTCTACCCCAAAAGGATGTACATGGGGAGGTTGACTTAAAACTGTTAAATGTATTTTCTTTGGCTATTTGGCCAGCGCTTTGATACCAGTGATACAGCGGACCCATTGGTATATTCTTTTCCTCTCAGGGCAGTGTTTAACTCACAGTGGGATGAACACACCGGTTTCTGGAACAGAGGCGCGAGAGGCTGCATTGCGATATTCGAGAGCAACGAGGGAGGAATAAAAAAAAGTACACAAACAAATCAGGTCTATGGTCTTTAAGTAATTTGTTCTTTTGCGCTAAAAAGCCCATTCGCTCTGGGACCTGTACTCGCACGGACATGACGGATGCGAGATCGCAATGGCCTTCATGTGCGTGTGATTTCCTTAAAATAATATGCGCAAACTTGGCCGCCGTTCCGGTATTCATCACGTTGAACTCATTCTGTGGCGGAGGAACAAAGCCCATACGACTATATATATACACGTACCGGAGACGCACTGGGCTGCTTTAATTGCGCAAAAAAAAATTAAGCGTCGCCTCCGTCAGCGAGCTCATTTTCACTCCCTGATTTAGAGCCGCGCCGACTGTCTTGCGTTTAATAACAAGAATCTTTCCGCCTATCGCCGCTGGCCTACATGTAGCTTTATTTATAGCCGCGTGGAGAGCCGGTATATGCATGTCCCGAGCCGCTATTAAAAACGCCATGACCGCCGCGGAGCTTTTAATCTTTTTCCCCGGCGCCACGTTCGGTTTCGTTTAAGTGGACATAAACGCCGGGGCGATGCGTTCAGGGTCGCGTCGACCTTGACCCGTGCAGCCGGCGGCTCAGTGAGTCATGGGGCTCCGTCGGGCGGCATGGCGTGGCAGGCTGAAGGAAAGAGCTTCGGAGCACAAAGGCTGTTGGTGGTTTTGAAAAGGCTTAGGGAGAAAATGGCCGCTAAAATGATATTGTGAATAAGAGAAATCAGGTCGAGTTTTATGTGAGGAAAATTGCATTCTTATTCTTCAATATTAGATAACAATATTTACCAAACTGTTATGATCTGGGGTTGCTGCAGTTGTTCAGCAACACTATGTGCCCAAAGAATTAGATCAGCCGACTACCTGACAGTCCGTAATGACCGGGTTAGTCTATCTATGGATTTCCTCTTTCCCGATTGCACAGGCACTTTCCATACCTCCATATAGCGCCTGTGCTCTGCCCCATCCCGTCAGGCCTCTGAAGCTAAGCAGGAAATGGCCTGTTTGGGAACACCAGGAAGCCTGGGTGAAAGTGTGTATGTGAGTGAGTGATTGGTGGTGGTCAGAGGGGGCCGATGGCGCAGATTGGTCGCCTCGCTAGGGCAGCTGTGGCTACAATAGTAGCTTACCACCACAGAGTATTGAGTGAATGAAAAATGCAATGTAAAGCGTCTTTGAGTGTCCAGAAAAGCGCTGTATAAAACCGATGCATTTTTATTATTATCGTAAGATGATAATCCCAGGATTCATTGGGCTCACATTGTGAAAGAGTGGTTCAGGGAGCATGGATTGGCCAATATAGAGTCTGGATCTTAACCCCATTGAGAATCTTTGGGACATGCTGGAGAAGGCTTTGCACAGTGGTCACACTCTCCCATCACCAATACAAGACCTTGGTGAAAAATGAAAGCAACACTAGATCTTCAACACTGCACTGAAATATCTGGCCCTCGCTTGATGGAAATCGTGTCTTTTATGCTGCTCAAAAATAGACTTAAATTACAGGCGGTCCAACCAAATCTTCGAGCGTGTTGTTTTATGTTTTCACCAAATTGTGCCTTTAAAGCCTTAAAACAATACTAAATCAGGATCGAAACAAATAATTACTACAGTCAAACAACCTTTTAGGAAATCATTTGTTATTCAAGATTCACATCACAGTGTGGGTATGAAAAAACCCCAGCCAGGCCCACTCTCCCCGAAGTGTATTTATCAGACAGAGTGATGTGTTTGACTCTTGGGAGGCTCCAGACGGCACTAATAAACGCTTAGAGCCATCAAATATTCATGCGCAGCTAAATATGGCCGTCCTCAGTCTGGGCCCATTATACAGCGTCAATACTGATCAGCACCTCTCCGTCCTGCTACTCCTCTGCCTGAAGATACATCTGCATCGATTTAAGCCAGATCTCCTCATGGTAACGTGGACTTGGATCATTTACAGAGACAAGTTTGCAATTCTATATTCCGAGTGCAGTTTTCTCACACTGTTATAACTTTAACCTTGTTGTTTTTAGTATTCCTTTATAAATAAACTGGATTGGGTTCAATAATGGCAATATTTAAATACTCAAATATGAAAACATTATTGATGCAATATCAATATCGCCAAAAGCCGAACTGTATCACAAAATCGATTTGTCATCTCAGTCTAATGCATGGACATTTAAAGGGACACTGTGTAATATTTTATATCGCTAGCAATCCAAAACACAAGCCTAATTCCCAGCTTAATTTGTTTGTTTATTTCTTAGGCATTTTTCAACAACAACGAAAATATCTGTTGTAAAATAAATGCTGGTACTTTCATTGTATTTATTGTATGACATATTGTATGAAACATTCAGTTTATGTTAATAATAATTAGGTCATTTTTAGCCTTGCTTAAACTTGTTTTGGCACAATTTGATAAAAAAAATGAATTAAATGTAACATACTGCGTTGAAAGTTTCGTAAAATGTCGCTTTAATTATGTTACAATAATAAAGACTGTTGGCCACACTGTAATCATTATTCATTTACGCCATACACAGTGGTGGTCACAGCCGCCCCTGGGGCAGACTGACGGAAGCAAAGCTACCAATCTGCGCAGAATCACATTTGGTCAACAATCTTTTTCTTATAAAGCAGCAAGCCTTTGGAAACACTCTTCTAAGGGAAATCATTTCATGCCCAAACTATAATACATTTACACAGTGTTTATTAGCAAAGCAAACCACACTGAATGACCGTGAAAGGTGTAAACGGTGAGTGGGAGATAGTTTCATGAATGGAAAATGTTTTTTTTTTTTATGATGAAATAATGTTGTGTTCATTATTCTATATACATTTTATGAACTTTTGTAAGTATAACATCAACCCATCCTGACACATGGCATCTGTTCTTTTTAGACTAATGTCTTTTCTGCATTGTCCCTGATCAAATAAATACAATTCAAATTGGCCCCTCAACAACCACTCACACGGGCAAATACAGGCGTCATGTAATTAGAACATTATGAAAAAGTGCATTCACTTCTGTTATTCAACTTAAACTGAGAAACTAATAAATGATATAGACTCCTTACATGCAAAGTGAGATATGTATAGCCTTTATTTGTTATTTTGATTATTATGGCTCAGCTTGTGAAAACCCCCAATTAAAAATCTCAGAAAATTAGAATATTTTGAAAATGGACTGTGAGCCATAATCATCAAAATTATAACAAATAAAGGCTTGACATATGTCACTGTGTGTGTATTGTGTCTATATCATATATTAGTTTCACATTTTAAGTTGAATTACAGACATTTTTTCATGATATTCTAATTATATGACGAGCACCTGTACACTTGTATTCATTCATTCATGTATTCTGGCCTATTGTAGAAGGGGGACCTCGTTCTATTACAGCAAAAATAACAAATATTCAATATCACAATTTCGGACATTGGACATTTTTCTCATACTGTGCTGCATATGTTTTTATAGCAGGAACAATGTTGGACCAATCCTTAAATATCCAGAATCAATGACAAATATCTGCTGTAAATAAGGAGCATATTTTTTTGAAGCAACTCATATTTAGTCCTGAAAAGTACAGAAATGCAACCTTGTCAAAACCACTCAATATTTCCAGTGTTGACCAACTTTGGACATACATTTTTACAGGGCACCGGTCTGTCGAAAACCGTCGGTGCGGGGAGAATTCGAGAGCTGTCGCGACCGGTCAGAAGTGTCATCAAAAAGCTTTTATGTGCGCTCCCTAACTAAGCGTGAAGCGAGCGAGATGTTTTTGGCACCCGCGCGGATCATGCCACATCGAGTGCTCATCTGAGGCTGGACCAAAGTCAGACGGTACAAACAAACGTTCACTGTGTACGGGGGAGCGGGAGGGACAATGGTGCAGAGGTAAATGGAGCGGCTGCAGCAGACGAGGCGTTTTAGAGGAGGCTCAGTGAGCTGGATGGTTGGTGCTGAAGGCAGATGTTTACAATTATACTCTGAAAGCAGGCTATTATAAATGCTGTGCGCACTGAAACATGAACCGATTATAACAAAGGTTTGTAAATGAGACAATGAAATACGCTGTGTACAATTGATCACAAAAGAGAAAAAGGTTGACATTAGAGAACAAAATAACATTAGCATTAGCACAGTCAAAGAAAAGAAATAAAGTTCTTATCCGCTAGATCAGTGGTTCCACTGTTTGGGGCCCCCAAAGCTTTCTTATAAACCAAGAATATTGATCAAATTGGATTTTTTAATGAAATATTTATGTATTTGTTGCAATGTACTGCTTTAAGACAGTTTGTGGCTTACACATGTACTAATTCTTGTTTCATATGCAATTTTAGCTGTGAATAATGACCAATTCCTGTAGCTAGAGTAAATATTTCATATTACGTGAGATATTTTCAAATTGATAAGGGGGCCCTGTTGTCCCGGACTTTAGGAATGGCTGCGCTAGATAAATGTGAAACTCGCCCTATCACCACAATACTGCCACGTGGTTGGTCCAAACCACTAGTGGATTTGAGGCGAACGTATCAGTTTGAGACAAGGTGGATTTTTGTGAGATTGAAAATTCAAAAATTGCGACAAGAAAAAAAAAAAAAATGTTTATCTAAAAAAGAAATACATGTTTTGCATGGAGTTCAAAGATACTCAACACTGGTTATCAGCAGGTGGATTGGGGATTATTTTCAGGCTTACCCAGAGAACATATCTTACAGTATTTTATCCACTGAAAAGGATAAAAACAATACCCTATTCCAATAAAATGCAGTTTTTAATAATGTTTTTTTTAGCTTTGTTCACTTATGCAATGCTTAAAGCAGTACCAAGTAACTTGTTTACCTTAATAAATCCTTTGTAGTCCCTCTGGGCGTAATACAAGTGTTAATGGGATGATTGGGGGGTCTTTCATCTCCCCTGGTGTTTCTGGCCAGAAAACCACACTTGCAACTTTCTCTGCACCGGGTCGGAGGCGCAATACACACTAATGGAATCACGAAGAAGAAGCTAACAGGCTAACGGGCAAAGCTAACTGCGGGCTAGCGCCACTTTAGCAGTATTTACAGCCAAGTTCGAGTGAAAAAATTATCTCCATTGTGTAATTGGATGTACAATATCCCTCTCTCCTTTTATCTTTTCTGTCAGCGTAGTATTTACTCTCACGGACAATTAATGAGTAAAAAAACGCAGATACCTGCAGTGGCGCTTATGGCCTCTAGGGACATGAGTTACTTAGTTCTGCTTTAAATCCAAAATGATATTATGTAGAAGTACTGTATATGACATCAATCTTCACAACTACAGCAGTTACGAACCACTGTCATGCCCGATACCTACATCTCAACCTCACACTAAAATAAATGTATTCAGATGATCATTTGAATATATATCGTTTAATTAATACACTCTTGGGGGGAAAGGTTCAAGCGTTGCTACTGGAAATGCTCCATATCATTACATATGTCCCAGGGCGAGACAGTTTACTCCATCTGGAAACAATCCCAGTTTCTTAGTCATTTCATCTCGTATATTTGTAGATGGCTGATATCTACAAGCAAATGGAAAATCCACACATTAAAAGTAAAAATATGTTGAGCAGTGAAGAGAGCAAGTGAAGAAAAATGATTCAAGGCCACATGTAATGCATGTATTACCGATCCGTTTACCGATTCAAATCAGGCTTATTTTTATCGGCCTAATATTCCCCGCTCCTTTCTCATTACAAATGCAGACGAGGCTCAATACAGTAATCAATCATATTTGTCCCGCAAACAAACAAAAGGGCATTTAGTCGAAGAGTTAATATCGAACTCAGGCAGAGACTAAACAACTGAAAGTCCATCGACCTGATCCTGGCACAGCCCTGATAAATGAAGTCACCGCACAACTTATGAAGCTAATTACGAATAAGAGACTGTGGCCAGCTCATGTTGCATCCTCTGCAAACTTGCCTTATGTCGTCATTAACCGTGTCTTTATCAAGAGCAAAGATGAAAAAGGTCATAAATTAAATGACGAAAAAGGTGCAATGGCTAAGGTCAAAGGCATGTAATAAAACGCTAGACAGGGAGTGGCCATAGTACGTTGGAGCGAATGGTAATTCTGGCGGCCATCTTGTGACTGGCCCTTCTAACCCAGTGCAATGTAATCAATTTTTCTATTTTTAGTTATTTCATGACTCTTTGATAATTCTGGCAAGAAATGTATGTGTTTGCAGTTTTTTAAATGTCATTTCATGTGCATAGGAGTAGGGTGACCAGATTTTCCAACAAAAAAACTGGGACAATGTTCTGGAATCGGCCGCGGGGGTTCCAGATCGAAACCGTCTTTACCCACGATGGATTGTAAAACTGTCAACAACTTATGACATGCACCAATCCGCATCCTGAATTGAGATTTTGAATTGATTTACACTTGGTAATTGATATTCACATACATGTTCAAGCGAAAGTATGCGATTTTGGGGACTACATTGACCCAAAAACTAGGACAGATAACGAGTAAAACTGGGACAAATCAATGGTTTTGGAGAAATCTATTGGGATGTGGAACAAAGGACTTAAAACTGGGACACCTGGTCACCCTACATAGGAGGCATATACTTTAGCTACATTTGTTCAGGACTTTTTATCTGTCCAACACTTCAAATCATTCAGTTCTGTTTATATCAAATATAACACCACTAGTTGACCAATATTTATTGAACAGCGCCTAACACAGCGATACAAGGAATGCTAATCACTGAACCCTGGGAATGAATGGAGAAACAATGCTAATATGGCTAATATGGCGAAATTACATCCTGACTGAGATACCTTGACTCAGAAGTAATACAACCAAACGCTAACAATGAGTGTATCACAATCTGACGTTGAATCAATGAAAATGTTGCTCCTGGTTTTGTATTGGTTGCTATAGGTTGCTACCACGTGACAACAATCGGCTGTTTGCAACACTAAAGCATGGCAACGGGCATCAAGCGATCAGAGACAGCACTTCCCTGATGTTATGATGGTTATTTCTCTCTCTCTCGTGGCGAAATACAGTGAGGCTAATGCTTGAGACTGAGGAGAAATGCACTCAAACTGGCACACGGAGAGGAACGTTTTTCTGTACTGCAGAAAGAAGGGCAGAGGAGACGTACCTCGCTGATAATGATCCATTTTGCCTCCTCAAAGTAGTAATCCAAATGGCCTGTCATGGAGCGTGTATTCATTAACAATAAGCCCTTTCTTTGCTAAAAAAAATAAAAACTAATTAAAAAAAACAGTGTAACAGTGGGTGGTTTCAGGTCTTGGAGCAGCTGTTTAGTTTGACACCCAACCAGAGTCTAAAACATCGACTCTTCCAATGACACAGTTTGAAAGAGCCACATATCATTTTAATTGAACGCTTAATGTCCGGTGCTAGGTCTGGTCCTTGTCCTTTACAAGTACACATTTTCGACAAGTCACTGTCTGAAAACTGTGAAGCCGATCTAAGCACAGTCTTTTAAATCACAACACACAACAACTTTTTTGTCTCCATTTGGACATTTCGTAGAGAAAATCCCGGTGGGCATGTTATTCAGTGATGATGGACAAAACCAGAGCTCGCCCCAAGCCACATAACCCCATTTGGTGTGACATGTCTTAGCAAGTCCCCAAGATTCCCGTTTTCAAAGGAGGACACGCTTTTGAGCAGAAGCAAGAAGCTATCCATAAGGTTGCTCATTATCCATGTTTCTTCATATACATGGGGCAATTTAAGATTAAGATGTCAAAAATAAAATGAATTGGCTGAACAAAAGATTTAAAACGTGTTTGCAGGTATTTAGGTATTAGTTTGAAACACATCTTGATCACTCTCTTACACTTTCTTGGTTAGAGAATGCTATATTGATCTAAAAAAGAGTGTCTCTTGGCTCGGTTTTTCGTGTTCGACATGCACTAACACCATTTCCAAATAGCACGAGTATTTGCTAAACGGCTGGAGTTGTTGCATACAGTATTGGAGTTGTTCCCAAACCTTGAATAAGAATAATATGTGCTCACTGCAGCGTGATTAGCGGTGGGGCTGAGCTGAGGTGGGATTAGCTCGGTGAAAGGGGGTGGTGGCGCTCCGCTCCGAAGGCAGTGGAGTGGTACTGGAGCGTGTGATGGACTGGGACTGCCCTTGATACTCAGGCAAACCCCCGAATTGAAACAGATTACTGCCGTGGTCCCGGGCACTGAAGCTACAAAGCTAAAGAACACCTTCCAGAGCGGGGTGAGAATACAGCAAGTAGTTTACAAGCCTACAACCTGTCCAACGTTTGCTTTTTGTCGACAAACAGACTTTAACGTTGCATTGCAAAAAAAAAGTATCTGGAAATAAGTCATATTTTCTTGAAATGAGGAAATATGTGCTTGATTTGAGAAACTTTTTCAAGAATACTGTCCAAACATCTACGACAGTTTAATTTCAAGTGAATTAAGAATTTGCTTTTAATCTAATTTTGAGGGCGATTTATTCCTTTTTCTTAATTTATGTGCAAAATTCTCAACCCATGAATAGATTTCTAGAAATTCAAATCACAGATAAATGTTCTTATTTCAGGAAAAACAAACATTTTTCAGGCAGATATTGCCAATAGTTGTTTTTTTTTTGGTGCGAGTCAAGCTGAATGGCATGACAACAGACTTGGCACTGACGCTCCGAAATATGTCCCCATAGGAGTTCCTTCAGCCATTTCACACAGTCACTATTAAAACTTTCTAGTTTGCACAGTGCGAGACACAAGTGGTGTTTGTTTACAGTATTGTGGCCGAACCGCCTTTGCTCTGCCCGATCCCGTCAGACCTTGGAAGCTAAGCAGGGAAAGGCCTGGTCGGTACTTGGATGGGAGACCATTTGGGAACATCAGGAAGCCTGGCGAATGTAGTGAGTGAGTGAGTGGTTGGTGGTGGTCGGAGGGGCCGATGGCGCAGACTGGTTGCCTTGCTTCTGTCAGTCTACCCCAGGGCAGCTGTGGCTATAATAGTAGCTTACCACCACGTTTGATTTCAGTGAAGTCTCCGTATGGTCTCCATATGGTCTCTGTATGGTCTCCGAGAGGTCTACGTGGTCTCAAGAAGTTGCAACAATGTTGCAAATACTATATTTGTTGTCCTCAACCTATGAGATGTCTCTGCAATGTCTCCAAGAATTTTGAGATCTCAAAGAATCGTCTCTTTGAGAAATACTATTTGCGACACAACTGCTTCAGACGGCATAGACCTCTCGGAGACCTCTCAGTGACCATGCAGAGGCCTCTTGGAGACCATTTGGATACCACATCTTCATTCAAATCTCCATGCAGTCTCCGCTGAAATCGAACCTGTTCCTTTTCACCAAGACTACCTGGAGACTCGCTTCATTTCCAGGTGGACGTCTTGGAGACATACGTGACCAGCAGCTAGTCTCCAACTAGTCTCCAGGCTGGTGAGCTAGGCCCTTGAATGTCCCCATCAACACAAAATCATATAATTTGCAAACAATACAAAACACGTATATCAGGATGTTGTGTAATATTCTGGACCGTTATCTAATATTGCAGTTCTTTTCTCATTGTGAGGCTCCGCTCCCCATTGAAACGCAGGTCTGTCTTTCTTTACTGTGCTATTCCATATTACGGGATGTTATTTTTGCTTTTCAGAGGGAGACCTGCAGCTGACAATGCACTGGAGGAGGAATAGCACAAACATCTCTGATCCCCACAGCGGCGTGAGGAGGAAGCAGCGAGCCCCATGTGGATGAGGGGAGCTACAGCGCGGCCTTACCCGGTGATTGACACTCCCAAGCCTTGGTAACGGAGCCGCGGCGAGGGGGGGGGGCATGCTGGGGGTGTGAAGAGAGAGGCCTGTTGTTTACCGAGAACAGCAGCATGCAATCACCAAGTGTCATACAGGGGAGACATAGGGGACCAGTCTGCGGAGGTGAAAGCATTATTTATAGATGGGAGGTGAGGCTGAGGTCCTTTCAAAGTAAGAGGTGCAAAGGATTCATTGTTTTACTTGGCATGTCCAATTTTAAGCGTCTCTCAACAATTTCAATGTGGTTTTCGTTGGCGATATCAATTTGAAACTTTCGCTGTACCTTATTATTTAAAGTAATGTGTTTATTATTTTACGTTTTCATACATAAGGCCTTAAAGGAACAGGCCACTGTTTTTAAATACTGAGATATGGTCTTGCCTGAGCTTAGACGAGTTGATGCGTAAATGTCTGGTCTTTGTGTGTGTGCATGCAAAACAACTGCAGATGTTGTTAGCATTTAGCCTCTCCTCCTCTCCCCTATGGGGCCAAATGGGTGTGAAGTTATGTTTTCCCTATTTAAGTACGGTTAGGAGAAACGTTACACAATCCAAGTCTAGTTGCACAAAACATGCCGATTTTCTAAGTGGATAAAATGGGGAACTATATTGTGAGGCGTAACACCATAGGAGCACTTCAACTTTACTACGCGGACCGCGAAGTGCTCCCAAGGTGTTATTACGCCTAACAAAATAGTACCCCTTTTTATCCGCTTAGAAAATCGACATGTTTAATTTTGTGTAACTATACTTGGATTATGTAACTACTCACGTAACCGTATTTAAATAAACGTGGAAGAGCTCGGTCGCTTGTAACTTCACCCTCATTTGGCCCCATAGAGGAGCGGAGGAGAGGCTAAATGCTAACAACATCCAGGTACACAAAATGTTCTATACTTTCTATATTGAATCGAGTCATGTTTGAATTTATGGTTTTCGTATTAGTTACACAGATTTGTTCAGAGAGGAGTTTGGATTTGAGGTCGACTATCACATATTGACTGATTTATTGCCAATAAAAGGCTGAGTTCTAATCTCCTTGCATTGGAAAAAAGCCCTAAAACAACCCCGGCACAACGTCTTAAGTCTCAGGGGAACCGAGAATCGGTGAAAATCGTCACAAGTTTGTACAACTCTGAGGCTCAAAATCGTGTTTTATTTATTTTGTTAGGTTATGCAGACTTTTGCTTTTAACTTCGAGATAAATGATCAATTTGCGAAAGATAGAGTCTTACCGATTTTTGTTTTGGAATCTGATGAATATTGTCTTTCAGAGGAGCTCCCTCTGAAGTACTTACGAATGTCCTGGATAAATCAAATCAGCCCCTAATAAAGCGCCCCCTTTACAGTTTTAAGCATCACACACAGGACTATAGACGAGACATTTTTAAAAATGGGCCAAAAATAGCGGCGGTGTATATTTGCATCAGCCTGATAAGAACTCATACTGGTCTAGTTTGGATATCCTGTTTAGTTTTTGAATGAGCTAGTATTAGTGATATATTTGTTTTAAGGGGTTCAATAAATCAGGCTAGATAATAAAAACCTTCAGAGTGTTAAGTACGAGACAGGGAAATTGTCAACTTTACTAAAACAGAGTTGTTGATACAAGAGTGTCAACAACTGTCTCCTCAGCGTGCCGTATCTTTCCCATGGAACCTTGCTATTTCCGTCGCTGCTAGCCTTACCATTATCGTCCCGACTCGCACAATAACCAGCCGTCCATTTGCCGGCCATTTAGCCAGCGAGCATACACCAGATTATATGCCTCTCCCTCTCAATTGTATGCTTTTAAACTGCCCCAGCTGCCTTTTCCTGCCGAGATGTGTGACTCACCCGCTCTCTCTGGCACCTATGGACGACATAAGCGAACAGGGGGGGGGAAACAACAACCTCCTGGTCCGGTGTGCTTGATAGTTTCTGCCTTATGGCCTAATCAAAGCAGCGGTAGCAGCAGCGGCGAGTCCTTTCGAATGGATATGCTTGTACCACATATAGCTGTCATATTCCCACACCATTATAGAGACTAGGCGTTAGAGAGAGGACCATTATGGGTATTGATCGACTTGTTTGCTCCCCGCGTGGTGCACAAGGAGCTCGAGGGGGAAGAAGCGGAGTTGGAGGTGTGTGTGTGTGTGTGTGTGTGTGTGTGTGTGTGTGACATTGGCCTAAGAGCGGACATGGTTTAAACAGCAGGAGGTACGGGCCACAAGGGAGGCATACAGGAATGTAATACAGAGAAGTCAGCAGAGGAAGAAGTGCATGTAGCAGCTGGGGCAGAGCTGGTGGAGGGGAGGGCAGGAAGCTTAAGTCCCCATGTTTTCTGATCAATGTGGAATATGGAAATGTTCGGGCCCCCAGGCCCATTACTAAAGCTCACTTTTGCACACCAGTGTGTTGTTCATTCTGAGGGGTGTTGACCCATTTTAAACAAAGCTGTGCATGATGTCATTCATAAAAAGACTTTTATAACGATGTTCTGGGGCGTACAGCGGTTAGCATTTGTGCTTCGGAGCTAGAAGGTCCCAGGTTCGATTCCCACCTGGACGGGGCCTTTCTATGCCTGTTCTCCCCGAGTCTGTGTAGGTTTCCTCTGGGTACTCCGGATTCTCCTACTAAAAACATGTGCAATAGGCCAGAATGAATATAGTGGTCGCAGGGGCCGACCACCGTCAGTCTACCCCAAGGGGCAGCAGTGGCTACAACAGTAGCTTACCACCACCGAGTATGGGGTGAATGAATAATGACTACAATGTTAACACTGGCTTGTAAAGCGCAATGGTAAGCGGTAAGCCATTATTTTTATTATTAATATCATTACTTGTGTAACATTTTTTGAATGACATTGGTTTAGAACAAATTTGGTGTTTTAAGTTTTGTATAAAATGTATCAAATTGAGCAGAAAACCAATGTCATTTTCAGATTATGTGTTGCAAAAATGTTCTAAATCAGTGAAAAAACAACTCACAAAAAGTATTTTACTTGTAGCCCAGTGTTATCAGTACAGTATTACCTCCCCCCTTCCTACTGTGAGTAAATCTGTTAGTACAATTTTGGATCACTACTGTGTACTTGCGTAAAACTATTACAATCAAAATGATGTTACCCTTACAGTATACATTATAATGCTTTGTCTACTGCACTCACTCTGCTCTCATTGTGATATCTCACTCACAAGTCGCGTTGGGTAATCGGGCAATAGGTTGTGATTACTGTGAGAACTGAAAGCAGAATTTGAGCGACCACAGGTACTGTCTCGAGATATGAGATATGCATTGAGTCATGTGAGCAACGACCACAGACGATCTGTGTTTTGTTGTCGTTGAAATCCCTGAAGAAGTCACAGCTTGGATTAGAACTAACAACCTTCATTATTACAGTCCACGTCCACATGTTTAATTAGAGCATTACACTAGAGGTGGACATGCATGAAGAACCTCCAGTGTACGCTCCTGACTTTGAGTGATCAAGAAGCACCGTGTGAGCCTGGAGTCAAACCTGCACACCTTTTAAGTTCTTACCCTCTGTGGTATATATAACTGCCTGCCCTGTGACCTATAATGTTGTGAAAGCAGTAGCATCAGAACATTTAAAGAACACTGATCCATCATAGTGCTGAATAGTGGCCTTTTCATCTTTATTCTTTCACTTTGGCGTCAACTTCTTCCTTCACCTGCTCTCCTTCTTATATATTGTACTTACAGTAATGTATCCAATCCATAGTCCTGCTCCTTCAGCCTTGTACCTAAATATAATTGTCCTCTTGAGCGTGATCAGATTGTGTTCCCGTGTTCCCGATCGTCTACATTTCGTCCTACAGCTGTGAGGGTCACCGATGTAAACAGCCGAAGCCAGATCTCATTTCCGATCGCACAGACAGAAAATCAAGCCCACATTAACCCCCCCGTGAACCGACCCTGTCCACTTTACAGCTTAATTAACGGAGGTGAGGGATCAGAGGCATTAATGCTGAACCGGCGTCGCACTCATGACCCGAGGGCTGGGCACCAAAGGTATGGATGACCGCAACAACACCCAGGTTCAATGGTTAAATTATTGATCAGAAAACGTCTTAAACTACGAGTGCAACTCACCAACAAATCCTTTAAAAGAGAGCAAGAAAAGGCTAAACCTCCAACTTGGTCACGACCAAGAAGATACAGCTTAATCCCAGGAGATGGGTCTCTGAGCGCTGCACTGCTATTTCACAATGTCAGGTTAAAGTGGACATATCATGCATAATTATGCCTTATAATCCAGCTTCTAGGGTACCTAAGCATTGATATTTTATGTTCTATAATTTGAAATAATGTCCATGTAAGGATGAGACAGTGACACTGAGGCACAGGAGCCAGTGTCGGTCAGAATTTTGCCTGGAGCTCCCTGCGCAGGCAGCAACGAAGCGATTTAGTGAAAAACAAACTTTAGTTATCAACTCACTTGCAGTGCAGTACTGCACAAACATGTAGGACAGTTTTGCATTTTTATGACGCCAATAATATTGGTTATATTATTGTTATATTATAACCCAGGAAGTACAGATCAGAGTGCGTCATTAGAAGAAGTAACGACCAAAGGAAACAGGAACGTGCATGCGTATGAAAAAACACCCATGTTTTTGAGGAGGGAACAATGTTACAGCATGACTAAAAGCTCCAAAAAAGTAGATTTTGATCATGATATGTTCCCTTTAAAAGGATGAGGTCAAATACAATAGACAAATGTGTATACATTTATAAGAAAACATGATTTATTTTTATTCTCAGAACAATAACTTCATGTCCACTACATCCATAGTGGATGTCTCGGCATCAGCTCTGACATCAGCATCTCTCTTCTCTTATACTCATTGTTCCTCCAGGTCCATGAATAACACTGCCTGACCCACAGAACGGTCTCCACCCCCGGATTGAACTGTTATGATCTTGTGGCTGCTGCAGTTGGTCAGGTCCGGGTTCAGCAACACTATGGGCCCAATCTTGTGTTTCAAAACGCAGACTATAGCGTAACATTTTGGGGTGGAGAAACGCTCATGGCCAATGGCGGGTGCGGGTCCATGAGCCTTTTTCCTCTAACCAGCCTCCGCAGCCGGGAAGGGGCGAGGGCGGTTGTGGGGAGGAGAACATGTGCATTCGTTTTGTTTTGCGTTTACGGCCAAGCGAGGGCTGATCCGAGCCACGGCGGACGGCTGTTGCTAAAGTTTTTAGTTTTGCCTGTGAGAGCCAAATAATGCGTAAGGAAGAAAACAAGGCAGCGCGACGTAAACGAGGAAATGAAAGTGCACCAGAGCCGTCACCAGAGCTAGAAGCCTGCGCACCCTTTGCACAGTGGTTACACTCTCCCATCATCAATACAAGATCTTGGTGAAAAATCACTGGATCTTTTGACATCACGGAAGCCTATTGCGTGCTGTAATCAAAGATAGAAGCGTCCAACAAATTATTAGAGCATGTGACCTTTCCCATCCATCCTTGTAGTTAACAAAGCGAACAGACTTTCTCTTCAGTTTAAACTGTAGGAAAAGCGGTTATTTCAGTCATCTGTCCTTTAATACAAGTTCCCTATAGACCCCACACACACACACAGCTCAGCGATGCGTCCCTTTGTCAGCCTTTATTCAGAGGGAGGGAGGGGGGTCTGGCGCACTCCCTGGCCCCCCG
Organism: Proterorhinus semilunaris; assembly: GCA_021464625.1. NCBI lineage: Eukaryota > Metazoa > Chordata > Actinopteri > Gobiiformes > Gobiidae > Proterorhinus > Proterorhinus semilunaris. The sequence goes on from CM038350.1 coordinate 8,175,758, forward strand.
GCATATGGCTCCAGTCCTGGGCGCGATGGTGCGTTCGCTGCCCCGCTCTGACCCTGAGCCGCCAGAGCAGCATCCAGGCTTCCCCGAGTAACAAGGACCTTATGTCTCCTCTAACCTCGCAGAACCTCACACGGAGCATGAATTATGCATCGGCTGCGAATGGTAACAATACTCAAGACGTTTCCCTGGCCAAACCTTACATTTCCAACGGCGCGGGATGGCTATTAAACTTTAATTTTTATTACTTTCCGCTTCACAAAAGACATGAAAGAGGGGGCGATCTGGGAAGACAGTCTGCATGTGTTAGACGTTGGATTCTCCAGCTTTGTTCCACTTTCGTCTTGTTAAAGCAAAGGTTTCGACTCGGACTATATGTCTCAATGTAATACAAGTTTAATGGTATTTTGACAATGGGGCACTTCTCGATTCTGTGCAGTGGGTGCGTCTGCAGGGGTGAATAAGAAGCTGCTGTCCGTCCTACGTGCCCCTTTCTATGAACCAGCAACCAAGCGTGTTGTCCAACAGCTTGGTTTTAGACAGAATATAAGTGACATTTTAAAGTGTCGAAATATTTTAAGCCGCACTGTGTAGCATTTGACTTGATAAAGTGGTATCTATTGCAATTTCCTAAATCGATCTGGTTATTTATTGATCCCTAAAAAGTAAAAACCAGGCCAGTAAGCTGCATTTTGACAAAACGTTCTATAATAGCATTTTAAAAGTATGTTATAAAGGTTATTGTAAAATGATGATCAAATTCAACAGGATTAAAGCTTTATGTAAATTTTAGAGCAGCAGGAGAGCACAGAAACACACTTTTGATTTATTCCACTGTGTCGGGCTACATTGAGCGGGTAAAACCGACTGATCTTTTTTGTAACTGATCACTCCCTTCTTTAAAAGCTGCATTATGCGACTTTGTATGTGAAAAATAAAGTTGACATTTGTGCGTATTTGACCTTGTAGTGGCCCAGCGGCTGTAGGAGTGGTCAGCATGGCACCTTTACTTTCCATCACAGTGGCTCCTAGGATGCACCAGGACCAATTGTTGTGTAGGTTTTCTGGTGAGAGGGTCCGTCAGCAGTGAAAACCTTCCAAACAATTGGTCCTGGAGCGTCCCATAAACCACAACTTTATTTTCACATAAAAAGTTGCATAATGCATCGTTAAGTAGAAGCATGTGTAGTGCGTAGTAAGTGCACGTGTTTACCCTCATGTATAATCAGTTCTCGATTAGGGCTGGGTAATGTTGAATTATTGTCTATACTAGTACTTTACGAAAACATACGGAAATATTTGTCATTGAGAACCACAAAACAGAACAACAATGTTCATTTATCCCATAAAAGACTATTCCTTTTAAATGTATATTAATGTTTTCCCTGGACCAACAGGCATCAAACTTGTTCTTGATATAGTTTTTCCAGTACCCGCTTGAGATACTTATTATTATTTTCCAATACCACACTTAACGGTACCCAGCCATATTCTCGATTCCCATCCTTAGTCTTTAGAGCAGGGGTGTCAAACGTACGGCCCGCGGGCCAGAACCGGCCCGCCAGTGGGTTCAGTCCGGCCCACGGGATAAATATGCATTATTAAAGAAGAATAAACTTCATTTTCTTTCAAATTTGCAGTTCTTATATTGTCCGCTAGGGGCGCTGTGTTTGAGTCAGTTCTATCGCTTTACCTGCTTGTTCTGTTGACTCTGGCACCCTCTTCAGTGAAATGTCTTTGTCACAAAAGAGAAAAGTGGACAAAGTGTCGGATTTTTCAAGAAAAATTTACCTCTTCCTATATGTATACAGTGATCCTTGTTGAATGTTTTTACATTATTTTATCGATTGATATAATTGATAAATGTTGACATCTCTTTAGCAAGAAAAAAATAAGACTTGAAAAGAGGACCATTCCCTCTAATGAATACTATGTAGCACTTTGAGAAACTTGTAAAGTGTAAGCTGTTGTTATTATTATTCATTTATTGGAAAAATGTTTTATTTTCCTGTTTACATTATATGTGGCCCGCGACCCGCCGTGGCAGCTGAATTTCGGCCCACGACCCAAAATGAGTTTGACACCCCTGCTTTAGAGTGAGCAGTTCACCCTCTCTTCAGACCTCACCTGTAACTTTCCCTGAAGCAGGTTATCACCGTGTCCATGGAGATAAAGGTTTCCAATTATGAGGTTTCAAAACATTTGGTCCTCATCCAAATAATGTAATTCATAGCTCATCATCGTTGTCCAGCTACTCATTGCAGGAGCACTTCCGTGCGACAGTTGCCGTTGGGGCGTAGCAACATATGATCTTATGTTAGGAAACATAAGCCTGGCCCGTAGCTTTTCTTTTTATGTGAAAGGGCCTTTTGTCGAAGCTTTATCAGTTCTCTCATTCCTGACAACCGTAATGCTTTTGAAAGGTGATAATTAATCATATTTTTTCCTAAAGTGAGTCTGACATTAAGGCAAAGCTTTGACATTTAAACCCCCACTGAAGAAACGATGAGTGTGCAGTTTAGACTTTCTGAGGAAGTGACATTAAGAGAAGTCATCCACGGCTTTCTGTACACCGCTGAACCAGGATCAGAACTTTTGGGGAAAGGAGAGAAAAATGGAAGTGGATCCAAAAGGAACATTTATTTAAAAAGAGAATACAAAAACCAAGCCACTTTCTAGTATAGTTCAAATGTCTTTCACGTTTTGTCCTTGCTCACAAACTAAATTATATTACAATACGGTAAGCCTGACAACACAGTTCGCAGCGCAATCCCTCAACGCGATTCCCCCAAAGGCCCGCCTCCTCTCTAAAGACCGAAGGAGGACATCGTGGAAGTCCTCTACTCACCGGTGCTGTCGTCGTAGACCACGGTGACGGTCTTCCACCTGAAGAAGTGCACCAGGTCGAGGATGGCCCGGCTGAGCGAGGAGAAGTCCGGGAACAGGCTGACGTAGAACACATCGCGGTTATCCGACACCTGGTGCTTCCACTTGGTCTGGATGTGAGGGACTCCCAGAGCGTTGCAGATAGACTGCACGGCGTTGGCAGAGGAGCTGTGGGAGGGGCCGAAGATGGCTGCCACGCCCAGGGACAACTGGTCACACGCTGGATGGAGAGGGGAAAAAAACACGAGCTAAAGAGTCTGGATTGCGTTTGCAGGGCGCAGTAACAACACTGGCCAGCAGGGGTCAGTATGTCAATGTTGGGTAGGAACACAAAAGTGGACCTCGATATTACGACTCACTTTAACCTCCTAACCCCCCACCGGAACCGAGCGCATATCCTTCAGTTTGGCTGCAAATCTAAAAGCTTCTTGAAAATAAGTGTAAAAATAGCGACAAGCATGAAAACGCAACAAAAAAACGACAAAAACTTGACGACAAAGTGACAAAATGCAGCAAAAGAAAAGAAAGTGAACAAATAAAATCGGCGAATATGCAAACAAAAAACTACAAAAGAATAATAGAAAACACACAAAAATGTGTCCAAAATGGGATGGAAAAAGTGACAAAAACACCCGAGGGGTCCACGTGCAGCTTGTTTACGCTGGTCACACGTGGAACCAGACGACACATCTTCATATGGAAGCGAGGCAGCGCGCTCTAATCAAGTTACGTGATGTGGGCGCGTGGCTAAATCATGCAGACAGGATATAATGGGCGGTAATTGATAAGAGACTTGAAAATGTCAGCCCGGCGCTCGCAGAAAACTGATAGATTATGTCGCTTTATTGGCCGTCTCGGGGGAGGGGGGTGAGGGGGGGGGGGGCAACGGTTCTGTGAAATACACGCGGCAGAATCATTACCTGGAACCAATCAATCCTCTGTATTTGCGTTTTCAAGTGCGCGGCGCCTGATGAAAATTGTCCCAATCTGAGCAGACGCACCAGAAGCTAAATTGTCACTGCGCGTGAGTACAGAGTTGTTGGAAGACTTGGCAAGGAGCTGACTGAGCGGGTAGTCAAGGCTTTCTTTTGTGACACTTTTGCAATTGGGTGTTTGTGATATATACGACCAGGACCAGCTTTATCTCAGAAACTGGAATTATTTTCAACTTAGGAACCTTAGATCTTGTGCCAGGCGTCCACTGTTGGTGTTGTCCCTGATCCGGGACTGACGCCAGTTCCTGCATACGGTATTTTTCTGAAAATTTGATTTCAACTGTCAATTATCTGAAAATGCCTGTTTACTATCCCCCTGAATATTGTATGCTAACTGTAGAAGAGGTCACTGGGCCTTGAGGGGCAATAAACAGGCGTCCTGTTTATCTGGCCAGAGGCAGGTAGCCTTCGTCCCTCTGCTAAAGAATGTATGCTAATCTCGATCAAAGGTGAAAAGTCACTGGGCCATAAAGAGTGGTCAGGAAGGAGCTGATCAGATCTCCAGATGGTGAGATAAGGAAGTATTTATCTTGTGCTTTGATGTGAGTCAGGATGGCCAACTGGAGCGTCCTGAAGTGTGAGTGTGGCTATGCATTGAGTAGGAGGGGCTAACAGGCAGAGAATTACCCAGGAGGAAAATGTTGTGGGGAGACATTTTCCAACAACTGAACAAATAACATGTAACTTGTAATTCACCATCTAAGAATAAAGTGCCTTCTGAGAACTCGTAACCTTCCTGATCTATCTGTTTTTTACAACGAGGCGAGGAGTCAGATAGCGGCATTTTTGGGCCTTTAGCTCTTTATTTTTTTATTCATACAACCCATATAGACATGTTGTCAGATTTTTTAACAAGCCCTTTTCCCCAAAACATGTATTCCAGTCATGGAAAACCATCACATAAATAAAAAATAATAATTAAGGACAGAAGGATTAAAAAAAAAAAAAAGTGCAAATTGAGCATTCAAATTTGCGGTCATTATCATAATCAAAGGCTGACTGGATTTATTCATTTATTTTTTCAAAATAATCAATAAAAATAGAATTGGAAGACATTTTCAATAAAAGTACTCTTGGGAATAAATGGCTCATGGAGTCAATTTTCACAGTCAGAAATTACCTAAAATTACTCCACAAATGAGAAAACTTTCTTATGAACACATGTTTAGGTCATTCCAATTCTATTCCCTTTTTTTCTAATGACTATTCTCTTAAAAATCAGCCAAATGCCAAAGAAATCCATTGATATTTGTGCTGGAAGTGTTCAGTGCGTGCCAGAAGCACATGTTAGCCACATGTTAGCCACATGTTAGCCACATTAGCATTTGGGCACAAACGTGTTGACAATGTCTACAGGGCCATTGATTTCATAGTTGACAGTGGTACATCTGAGTAGAGGTCCATTGTCTCTGTCCAACAATATGCCAAAGTCCATATCAACAGTGAATGAAGACGTGTAAAGACCTCTTTTATGGATAAACAAGGCGGCCATTTTACCACGGGGGAAGGGTGTGAATGAAGCGCCATTGTGCACATAGATAGATATGGGGGGATATTACACCATTTAGCTATGATTTAGTAAAATTTTTGGAGGTTTGTTGTCACTTTTGCTCTTTGTTTGACATATTTGTGAAAATGTTGTGCCATTATATATAATTCTGCACTTTTGAGAGGTTTGTGCACAATATGGTAATATGATATAGCACCAAAACATTGAAAAGTTTACAAATCCAACATACTTGGACCTAGACTTCAGACATTTTGCACACATTGTGAGCACCAGTAAGGTTACAACTGTACTCAATTTGGAGCGCGTATATTTGCAGGAAAGACATTTGAATAAATGTGTCATTTTCGATGTAAAAAAGATATTGCTTTATTTATTTTAGAACTAACAGAACATTATTACATGTTTTTGTAACAATGGCATTCTGGATAGAAAAGGTGCAATATCAGAAAAGTGGCACCAGTGAGCAAAGCTTATCCTATAACTATTTCACTACAACTCACTTATACTGTATGTTCAACAGTGGAGGCGCTTTCTAAAAAAGTCTAAATGTGGATTGCTGGTACGTACTTTAGTCTCAGTCTGAATTCTTACCTTTCCTGGAGGCCTCGAAGCTGTCGTAGATGTTTATCCTCTGAATGTCGTAGGTGAGCGTGGTGTTGGGCAGTAGGGTCCTGTTCCGGTTGATTGTGTTTAAAGCAAATTTAAAGGCTAGCTCCTCGGCTCCCGACGGCCCGCTCTCCACCGACTCGAATATGCCCCCTGTAGGAGAGAGAGAGGAATGCAGCCGCTTAGTGAAAGATGAACAATGGACACTGTTTGAATGCAGCCGATATCGATTATATCAAGGCTTTCTCACAAAGATCGGGCCTATGTGTAATGAAGATTTTAGAATGTAAAATGAGGGGAATTTGATTTTCAACTTTTGTTATTGTGAAAAAATGATGGCTTCCTGAGGCGGACTGTCAATCACACAGTCACTTCAGGTTTTCTTCATGGATAAGACACTGAATGCATCGACTTTAACAAACCAACAATGGATTGAGCTCACGTCTCGAAGACATCGCTCACATTCGAACCCCTTGAAGAAAATGTGTGGTTTGCCAACTTCTCCAATTCGACTTTCTTTGCAAATTTAACACATTCGTCACCCACAGCACACGGCAAAATATTAAAATGTCTTTATGTGCCATTGCCATCAAGAGACACAGATTGAACAGTGTTTGGAGTTTAACTGCGCAGAGTGTGATATCTGTTTTGCTCGTTCACGTTTGACTAAGAAGTTCGAGAGAGCCTTCAATTTGTGTCCTAAAAAACATTATGTTAAAAGAAATTTGAACAAAGCAGTATCAAGAAAAAGTCATGCGCAGCAAAACTATGACCTCAACAAGTATTCTTTATGTCAGTTCTTTTTTTTTTATTGCAAGAAGTGCATATTTACAAAAAGGTATAGCGATAAGACATTAAGAAAAGACATAGAAAGACATAACAATACAACACACATGAGGTGTAACATAGGGCAAAAAGCAAAACAAAAAACGGTATATTAAACAGTTAAAATAAATAATAAATACTTGAATACAAGAGATAGGGGGAAAGCAAAAACAAAGCTAACTACTACTCGTACCATTAGTACCGCCGCCTCTATAACCACCACTACAACCACTACCAGCACCACCATTCGTACCACAACCATCAGCAGCACCCCCATCCACTCCACTACCACGAATACCACAGGTAAGAACAGAAAAAAAATAATAATAATTGATAAGAGATTTAGAATAAAGTGAATCCACAGGACAGAAAATATAACGAATAAAGAAAAATAAATGGGTTTCCTTAATTAATGAATATTTTGGTATTAATTCAGTGTGGTGTTCTTCTCATTCATGGCCAGTTAGTCATGTCAATGGGGGCTTTATGTCAGTTCTTCTTAAACCTTTCACACGGGTAGACTGTAGAAGAGCGATGGACTACGTAAGGGCGCGGCTTCCCTCATAGGATTAAACACAAGTTGTTCATGCTAGATTTTTGGCTGGGTTTTTGGAGCCAGCTCCTATATCTAAGAATAGGGCAGAAATTAAAATGGCAAAAGGGAAAACAAAAATAGGAGGATGTAGAGCGTGGAGGTACGTGTGACAAGTTCAATAATGACTTAAAGAGCCAAAAAAACGTTTCAATGGAACCACGGCGGCCAGCCCCCATTTGCTATGTCCTTGTTTGTCACAGTCTATGGCAACTTCTCATAAAACATTTGACTTTCAAAGTACCACCAGGCCTTGAAGAAGATCAAAGCAGGACTAAACCAGAAGTAAAAAAATTGCTAAAAATAAATAAATAATGGATTTGACTAAATTATATGTATAAAACACATCCCAAACCCCCCAAAAAACACCTAACTTCAATGAATTACTAATCTGCCGCCAACACTCGATGGTCTGACAATGTAAGCGAGGCGCACAAAGGCGATGATCAAAAGTATTGTGTGTTCCATGTTGTGTTCCAAAACAAGCTTCGGGCGTTTTTGTGAAAAGAAAGAGAATGAGATTTGCATTTACTATGGTCGTACCTCATTAGACGAGGCAAAGGTGCTGCCGTGGAAAAGACACAGAAAAACGCCACAGGCCCGGAGTAAAATGGAAAGGCTTCTAATTTAAAGCTGAAGTAAAGTTGTTCTAGCGCCGACTGCCAAACGCTTTGTGCGAATACACAAAAGAGAGGCGTCATTTTTGCCCTGACAAAGTTCTGCATAATTCAGGCCGAACAACGCTCTTTGATTTCATGTTTACAAATAGGAATTAATGTCCATGTAAGGAAAAGATGGGGCTGGGCGGTGTTTTGAATTGGCCTGGAGCGCCCTCTGCAGGCAGCTTTGGAAATGACGTGACCAAAACAGTGAAGTAAAGCTTTCTTTTTTTCCTTTCTTTTTTTCTTCTCTTTATTACAACAACAACAAAAAAGTAACTGCAACACGACAAAGAAAAAGATCACATACATTACATTAGTGTGTGTGTTTATTTAGTATGTGTAAGGGAGGAGGTGTTTGCAACCAGAAATCAATGGATATGCATTATGACAGTAAAGTTAATGGAATATTGCTAAATTAAAATTCAAAGTTTGTTCCTTTTCTCTTTATCTGTAGTGTCCATGATTGAATTTAGTGTTTAAAAAAATAATACAAATAAAATAAAATAAATAATGACCACTATTGACAAACAATAAAATCCTGGCCATCCATTTGGCCCTTGAGAGAGGGATAACACATTTGTGTTGGTGTGTGGGAGTCTTGTGTTGCATTAAAAATGAAACAGTTAAGTTTCATGCCCCTAATGTAAGTGTTTTTTCCTTCTTTTCAGTGAATAGTGCATTAAAGCTTTCTTTTTTTTTAGCTAAAAGCACGGTAGCAAATCGAAGGCGCCGTGATAAACGTACGATGTGCGCAGAACTGCTCCGAACACGTCCGATGATGGATTTGTGACTTTTGAAGTTTTGAGTTTTATTTATGACATAAGGAATGACAGGAAACACAGATCGGAGCGCTTTAGCTGTAGAACAGGAGAATCCAAAAGTGTGAGAATAAAGTCAAATGCATCTCCACATATGTTTTTTGTGAAGGAACACTAACACGACGTGGTTCAATGCTCATTAGAGTACATTTTGCATACGTCTCCTTTAAAAATGTCAACCAATAACACATACAAGCTCTGACACTAGCTTGAAATGTGCACATTCAAAGATTTATTTCGTGTCGCTGGGCCTCAAATGAACTCGCTCGCTCAAAATGTTTCAACGATCAAGCACTCCCCGCAGTGTGCACCATCAGCTCACAGAACAGCCTCCACACTGGCAGCCATATTGAAAGATCTCGTCACCGCGGGGGGCAGCGCCGAGCATCGACAAGCGTAATTACATTAAAAAAAAGCCGCAAAGTACAAGCTGATAGGATGCACTTTCATCCCAGCGAAGACCGAAGGAACACTCCTCGGCCTCTTCGGGCCTGAGATGGTTTCTTGGGAAGATGGACCACTCGTGCTGATTGACGCTTGTGTTTTATGAGGACACTTTATGTCTAAGTGGAGCATCTCAGATCTTCATCGAGGTGAGTGGGGCTTTAAAGAAATGAGCTGCTTGTGTCTAAAAAGTGATGATTGTGCCAAGCAAAAGAAAGGAAATTATGACATGTAATTCGATAAATTACATTTAATTCAGAGCCGTGGGAACATATTTTGGTTTGGAGGTGCTGAGGGACAAGATTTCCCCCCAAAATGCTTTTTTCTGTGCTTATTTCCTATTTATTGTTATTGCCTTCGATGCGCAAACCATCCACAAGGGAGCGCTGCAGCACCCTCAGGCAAGGCAAGGCAACTTTATTTATACCGTGCATTTCGTACACAAGGCAACTCAATGCGCCTTACAAAAGAAAAGAAAATATGCGAAATTACAATCAGGTTCAGTTAAGGCAAAGCACATACATATATAGACACATCAAGACATGGGAAATACACGGCACACGAGGTCACGTGCGGAATTTTTTCTTGGGGAGGGGAAGGACGACCGGCCATTGACCGGGGGGGCTGAAGAAACGTATTGAGGCAGACGCAGAACGACGGGGGCGTGGTTAGGGAGGGGGTTTGTGTGTGCGGTTGTTTACAGTCTGAAAGTCAATGTTTTGCAAAATATGACCCAGAGAGCTCAGTCCTTATCAGGTTTAGCTCCGTGGCTTGGCCTTGAAGGGAAGTGTTGACGGCGTAGGAGAGATAAGCGATCCAGCTGCTTCAAACCTCAGGAGGACGAGAATTATTCCAGTAACAGTTCATACATTTATAATGAATTCGCTTTTTTCTTGGTCTCAGCTTTAGTTCAGTTCTCCAGAGCAGGTAGTTCCCTTCAACGTTCATCCCTTTTCATCCCAGAAATATAGTCCATCTATTGTCCGTTTCCACAGCGGAGCTGCCAGGTCGCACATAACAGTCCACGTTGTGCGTTACTTTCCGGTGTAATTCCATCACTCGGTCACTCCCTGCTCCAAAGTGCTCGTTAATTTCAATGGACAGCAGCGTGGTCCGATTGCAAACTGCTGTCATTCCAAATGTCCGATAATCCAGGGCAGTCCATCCAATAAGCAGGTACCCTGTTATCAAGAGTCCAAATAAGTAAATATCTTTGTCTCCGACCGACAGGACCGCGAGGCAAACGACATCCATCGCAAACCGAGCTGTGAAAATCCGGTCAGGGAAGACGACCTCCTCCGTGGCCTCACTTTGTGAAAAAAAACTTATCAATTGCGCTGAGATTCCAGTTAATCAATTCCATAGTTTAGCGGTTCGGGAGGACAGCGAGCAGGTGGTCCAAGAGGAAAAATAAAAGTCATACAAGACACTCGCAGAGGCAGGAAAAAGCACGAAAGCAGGAGAAGTGAGAAGACACGTCCGCACTCGACAGAGACAGGAAGAGGAGGACCAGCACCCTGGGCTCCCACAGCCTTGTTTTAATTAATTACCTTTTGTTGTACATTTTAATGGGCGGCACTGCGTTGAAAAGATTTAGTAAAATATCAACATTTCAAGACAGTTATCGAATATCTCGATTTTTCGTGCCAAATAAAATGCAGTTTCAACAAAAATGAAAGCATGTTTTGCTGGTTTCTTCCTGCTTTGCAAAGTCGCAAGTTCTCTTTATGAAACACTTCCCCCACATGGCTAACTCACAATACATGCAGATGGTTACGACCATAAAAAAAAATGAAATAAAGACTAACGTGAGTGTGAATGGACTAATTTAAGCAGGACTATAACACCGATGTGGTCCAGTGTCTGCGTCCCACTTCCGGCTGAGTAAACCTGGTTCTCCTCCGGCTCAAGGACATGAGACATCCACACCACACTCTCAGTGTTAATGACCAGCTCGGCTCAGTAATGGCCACAGCTTAGTCCATTAAAACTGCCTCCACTTCGAGCGCCGCGGGAAAAGATGACTTTGTCCGTCCACATTTGAAATCCGCAATATCATTATTTTTCATTTTGCCCCGACTCGCATTTGCAAGACGGTCTGAATTAGCATAAAATGAAACTTACAGGGGGGTTGAAATGATACATTCGCAAATATTCTGTACAATTATAGAGTTGGATTTATAATTAGGGCTGCACGGCATGAGGAAAACATTTAGCAATCTTTCAACACATAAATTCCATTACATTCAATAAAACTTGTACACAATGTATTTTTTAAGTCAAATTGTGCCAAACAAAACATAAAATATAGGTCTCATATTGCGATCAGGCATAACCAGGAAGTGACACTACTTAGGGTTGACCAATATCGGTGAAATATTTGCAACGTCACATTCAGGGGACAGGGGGCGCCATGTTGGATTCTCTCATGGGATGTATGGGAACGCAACCACGCCTCACTGTGTAAATCACATGACTTTCTTAAACGCAATGGCAATCTTCAGTAACCACGGGTAACCATGAAAACATTAATTTGAATATTGCTGTACAGAAAAGGTAGAGAATCACTAGTCAAATGACTGTTTTTGGGTTGTTTTGATCACAATTTTAGCTTGTTTTGTTTATTTAAAGCAGTACTAAGTAACTTGTTTACCCTAATAAATCCTTTCCATAGTCCCTCTGGGTCTTTCATCTCCCCCTGGTGTCTCTGGCCAGAAAACCACAATGGCAACTTGCCTGCCACCAGGTCGGAGCCCCCAATACACACTAATGGAATCACGAAGAAGAAGCTAACAGGCTAACGGGCAAAGCTAACTTTGGGCTAGCACCACTTAAACAGTATTTACAGCCAAGTTTGAGTGAAAAAAATTATCTCCATTGTGTAATTGGATGTACAATATCCCTCTCTCCCTTTGTATTTTCTGTCAGCGTAGTATTTACTCTCACGGACAATTAAAGAGTAAAAAACCACAACATGCTACGACACCTGCAGTGGCGCTTACCTCTAGGGGCTTAAGTTACTTAGTTCTGCTTTAATGCTTTTTCAACAACATTTTTTGAGGAAAAGACAACATTTTACATTATATTTTACAAGTCTAAGTCATGTTTGGGTCGCAGCTTGTCCTCCCTGTGTGAGTGTGGGTCCCGACGCCGTACCAGCTGAGAATCACTGAAAATTGTGGAATGAAAACAGGATCAGGCCCACGGTTTTTTTATTTAGATTTGTCAAGCCTATCCATGGCTTTTGCTTATGTTGTTTTCATGTAAAATGTTTATATTAAGCTTATTAACAAAGTCATAGAAAACATTGGACATTCCAGCCTGTATGTCTGTGTATCCAGGTTTTTTGGTGGTTTTTGAAATACTTTTGGGTGCTGTCTGCAGATACTCGGCAGCCCTGCTTATAAACCTGCTTTTGGGAACTTCAGTATATATATATTTTAAGTTTACAAACAGTTTTTATATGTTATGACATGGTTAAAAGTCCAAAATGTCAGTTAAGCAAAATATACTCCATTATAGAGTTGTGCTTCCTTCCAGAAAATATAAAAGGGACGTCAATAGCCTCCTCTTAATAAATGCCCGCGCTGAACAAACCTGCCTCTCTGCCCTGATATAGTGCGTAGTAGAAATGATCCATGAGTCAAATGCAGCGTATCCAGAGGGGGGCTCAATAACTGTAATGGTTCCAGTATGGAGTGCCGTAAAGGGCTTTTCTTCACAAAGCTGGCAAAGTGTGTTTAAAAGTGCTACAGCCCCCCGGTGAACGCTCCTGACAGCCAAGCAAATGAATGGGCAGCGGGGAGGAGGTCCGCAGAGCCGTGGGGCGGGTGGTTTCTCCGATCAATGCGCTCTGATTGGCCGACGAATCAATCAATCGAGCCCCCGGGGGAGCTATAGCGGGAGATTGAAGTGTTTTGTTTGGGCTATAGCGCCCTTTGGCCTGGCCCGGTCTGGTTTATTTACTCGCCGGGCTACGTGTTGGACAGTAGGAGCCGCTGACGTCCAGACATGATGCATTACGCTGCGACCGACGATCAATGTGTGACAACTGGCTGGCCTTTTTGCAAATGTACCGTTCAATTTGAATGTGACAAACGCCCATTCAATGGAGTCCAAAGGGATCCATGTGACGTACTAAATTGCTGTAATTGAAATCAGACTAATGTATGCCAATAATGCCTCTAAAGCATCTAACTAAACACTAAGCACTTCACATTGGATTGTTCATTCTCAGAAAACTTGGTGGTGGTAAAATTTCGTATTTCACAAAGGGAAGGTGGGTCTTGCTTAAAGGCCCTATACCTGATTTTTTTCATTTCAAACAATGAAGGAGGAAGCCACTAAATTGAAATGTTGGTGGGGGTTTAAAATCATCCCTAATCTTCCTAACTTATTTGTAGCATCCCAATTCTTCACAGGGACATGTTTATGGGAACATTTCACAACTTGCAGGGTCACTTCTCAGGGTCACCTTCACAAGACTGCTCGAAAACGATATACTTAAGACAAAATCAATTTCATTCCATAACTAGGAAAACAATCAGGTATAGATCCTGTAATGAACGCTTGAAACACTTTGATGCCAAATTAAAAGGTACACTGCGTAATGTCCCAGGTTATACAGTGCTGGTCAAAAGTTTAGTGTATTTTTTTTTTTTTTTTTTACATAATGGATTTATGTTTTAAATAAAAATAGTTGATATAGATTCTTTGATTACAACGTTGCACTCTTTTGACATTTTCTCAATGTGCTTTGTCAACAGAAATGGTTTTGCCTTCCCAGACTGTTGAAAACCATTTCAGAAGACAACCTTATGAAGCTCATTGAGAAGAATTGAAGAATTTCAAATTTAAAACATACAGTATTTTGAGTTATTTCACCCTTAATCACACACTGTAAATAGTGTTGAACGTATATACCTACACATAAAAAGTCTTTCCAAACTCTTGACCGGTACTGTGCGTTGCTTCATCGGGTTCCCACACTATTCAGACCCCAGAAATGACCATGCAAACAAACCGGGTCTCCCACTTTTTTATATATTGTCACTTCATATTAAGCAGTGGAACATTTACAGCTGATATTGTGTAGATGAATGACTTTGGTATTTGACATCAATCTATATAATTGTGTTTTACAGCCACTGCGTTACCTCACAAGATCAATCACACAAAACACTATTATTTTTCAATAAGTGTTCTAAAAAAAATAAGCATTCAGAACTAATATAGTATAACTTGTATATCTTGCTATGTTTAGTTAAAGCATTAACATCTCTTTGTGGATGAGGTGGGAATGTCTGACTCCCAAGGAAACGACACATGATGAAATAAACCCTTGTACTTTTTATGCAGTGTGGGTTTAGGGATGGGCACACATGTTGGTGGTGGAATACTTTTGCTGCTGCTGCCGTCAAATAACTCACACCATAAACAAAATTTGAAGCGTAACTTGCTTTCTTATTGGGTCATAATTGTATTTGCAGCAAAAGTTATCCAACCCGACCATTCAAGGTGTCAAACCATTTTACAACCAGCAAATTGCAGTTTTACCACAGTGAAACAAAGCTTTTAGTCCAATCCTGACAGATAAATCTCCCGAATAAAACACTGAAAGCCGGGGAGTGCGGCAGTCGCTCACATTAATATTCTTCTCGTGGGACAGGCCTGTTTTGCATGCCATAATGAGTTAGAAGGAATTAATAAGCATCAGTTAAGGGCCATGTTCTATAATTGGAAAAGTGACTGACTGTGATGGCTCTGTTCACTCTGCAGGAGAAGTACGTGTTTCACCAGAGAAAGCCAAAGGGAGTGGATGTAAAGTTAGAGACAACTCAGTCCAGATGACGACTTTGAAAGCCGTCATGCTTTTGCAACTAGAAATGGCAAGCAAGTCTACAAAAAACTAAACTGTGTTGCTAGAGAGTCATTCTTCATAGAAACACTTAGTTAGAGGCGTCACATGAGGAACTACAGGAAACAAGGGACAAACGAGGAGGTATCCAGGCAAGACTCACAGCTCAGCCACACATGTCTTCAATGGCGATTAAGATAATTTCGACTGCTATGCTCTCCCCGGAAGATGGTGAAAATCTCTTGCGGAGCGAGCTTTGCCGGAGGAAGAGGAGGGAGGAGGAGCTGACCAGTGCGGGACACCACGCTCTGAAACAGGGACAAACCACAGAGGCAGTGCTCCAGTTTCCCCTATACCTCCTAAGACATGCTGGTCAGGTTGGTCCACAATAGTAGCGCATTTAGTCGCAGCGGCTCAGGACTAACCCGGACATCTGATCTACGCAATGTTGTTTTAAAATTGTACAATGACGAATAAAGCACTTACTTACTTACAATGGTAAAGCCAGTAACTCAAATCAGACCCTTTCAAACTGGGACAATTTCATTAAATCTGCCGCTATTTAATTCCTGACCAGAATTGGTTCGGTCTTGCTTAGGACCCGTTTTCATCCCAAATCAGTTCTGTTTTAGATGTGGTTTATCCAGCTATAAGGTGTAGCACCCAGCAGGTTGCTAATTTTACCAGGACTTCAGCGAATGTGTGAATTTGGCTTAAATATTTAATGGACACCATAAATAAAATGGATTTATTATGGTAAATTGCATTCAGACCGGCACACACTGCATAAATTCCAAAAAAGCTTTATTTTGTAAATTTAGATTTTTCTAGCTGTGGTCCAAAGGTATTGCTTATTTTTCTAACCCATTTCTAACATGAGTTTTTACAGCTTTGAAGGGGCAGTGAGATGGTAATGTTTACAATATTGGCCTCCCCCGGGCTAATTACTACTACAGACTTATACAGACGCCATGTTGCAGTTTTTTTTTTCCATCATACCTGTAAATGTCTGATCCCCAGCTCAGAGTCACTCCCATCTCTGCACAGTTTTACACTAATGTGAGGTCCGTTGTTAAGTTGATGATGCTTACAAACCTCAACACGAAACATTAAACGCAAGCTAATCATACACAGAGGTTGCATAGATTGAAACCCAAGGTCTAATTAGTCCCAATACTTGAGCTTCGTCTTCGACTTGCACTGAACACTTGCAACGGGCGAATGTGTGAACTCCCAATCCATACTTGTTTGTTTAAAGAAACTACCCTCTGAAAGCTCGATGCCTGACCAAGCTTTAAAGTGGAGCGATCAGTCAAGGCAGAAATCCATTGGTCCTCCATCAATCCAACTCAACACCAGCAGCAGAAGCAGACAAAGTGACCGCGCTCTCCGCTCGCTCTCTCCATCACTTCCTCCCCTCCCTCTTTGCCCCGTCTCTTTGTTTCTCCCTCTCTCGCTGAGGTACCTCCTGGGCCATAATGAGCCTAACCAGCCACGCACGCACTGGAAATTAGGCAGCACTCAGGACTCGCACTAAGTCAAACTGTTTGGAGAGGTTTTTTAAAAAAAGTTAAGAGGTGTAGGCAGCGCGCCAAGTGGAGGGAAATAATTCGGCCGTGCGAAAATAAGCAATGTTCGCGGACAAAACAACTTGGCTCTCCGCTGCATTTTAGCTTAAAGCACAGAAAGGAAAATGCTCACTCAATTTCTCTATTATGGGATTTGCTTTAAGTTGACAAAGCCATCTACTATTCAAGAGTGTGCCTCATAAGCCGTATAAATGGGACAAAACTCACTGACTGCTTTTTACTTGGACGCAGCAGATTTCAAGAGCATTTTGGCACACGTTGCATTTTAAATTCACTCGTTGACGGCTGTGTTGAACATTATTCAGTACTGTGGTTGTCTGAGTGGTTTTCTGTGATGCCAAGTGTTATGGGTTATTACAACTACTTTAAACAATTTACTGAAAAGCTTTGTTTGTCCATGAAAGTAATGAACAGAACTGGTGACAAAGGGCAGCCCTGGTGGGGGCCAAAACACTCACTGGGAACAAGTCTGACTCACTGCACAGGCAATGCAAACTAAACTGCTGCTGCGGTCATACAGGGAATGGATAGCCCTTAGCAGAGAGCCCTGGATCCCATTCTCCCGCCACGAGAGGCACGGTCCAATGGCTTCTTCAGATGTTCTACAAGCACATGTAGACTGGTTGGGCGAACGCACGCGAACCCTCAAGCACCTGATGGAGGCTAAAATGAAACGTGGCTGCCGATAAACATGCTAAACTGTGCAAGCGACCAGGTATCTGAACTCGTTTGGTGAAGATGTGTAGACTGTAAAACGTCTCTGTGTGACGTATATCAGAGGGTGGACTTGTGCTTGAGTGCCGAAGATTGAAAACATCACTAACATTATGACATAGAAAATCATCCATCCATTTTCTTCCATCCGCTCTATCCGGGGCCATGTCGTGCATAGGCAGCAGTCCGAGCAGAGAGGCCCATGACTTCCCTATCTACGCCCACCTCCTCCAGCTGTTCTGGGGAGATCCCGAGGTGGCACCAGGCCAGCTCCGAGACATAGTCCCTTCAGGGTCTTAGGTCTTCCCCGTGCCTTCCTTCTGATGTGACATGCCTGGAACACTTCCCGAGGAAGGCAGCCAAAACAGATGCCCGAGCCACATCATACGTATGAAGCTTCTCTCGACGTGAAGGAGCAGCTGCTCTACTCACCCTATCTCTATGGACTTCAGCTGCCTGTATTTGCGATCTTGTAATCTCTTTACCCAGCTCTCATGACCATATGGAATGTAGGCATCGAGACTGGTAAAGTATTGGCTACATTATACAGTAAAGTACAAATGATTCTGAAAACTACAGCATTAAATGTTTACTCTCATAAATAACCAGGACATTCTCCAACCCAACTGTTGTAATGAACATTTATTTTTTTATAAGCAATTCCCTTTTTATGAACAATGCTTGTTTTTTCCAAATGATTTTACAACCACTTTTTATGCCATGTCAATTTTAAAACCTACTTTTATAGCATCACACATTGCACGTCCTGTAATTCCTCGCTCACTCTCTCTCTCTGGGGGGAAACCAAACAGAAGATTGCTTTTTCTCCTTTGCTCATAAACCCATCACAAAGTGGCAGCTCGCTGATATGCATTCGCGATAAATAATGTGCGGAAAATAACGTTAGCCCCGTGTCTGGGGAGAGCGGTGATTGACAGATGCTCCGAGCGACGTAAGACCGAGGTCCCTATTGGCCGCAGTCTGGTCGAGGGTAATCTATTAAGTCCCGTGTCTGCAGCTGTGGACATGTGTTCGCTAAAGGCACACGGCTATGTCTTCATCATGTGTTTTAATCAATGCTTAAAAAGCCAAAAGCCGTGATTTATTAACGTGACGCTGGAGTAAATCATTAGAAAAACAAGCCTGGCGTGTAACAGGGAGCAGAGCAGAGAGCGGGCTTCCTTTTTAAATACAGCCATCTGTACAACTAAGAAAGAAAAGATCTGGCACTGGTGATGGGAGAGTGAGACCACAGCATAAAGCCTTCTCCAGCACATCGCAAAGAGTCTCAATACGTTTGTTAGGTGTGACGTCACGACTTCCGCTTTCCGGGTCCTGCCAGACCGGCAAATATGGGAGAAAAAAACATGAAAAACTCTTAAAAACAACCATCAATATTTCTGAAACCCTACTTATTTCTCAGACTCATTAGCCATAATGCCGCACCTACTGCTAAAAAGTATTATTTACTAAAGTCGGTACTTCCGGGGTTAGCGTAGCTGCTGCGCCATTAGCATTTTTCTCAGCTAACCCGGAAGTACCGATTTTGGTAAATATTACTTTAGCCTTTTTGGCTAATGGGCCTGATAAATAAGTATGTTCAGTAACTCTCTTTTTTGTAGTTTCTAGCACATCTGCGGACCCGGAGGTAAAGCTGTGACGTCACCACTTAACAGACGTATGGGGTTAACGTCTGCACTCTGAGGTGGCCCGTCCATGCTCCCAGAACCACTCTTTCACAGATCTGAGGACCTGCAGCAACTCCACATCCAGAGGGAGGCGTTTTTTTGTTTTGTTAAGGAGTGTTTTAAGCTTATAGGATCAACGTGGATCAAATTCTTGGAAGAAACACAAGCACATATACTTTGGGCCTGGGACAATATATTGTTTTTCAGTATATCACAATACATTCTTGTTGTGACATGTGTATCGTATCGGAAACCATGTATCGCAATACGTTTGATGCTCAACTCCATTGTAAAAAAAACAATGATAGATTTGGTGCTGATTGGTTTTAAACAAAAGAGCCAAACTTTTCAAATGTCTCTGCGATTGTTAAAAAAAATGTACTACTTATGACATTAGAATAATATAATATTGTATTGCAAAACGTATCGTATTGCGACAAACTGACCCAGCCCTTCTATACATGCATGCCGTTTGATTGTTTGATCATAAAATTGCCTTTTTGTCAACAAAACTACATGAATAAACTCCAACAGATGGATTTTGCTAAAACCTCACGACAATAGAACTTGAGGTGCAAGGTCTGTCGAGACTTACTACCTCTATTGTTTCTGAGGGAAGACAGCCTCAGTATTGGGTATCTAAAAAATGGTAAAATGAAAGAAAAATAAACTTCAGGTGTGTTTCTGACAATGGAACAGCTTTACAAAAACATTCACAGAAGTCACATTTGAGCGATGATTTTTAAAAAACATATTTGTCTTAAATACAGCACAAAATAGGACCTTCCACATTGAAGTAACACGCACAATTACATGGAAACACTTTTGAAAGTGAACATACCAGTAAAAGCGTGTGACTTTCCCTCCACAGTTCTGTGCATCTGCCATTAGTTCTTGCATTATAGACCGCTGTTATGAATGTGCCGCTGCTCCAAAGCTACAGTCCACAAACTATAGGAGCACTTCTGCCGCCTCGATCAATACTGGAGATGTCAGAATAAATTGAAAACAAATTGGTTGGTGAATTCAGAGGGACAGCGAAGGGCACGACGGAGGCTCGAGGAGCGCTCCGATTGGTCGAGGGGAGACACACTTTTAAACACTCGGAGACACTCCGGTGTGACTGCGGCTTGGCTTAGGTCTCTGACTTTGACACAAGATGTGAGAGCAGCTTCTCAAGGTCCCCCGACGCCACCGCCGTCATTTGTCTCAGTCTGTGGAACTTTTCATTTCATGTCAAAACCACCCAAGTCAAAAAATGTCTTTTTGAACTATTTGTACTTCAGAGACCAGTAAATAAATCTTTTAGCCATTGGAACCAAACAGGCCATTGTCTTTATCGCTACCAACAGAACGAACGACCAGATGCGTTTTAGTCTGTTGTGGGGTTGAATGAATCGGGGGAAATTATATAAATAGCAATATTTGTGATCAGATGAAGTGATCAGACAAGCGATGTATATAATATAAATCATTATATTGACATTTTAACTCATTGGCTGCCAGCCAATTTCAGAACAGCCAACCCCATATTGCCAGGCGTTTTAGATGATTTCACAGATTCAAGTCAGTACAGAATATTGTGTACTATGACTATGTAAAATCTTTTACTTCATCAGTTTGTTTCTAGCTTGTTTCGTTCTTCTGTAATCACCAGTTGAATATGGGTTTGTTTAAGTGAAAACGCCAGTTTCTGACCGAAAAGCTGAGAAAACAAGCTTTTTGTAAAAAAAATTAACACATCTGCTTGATGTGTGACTTTGTGACAGTGACTTGGACGCTAATATTTATTGCTTTAGTGACATCTCAAACATCTGAACACATCTTGTATGAGATGGGATGAAAGGCGGCGCGCTGTCCGGGTGTGCATCCTTAGCACCTCTACCACTCTTACAACGACAACCACCGCTAACCAAAACCACCGCTAACCAAAACCACCGCTAACCAAAACCACCGCTAACCAACACCTGTTCAAGGGTAAGTTGCCTGTATGTTTCCTTACGTTTTGCTATCGTCCCTCGATCTTCTCTGAGATCATGCTCAGATTAGAAGAAGTAGGCGCGGTTTCTACTTCTACCTGTGATCGGGCATCCAAAGAGAACTGTTGCCACCTGCTGACTCAATCAAATAATGTGTACAAGTAAGATCTTTAAATGGAAGGCTTTAATGCACCCGATCCCATTGAAAAACATAATTGATGTCAGTGGCAGTCAATGACGTCTATGTTAAAGAACACTGATATTGAGGGAAGACTGAAATTATGAACTGTTGAACTAAATCAAATTGTGTGTATTTCAAAACATGTTTGTAGAGGTCCAAACCATAGTGTGGGGTTATAGTGTAGACCACATGGAGACAAATCCATGCCTTCCTTTGCAGAGGCAGTCTGGGTGATTGGGTCATTTGTAACTATTTAAATGGTCTGATTTGAATGCCGATTCAGAATTGATTGTAATTACGCGGACTCGGTGTTACTCTTGTGAAGAAAATGTATTTTGTCGAGCGATGTCCTGCCAGCCTGAGAGTTCTGGAGGTAAACTCTCCATAGACCTTTCGGAGAACAAAACACAAACATTATAGTTTGAAAGAACGATGGCAGCTAATCAACTGTGGTAACTCATGGACATTATCACATTAAAATGTTTCCAAAAGTTTATGATAAAAGCTAGAAAAGCATTTTTGTATATACTTTTTCTTTTCATATCCGCCCTATGGTCAGCAGTCACACAGCTGATTCACCTCTACCGTGTCTCCAAAACTCTATTGGAATCTTTTGAAAAGTCTATGGACAATTTGAATGGGAATTTGACTTCTCAAGTAGGCGGGACTGTTGAGCTCCATTTGTTTAGCGACACCTCAGCCCATTAGTCAATAAACCTTTCTAATCCCTGTCCGTCCACTCTATAAAGTCTCCCCCTCGGTCTCCCTCCCCGTCTGGAACCGGCAAAACCAAACGAGCATCATCCATCTCAATTTCCCCTCACTCAAAAAAGGGACAGAAATTAATGGTAAACTGCGCTCCGGCTCGTAGTTTCTGGTCGAGTGAGAATTATTTATGACAGAAAATGGGCCGCCGCTCCCCCACCCCCCCCTGACTCCCCCCGCCGTGGTGTGTGCGCGCGAGGGGTTGACAGCTTGATGGCGATGAGTGTCAGGACTTTCACAGGCAGAACGGGAAGTGTAGCATGACGCGATCCCACTGCAAGTCTCTATCACAGCTGAGGCTTCGGGGGGAGATGAGGATGTACTGGACGCCGAGTAGGGCTGGAGTGTCGTAGTCACTGTACAGGCGAGAATGTGATAAAGTCCAGCTCTCAGATGGAGGGCAGGGGCCAATATGAACCTCTGTGGGATTGGCAGGTGGCTTTGGAAAGGAGCTGTCATCTGTTTTTGATTGTTTTGGTGTTCAATACATTATACAATTCAACACTATGTGCCCAAAGAATGAGATCAGCGGACGACCTGAATGACCAGGTTATTTCATCAATGGAGTTCTTCTTCCTTGATGTCCCGGGCACATTTTAATTCCATAATAAAATCCACACCTACTCAAAATCAGCACAAATTCCGCTAATAACAGCACTTTTAAGATAAGTCATTGTATCCAGTGTGCCAGGATTCATGGGGCTCACATTGTGAAAGAGTGGCTCAAGGAGCATGAGATGGATCAGCCACCAGAGTCCAGATCTTAACCCCACTGTGAGTCTTTCTGGTGTGCTGGAGAAGGGTTTGCACAGTGTTCACACTCCCCCACCATCACTGCAAGATCTTGGTGAAATTCTAACGCCACACTGGATCTTTTGACATTGCAGAGTGTGTGACCTTATTTTTTAGTGGTCACTTTTTTTTCCTCAAGAGGCTATGTTGGCGACTAATTGCTGGGTTGCAGGTGACATCACAGCCTTCTAAAGGCCTTTCATATTATATAGAGGTAAAATTATTTCGTTTTTTAATGTGTGGTCTTGTACAGAGAGATCATGGACCCAGTGACTGATATTAATGATTGTATTTTTGTAATTCATACATTTTCTTTTTAGATACGACTTGTGGAAGTGTAATGCAGCTAATAGGAACAACTGGCTCCTCCCCCCACTGGGTCCTGTGACATCATCACATCTAGAACCTGCAACCCAGCAATAACACTTAATTAATCATGAATAAGTCATTAGTTAACACTTAATAACTAACAATTAAGGTGTAGTTTGCAAAGAACTATTCATTATAAGTTAGGCATTAACTGTAGTCATTAAGCGTTAACTAATGAGATAAGATAGTCCTTGTAAGATTGTTCATGATGAATTAAGTGTTACATCATTATTTATTAAGGCTGAATAAGGTGTAGATATTATAAAGTGTTACCCCAGTAGGTAGGGATTTACCTGGTTATTGTTTCCACCCGTCTTTATTCTCAAAAGCCACTCCCATGTTGTTCTATAATCCCTATTGTCACCGTAATAGAGTATTGGACTTCTTTAGTGAGAGGCAAAAACATGCTCCACACTAAAGCAACCCAGTACACATGACAGCTTGAGAACCTTTGTCTTTGATGAAAATAAAACAAAAAACAAAAAGTAGTTTTGACACTAGTGAGAAAACAAGCGAGAAGGTTTGATCAGATTTGACTGAGAATCTTGTTTTCTTTTGTTAACTCGCCTTGTTGTTGAGATCTTCTTGAATGTGACGTGGTTTGAACTGCAAAGACCAGGGACAAAGGAAGACCACAAATGATACTCCAGCGGTTCAGGTAGGCTTTCTCCGGGCGCTCCTGTTTCCCATGCCTCTAAAACATGCACAACGGGGTACCCTCTAGAACCGCGACGTCCTGTAAAAGAGCTCCTGATATGACCTTGCATCCAGACAGGATCTATATGGATTGACTAATTGCATCTTGGGGAGTTTGGCGGTGGGAACTGCGCATCGGTGGGTTGCTAGGTCAGCGGGAGGACATATGGAGCGGATGAGAAAATAGAGCAGCCCTGGGACATCCGGCCTGTATGTGCGGAAGTGCAATATAAGACTCGGAACAATGGGAAATAACGGGCCAGCACATACAGTACATGACACCAAATCAAATCCGCGATCAATAAAGGGAGAAAAGGAGCACGGTCTATAAATAACGGTGTCCTTCCCATGTCTGCCGTGACGCGCTGAGAGGCGTCTGGCCACAACGGCGGTGATTATGCTCAGTGAACTCGCAATTGATTATTCCATACATTATTCAGTGTTGCAATACAGTCTCTTATAGCTGTATTAGTTTATTGTCAGTAGTCATTAGTATTTGTGTTAGTCGTTGTTATGGCACAGTCACAGTGTGTATACTGTTTGTATTGTTAAATTTGATTATGAGAAAAGAACAAACAAAAAAATGACAAACTATGTTGAATAAAAATTTTATTGTTTTGGGAGATGATAAAATATTTATGTCCAACTGAAATAGCAATGGTGAATATTGATGAAGTGTTTGTTTTTAATACAATATTCCCTAAGCTCCCTTCTGGAACCGCCACCTTAACGTGGTGGAGGGGTTTGAGCGCCCGAATGATCTTGGGAGCTCTGTTGTCGGGGGCTTCGTGCCCCTGGTAGAGTCTCCCATGGCAAACAGGTCCTATAGGGGATGGGTCAGACAAAGAGCGGTTCCTTAGAGCCCCTTATGAGAGACCAACAGGCCCGGTTAGAACCATGAGGCCGTCCTTCTGTGGACCCACCACCTGCAGGAGGAGCCATAGGGGCTGGTGCAGCTCCAACAGCTGCCCCCACGACCCGGCAACGGACAAGTGGAAGACAATGGATGGATGGATGTTTGTTTTTAAAGATGCACTGTGAAAACTGTGAACGTTGGAGGTAGTTGAGTAAACTCTAAGCTGCTGCCCAAGCTCTCGCGCATCCTCCCACACATCCTGATTGATCACACGAGTGAATTAAATGTTCGCTTGAGTCGGAACTCAGACTGTGTTGAGAAGTAAACGGGGCAGACCAAAGACAGCTTTGAACTAATGTAGACGCTTACTTCAGCATTCGTGATATTGATATATATATAAAAATATATATATATTATTGAGACACACAATGTGTCTATTGTGGCAAAATAAATGTTTTCTACTGCAAGGAAATAACTGGGCTACAGGTGCTTTAAGGGTGTGTTCAGAGTTGGTCCACTTGAAGTGAACTCTGGTGCACTTCCAGGGAAAATGTCACCGACACTTATACGACCAAATTAAGGTCTAATAGAAGCAAACTGATTAAAGAAGTGTCTAGAACAGGAGCCTATGACTGAAATTAGCCTTTTCAAACTGTGATTTCCTTTCATCATTTTGCACCCATTAGTCTTTAGTAGGGTCAGGCAATCTGCACAAAGGAAGCACATTTTCCCTGACTGTGCACCAGATTTCAAGTGGACTAAGCGTGAACTAAGAGGCTTTTGGAACATGTCTAAAGTGTAACCGTTCAATTGATTTGCAACTACATCACGTTTATTCTATCCAAGTCAGAAACAATATGAGGATCGCGCTGCAAAACAATGTAGGTTTGGGAAATGCAAAACAGCATATTTCACACGTCTTCAAAGAGTTGAGACATGAAGCATATATATATTTGGGCTTATTAGAAATTAGTGGTCCACGTTCATATCAGGCAGTATTCGTGTTATCAACAGTGAAATGAAAAGAAAAAGCAATCACTTACAATACGCTACAGTGCAGTTGAAAAAAAGCCCGGACAGCATTGGCGGTGTTGCGTTTGCCTGTGTTAGCTTAGTTTAGTTTAGTTTAGTTTATTTGTTTATTTGAGCAATACACATTGTGCTCAAAAGGAGTGGGCTGAAGCAAAAAGCTTATGAGCTCATTCGTGAAACCGTAGCTTGTTTGTTTGCTAACCTCGGTGCTAAAGTTGCTGTTTTACACACAAATGGTTTACGCGGAGAAAACAGTGCAGACGGGGGTTGACAACACAATATGATTTTCTATCAAAACCTCACACTCAAGGACTTTCTTTTCTGTAACATTATCCACAGATGTAGGTCCAAACATATGGACAGACAAGGTTTCTACTGCATCAGCATATTATGTGACATGTATTTCCTTTCAGTCAATAACGC
Source organism: Proterorhinus semilunaris (assembly GCA_021464625.1). Taxonomy (NCBI): domain Eukaryota; kingdom Metazoa; phylum Chordata; class Actinopteri; order Gobiiformes; family Gobiidae; genus Proterorhinus; species Proterorhinus semilunaris. The sequence continues at coordinate 8,202,034 of CM038350.1, forward strand.
TTCCAAGTTATTAGGTGTCCTTGGGCCTATGGTATACCTTGCCTTGCCCTGGCAGCAGCAGCAGCAGTAGTAGATGGCAATGGAGGCAGTGGATAAAACAAATTAATGGCCAAAACTGTAGAAAAGCTAAATCATCTAGACTGGGTTTTGGTAAAGTTGAGGACGTTTCGCATCTAGACACAGAAACGTCTTAGCTCTGACCAGAAGAGCTAAGAAGAAGCTTCTATGACTAGATAAACAACATTTAGCTTTTCTACAATGGATCCTCCCTGGATGAATGAGAGCCTTCACAAACATAAAGGCCAAAATGTATTGCTGAACCTTCACGTTTCTTGAAGCACTAGGCATACAGTAGAGTCCACAGTGAGTTTTTATATTGGAAGTGAGGCCACTTTGCTTTCCGGTCATTGCTTTTAGAATTTATGGGCGCCCAGACGTGGAATTCTCAGGCAAACAACATCCAACTATGAGGCAAAGCTTTTTCTCTCGACTGTAGTGGTCATAGCAGCAGCAGTTGTTAGTGGTATTTCATTCATGCAATCTTTATTAAGGACACATGAGCCATAGTTATGTTAAAAATAAAGAGAACGTGGAAAATAGTTGTTATGGTAGAAGTAATGTAGCAACAGCGCAAGGCCATGGGAACCCAGGGTGCTGAGGATGCTGCAGCACCCCCTGGTGGATGGTTATTGCAGGCAATATTAACAAATAGGAAATAAGCAGAGAAAAAGCATCTTGCCCCCTTGTGACCAAATTATGTTCCCACGGCTCTGCAGCAGCGGCACGGTGGCTGAGTGGTTAGCACTCTTGCCTCTCAGCTAGAAGGTCCCAGGTTCGATCTTTTCTGTTTGGAGTTTACATGTTTTTCCCCGAGTCTGCGTAGGTTTCCTCCAGGTACGACAGTTTCCCCTACCTCCAAAAACACGCTGTTCATGTAAGCCCACGGTGGCGGCAGATGAAGTCATAGCTGCTCAGGACTAACCCAACATCTGACCTGCACAATTACGTTGTACAATTGTATAATGACAATAAAGTCATTTATTGTAAAAAAAAAAAACGCTTTACGTTACATTATTCATTCACTATACACTATGACAGTCTGGAGCCAACATTAAAGTTAGCAGTACTAGTATTTGCCATAGTAGTATTCGTAGTTGTTGTTGTAGTACTCTTCTTCTCTTCCTGTCTGCAGACGTGCTTTCTGACTGCTCCTGGCTTTTGTGCTGTTTTCCTGCCTTTGCAAATGTCTTTGTCTGACTTTTTTCCCCCTTTTGGATCGCCCTGCTATGGAATTGATTAACTGGTCTGGTTTCTTCACAAAGTGAGGCCACGGAGGAGGTCGTCTGCCCCGGACCGCTTATCTCTCCTACGCTGTCAACACTTTCCCTTCAAGGCCAAGCCGCGGCGCTAAACCAGATACAGACTGAGCTCTCTGGCTCATATTTGGCATAACACTGACTTTCAGGATTGTAAACAACTGCACACACATACCCCTCCCTAACCACGCCCCCTTCATTCTGCTAACTTAACCGGATTGCAATTTCACACATCTTCTTTTGTAAGGCGCGTTGAGATGCCCTGTGCACGAAATTAGCCATGCCTTGCCTAGTAGTAGGAGTAGACGTAATAGTTGTGACAGTGCAAGTAAGTACCAACAGTAGACCTTCTAATGACCAGATCTCGGGCCACGATGATCCTAATGTACATGTTTTATGTTACATTATGAGCAGCATAACATTAAAGAAACCCCCCAGGACACAGGCAGAACATACAATCTCTGCCCACAAAAATCACACCCATGAGTTGTGATGTGACAGCGGCAACCTTTCCAGTCATAAAAAAATCCCGCCAAAGTGATTGAGTGCATCGACGTTTAGGCTGTCAAACGTTACCGCAATTTCTAAAAACATCCCCCCTTTTCATGCCTAAGCAGCAGGAAAGAATCGGTACTTCGTGCAAAAAGCCTTGGTAATTTCACACTTTTGTTCCCCCCACAATGGAGTCGAGCACTTTTAAATCATCCTCCCGAGCACCCCTCTTCCTAAATCTTTCATCACGGCTTGTAAACGTGAAATACTGTCACTGTTCTCCTGTTTCGCTTTGTTCGCGCCCCCCCCCACTCTGAATCTTGCTCGAGCGCGTGTGAAATTTGCGTTCCCCCCCGGCGCTGTCATTACTATTCATTGGTCTGTTTGCGCTGAACAGTTTGTACCTTTTTCATAGAAGATCAACAGCCGAGCGCTTTGTGTACATGGGGGAGCTGTCTGCCGAGGCTTTTTGACTGAAGACGCCGAACCGCGGGAGAATTACCGGCACACTTTGGTCTATCCGGCACGATTCGCTCAGGCCTGTCTCTCACGGTCGACGTGCGAGCTTTGAGATTCGGCTTTCAAGTCAGTGTCTGGAATACAAGCGTTGCGTAAGCGTTTCGAGATGTAATAACCTATATATGCGGATCCTTTTTCTAACAAAACAGATAGTCTTGCAGGTATGAGTGGCTCTTACAAAAAATACATTTGTTTTGTCCCGAATATTCCCTAGCAACCTTTAAAGATTATTGCAACATTTGCCAACTAAAAAACTACTCTTAATTGAAAAGAAAATGATTACGGTCTCAATATGGAAAAATACATTGTAAGAAGTGAATCATATGGAGCAAAAAACAGCAAATGAAAACAGACCTATTTATGGACAAATGGTCTTTTTGATCTTTATTATATTCATTTTTGCTCCTTTAAAGCAGTACTAAGTAACGTGTTTACCTAAATAAATCCTTTCCATAGTCCCTATGGGGGTAATACATGTGTTAATGGGATGATTGGAGGGTCTTTCATCTCCCCTGTGTCTCTGGCCAGAAAACCATGCTTGCAACTTGACTGCCACCGGGTCGGAGCAACCAATACACACTAATAGAATCACGAAGAAGAAGGGGGGGGGGGGGGGTAAGAGGTCAAGTTGACCTTTGTTTTATTCATTTTTGTGCCTTTTTTTTTTTAAATGTTTAATAAATAATAAGTAAAAACGAATGAACTAGCATCTTGTTGCTGTTTGCATTGTGACTATTGTGGCAGTGTGACAGTATTGCTCTTTGAAAGTTGAAGAGCAATGCTTATAGAACCATTGGCGTGAATAAATGAGACGTTAGAAATGCATGAGATGAGCTCATAAGCTTGGACTTACAAAAGCAAAATGCACGCCGAATCTTTTTCATAAACATTCATAGCTGCCATGTCATTCAAAATGAAATCCTACAACTGTGATGTTTGTAACCCAGCAAACATTTATCTGAAGTACACTTTTATTTACGCTGAGTGAGGGTGTGCCCTTCTCCAGAACTGAACGCTCTGTTTCATTACAGAACCATCTCCAAAAAGTCCCCACAGTTTCAAAAAGTAAAAGGATTCAGTTTTCCACTCGGGGCGGTGGTTGAGAGGTTTCATGGGGAGAAAGGTCCAGGCCACCCTCAGTAACACCAGGCACCCTCTGCATGGGATCTGATCATTATCTCTCCATATACTGCAGGACTGAGCGCTTCTGGAAATCCTTTATCCCTGCTGCACCTCGATTTCATAATGATCATTGTTGATGTAAATGTGTGGGGGTTTAAACTTCGGGCAAATACTTCAGTATTTTATTATATTTATATTGATATGTATTGTCTTTTTATCCACTGTTTGCTACTGAAGGACAACTGAATTTCTCCTTGCGGGGATTAATAAAGTATCAATCTATCTATCTATGTTGCTGCATTTTAGCATGCCTGCAGATTGCCTCAACATGTGTTGTCCATTTGAAATTGGATTAAACATATGTAGAAGATTAAAACTCACATAGTAAAAACACGCTAAAACACAAGGAGTTAAAGGGTGTTTTGTCCTCTTGGGTAAATGGCATCAATGAAAACGGGGCAAGTGGTCGTGATCTAATATAGAAATAAAACGGCTACTGCACACTTTTGAATGTTTTGTCAATACCTAACTTGCTCTTTTTCAGTATTTTTGAATCCATAAGTCGGTGCTCTATTGGTCGCAAAGCTGAATCTTGCTCGACTTTACTGAAATCTTTCCCGTTACAGGGGCTCAGTTCGCTGCTGCTGATATAGTAAAAGTGCCTAATGTATTATCCCCCTCTTTCCACATAAAGGAGAGCGCGAGAAGTGGTCGTGTCGGCAGTTTTTAAAAATGTCACCGCCTCTTTGGTCGTCTGTAGAGCACTCGGCCCCGGAGCCAAAATGCCATCCGCCCTCCTCACGCTCGCCTGTGTGCGCTCGACAGGTCTGCAAATGTCAATGGGACAACGGCAGAGAGACGGGAACCAACATCTTGGAAACGATCTCCGATACACTACAAGAACTACAGGTACAGATATAGGTCAATGTAAAGAAACTTTCGACTTTTAAACTGGCAGGTCGGGGTAATGATCAAGGCGTAAGACAAGTACAAGACAAAAGTGTACACATTTTATCTTCTACAACCTTTTCTCTTACATCAACTTCAATATGGGTAAAGCCAAACTGGAGAAAATGCGCTCGGTTCAGGTGGGGGTGAAGAGCTTAAGTGGCTAGGGACAAATTCAGAAGGTTTGCTATAAAATAGAAACCAATTGGGGTCTTTACATGTGTCAAAAACAACTTAAAAGCCTGGTTCCAAACTGTTTTTATCTTTCTGATAATCAATTTTCTTCCCGTGACAAATCTGAGGAAGGTCATATTTTTAACCGCCCTGGTTAAAGTTGTAGCCTTTGCGTTTTGGCAGACAGGCCCTGGAGCCCCGTGGAGGCTTGTTGCTGCACCGCCCACCCCGTGGTTATTACTTTGCGTTATTAACGTAAATCGGGAGGAGTGAGGTCTTCAGATTGGTGGGGAGTCTTTGCCTCAAGTGGAGGAGTTCAAATATCTCGGGGTCGTGTTCACAAGTGAGGGACGGATGGAGCGTGAGATCTATAGACGGATCGGTGCGGCGTCAGCAGTGATGCGGTCGCTGTATCGGACTGTTGTGGTGAAGAGGGAGCTGAGTCTGAGGCAAAGCTCTTGATTTACCGATCAATCTACGTTCCCACCCTCACCTATGGTCATGAGATTTGAGTTATGACCGAAAGGACAAGATCACGAATACAAGCGGCCGAAATGAGTTTCCTTCGCAGGGTGGCTGGGCGCACCCTCCGAGATCGGGTGAGGAGCTCAGTTACCCGGGAGGAGCTCGGACTCGAGTCGCTACTCCTCCACGTCGAAAGGAGCCAGCTGAGGTGGCTAGGGCATCTGTTTCAGATGCCTCCTATCGCTGTTCTCAGGAGGTGCTCCAGGCATGTCCTATTGGGAGGAGGCCTCGTGGAAGACCCAGGACACGCTGGTGGGACTATGTCTCCGAGCTGGCCTGGTGTCGTCTCTGCGTCCCCCCAGAACGGCTGGAGGAGGTGTGCGTGGATCGGGAAGTCTCTGCTGAGACTGCTGCCCCCGCGACCCGGCCCCGGATAAAGCGGAAGAAAATGGATGGGAGGAGTGAGGAATGACAGTCAGCTAATATTATGCCTATGGTCCAGGCTACCCACTGCTTTGTCCTTGCTCTATCTTTCTTCTTCAATCTACAAAATGGTCTTTTATATCAGATAACTGAATGATGGACCCGCTGCTCACCCTCTACTCATCAGATCCATTTGCAATAAAAAACAGATGGAGGTTGAAGAGGTTGGTTAAAAATGGCATCCATGTCTGTACCTATTGACTCCAAGGGAGCTATGGGTATAGAGGTATAAGACCATGGAATGGATGAAATATTACTACAAAGCTAATCTTGACTGAACTCTTTCATCGTACACATGACTCTTTGGCCGAAACCTTGAACACAACAGTCCATGGCTGGCACACACTTCCCAACCCTTACTCTCTCTTTGTCAGAGCACTGAACACATTTTTTCTTCATACATGGTCCTGAAAGTTCACAAAACTATTTCTGAATTGCTGTTTATTCACTGACCAGCCTCTGTACACGTCCAAACCATCTCAATCTGGACACATAGTTGTATCTCTGTGTAAAAATCCCTCATGCAAATAGCTAAATACTAACAAACAATCTCTCACATGACCTCATATCTGTTTCTAGTTATTCTATTTACAGCTGACTGGAGCAAGGTTGAGGACAGGCGAGAACTCGGACGTGATTGGTCGTCGTGCCCCCTCGCTCTCATCTCCGTTCGGCCAATGGGATGGGCGCGTTTTTCCAAATGTGCTGACTGTCCCCGCGCTTCATTTAACTGCATTGAGCTTTAATGTTAATGGATGGAATATCATGAGGCAGCGATTCTCTGATCTGTCATCTACCCGTCAGCCCTTGCTTCACTCAAAGTCCATGGCACTCTGAAAGTCAATGACCTTGCAATTACGCCAAGTTTATAGTTAGGTTGTCCTAAAAATAACGATCTCTGCTCTTTCGTTTGTCTAGAATATTATATTTTATTGCTCATGGTTGTTTAACTTTGTTTGTGGAAATAAAGATATAGTTCAATTGGACGGGTTGGCTTTGATTTTGAACCAAAAAAAAGGGCTGCTTTTCCATGTGATTTGAAGAATCTGTCAAAAGGTGGGAACCTATTAACACTTGTTCGCACATGAAGAAACAGGAAGAGGAGGTAATATGCCTCAATCCTGGATAAATGAAAGTGAAATGACCAAGAAACACATTTTTAGAAGAATATTCGGAAAAAAACATTTCATAAAAATAAGGTGTTTTTCTACAAAAAACATAGACAAGCCAGCCAGACAGCATTGAAAGCAGATTTATAAAACTGCTTTGCCCAAAATCCGGCCCTCCAGCATCTAAATTCTTACTCCCTAGATAATTTAGAGTATTGCTACACACAACAGAGATCAAATACCTGTTCAAAATAAGGTCAAATCTTTGAACATTTCCTGGAAACAGCCCCTAGGCTCTTTGTTAAGTCATGCTATATATGAAGTAAAACTGCGGCGTTTGTGGTAAGTGGCGCTTGTACTTTGGGTCAAGACTGTGCTTTTGAGTTGAAAGACAATCGGCCAACCACCCATCCGTGCTGACAGTAACAAATACCACTGCTGGATAAGAAAGACCATTGAGATCATGAGACACACGCTGACATCCATGAACGGGGACGATGGGGTGTGCACTTTATCACGTACCTCAGACTGTTGGGGCGTAAGCTGTTCCTGCTGTTTGGCAAATCCATGTAAACAGAAACACCACGTCACTATACCACCAGTGATGAACACACGGGGGAAAGTGTATCGATCATTATGCCTTACTATAGCACTCAATGGGACCGCTGATTCTGATCGAGCCATATTTGAGCAACATGCAAGAGATGTAGCGAACAAACAATCACTTCAAAATGACCATGTTTTCTACTCAGAAGTTATTAGCATTTTTAAAAACTGTAATACAAGACGTGGACCTGTTGAATTGTTCTTCCTCAATGGGTAAGTCTCCTCCCTGTGCGCTCCTCTCTCTTCACAGCCAGCCAGGTGTTTCCACCCGCTCTGCCGCTGTGCCAAAGCCGCTCCTTATCAAGCGCCGGCTAATTCCCCGTGTGCTGAGGTGGGTATTGCATTTCTCTGTGGACTCTCCCGCTTCCAGTCGTCAGGAAGACGGCTGGTTAAGCACAATGGGACTAAATCGTATCATTCTCTTTCTTTCACCGTCTTTCTCTCTCTATTTGCTTAACAATAATAACATCTATAATAATAACCCGCTGCGTCTGCTGTTGCTCCTTTTTTAATGAGTAGCGTCGGTCTTGAACTTGCCGAGGCGTATTGATTTTTTCACTGAAGCGAGTGGGTGATATTATCTCCAGTGTAACGTGAGGTAATGTGAGGGAGATGAGAGGGTTGGGGGTTGGATTCTCTCGGGGCCGGTTTTCCTCAAAGGAACGACCTCCTGCCCCAGACATTGTGCCGTAATCGTTGCGCCGTTTAAGGGATCAGCAAAGCCCATGATGAGATGCTGTATAAAGCTGTCTCGCTGCTTCTATTGTAAAGTGAGAGAATTCAGACTGTAATGGTCATGCTCACGTGGCATAGTATCATTCTAAAGAGCCTATACATAATACAATGCCTGACCAAAGAAAACGTCTTAGGCTTTCATATGTTGTTTGACTGTCTTTGATCCGAGCTGAGGCATTGTTTCAATAAGCTTATGCAATGTCATTTTTGTACTTGGAAGGTCAAACTATTTTATGAAATGGTACTTACTGAAAAAGTTTGAGTAAACTCCAAGCCACTGTTCCCCCGGACTGTCCCGTCCCGTGCCCCATGTAATATTTATCCGATCAAATGCACTACAATGTAAGGCCCTGTATATGCAAATATCCAAATAGATGTGGTTTGTGTTGCTGAACAATTTCCCCTTTTATGAAATTGGTCCGCTGTGCAGAGCCCTGACAAAAAGACAGTATAGTCAAAAATGTACCTTAAAATCTACATGATAAAGTCTAAGTTGACTTTCCACAGTCTATTGTGCCTCCTCACTTTGTCTGCATTTGGGATTAATGAAGCTTTACAAACTCCTGGACATCTCCTCCGCAGTGCTGTCTATAAAGTCCACCGGCCGTAATGGGATCGATACGGGATCTTTAATGCTCTAAATAGAGGTTGCGCAGGTCAGGGCAGCCCTATTGCAACTTTACATACCCCCCACCCACTACTCCTCCTTTTCCCCATTTCTGTACATAGATACTGTTCAATTCAGTGCACATTCTGCTGAGCCTTGACCGGTAGAATTGGAGCTGCCAGGAGCGTCCCGGTTGTGCCAATATCCAAGGCAAACAAAGGCTTAGGGGTTACTCTGTGTCAATAAGGGTTCAAGCTGAGCCAGAGCACATAATAAGGAAGTGGCAGAGAGGAAGTGAGCAAGAGATATCCAGTGTACAATACAATCAGGCTAGTACAAAGTGCCAAAGTGGACTGGGCTACTGCTGGAACAGCAAAAGCCAGTGGAAACCTGCGCAGACATGGCGAGACCACAGTGGGATCTAAGCGTGCATCAAACCTGCTAACGCTGTAGTTTAGACATCTACAAACAAGTTCTACAATGTCTTGTTTTAGTTTAGCCGTTCATCAGTGTAATGACTTCCAAATGTCGATGCTCCTGGAAGTGTTTAAAATCTGCTGTCTGAATCACATTTAAAAAAATACCATAAACAGTTTTCCCATTTATGCTAAATACTGTACACTTTGGCTTCCAGAGTCCAAAGGTTTCTTTTTGCAAGACTTATAGAACTGTTGCTAATAAAAATATCAAAAAATGTAACACCGCCCACTCAACAACGGCGTACAAGGTGTTCATTGACTGCAGAAAATACTGAATAAATGGTCATGTGGATTGCGGCGTTTATTCATAGTAGAAGATAGTAGCAAGGAGCTGGAAAGTTTTAATTCACGACTTTACAAAGTGTTCAAATGAGAAACTGGACTGGGTTGAAGGAAATGTAAGAGTGATAATAACACACAAGTTCCAAGTATTCACCCCACCTTTGCCTCGCCCATTTTTGCCTCTTTTTTTTTGTCAATTGAGAACCTGGTGGGATCATTGAATGCAAGATTGGTTTTCAGATCTTTCTTTGTATGGTACTCGATGGTACTTTCCCCCATCAACCCAAAACATGCACAATCATCTTAGACAATCTCCTCGACAGGTACTCCCGACAGAGACCCTTGCTCTAGAAGGGTTCCCAGGGGCTGTACTTCGCTCTTTACAATGCAGGTTTGTATCTTTTTCTAACTATGACTTAGTATAAAGTATTAATCATATCAATCATAGTTTTATACGGAAAAGTTGACATTATTAGGTTTTTTTTACTAGAGAATGTTAAAGACATCGGAAAAGCGATAGTTCCTTACGATTCAGACACATTTCTCATTGGTTCAAAGTTCATGCACTTTCATCATTTCCATTCCAAACAGAGCCCTCAACTTTCCAGACTGCCAAAACATGCAAGAACAATGTAGAATTGATACTCATTTGTGCTCCTGACATCACCGGCGTACCCTCTATGATATAATTACATGGAAACAATGATAGACATTCTACCTATATGTCCCCTTCTTATGCCTAAGTATCAACAAGTAAGTATTTTTTTAAAGCTAAATCTTAAATTTAATCGTCTTCGCCGTGTTATCTGCAGTGGCAATCCAATGGGACCAATGCTGAAGACAAATTTCATTAACAAACGTAATAGTCTAATGTTTCAAATTTACTGTATGTTGACAGTACGCAAGTGTAGAGAAACACTTTTCACAATAAGATTACTCTTCTGTCTTGGTAGAAGGAAACAGCATGTCCATTGTGTTCATGATATCAAACCAATCCCTCTAAATTGTCCCAGCAGCACTCTCCTAATGTGTTTTTGTGTTTCCCGCTGGTTCCCACAGCCTGTGCTACCGGCTCGAAGGACCGCTGCAACCAAATCATTGTGTTTTCCTCTCTCTCTCTCTCTTGTGTAATCCAATCCCAAAGCACATCCCGGGTCACATAGGACGAATCTCTATCAAAAGAAAGGGAAAAAAAAAAACATGAGGGTTGCGACCTGATTGTTTCACCTCGCTATTCCTACAAACTTGTCCGGGATTTCTCTGAACAAAACGCAGGGCTGATGGATGGCTGAAGGATCCACCCCTACTCCCTAATGAACTTGTTTCTTTTGATCCGGAGCGGTGGAGGGAGCGAGAGAGAGAGAGAGCAGAATTAACTCTTCGCTCACCTCCACTGCACCGCAGCACTGATCAAAGTGTGAGTCAACGGCCGATCAATAAAGCATGAGGCGTGAGAGGCTGAGAGAGAGGAGCGAGAGAGAATGAGAAGTACGAGCAGGTTCAGAAGAAAGGAATGAGCCGAGTGCACTCTCCGGTCTCAAGATACAGCTTTTTACGTGATTCTTATGAGGACGAAGGAGACTAAATAAAGTGGGGATGGGAGATCTAACAGTATGAAATGGAATCACTTGACCCTGTTATGGCAATGCTCCGTGGAGAGTCTATGGGCTTTCTATCATGCTGCAGTGTTGTTCCCTCGTCGAAAACATACTGTACCTGGAGATGTGTTGGGAGTCATCTATGCATGTTTGAGTTAACATTGAAGCATCTCTGAATCTCTCGTGGCAACTATCCAAAGTGCCATATGGCACCTGTTTAGGTTTTGAGAAAAGAGAAGCAACGCACACCAGAAGTAGTCTTCGAGGTGCAGATGTAGGGGAAAATCTTCATAAATCAAAAAACAACATCGCACACTCATGAGCCGATGTCCAAATGTTTAATGATAGTGATTACGTTTTGGCATTAGCCTTCATCAGATCTTTCTTTTTCCTTCTTTAAACCAAAATGTGTGTTTAGGTTTTGTCATACATTGCTCCTTCTCTTCCTGACAGGCCAGGCTCCCGATCCCTCCAGTCTTTGCATGACCTAAACATTCAATGGAGCTTTGTTAAAAACCAACGCACAAATGTGTTCTTTAGGCCGTCTTAGGAAGGTTTTTGGCATTCACAAAACAGTCAGGAGGACAGTTCTGTTCACGATCATGGTCATGAGAGCAAATACCAGATTTAGGTGGGTCCTTGAGCGCGTTTTGGATTTGCGTATTGCCATTCGCCTGCTCCTCTGGCAGCCTGTTTCACATGGTACTTTTTCCTTATTTGGTGAAACTCAGAACACACGTGCGAATGATTTTCCCAACTTAAGAATGTGTCGTGAAACTTTCATGACACTGCCCTCGTAAGTATGGATTTTAAGACGTTTTATAAGAAGATGTTCATGAATGAGGCCCAATGTTTTTAAGGTATATAACGTATATAAGACCCCCTCGCTCAGTCTTAAGTAACCTGACAAGAGCAAGATTGATATTACAGTGCAAATGACATTACCACTGAAGATAAATATGGGAAATCTCTCAGTTAAGAAGAGGACAAAGTTTTAGTGCTGCCAATTGGATCAAGCGCAAACATAACAACTGTGTCAAAACAACAGCCACAGTAGAATACCTTAAATGGACAAAGGCAGCGAGGGAATCCAGAGTCATCATACTTCTTTGATCTATCTATTTTAGATCAATACAGGTTTCACTGACCTGTATTTCACTGAGAAATAATCCTGATACCATCGCTTCAAACCCAAAATTTTTTTTGTCTGTGCTCAATATTTTCAATATTTTTAATCACAATATCGCCCCGTTCCTGCCTTTATTCCCGTGGCATAGACTCCTCTATGACCTTCACCCACCTCTCCTCGGCGTCACAGCGTTTCAATCAGCCCCTCCCCAGAGGCTCTGACATCCCTGGCTCAGCGTTAAACATCATTTCCTCCACCGCGGGGGGCCCATTGTCCGGCTTTTACCGCTCCTAACCTGCTTTGCCCACACCTGCCCCTCTCCTCGGCGCCTCGGTAATACAATCATCTTCACGCCATTTGTTTCACCGCTAGAGCCGCTAAACCATCCGTCACCCGTGCCCACCTGTGATCACTGCACGGTGCTATTCGCTATACCGTTCATTTGTCAACCCCGGTTCATCCAATGTGTAGATTTAGTGAGGTGTGTGCTTTTACTCTGTTCTCATGAAGAGTAATGGTAAGTACAGTATTGAATGTTTTGCGCGAAAAGTCAGATTTATGTTTACTAGTGACCCAAAAAAACTTGAAAATAGTCACATAGTCAATACCACACAAAGAATATCTGTATGGTGGTTAGCACAAACAGTGGCTATCGCTTGCAAGCAGAAAAGTCTGCCACGGCTAACGTTTTGGGACATTACAGCTGCTGAGCTACAGGCTGTAGACCCCTGTTCAACAGAATGTCCTGAACAACCATTTGATCACATAGAACAGCCGTCTTCAAGGCCCATCAGTACAGTATGTGTCTCTGTCGGTCACGCACTGTGCCCATGAATCAATATTAAACATGAAAGACAACAACTTTAACTCAATTCAGTGTATATCAATTATATATGAAGTATTGACTTGTTTTTCTCTTTTTTGTTGTGTAAACTTTCATTTCATTACTTGTGTTGTCTTCCTTTAGTACATTGTGAACTCAGGACTTTACATCTGGACACTGCCACCTACTGTCCTGGAGGATCATTACTGGACATTTAACCTGGACAAAACACGTAGCCACTTCTCACTTTGAAATGCGGTGCAGGATTTATCTAAATGCCTCTCTTTGAGCTCTCCTCTGATGCTCAGTACATTAGGAGCCATTTGGAGGTGCCCTGTGGCAGGTGCAGGGAAGTCGTCCCTCAGGGCATGCTCCGGCATCTGTTATGACAAGAAAACCCAAGTCTCCACTTTCCCCCGTGGTCGAATCACGAGTCACCTGCATTCACATACAAAGACATTTATCCTGCTAAAATCTCGTCCGTTTCCCAGCATGCAACTCCGCCCGGCTCCTGTCACATACAATATTTTAACTCCCTGGCAGCAAATCAGATAGAGTTGTAGTTTGCTGTATACCCCTGCAAAACGGTGGTACTCGCAATAGCGGACAAGCGGAACGGAATAAAAAATGAAGGCTTTGTGATAAATGGTGCGGCAACAATACCCAAGATTAAATTCTTTTTCTTTTGGGAATGCAAGTGAAATGGGTTTTAGGTCAAGGAAAAGGGAGTGAAGAAAATGAACAATAAGCCTTTTTTTTTTGTTTATCTTTTAAATGTAATGGGCCCAAAACAAAATAGAGACGTAGCATGCACTCAAACAAAATAGTGGCTGTAGCAAGCAAAGGAAAGTAATAATCTGGATTATAAGGATTTCTCCTATCTAGCATTTTCAGATGCTTACGTTCTAGTCGACTACATAGTGCACCGATTGACAATTCGGACACGTAGCCCACAACTTTCTCCTCTGGAAAATAGTGAGCCCTGTTCACTAAACTCCAAGAAAAATGTATTTCCGTTATAAAGACCGACTACATACAAGATGGAGTGGAATATTAATGGATACATATTTGTTAGATTAGGTTTTGGGTAACATGGACTTTACATGAATAAAGAAAACGGCAAGGATTATTGCCTTATTGCTTGAGAGAGGAAGCTGTCGATCATGTAACGGGTAAGTAAGTGCTTTATTGTCATTGTACAAGCGTACAACAAAATAGTGTTCAGGTGTTAGTCCTGAGCCGCGCTGCCACTGTGTTGACCTGACCCGCATGACCTTGGAGGTCGGGGAAACTGTAGCACTCGGAAGAAACCTGGCTGGCTGCCCTCTGATCCTCTGAAACGGTGCACCGCCTCCTGGGTTTGTCCCTGTTTCAGAGCGTGGTGTCCTGCACTGGTCAGCTCCACCTCCTCCTTCCTCTTCCTCCCTCCGCTTCACAACAGTCTTTCACCATCTCTCGTTTGTCCTTTTTTGTTTCCTGTTGTAGCTCTTGTGACGCCTCGACTGTGCTGCAGCTGTGGGGGCTCTTGGTGCCTCTTCAGTGTCTCAGAAGAAGACATTTGTTGGTCTCAAATGGGTTTAGCTGATAAGCTAGCATTTTGTTTACCTTTAAAAAGCTGCTTTCTTCAGGACCATTTTAGACTCTCAAACTAAACAACTAACAAACTAACAAAATCCAGAGAAACAAACCGGGGCTGACGTAGACAATGACAAAGGACCAGGGAAACACATGAGGAAACGGTGAACAGGTGAAACACATCAGGGCGGGGCAGGCAATGAACACAAGGGAAGTAAAGCAAAAATCACACAGACCAAAAAGACATTTCAAAATAAAACACCAAGGACAGATAAACACAAAGCAAACCAAAACAGACTAACTAAAGGCCGAATCATGACACATATCATTGGTTGTCAAAAAAATAGTAGTTGTAGGGTATAGGTTCCCTTTATTCTTCCCATCTAACTATCTTTTAATGACGTGAAAAGGTAATGCATTTAAAAGAGGGCGAGTTCAGCTTACTGATGGTCACTACTTTAGTTTCTCTATCTTGCATTATATCTGAGCTCAGCAGCACTAAGAACTCTCTATAGTGTGACTGTGTGAGGCTGTAAAATCAAGCAAGGCAAAGGGAGCACGACGGTGAGCGCCCGGGGCAGAGCGGTGCAGATAATGGCTTCATTTAGAGAGAGGGTGATGAGCCGCTTGAGGAAAGTCGCCATTCGGATACCACTGACTACCTCTCTCCTCTCATCTGAAAGCTACAGCGGCTTCAAACCCTCCAGCCTTAAAGGTGACGTGTCTCATCAAACAACATCATTCCAGTGCCCAATTTGCCCTCAGTGCTAACTATATAATCAACTTCTTGAGACAGGTGCAACTCAAAAACGCAGGTCAAAGGTCGCAGAGTGAGACAAGGACACAGATCAGAACCATTGCACCGCCAAAGACGAGCTGCAACAGATAGCGAGCAATATTTTAGAATCCCAGCAGCAGTCAGACATCCCATTGCCAGAAAATACAACACCAGCAAAGTGTCAAAAGCAGCGGTGCTCAGGCATGAACAGGCTGGCAGGGGTGCCGCCAGAAATTCTGGGCCCTATGGAAACAAAAATTTCTGGGCCCCCTACATTTTTTACAGATAAAATGTAACCCAATAAACATGCCCTGTATACTTTAAAAAAGATACTTAGCACATTGCATAGTTAAAATGTCTGATGAGTAAAAGCCTACAAAAACAAGAAAAAGCTATGGAAATATGTACTTGTTTACATAAAAGGAGAATATTTATTATCTCAATTGCAATTGCAAACACAACAGAACATAATGTACATATTGACATATACTTTACGTGAACAAGCTTTAACTGGGTCCAACTGCTCAATCAGGAAACATCAGCTACAACTAACCCATAATTAAATCAGTCCAAGACTAAAACTAGGCCAAGGGCTCAAAATCAAGACACACCAGGAGTAATGCCAGGCCTAAACCAGTCCAGGACTAAACAAGTACTGAACCAGACATAAACTGTTTGTTATCCAGGTATAACAAAGTTATGTTCAACATCACTTTATAATGGCCCAGCGGCGTGCCTTTCTGCTGGCAAAATCATGTATCAAATCATCAAAGTTCAGCTTTCTTGCCAGTTTGCTTTCAATGGATAGTATGGCAAGGTGACAAAGTCTGTCCTGCAACATAGTAGACCTAAGATAATTTTTAATCAGTTTCAGCTTACTGAATGCTCTCTCGCCACCAGCAACGGTCACAGGCAATGTGCAAAATATTCGCAAAACTATGCAGACCTGCCCAAAAATACTCTGCAGCTGCATCTTGTAAATGCTGTTGAGCAGATCAATTGGTGACAGACACCCTGGGAAAGTGGCCCTATATACAGAGTTGAGGTGTCTGACTTCATCTTCAAATTCACAAGTCAGATCAGTGTTGTATTTTGAAATCAATGGCTGGCATACAGAATGGATTTGATCATCACGTAACTGGCCCTCACTTCACAGAACACACGGCAAACTGTTTTTTGTAATTTTTGAAGCGTGTAGATTACTTTTTGTTTAGTAAAGTTATCATCATGTGGAGAACACAGTAGATAAGACGTGCTTAGAGCTTTCAATCTTCGTGAAGTTTTGCGCTCAGGCTCACCTTGTTTGGCTGAGACGGGGACGGGGGGCGCGGGGGAAGGGAGACGTGGGTGTGCAGCGGCCGCTGAATCTGTGTCTACGAGACATGATAACCCGGAGACAGCAGAGATGTTATTATTGTTGGATGTAAATCATAATTCAGTAATTATTTGACTAAGCTAGCTAGATAAAAGCAGGTCATGTAGCA
Source organism: Proterorhinus semilunaris (assembly GCA_021464625.1). Taxonomy (NCBI): domain Eukaryota; kingdom Metazoa; phylum Chordata; class Actinopteri; order Gobiiformes; family Gobiidae; genus Proterorhinus; species Proterorhinus semilunaris. The sequence goes on from CM038350.1 coordinate 8,218,758, forward strand.
ACAAAAATAAGTAAGTGAAAGTTTTGGAAATACAGGAATAGGGCAAGCTACCTTTGTTTTTGAAAAACTGTGTGACATACTGTCGACTTCGGCGTTCTCAGTCTTCTCTTTCCTTCTTTTCTTTCCGTTTTTGATGCCCTGACTTTTGATGTGACATGCCTGCGTGTGTCACTATCTGCACTGCATCATAACAAATGCAATAAGCAAGAGACGCTACGCTAGCGAGCGTAGCTCGGACAGCGCAGGTGGAATGAACCATTGTGAGGGGGAGGGGTGTGACTTAAACAGTAAATACATTATTTGTTTGTTAAATATTAAATCTATGGTCAAAACGGACAAAATACCCATTAAGTGTATGAGGGGCCCTAGCACATTACACGTATGTATAAAAAAGAGAAAAGAAATAAGAAAAGAAAAAGAGGGTCTGCTCTTCTGGGCCCTTCATCAGCCTGGGCCCTTAGAATCGTCCTAACCTTCCACCCCTTTACGGCGCCCTAGCAGGCTGGTACTAAAATATGGCGTCCAGAGAATGAATGTAGCTACAAGAAACTTTGATACGATTCAAAGTGCAAACCATCGCACTGTGGAGACCAGGCTCACCATTTTACATTCCCTAGTTCACCCAATGCGACATGAAAAAAAGATCAACAATAGTTACTCTCAGCTTTTTAAAGCACACAATTTGTTAAATCTACATTCTTGAATTTTTGAACGCGTTACGATGTTGTTCTCTCTTAAAACCCGCCGTGGGAACCAGGGACACATGTTGGCAGCCCGACTTTCGAGAAAAACGCAAGAGAAGATTTTTTGGGGAAATTTGTGATTTTCACTTTTTGGCGGAATCGTTCAGTTGAAGTCACGAAGAAGCCTCTGTTTAAGCTAGCAGTATTGGTATATTTAAAAGTGTAAACGTTTAGGTTCAAACCGCCTTGATTTGGGAGATTTTGGAGCATGCTGTAGGGGCGTGCCTTCATGACTATGCAATGCTTCCTATGGGTACTTACGCTGGAAAATTGATTTACCACGAGTTTGGTGAGCAGAAGGCATATTTTCGGTGTTATGGTCAGATACAGTTACGATGGGTTTGTGCAGTGAAAGGTAAGGCAGGCAGCACTGTTACGGATAATATTTATTTATTTATATATTACCTGTATGCAAACCTTTTTTTTTTTCTTTGATGGCACATTTTTCTTGCTTTTTGCCTTTTCTTCCCCTCTGGGCTTTACAGCTTTATGGGGGGAGTTTGGCTTATCTAAATGAGATGTAAATGAGCCCTATAGTCACTCGAGCAGCAGAGAGAGGTGAGAACTGCCCAAATCTTTGGAGAGCTTTTTCAGCCCTTTGGGCTTTTGGGAATTGTTAACTTCAAATCGCTGCTACGTCTCCGAATATTATCAGATTTCCATGTGTTATAGATTGTTGGAAAGCGTGGAGACTACACTCTCATAATGTATGCCCATCTCAAAATGCCCCAAAACCGAGTCGTGTTTCTGGTTTCCGTGATAATGGTCCGTGACCTTTTTGTAAACAGGATTCCAATGATCACTTTGCAATTAGCAAGGACTGGTTCCAAAGAGTTTCTTATATATATATATATATATATATATATATATATATATATATATATATATATATATATTGCTAATCCCATGAGACAGCACTGGGCTGGGTATCATTTAACCGCACTGTTTTTTGTATATCAGAGATAAAAAGTTGAAGCCTAGATCTATGATTGACAGGCTCTGGAGGACTGTGGAGGCTCATAGCTGGGGCTAAATGGCTAATCATTGATCTCTTGTACACTATATCTATGGTTCCACCAGGTGATATCTTGAGGAGGGGGGGGGGACTTTCTTCTACAGGTGCTCCTCCGTGTATTTTAAAACTCCATACACCTTTAATGGATTGTTCCAGCGCTAGAATTCAATTCACTATAGCATTCATAAGTCATTAGATGTAAGGCCAGCCAGGCCTCCCCGTGACGACCAAAATAAACAGACCACTTTCGACTAATGCTATTGTTCTTTACAAAGGGGAGGTCTGGGAGCCCTCTACCGGCAATATTATTGGTATTTTTGTAGTATCTTTGCATTTTGACCCCATTGCCCCGATGTATAGCCTTGTTGAAGCTGCTCCAGTCGATGCACCTTCTATTGGCAAAAATGTTTGGCATTTTGTGTGTGTACTATGAATAAAGCATCCCCTTTAACTAACCCTGACAACATGAGCGGAGGGGGAAAAGATATGTGTCTTTGCCTGCGGGCAGCCTCAAAACATAAAAGGCTCACATGAAAAACAGGAACGCTTTGATAAAAGACACAAGAACCGCCAGAGACGAAAAGTCAATCAGGATTTAGACGTAATGTTCCCTGTGACGCACGTATCCAGCGCCCGCTCTGTGTGTCCGGGTAACAGAGCGCTCAGCCGCCACACAGTGTGGTAATAGACGAGGATTCCTTAAATATCTTCAGGATACATGATAGAATGACAAATGCATTTCAAAGCATTGATTGGAAATGTAAAAGGTAAGGAATATGTCACAGGCAGCTTTGGGTCAAGTCAGTTCATCAGGTTCTTTAGCATAATGTGTAATGTGATGTGTCAGTTTTGCAGATTTTGTTAGATACTTAGATACTAGAAAAGAATAGAATTATTTTTGACTGATATCGAGCTGGGGTTTAAGTAGTTGTGAAAAGCAGCATCAATAAAAGCATTGATTAGTAATCCCCCCCCAAACATCCTACAAAATCAAATCCAAACAACATTATAAAAACAACCATACATGGAATAGTTATAGTTAAGAGGTTTTAAACGAACAAAAATGATGTTTTTTTTTATGTTTAAACCGCTGCGCAACTGGGAACTTTTACATATCCTCCTCATTATGTGAATTCACGCAAACACATGTATCCAGAAATGCATTACTGGACCTCACTAGCGCTGAAAACACGAAGCTTACTCTTTACTCTTATCTTTCCAACACTTTCCACGAGCGTGTCCTCTTACACTGCTCCAAACGGGGCGTGCAAATTCACCGCGGCAGAAGCTCTTATAAATATGCATGGGCTTTTAAAAGTGGGTAATCATTTTCGCTTTTATGCATAATGCAGCTTATTTATTTCAAACATTATCATGCACTCGGCGCAAATTGTTCCGGGACAGGGAGCCAGCTGCGGTGACTGGGGGGAGATGGGCGATGTAGTTTGTTTCTCCAGCGTCTCATAATGGGGGGACCGACGGCAGCGGCGATGGTTTAGGGACTGTTTACACGTCAAATGACAAGGATAATTCACAGAGGGGGGGCTACATTGACGGAAAACCATCATTGATACAACTTACGACGTTTAACGTTTTAGTTGCATGGCTTGATTTTCACATTCGGGGCCATTTGAGAATCCTTGTCACATTGCAATTATTTATCAGGAAGGGGCGTTGTGTTAAATCCTAACAGTAAATAAAATGGTTGTGATACATAATTTTGCAGATTTTACTTACAGTAAGGATGCAAAGCCCTAAAAGTGTTGAGGTTACAAAGGAACAGGCCTATCCACTGCACCACTGAACAGTGTTTGCCACGATACAATGGCCTTGTTTATATTGTGAGCTTTAATTTGACCATAATGTGGTAATGACCCAAAGGACAACATCGCGGATACAGCCGACTTTCCTTCGCAGGGTGGCTGGGCGCTCCCTTAGAGATAGAGGAGCTCAGCCACCAGGGAGGAGCTCAGAGTAGAGCCGCTGCTCCTTCAGGTCGAGCGGTGGCATCTGTTTCAATTGCCTAATGGTCGCCTCCCTCATGAGGTGTTCCGGGCATGTCCCATTGGTAGAAGGTCCCCGGGAAGACCCAGGACACGCTGGAGGGTCTAAGTCACCCCCCCCCCCCAGAACAGCTAGTGTGCGTGGATAGGGAAGTCTGGGCATCTGTATGGGTGGTTAGCATGGTGCCTTTAGTTTCCATCACGGTGGCCTGTACAACTCTCCAGGTTCAATCGTTTTGTAGGTTCTCTGGTGAGAGCTGTGAAAACCGATCAGAAACTCCAAAAACAATTAATCCTGGGGTCACTGTGATGGAAAGTAAAGCGCCATGCTAACCACCCATACAGCCACTGGGTCACTGAAAGGTAAAATACGCACCAATATTTTTATTTTTATTTTTTTTCCTTAACGCACCTTTAAATTTGGCCGGATCCAGCTTTCTAAGAAATCCCCAATATTCCCAGTTTTCCTGCATTAAGGGCGCACATGTTGACTCTCTGCAGCCCCTTCGGAAGTCCTCGCATATTTTTTTCTGCTGACCCAGCACATGGCTGACAAGCTGCGGGCATGATACGAAGTGGCAGCGTCTTTAATAATGAAGCGGCGCAGTTATCGCAGCGCAGAGCAGCTGAGGACAGGACGAACGTCACAGTCAAGCGTTCAACTCAAATAAAAGCATTACGAGCTGCGTTCAAGTACGACAGATGAAAAGAGAAGAGTTATCCATACTACGTGACAGTATGTTTACCCTTTTACTATGTGGGCAGAAAATATCAAAAAGTATAAAATAGGTCCCGCGGGTATAAATTGGCCCACGGTCAAATAAACCCAGGGTATATATATATATATATATATATATATATATATTCTCGCCTACGCCTTCGACTGGAAAACAGAAAGTGAACAAAGCTGCTCGTGCTGCCTGTACAAGTTCACGTAGCTGGACGGTTTCCCGGCACCAAAACACAAACAAACAACTTTATCCATAAATGATGAATGAAAAATGTCTCTGAATGCAATGGAGTCTGGAAATTGTAGTAAACAGTGAATGCAGCATCGGTGAATCGTACAGAACTTGTGTCGGGTCAGCGAAGTGCACTCCGGATGATGCGTGTCCATGGAAACGTTTCAAATGCATCCCGTTTCTGTCAGACACAGTTAGCAGAGAAGTGTGTTTGTCTTCTAGCCGTATAGTTTACACTGATATGCTGAAGACATATCAAAAATCAGCCTTTTAAAGATGCCATCAAGTTTATTTCTCACCCAAAAAAAAAAAAAGTGTAGTCCATCACATCACTGTTATTCGTGGTGCCAATCTGAAATATACAGCAACAGTTGTATTCGTGTTTCTTTTATTTCAAGACCGTTCACATTGTAGAATCATGGATTGCTTTGATTACTGCTGTGCGCGCTTTTCATATTTTCTCAAAGGGCTTCACGATGTAGTCACAGAAATGGTTTTAACGTCACCGACTGTTGAGAACCATTTCAGGGGACGACCTCATGAAGCTCATTGAGGAAATGCCGATAAAGGGCGGCAATTGTTTGAAGAATTTAAAGCAGTACTTTAAAGCAGCCCCTAGAGGCCATGAGCACCACTGCAGGTGTTGTAGCATGTTGCGTTTTTTTACTCATTAATTGAGTAAATACTACGCTGACAGAAAAGACAAAAGGGAGAGAGGGATATTATACATTGTGGCACAACCCAATTAAACAAAGAGATCATTTTTGTCACTCAAACTTGGCTGTAAATACTGTTTAAGTGGCGCTAGCCCGCAGTTAGCTTTGCCCGTTAGCCTGTCAGCTTCTTCTTCGTGATTCCATTAGTGTGTATTAGGGCCTCCGATCCGGTGCAGGGAAAGTTGCAGTTGTTGTTTTCTGGCCAGAGACACCAGGGGGAGATGAAAGACCCCCCCCAATCATCCCATTAACACTTGTATTACCCCCAGAGGGACTACGGAAAGGATTCATTAAGGTAAACAAGTTACTGCTTTAAAATATAATACATATTTTGTGTTATTTCATTCTTTTTTTTGTTTGTTTCCCACATGTGTTCATTCATAGTTTCATCTCTTCAATGAGAATCACACAATGTAAATACTTTAGGCCTTTTATTGTGAGGCAGAAATCTCAACTGCACCGGCTTTTTCGCGCTTACAAAGGTTTAGTAAATCAGACCCAAAGTGTGTTCAACATGCTGTCATTATTAGCTGTCATTAATAATCTTTTTTCTTATTTTTTATTTTTTTTTTACAAATGTTATAACATAAAATATCAAGTAGTCAAAATAATGTTTTTAAGCCTCATGTCTGCCGACCCGCTCTTGTTTAATTGATAATGAGCTCCATGCATAGTGGATCAGTGGAAATAAGGGCCACATTATTAATCCAAATTACCTCCTATGTAGTGGACTAACCTGCTTTACATTAATTATGCGGCGCTGTATGACCGTGGGTGAACCGTGTAATCGAGCCCTATTCTCCTGACACACTTAGCTAATGACAATAATTTAGCAATACAGTGCATTGCAATAGTTTCAACCCCCTCGATTTTTGCACGCCGCAAATAGAGGACATTTAATGAGGCTTTCAAGCCGAGCCTGGTCGCCATTTTACTTTACCTAAACATCACTGTGTAACGTAGTGCCTTTGAGGACGAGAGCCATGTTCTCGAAAGCGAATCCTGGTGCGTTTGCTTGGAAAATCTGCAACGCTTGTGCAGCTGGCGAAGGCAAAACTGACTCATCGACAATTCCTAAACAAACCCGCAATCAACGGAGGGAAAATAACCAAAGAAATCACATAAAAACACAACCCGTAAAAGGGCTCGATGCCAGATTGTTTTGTTCGCAGACAAAAACGAAAGGTAGTGCGTGAATAATGCGTTGTGAATAATATATTGTTTGCTGTGGTTTGAACTCATCTGTAACGTCCCAGTTCTTCACAGGGGCGAGTTTAAACGCCCTTGTCCTAACTTTCAGGGAACAATACAGTCAGCTACTATTTCTCTATCAATAAAAGTCTTTATAGTTAGATGCAAAGGTCTTACTCACCAATGTCTGCCTTTACCACTTGTGATACATACAAATCTATTGCTAATTTCGACCATACGCATCTCTACATCATTATCCACTGAACGCCTCGTATTAATTAATGTATTAATAACATTAACATGTGCGCCTGGTTAATGGCTGGTGAGTGGCCCCAGACTGTTTGGTAAGAACGCGGAGCTGCCGCCTCCAAAGTCACATAAGTGCTACACCTGCTGGAGGTCCAACCCACTCAGTACAAAGACGAAGACCTCGGCTTGTGCAACACCCACCTCGCTGTCCTGCTCACCACCACCTACACCTAAACACAGGCTGGAAACAGGTGACAAAGGAGATCATAACACTCGAATGAAAAAAAATGAAGCTGGGAGTTTGCAAATCTTTGCGATGAAATGTTTTTTTTATGCCCATGACGTCATATACCAGATCCCTATTATTAGCCTTTTCTTGGTTCCAAAATACCGATGCCGATCGGGAACCAGTTGGACCAAGTGGGCCAAGTGGACCAAGAAACGAGCGCCGATGGGGGAGTGGTTTCCCTTCTGACAAAAACAAATGTATTGAATCGAGTCAGAAACATCTCAGATTAAGTGACATAATCTAATAATCCAGGTCAAATGCCCAACTACCTGAACATTTTAACTGGTCAAAGTGAAATTTCAAATATTATGCTCAATTTGAGACATTTAACCTCTTAACCTTTCTTGATTTCTTTTTCTCTTTAGTCGTGTGTCTTTTTGTCGCTCTTTTGCCGTGTTTTGTCACATTTGGGTCAAGTGTTTTCGTTGCGTTCTCGTCTTTTACAATCGCTTCTTTTGTCGTGTTTTGGTCCATTTCATTGAGATTTTTTTTCCCATCATTTTTCCCCCTCATGTTTTTGCCCGTTTTTTTGCGGCATTTTTGTTGCTTTTTCGTCACACTTTAGGGCTTTCCCACCACACTTTGTCACACTTTAGGGCTTTCCCACCACATTTCTGTTGCTTTTTTTGCTTTTAGATTTCGGTGAAGCCAAACTGGAGAAAATGCGCTTGGTTCATGTGGGGGTGAAGAGGTTAAACCAATCTGGATGTACGTTTTTTGTTTGCCTAAATGGCCTCGTACACTCCTATATACAAAGCATCTCTATGACGCCTGGAGCCCTGGGCAGAGCCGGTGCGAACGTTACAGCGCTGGCGGTGGCAATACGCCGGAGAACACTTCACACTCTGGGCTGCGAGCGGCTTAAAGTGTGAGCAGGAAATGTGGCATGAACATCCACAGGTAGAGGAAGACCCATCCCCACAGGCACGGCAGAGAGCGAGTGTGAGAGAGGCGGGGCAGGCAAAGGACGACGGGTGGGGTTGGGGGGGTAGTTTGACAATAGACCAGAGAGCGGGCGGAGAAAGGACACAATGACAGCTTCACTGATCCTGAGACCTCCTCTGTAAGTGTGGTCTGGAGAGGAGAGGCGTGAGATTAGGCAACGAAAGAAAAAGTTATGACTGTATTTGTGTTGCGCTTTTTCAAAGGTCGTCAGAGCGTTACAGGGTTATTCATCCTCTACACTTGTTCCAGAGAATCAAGATCAGAATACGTTTTATCGCCAGTGTCGGTGAAAGGTTTCGCAAATTCCCTTCGGCGCGAATGGTGCAACGCGGAACACGGACCCGCAATAATAATGGGTAGCCGTCAGACAAGCAAATCAATATAAATAAACTACAGTAAAGAAATACACAGTAACGTGATGTGTGAGAGGTAGTGCAAACGGCAGGTAACCCGACATTTAGTGGTAATAAATCTGATGGCAGAAGTGAAAGAGCTGTTTTTGCTTTTGCTTTTGGCGGGAGGTTCGAAATAGGTAAGAGCGAGAACGTGTTTTCCGGGTCTCATGCTTTGAATTTCAAGTCTTCGGACGCTTCGCAAATGCAAACAGATTTATGTAATTGTGTCCGTCTGTTGAATATGTTTTATACGTTTGTGCAGAGAGAGCTTATTAACCTCTTAAACCTCTTAATATACAAAAACAAACAAAACGTGACCGGAAAGCAATGATAACACGACAAAAAATTGATTAAAATGTTGCATAACCACAACAACAAAAGCATTGGAAAAAAAAACTATGAAAAAGCAACAAATACATTACAAAAAAGTGACAAACTTTCAAAATGTGACAAAAACCCGGCAACAACGCAACAACAAAAAGTTTAAATCAGTTTTGGAGGCTTTAACTTTCACATAGGCATTACTCTTATAGGTATAAATCCAAACTGCAGCAAATACACTTGGTTAAGAGGTTAATGTTAGGGTGAGTTCAATAAATGTACATTTCTGAGGAGTAAAGAATAAAGTCTTCTACGGTTACACAGTCCAAGTCTAGAGTTAAAGGAACAGGCCACCGTTTTTACACATATTACTGCGCGGACGTCAAAGTACTCCCGGTGTTATTACGCCTCACAATATAGATCCCCTTATTATCCGCTTTTTGTGTGACTAGACTTGGATCGTGTAACGTTTCACGTAATTGTATTTAAATAAGGGAAACATGGAAGAGCTTGGTCGCTTTATAACTTCACCCCAGTTAGGGGCTATACCTTTGCCGGGAGCGGCTAAACGCTAACAACATTAGCGTGACTGAGCGCGCGCACAAAGACCAGACAGGTGCGCATCAACTCGTCTAAGCTCAGGTAAGAACACGTCTCAGTATGGAAAAACGGTGATGGTAAGCTTCACACTGCACTCCACGTGTTCATTAACGCATTGATCCATTGCTTTTTTTTTTGCGTTAAGGTCATGTCGCTCAAAGAGACTATATTTAGCCGACCCCAGGATTGAACCCTCAGCCTGATTTCTATCTTTATCCGACACATCTCGTCTCTAACGTTTCTTCCACCTGAACCCGCGACCTCCCGCCCAACACTATTACCCACAGTGGCATCAACACACTCTGCAACTCACCCAATGAAGTGCGATCTCCAAAATTTCTTTCAAATCGACGGAACGTGCTCATTTTTAGCTTCGTCCTCTTTGACCTAATCACGCGGCGCCGACAGAACGAGAGCGCGGCGTCTATAGTGACAGAGGTTCCTCAGGAGAGCAGGCCGCGACAGATGTAGGGCGGGATTAAAAATAGACCCTAGTAAAAATAATCGACTAAGAATTTGTGACGCGGTGCCGGGGCCACAACCGAGCTTTGTTCTCTCCGCGCTCGGCGTGGAGTCAGAAATAGAGTTTTCTGTTTTCTAAAAGCTGAGGAGATGAGAGGAAAGCAAGGAGCCGTCTCAAGTAATTGGCATCTAAGAGAAGTAGAGGAGGCATTTTAGAGTTTTAGTCGTGCTTTACTTTACAGCAGAGGCAATGGAAATAGAAAGTGAATTAAGGAAAATATCTTTACGGTTAGGATTAGTCATATAACCGTGAAATAATAGAATTGTGTGTTCTGTTTTCAAGTAATTACTATACCAACAGCTATGAGCTACACAGTGGAGGCATCACAAGAGACAAACGAGGAGGTATCCAGACAAGACGCGCAGCTAAGCCCCACAAATCTTCTATCCCCTACTATGGTTCTGGTCAATGTTCGGTCACTGGAGAATAAGACGGATTATATTCGTCTGCTACGCTCTTCCCAGAAGATGGTGAAAGACTGATGTGGAGCGGAGGGAGCTGCGCAGGAGGAGGTGCCGACCAGTGCAGGACACCACGCTCTGAAGCAGGGACAAACCCAGGAGGCGGTGCACTGTTTCAGAGGAGCACTGAAGGTAGTACTCCGGTTTCCCCTGTACCTCAAAAAAACATGTTGGTCAGTTTAGCCCAAAATTGTGCAATGACAAATAAAGTACTTAATTACTTACTACTTATAATTAATTTATCCTATTGTCATGATATCACTGTGTTGTTGAATTAAGGTTGATCCTTAGTGCAGTCTCTTGTAACACCTGCAATACTCACACTACAAAAACATCATCTTATTGTACCTCTTTGTTTTCAGTCTGTCAGGTAAGTCGGGACTTCATTGCGTCCATAAAGAAACTTGTACTTTGCATTAATCTACTGGACTAACCCACGTGCCACGTCTTTCAGAGGGGCTGAGGAAGTATATTTGGGGCATCGCCATCAGTGGTCCCTCACCTCCAAGATTGTAACTGTCAGATGATTTCCTTTCATCATGCGGCGCTAATCGCTGATTGTTAGATCAAGCGTCTTGACCAAATCCGTCCCTCTGCCCTTTAAGAAAGCATTGTAATGGAAATCTAGTCTATTTAGTTCTTTCAGACAGACTTATAAAAGCGGCCTGTTGGATATTTATAAAATAACATGAACATGTTATTTCTCAAGCTTTATCTTATGCTGCAGTTACAACATATGTCCATAACGTGCTTTGCTTTAAATCAAGTTTATATTTTCATATTATAGTTTACATCTGCAAGTTCTGATAAAACGAGAAGAGAAGAGCATCGTCCACCCATCAAAACAAATGATGGGTGAAGCCGGCTGAAGCCGAAATGTTTCTCATTTCGGCTTCAGCGAAATGAGAAACAATAGATAGAAGAAGACTGGAGAAACAGCGCCACCTTCAGCCAAATCGACAGGCGAAGCACTAAACGCCACTTGAACAGTTTTTTCCCCTCCGCCATTATTTATTAATATTCCGTATGCATGCCCCCTAAAGCCTTATAGTTTAAAGTTTTATAGCTTAATTTTATCTAAATTCTGTGTTATATGTTTTATGTTGCACGTGCGCATCAAGAAAAATTCCTAGCTTGTGAACCTGTTCTCAAACAATGGCAAATAAATTCTATTCTGATTCTGATTCTAAACACCATCGCTCAGAGAGGAGAGAGATGGACATCGATCTGAATGATTCAGCATTTGAGAGTCTCTTCTACATTTGAGCGATGCGGAGTCCAGCGTGTGAACTCAAATGAGACTTTCTGGACAGGACATCATAGTACAACTGTAAAATACGTGTCTATGATCTCTTCTACAGAGCCAGAAAACCACGGTATCTCATACTGTTGAAAAAAAATCTGCAACAACTATAGCAAACCTTGCCAACAAGTGTCTAACTTCCTGTCCCTGAAAGCACTGGGCGTGCACAAAGAAGCTTACGAAGTTACACTTTGCCTGATGCACTTATTTCCAGGGATAACCTCCATTTCTTTCATCTCCCAAAGCGCCAGGCGAGTCACTAAACTCTTTCTGATTAACTAAAGCCATTTTAGTTTGAGGGCGCTGCTTTTAACGCGGCACCACCGGCGTTAGCGACTGCAAAACACTGGTGTGACGTCCATGTTGTTCTTGTTCGGAGCCCCGGGCAGCGCAGTCAACATCATTAGGAGCTTATAATAATTCAGGAAGTAATTACAAGCGCGGGCATTTTATTAGCAGTCGCGCCTTCTCTGTGCGCGGTCGCCGCGGGGAGGGCACGGGTGGAACAAAACAGTAATGAGACGCACCGACAAATCAGAAATCTCCACTTCCGGCAATGGCTGTGGAAACTGGAGCTGATGCAAAACTGTGTGTGGACTTAAAGACCCAACCCGTGGAAAACACAATCTCATTTGAAATGCTGCTTCATGTTTAGGTGTCGTTCCGCCTGTCCTCAGCCAGTCGGGCGGGTTACGTTGTAACCCTGGTTCTCTGAGTTGATTGATTTGGGGGGTCTTTCATCTCCCCCGGTGTCTCCAAAACCATAATTGCAACTTTCCCGCCGGGTCGGAGTCACCAATACACACTAATGGAATCACGAAGAAGAAGCTAACAGGCTAACGGGCAAAGCTAACTGCGGGCTAGCGCCACTTAAACAGTATTTACAGCCAGGTTTGAGTTCTCCCTTTGTCTTTTCTGTCAGTGTAGTATTTACTCTCACGGACAATTAGTATTTACTCTCACGGACAATTAATAAGTGAAAAAAACATAACATGATACGACACCTGCAGTGGCGCTTATGGCCTCTAGGGGCATGAGTTACTTAGTACTGCATTAAAAATATGACTTGGGCCAGTGGTTCTAAAACTGTGGTAAATGTGGTAATGCATGTTTAGACTTTATCCATTTTGAATATAAATCATTTTGTTTCAGCCCTATTACTGCATATGCTTTTTTGTTCTTTCTATTTTTAAAGACATAGTTTACACCCAGCTTACGTAATTTCTATATTCTCTATGGGTAACCTATTTTAGACACAGTTAAGTCGTGCTTTGACCTTGACCAAGGGCTGGGTCATAGGTGGGACTCAATCACTGACTCATGCAAGTGTTATGAGACAATATCCTAGTATTTCAAAATGGACAAAATAACTCCACAAGGTTATTTAGAATTTAAAGTAAAAGCCATAGTCGATTTGTCCGGATAAGCCTGGGAACATCAGCCGATAAGGCAGAGTCAGGAGATGCTGGGACAGATTTGACTAAATAATGTCTCGACTGGATGTAAATCATTACTTCAAAGTACTGATTTCCAACTTCACGTGTACAAAGACTACCATGAGTACTACTTGATATGCCATTGCCAAACATTAGTAATTACCGCTCATTGCTTTGCTGCTCGCCCATTCAAATGTATTACAATCATTCCTCTGTTCCCTCCCTTTCAACACAGGTTAATAAGGTCCCAGGTCTAAACTAGGATTTTCTATTATCTCCACTCCCTGTCCCATTTGAACTGACCCTCTCACCCTCGAGATCCGGCACCATGATGCCTGCTCACAAAGCTAATTAGCCTGGCTTTCTTTCTTTTCCCTCGCCCTTTTCCTTTTCTCTCCGCAACTTTGAGATTGAAATGTCGACCCGAGGATTTGGCTTCAAAAGGACGAAACTTTGGAAAGAAGTTGGATTGGATTTTGCAAAACAGGTTGGCGCCAACGGAGAAGTTCATTTACAGGCCGATTTGGCACCGGCGCACCGTGCACTGAGCAGCGCCAAAGTAAACTGTCGGGATTGGGACGGGCCACGGGGTTCAAGGCGGCACACTCGCTTGGTTGTTCTAAATGGCACAGGAATACGACTGTGTCAAGCTGAAAATCAACGAGGAGGGCAGGGGATTAACAAAAGAGATGACAGAAAATGAGTTTAACACTGATGTCGAGGACCGCCAAGAACCGTAGAATTTGTTCATCAAAGCGAGACGCGACCATTTTTTCACACAGTGGTCAACATTGAGATTGTGCGCTACTTTTCCCTCTTACCGTCTTAGTTTGGATGAGTTTAAAAAAAGACCAAACTCACCATTTACAACGCTCATTTTAGTTTACTTACTGTACGATGCTTTACCGTATCGCGGTGGACCCCTCGTTTTTCCCGCGCATTTCCATTCGCAAATATTGACCTGTTTGGTATCCACGTGTAGCTCGTAAATGCAAAATATGGTTATTTCCCTTTTTCATCAGGTTTTCCTAACGCGCTTGAAACAACATCTCCACTTTTGAAGCTCCTGCAGACTCTAAACGTCCCAGCCTTAAATATCATTCCCAGAAGTTTGTATTTATTTATTTTTTTGGAGGGATTTTTTGTTTCCTTTTTTTTTCTTTATGACGTTCCTAATTTTGACCCTCCTTCTTCTTCTTTTTTTCTTTTTTTTTTTCTTTTTTACAGATCTTTTAACTAATAGTAACTAGTATTCAAAAACTAAAGACAATATCCAAAGTAGAAAAAACCTTTCTACTTAATCATCAAAATAAAATACATTCAAACCTGGCTTGATCCATCCATTTTTTAGATATCATTGCTAACAAACAAACAAACAAACAAACAAACAAAAAGGGGAATTTTGGCCACTTTTATGCATAACATGTCTTATTTTTAACTGAAAACATAAAATGACATGTTTTACACAAAAGCAAAAAAAGTAAACATAGTCAACTGTGTCAGCAACAGGAAAGGTTATCGACACCACTCTTACTTACTTTCAAACAGCAAGTAAAGCTTCACTAAGAAAGTTGAAACCCATGAAACAACTGTACTTTAACACTGTTGGCGATACCCTGTTTATTCTGTTGATTTGACCTTAGCGTCACTTTCTGTGTGACGTCTGTCTGAAAAGCCAAATGAACACAATGGCGAAAACCTCACGGCCTCGAAGAACTATGGAAAGCTCGCACACAGGTTGCCATGGTGCCCACGTCCTGACAAATTTCGCCCCAAACAGTGCGTATACCTCCCATTGACCTTGACTAAACAATGACATTTTTCAAAGAAGAAGAATTTTGGCTCGGCTTTGAAAATAAAATGTCCTTTTACAAAGACAGCGTTTCGGATTTGAATAAAGCTATGTGTGAAATGTTGAAACAAAATTTTCAATTTGCTCGGTGGCCTTTCTTTGTAATAGGTCAAACTAAAATGCATTTACAGGTATTTTATTTTATTGCTCCTGGATGTTTAATCCTTACTTATCCTTATTTTGCAATGTTATAGCTTTAAAAATGTGGCCACAAATGTTATAAGTTATGTATGTCCAAGTTGGTGGAACAGCTAAATGAGAGGAATGCTGCTGGGATGGAGCCGTCTGAGTATAATGCATAATATAAAGGCTTTAGGAGACAGGAGTGAGGAGTGAGGAGTGAGGAAGTAGCAGAGAAGAGCTGGGAGTCAGGAAACAAGAAGTGAGTCACCGGTGATGCATGACTTTGTTTGTGCGGCAAGTTAGAAGAGTCTCTGTGTCCCACCTCGAGCACTCATGGCTCATTCAAAAGGAGAAGCTATTTATTTTAGTCGACTTTTCAGACGGCAGTTTTGTTGCAAATTGTGGACAATTAAACACGTTTTTTTTTTTTTATAGCTTTGGCATTCAGTTGAGGTGGTGGTACAGCTGCGGACCATTAGAACCAGGTTGACATTACAGTGCGGAAAACATGAACAGTAATTTTCTGCAATTCCTCTCATTAAAATAGGGACGGACTTTTAGAAGGTTACATGTTGCTGATCGGATCCAGCTAATCCCAGCCAAGTCTCCAATTGTAGCTAAACAACTACGTAGCGGTAAAGCAATATGTGGCATTAGCGTGTGTTTGTATTCACACCCTGCTTTTGTTTTACATTGTCATGTAATCGATAAGGTAAATGGAAAACCCGCCCACTCTCTGCCAAACTGAAACTTGATTGGTCCAGTATCTCAGTAAATATAGGCGTTTTAGCGTTGAAGCTAAAGGCTGTGAACAAATGTTAAAATCATACCATAATCTGATCTGATTTTCTTAAAAAAAAAAGACGTGGCTTGATGTTTATTAACTTTTTTATAATTTTTAAATCTCATTTTATTTTTAGTTTACATTAAAAAAGTATTAATTACAATAGAACTCACCAAAAGACCTTTAGCTCTGAGCCTGTTCCTACAAATGGGCACATTTTGTTAGCCGTCGGCCCCAATTTAAATTAAACGTTCCATCCCGATACAAATGAATAGGGAAGACAGGCGCAATACTAACGTATGGGGAGGTACAGTATATCCTTTTCATGGCATTTATAAGATGATGTCTAGTGGCCATTGGATGTGTATCCGACCACACAAAAAGCAAAATCGTAATGGAAATTGAGTTAGCATTTAGCTCAGAGGACACTTTTATACGCTCATTTGTGTCTAAAGTGAAACCTCAAAAGGTCTAAACCAGGGGTCTTCAAGTACATTTCCCTGGGGGCCATAAACAAAGACTCCAGTAAAAATATGTTTTGCTTTTTTTTAATTTTTTTATGAATAATAATAAGCCTGACAGCACCGTAGCCTCATAAAAACAGCTTACACTTGTTTTCTAGCCTGTGTCACAGCCTGTGTGTGCCAGAACTGGCCCGCGGGCCGCCTATTGGAGACCCTTGGTCTAAACATTAATTAATCATTTCTAATTAAGCTTTGACCTCGGCTAAATGTGGTCGATTGTTGACAACAGCTGAAAACAAATATATCGCTCATACGTTGGGATGTTTGGTGGCTAATGCTAAAGGCTATAGGAAAAAATACATTGAGCAGGCTAACGGCTCTGAAAAGTCTCCTGGACTAGCCTACTTGCTAACAGTCCGTATACGTAATGACCAAACGCTTCACCTTTTTATTTCTATGGTCATTACCCTTCACTGGGCAACAGGGAGTTAGCCTAAAGCATTCTCAACACAGAGCCTTCACATGAAGCAAAAATATAGTATTAAATAGTAAGCAGTAGAGTAACCAGAACAAAACAATTTCCACTCTGTAATTCAATTATATACAGTCATCATCGCCCCGTCAGTAAAGGATTAGTACAACCTTGTCTCGTCTCTGGCCTGGGACCAACTACCTGCAGAAGCTGAATTACCTGGACATATGCTGGCTAACCGCTACAGAGCTGTGTACAAGGGCTCCCCGAGGAGAGAGGGAGAGAAACGGGCCAAGATACAGTTGCCCCAGAGCAAAGGGGACAGGAAGGGGCAGGGGGGGGGGGTTCATGGGACACTCAGAGGGGACAGTCTACAGGGCGCAAGGTCAAATAAGCAGGTCAGAAACAGGTCAGCAGGACATGATAATGATGCTGGGTGTGGAAAGGACATCACAGGAGTCTAAACATCTTTGACTACGGTCTTACAATACCTAACAAACTGTAACCTTCAGAGCAATGAAAGAATGGAATAAACTGCCAGTAATGTTAATTAACATAAAACAAGTAGTGGCATTTAAGAAACAAATAAAGATGCTTTTGGGAGGGTCATATTTTAATTTGAATTATTAAATAACACAATATATGTAAAAACTATGTCAACGTTAGTGCCTATGTATGTGTAGAATGTATTGATGTTGATTGAAGACCTTGATGAATTTAAGTTTCTAATCACGGAACACTGTATTATGAATACCGGAATGTAAACATGTTCAGATATGAGACAAAATGAATATCTTTGTTTCAACAAAGATATTTACATTAGGTGTTTTTTATGTGAAACCTGTCATGTAATTTAAATTGATCTTAAATGAGTTGTTTTATAAAAAAAAAAAAAAAAAGGACCCCAGTAAGACTAGCTGGCCCATGGGCACAGCTAATGGGGATCCTAACAAATAAACAATAAACAATAAACAATAAACTTGGAAGAGAAATCTTACTTTAACAACATATTAATTCATGATTGTCAATTTCAAGATAAAACATGAAATAGTGAGTATGTGAGATTTCATGTAAACATTTGAAAACATCACCTATTTATTACCGTTAAGCACCAAAGTTATATAATAATAATGATCTTAGTGTGATTCATTTGGACACATCTTGGGAAACATCCAGTTTAACACTGCTAATGGACTTTACTTTAAACACTAGTCATTTGCAAAATATCCGGATGTCTGAGCGCTAACCCTAATGGCAATCCAAAAGCGTTTTTAACAAATGGGTTCGAGCATTCGCACTTAATTAGTCATGTTAAAAGTTTCAGGTTGCGTGTGCTAAAAAGAGTTCTGGCTCGCGAGAATCCTGTCGCCTTTTCCCGCCGGGTGAGGGGGGCGGATTGCATTACACGCCTGATGAATATGCAAAAGACACTCCACGCCAAATGCTGAAATGCTGTTTGATGACTATTAAGATCAGAGCCCATTTCCATCACAAATTAGGGGCTAATGGAGAGAGAGGGTGTAAGGGAGAGAAAGAGGAAAGGGATCAGAAAACGGCCAACAGCACAGCACTTGAAGACGGCGTTAACACCATCCGATTATTCCGAGTCAGGCTTCCTTCTCTCACTTCACACCAGACCCCTCTCACGGGCCACACCCCTCAGAGTCCTCCAGCTCCCCCCGGCAGACTACAGTTCAGGCTTCGCACGCTTGTTGGCCAGACGCTCAGCTTTCGTTGGCACGAGAAAGTTGATCAAATCCACCACTCTGCGCTGGGCCACGGACGGCTTTGGCCAAAATAATCAGTACACAGATGAAAGCCAGGCCCAAGTCGCCCACTAAACACCCCAGGAGTATGAAAAGCCGGGGCAGGACAGCCATAGATGTCCTCGTCTCTTTTTACGTCGTCGCAACAGCCACTTGTCTGTTCAACGCCATGCACCGCCCCAGAGGGAGAGCTTCATTTCCAACAGCAACGGTCTTTCAATATTCAAGCTTCAGTGCCAGCGGACTCTGCACTCTGGCTTTTGCTTTATGTACTGGGTATGAATAAAGAAACCGAACCTCCACTGTAGATCAGCAAACAGAGAGAGAGAAAGAAAGAGATCAGATTCTGCATAATAAGGTAGACCAAGAGATGGGAGCGAAGGACAAGAGCTTTCCTGATCCCGTCAGATCTGGGAAGCTGAGAGCGGTTGGGCCTGGTTAGCACCTGGATGGGAGAAGGTCAAGGTGTACTTTATTAATCCCCGTATCTAAGGTTGTGAAGTCAGGCTAAAGTTCAGAATCACCTGGCTGGAGGATTTTTAGCGGTAGGGGAATCATGCACCATGCAAACTCCTGGATGAATGATGGGTCAGTGAGTGACTGGTGGTGGCTGAAAGTTTGAGGCGTGCTACATAAGACTAATGCATCAGGGGGCAAAAGAAGAAAGCGAGAAAAGGGTAGAATGATTGGGAGAGTGAGACAGAAAGGTGAGACAAAGGAGGAAGAGGAGAAGATAGAAGAGAGAGAGAGAGAGAGAGTGAGAGGGAGAGAGACAGGAAAGGGGCGTTGGGGAGAGAGGGAGAAAGATCAGAACCCATCTGCATCATAAATCAGAGGCTAATGTGGAGCGAGAGAGAGAGGAGGCCGGATCGAGAGACCAAAGATGGAGAGAGAAGAGGGGCAGGGGAGGCAGACAGAGAGAGGAGGGGTAGTTTTGGCAAAGCTCGCCGCTGCAGCACTTAGCGCCGGTCGTGTTGTGAAAACAGGTGATTCAGCCCCGCAGCACAACTCATCTGAATAAGTGGCACTTAATAGAGAATACAGGGGCGCTTATACAAGGCTCCAAACCGACACTGCAGCCGGACCGGGCTAAAAAAAAAAACACAAACACCGGGCGGAGGCAAAACATGTGATTACAGGTCAATGATGAGGAGCTGCTTCGAAAACTGTGTGTGGGCATTTTGAGAGATTACGGTGATAAATTGATTTTTAGATGAGCAACAACAGTAATTATGCACAGACTAAACCAGCCTCGGCCGTTTGTCTCGTGACCCTCCTGCGTCACAGCGTCCGCACACGACTTCTCCCTGAAACATGAAAGGAGGTCGTAGAGTTTAAACTGTCAACCGCGGTGCTGTTTATTGAAAGGGGTAATTAGGGAGACTGTGCTTTATGTTTAAATGGAGTCGAATTTGGACTGACCCCCAAAAAGCTATATGTATTTGCTATTACCGTACGTCAAAATACATCACAAACCTCTGGCAAGACCTTTTCTAACCAGTTTTCATATGGACCGACTAATCATATCGTGGGTTATGTACATTCTTTTGGGTGCTTCGTCATGAATATTGTACCGTATTGTCGTGGATTTGTGTTGTCTGCTCCAAGACACAATAAAATCCTGGACATTCAGATTGAGCAGTGGGAGAAGAAAGAGCAGTGTGCGAATGAGGTCACGCTCTCTAATATTTCGCTGGACCGCCTTTTCATTTGATCACGGCACAGACTCATTGTGTCATCGTTTCAATAAGCTTCTGCAATGGCAAAAAGATCCAGTGTTGCACCCATGTTTCACCAAGATCGTGTATTGATGATGGGAGAGTGTGACCACTGCTCAAAGCCTTCTCCAGCACATCCCGAAGCTTCTCAATGGGGTAAGATCTGGACTCGGTTGTGGCCAATCCATCCCATGCTCCCTGGACCACTCTTACACAATGTGAGATGAATCCTGTCATTGTCATCTTGGAATATGACATGGATGGAATAACCTGGTCATTTAGGACGTTCAGGTCATCAGCTGGTCAGTGTGCAGAAACACCAGATCAGAACAGTTGGCTCAGGCCGTGTAAGTAAGTGCTTTAATTGTCATTGTACAAGCATACAATGAAATAGTGGTGAGGTGTTAGTCCTGAGCCACTGCGACTGAGCCGCGCTGCCACCGTGGGCCAACCTGACCAGCAGGTTTTAGGAGGTCGGGGAAACCATAGCACCCGGAGTAAACCTGGCTGGATGCCTTCATTCTCCTCTGGTCCTCTGAAACGGTGCCGCGCCTCCTTGTTCCCATTTCAGAGCATGGTGTCCTGCACTGGTCAGCTCCTCCACCTCCTCCTTCCTCTTCCTCCTGCGCAGCTCCTGCTGCTCCACGCTCTTTCAGCATCTTCTGGGAAGAGCGTAGCAGTTAATCTGTTATATTCTCCATTAGCCAGAACAATAGAAGGCATGTGGGGCTTAGCTTTGAGTCTTGCCCGGATATCTCCTCGTTTGTCCCTTACTTGTTTCCTGTAGCCCCTCTTGTGCTGCAGCTGTGGGGGCTCGTGGTGCCTCTTCAGTGTCTCAGAAGAAGTAATGTGTAGGTCTCAAATGGGTTTAGCTGATAAGCTAGCTTTTTGTTCACTTTGAAAAAGCTGCTTTCTCCAGGACCATTATGGACTCTCGGCAGTAAAAAATCACCAAACCCCACAAAAACACAGCAAAGACGTACAAAAGTATCCAGAAAAACAAGGTGGAACACAGAAACCACAAATGTGTACAACTCCCAGGTAGATTTAAGGGAGCAATGGTAAAACATGGTAAAAAGCTGTTTTTAAAAAGACCAACCTAAACTTGGCCCAAAGTAAAGATAAGAGTCTGGAACTGTTTCAAACTCTAATCAAACAGGCGTCCAGCTGAAACAATACACAAACAGTGCATCCATTATTGATCCGTTGCCCCGTGTGGACGCAGGTTCACGAGTTTTTGGCAGGGTTTGAAAAACGTCATCACCTGGGGCCATCGTTTCCGCGTTACCACAAATTTTAACAATCTTGCTTCTGTTAACCGTTATGGTTTCGGAGCCAGGGAGAGCGGTCTCGCCAAAGTGAATTAGTATTGCAGCTCGTGGACTGCGCGCTGGCCTGGTGCAGCGTTGAGATCAGACCCTGGCAAAAGAAATGTGTTTTTTGCATTAATTAAGTGAGGAACTGTGGAGAGGACTTTTGCTTGGAGGAATAAGAACATTGTGAGAATGTGCTGGAGTCGGCCAAACTTGTTGAATTAAGGAGATGCACTACGGGGAATAGCAAACACCACACTTTGTTTACGAGAGAAATGTAATCCGCACTGGCTATGCTATAGAAATCTGTACAAAATGCAACAGTGCTGCAATGAGAAAATATCCATGTGGTTGTATTTTGCTTTGTAATATTGTGGCTTTTTACTTGTGTTTAGTATCTATTTCAAACACATCTTGCCCACTAGCTTTTATGTTTTGGTAAGAAAATGCAACAATGATCTAATAAAGCTCTGTCAAAGACTCTGGATTGTCTGGCTTCCGCATTGACAGTAGCAGGAAATGGCCACTGTCCCTTTAAAAGCCCTCCACCCCTCCCTCCCCACGAGACAAACCACTCTTTCTAGTTATGAATCCATGGTCTTGTTATTGCATATTAGTGCTCTGCAGGAGGAATAAGCTACGAAGAGGGACATAGGCTGGAGGTAAGGTGAGCGCTTCCTGCTTACGTACGGTGGTGGGAGGAGCTTTGGGCAAAAGGAGGAGCATTGTATCTGTGTGTTGCTGTTGTGGGATTTAGAGCAGTCGCAGTGAATATTCTGTCCCTCTATGTCATTTGATATTATTCTATTACTTCCTGGTGCATTTCTTTATTTCCCCACAAGGGGTCATTATCCCTTTGTTTTTTGGGTTCTTCTTCGGTTATCGTGTGTGCACTACACTGCCCCCTGTGGTAATGTGTTGTAAGCAGCAGGTAAATAGTTTGTAACACAGACCCCTTACATCTGTGGGAAGCTTTGACATGCCATTAACTGTAAGTAATTACTGCTTAACTTTGTTTTCTAAATGTGTTGTTACTTAAGAGGTTATTTTAACTCTTACAAGCAAAACGTGTTTGTGGTCTAAGGCAAGCTAATGCTGCTAGCTTCTGTTTAGTATGTGGTTGCACAATTTCTTTTAAGTCAATGTTAATACTGTATTTCTTTTACTGTATGTTCACAGTTTTACAATCAAAAAAGAGAGGTCTTCAGTAAAGGCACAAAGAAGAATACTGTGTCTCGTCATTTCTGGAACCAACTAAACTTACAGTATGTTTAGCTCGCTGCATAGGTTGAGTAGCCACACACTCAACTGAGGGCAGAAGAGTGAACGACAATAACCAGAACACAACTCCGTCTTTTTGCATGTGGGACACTGTAACTTAGAATATTGTTTGTCTTGCAAATATACATATAAATTAATTATCAACTACAAAAGTAGAAGAATAGATACAGACGGCATATTTGGAATTGCCTTTATTATGGTCATGTTCGAAGCAGCAAGAGGGGAAATAAACAAAGAATGGATAAACATTTACTTTCTCTTATTTCTCCAATAAATTCTGAATACATGTTTCTACTAAATAAAGATACAGAGACACGGAGAGGAGGAAAGTGGTGTCATCATCCCATAAATACATAATTCTTTATTTGTGTGTGATAAATAATGTTTATAGACCGGCAAAGCGGCTGAAAAGAGGGAAGCATTTTGCCCCCTTGTATAATGGAGGGTCTGTATCTACCACTGTATCTATAGCATGCATTTTGTAGCTCTAAACTACAGTGTTAGTTGCTTTTATACTATATATACATACTGTACATACATGCATTAAAGTAATCAGCGACCAAACCCGATCAAAACCGGAACTGGACTGTAATTTCCCTTGTATTATAGTGCCACTGCAAATTATTGCCAGGTACATGGAAAACAGCATGGCCACAACCCGCAAATTTGTTTTTGTTTTTTTCCCCAAAGGGCTTTCCTACTGTTTCTTCTGCTGACGGCAACAATGGCAGTCAGATGAATGAATGTTAGTAGGTTCTGTTTCTGTTCCATCAGCGCCTCCATCTCGGACATGTTAACCATAGTGCCACGTAACCATCTTTCATAGTCAACTTGAAACTGCACGTGCTTCTGAGTTCTACCGTGAATCTCTTCGAATCATTCCCCGTCATAAATTCCGCCTCGCTTTAGTTGCTAAATGATCACCTTTTGCCCCAAACGCATCGACTCCCGTCTGATTGCAAATGTCAAACACGGTACACGCCGCTCTTGAGACAGAAGACGCCGAGTCGCCCTGTGATAACATCCAATTAAAGTGTTTCCTGATGTGCGGATTTTTTTTTTTACGGGAGCGCAGTGGCTGTAAAAGAGGTTGATAAATCCGTCGCGGCTAAGTGCCCGTGATGAGTGGCGCGCGGTTATGTGCTGTTAACACCGGTGTTGTTCTGATGGAGCTGTGTATGGAGGGGGGGGGGGGGGGGGGGGCAGGAGATGGGGCTGGGGGGGGGCACAGTGTTTCCTGCTCTGGTTTAATGGGCCTCCTCCACAAATGCCATAAAGCGCAGCCGACCGTGGACTCAGAGCTTCATAAAGTGAGCCGGACAGGGAGACCAAGAGCGGCTCTTTGGCTCAAAAACATGACGGAATCCTAGTCCTGAATAAAAAAGTGTAAATAAGTATAAAGTTTAATTTTGATAAAGGTATTTGCTGCTATGAATCCATATGCACATTCTCCTAAAGCCTTGACTGGAGCTTACAGTCTATAGGCCAGTGAAAAACCTACAAAACTGATGAAAACAGATTTTTTTTTTCTTGCCTTTTTGGCCCCCTTTTTTTTTTTGCATTTTATTGCACTTTTTTGTTGTGTTTTTGTCACTTTTTTTGTCCCTTTTTCAAGTTTTTTTTTTTAGTTACTTTTTGATGTGTTTTTGTCACATTTTTTGACGCATTTTTGTTGCGTTTTCATATCTGTTTTAGAAGCTTTTAGATTTGGGTAATGCCAAACTTTAGACTATGTGCTCGGATAAGGTGGAGGTTAAGGGATCGAAATGTACTTAGCTTTGAAATGTATTATATTGCAGTTCCCGATGTCAAATGTGGGTAATACATTGTCTCATTGAAATTGTGGGTTGGAGGATATGCAAACTTAACCATATCGAGTGTCTCAAATGTGAAGAAACCAACAAGTTGCAAAAACTACTGATAAAAAAAATAGTTTTGCAACTTTTGTATAGTTTGTTCAAGACAACTACAGTATCTTTTGAATGACAAAGCAATCTAAATGTAGGTGTTTGATTTCAGGTGGTTTGCAAAACATATTTGTTGTCGTTATCGAGAAAGTCCAGCCCTGACCTACTGTATGTACTGCACACATAGGTTTGAGTAATCCTATTCTCTTTGGTTGTTTCTCATTCTACTGCTTAAGTGATCCGATCTCCTGGATATTCACAGAGGGAACATAAAACATTTTTAAAGCCTATAATCCATCACCGGACCCAGTCTTACAGGTCCCCCGGGGCATTAAAAATCATTAATGAGACATGACTTAATCAATCCCACATGAAATAATTTGTGCCTGCAATAAATTTGATTCCAACATTCATTAGTTTCTAAATATCTTTGAAAAATAAAGACCAAAAAATACCAAAATTACAATCCACAACATGAAACATTATACCTTACTTTGCATGTTTCTGGATTGATGGACCTTCCTACTACTAATTTATATCTGTAGTAGGCCTGTGTGTTAATATAGTTTGCAAAGGGCCTGATTCTATTTCTTAATATATACATTATGTTCGTAGCCCTTATGTCAATTCTGTCATGAAAAAAAATAGCCTTAGCCATATTATTTCCAACTAAACTAACAACCGAAGCATGTACCAATCTCTCTGTTTCTTGTGTGGATCTATGTTGAGTCCAGTCTCTTCGCCCAAGTCCTCCGTAGAACAACAGTGGGTCCTCGGTCGATAACGCTGGCATCAATATTCACCACCTCGCCGCCCCATACCAGGCCTTAACTAACAGTGGATCTGCCTGAGAGGGGGCTTTACCAAAGCAGAGCTGGGCAGAATCTGCACTCAATACGCCATCGATCGGCTTTCTGCTCATTTCTCATGTCCGCGGCCGGTTTAATTGGAGCCGCACATTGGAGAAGAGGATGGCAACCGCAAGTTCTTCTGTCAGAGTGAGCGCGGTTTAGATACGGTTGTGATTAAATTAACACAGCACGTTTTAATGGTTATAAGAAGAAAGTTTTGATGGGGAGAACTTTCTGTGTGGAGTAAAAGTATTGGCTCAGCAAGGGACTCCTGGTTCCAGAACAGTGGTTCTCAACTGGTGGGTGGATCCCGGAACCGTCGCAATCCTCTCTTTTTTAATATGTATAGGGATAGAATCACTTAAAATGACAATAATAGGTTGTTATTTTTATCATAATTGCAGCTTTTTATGCTAAAGAATAGTTTGTGAGTAAAATTAAGTATTTTACATTTACAAGTCTTATTTGGGTCACGGCTTGTTATCCCGTGGTAATGGTGGTCCTGATGTCAGGAGTGGAGAACCACAGCTCTAGAAGATCTGAGAGTCTCTTTAGATGTTGCACTGTGGTCGCACTGCACCGACTGGGTCATATGGCAAATGCAACGAAAAAGAAAAAGCGCTTTCTCTAAGATTTTTTTGTAATTTTGTTCAGTTGTGTCTAGGGCCGGGTTGCAGGTTCTAGAATGTGATGTGAATAATTTGACCTCCGTATAATATTATAGGCCTTTAGAGCGCTGTGATGTCGCCTGCAACCCAGCAGTCGAGAGAAAGGTTTAGGTACTACTCAAAATCAGATACCAAAAATAAAGAATAAATCCAGATTATTGCTCTGTTTTAAGGTTCTCTATGACAAGTATTCGAGTATAGGTATCGTTCAGGTATCGGTTTCGAGAAAATGGTCTCCACTTATACATCACTTTTCTACCTTCATTCGCCCCGAAGCGCTTTACAGCAAGGAACCATTCACCCATTCATACACCAGTGTACGCAGACGAGGTGGGTGAAGTGTCTTGCCCAAGGACACAATGACAATGGGCACCTGTAGGAGCCACGATTCGAACCCCCGACCTTCCAAATCATGAGACGACCTGCTCTGCCAACTGCTCTGCCAACTGTTGTCCGCCCAAAAAGAGAAAATGTAATGGTACTCAGCCCTATTGTTCTCACATGAAAGAGGTTGTTGCCTAAAGCCACTCTCCGTATAATAATCGTCTTCCCCGTTATGCATCTCTAAGTATCACTGGCTTTGTCCTTTGACCCAATTTGAAAGCTTGTCAATCGTCTGCCTCAGTTGTCTCTGAGGAGTTCTTTTTTTTTTTTTATTCTGTGTTCCCAAAACCTTGATATGTGACTGGGCAGAGGCCGTCATAATAGGACAACGTTTTGTGTGCAAAGATTGTTTAAATTCAACAAACAAAAAACGGGAGAAATGTGTGGCTCGTGAGGAAAAAGGGCAACCAGGGACAGAGGGAGCGTTTGTTTTTCCCATAATTGAAACAAACAGAAGAAACTTAACCTCACAGTCATTTTTTACCCAAATAAAACCTCTGCGTATCAACAGCAATTAGCTTCATCTTTGCTCGAGGCAGAAACGGCAAACATTAAGATAATTCCAGTAAATATGACGGTAAGAGAAGGCCATTAGACTGAGCGCGGAATAATGTTTAACTGATCGGTTGTGAGGGCAAATTAGAGAGGAGAATAATAAGCAAAACAGAAATCAAACAAAACAAATTCATTACGGGACACTTGGGGAAATCGCGGCGTTTGGCTCATGCACAATCTGAATAAAAAGGTTATCTGGGCTTGCCATCAAACGCTAAAGCGCTGCATATTAAACACCTGAAGCAATCCCCTCAAAAACAATTACTTTTCCAGGCACAATGAGTACAGGCGTAGAGAGGCTCTCCCGAGGCAAACGTTTCCGTATGAAGTAAAAGAATTGACAGAGTTTTAAACACAGATGCACAAACAAATGACTACAAGGAGCGCTTCCTCATCGCTGTCTTCTCGGCATTAACATTACGCGCAGCCTCATGCGTCTTAAAGCACTCGCAGGACAGACTATTACTATTACTGTTTCTCCCACTGTGAGTTAAACACTGTCCATCTCCCGAATGTATACTGATGGTCTCGCTCTAGCGCCGGTGTTAAAGAGCACGGCCGACTCCACGCCACAGAAACGTGATCAAAACACCAGCACGTGCGCCCCCATTAAAACTCATCCATTCATTTTCTTCCGCTTTATCCGGGGCCGGGTCGCGGAGGCAGCCGTCTGAGCAGGGACGCCCAAACTTCCCGATCCACAGGCACCACGAGGCCTCCTCCCAATAGGACATGCCTGGAACACCTTCCGAGGGAGGCGAACAGATGCCCTAGCCACCTCAGCTGGCTCCGCTCGACGTGAAGGAGCAGCGACTCTACTCCGAGCTCCTCCTAACTGACTGAGCTGTATCTCACTGTATCTCGAAAGCTGTGCTCAGCCACCCTGCGAAGGAAACCCATTTCAGACGCCTGTATCCGCGATCTTGTCCTTTCAGTTGTTACCAAGATCTCACAGGTGAGGGTGGGAACGTAGATCGATCGTTAAATCGAGAGCTTTGCCTCAGACTCAGCTCCCTCTTCACCACAACGGTCCAATACAGCGACTGTATCACTGCTGACGCCGAACTGATGCGTCTATCGATCTCACGCTCCATCCGTCCCTAACTCCTCCACTTGAGGCAAGGACTCTCCACCGACCTGGAGAGGGGAACCATGGCCTCGGATTTGGAGGTGCTGATCCTCACCTCCATTAACCACTTAACTGCCACCCTAGGGTTAGGGTTAGGGTTAAGGATTAGGGTTAACAATTATTTACATCCAAGTCTCAAAGCGTATTGACTGGAGAGCTTACAGTCTATATGCCAGTGTGATACCTAATTGGAAAGCCAAGACCTTCTAGTTTCTAAAAATATGTGTGAGTGAAACCCAACTTACGTTACAATTGCCGTTCTTAACCCTAATTATATTCTGATTATATTCTGAAGGGTTAACTAACCCTAACCCACTGATCAGGGGAGACGGCAGTTAAGGGGTTAGTCTTTTTTTTTTATTACGCATAAATGTTTTCCTTAAGAAAACCTTGCTACACTGTGACTTATTGTAAGTACAGATGACGATTGCAACAACTTTTCTCTGCGATAGATCTTCTGCATTTTATCTCGCTGATGTCAATACATTTCCCTGAGGAGTTAACAGACAAGAGAGAGGGTGTGTGTGTGTCCAAGATCAACAGAATTCAACATGAAAAAAACACATTGTTTTAAGACTCTCATATGAAAGAAAGAAATATGTAAAGGATGAATAAAGCTCGCCTCCACTGTGAGAAATTGAACTTGCGTGATAAGAAAGCAATAACATTCGGGACGAAGCTCCAATTGTCCCAAATAATAGCGTCCCACTCTATTGTAGAATATGTAATGAATGTCCCCGAGCCACAGCTGAAGCCCCTCTCTCTAAACCAGTGCGTATGAGCTGCAGCGCGTAATGCTTGGACAGAGGAGGCGCGCAACTGCCCCCGGAGTCTAACCCACTTCCAAGTCCACGCTGCATTATCAAACAGCGGCTGTGGAGGAGAATGATGCGCCTCTTGCTCTTTCAGGCGGGAACATTGTAGACAGGAGCGGAGGGGGGGGGGCGTTGTGGGGGATCGTGCACTGCCCAGGCCATAGCACACGAGTGAGACACAGGATGTTTTTGTTTTTGTAACAGGCCTTTGTGCTTTTGGCCGACAAACAGCTTAATGTGCAGAATGCAATTTGGAATAAATACAAGTTTGTCCTCAGAGTTGAACGACCTGAGCTAATGGGCTGTATAATAGGGAACAGTGTCTGCGTGTTAAGGGCTCGGCCAAATGCTGAACTGAAATATTGAGTGTT
Organism: Proterorhinus semilunaris; assembly: GCA_021464625.1. Taxonomy (NCBI): domain Eukaryota; kingdom Metazoa; phylum Chordata; class Actinopteri; order Gobiiformes; family Gobiidae; genus Proterorhinus; species Proterorhinus semilunaris. The sequence continues at coordinate 8,248,363 of CM038350.1, forward strand.
GATTTTTAGCTTCTACGCCATTTCGTACGGCTGCACTGGTGTTGCAGAGCGATATAAAGATCTTAAAGTGGCTTAACAATTATCAATCAGTTATTCACATTTCGGCATAAACTTCCGTACGGGTGGGAAAAAAAACGGGGTCTTTACTGTGAGCGGGCTCGCTTATTCTCAGGCCTGACATGACCAGTGGGTCTCAGTGGAGATGTTGCTGCTTTGCTCTGAACACAGAAAGCCAAACATGAAGCTGACACGCATGAGGCCAGGGACACGTTCGAGGATTTTTTTCTAAAACACTGTGTATCGACGTAACCTTTTCCCACAATTCATGTCACACTCATATTAAGCTACGGACTGAACGATTACAATAAATGATTTAATGAGTGAATGTGAGGCTAATCGGAACTAAACATGCCAAATACTGGACATCATCGGCCTGTGCTCTTACGTGCATCTGAAGCGATACAAAGACAGTAAACTCGTGTGAGAAATCGGAAACATGTTTGCTACTCACGGTTAGACCGATATGGGTTTTTCAAAGGCCTATGTTTTGATTGGCTAATGCCGATATGCACCGACGACTTCTCTGGCCAATTTCTTTTGCCAATTGTTAAAAATGTCTCGTCTATAATCCTGTGTATGAAACTGAACTAAACTGTAATGTGTGTCATTGTTGAACGGTGACAGCAGGGGGCGCTTTGTTAGGGGCAGAGGGCTGATTTATTCAGGACATTTATGTTTTAGTAGGTACCTCAGAGCGAGCTCGTTTTAGAGACACAAATCAGCAGATTCCAAAAAACAAAAACAGAAGTCTCTATCTCTTATAAGCAAGAGTCTGCAACATAAAATATATAAAATAGAATCAGGGCAGGTGAACAAACTTTTCACAGCGATGTTTCTCAGCTCTCTGAGGCCTAGGAAGCTGCGGGAGCCGTCGTTTTCAGGCTATGACTGAGCTCTTCCCAATGCCCAATATCTCTTTCACATTCGGTCCCGAAGATATTGGCCTTTTATCTGCGTTATTGCACACTATACCCATACATTGCCCTGATCAACTTACAATTTGAGCTTTTGGAGGCTCTGACCCAACACAATCCCACTGAATCACAAACATGAGGAGCGCCACAAGGCTGTAAAACCCACTAAACACTGTCTGATCAAGGCCTCTTGGAGTAGTTCTCCACTGCCGAGCCAAAGCCTCCAGGGTCCACCTCTGAACCCTGGACAATGGCAGTGATTGATCTATTAATATGCGTTACATTAAATTCTGCCCACCTCATTTACCTAATTTAGCATGCTTTAATTTTTAATTAGCCCTGGCTCGACTAGAACAATCCCGTCCCCCTCGGCACCAATCTGTACAAAGGGATGAACCATGAAATGCATTTTGGCTGCATGTTTCCCTCAGACGGAAAGCAAAGCATCAAAAGCAACAAAACATTCAAAGAAAGCCACAAGGTCGACCGGGTCAGATGCAAGATTAGAGACGTTTAGTGAAGCCAGGGATGCGGCTGTTTGGACGGCGTTTCCAAGTGATTTCAGGTCGAACAGATGGCGCGCCGATCCCCGCCTATTCGCCGCCCGTATTATTCTTCATTACCTTCCGACACGTGCTAGGCTAACATCCCCCAGCCAGCGCTATGCTAATCAGGCTGTATCCACGCAACTATCTACAAGCCCCCGGCGCTGACATATGGACACTCGAACTCCCCAGCCAACAGAAACGCCGAGCCCCGAAGCTGAAAGCGGCGCGGATCTTTTTATACGCCTCGTCAGCTAAACAACCGGGCTGCTATCACGGTTCTCACGAAAACAAAACCCGCGGTTGTTTTCGATGACTTAAAAGGGTGATGGAACCTGATCGAGCTAGCATCGCGCACTGTAATTACGAGAATATCAACCGCGGGGACGGCGACTGATGCGTGTTTATTTATACTTCTACAACGAACAAAAAAACAGTGTTAAAACCGTGGCGAGACAGAGCAGTTTCTCGTCCATTTCAAGCCCAAACAGGCAACAAAACGAAAGCATGTGATTTGAAAGCTTAGCCCAGCATCTACGGGCCTCATAAATTGATACAAGCGAATGCGTGTTTATTCATACGTCTGCAAAGCCCTAAAGCTGTTGTCTTCTCCGAAAGATTACCTTCCCCTGTTAACTTAATGAGTTTCTAAGAAGCTAATATCGGGTGGCGAACAAACAAAGTTGCACAATTAGGGGATTTGAAAGCTGAGGCCGGCGGCTACGAGCTTTAGGCGGAGACCAAAGTGACGGAGATAAATATTGTGTACATCCTTGGTCATATACAGCAGGATTCCCCCAAAGACTGCATTTCTCTATCAATTGGGTTTCTGTTAGACTGACGAGCAACCAAAACAAAAGTAAACTTAGGTCATTCCACTGTATCCGCCTTATGAGTTGTTATCAGATCCTGGTTTATTTACATACCATGCACAAAGCCCTAAAGCTCGAGTCAAATGGAGCAGTATTATCCCATTTCTCTGTTAACTTAATGAGTTTCGTGTCAGCTTTCATAACACATTAAGTTGTGTGGTGGGTTATTTGAACTCAGCAACTATGGCCTTCAGGCTGAGAGAAAGTTGATCCTAGGAGCAGATGTTAGTCCTCAAACAAAAGCTCCTACACATGTGGGAGGATTGACCTAAAGGTTGCATTTCTCTATCAGCTTCCTGTAAAATGTACTTTTTTGAGTTTGAAGCCGTGTTATAACATTGTACCTTCATCAAAAACACACCTGGAGTAGTGCATCACTTCCTCCTCGCAGTTTCGAGTAACCCTCGGGTAATCCTTTTTAATTTGGCCGCTTCTTCTTCTATGGTTTCCGAAACTGACCCCCACATTTTCAAAGCCCACGATAATCCAACATTGTATTGGTTCAAAGTGTGTTTATCCTCACAGTGCCACGACGCCGCCAACCACGCTGTGAATCAAAAGAGAAAATTATAAGTGATTCCCTTTGCTGCCTGCGTGAAGACCCGGGGAAAGTCTTTGCACCATTGTTTTTATTTAGTTCTTACAGAGACATATTTTCAAATTATAAAACGTAACATTTAAATGCTCGGGCACTCTAAATAATGTTTTTACGTCTGATTATAAGCGCCTAATGTGTATGTCCTCTTTAATGCCATAACATTTACCCAATACACAAGATTACATAAAATACAAACAATAATGCAATTACAGATGTATTTACTGGTAATCTAATGCTTTGCTTGGACGTACGGATGCACTAAATGACTTTTTTAGAAGAGCTAAGGCTTAGCTCCTCTAAACAATGCCATGTTCGTATAGGATAATTCACTGCAAGAATAGCACTGCCGGCGTCTATCTGTTCATTAGGAGCCTGTTTGGTGTTGTTAGCATGTTTGTTTATGTTTTGAGACTTCAGTTTTAAGTGTTTGCAACAGAAAAAGCTAAATCTTTCATTTGGTTGCTGAATAGCCTATAACCCAATACCTACACTATCTGCCATCAACAGAGAGCAGGTTTAGCACTTGATAAGCTACATTTATCCTTTTTTTTATTTATAATAAGTATAGTCATAGTCCCTTATAGACTGCATTTCTCTATTAGGTGATATCAAGCTATTGGGTGGGGTTAAAACCTGCAAACCTGATCATTTATGACATCAGGCATTAAACACGGGTCATTTGGTTTGCATTATCTCTCAATGAGTGTCTGAAATCATCGCGGCATCCCAATATTATTCTGCAATATGAATTTCTCGACATTTACAAGCCATCGCATCTCCCTTCAGTGGCGCACTCTCATGTTAAAAGTCACTAAACGCCGCCTTTTCTCTCCTCTCTTCTGCTTTATCTGGGTCTGAAGCAGCCGCTATTCCCCGAGCGGCGTGTTTTGTGAAGAGCGTTTCCGTGAACACAGTTTCAGACGCGCCGTCGAGGCAAAGACAGGAAACACACTTTGGAGTAATAGCGCTCGGCGAATGCTCTGAACAGAAACCGATGAGAGATTTTTTTTTTTCTACTTCTTCCTGTTTCCTCTTGATCCTTCGGTGCTCGCTGTCACCGCGTCTGGTTGAAATGTAAAGATCTTTTTCAGGAGTTATCTCTCAATTTGAGCTGTGTTTTAAAGGCAGAAGAGGGGGGTTCAAAAGGAGTGTGTGTCCTAAAGCGATCCGTGAGCGCTGTTCCTTCCTTGGATCACATTTGGTACTAGCCTGTAGAGTACCTAGAGCAGCTCTAAATCAGGTCTAATCCAACGCTGAAGCTAAACCTAATCTAGCCTGGTCAGGTCAGGCCTCTAATCCAGAATTAAATCATGTTTATATAGCGCCTTTCACAGACACACAGCGCTTTACATGAGAGCATTATACATTCACTCCAGACTCGGTGGTGGTAAACTATGTTAGTAGCTTCAGTTTCCCCTGGGGGAGACTGACAGAAGCGCTGTCGCGACTGCACACATCTGCGCCAACGGTCCCTCTGACCACCTCCATACATTCACACAATTCATTCATCCTGGCCTATTGTACATGTTTTTGGTGGTAGGGGAAACCGGAGTACCCTGAGGAAACCTACGCAGACACGGAGAGAACATGCAAACTCCACACAGAAAGGCCCCGTCCAGGTGGGAATCGAACCCGGGACCTTCTAGCTGTGTAGCGAGAGCGCTAACCGCTGCGCTACCGCCCAAGGCAAACAGATGAATGAACAATTATCCCTTTATGTGGGCACGTTGTTGTTCCCAGTCCTTGTTTTGTTTATGACCATTTTAGGTCAGAAAATTGGGATTTTGGTTTCACCAAATAAAAACAGTCAGTGATTAGTGTTAATCAGAGCTAACATGAAAAGATTTGGTGTCACAAAAGCTACATTTTGGTATGTTTTTCCCCCTAAACTATCATTTGTTGAGTGATTTAGTGAGACACACCGGAGGGAGACCTTAGAGCTGTTGTAGCTGTAAGAGAACTTAGATTGCTCTGCCCTTCAGGTACATAGACAAAGACACACAGGTGACAGAACATTCAGCTGGTCAGTCTGCAGTGCAGAATTTGCCTTTAAGTACCAGCTCAAGAAACGCATGAGCTCCCCTAAAGAACCGAGCCCGTGGCTCAACAGCAACAAGGCAAAGTGTGTGGGGCACATTGGTGCAAATATCCAGAAATATGACTGCACAAAATTCAGGGTGCCTCAACGTTTCTATTTCCCAATTATGTGGAAAAAAAAGAAGCATCTGTACGTTTTTTTTTAGTCGGCAAACCTGGTCTGGAAAATTTCGCCCTCAGTAATATCATTTTTACACTTCAAAATGGTCTCTGAAAGTCTATTTGTCACGAGATATTTTCCCAGCACCATCCAGCCCGATATACATTTTCTCATTCAAGAGCACAACTTACAAGGATACTTTTATTTCCCTTAAACTACCCTTGCACAGTAAAAGAAAAACAAAAAAGCAAAAACGCACTTCCCCCTCTCTCCATTTTGCACTGTAAGCTGTAACATTAGCTCGGGTGGAAGGCGCAGGGTCAAACGCTAATTTCTGCCGCGGAGCTCGTAATGTTACCGAACCTCCATTACGGGCGAACACGGGGACAGGAGGAGGGCGGCCATTTTAATAGAACATGTAATGGTTATTATGGAAGAGGTGAGGAGGAGAAATTACGGGAAATAACACAATTAAGCAGCGGGCCATAGACGCGCCCCGGTGTGAGAGTGCTCGTCATTTAAAGGCTGTTAGACATCGGCATTCACATCTTAACATGCAATTCAAGCCACCTCTTCACCGCGATGGGTTAGTGGCTAATTACACCAGACTTTCCTTTGGACCTGTGTGCAATTGCTTGAATAAAAGAAATGATTGATTTTATATTTGGATTTTGCCAAGTTTGAGTTCAAAAGTCAATTACTACAACATGAGCTTTTGAAATGAAGCTCATTATTCAGAAAGGTTTTCTTTTTGGGCGGGTGAGTGGCTATAACCCGACATACATGAACTCCTGACCGAGATCCTGGCTCAAGATCTGGAGATTTAGATTGAGTGGATGGGGAGGTAGAGTACTAGTTTGGACATCTGGTGCAAAACAGATCTTTGAACTAAATTTACCAAGTGAAATTAAGACCGTCTGAATGCAGCCGATGGAGAGGCATGTGATCAGTGGAGCTCCACACCTCCAGAGGAAATGACGTCACCTCCTCTCCTCCAATCCTTCCGTGACATTTATTTAAATGAATCCGAACAAGACACCTTTAGTAAATTCCACTCTCCTTAAAGGAATAGGCCACCATTTTTTTTTTTCAAATTGAGATATGTTCTTACCTGAGCTTAGACGAGTTGATGTGTACCATTCTGGCCCTCAGTCACGCAAAAAGACCAAAGATGTTGTTAGCATTTAGCCTCTCCTCCTCTCCTCTATGGGGCCAAACGGAGGTGACGTTAGAAGCGACCAAGCTCTTTCACATATCCCCTATTTAAATACGGTTAAGTGAGTAGTTACACGGTCCAAATATAGTTACACAAAATGAAACATGTCGATTTTCTAGGCGGGTAAAAAGGGGAACTATATTGTGAGGCGTAATAACACCTTAGGAGCACTTTCTGCGCAGTAAAGTGAAGATATTACTGCGCAGACCTAGAGGAATCGTGCTTAGTCGCTTCTAACTTCACCCCCGTTTGGCCCCATAGGGGAACGTAAGAGAGGCTAAATGCTAACAACATCTTTGGTCTTTTTAAAGGTAAAGACTGTAGGATGTTCTCTTAATGGTTTAAGAAAGGCACCACAACTGCGATTGAATTTGGGTCGCCTTAAGCTCCATGGGAACACACATCTCCAGGAACCTCCAGGTCACGGAGCTTTAACTACTAGAAGCCTGCACTAGCACTTTCAAAGACTTGAAATAGGACGTTCAAAAGTAAGTCATTTTTTATTCATTTTTCAGCGTTTTTTAACCATAAGAAATGCTTTCTTAATGGATAATCATGTTTAGAACAAATACACACAATAAAACGTAAACAATACTTAACAGAACAGAACACATATACCGTAGCTCATGTTTTAATAATGTTGTTAGCTATAATGGTCTCTACTGGTGTAAAGACATCTCTCAAACTACAGCATCACAATCCGAAAAGTGTGAATCCCCAAACTAAGATTTCAACTTCGTTTCAACTCAAAATCCTGTATTTTATTTCTCTCTCAAACGCTCTACTCTCCGCCAGTGTGCTTAGCGCTGCATTTGAACCAGTGTCCAAAACCCATCCCGGTGCTAAGTCTCCTTTTCAAATCTATCCTTTCAGTTCAACCGTCCCGTTCTCCGGCGCAGCCGCCCGGATGCCGTTGACTCCATTTCACACGGACTTAAGCCGCTCATGACCCTTTCCGGCACGAGTCCCTGCGCGGTTCACAGCCACCGAAAGTCCGAAGGCTCAGATGGCTATTTTTCAGGCGGAAGTCGGGGTGCTTTTTTTTAAAGTTTTGACACAGAGAAAGAGTGGGATGTCAATGCTGTGGCGCTGCACTCAGATCAGAACAGGCTTAAGGCTGTGTGTGAGCCAACACTGCAGTCCTCACCTGAAATGCTCCTACACCTGAAATGCTCCTACTAAAGTAAAGGATAGTGAAGGCTGTTGAACTGTAGAGTGAGACCATGCAAATCGATCTATCTATCTATCTATCTATCTATCAATCTAGCAATATGAAATAACCAGTTTTAGAAATTGGTATTTGACTGAAAAACCTTGAAATGATTATCAGCTAAATTGATACCAAAAGATACCGGCATTGTCTGATTCGTCCACTAACATGAAGCGTAGGCGTAAATTCAACCTGGACGACTAATTTCAGTATCTCCTACCACCAGCCAATGATCACGTCTGCACGGGTCACACCTCCACCTCAGCCCATCCACGCAGAGCCGCACTTCGGTCGCAGCCAATCGTCGCCCTCGGTCCCACATTTAAGCCTCCATCGTTCATGGCTCGTCCGCTTCCCAGCTGTGCTGCGACCCACCTCCACCCCTTCACCGCCTCTTCTTTCCACGGCTTCACCCTGCTACATCCTTCACCAGTGTGCAGGCTCCGAGGGAAGGCATCCCTAACGCTAACCTATCCATCCATACTAAATGTAATCCATATACCGATGTCTACTGTTGAGGTCAGACAGCCAAGTATATACTATATACTGTATGTCAACAAATCCTTCTAATCACTGCTTTTGTTTGTTTGAGAGTATCCAGGGTGAATTTTGTTCAACGCTATATGATATTCCTCTGTCCCTTTATAACCCTCCTCCCAACACTTCCCAACAAAACAGTGTTCCTGCCTCTCCAACTCTGTAGCTGTAGTACAGTCCCCAACATCGGCATTAGTATCAGAGGAAACACTTTATTTGAAACTACACTTGATACTCTGTACCTAACTAAATTTAGTACAATGTAATGTGCTCTTTAACAACTTGTAATAATTTGTACCTATGGGTTAGATACACAGTGGAATAATATGTATTTGCAGTTTGTAGGTACATAATATAATAAGACATAACTCTAACCCTAACCCTAAGGGTCGTATGTCCTACAAGTTAGATTGTTACTGAGCACATTACATTGTGCTAAATTAAGTTAGGTACAATGTATCAAGGTAGTGTTAAATAAAGTGTTACCATGTTAAAAGGTGCTGGAGCATGTTGCTTAGCTTTGAAGACGCAAAACTGTTTTTGCCCCTTGGCAAACAGTTTCCAGAAGAGTGACTATGTACAAAAATATACATACAATTGACCAGAACTGCCACTATATACAATATTCGACCTTGTCAGGGCGTACAATAATCCAATAAAACTCACGGACTGGGATAGTTGATCTGATTTATTTCTTATTGCGTCTCATTGTTCCTTCGACAAACACATCGTTACTCAAGAGCATCTGTCCATCCAGACGGAGACAGTGTCCGAAGTCTCCCCGAGACGTTCACTGACCCTGTAAATAATCGTGTTTGTCCATGTTTTTCTCTTCCTTCTTCATCGCCGCTTCTGTCGCCGGCCACAAACGGCGCAGAAGTAATTTGATTTAGCCGTGGGCATTTGCCATCGATTGCGTGGCCCACTGGACACGCCGGTCAACTGTTTGTCCAAAAGACTGGCTGAAGGGGATGGAGAGAGAGGTGAAAGAAGAGCTTAAATCAATGATCCATGATTGAGCAGACGTAAACTACATTTAAATGCTCATGACCATTTCACGGGTAGCAGCAATACACAAGGTGAACAACACTGGCAACTTTTGTGCTTTTTATTGACTTTGCAAGCGTTATTTATATCCCGAAAAGTTCGAAAAATGCTGTAGCAATATAGATTCAATATAGAATTCCTTATAACCTCACACACAACTACTACAAATGAAAGTGCACAGATATTTAACACTTACTCTATTTTTTTTAAAGCTTTTTACGAGGGACCCTTTGAAGCACTGACTTTTAACCTTTTCTGATTCTAATTTTACACTTTGTAAAAAAAAAAATATTTACTGTAAATCGCTGTCACCACCGGGGACTGTGTTGGTTTGCATTACATTGTGTGGTTGGAGCGCCCTCTGCAGGCTGCAGTGAGAATAGTCTGTCTTAAACGGAAAATGTAAGCATTCACTCTCAGCTACCACAGTTTAAGCACAGAACTTATAATCTCCAGTTCGTTATTAGTCACTTTTTTCACTGGGTCTCGCCGCCTTTTTGTCGTGTGTTCCGCGCTTTTTTTGTTGTTGTGTTTTTACTGCTCTTTTATTGGTATTGTCGCCTTTCCGACTAGTTTGCGTTTTTGTCAAATGTGTTGTGGCGTTGTCATCGCTTTCTTGCTGCTCTTTTGTTGCTTTTTTGTCACGTTGTCGCTGACATCCTGACATTTGAAAGCTAAGACCTTGTGGTTTCTGAAAATATGTGTACGATCTGTGCGACTAAAAGGTGGTGGATGGCAGGAAACTGGTTAAAAAATATATATATATTGGGGACACTTAGTCTGATAAGTCCTCCTACAATAATTATGAACATACAAATCACTACAGTTCTAATCGTCGTGCAAGAGCTCCCTCTACAACTCACACTTCTCCTGGGTCGCGGATCTTAACACTGAAGTAAACGCACTACGCTTTGAAATAAAAAAGCGCTCTCTTACAACTGACTATTGACGAAGCGCACAGCCTCACATCGACTGAAAACGATTCCTGACAATGTGTTGCTCACTCACTGCAAATCCCTTTCTTCAAAACCACAATGTTCAGTATCTGCCGCCGCTTTGTCCCGAGATCAACCATCCATCTGCCGCTAAAAAACCGCGAGGTAAAAAGAATCCACTCTTTGACTCCCGGGCTTTACGCGGGCGAGCGTGTGAATAAAAGAAGGTCATTGGATCTGCTGACTCTCCCCTTTGTTGAATAACCATCTTTTTAAAGCGCGAGCCCCCCCCCCAAGTCCTGCGTTACTGTGATGAAGGTGAAGAGGAGGCGGGCCCGGCAGGAACACCCAGGACTATTAAAGCGTGGAGCGCCCTGGGCCAAAAAACTGCCATCCCTTTTTTTTAGTCCACACAGCCCCTGGAGGTTAGGCTTATTCAAAAGGAGCGGGAGCAGGAAGCGGGGGAACCATAGCAGAGGAGAGGTTGAGCTCAGATCTTTGGAGTCTCTGCGCAGTGTGTCGCCACAAACCTGGGACTGTCTGAAGAAAAATGCGGAGTGAACGACTGGTGGAAAATGCAACAAAATGGAGACTTTAACACACGGTGCAGCGGCGGACTTTATATCAACAAAACGATTCCTTAAGAACAAACCAAGTGAAGCAGCTTCTTGGTTTAGGCAAAAATCAATCCGACATGGTCTAATATATTATTTTCTTTCTTATTATTTCTTATTGCAGTTTCCTGTTGCATCATGTACGAGCACCAGAGCACATGGCTACTTCGCATAGCAAAACAAAACTACGCAGTTAGCGTTCGATTCCGTTCTGACAGTAGAAGAAGAAGAACTTCATTTGTATACAGTAGTTCTTCTTACTGCTTACTGCAAAGGAAACAATAGGGCTGGGTACCGTTATATTTTTTTATATACACCGGTATTTTAACAAAACGATACTGAGACCTGAACTCTATACTTTCCGATACCTTGTCATCTAGAGCCATAAAACAGAACAATAATGTTAATTTATTCCATAAAAGTAAGTAAAGTTTATTAAAGACTATCTATTTTATATTCATATCATTTATTTGAGCTGAAACGACCAAGTAAGTTCCTTTAAGGCGGTTCCTGGACCCACAGGCATCAAAACTTGGTCTCTAAAGTTACAAAAAAGAACAATCAGAAGCTGCATCCGATCCTTTTTCGATACTTGTACAACCTAAACGTGTTTTTCACCACCATACCGGTACCGTTTAACAGTCCCCAGCCCTAGAAACGATTCTCTGTCATTACTATCTTCTTTTTAGTGACTGCAGAGTGTGTTTTGTGTTTTTAATAGAATGTAGGCTGAATGAAAGTATGACACTCTCTTTTTTTAACGAGAGAAGAGCTTTGCAATATGATATTTAAAAAACACAGTATTTCAATTAAAAGACATTTAATTATGTTTATATACTGTACGTCTGAGGTTAAGGATTTTTAAACGTGGGAGAGGTACTGATGAGTTAATCCAAAGTGATGATCACTCATCACTTTATAACACTTAATATCACTTTATATGCTACACATCTGTATATACAATCCCGCTGTTGTTCATTGTCAAATATGTCACTTTATTTTATCTTATTTATTTAATATTTTTTATGCATGCCCCCATAGCCTTATAGTTTAACGTTCTTAGCTTATTTTTTATCTTAATTCTGTGTTATATGTTCTATGTCGCACCTTTGCACCAAGACAAATTCCTAGTTTGTAAACCTTGTTCACAAACCTTGGCAATAAACCTATTCTGATTCTGATTCTGATTCATTAAAGTATGTGCATATCATTCCGTTTGTGGGCATTATATCAAAAGGCTTCTTTTCCTCCTACTTCACTCTTTCCGAGGCCACTGTGTTTTGTAGTTTTGTGCATGGACTTCTTTACCTGGTTCAAGCAAAACGCAAAGAATGAATAGCGACCTTTACCAATATGGCACAGCAGATACAGCATGAGGTCGAGCGTCTCTGATAGCAGCAGGAAACTACAACTTTGAAAAAAACTAAACTCCTCCACAGGGAAAAGGTTACTACGCTACGCCCCGGGAACTAGCACTCGCCGCATTAGCATCGCACATTTATTTACATGAGCCAGGTTAGATTTGTCAAGAGAGGCCACAGATTCAGGGGGCATCGGAACAGGCAGCCCGACCTTGTCACAGAGATTGGCAATGAGGTTGAAAATGAATGTATGACCTTTCGCCACGTTGAATAAACAGGGCATTTATGAGCTCGAGGTCATTTGAGGTCTTCAGGTAAAGAAGAAGAGCGACGGTAACACGGGAGGACAAACAGCGCCTCGTGACGATGATGCAGCTGCACAGAAAACCTAAAAACGATAATATACAAACAATAAACAAATATTATTAGTAACTTTTCTCACTCTTATCTTTTACACTTATGTGCTTTTTGGCTTTTACTACTTTTTTAATTCTATGTGATACGTTGTTTTTTTTATATGTAAATGTTCTCGTAAAAAAGACCCTCTTTAAACTAATCTTGCTCGAAATGATTCAATATAAAGAATCAATACATGAAAAAATGTATTGAAAGTTTTCTGCCTTTTTATGTTTTTATAAGTGAACATTTTATAAATTAGGCTTGGAATCAAAATGTGGAGTCTGTAGGAGCAAATACGGTCGCATGAGCGGAACAAAATCCTAATTTTGAGAAAACTGGACCAAAAGGTTGTTTTTTTGTTACCTTTCTCCGGTCTCTCCGGTCTGTGTGCCACCAAGGAAATGACCATATTTGGATTACAGCGTTCCGCAGTACATGTTAAAGGAAGAGGCCACAGTGGAAGAGCTTCTTGGTCGCTTCTAACTTCACCCCCGTTTGGAGCTATAGGATTATGCTGGGAGAGGCCACATGCTAACAACATCTTTGGTCGTTTTGCGTGACTGAGGGCACTCACAAAGACCAGACAGGTACGCATCAACTCGTCTAAGCTCAGGTAAGAACATATCTCAGTATGGAAAAAACGGTGGCCTGTTCCTTTAAGGTCAAGGTTAAGGTACTTTATTGTCCCCCCATAGGGAAATCTCGCCTTAAAAAGACAGTTCAGTTTAATTTTCCTTTTGATGTTTTTTTTTCTTTGAATGGGATGCCCTCTCCACACTTACCCTGCAACCTTTCATCTCGAAGAGCTTTTTTGTTCTCCTCCTCGCTGCTGGTTTTGACACAGTGCATGTTCCTGATTGGTCCACCTGCCTGTCAATCACGCCCATCGGAACTCGTTCGTCCGCTCTGCTCCAGGATCTATTTATATGTCTTTGTCCTGGGGCTCTCTCCAATCTCCCTGCTGTCATTTGGGTACGGGACGTGTCGCATCGGGACAGCACTCATCAGGAGTGTTTCATCACCGCCTTTTCTGGGAACTTAGAAAGGAATACCAACCCCCCCCGCCCCGACCTCCGCATGGCCATCTATAATCGCGGGCCAGTACCGGCACCTCCCTGTTTTCCTCGTCTCGCACCCCTCCGTCCGGGACGCCTGACAACACTCCGCTCTCTGTGGAGCAGCGATGGCCATTCTCACCTTCGAATGAGGCACCAGACTCTCCCCCGGGGCGCTCCACACCAGACGCTGCTGTAACATGTCACTGTTTTTACTCCAAGGCGGGATGTTTTTGTGACATACAGTTGGTTCAGGGAGTTTTCATAACCCAGAGTCTGGGTTTAAGTCTGATACAAAAAAAAGTCACTGTATATATCTAGGTTTAGCTTGATTCAATTGTGATTAAACACCTATATTTATGTCAACAGTTGTGCCTAAATGCCCATCAGACTGTGCAGGGATGCAAATGGGACAATTGTATGTATGTCTATCTATCTATCTATCTATCTACCTACCTATCTATCTATCTACCTATCTATCTACCCATCTACCCACCTACCTACCTATTTATCTATCTATCTATCTATCTATCTATCTACCTACCTATCTATCTATCTATCTACCCATCTACCCACCTACCTACCTATTTATCTATCTATCTATCTATCTATCTACCTATCGATCTATCTATCGATCTACCCATCTGCCTATCTGTTTATCTATCTATCTGTGGATTTTCTATTTGGACTTGTGTATTTTGGCCAATACCCACTGGCTCCTCTGCCTCCTTTCTTCTCTAAATCAGTTTCAACACCTTGATGTTGTTAGTCGGTCGCCCCCTGTAGCCTCTCAGCGGGACTCTCTGCTCTGACCCCAGCATTAGCCCCCACACCGCACTTTCCTACTGCCCTTTTTTTTCTTTTTCGCAATCCCCCCAGTGCATTTCCGTGCGCTGTGTGATCGTGCTGAGTTGTTGTGGAGAAGCAAGGACACGGCGCTGACCTGTTGTTCTCTGCAGCATTCTGCTTCACCCCCCCAGGGAGAGGGAGAGCGAGGGAGAGGGAGAGAGAGGTAGAGAGGGAAAGAGAGGGAGAAAGAAAACTACAGCAAGGAACAGCGAAGGGAGAGATGACTTTGAACAGTTTTTGTTGAATTGGTCCAGGAATTATAGAGAAATGAGCAATAAACTAAGACTAGAACTCTGCGTTTTGACAGTTACCATAGTTACTGCCATTGAATTCTCAGCTGCCCTCCACCCCGATTTTAAACTACAGGCTCTTCAGAATGTTGTGACGTCACGTGAACCCAACCTATATTATACTCGAGTGTTGACACTTCAAAAATAATATTACTCAAGTATAAGTAAAAAGTACTGCTTAATAAAACTACTTGAATAGTTACTTGAACTGACTCTATAGTTGTTCAGACCAAGCAAATGTGCTCTGAATGTATTAGTTTCTCCTCTCATAGTTCAGTCGTCTTCCAAAATGTGAATGATCCTGGGGGCTCTGTTGTCGGGGGCTTCGTGCCCCTGGTAGGGTCTCCCATGGCAAACAGGTCCTAGGTGATGGTTCAGACGCCCCTTATGAGAGACCAACAGGCCCGGGTTGGAACCATGAGGCCGTCCTTCTGTGGACCCACCACCTGCAGGAGGAGCCATAGGGGCTGGTGCAATGTGATTTGGGCAGCTCCAACCACGACCCGGCAAGTGGAGGAAGATGGGTGGGTGGATTTTTTTAATGATCAAACCAATTATAAGAATTCCAATAAAGGCAGTGTTTTATTTATTTTTTTGTCTCATCTGAAGATTAAGAAAAGTGTAGCTAAGGCTTTAAAATCAACATCGACAATCAAGCCCAGCAGATCCCAGGATTTAGCCTGCACCCACCCATGTGTGTAAGTATTGCACAGAACAGGGGTTTCTATGGAGCCTTGTAAAAGAGTCCATTAATTAGACTGCCACTTTCAATCCATGTCCAGCTTTTTCAATTAGGCTAATTGTACGGCTCACGGGGAAACGGCCCCCGGCTTGTTCACTCAGACCTTTTCCATATACTTCACTGTTGAACAACCTCTCCCCGAGTCAAATCATTGGATACATACTTAAAATTGCCAATTCCCCGGTGAACGGTGTTTGTGTTTGGAAGGCTAACAAATATCCTCGGGTTTACAGGCGGGGAGTGCGGTGCAGCGAGCAGCTGACCGGAACGAGCCGAGAGGATAATAGAGTGCCGGGCGACGGGGAAGATGGGAAATATTACAACTACTGCTTATACTACTGCAGTGATATAGCACTTTTTGCTTTACATTGCAGCGTTCATTCACTCTCTCGTTAATAAGCTGCTCTCGTGCCCTGGGACTGACCGATTTAAGGGTGTCTGTCAGTGTATGGAGTTATTATTGTTGCAAAAAGAGTCATGCACCCGTAATTACATTTGTCTGCACTGAGAAGACCGTAGTAAGATGTGTGTGTCCGTAGTCAGATTTGTTCGGACGTTTGTGCTCATTGCTCCCGACGAGACCCAGCTTTTGAGAAACTCTTGCGAAATGAGTTACTATGCTTGCAAATATGACAAGATGCGACAATGTAGAACGATTTGCGAACAAGTAAAGCCTTGGGCGAAGGACTCAAGACATTTTTCAGTAATTTTTTGGGATCATTTTACACACAAATGAACACACATGTGAATCTAATGACACATGTGAATCTAATGACACATGTGAATCTAATGACACATGTGAATCTAATGACACATGTGAATCTAATGACACATGTGAATCGCTGTCGTACGTACATTACCCCTGAATAGTTACACAAAACTACACATACAAAAACCTAAACTATGCTCGCTTCTCCATACAGTTTTTACACTTTACACTTTATACACTTTTTTATATAATAGCTCCATACCAGGGCAAGGTAGATGGAGTGTCCAGAAAAGGGAAACCAGTTGGGAGTAGCTTTTTATTATAAAGATGGGTGGAACCAAGGACAAGATAAACTACTCCCAACTAGGGCTGGGCGATAAATCGAATTAACGGGATTAATTCATGCTTTTTAAAACAAAATGGCTAAATCATAAAATTGCGTCTGCCGCTCCATGTCGTCCCCCCTAGCATTTCAAGACCGCTCCATAGCGACTGTTTTCGGAAATGAAACCAGGGGAGAAACCAGCGACTTTCTGACTATCTCGGCTGCTTTTCAAAGGCCACAGGTTGTGTTTTAAGAAGTTTTACTTTTGACATCAGACAAAGGATATTTAAAACAGAAATAACTATTTTTAATGGGCCTAATTGTAGGCTATATTATGAAACTAAACTAGTCATGTTGATGGGGTAGCAGGAAGGGCATACAGTGGGGAAATAAAAAAAATATGATAAATTAATTATTCTTTTTTTGTGTGTGGAATGAAATTGTAATGAAAGATAGCCCACTCAACAGGCAGGAAGGGACAAGATACAACTTAACCCCCCTCTTCTCCAAGTTGAAACCGCAACGTCAATGTAGAGGTGGAACTGACGACATGTAAACCCCTCAACACTAGAACAGCATGAATACAGCCTGCTGCTAAAGATCGTTGGTTGCTGACGAAGCCTCTTTACATAACAGGTGAAAAGCTAAAATGACCAGATCCTGACTTGAGAACCTGTACAGTCATTGTCGCATTACATTTGCATTGACTTTCAGTTCTGTAATCCAGTCTCAGGACCCAAAGCATGACATAAAACAAAAATAATTTGCTCTATCCTTGATCTTACGTGCAAAATCTTCGTCTACGTGGCTCAATGCTTAAAAGCAATCATAAAGTCCTTCACCAGCTTCAATTCATCCTGAACTGTTAGCATATTCAATTAGCCTGCGAACAACACGGCGCTTGTATTCGGAGGCTTGCTAATGTACCCCTGGCAGAGACGGCCCAGGAGAGAGAGAGAGAGGAGGTAAGCCTAGCAATGGGCTCCTCTCACCGTAACAAGCCTGTCTGAGAACATGCAGCCAGCAGTCAGGATATTGTCCCGCTCCCCCCCCCCCCCCCCCCCCCATCCCTCCATACACTGGTTCGAAAGCTGCAGCCTTTGAAGTGGAGCTGCGGAGGGGCTCGGCACATCCTCTCCCTTCCCCACTGTCGCTGCGCCACGGAGGGCTTTTGAAGTGCTCCGAGCATGTGTGCGAGTATCACCAATATGGAGAGACAAGCCAAGGAATCGTGATTACCAATGCAGAAAATGCACTCAAGCTGTATATGCTTATGGGGAACTGCTGTGGCCACTGCGTCGACCTGATCGCTGTGGCAAAAGCTTAGCACATCATTCTTTTTACCATTACTTATTTCAAAGCTGGTGTCCGTGCTTTCTACTCTTTTGAACTGGATTTGAAATTATTTTTGAATTTTGGTTCAAAGTTATTTTTGCTCACCTCCTTCTAAGTGTGCAGCAACAGCAACTAGAAGAAGTAGTAGAAGCGATGAAGTAGTTCTGACCTGGAAAATCAGACTAATGAAGTCACACCAGCACCAGCGACTCGTTTGATCATAAAACAACGCACATTTAAGTGATAATGCCAGAGTTACAGGCTTTGCGACACTGTACAGGCCATACTATGGACTTTAATGTACAGCTTTATGTGTCAACGGAACATGTCTGAAAATGAGATAATTGTTTGTGTATTGCTTTTATTTTATTTTTAAATGTACTATGAGACCTGAGTAAAGTTTAAATGCGTTGAATTGATAATAGCATTCAAATCTGTGTGAAATATTTACATAATTAATTTCTTAAAGACACACTGTGTAACATTTTGGACTATACTGTTGCCATGACCAGCTCAGAAAATGCTATTTTTGCAGTGGGTAATTAAAGAATGGATTTGTATAAGAACCTAACCTATTTAAATCTCAAATTTAGTCACATCTCCATGGAGACGAACTGGAGATATACCTGGTAAAGGTACAGTCATGTCTTACGAGAGCTGAGCCGCTCACAGAAAAAGCTCATGTTTGTTTGTACATTTATGAAGTATTTTTCAATGATGAAAATATCTGTCATAAATAATTCAACTTATTGGGTAAAATTGTACGCAGTGTGGCTTTAAGTACATTTGTGGATACATTTTCCTCAGTGGATTTTTTTCTTCTAGGTCACCTGTATGTAATTAAATGTATGTCTACCGAGGCTGTACTTATAAGGGGAAAAGGACAATAGCTGGCTGTCAATGTCAACTTTATTTCTATAGCACATTTATAAATTAAAGCTCCCTTAGTAAAACAACAGAATAATGAACTATGTATAAAATATATATGCAAGTCAGAAAAGGTGTGTCTTTAATAGTGATTTATAAGGATGACGTGTTTGGTTTTAATGGCACATACATGTGTACATCATCTGCAAAACAATCTTATGAAACGCAATTTCTTAGTATGGATCAACAAATAATTTAAAAATAATTTAAAGATCACATTTAGACAATGTGATTGCTTCTGAAATAAGGTATGGGGGAAAAAAAATCATGCAGTTGTTTCATTGTGGAACAAAACATACTATACCAAACGATAAGTAATAACCTTGGTTTAAGAGCAAAGCAAAGTTAACATTTGGTTTGCAAGTTTCCAAACAAGCCCATCTCTTCCAGATCTCTTTCACTCACACCATCATTCACACTTTTACTCAATCCGTGCTTGACCAGTCCAGCCTCAGACGGTCTGTCTCCGTTGGCAGGGAGGATAATGAGGGCATAATAGAATTTATTAGGGGCGAGGACTTGCCAAAATATGCAGACGCCAATGTTAAAGACCAATCTACATAATAAGCCATAATTTACTGCAAATGATGCCCGCCTCCATTGATAATTACTCGGAAGACCTTCCAAAGAGAAAACAGGTCAAACTGTAACTGCTCCTAATATCTGTGTCTGCAGTTACCAACATCTATGATCTCATAATGAATAGTTCAGACTTGTCATATCAATTAGCAAATAATAATTATATTACAAAGTCTATTTTGAATGGTAAAAGCCCTAGAAAAGGTAATGCTACACTGGCCCACAGGAAGTGGGCCAGTGTAGCATAACGACTAATTCGAGTCCACATTTTTAAAGCAGAACTAAGTAACTCATGCCCCTAGAGGCCATAAGCGCCACTGCAGGTGTCGTAGCATCTTGTGTTTTTTTTACTCGTTAATTGTCCGTGAGAGTAAATACTACACCGACAGAAAAGACAAAGGGAGAGAGGGATATTGTACATCCATTTATTTCACTCAAACTTGGTTGTAAATACTGTTTAAGTGGCGCTAGCCCGCAGTTAGCTTTGCACGTTAGCCTGTTAGCTTCTTTTTCACGATTCCATTAGTGTGTATTGGTGGCTCCGACCCGGAAGCAGGAAAGTTGGAATTGTGGTTTTCTGGCTAGAGACACCAGGGGGAGATGAAAGACCCCCCATTCATCCTATTAACACTTGTATTACCCCCAGAGGGACTACGGAAAGTGTATTAAGGTCTATTAGGTAAACAAGTGACTGCTTTAACTAGATTAAAAATAAAATAATGTCAAAAACTTAAGAAAATTTAAATACATGTCAAACCGCGTGTGAAAAAAATATATTTATACAGATTGTGGCACTT
Source organism: Proterorhinus semilunaris (assembly GCA_021464625.1). Taxonomy (NCBI): domain Eukaryota; kingdom Metazoa; phylum Chordata; class Actinopteri; order Gobiiformes; family Gobiidae; genus Proterorhinus; species Proterorhinus semilunaris. Next base: position 8,268,476 of record CM038350.1, read on the forward strand.
CATCATTTGATAGTGTTAGCCTTTAGCTTCAAGGCTAAAACTCCTACATTTATAAACACAGAAGTCTCCTGGTGAAGTTTTTATTACATCCTCTGTAAACATGTTGAAAGTACATCCTATCTGCCATGCACTGCTTGTATATATATTTATTTCAACAGGTCACGGCTAACTCCCTATAAGAGTAAAACTAGAAAAAGTCGTTAGCTTAGGAAGTTAGCAACATGAGACCAAAAACTGCACCATCAGCGATCAAAATCTACACATAGGCTATACTACTAACTAATGGAGTTGTAATATTTCAAAACCATGTCATAAAACTGAATGAAGTTAATTGAATCAAGATGAAGCAGCACCTTTTTCTGTCTGAGATCATGACACCTCGACACTTCTCGAATTTAGCAAAGTTTCCCTGGTATACGACCGCCCACTGTGATATGTCACCGCCCACTTTGGCATTGTGTGAGATCCGCAGTCACTGACTTTGGTCCCGAAGAAGTGATTTGGTTTAATTTACTCTCACGAAACTCAACCGCTGTTTCAATGAAGAAGCCACCATCCTCCTTTTTCCACCACAGCAGCAGAACCATCAGCCTCCTTAGCCTCTTCATCTCCTCCTCCTCCTCTCCACCACCAGTGTCCAGGCCTTGTACATGTCACTCCGCTTGTGAAGCCATTGCCCTGTGCACCTCCCCACAGACTCCTCACTAAAACGCTGCCCCGTCCACGTGAACTGTGAGTGGTCCCTAACCCCCAGTGCAGTTTACGTTCATCTTTAATTCAAACCGCTGCATCCTTTATTCATCTGCTTTCCTCCCTCCTCTCAAATGTTTTGATCTTGTGGCTGTAAGTGCTCCACAGCCTCCATATAGTCCTGGTTTAGACCTTGTTCGGATTCTGCTTTAGTCCAGTTCGGATGGTGACCTTTATAGCGCTTGTTATCTTGGTCGCCTTACGATTCCCGATAAAAGGCACTGTTTCTGATTGTTTTTCTTAATGGGACTAAATGTGTATTGTTCTCATATAGTATATTTGTGGGATAAACACAGTACATCTAATCATAAAACATTTACAGCCATTTCATTAACTTGCAGGCTAATTGACTTGTTCGTCTTTGGAAACAGTTTTATATGCTCTCACGTCTGTTAGAAGGCACTTTATCTTCTTTTTTCAATACAACCTCATTATTTAAGTATTATTTAATAGATTAAGCTGATGATGACGATTAATCATCAGCGTAGCCCTCATTAAGTCTTGGTTTAGACCTAGTTATGTCACATTTTAGTCCTGGTTTAAACCTGTCTGAGTTTCGTCTTCACTCTCCCCCGCTCTCCCCCCCCCCCTCCCTCCGCCCCCAGTCGTTTCTCTTTGGGCTTTAAGTAGAGATTGCTGTCTGGAAGCGATGAGGCCTGACCGGCACGTCTTGGGAAATCAAAGCTGTACGGTTGAGGAACATCGCAAGCACAAACTCCGCGCCAAACTCCGGCAAAACAGGGAGGCAATCAGCAGCCACAGTGAGCTGAAGGAGCCGCTCCCCAGAGCCAGGCAGGTCGGATCAGAGCAGGCAGAGGACCGCGGCTGTTTTAACCTCCGCGTAGGTTAATAACATCACTTTGAAATACGGGTCGGCCATCTTGGAACGCTATAGAGATGAGGTCGGAGGACGGCGGACAACGGGAATGCAAGATGAGTCATGTTCTGTAACGTTTGGGCTCTTGCTGGGAAATGTATTTTGTTTGAGTGGAAAAACTGGGCGCCACCGAAGTCTTTTACCATCACTTAGTGTGAATGGCGTATGAATGAAGAGCTACTGCAGCAAGTTGTAATAATTTCTTACACTTGTATTGCACTTTACAAGCTCGACAAGCGCTAAACTGTCATTATTCATTCACTCCATACTCTATGTAGCCACAGCTTCCCGGAGGTAGACCGACGTCCAATCTGCGGCATTGGCCCGTGCAGCTGCCACCAATCACTCACACTCTACAGTCACACAGTCCAAGCAGGGGAGGTGTCTTGCCCAAGGACACAATGACAATCGATGTGCTGGAACCGCTAACCTTGCCAGGGCTGGACATTTTGTTTATTGACATTAATCAAAAACGCAATCTCTGCTTTGCTTTGGTCAATCCCAATAATCCTCATGGGACTTTATAATCGTCCGGTTTACGGCCGTTCCTTTGGCAGAAACGTCACCTATAGTTTAGGAGTTTGGACGAGACGATGGAAGATTTCTTTTCCGTGTCAAATGAAACTGGAGGAAAGCATTTGTTTTTGCTGGTTTGTAAGGTCTGTCTAAGCTCGCGAAGAGCTCTGCTACACGGATACATTTTGCATATGAAATAATAGAAGAAAAACTTTGCGCATCAACTACTTGAGGCAGGTGTGTAGGAGATGAGGGAAAATCCCAGCGAACATGAATAAAAATACTTACAGAAAATAGTTTATTTGGAGACGGTCAACGTTTCGTCGTCAGCAAATTTTCCCCATTTGCTCGTATGAAATAATGAAATCGAACCGAGATCGATCAATATGACAAAAAAATAATATTGTGATTCATTTTTGTTGCGATATCATCCAGCCCTAAACCTCCTGATTATAAGTCAAGCTGCACTACCTTCTGGGTCACTTTTGCTACCATATTCTAAGTTTGTAAAATACATTTTAGCCATAATATGTTGTTGTCTTTGCCAGCTCTCAGTCATCCAAAGTCATTAACTGGACAGGGTTGTTTGGTCTCAACTTATACAGCGCTTTTCTACCTTCATTAGGCCCACAGTGCTTCACAGCAAGAAACCAGTCTCCCATTCACCCCCTCATTCATACAGCAGGAGGGTGAAGTGTCTTGCCCAAGGACACAATGACAGTGGGCACCTTCAGGAGCTGAGATTCAAACCTTCCCATCTCTACCAAAACGCTGTGTTTGCGTCAAACACCTTGAGAAACTTGGCAAGATCAAGCTGCGCAAACAAAGTCGAGGAGAGCTTGATACCAGATTACTTTATTTTTTACCTTCATTTAATCAGGGAAGTCCCACTGCGATTAAGAATCTCATTTCATTTTGTACATATTTGCTTTGCTTGATTACCAACGTTGAGTGTGGACAAACTTTTTCGACGAGAGGCAAAGTGTCAGCGACTCCAAAACCCGGCCCGATTGATGACCCGCTAAGACATTTTAATTTATGGATCCACTTTCGAGAGGTACTGGCAGCGAGAGCATAACAGCATGTGACCCTTGCCTGAGGTCCAGACAAATACCTGTTTACGTTTTCGCTCAACAATGAATCAATCGACGGACTTGCGCGACCCAGACCAACAGCTGGTGAACGTCACTCCCATTGTCTTAAAGCCTAGAAAGTATGCGTAAGAGAAAGCCACCCGCAGCCCCCAATCCTGTCATCACAGCACTTCTACGAAACGCCCCGGGCCCTCCTGAATCCACAGTCAGCAAACTGCAGGCCAAATTAGCAACTTTTTATTCTGCCATGTCTTTGAATACCGCTCCAGAAACAGTCCTTTACGCCGCGGTGCCCATGCAGTTGCTACACTGTGAGGACGGGGGGGGGGGAGAAGACAGCGTTTGGGTAATTATTAGTCCACGAGGTGCAACTAATGTGCGACAAATCCAGGCATCTCATTAATAACACAACGCAGTGTGGAGCTTTGCATAATCATGTATGTGTCAGCCCCAAATTGCCTCCTAGACATTTTTCTCCGCCGCATTTTCCTTGGCGGCTACAATGAGTCATTATTATAGTGTGCATTACAACAGCGTTTGGACGTTGAAGCTTGTAACGTAGCTCAAAATGGTAAACAAAGCAGCGCTGTTTGTTCATTTTCTTTTTAAAAACGCATTCCAATTATTTGTGACAAGCGACGCTGTTGATGAAAGCTATAGGGAATTGCTGAAAGTGAGTTACTTTGTGGGTTTGACTTAAATCACCTGTACCGCCAAAGACTGCAGGAGCAAACCATGGGTCCACTGAACTAGTATCAAACCACTCTGCTGTTTGCGGAAGTAAACTGTGGTAAACTCACACTGAATCCTGAACGGTTGTAGCGCAGCCGCCGCAAGGAATCCAAAGTCATTCAAAACCAATGATGATGGCTCACATTGGCCCCGCGCAGTGAGTGCCGCTCCGGTTACCGAGTCCGTACGGCGCAACGGAAAGAATCTGCAAGAAGTCTATTTTTGGCGGACGCCGTGGAGGGCCGCAGCACTTTCTGATCCAGCCCAGGATATCACACGCACCAAACAGGAAGTCAGGCACCAGCAAAGGAAGAGAATCCGCTACTAGCATGAGCTAACTTGTGCTAACTTGGCTAATGAAAAACATTACAGCAAAACAGCAACACAGAGGAGCTGCCAGAGGATCACGGAGGATATTTGTGCACACGGACAATACTTTTCGCCTTGGCAGAGGACAAGTATCGCTTTATTTGGATCATGTGGATTTCTGAGCAGATATCCAGGAAGGAGCAGGTATTGAGTGAATTAGCTGGACTTCTGACCAGTGTTAATTTCGTCGACTAAAATATTTAGTCTTAATTTTAGTCAAAGTGATATTTCTGACGACTAAAATGTAAGGTATTTTTTTGACTAAATCTCGACTAAAATTGAATTACATTTTCGTCAAAAGACTAAGACTAAGACTAAATTAAAATATCTTGTCAAAATTAACACCGCTTCTGACAGTGAATTGTAAGTTTGATCAATCTTTTTCCCCACACGTTTGTGCTGTTTACTTGTATTTCTTTATGTACAAAGTTCTTATTGCGTGGAACCTCATGAAGTCGGGACCTTGAGAGGGCCCCGAGCCGTAAAAACGAATAGAGACAGTTTTTTGGGCTTTTGTGGAGCAGTGGCAGCGACATCTGTAGAGAGAAACGTGTCGCTGTGAAGCCCAGCGATGAATAGTGAGGTGAACAGCATTGCTCTTACAGACTTCATTCAGACTTTCTCATTTGACCGTAATACCAAGAAGATGACAACTTGTGTTTTTGTCGCTTTTTTCAAGAAGCTTTTAGATTTTTGGTAAAGCCAAACTGGAGAAAATGTGCTCTGTTCAGATGGAGGTTGAGAGGTTAATAAAAACATTTTATTTGCTTTATTTTGGGGAAAAGGTCATGTTAATTAGCATTTAGCCTAAACTCTAAGAAGTCGTTCAAGTGACATTGGCAACACGTTCGAACGAGTTGGTTTTTACGTTCGAACGAGAAAGCGCAGTCAAAAATGTTTCAGTCACACTGGCAGCTCAGAGTTTCCGTACAGAATGAACGGCTTTTGTAGTGTAGCTGCGTTTGCAAAAGATCACGTATCAGATATAGGAGCACGTATGCAAGTGGCCGAGGTCCCTTTTGAAAAAATCTTACTTGTTCAGACTGCCGTGAGTAGATCAGTTACCGGTGACATGGGGGCAACATAAAACAGATTTGGGTCACTTTAGCCGGCAGTCTAAACGTAGCCCAAGTCTTCCTCATTACCATTGACCCGTTCACTTTTGAAAGAACACACACCACTTTGCGTCCGTGTGGTCATAATGTTCTGACTGATCATTTGTATGAGCCAGAACTAGACTGGCCACTTTTCAATCTGTTAAAGAGAACGATAAATCCTCGAGTTGGTCATTACTTCGTCTGACTCATCACTACGACTTTCCACTTTCAAAAATCCGCCAATTCCATAGTCACATAACTCCCACTTTGAGTCATATCTTCATCATTTCCATACGAGACTCTGAATCATTTCCTCCCATTTGCCAAACAATCTCAACAGGTTTGATATTGTACGAGGTTGTAGCCCAAAGCCGGACAGTATCTGGGGAGATTTGGAAGGAAGGATTAACTGTAGGGATATTTCTACTTGGCTAATTCCATCTATAAAGCCAAAATGAGAGGTAGGAAAATTGAGTTGCAAATGAACTAAAAAGTGGATTTTTTTATGAGGTGCCTTGAGCCACAGTGATCAAAGAACAGACTAGAGAAGAGTTCATTAGATCTTATACAGTATTTTTGCCATATCTCATATTCTCCTTGTTACGTTGCTTTGGGCATTTCTTTGTGTGTGGTTTTCTTTTTAGATTTTATCCTCATTTGGCCCAGAATCTTCACTCAATCTCGCCCGTTTTAACAAAGATGTTTGGCTGAACGGTTTAGCGCCTCACAGCAAGAATGTCCCCGGTTCGTTTCAGATGGGGACTTTCCATGTGGAATTTCTTCCTGTGTTTCAGTTTCCCCATTACAAAAACGTCTCCTGAAAGACACCTCAGTGGGACAATGTCGGAATCCTAAACATGGTCAAAGAGAGAGACTGAAAACTGACATCTAAAATTTGTCCAAAAAACCAACATGAAACGGGAGATAAAACATGGATGGAGTAATCGCAAGTGTGAATTTATAAGATAATCAGTAGAATATTAATAATTGCCTTGGAGGACATTAGACATTGCAAATCCTACACACATTTCTATTGGTTACCGCTGAATTTATACAATAAGACAATCAGATCTGAGGATAGGCGCCGATCCCGTGGGTGCTGAGTACCCACTCAAATCTTTGGGCACCCAAGTGAATTTGCCCTAATTACAAAATGATTCAATAAATATAGCGGCAGATAATCGTTCTGCTCATTTAGCTCCATAGGTAGAGTGCCGGGCTCATAACCACGAGTTGGTGAGATCGATCATGACGCCATCTCTTTTGTTTTTTACTGGGCACCCACTGGGAAGAAGATAAATCCGCGCCAATGACTCAGTGTGATGACAAAAAATAAAACAAGCTTTCACGTTCAACAAACGGCATGCTAGTCACGTACGGTCATATTCCCTCTCTGATGCATCCCGGAAACAAAACGTTTCAGTAGAAGAAGTAGGCAAGGCAAGTTTATTTATAGAGCACAATTCATACACAAGGCAATTCAAAGTGCTTCACAGTTGCATACAATCAATCATTAAAACATCAACATAAACATTTATCAATTACAGTAAGAGGCAAGAGTGCAGATAAAATACTTTCAGTTTTCATATGCTCGGGTAAGTAGCAACCAATGTGAACAAGTTTTACTGTGTAAAGTAAGCAAAGACGGCTCCAGGTGCTTTTCCTTTATGAGTGGACACAATAATGAATTTTCAATAATATTGTGAGTCTCCTTTAAATGCTTGTGTAACCCCAGGGGTCCCAGGTTGGAAAACACTGGTGCATGGAGGACATTTTCCAAGACACCGCAGGTCAGATGAGTCAAAGTATCAAAACAGTCCGAGGTCAATGTGTCTTCAGGCTTCAGCGCTTTGACCCCTGACCTGCAGAAAGAGAGAAGGCAGCGCTAACCACCATCGCGTCACCGACCTCAGCACAATTACAGCAGCAAGGCATCATGGGACATCTGGGCAATGTGCGAAGAGCCATAAAAGAACTGGGAGACTATGCACTAATAAACTGTGGCGGGCATCATGGGACTTTGAATGATAAACTCCAGCTGTTATTGATGAAAATACTTTAAGATGTGGAGGGGAGTTCTCAAGATGACTTTGCATAATATCTCCCTCCCACTCCTTATTAAACATTTGCCAAGAAGCTGCTTTGTTTCCGGACTGCTATCCGAGTCTATTATCAAAAGTAGGAGAGCTTCAACAAGGTGCCCTTCAGACTAGGGCTCAAGCGGTTATTACTTAAAAAAGACTGAGGCACAAAAACATAATAAAAGCGAGTTTATGGCCTTCATCAGGGCATGAACTGCATTACTTCTGCAGTATTGTTCCCTCTCAATAGCTTACGACAAACACAGAGAGCATAAAAGGCAGCAGCGCAGCGGTTAGCGCTCGTGTTTCACAGCTTGAAGGTCACGCGTTCGATTCCCACCAGGACGGGGCCTTTCTGTGTGGAGTTTGCATGTTCTCCCTGTGTCTGCGTGGGTTTCCTCCGGGTACTCCGGTTTCCACTACCACTAAAAACATGTACAATAGGTGTATGCTGCAGCCAGGTGATTCTGACCATCAGCCTGGCTCCACATCTTGTCTGCATTGCGGCCGCCCATGGCTCCTCATGGGTCGTCCCAGCGAAGATTTTGTTGCACAGTTGTTTTATAATGATAGGCTTAACCTAACCTTAAAAAGGACATTAAAGGTACAATTGAAGCAGTTATGAGAAATAGATACTGAGTGGCCTTTTAACTGTAGGACACATTTGAACTCTTTTAATGTCCTGATGAGTAGCCGAAATGCGTTTCTTGTAAAAACTAAATATTAAAGTATTTTATATAATTTCCCAAGGTTCAGTCTGTGGTACGAGGCAGTACTTGTGTGTCCTTGTGTGCTTGGACTGAGAGCACAATACTAAAACAATCATTAAAATGAAGCCTAATCGTTTTTTTTTAGATAAACGTACAGGAAAATGGTCATAGATTAATTGATTTATTGAGCTGTCACAACGGCCTCACTCTAGGCAGATTGAATTGTGAGTTTCTATAAATGTTTGTGCTTTTACACATGTTTCTATGGCCGGAATACATTTTGTTTTATCAATCCATTTTATTAAATGATAAAGACATAAAAAAAATACAAGGCCTTCAATTATATAATTTCTCTACATTCTACATTGCCAATCATCTTCTAATTCCATTCCCTTCCATGACGCTGCTGTTGACTTATCGAACCTCTTACACTAAGGAAGCTTCCCCCTTTAATACACCACCAGTAGCAGCAGCAGCAGCAGGCGGCGCTTGTAAAACTCCTGACACCTCAATCTGACTACAGGCTAATGTAAGAAGCTCGCTGGCACCAAAGACGTTATTGACATGTAATCTCCACCCGTGGGAAACGCATCCTCCGACATCCCCCCCCCCCACATTCCAAACTAACCGCTCTCAAATATTATAATACGACTTTTTAGGTGATTGGATTTATAGCGTATCAGCAGAAATTTAACAGGTATGAGCAGCTAAAAAAAAGGAGAGGAAAAATGCGCGAGGATGGGACTTGACTGCTTGTGCTGTTATGCGCATCCCAATGGGACGACTTTTTCCCGCATCGATTTCCCCCCGCGGATTATTATTCCTGGTTGTGGAAGCCGGGGTGTACCTTCCCTTCAGCAAGATCATTCTAATTCATAACCTTTTCCAAATGAGTTATTGACTGGAGGAGGCCACGCTGCCGCTCTCAATCAGGGTCTTTTTACTCACAATATATACAGCCTTCGACCACCTGGCTCCCACGCACACACGGCGAGAGGGAGGGTGGGGCGGAGAGAGCGGGAACGGAGCGCACCCTCTGGCAATGGAGTTAAATTATGCCAGACTCGTGTTGGCGAGCGCAGCTGGGGCCGCTGAGGCGCTTGCGTATGGCTGTTTTATTTAATCAAGGCCTAGAGCAAAAGGTGTTTATTTGCATTGAAATATAAATGATAATGACTTATATTTATGTAGTGCTTTACAGTAAACCTTAACCCTTTCACGAGCTTCTCAAAGCTCTACTGTCGGAAACTTTTCATTCAGTCCAATTGATTGATTAGAACTAGAGATGCACCGATCCAGCTTTTTTGACCTGATATTTACCAATACCACTTTCTTAAAAGTGTCTTTCTCTGAGTAAAAAATCTAATTGACTCTTTTCTCCATTTTAAGATGAATAAAGTCATATTTTGTTGTCATGATATTACAGATCAATTATCAATGATATCTATTGATAAACCTTTGGATGAACATTTTTTTTAGGATCACTGAACTTTTGTACACATGGGCATATGACGTTAATACAAACAACTCACATGAGGTGATCTGATTATTACAAATATGTTATTTCTTAAACTAAAACACAAACACTTGGCTTCAGCATTAGTCGATTTTATTTTTATTTGGCTACTTTAGGTATTTCTATGTTAGTTTCTGACCCGGCCATGATTAGTTTTTGCTTTAGCATACTGATGCTAACCGCGGCATTTTGCACGGCGATCAAAAATACGTTTGCGGAGGTTAAAACTAACTCAGCGATTGAATTCTCCTGGTTCTGAGCTTTCCCAATACACAGCATGTCCATATTCACTTTAGGCGGTAAAAGTTGTGTTCTTTACGGCGTTGGGAGACAAAACTGGTATCGGTTCAGTATCAGATATTCGTAGCCGATACCCGATATCGTATTTTTTTCAGTATCGGCTCCGTTATCCTATACCACTATCGGATCGGTGCATCCCTTGTTAGATCGCCATGAAAGATGCTACTTTTCACTATGCTAATTGTGTTGTGCTTTGTTATTGTCGTGACAAGTAGTCCATTGATAAAAGTTGTGTTTGGCAAATGTAAAAGTGAAAGTCCAGTATTTCTGCTTTAGTCCAGTGACGTCTGAAGAACAGATCCACCGCCTCTTCTCTAGATCGTAAATCCATGAATCCGTTTCGGTGTGTCCAAATTTTTTACTGCGCATGCACTATCTACAGTCACAGCACCACACAGAGGCCTGGAGGAGGAATCGCAGAAGCTTTACACCCGACTGACTTCAAGTACGTGCACATTTACTGAGCTGGCTCCGTGTTTATAGAGAACGTTTTTGAAACTAAACCCGTTTTTTTGTTTTTGATTTAGCAGATTCTCCACCTTTGAGTCACAACCCTTTTCCAGAGGACATTTCTTTAAATATTTAACAACACAAATGTAGGAAAACAGTGGGAAAAGAGTTTTATGCTAATTCAATGCTTGAGTCAACAGTACATTGACACAACGGCACAGTATTTTATTGGTTGGAATTCATATTTTTATGAACGGTTTGTGATGATGGTGGGTTCCAGTGCCACACCAGTTGAGAACCACTGTTTTAGCCAATACTGTAGGTTTAGGGATGATGGAAACCTTACCCAGACACTCCCCACTCAAACGCCCCACTTGGCTCAGAAATCGAACCCACGACCGTCAGCATATGGATTTTTATTTTTATTTTTTTAGTTTGTGAACACACACAAAACAGCAAACTTGCTGGTCGTAGGGCTATGTTTGACACAAAAGTAAAGGACAGCGTGACAAAGACGAACAGAGGGTATGGGCGAGGCTAGAGGACAGTTTGTGATGGGACGTCCTGGCTCATATTTCGGCCACAGTGAAGCAAGGACAGCTCTGGTCACTGTTGTCCTCGGCGCTGCTCTACGGGGCAGTCACCTCCAGCTTCAGGAGGGTGTCAATGACAGACAGACTCATACTGGTTTGCACGCAGCGCCACAACAACAAAGAGGAGGACACAACAAATACATTCCTCTCAAAAATAGATCCTGTAATGTACTTTACTCCGGCATTCTTTACGCTACTTTTGGACCTGTGATCGTCGATATATAGAGTATGCATCGAGAAAACACCCTTGGACGTAAGATGTTATAACATATAGTTGAGAGTTTGGCCACAGACAGGATCAGAAGTCTTTTTTTTTTTTTTAAAGTGTTCGGACTTTCAAAACTAAATCTAAGCGGAGCTGGATTCTTTTATGTGACGTACACCAGAGTGTGGGCTGGTATTTTGATTGTAGAATAGGGAGATGGACTAAAATTAGGTTGACCAGACGTCCCAGTTTACCCAGGACAGTCCCAGTTTTGAGTCCTTTGTCCCACGTCCCAATAGATTTCTCCAAAACTATTGATTTGTCCTAGTTTTACTCAGTCGCTGTGCCAGTTGTCCTGGTTTTTGGCCAATATAGTCCCCAAAAAGTAACAAACTTCACTTGAAAATGAATCTTTTTGGCCCATGTGATTATCAATTACCAAGCATCAATTACCAAGCATAAACCAATTGGAGTTTGCATGTTCTCCCCGTGTCTGCGTAGGTTTCCTCCGGGTACTCCGGTTTCCCCTACCACTAAAAACACGTACAATAGGCCCAGGGACTACAGGTGGAAATTAGCACAAGTGCTATAACCTGGTACAATGCATCTCTCCTTTCTGAGGCTAATGTATATTGTACACTGTCCCTGTTCAAATAAATAAAATATATATAATTAAAAATGTCAAATCCAGCATCTCCTCAATGCGAATCGGCGCATGTCATGAGACATTAACAGTTTTACCATTCAGCGTTGGAAAAGATTGTCAAAATTCCCGCACTCTGTTTGTTCTAACTGGTCTTCATCAGACTGTATTATCTTTTTTTTAGTATGTCGTACACTTTTCCTTACTCCCTTTCTCCCAGTTCAAACAAGTGAGCTAGGAGAGATTATGGCTTAACACTTTTTATGACAATATATTGGAAACAAATCTAAATATCGCAATACTTGCAACGGTATTACTTGGTATTGAATTTAAACTAATTAATATTGCCCCAACCCAAGCATGAAAACACTCCAGGTGTGTTATTTAAAATGAGGATACAACATTATGACAAGCTTAGAAGTAAAAAATAATAATAATATGGCAAATAAGAACCATCAAAGCTTATTTTTTCCTCACCTCGCCACCACCTCGCGTCTCCAGAACCGTATCAGTGTTTTGCACAAACTGCACATCCATCCACGTCCTTTCCCTTTGAATCCGGCTATAAACACACTTTACCGCCTGACGCCAGAGCGCGCTTCCATACCCCGCTCCCACGAGAACAGTCTTAATTTCACACACTCAGCCCTGTCATGAGGCTCAGCAGACGCTTGCATATGTTTGCTTCAACCAGGAGGCGCTGAGCATTTAAAGTCCACTGGGATCTCTCCAAAACCTTTTTCCCTCGTGAGCTAATTTTACCAAATAAAAACGTCAGAGAGGCATTTTGGCTGAGAGGATTCACTAGGCGAAGTAAAATACACTTGACGAGTAAAGACTTCTTTAAGGGCTCTTGGTTGTTGCTTAGTGCACCCTCAACTGGCAGCCTAGGGAATTACACATGATAAAAACTAAATACAAGCTGCCATTTTTAGCTAACAGGAATCACTGGTGCTTTGAAAAACACCGTCTGAGCGCGGAACAGTACGAACGTGCACGTTTTATTCAGGCTGATAAATACGATTCAGATTCTGACACCACAAAATGTCTTCCTTTTTTCTTTTTTTTTTCTTTTTCAACAATGAAAGAGGAAGCTACTAAATTGAAATGTTGGTGGGGATACAAACTCATCCCTAATCTTCCAAACTGATTTGTAATATCCCGATTCTTCACAGGGATGAGTTTCTAGGCACATTTCACAACTTGCAAGGCAACTTTATTTATACCGCACACTTGTACACAAGGCAACTCAGTGCGCAATGCAAGGTCACTTTTCAGGGTCACTTTGACCAGGACGCTAGAAAATAGGCCTGCAAGTTCAGGAAATTGATACAAATGCTTCATGATTAGATCTACAGTGTTTCCCCAACAAATGTCTGAGTTTACAATATACATAAGGAAGGCGAAACCAATTTCATTCCATTACTAGAAAAAAAATCTGGTATAGCAAATCGAGACTGGAGGCGGGGCTAACGATCGCAGTTTGAATGAGAGCCACACCTGCAGTCGAGTAAATGTTCCGGTGAAAGCCCTCAGAGCAGCTTCTTGCTGTGGCTTTAAGGACAAGTCCAGCTCATTTAAAACAGAAGAAAAGGAACTGGTAAAAGATTGTTGTGTCGCGGCCGCCATCTTCACTGTGTTGGTTACGGCCCGGAGGAGCACTGGTGTGTGATGGGAAATCCTAGCGCGGAAGATGACGCACTGTTAACTCCCGCCTCCCGTGCTATGATTGATCGTCTTAGTTTTGCCGGAGTCAGCGAGATTCAAATCGCACAATTCAAGACGGTATCCCCATGTATCTCCCAACATGGAGGATCAGTCTGGCTGCCATTGTCTGTCAGATACTAATCACACACAAGTAGATTTTTTACAATGTTTATCAGGGAAAAAAGGCAATTCCTACAGGTCTGGCGTTGGTTTAAAATGCACTTACCTAATACGCAGCAAAATCCACGAAATGCCTCATTGAAGAGCTTCAGAAGAAACAGCTAAAGTGAAAAGCATTACTCAAAACTGTGTGAGTAAAGCAACATTTTATTCCAGGTATGTTTCCGACGAGGGATACGGTAAAAGCTCAACAAAGCCGATTTTGCATGATGTAGCCTATCCCCTTCAATATAATATGATAACATTGACCAAAATCTCTGACAAGTTCATAACTCAATCACTGTGTGGCCTATAGATTAAAAAAAAAAAGAAGAAAGCCATCTCTGTACAAAGGTTTTCGGGAGCCTCTTTGAAAAGGGTGGAGCCATACAGTAAAACACATGTAGCTTTCTTTGCTAAAGCTCCGTTGGTTCGAAAATTTAAAATGTATCCACGCCTGCTTGCGATAGTTTTACATTCCTACAAACTACAAGTGAAATGTGAATATTTTAAGCAGCTTAGGCCCTGATTTCAATATATTTAGCCGCGCGGTGAGTTGGCTAAGGGCCAGGAGAAGACACTGAGTAATGCGCACAAAGCCACCGGTGCTAAACTCAATTTGAGCGACCTGATAATTCAGACCGGCAGCGGCTAAGGCAAATACAGCCGTTTATGTAAAAATATTTCATCTTCTCACTCTTTGTGGAAGCGGCAGTGAGGGGAACGGGGGCCGGGCGCGGGATGACAAAAGAGGAGCGTGTCACGGCAGAAATTAGCGACAATAGCATCACTGGCAGCGGCCGGGGAGCGCCCTTTTCAACCGCCTTGGCTTTTAATACATGGGCGGCTGGATCAAACGGACGGAGCTAAGTGCAAGATGTAGAGGGGTAAATTAGCAAAAAAAATGGGAGCCGGTGTGGGAGAAAAGCTATTTCGATTCAAATGGAGCACGGAGAATATGAAGGATTAAATACAGGAACTGCAATTAGCCGTTATGTTTACACTTCAGACTGAGACGGCATGTTTTTGTCCACCAAAAACATTGGTTTTTTGAGGGTGAGTTCAAAAACTTGAGTGATTGCAGCCACTAAAAATGACTTTTTTATGCATGTTTTACACACTTTCTGTGTGTGGTTTGATTGTAAGAACAGAGCCGTGTGAAGATGGTTTAGTTAGGGGGTGCTGAGAGACTAAATTCACCCCAAAACGTTTTTTTGTGCATAATACCTACTTATTGACATTGCCTGCATTTCGCAAACTATCCACAAGGGGGTACTGCAGCACCCTCAGCACCCTGGGTTCCCACGGCCTTGTGTAAGAATATGCACAACTAAAATAAATGTCATGAAACCAGATTGTAAGCTTTTTTTACACTGAAATAGCCCTAATTGCATTTTGTTGTGATGGATTCCGTCACTCAGGACCTGCATTGGGGAAGTGCTGGGATTCCTGTTCACTTCAGCCAAATGGACTCAACATGAATGAATCAACAATAACCCCGACCCTCTCCTCCCTCACTGGCTTCCGGTGCATTATCAAATCGAGTTTAAAACGTTGTCATTTGTTTTTAAAGCTCCTCCTCTCAGATGGTTTTGGATGTGCCCAGGTCTTTGTCGTGGCAGGGCCAACACTGTGGAACTCGCTCCCAGTCGAGCTGCGAGACCTGCCACTGTTCAAGTGCAGACTAAACCTATTTACACAGGTCGTCCAGAACACCTAGTATTGGTCTATTTTGTTTGTGTGCTGGTGTTTTTATATTCTGTGCCATTTTATGCTGAATGCTTTTTCTCTTCCCCTCCTGGAACTTCCACCCTAACGTGGTGGAGGGGTTTGAGCGCCTGGATGATCCTGGAAGCTCTGTTGTCGGGGGCTTCGTGCCCCTGGTAGGGTCTCCCATGGCAAACAGGTCCTAGGGGACGGGTCAGACAAAGAGTGGTTCAGAATGGCAATTCTGAACCAGTCTGTGGGTTGCCTCGCTTCCGTCAGTCTACCCCAGGGCAGCTGTGGCCATAACAATAGCTTACCACCACCGAGTATGGAGTGAATGAATAATGACGACAGTGTAGCGCTTTGAGAAATACAGGCTTTTAAAGCGCATTACAAGTGTAAGGCATTATTATATAAATTATGTGGAAGAAATTGTTCCCAAAAATTCTTATAAAGCACAAGCTTTAAGATACTGAATGGTATAATACTAGTATTGCATTTGGGTAAAGATGATTATATTGTTTTTTTTATTTGATTCATTTAAAAATGATCCATATGTTTAGCTCGTCTCCAGAGAATAGACTGAAATATGAACAACTATTACTAACAATAGAAGAACTGAATATACTGTATGCATTTCAGAACTTGGATTTTATAGATTTACTTGAGTAAAATAGGTAACTAGTTATGCCTTTCTCAATTAAGGAAGGACATGTTTGGATGAAATAGATACAGAAGGCATCTTAGGAATTACCCAAATATGGTCATGTTTGAAGCAGCCAGAGGGAAAACAAAGATGGGGAAATAAATGAACTTTCTCCCATTTCTCCACCATTACTTTAATACACTTTTTATACTAAACAAAGATGCAGAGACACTGGAGAGGAGCAAAGTGGTTTCAACAGCCCATAACCGCATAAACAAAACAGGAATCTAACTTTAGCTTCATGCTACATATGCTAACGTTAGCAACGAGTGGCGTTTTTTTCCGCTTCTACTGAACATTTTGCTGTGAAAAAACATCCATATGGACCTAATTTTGGCTTGACTTTATTTGTGTTTAATAAATATGTGTATAGTGTGCCAGAAAACGGCTAAAATTAGTGAGGCTTTCTTCCCCCTCGGCTAGGCTTGTCTGTACCTATGTCCGGGTCCCCAACTCAAGCCGAACTACTGCCGCTGTACTCTACCCACCTAACAAGTGTCATGAATGCATCTGTATTGGTATAGTTTTACACTGGTCGTAATAATACGGCTGATCTGTGCACTGTATCTTCGGGTCATTTAGGCCCCTTGTCGTAGTAAAACCCTCCGCTCGCTACATCTGTTTAAAAAGGCCATCGGAGACACGTTCTTTTGTCAGGCAGCGGCGGAGTAAGTGAAGGGGAAGATTCCGCTGTAGGCCATATAGACTCACTGACACATCATATGGCTGGGCTCCTCCGAATGAAGGATGATCGAGGGACTGGGCTCGCTCTGTGACAAACTTATTTCCGGCCGAGCGAACATGGCCACAGGCGGCGGGCAGGTCCCAGCGCACTGGATAATAGTACGATAATAGATGGGACTCAAAGACGCCTCGATGTGGCGTTTTAAGAGCTGTCAAAGTATGTATATGCACTTGAATGTGTCCGAGTTAAAGTGCATGTGACAGGTTAGACAGGTGTAACCGTTTATACTGGTTTCAAGACGTTTACTTGAATGCTTTATAATATGTCTAAATTAATATTAATACCACAATGCAACAATCTATGTTTTTATCATTTCTAAACATTCCAGCAAATAGAGGAATGAGTTCTCCATGGTCCTGTTCTTTACCTTTTAAGGCGAGACACTGAAGGTGATATCAGTCTTAGGCTTTTGCTGTACATGACTGATATAAATATGAGGGGAAAATATATGCATCAAATATTGTATGCACAAAAATTGCTGATTCTTTCACCAACAAAATGTAACTAATGGAGAGCCAGGTTTGAATTTTTGGTTTTATTTTGTTGAAATATTAAACATTTTGGATATCTTGTTTAGTTATTTATAAGTGAAACAAATCTTTACAAGTTAAAATACTGTCATCCTTCTGGGGAAAAAAAAAATCTAAATATTGCTATAAGTCCCAGACTGGAAGGTTTTGAGTCTAGAGGACCCACTGTATTGTAGATGTTGTTGCAAGAGTGTAAAGAAAACCTAATTCACTGCAATGTTTTAGTTATTTCTGGGAGGTCTGCTGCTTGCTAGCGGACAAAACATTAGAAAATAAAAAAAAACTAAGACGTCAAGGCAGAAAACCAGCTTTAAATCTCAACGTTGACTACCACGTCTCCTGTAACCTTACATTTAATCAACGCTCCATTTACGCAGTATGATCTCTATGTTTGCACCCCTCCACCCCTCGCCGAGAGCCGGCTGCGCTTGTGTCCTGTCACTGGATGTGAGCCACTTGGGGCCGGCGACAGAAAGTGCAGTGCGGAGGCCTGCGCCTCCACGAGCGCCACTGACGGGTCTCCACGGCAACAACCGGCTGTCTCGAAATGTTCGCTTAGCTCCCAATTATGGCTGTACGGCGTCCGCTGATTCGGAGGAGAGGGGCTTTAAGGACAGCCAAACAACAGGGAGGGCACGGGCTGGGGTGAAGTGATAGCTAACGAGGTCACCATGGAAACGTAATGGGGCTGCGTTCAAGGCGGATGTTGGGTTTTGCGAGTGTTCAGAGTATTTATTTCAGAGTAGTATTTAACGGAAACCATCGAGCTGGTGTCTTGGCTGTAGCCGGACATTTGGGTTCCCGGAGTTGTCAGTTCTTTGCGTCATCGATGGCTCTATCTGGATTCTGTTCACATCCAAATAACGGTGAAGCCAATCCCTAAAAATAGGCTATGGCATGTTGTCAGTTCCATGGCATTTATACAATGTATGTGGTTTCTCCATCATAATTATACTGAAGGTGGATGTTTAGTAGGCACATCATCGGGTTGGGATGGGGAATCGGGTCGGGGTGGCCAACAAAAGCCAGTCGCCTCCAGCTCGTCGTATTAGACTATTTTATTTTACATCTTTACAGACGTTTTTATATAAATGTGGCGCGGATTGTCTCAAAATAAGCAGTGTTTTTTTTTTTTCAGCTTGTGATTCAAGGAACGAAGCTGAATGAGGGAGAAAGTGAGAGTACGCTAGGTTTATTTCAGAATGATTAGAATTAAGGATGTTTTTCTGACAACTCCATCCAATTACACAATGGAGATCTTTTTTTTTTCACTCAAACTTGGCTGTAAATACTGTTTAAGTGGCGCTAGCCCGCAGTTAGCTTTGCCCGTTAGCCTGTTAGCTTCCTCTTCTTGATTCCATTAGTGTGTATTGGTGCCCCGACCCGGTGGCAGGGAAGTTTCAATTGTGGTTTGCTGGACAGAGACACCAGGGGGAGATGAAAGACCCCCAAATATCAAATTAACACTTGTATTACCCCCAGAGGGACTACGGAAAGGATTTATTAAGGTAAACAAGTTACTTAGTTCTTTTTTAAATATTAAAATTGCAAACTGAATTGCATTATCTGTAAAAAAATATTTTTATTATTTCAGTTTTTTGGTCAAAATCGTGCAGCCCTAGTCACACTTTGATCTGTTATAATGTGCGATGGTTGATGCTGACGGCGTGAAAAATCAATCATAGAACATGCTTCAAAAATGTCAGTATAGGTTAGGACTAGATATCTACGGCTCAATTTGAACACATTTTCTGCTTAGTCAAAGGTCAGAAAAGTTCCCAGTTTTCTTGAACGCACCATCAAGCAGTCAAAACAGAAGAAATAACCTAGTTTTATTATTATTATTATCGCTATAAAGTCTGTCTAAAGACTTGCTTTATTCATGTATCCCATGCAGATTTTGGACCGCCCTGTTGGGACATCAGGGTTCAGCACCTTGTCCCAGCCTTGTTCAGTGACTGGATGATTATGTTAACCACTGGCAGGGTCCCACTGACCACAGGCACGGCATGCTCCAACATGCACACGCCACATGGCCCTCCTCTGATCCAGGACGGTCCAGCCTGAGTGTGCTCCCAGGATCAGAGGAGGGCAAGACAACAGTCAGGCCAAAGTCCCCAAAACAGAAACGCATACTGAGAACTATTCACTTCTAATGATGAATTCTTGGATATTTGACAAGTTGGACTAGCTCCTTAAAGCGCGGCAACAGTTCAACTCTCCACTCGGTTATGGGAAGCTGCCAGTCATGTTAACAGCCCGCACTCAACCCCATCCCAATCTCAACATTCATAATTAGGGTACCCCATGTGAGGAGAAACTAAGATATTTGATAACACTGCATTAAAGATATCAGGCAACATTTTACTGAGCCACATACATTCCATTAGGTTTTCTAATTAGACTGGGTAAAAAAATACAGAAGCAGGACCAAAATATAACTACATTTAGATCTCAGTGATTTTGACCTATATTGTGGCTTCTTAAGATATGGATCTAAGTATTTTATTATAGGTTTATCAATTACTCTTAATTATCAAATGAACAACGGTAATTTTCACCGAAAGCAATAATTTTTAGGCCAAAAGAGGAGAACTTTTGTAAACCAGTTGTTTTAAGCAACATACGTTCATAACGTTTAAAACTTTATACATTTTCCCATGTATACACAACACATCGCTGACAGTCGTAACGTGTCTCTTTAGGCAGCCCCTTTTTTGAAACATACCCGGTGTCTCCTGGATTGTGGCCCATATCGTTCTCGTCCGCTTCCTGGAACTGATCTGACTGAGATCCTTTCTCATCGAGTCTTTGTTTGGGCTTTTCTGCTGGGCCGCGTATCTTTTGGTTCTTCCTGGATTTCGTGACAATTATTATTCTAGATGTTATGTGCGCCAAGATACCTGCACATGGGCACCCCTGCTGTATATAGTGACACAGGAAATTCAACCTGGAAGACTCATTTCAGCGTCGCCTACCAGCCAATGATCGCCATTGGTGCTGCGTTTAAGCCCCCACTGTTCATGGCTCGTCCGCTTCCCAGCTGTGCTGCGACCCACCTCCACCCATTTACCACCTCTTCTATCCACGGCTTCTCCCTGCTACATCCTTCACCGGTCTTCCATACCACCACAAGGGTAAGACATCCCTAACGCTACCCATCCATACCCATCAGAAAAGAGGGGCTTCAAGGACAGCCAAACAACAGGGAGGATATGGGCTGGGGTGAGGTAATAGTTACTGTTTACACAGAAACCATAGAGCTGGTCTTGGCTATAGCTGGACAATTGGGTGTTGTCAGTTATTTGCGTCATCGATGGCTCTACCTGGATTCTCTTCACATCCAAATAATGGTGAAGCCAATCCCTGAAAATAGGCTAGGGTCAGTTCCATGGCATTTACACAATTTATGTGCAAGGTTTCTCTATCTGGATTTGTTTTTCCATTAATATAATGAAGGTGGATGTTTAGTGGGCACAAAAATTGGGTTGGGACATGGAATTATGGTAAATGGTAAATGGTCTCAACTTATATAGCGCTTTTCCACCTACATTAGGCACTCAAAGCGCTTTACAGCAAGGAACCTCTCACCCATTCATACACCAATGTACGCAGACACTGGAGGCAAGGTGGGTGAAGTGTCTTGCCCAAGGACACAACGACAGCGTGCACCTTCAGGAGGCGGGATTCGAACCCCCGACCCTCTGATCATGAGACGACCCGCTCTACCATCCGCGCCACCATCGCCCCATAATTTCATCATAGATCGTGGTGCGGTAGAGGAAACCGTAGCACCTGGAAGAAACCTGTATGCCTTCAGTCTCCTCTGATCCTCTGAACCTACCCATCCAGTTTTGTCTCTGTTTAAGTCTCTCCAGCTTGGAATGTGGGTTTCTTGTCCAAAGGAATAATAGCAGCACTGTTTTAAGGTGTGATCAAACCACCGACCTTCTGGTTTTTAGGCGAATGTCGTTCCACCTACGCCACTGCGCCCCCCCCATTCATTTGCTTTCAACACGCATAGCTGTTCCGCACACATTCCGTTTTGGAAATACATTTGAAAACCGAGATATGCGTCAACGTTTGACAGCTGTTGCATCACGCGCAACATTAAAATTTATTGGAAGCTGCGACGGATTTTCTGCCGCTTCTTCGCCGCCGCCGCCGCCGCGTTTCAACATCAGAAACACCAATAATACTCCGGGATCCGCTCACGTAAAGGCCGTGTTCTTCTCAAGATGAACGGCCGGTCGGACGTGCCGCTAATTGTTTGCTGCGCTCTGCATTGGAACGGTCCCGCTCTGGCTAAGGGACCTTTATTTGCACTTTCCGACGCGAGAAGTGCTGAGTGGATGAGACTTTCCTCTTTTTTTTCCCCCGCAGAAGGAATGGTTAATGAACACAAAGGCACTCGTAGGTGGAAACAGCAGAAATTTTGGGGCTAAAGATATAAACGGCTGAGCTCAGCGGTATTGGTTTGGTATAAGCTGCACGGATCCGGAAAAACTGAGAGGAGGTACTTGGCCCCTTTCTATATTTGTCCCCATTGACTTCCAGTAAAAAAAAACTTGAAGTCATATTAGTCTAATGGTATTTTGGTACTTTGTTGCCAGATGACATGGCCTAAATGCGGGATGGGTTCTGGGGTTAGGGGGTACACGCGCATCTACTGCACACATAGCGAGCCGGGTTTTTTCCGCTGCTCGCCAACACAATTTAGTTTGAGGATGAATGAGTAAAGCACCACAGTGAGAGAAAGCGGACGAGAAAGGTGGATACAAGTTCCAAGATGGTGTTTTTGTTTCTTACTGCAGCTCTTGTCTCCATGCTCAAAGCGCACAGCGATCCCCGTGCCAGTCACAGTTGAGAAAATTCATTAGTGGTACCATTAATTATTTTTTCTCGTAGAAGAGGTGTGGTTTACGATTGTCCATAGCCGTTTATTGGGCGCGACAAACGTCATATGCGTCTGCACGGAGCCCAGAGCCAATCTTATCAATTGTACCCGAAGACATATCAGGGGCCTTTGCCCAACCCCGTCAGATCTTGGAAGCTAAGCAGGGAGGGGCCTGGTCGATACTTGGATGGGAGACCGTTTGGGAACACCAGGAAGCCTGGGGTGAATGTAGTGGGTGAGTGGTTGGTGGTGGTCGGAGGGGCCGATGGCACAGACTGGTTGCCTGGCTTCTGTCAGTCTACCCCAGGGCAGCTGTGGCTACAAGAGTAGCTTTACACCACCAAGTATGGAGTGAATGAATAATGACAACAGTGTAGCGCTTTGAGAAACTTGGTAATACAGGCTTGTAAAGCGCAATACAAGTGTAAGGCATTATTATTATTATTACATATGTAGAGATTGTAAAGCCAAACGCTTTTGAGCTTTTGAGCTCAACTGTTTAACAGGGTCTAAAGCTTGATCGAAATACAGTATGGCTTCACGTCTGCTGCTGTCATGTTGGATCCGTAAACAAACTACAAGTGTCGAATAGCGCGTCATCGTCTTGCCGTCCCTCCCCTTCCTGTGATTGGTCCCCAAATCCATGCAAAGATTTCGGGCCTTGGTTTTCCAAACTGTTGAGCAGTTCCAAATGATCCGAGCAGCATGGGTATTCCCAGGCTACTAAAATATACTGCTTTCAATCAAAAATACATCAAATTCATTGTTGGGAATAAAAAAACAAGAATTGTCTTAAAAACCTCTCACGACCCCCATCTCAGTTGCCCTGACCAAACATTGAGACACAAACCTTTGCATACATAAAGTTACACAAATGTAGAATAATAATGCTGAGATTCCTGAAAGCAGATTTAACTTTAAGGAATCCCAAACCAACAACCTCACTCCGGCTGGGGAGAATTACATTGAGCATAGAGGGAACAGGTGTGTTTGAATGGCATTATCTACTACTAAAAGAACTAGCACCAAAAGATAAGCCGTTCTAAGGTGTTTCTTGCGCGTAAATGACTCCATTCACTGATGCTTTCTCTCTAAACGACTATTAATAACCACGATTTCTGACGGCTTTTTCCCCTCTGAAAGCGCAGACAAGTGGAGAAATTGACTTCCTCTTTCTTAGGTGGCATCCTTTAGAGGAACCCGCCGAAGTTCGCTTCATCAAATTAGATTACTTTCCCCGTGATTGGGGTCAAATGCAGTGCAACCGGCGCGCTTCTAATTGAAATGATAACCGCCATGAAGGCTTTTTCTATATAACCTTGACTTCTTACACTTTCAGCTCGCGCTAATTCAAGGGAGGAGATGTAGAAGCGGTAAACAAATCACCAGGGGGAACGGAAATCCAGCGGTTTTGAGGATTTGACTGTGGGGCGACGAGAGAGAGGGAAGGAGAAAGCGAGGGGTGAATGGAGAAGCTTGAAGGCGGACAATGAGCCAAGGATTCGTACGTTACAGCTAATACTGGGCTCTGCTGCTGGGGATCTGGTCACGGGGGTGAAAAATACCGTGAGCACGTTATGGAGGCTTGGGCTTTGAAGACCAACCTATCAGTACTCAAATACTCTGTGCATATGAAGACATAAACAGATTTCCATGTCTTTATGGTGCATTAGAGCAGTGGTTGTCAACACCGTATCAAGAACTATCAAAATAAATACTGCCGTCCATAAAACACTTCCCCGTTTGAATCTATTAAAGCAGAACTGAGTAGCTCGTGCCCCTAGAGGCCATAAGCGCCACTGCCGGTGTCGTAGCATGTTGCGTTTTATTTTATTTTTTAATCATTAATTGACAGTGAGAGTAAATACCACGCTGACAGGAAAGACAAAGGGAGAGAGGGATATTGTTCATCCAACTGTTTAAGCGGCGCTAGCCCGCAGTTAGCTTTGCCCGTTAGCCTGTTAGCTTCTTCTTCGTGATTCCAATAGGGTGTGCAACTGTGTGCAACTGTGGTTTTCTGGCCAGAGACACCAGAGAGAGATGAAAGACCCCCCCCCCAATCATCCCATTAACACTTGTATTACCCCCAGAGGGACTACAAAAAGGATTTATTAAGGTAAACAAGTTACTTAGTACTGCTTTAAAATATCCATGCTCTTCCCTATATAAACCTAAGGCGCTGAAAGCACAATTAAAAGAACTCAGCAGCAGTCATTTTAATATACTCAGGCACTCGTTCAATCACTATTGGAAGATTTCTCCTCTGGGATAAGCTAGCAACCCACTGAAGACGAGTTACCCCTGTAGTAATTGTGAAGTTTTTGATTGATATGAACATACAACATCACACTTTTTTTTTAAAACCCCAAATCCCCCTAGTGGGACAATACAGTTGAAGTCAATCATTGGATCCCTGGGAGAGGTCGACCGAAGATTCAAGATTCAGTTCATTAGCCAGTGCAAACCCGCATTGGAAAAGAAAATGTGCATGGAGCTCAAAGTGCACCGTCAACACATAAAAGGACACAACATAAAAAACAAACAAACAAATGCCACATAAAAAAGCTTACGGTAAAATACTGTGCGAGTCCATACAAACGTTAAACTAAAGTGACCACAGCTTGTGGAAAGAAGCTGTTAAAATGGCGATCAGTAGAGCATGTGACAGAGCGATACCTTTTCCCTGGCAGGGTGGCCTAAGGCGCCATTAACAATTTGTAAAGCCTGATTTCAGAGTCCAGCTCTATATGTCTTATCTTTCAGAGTGTGATTACCAAACCACACTGTAATACCAAGTGGTTAGGACACTCTCAATTTCGCAATAGTAAAAGTGCAAAAGAATCTTAGTATTTTGAGTAAACTCTCACATCTCGCGTAAAAAGAAGAGGCGCTGTCTTGCTTTCTTAGCAATGTTGGAAGTATTAGAGCTCCAAGAGTCACACCCAAGAATTCACATTTCTCAACAATCTGCACCTCAGAATCATGTATAGTAATAGGCAACTGGTTCACATGTTTTGAAGTGTTTAAAAGCAAGTTCTTTACTCCATTGGAACAACATGATTTTTTTTTTTTTCCTCTGTGGCCGATGTCAATATCGCACCGATCACACAGTCTGCCTGCGGAATCCACGGGCCAGTTCCAGTCGACTGAAGAACAGTTTCATACACCAGGCTATAAGAAAGCTGAACTCCCTCCCTTCCCTGCCTTCCCTGTGCTTCCACCCCTCACTCCCCACCCCCGAAAATTCGAAGCAAAAGTCTGCTAAATATGAATGAATGAATGAATGAATATTTTATTTAAGTGTCATGCACGTATGTGCCCAGCCCACATGGGCTTATAAGACACTACAAACATAATTTAGAAGACGACCGTTTAAACAATATGTTCAATATGCAATATACATTTTACAGAAAAAAAATAAAAATAATCAAGCATCTGGATACAAAGCTTTCAATCTCATTGCCCACGCTTTCTCCACATATCTTGCCAAGCAAAAAACTGTATTTCTAAATAACCAACTCAACATATCACCTTCTGCCAACCAAAATAGATCAGGATTATTACAGTCAACTCTTTCAAACAAAACTGTTCTCAAATCATTATACAATGGACAATAGAACATAAAATGGAATTCATCCTCCACCAAACATAAATCACAAACATTGCAAAGTCTATTTTCTTCAGGGATCCCTCTGTAACGACCCACCTCCACCTCTAGAGGCAGCACTCCTGCCCTGAGCTGAGCACACAGAGACCTCTGTGCTCTTTTCAAATTACATTTCAAATACATCTCTGTTGAAAAACATTCTTTAATCTGGATGTAAGTTCTTAATTTTGGTTTGGTTAGCAATTCAATTTTCCACTGCTCTTTGTAATGATCAAATAGTATCTGCCTGTGGTTTGTTATTTTACACTGTAAATTATTCCAAAATGATGATTGTGAATTTATTTTTGTAAATATTTGAAGGACCTCCTGAGACCAAGGACATTTATGAGTTTTGTCCCAATTAAAGACTTTCCTAGTGAGTCTATCCTCTGGTAATTGAACAAGACGGTTCCAAAGTCTTAACATTTCAGCCCACTGTTTCACCACACAGGGTTCCCAGCCCATGTCTCCCTCTATGGCTGCCTTAGGGGTGAACTTATGGACGCCAAGGA
Source organism: Proterorhinus semilunaris (assembly GCA_021464625.1). Taxonomy (NCBI): domain Eukaryota; kingdom Metazoa; phylum Chordata; class Actinopteri; order Gobiiformes; family Gobiidae; genus Proterorhinus; species Proterorhinus semilunaris. The sequence goes on from CM038350.1 coordinate 8,295,018, forward strand.
AATATCTCATAGCTCTGCTTTGGACAGAGTTGCTCTCTGCAGCGTCCTGAAAACCCCATACTCCTGCAGCATAGAGCAAAACAGGAGCTACCATTGAGTCATACAGCTGAGTGTAAGTAGTGAAACTCAAATCAGGACATAATTTCATCATAAATAAATCGATCGGGGGGGTGCAAGCCGGTGGCCGATTTTCACTGCGATGTTTCTCAGCTCCTCTGTGGCCTAGGAAGTCGTGGGAGGGCTCCATCTTATAGCATTTCCCGATCCATGTGAAGTCTCTATCTCGCTATTGGTTCTGGAGATAATGGGTCGACCTCTAGTCCCTGGACAAGACGCTCCGCCTACATCGTTGCTATTATATCTGAGACGTAGCTGTAACTAAAAACACGCGGCTCACTTGAACGATCGATCCGTCTGTAAACACAAATCTTTTCGTATTTACGGAGAACTTTGAGAAGAACATTTACCACAAAAAAAACAAAAAAACAACAACAGACCCAACGACAACAAAGTCCCACAATTGGACCAGATAATGTCTCCAAACGAGCGCTGTGCAGATCAGTGAGCCGCTCCGAAAACCAGCGCGCCACAGACCGACAGTTTTTACCCAATGACGGATTATTTATGCTCGCAGAAGAGCTCATTAGGAAAGCCCATTATAGGAGACAATGCAAGACGCACGAAGCCATCCGCGGGGAATTCAATTTAGCCCGTGTTCTGTAAAAAAAGAAAAAAAAAAGAAAAGTCAGACAAATAGGACTCTGGGTTTGCGGAGCGACGGAAGCCAGAATTCAAATTAAAAGGCTTTACGATAAGAGAAGTCTGTCATGATCGAGGAAAACAATGGCTGAGGCTCGGATTGAACACAGGCTTTCCAATTTGGCAAAACAAATATTGCGCTATTACCAGATTTTTGTTTTGTTTTTGTTTGTTCATGGGGGAGGCGGAATCGGCTTAAATGTGGTACTGAGTAAAAGGAAGTCAATATATCATTCAGTGCTTTTTACTTCTACTTAAGTAATAGTGTCATGAAGTAACTTTTTGTGGAAATATATAATTTGTATACATTTTGTTGGTATTTTCTTTGGAAATTTTAGGTTTTTCTGCAAGTTCTGTTTCTCATATTTTGTGTCACAATTGAAACATAAATCAGACTTTTACACTCGAACAGTTACTCAGTCAGTACTCAAGTAACATTTTCTCCAAGTACTGTTTTACTTTGGGTCAACACTTTAACTTGTGCTTATTATTATTTCAAAGTATCGTTACTCTTTTTTTTTTTAGCTACTCTTTGCAGAAGGAGCACATTTTAATATAACATTTAGGCTTAAACCGTGCAAATATGAGGGGTTGCGATTTTCATACACAAATAAGGCTTTTTATATTTAAAAATGTTCAAAATTGTCTTTATATTTCACAGCATTATCTGAAAAAGAGCGATAGCAAAGTTTAACCTGTTAGCCCCCACCTGAACCGAGCACATTTTCTCCAGTTTGGCTTTACCCAACTCTAAAAGCCTTTTGAAAAAAGCATCAAAATAGTGACGAAAACGAGGATGAAAATGCAACAACAAAAAAGTGACAAAAAAAGCATCAAATGAGCCTCGAAAACATGCCGGAAAAGCAACAATAAGCGCGACTAAAGAATTTGTATTTATTTATGTATTTGGTCAGGACATTGCATGTTAATGAACATACATGGGTCTCATGCATGTAAACACGCCACACACTCTCATTCATCCTGGCCTATTGTACATGTTTTTAGTGGCAGGGGAAACCAGAGCGCCCGGAGGAAACCTGCGCAGACACGGTGAGAACATGCGAACTCCACACACAGAAAGGCCCCGTCCAGGTGGGAATCGAACCCGGGACCGTCTAGCTGTGAAGCACGAGCGCTCACCGCAGCACCACCGCGCCGCCGAGGAAAAAGCAAAATAAAATGAGTTTTGCTTGTAGTGTCTCCCCTTGAATGGATGTTACATAGTACGAATTATCCGGTTTACATTTGAACTTCCATTTGGAATTTCTCTAATTATTGTTAAAAAAGCTGCCACGACATAATGTAGCGACGAAAATACATGATTCTGCCCGAGAGGATGCCGAAAACAACCACAAACTCTCTCCATTAACACAAAAATCATACTTTCGGCACAAAAAGGTGCTGCTGAGAGTCAGAATAGCGGTGTTTGTCTGGCACTTACTTTCTTACCTGTACTTTATTTTATTTTTTTCACTTTTCTCCTTACAATACCAGATGTTTTCCGAATATATTTGAGAGAGGGACATCAGCACATTCCACGGCCAGCACCTCAACATCAACAAACAGTGCGACCACCCAAACCTCGGAGTCTTTAAACCATCGATTCGTGCATTTCCGCCTCAGTCCCTCGGGGCCCCTCATGTATAGTTTTAACATTCCCGGCTGACTCGGTTACGCGCCACTCGGATTCATATTAAATGCAGCCCCTGAGTCTCTCCCACAGCAGAGTACAGTCCGTAATTGCTTCACTGAGCTTTGATGTGGCTCCAATACCATTCCTAATCCATCGCCGCTTTGAACGACACGCAGAACAGCGTTTTTTTTTTATATATCAGCGCCGTAGTTACATTTACCGCTCTCATCATTTATTTAAAGAGAATAATAACAATGGCATAAAACATACGATATTTGACGTTCCAAGTGCCACTAGATCAAGGTCTTATACATAAGGACAAAACAATGCAATGTCAAAAGACCCAGAGTTGCATTCATTTCCCCCCAGATCTTGTATTGATGATGGGAGAGTGAGACCTACTGCGCAAAGCCCTCTCCAGCACATCCCAAAGATTCTCAACGGGGTTCAGATCTGGACTTTATGGAGGCCGATTCACGTGTGAAAACAATGTCTCGTGCTCCCTGATCCGCTCTTTTACATTGTGAGCCCGATGAATCCTGGCATCGTCATCTTGGAATATCCCCGCGCCATCGGGGAAGAAGAAATCCATGGATGGAATAACCTGGTCATTCAGGATGTTCAGCTCGTCTCATTCTTTGGGCTCATAGTGTTGCTGAATCTACGCCTGACCAACTGCAGCCACCCCAAATAATAACAGTCCAGTTAAATCCAGGTTTTTCTGTTGTATAGAAACAGTATAGAAACAATGCCATCATGTATTACTTAAGCATAAATGAAATTATCTTTAATTTAAATGAATAAACCATCTAAAGAAGCCCAAGTACCACCTTGGAACAATAAAACACATCACTGCACTTTATCAAGCAGTTAGTAATGCCTTGTTAACCCTCGTGTGGTCCTTGGGTGATTTTGACCCGAAAGCCACTGGAGCCGCAGCCCATCCAAATGGCCCAAAAGCCACTGAAGGATTTTAGTAAAGAGAAGCAGAAAAAAATATGAATGTGTGGTAATTTTCAGGCTCTTTAAAGGGTGCAAAATTGAAGGATCACACGAGGGTTAATCCGTTATAAGACATTTACTTAGTTTACTAACCATTGTTAACATAAATAAGTATTAAAACAGAGAGTATAATGACAATGGGCACCATCCACGAGTCAGGTTAAGGTCGGGAACAAGTAAAAAATGCTTAAGTATTTAAGAATAGTGTCAAAACCAGACTCAGAGAGACTCATCCATGCATTTGTCTCCAGCAGGTTAGACGACTGTAACGGCTGCTCACTGGCCTTTCTAAACGAGCTGTTAGAGCTGCAGAACATCCAGAACGCTGCTGCTCGAGTCCTGACAAGAACCAGGAAATACCACCATATTAGTCCAGTGCTCCGGTCTCTGCACTGGCTTCCTGTCACTCAGAGAATAGAATTTAAAACAGCTCCGCTTGTGTACAAGTCGTTTCATGGTTTAGCACCAAAGTCCATCTCTGACATGTTAGAGCCGTATGAACCATCTCGGGCCCTGAGAACTTCAGGGAGGGGTCTCCTGGTGGTTCCCAGAGTCAGGACTAAACACGGTGAGGCTGTGTTTCAGTTTCATGCAGCTAAAATCTGGAACAGTCTTCATGAGGATGTGAGACAGGCCTCAACTCTGACAATGTTCAAATCCAGGCTGAAAACTGCTCTTTTTACCCAAACATATGAAAACTGAAAGTATTTTATCTGCACTCTTGCCTTTTACTGTAATTGATTAATTTTTATGTTGATGTTTTAATGATTGATTTTATCTGTTTTCTTGTAACTTTATGCAACTGTGAAAGCACTTTGAATTGCCTTGTGTATGAATTGTGCTCTACAAATAAACTTGCCTTGCCTTAAGTTCAGGAAAACGGTTTTGTGCGTGTTGTATAATAGAGTCTAAACTTATTCACTGACTGAACAATAAATGTAATCAGTCGCTGCTTTTATCAAAGTAACAAATGATGAGGAAAGATCTAGAAATGTTTTGGAATCAAAACAACATATTCCATGACAGCTCGATCGACTCGTACTCAACATTTGGCAGATTTATCCTGACACAGACGTAATGAAAACCCTCACGTCGCCGCATAAACAAAGTATCCAATAACATAATAAAACACGTACATTTACTCTTGTTACTGAAAGCAGGGCGGGCGCGTCGCGTTTGAAGCGCATTCGGTAAACAAGGCGGGTCCGCGGGGAAAAGCTGTCTGTGTCACCTTTCTGTGGAAGTGTGAGGAGGAACGTTGTTTACAGACAAACCGAGCTCCGTGTGCGGCCGCGAGAGCGCCAGACTACAAAGACGTGGAGACAAACAAAGAAATATCTGCACAGGAGGAACCTAAAGGACCAGGGGACGTGTGAAAGACTAAATGATGTTATTATTCAGAGGAGTTGTAGGAGTTGTGGTAATAGTGGCAAGCGTTAAGGTGTAATGTGGGTAATAAACCTCTTGTAAATGATGTGCTCTGCTGTTGTAAAATGTAAAAGCCGAATCGAAGACAAAATTCTTGGAAAATAACGTAATTTGTGTTTTATAGACTTTATGGATTTTATGTGACGGATCCAAAGTAGCTGGAATATTCTCCGAAATGTATACATATAAATCTTTGCAGATGCTCGATCTCATCAGACCTCGACACTGAGCAGGTTGGGCTGGTTTGTACCGGGGTGGGAGACCACGAGGAAACACCAGGGGCAAGTGAATGGTTGGTGCAGATGTTACAATATGTTCAACGTTCGATCCCCCGATATTGATCATTTTTGGGCCATTTTAGTCGATACCGTACGTGTTCATTTCAGTTATGTGAACCAATTTATTTCTAAACTGGTATATTTCTGATATGAAAGCTATTTTAAATTGTTCATTAACTGTTCATTTAACTATGTCTGTGGTAGATTGAACACATAAACAAAGGTAAGAATCAATCATCTGAAGAGAAAATATTATTATCTTTACAAATGTGTGTAGAACAATGGAGTGAGTCGCTCTTTTGTGTCTATAATTTCTGACACACCTTGTAACATAATACACTGCATGTACAGTATCGACACAATAGGCATTTGTCATTGATATTTCGATACACCACAGGGATAAAGCAAAACACTCATCTTTACCCCTTCACACCAACAGCCTCGTTTTCAAAATAATTCAAAACCGACATTTACTTTCAATATCTGTGTAGGATATTTATTAACACACTTATATTTAAAGCTACTCTTAAGTGATCCCATTTTGCACCATGTACACCATGTAAACATAAACCATAGACATATTATTACTCACTCCACCCCAATGACCACGTTCGAGGGGGAAATCATGGCAGATTTACAGACTCCTCCTACCCTACTGTGATGGAGCATGTTCCTAAAAAGGGAATAAAGACGGGATCTTCACTGTAGAGTCGTAGCCGCACCCGCGCCATTAGCTCCAATGCTAACGGCCCGTCAATCAAAGTCCGGCCCTTATTAGTATACGAGATTTCTTCAAAAAAATCTTACAAAAAACAGCCTGGTTTCTTTAATTGTGACTAACCCAGCGTTATCACAGGAGGAATATCTAGCTGTAGAAAGTAAAAAAAAAAATTAGAAACCAGGCTTCAAAGTTGTCTAAAGTGCAATGCATTCCAATGGGAGATTGCGGCTACATGGAGGTATTATGGCAGTGGCTGACCCCTAGTGTCGTCGTCACAAAGCAGAGCAGTCAGCGGCCATTGACACAGACACACATTTAATGTTTGACAACAGTTAGCGGCTAACACAGAGTTTAGCATTATGAGAGCAGGGTTCACTACGGACACTTACTGACAAAAACAATCTAAAAGACATGGCTTATAGTGCAGCTTTGGTTTTGCTAAAAATGTTACCGCTTTCTTTAGTTTGACAATTTTTGTGATGTTTATAGTTTCACTTCCTTATTGGATTTGACAGGAAGTGACATAGGTAGAGGCAAACGATGTTAAACTGTTGCCGTGCCAACCATGTTATGTCAATAGGAAATGAGTCAAACTGCTGTGGAACTTTACCTTTATCTATGTCACTTCCTGTCAGTAGTGTAAAAAAATAAATTAAAACATCTTCCCAACATTTCTTGATGATAATTATTACTTACAGGTGTCATCTAAATAAGTCATATTATCAAAAGCATTAAATGATGTGTCACACCCCTCTGTGTGACACTGCTCCCCTCCCTTTCCTTTGTGTGTGGGTGTGTATGTTTGGGCGGAGTCTCCTGGAGCAGCTGATCTGCAATCAGACCTTCAGGTTAAAGACCCAGCTCACCTGCCAGATTGTACTTCTGATACACGTCCTCGTCGCTGGTTGTTCTCCTGGACAACTACCTGTCTGAGAATATCTGCCTCATCCTCCTGGACCGGCTCCCCACCTACCTGGACAATAAAATGCTTCCTTAACCTTTACCTCCTCGTTCTGGTGTCCTTCAGTTGGGTCCCTCCTGTCTCGAGTCAAATAACAATATGCACTTAAATTTTTGAAAACCTGCTTGAGTTCACGGTAATAATGGATGAAATAGATATTCCATCACATGTGCTATTCATTTCAATCAAAGTAGGGGGTGCACGGCTCCAAAAGGTTTGGGAACCACTGCCATAGAGGGTTATTCTTTGCTTTACTCTCCGACGGGTCCTAAACGTGTGCAATATCACGCTCCTTTTAAAGCCTTCACTCCCGAATTTCAGCTCTAATTGGAAGAGCGACCCTCTCCCTCCCTCGCATTCGAAATGATCGGCGTCGCGTTTCCTCCCGTAACAAAGCAGTGGGGAGACGCATTAGGCAATATCCACACAACAAAACACTGACGGCTCCGGTCGATGTAACGCGGCGATTTCCAGCACTGATTGTACATTTGTGTTCCCGTAATACAAGCCCGCAGACTCCTTTGTCGACCCGCATACCTGCCCCTCATTCACATTACGCCCGTGTATGTATAATTTACCACCAGTCCTATCCATTCATTTCTTTTTATGACACGGTGTCTTGATGTCCGCGCGCCAGCCTCATCAGAGCGGGATGATTGTAATTTCCTCTTCTACGCCCTAATCAGTCAAGCCTCAGCAGTCGACGGCGACAATGAAGATGGAAACAACTGTGTTAAAGCAACGGGATCAGAAGAGTCCGAAAGTAGTTTTTGTTTATTCACTACTGCCTGTAGAGGGCAGTTCAATTCAAAATCCTGACTGGTTTAGAAGCCAGTCAATTGTCTGAAGAAGAGCGTTGTACCCGAAACCTCTACTTGGTGAGCTATATTAAAAAGCTGGGAGCTAACAGTTCAGTGCTGATCCTTGAAAGCAGCTCAGTGAACGAGTTAAAAAACAATCTAGAAGCCACAATATTAAGTTGGTTTTCTTTACCTTTTTAAGTTGGAGTAACGCAGCCAGGATCATTAAGTTGTTTTTAGTACCTTTTTTAAGTTAGATTCAAGCAACCAATTAGATTAAATCAAATTATTATTTTACTTAAATGTTACTTTTAAACGATAGGCCTGTTAAACATTAAAAGATAAGTTAAATATACCTCATTTAATTGTGTGCTGAAGTAATTGTTTTAAGTAATAGACTTTTTTCAGTTTATTGTGATCCTGACTGTGTTACTCCAACTTAAAAAGGTACAGAAAACCAACTTAGGCTGTGTTACTCCAACTTAAAAAGGTAAGGAAAACCAACTTAATATTTTGATCCTGTGTTACTCCAACTTAAAAAGGCACAGAAAACCAACTTAATAATTAGCCCTTTTCCCATTTAAAATATTTCTACAATCTAATGCAACACTTGAGTTAAAATCTACTTCATTTAATTGTGTGTTACCAATTGAAGTAATTGTTTAAGGTGGTTCAACTAAAAACCTTTTTTCAGCGTAGCTTGTCAAAAGGCTCCGGTTTAAATAATCCGGAAAGAGGACGTACTTTTATTGATTGGATCTGGCGCACCTCGTTTTAGCCAATCACAGCTGTTAAATGAAACAGCTTATTTTTTTTATTTTTTTTATTTTCTCGCCCTCTGCTTTGTGTGTGTGAAGGTGAAGTTGCCGAGACCTGGAGTGAGGATCACTTGTTTGGTATCTTGGTGTCCAGTCGCAGTTGGGAGAGGAGTTTTCAAAAGGAGACACTGGACACCCGGCTCCTTATCCCTCTCTCTACTTTGTCAATGCAAGACGCTGTTGTACAAGCCTGTTTGTAAAAGAGCCTCTTTGGTTGGGGGGTTTGGAGGTGACCAAGGATCACTCATCTTTTTTTTGTTGTTGTTTAAAAACACTAGGTTTATCGGTTGTGGCCCACATGTATGTTTTATGTGCATCTATTCATTAGACAACTTTGATTAGGCTTTTGTGTTTTTTTTCCTTTCTGAGATCAGTTTGTAGAGTGTTGATTTTATTCTTTTGGCACCACTGTCAGCCTCCTCCCACCAAAGCAACGTCGGTGAAACATCATTAAAGTGTTGGCACACATAAAACATGCCAAACACTAGTCATGTCTCCTGACTCTTTGTCTCATTATGGTTGTTTGATACTAGTTGTGTCTTTATCTGATTTGTGACATAACAACAGCGCGTCTGAAGCGTTCACAACACAGCGCTGAAGCAATTAAATATTAAGGGTTTAAATATGCTACTCATGTTTGATTGTCTGCAGCGATTTTCCATTCTGCCGCCGAGACTCCATGGCACAAGCCCAGCGGGCAAGGAGCACAAACGTCCACCGGAGCTTCGCGACTACACAAACACACTGCAGCAACTTCTGATACCAGGCGTCGGAGAGGCGACAGTGTGGGATTTGAAATTGTAACACTTTGAATGTTTTATATTGATATGGTATTTTTTAACACTTAAATTTAAGCTTGTGAACAAGATGTGAATTTATTGCCAAAACATGCAGTTTCTTGGATTACAAAGTCTATTCCTCCATTACTAGTGTGTGTGAACTAGCTTTGCAGATAGCTAACAGTATCCAATAAAGGAAGAGGAAGCATCTCGTTGTTTTGGTGTATTGTACTGGAAGGACTGTAAAACTGTAACATTCAGGAACAAAGAGAATGCATATAATCTTAATTGGGCGAATATACAATTAAAATACAAAATAAGTAGCTTAAAGGTAGCTGAAAATCTCAAAAAACAATCATCTTAGCGAGCAGTTAGCACGATGCTAATTTACATGGGAAATGCCAAAGAGATGCTAACGGCATTATAGCACTGGATAATTTCTAACAAATTCCGAATTGAAAACTAAATTGACTAAAATGATTACATTTGGTATCTAATGGAAGGTAAGGTCACTATAAAACAAATACTTACAGACAGATATTGTTTTAGGGCCAAAACAAAGCGTTTTTTAACCCTGGAGTTTGACTTACTGTGGGACTGTTAAGAGCATAACTGAACTACGGTAGCTCTGCGTGGACAAAACACAAGAAACTCAAAGCACAGACAACTCTTCCCACAAGGGGGCAGTACAAAATGATTGTACGTGTTCAGTCCGGGCATGAGCATGGAGCTTTCGAGGCAGAGATGAACGATTGGGATGTACTGTAACGCTAGTATTTATTGATCAGTTTGTGCATTTTGCTTATGCGCTTACCTCTTTGAACTCGTAACTCTGTATCCATTATATATATTTAGGTCACTTTGATTATAACAATTAAGAAGAAGAAGAAAATCTGCTTTTGTTGGCAAATTGTCTTGGCTAGAAAAACATCAATACCAAAAGTGCAACTGAATCTGACAAAACAAGTGTAACTAACAGATTTTTATTGAGCTGCTTCACCGTAGAAGCTTATGTCGATCAAAAAACGCCACAGTAAACAGGCGGGAGGTAAGGAGAGCACTTCCTGGTTATTTCAGGCAGTGGGAGGAGCTTGGGGAAAATTGGAGGGGCAATGTATTGCTGGGTTAGGGTGACATCACAGCATTCTAAAGGCCAATACTATTATATGGAGGAACAATTATTTTGTTTTTGAGGAAATGTTTGGTCTTGGTACAGAGACATCATGGACCCAGTGACTGATATTAATGATCATTTTTGTAATTCATACATTTTTGAATGCTGTGATGTCACCTGCAACCCAGCAATACCATGGAAGATTCAAAGACTACTCAAACATTAATAAATGGTTCAGAAACACAACTCCAAGTACAGTTTTCCATTTTAATTTTGCCCAATATCACCGCTTGAAACTATTCCTTGTTTTTCAATTTTATTTCCCCATATGCCCCTCAGATTTAGTTTTTTTTTGGGTGGACAAATGTCTTCTTCTTGAAAGAAACGCGCCTGCTGCCACTGCACCGCTCTGAGCTCGAGAGAGAGAGCGAGAGAACATGTTGGATCTTTCCATCAAACTTTCCAGCATCTTTGTGCCATCTGTCAGTGCCAGACTCTGGGCACATTTAGCTTAGCTTGTGTTTTGGAACGAGAGGAGAGGAGAAAAAAGAGAAAGAAATCTGGGGGAACAGAGACACGCGCCACGGCAACAGCTGAAGAGAACGAGTAATAAGCCACACAGTCGAGACGGACACTTGGAAGATAAAAGAAAAAGCATCTGACAAGAAATTTAACACTTTTTTTGCATAGAAATGGAAAATAAAGGAGACGTATTTTTTATGCAAACCAAAAGTGTTTGCATGTCTCAAATGTAACACAGTAAATAGAATGGTATGATGTGTGCTTCAGTATTTGAGAATAATTCATCATTAGCCTGGCTTGACATCTGGAGATGGGTCCACGGGCAATGCCCTGAGCTCGCACACTGCTCCTGACGGGTTGCCATGGCGGCATCGAAGGATGGGTCGAATGCAGTGGACAACTTTTGCTGTACAGCTGATGTATAATGAGAAATAAAGCACCTTAATCTTCATATTGTACAAAACGAGGCGAATGCTATTAGTGGGGGGAAAAAATAAAATTGGAGAATGCAAAATTGACCATTTTACTTTACCCACGCCGTTTTAAAGGTACATTATGCATTATTTCTTGCGAAAAAAAGTTGGTGTCAGTGCGTATTTGACCTTTCAGTGACCTGTAGTTAGCATAGCGCCTTTACTTGTCATCGCGGTGGCCCCTAAGACGCTCCAGGATCAATAGGTTGCGTTCACGTGACATCACAACATTCTAAAGAGGCCACAGTTTAACACTGAGGAGCAGGGCAGCTGAAAAGTCCATGGAGCTACTGTAACTATGGTGACTATCAAATTGCATATTGCTAATTTCTCTTAAATTCTTGGGACATCCATCCATTTTCTTCTGCTTTATCCGGGGCCGGGTCGCACCTCCTCCAGCTGTTCTGGGGGGACCCCGAGGCGACACCAGGCCAGCTCGGAGACATAGTCCCACCAGCGTGTCCTGGGTCTTCCACAAGGCCTCCTCTCACTAGGACATGCCTGGAGAACCTCCCAAGGGAGGCGACCATCTGGAACCCGGAGGTTCCAGATGAGTCGAACCACGTCGAACAGAGAATCTGTTCGACGTGAAAGAGCAGCGACTCTACTCCGAGCTCCTCCCGGGTAACTGAGCTCCTCACCTGATCTCGGAGGGTGCGCCCAGCCCCCCAATTCTTGGGACAATTCACATAAAACAAAAACTGTCACAAAGTTAAAAGTCATCTCTTCCAGTGAATATGAATGTATGTCAAATGATTTTCTCATTAAATGTGGTGACAATATTGAAAAAGAAGTGATGTTGGCCAGTAGAAAGGACTTTCATCCATAAGAAGAATATGTCAGATTTGTGAATCCAGTCACTATCAAATAACAATCAGGGAAAACCTTTGAACATTTTCTTTTTGGAAATGTATCTCAAAACTGTGTCTTTCCCGTAGAGTTGTGTTGGCACCTGCCTCCAACCTATTGTTTTTAGGGTTTTAGGGCTGATTGAACCGTCTGCATAGTTATGCACATTCCATTTGGAAAACCTACAAGAAACATGAAAAAAATTGATCCTGTAGCGTCCAAGCTAACCGCTGGGTCACTGAAAGGTCAAACAAGCACTTATACCAACTTTTTTTGCTTGCATAATGCACCTTTAAGTGTACCTTTTTACTTTAGCAGATTCTATATCTACAGGTTAGTGTTTCCTGGATTATGTTGCATAACAGATGAGCCCTTCGCATGTTTAACGCCCATAAGCCAACACTTGACCTGTTCATGCACAGACTTTATCGAGGTGGTTTATAGATTTGTCCACCTCAACATCGCCTCATCTACGAGTCTTGATCCAGCTACTGCCCATATTAGCACCCACTCCACTCCTCTCCCCTCCACGTATTCGGCTGAAGTCTGAGGATTTAACGTCAACATTTTCAGCTCAGATATCGACAGACGCTGCTCTCGCCGAGTAGTTTTTTTTTTTTTTCGAAGTTGGAGTTTTTCTGGTTTCGACCCGCAACATTTGGCTCGTCCGCCCCATTACGGAGTGACCTTCCGCAGATCCGCAGAAGCCACGGCCGGTTTAGACCCGTGGGTTTATGGACATAATGATGAGGCGCTTCAAACTGCTCGGACGAGAGGCCACGGGCGGATTATCGATCAGCGTTTTCGTACGATTCTGATTTAAATGTGGGTTATTTGCTTCCCATAATGCAACGTCGGACGTATGAGCTGCTAATACGGGAATCACAGAAGGTCTAACTCCGCTCCACTGACTGCAGAGAGGACGTTTGGAGCACACAGTGGCAATTTTATGAAGACACAAAATATGTCATTACTGCCCTCAGAATTGGCTGTAAACCCAAGGAAGTTGAGCTGTCGTATGTCGCTAATATTTCAAAGGTATTAACGAACAGGAAGAATTCACATTACAACAATAGAATCGGGACTCGCTTGTGGCCCAATGGTACAGTAAAGTTTGGATTATCTTAAGTTCTGGTGGGGGGAAAAAAGACCAACTTTTTGCATGTACTTAATAAAGAAAGAACTTCAGGATGAACAGGTTTCATACATTAAAAAAAAAAAATAGATGGTTAAAATATATGATGAAAAAGCACATGTAGCCGTTCCAGCCTCGATATCAGCACGTTGTTGTGTGTCTCTGACTGTGGAAGTGCATCTTTCTCCCGTCCCGCTGATACCCTTCATCACTGCACGGGCATAGATCTCCTGATAAAAGCAGTGTAATCATGAACAATAGAGTCCAGGAGGACAGATAGGGCCTGGCTTTGTGTCTCGCTGTCGTCAAATCAGCCTCTATTTAAGGACAGGGACGATATAATGGGAGGAGGAGGAGGAGGCGGAGGAAGTCCATAGAGTCACAGTCTGCACAAAAGGGTGACTGTCATTTGTTTGTGTGATGAGGTTATGATTTTAGATACTCACTTTATTTGTGAAGACAGATCCTATCCTCAAGGGGCGCAGGCGGTAACAACTACCAATTCAAAACCAAAAATGTTGACTTTAGAGGCTCAAAACAGCCTTGAAAACGAAGCAAACACAACCTATGAATATTGGAATCTTTAGTTCTTGTCCATGTGTAAAAAAAAACGAATCTTCCATCGAATTTATGTAAATATTATATCTGCATAATGTAATCACGGAAGATGGAACCGTACGAAACACTTTAAGGGATAGAAATCATGCAAATGATTGGCCGGTTCCGTCATTACCAATGGGCGAGGAAAGCACTTCTCTTTGGGGGCTCGTGGCGGGCTGCTGACATTACTGCGATACCACCCCCTAGTGGCTGGGGGCGACTCCAACAGATTTGCTATCAAATTAAAACCAATATGGACTTTACACGTCCCAAAAACAACAGTCTGTCTCCCAATACTTTTATTGTTTTGTCTAAAAATACAGTTTCCTCCTGTGACAACCCTGAGAAGAGTGAAATAGTGATTGTTATATTTATTTCCAAGCTTTGGGCTTTGATTGACAGGCCCTGGAGTGCTGTGGAGGCGGAGACTGAGCTGCCATCGTGGATTCTCTCTCGACTTGAATCATTCATGTAAATGAGAAGTGAGTATAGTCTACTAACATACTGTATGTCTGTCATTACTAAGCTTGTACTATGAGTGATAGACTGTAAACATTCACTATATTATTTTTTATTTTCTTATTTTTGCCTTTATTCTGGCCAATATTTCCTAAAGTAAAAAACTAGGAAATATTGCAATGTTTTGTGATTATAAAATAAAATAAAAAATGGTATGTATCATAACTTATAACAATACACGCTACCGCTCAGGTCACTTCAAATGTCCTTATTTTAAAGCACTGTTTTTTTCAATGAGGATAACATTAAATTAATCCGAAATACAGTCTAGTCCTTGTTAATGTTGTGAATGCCTATTCTAGCTGGAAACAGATGATTTTTTATTGGAACACCTACATAGGTGCAGAGGTGCATTTCTAGCATCTCCAGTGTTCTAATGGTACGTTGCGTTTGCTAATCGTGGTAAAGGGTAATTAATGATTATTAAACCCTCGTGCAATTATGCTAGCGCTGCTGAAAACTGTTGTGCTGATTAGAGAAGCTATAGAACTGGCCTGGGTGACCCCAAACTTCTGAGCAGTAGTATATTTATCTACGAAATACCCCTAGGACTGAAGTATAAAGGGGTCTGGTAAAAAAAAAATAACCCTTTTAAATTGTTACGAATGTGTGTGGAAGAAAACCTCCCCGAGTGAAGCAATACCCCATTCCATGTCTGTTTTTGACATTTTAACACGACAAAAGGCTAACACCGAGTCGATCTGTGCTCAAAGCGCTTCCTTTGGACGCACTGAAAGGCGACCTCTAGCATGTCTGAATGTCTGTATCTCCTCCCTCCCTCATTGGACTTCTATGGCAGCAGCTGCTCGGCGTGATACAAGCCGTTGGCCTTGACCTCTCTGTGGAAGCTGGCAGTTGCATTAAAAATCATATGTCGCACAGCTCGCCTCGTTCAGAGCACATTAGAGATCAGACGTCCCTCGCCACACAGCACCTGTTCCCTCGCCGAGCCGTGAGAAAATATTTCCCGAATATGTCCAGATACTTCGCAGGGTTTCTGTGTGTTTTGGGAACCCATACGATCGACAGCTTCTTAAACCGGAATGAAACATGCACTGTGTGTTTTCAAATATTGATGAGGCGGGGTTTGAGAGAGAGATGCAGTTTTTTTTTGTTTTTTTTTCTACAAAAGATCGAAGGAGAAAGCAGCGGTGAAGTGGTGTGTGGGAGTGGAGCTTATGGAAGGTTAACGTCTGAGCGAGCGCTACACATTGTGCGTATATGCCTTTTATTCCCACGTATGCAAATGAGCACTTCGCACAGGAGCCTTTGCCTTTCGTAATCTGCTGTCAGTGGTATTGATCATATTGGCGAGAGAAGATCCCGTTGGCGATCGTCAACAGCCAAGCATTGAATCCGCAAAAGAATCCGGGTCGGAACACACTTAGCACAGTTTGAGGCTGCATAATTGATAGCGTGCCTGTCACAAGTCATCTCACGCCTCTTTTGCCCCGTCTGACATTTCCCTCCGTAAAGAAAAGTGTGGTTCGGCTCAAAGGACATTTCACGGACTGCGAGGAATAAAACGCAAGCCTTCATTTTGCGCTTGGTCGATTGAAAAAATACCCCGAACTAGGGTTGGGCCATATCGTTATCGCGATATAATGTTTTGATATCGTTGTCATTTTTATATCGTTGTGGACACAATATAATTTATGTTACGCTCTGCTGTGACTGTAGAACACGGGGACACGTGCTGAAAAAGTAAAAAATAAATAAAGGATGTAAACTGCTTGAGTAGATCATATTTGGAAGACAATTATGCCGTAAAAAAAAAAAAGAATAAAATATCACTGAATGAATCTTCCCAATAGGCGTAAGGCTGGGATTTTGAAGTAATTCGTCCATTGTCAATTATATCGTCAAATATATCGTTATCGTGATATTTATTTTTCCATATCATGATATAGATTTTAGGCCATATCGCCCAGCCCTACCCCGAACAACGTCCTCCTTCGCCGTGAGTGGGCTCGCCTCAGTCTTGACTCGCGACTTTGCTGGGAGCGGGACGGCGCCGGCTCGTCTCCATGGAGATGGTGCCCCCTCGCTTTTGAATACCGTAGCCGAAGACTCAACCCCGGGTTAGGACTGGAACGCTGAATGCGTGAGGGAGGTCGGGGACGCACTCTCCCTCTCCCGCCGTTTGTTCACAGAGATTGAAGGCGGTTCACTTGGCACGTCTCTGGTTCGGGACAGGTGCGTGAGAGAAGGCACGTAAAGGCCAAAACCTTGAACAGGAAAAACACCAGTGTTCCTTTATGCAACGCAAGAGGCTTAAACCTCGCATGTAGATGTTTAGTTAACACAAAATAATCTGGTACAGGGCCTTTTCTTCCAAATGTTGATAACCCGGTGCTTATTGAGGATGATGAGGCACTAGGTACAAACTGGCATTTTCATTAATGTTTCGAGTTTTACAACAGCGATGCGTGATCTGGAATGTTCCGCAGTGTGGCTTTAAATGGCCGTGCCTCGTGGCTCTAATGGCTGCATCCGAGAGCGAAAAGACGGGACACACTGCAAGCGGCGCGACTGAATACAAAATGACGTGCAGACAAATGTACGTGGTGTTTTATTTATTTTGTTACACGTTCCATTTCAGTCTGGGGTCCAGTGTAAATGTGTGTGAGCTTGTTTTTCGAATGTGCACCAAGAAGTGGTTCTTCACAAAATCTCATCACAAGAATTACATGTTGGACTCTCGAAGCAGAGAACACAGCGGGGCCTGTGCTGTACACCCCGATATGTACACCCATGCACACGACCTTACACAACCAGCTTACAGGGAAATGTCCTCAACACAAAGCCATTTGCAGTTATTGATTACAGGTACAGCATCGTTGAAGAAATGCTTGCTTAAGGGCTGCCCGATATGTGATCAAATTGCAGTATTCTATGAAGTCCCGCCATTAAATTGAAACAAAGCAATTGTTCTTTTCATCAAATTGTCTAAGAGAGTCTAAAAAGCACCAAAACAAAGAACATAAATGGTTAAAATGAACTTTTGCACATTTTTGAATCATCAAGGGTTTAGCCAAAGAGTGTATTTTTTTGAAGGAATATTGTGGCTTATCGCAAAATGGATGTTGCGTCGCCCACTATCCTGATAACCATTGGGTGACCTTCCATTCAAACTCTGATGGACTGACACAAATCATTATGCAGCCCCAAAGTGAATTACCTAATGCACCACAGGGGGGCCCTGACCCACGGCTTGGCACGCGCACCACACGTTAAAAACGTGCCAATGAAAGACGTCCAGAATGCGTCGTTAGAGGTTAATGTGTGCGCGCACTCGTGAACTCGTGGAGCATGTCTGATACAAATAGAATTATTATCTCTTGTGTGACGAACCGATCAGCTGTCAAAACCACTACAGTGAGAGAACGTGTCGTTTCGCACGACAACGGGCACAGTCTCTAAAGAGCATAAGCGTTTTCCCTCACAAAGCAACAAGTTCACGCGCCAACTCCACGCGCCACGCGCACTCGACACGGGGAATTTAAGCCGTTACACCAAACGCGCTGACGGTGCCCACGACACACAACAAGTTCAAAATGAGGGGCGAAACTTTTCCAGCTCCGATTGAAGGAAGGTGCGGGGAGGGGAGGGGGGGGGGGTACTCACCGAATCGTAGGACGTGCGGCATCCCGTCGCAAAATCCCACACACTGTAATAGCAGCAGTCGAAGCCACAGGATGCACCCCAGCCTGGCGGTAAAACCCAAAAGGGAGGTAATCTTCATGTTGCTTCGCTCTCGGATAAATCCCCTGAAACGTGAAAACGCGGGCAAGACGCCGTGAATACTCCACAGTTTTGTTTGTCTCACTCTTTGTCAGTCGCCTTCTCCCGTCTCGTCTTCTGAAGAATCCCACGTTTGTTTGTTTTTTCGTTTTTTTTTCAAGTGTCACGGCATGTTCTTCAGGCAGCTGATGATGCGTCCTTTCCACATGGTATCCATACTCAAAAAGGTGCAGGCGGTAAAAAAAAAACCACACACACACACACACACACACACACAAAAAAAACAAGAGCGTGGAGGGGTTGGTGTGTGGTGGGGGTTAAAAATAAAAATAAAAAAACACCACAGAGAAAAAGGCGAGTTGGCGGAGAGGAGTCAGCTCGCTTCACTGCGCCAGCAGCGAGCAGGGAAACGCGTCCGATTCAGCCTTGGGAAGAGGAGACGGGGAGGCAGGTGGTGGCGGTGGAGAGGCTGGCGGGTTATCCATGGTAGGCGTCCATTGACTGAAACACATCGGGGAGAGAAAGAAAACAAGGATACAAGGTTGAGAGTCAGCTTTTCCCGAGTGTAGTTTTTTTTTTTTTTTTTTTTTTTTTTTTTTTTTTTAGAGAGTGTGGTGCGTGGTGCGGATCGAGCTGAGCCGCGCGGTAGTGATAGTCCGAGCTCCTCCTGCCGCTTTGCCGCACAGCATCTGACGTCGAGGCACACACAAGGCTGAACTCAAAGCTGCTGCTGCTGCTGCTGCTGCTGCTGCTGTACAATGACCGCGGACCGAAGACGTGGCCTATGAAAGCTGCACGCATGGATATATATTATATGTTTTGCTTAAATAGGACGCTATAAACCTTTCTGCTACTTAACCGTGTACATTGTAGTAACCACAAGTCTATTTTTTTTTTGTCGGAAACATTAAGGGGAGTGACAAAATCGAATTACAATAGTGATTTATAAACTTTTGGTGATTTGTTGACGTTGGCGCACGAGTTTAGACCCATCTGAAGAATTACGCATTGCCTTTACTTGTATCGTGGTGCTATATAGGGCCTCCCCCAGTTCAAAGTCGAGTTCATTTGGCCTCGTACATGACCCAACCGTGTGATTTGACGTTGATTTCGCCCCGGTGTCTTAATAGTACCGTGCGTAAAAGTCGCGTTCCTTATTCTCCAGCGCACACCGCCTGTTCACAAACCGTAGCGTAGACTTGAAACTCGGCTAAAATATCATTGCTATCCAGATGCCTTCACTTTAGAACCATGTTGCGCGCATATGCCCCAGACGTCACTCTTCACACTCCCTTCTCGTGCGTCCTACCCACCCACTGTCTGCGCTGCCATTTCTCACACCGCTAACCATTTGACTCACTCGTTTACATAACATCTGAGTAGACGTCTGCGCTAAACTATACACCGGTCGTGCGTAAAAAGCGCACGACTGGTGTCATCGCGCAAATGTTTCATAGAGTTCATAGAGTCCCCCCCAACCCCCCCCCCCCCCGCCACTCTCGACCAGTGTTTGCATGTTGCTTTCATGTTCCGAACGTCATCCCACCCACTCGCCCCTTCCACCACGTCCTCGGCGTCCTCTCCCTTCCCCACCACCCCCTCTCTCTCTCTCACACACACACACACACACACACACACACACACCACACACACCACACACACGCACACACCGTCTCCTCCACTCACTATAAGAGCCCATACGCGCAGTAGTTGGGTCTCAAATCGCCTTATTGCTCGGTGTTTGATCGCTCCCCACTTCGCGCCGCTGCTCGGGAGTCCGTGAAGCCGAAGCTGTCAGCGCGCGCTACGTGATGGATAGCCCCCGCTCTCTCTCTCTCTCTCTCTCTCTCTCTCTCTCTCGCTCTCTCTCTCTCTCTCTCTGACACTCGGCGCTATTGATTGTCCACGTCTGGATATTACGCACGGGGGGACTTTATCGCGCCACTTAATTGGAGTTCTTTTGATTATGAGACTCGCAATATGGCATGGCATTTATACGTAGCGCATTGATGTGCGTAAAAGGGCGTCCACTTCAACGTTACGAGTCTGTAAGGAGACTTTAATATTTACTTCAAAGGTTTCTCATTATTTCAACAGGCGTTTTGTCAAAATCGCCCAACTGAAAATTGTGTGGGTGAAAGAATGCATGGGGAAGATAGTGCTTGTATGTGGAAAATCAAAATACTGTCCATATGTGTGAATATGTTTACATGCATACAGATTTAAATATTCATCAGCCATTGTGTGTAGTAGTAGTAGTAGTAGTAGTAGTAGTAGTAGTAGTAGGGGCGTTTCACTGTCTTGTGGTGGTTTAACCTGTCACTCAAATGTGAGGAACCAAAACCTCCACCGCATATTGCAAAGATACAATGTGCAATCACAGTGCTCTTGTCAAATGCGACATAAGTTTTAAACAAACAAAAAAATCCTGTGTGAGTTGTCGACATATATAATTGAATTCACAGCTCTGTAGAGGCCAGTCTTTTACACACTGTCACAGGAGCTCGCACTAATGAAAAATGGCGTTCCTTCATCAGCCCTCGCCTTGTGCACTCAAATATTAATGTGTTTTGGAGGTCGGCCTGCATGCACGTGGTGCAAGATTTAAAAAAAAACGAGCTTTGGACATCTATAAATGAAAACTTTATATGGGGAATTCTCCGTTATTTCAATGGTAAAATAATAGAAACCAAAATATTTTCCTGGAGGTTACAGGAAAACAGAAAAGCGTCATATCTGTAAAACGAAAGGTCTTCTTTGATACACATAGAGTCACAATAAATGTCTGTGCGTATGGATATTGCAGAGTAGTCCGTGTGCTGGCACCACGGACAGCTCCGCGCGTAAAAGCCCTGTGCCAAGACGCGCTCAGCACCACGGACAGTTCACCAGCACTGTACGCGTATATACAGCAGGCGTTTGTCCAACTCAATTCCACGACAATAAATCATTATTAGGCCGCGTGGAGTCCATGGAAAGTCGATGCAGGGGGTGAGGGAAGGGAGAGGGGGTCGCGGGGGTGTGATTTAATGTCACGAGTGAAATAATTTCAAAACGACACTGCACGAGCCATAATCTTTTAAGTACGTTTGGACATTCGGGTCTGAACGAAAAGGAGACGCCGTAAAATGCTGTCAAAGCGCAATCAACATTTGCGTAATTAATTGTGGACACTGCTCCTTGGACCACTCGTGATCAGTGCACAGAAGGACAGTGTCAATGAGTACCCAAATGTCGTTGTGTGCGAGTGTGTGCGTGTGTGTGTGTTAATGGGATAGCGAGGGGGGGGGGGGGGGGGGGGGGGGGGAGTTTGTCCCTTTGTGGTAAACTTCGTTTTACGCACGGGATAGAGTCCTCAAATGAAAGTCTTATTCGCGACTGGGTGGAAAAGAGGAAAAACGAAGCCGTAAAAGTCTCCCCCAATATACAAAGCGAAGTGTGTGTTTTATTTGCCATGTGTTAAAGGGAAGCCTGGCGTGGCTGTTAAATGCCTCTTTGTGACAGTTAAAAGGGTGCCCATAGCTGACGGTAAAGTTGATTTAAAGCCAGCGTGTCCCCCGTCTTCAGCTGCGTAATTATAATGCTCCTCCAGGGGGGAAAAAAGAAAGGAAAAAAAAACTAAAACCGAGTCCAAAACACGGCGAGGCGCAAAAGAGGAGGAGATAGTGTCCAAGGTAGAGGTCGCGCCAAAGACGCAAAAAGGTTAGGCGTTTTTCTTTTTCTTTTTTTTTTCTTTTTTTATCGGGGGTAGATTTGTATCGCTCGGGTTTGCCCGTTAAAAGTCACACGTGCGCTCGGGAAGGCAGAGGAGTCAAGAAATGTCACCGTCTCGCAGACGATAAAGCGCATCAAAAAAACCATAAGCTCTAATTCGGAAGAAGCGCTTACCTTGAGGAGGCGCAGGGCAGGGGCAGAAAGCCGCATCAGAGAAGAAGTAGTAGCGGTGGTGAGGAGAAGGCAGCTCGCCGTCTGGCACGCGGCGAGCAGCGGGAACAAGGGGAGACGCGCCCCCCGTAGGCGAAAGGGAGTACTGCAACCAGACGGAGCCCCCAGTGCGTGAGAGGGGGAGGGAGGGGTGCGAGGCTAAACAAGAGGGGACGTTGAAGGATGAGAGATGACAGAACACAGATGTAAATGCTCTATAAAAGGAGAGGCTGAGGCAAAAAAGAGTGATACTTTGTAAATTAGGACCATACGCAAAAAAAATTAAATAAAAAAAGAGCCCATTCAAAGTTAAACAAGATATACCAGACCAGCCTTGTTGTCAATTACACCACATTAAAGAGCTTATAGAATAGAATCAAGCAGTTGGACCTGAAGAGAAAGAATAAACGCCTGGTGGTAGTGAAGAGGAGATGAAGAGGCTGAGGAGTCCGAAGGTCACGCTGCTGTGGTGGAGACGGGCCAGTGATGGAGGGGAGGGACAGTGCATTTATATCAATTGCTTGAGAGGTGACAGGTCGAAAGGCTGTGATTGGATGACAGGCAGGTGACCGGGGGGTATGAAGAAAGTTTATAATGCCGTCTCCCTGCATGGTTCAATTTACACAAACAGAAAACTACAATTGCATAGCAATACATATTGTACTTGAAAGTCACATCCAGTGTCACCCTGGATACGATCATACGCACCATAGACGTCTAAGCAGTTCAGAACTCAGTGTCTGTGTAGGCTCTCACTCGTACAGGAGTTGTCCATCTTCAAAGAAGGTTCTCTGTATTCTGTTGACGTGTCAAATGTTTCACCTCTCATCCAAAAGGCTTCGTCCTTAGTGCACCTTAGTGAGCTGACAAAGCCTTTTGGAGGAGCGGCAACTACAGAGTACAGAAGATGACTCAAGAACCTTCGTTGAATATTATAGGTAACACTTTACAATAACTACACCTTATTTAGCCTTAATAAATGATGAGTTTGCACTTATTCACCATGAACACTTCATTAGTTAAGTGTAACTAACGCTTAATAACTACTTCATAGTGCATAGTTCTTCAAATACTTCACTTACTCTTCATTGTTGAATAGTTATTAAGCGTTAGTCACACTTAACTAATGGATTGTTCTGTTCGGACGAGCTTTTAGTTGACATGGCTGCGATTTCTCCTGTGTCATTCTTTTTTCTGTAACCTGTTGTTTTGATCATGTCTGTGAAGCACTTTGTGATTTTATCTGTGAAAGGTGCTATATAAATAAAGTTTCTTCTTCTTCTTCTTCTTCTTGTTTGTTCATTTGAAGTGTCCCAGGAAGATGAGCTGTTTCAAGGGCACAGCTAATGGAGTTCCTAATAAATAAATAAATAAACCAGATGCAAACAAGGTCTAGAGCAGGACTAAAATCCTCCAGAATTCAGTCACAGTTTAATTGCTGGATAAGGACTTGACTGGGGACAGGTGCTGATATTGTGGAGGCGACGGTGCTTTATTTACAAACTGGTTTTAGCCACAGGATTCGACAAAGTGCACTGGAAAATACTTCTCCTCCAAATGACTGTGGGTGTCAAGTCAGAACGGTTGTTTTACAAATCCGAGCAGACTGGTTATAAATAATGATTTAATACATTGTTACAAATCAGTTTAGAAAGTGCAGTTTGCTCGTGTTGTCATTTGCCAGTGGTTGACGTTTGCAACACAAGCTGCAGGAGCTGGGAGACAGAATCAAAGGTTAAGAGGACAAGAAATGCAAAGATAGTGTGGGAAATTTGTTATTTACTTTTAACAGTGCGCCGCCATGTTTCAAAAACTAGGGCATGAGTGACACAACCCGCCTTTCAGTCAAGAGGTTTCCATTTTAAATATTCATGTCCTGAGGAACTGGAACGCAGCATTAAGGGACAACCTCACCGGCCTGGAGACATGTTGGAGACTCGAGTTGCCGTTGGTCACGGAAATGTCTCGGAGACGTCCCCTGCAGATAAGGTCTCCAAGGCAAGTCTCCAACGTCTCACAACCTGTGAGACGTTGCTGGGACGTCCCTGCAGTGCCTCCGAGACCTGGCACATAAATGTTTTAGATCTCCTTAGTGTTCGCAACATTGGTACAGCTGCTTGAGACCACGTAGACCTCTCGGAGACCATGCAGAGACTCGACTGAAATCGAACATGTTAGTTTTCACAGGGACTTATTGCCACAGACATTTCCGTGACCAGCAGCAATTCTAGTCTCCACAGTCTCCAGGCCGGTGAGATAGGCCCTTTATTCTCCTTCCTGGATAATCATCTTGACAACAAAAACAAAATATACAACAACTGTTAGTGTTTTGTAAGATATTTATATTAATTTGAACATGTTTTTCTCATATGTCATGTTTATGAAGAACGTTTCCAGGTCAAGATCGGGACTAAATCGAGCTTAAATCAGGACGAAAACTCGGACTGAAGCAAGTTTATACTGAGACAAGTATCCACATGAAGGACCTGACATTATAGGTCTAGTCTGGTCCCAGCTCTCAGGCTGTGGTCCCAATGAAAGGCGGCTTTGATGGTGCGCTCCCTCCCTCCCCGCCGCTCGGCCCTCTCTCACTCCTCACGGGGCGCATGAAGAGTGAGATTGTTTCAAATGCGGGGCCACAAATAAATAGTCAATGACAGCTCTGTGATCTTACAAGCTGCAGCGCTGCAGCCCAGGGGACACGTGCAAGAGGAGCCCACGGAGACAGGAGAGTATGGTGGCGTGATAATGGAAAAATACATATGTCCTACAAGATTAGTTTGTGAAGGGAACTTAGGAGCTATGATTACGGAGAAGCTCCATGAAGCATCACGATGGAAAGGTTTTACCCAAGGAGATTATTAGTCATCTAGGTATGTAAAACATACACTATAGGGGTATAGGACCACTATGGATTACAGTCCTTCACAACTGTGTTGTTTTGCCTTTTTCAGTAAACTACATTTCTGTGTTCTAGCTGACCAGTGCAGGACACCATGCTCTGAAACAGGGACAAACCCTGGAGGTTTGCACCTTTCTTTGGGACAGAAAGTGATAGAGAATTTTTGTGTATGTGCTTTGAAAGCACGTGTATGTGTTTACATGGTGTGGCGTGTGTTGGGGGGGAAGGTGTGGAGCTTGTCTTGAGAAAAAGTTAACTTTGTTAGAAACAACGAGCTATGTTCCGGTCTGTTTCGGTCGCGCAAAATGTAGCTGAGGGTGGCTCCAAAATTGATTCTTTTATTTTTTACATCGATTCACATTTTACGCATATTAAATCGATTTTAAATCGATTTTCGATGAATCGTTACATCCCTAGTAAATGGTAAATGGTCTCAACTTATATAGCGCTTTTCCAACTATGTTAGGCACCTAAAGCGCTTTTCAGCAAGAATCCACTCACACTCACATTCATACACCAATGTACGCAGAGGAGGCAAGCTGTGTTGCTTTTCGATTTGGGTAACACCAAACTATGAGGAACTATGAGAAAATGTGCTCGGTTCATGTGGGGGTTCAGAGGTTTCACTTTGGAATACATGTTAAATTGATAGTTCTATCTGTGTCTCGTGATGGCACCCCCAGAGCTGTGACCTTCCCCAAGCGCAACTCCATGCAGTTATCCACCGAGCCCGGCTTCAGTAGTTCAGTAGGTCAGACCTCGCCTCCTTTCTGCGCCTCCCTCCTGAGAGCGCTGGCACGGAGCAGCGGATAAAAAGTGTCGCCAGCGTCTATGCATCGCTCCGTCTCCGTTCTGTCCCACTTTGAGGACGGAGCGAGCTGATAAGCCCTCGGCCGCCGCCATGATACGGCAATGAATTAAAAACGCTTTATTTCGGCGAGGGACCGGACGCATTCAACACACGACTTCATCACAGAATCGGGACACCAGAGGGAAGATGGCGCCCGCAAAGTCACCCCCAATACAGGCTGCACCGATGTCTGCAACTAGATATATCACAATGTGCTCGAAATTAAAAACTTTAAATTTGGTCTCATTCATATCAAAATTCACCAAGGTCGTTGTTCGAAGTTTCTGCAGATATTGAGTTTGTGAGAGACATGAACCGAGGGGGTGCAGTTCATTTTGGGACTTATTACCCTATCAGACGTGATTGTAATTGTGACATGATTCAAAAAGGCTTTTACCTGGTCAATTGTAATCATCTCTTTATTTTTTGGCCAGTATCGTAGGTGGTCCCTCCTGTTCACTGGCTACACCTCTGATAGCCCATACAGCACCGGGTCCTGACACTCGCAGAAGATCTCTGATGACCCTGCGACGGTACAACACCCTGATCGCTGACTTTGTGGAGAGGTCCCAGGCAAACCATCAACTCCTGAATAAGATATAAGATAAGGTGAGCCTTCATTGATCTCACAGGCACTTGTTAAAACACCCTGGATAACACCAAGGGAGATGGTCATTGAGTTCAGGAGGAGGAGAACACCCAGCAGACCCCACCAGGGCACAGAGGTGGAGAGAGAGGATCGGTACATGCACCTGAGAGTCCAAGTGAGCAGCAGGCTGGACCAGAAGGACGACTGCAATTGTGTAGGGACAAGAGGGGCATGGACAGACGGAGGAAGCGCAGGTCAGCTTTTATTCTGACCTGGCCCAACACGACCATTATGTCACAATGCTTTACTTTTGCTGGTGATTGGATGTTTGTAGTGTGTTTGTGTATATTTGGACGGATGGACACCTTTTATATTGTACTGATTTGCCTGCTCAGGGACTGCAGATGGAAACTATAAGCTACGGTACCGTATGACCCCGTGTGAGGCTTTACCCAGATCTGAAAGCTTCTCGACTGAGGAGCAACAGTCACAATTTTTGAAGCGTTTTTGTCGTGTTTTCGTCGTTTATTTGTTGTGTTTTTGTTGCCTTTTCATAGGTGTTTTTGTTTTGTTGCTTTTTTGTCTTGGTTTCGCCCCATTTTTTGCCCCATTTTCGTCACTCTTTGTGGCTTTTATTCATCACGTTTTTGTTGCTTTTTTGACACTTTTCTCAAGAGGCTTTTAGATTTGGGTAATGCCAAAACGTGCTCGGTTCAGGTGGGGTTTAAAAAATTGTCCGTGAGAGTAAATACTACGCTGACAGAAAAGGGAGAGAGGGATATTGTACATCAAATTACACAATGGAGATATTTTTTTGTACTCAACTTTGCTGTAAATATTGTTGAAGTGGTGCTAGCCCGCAGTTAGCTTAGCCCGTTAGCCTGTTAGCTTCTTCTTCGCGATTCCATTAGTGTGTGTTGCGCCTCCGACCCGGTGCAGGGAAAGCTGCAATTGTGGTTTTCTGGCCAGAGACACCAGGGGGAGATGAAAGACCCCCCAATCATCCCATTAACACTTGTATAACCCCCAGAGGGACTACGGAAAGGATTTATTAAGGTAAACAAGTTACTCACTACTGCTTTAATATCTTTGAATGTTTTTGCACATTGAGTGACATTTATGGATAAAAATGCACTTTGTGTTGAAACTCTCAACAATGCAAGGAAAGAATATGTGTGTTTTATGACTCGACCCACCCACACCCAAAGTTTGCCATATATTTGAGGTACCCGTCCTGCCCGAACCTGCAGGTTGACCGCGGGTTTTGGGTCTAACTACTGACTACTCAAACTGCTGGAGATCATGTACCATTTATCAGTGTGTGGTGATGAATTAAAAGCTGTTGATAAAAACTAAAAACAAACACTATTTCACTCTCATCATTGTGAATCTGAACCCCACCCCACTGAAATGTCTACCGTTGTTACTACATTTTGCGGTTCGTTCAGTCAAGTGCCCTCTCTCCCATGTTTCCATCCTCTCGGCCTCGTCTGTCCGCTCCTGTCCACTCCGCGGACTCGGCTCGCTGGCCCTCGTCACCCCGGCCTGTAAAAGCCAGCCCGCCTCAGGATTTTTGAAATAGGGCCTCATTTATCCAGAGTGTTGTTGATTTCTGGAGATATTTTTTTTTTTATTCATGCAGTCCTTATATTTTAAGAGTTTAGTGGCGCTAGGCTAGTGCACGGCTAGCGCATTTCTACGGTAACAGCTAGCCTGCATTAAAAACAGTCTGACCCACTCCACAGTGCACCTGAGGCAAATCCCTTATATAAAAAAATATATATATACATATCCAGAAATCAACAACACTCTGGATAACTAGGAAATGAGGTCCTATGTCAAAAATCTTCCTGTCTTCCTCGCCACACAGCTTTTTTGGAAACGTTGTTTGGCCGGTCACCATTGAGGAAGTGCGCACACAGCTGGTTTAAAGTGTCACTTCCTATTGCTATGCCATTAAAAACAAGCACAGTATTTAGATACATTCGTCATTTCCATTTATATCACAAAAATGTCACGGCGAAGGGGTATGAAACTAGTTTAAAAAACCTGAACCATGATAATGTTCAGGACCCACAAATTTCTATTCCTTTTCCCCCCCCCCATACCAGTAATTTGATCAATACCAGTAGTGCCTTAACTCTTTTCCCCAATTCCATACTGCCATCTTTTAACGGTACCCAGCCCCACTTCCATCACATCGTTGAATCCCGTCTGTATTTCGCCGTGACCTTGCCTCGGCCTTCAGGGACCGCCTTGTTTACCTGCTGTATTTCTCGCACTTGGGCCTTGAGTCGCACGGCGCTCCTCTCTCCGCGTGGCGGACGTGAGTGTCACTGGAGTTTACCGTTGCCCGGGTGCAGGGAGACACAGGAGACAGAGCTACAAGGACGAGATTCGGGGGGGGGGGGGGGGGGGGGGGGGGGGGGGGGGGGGGGGGGGGGGGTTGGATACGTCTGGAGCAGAGAGGAGCGAGGGAGAATGAAATAAGACAAGAGCGGAATGACCAAGGAGGAGCCAGATGTGCCCCATGTTTCATATTTAAGGGCTACAGAATCAGAAACAAATTAAGCAAAATGCACAGGGATACGCTTTTACACAGTGTGAATTTAGCGAGGTACGGTATACATTATTGCACAAGACTGTAAATTTGTCTGCTGCACTTGCCTCAGCCTCCAATGCAATCTGTGAGAAGCAGTGGGCGACCATATTGCACCTTCCTGGAGGATCTTTCTTCACCGGTTTACAGGTTAGGGGCAGGGACGGCTGGTATCAATGGGCTAGGTGGGCTAAGCCTGCCTTTTGACAAGAGAAAGAATAAGTTGTATTTTACATTTAATTCAATTCAATTCAATTCATCTTTTTTTATTTGAGCATCTGAGTTCCACACAGTTCTACTCATATACAAAGTTCAGCACAGTAATCAAAGTCAAAAATAGGTACAGTCGTAAGTAAATACGTAAATAATTAAATAAATAAATAGTGTGGATATGATGCTCAAAAGGAGTAGGCAGAAGCTTAAGCTTGTTTGCACCTACCCCCTTGTGTACTAAAGAATTTGATACATTGATACATACTGCATAATCAAAAAGATATGACAGCTATTATGTCCTATTCCAGTGACTATACAATCAGCAATATAAACATCACAATATTCTACTAATTTCAAGGCAAGGAAAGAAAACTCGAACCTTTTCTTCAATAATTACAAATACCCATCACTGTCAACACAACTAGTCACCAATCTTTTGATTTGATCATTTGTTACATGATTTGGATTTAATGCTATTAAAAGGTCACAATATTTATGGATTATGTTATTAACAACCATAATTATATGATTTATTAATGATGTAAGTCTATTTCAGATTTTTAACTATTATATTATCCTTATTTATTTCTTTATACCATTTTAATAATAATAATCGTTGACTTCGTTGTCACCATCTACAGCTGACTATATGATAGTGTGAGACCTATTCTGTGAGGTGCATTAAAAAGCAGAGTAAGGGCCAGCCGGGAGGGGGGAGTGGTAGTTAATTCTATATCATAACTAATTGCCCAATGTCATAACTGTGTATTATCATTGTAGTTTTATACATCAGTTCACAATTTTTACCACAAGAACAACGAAAGGGCTAGTTATGATAAGTCCCAAGAACGTACATGAATATGTATTGATAGATGGCAGTGCCGTAGGGCCCGCCTCCAGCACACACACACACACACACACCCTTGTAATTCTATCTTAGTGAGGACACTCATAGACATAATGTATTACCCAGACCCTAACCCTGAACCCTAAAATCCTAACCCTAACCTTAAGTCTAACCCTAAAACCACATCATGACCCTCAAACAGTCCTTCAAATAAGTGAGGACCACCTAACATGTCCACACTTTCCAAAAATGTCCTCACTCTTTTGGTTAAAAACTCAAACTGGTCCTCACAATGTTGTAATTACAAGAACACACACACACACTTGGCTGGTTACTTTCACTCGCATGGCGCACGCGGTGTCTGTAATGGGAAACTTACGAATATTCTTCTTTCTTTCTTTTTTGGACTCTTTGCAACGGGACTTTTTTTCTGGCGACACAAGATGAAGTGGGGATGCTGCCGTGTGTTTATGGAGTTTTAATGAGGCCAAACAGACGTAAGGAGGACACAATGCGCCTCATGCTACGGGTGAGTCCATGTCTACACCACGGTTCACATCTGTCCGGGTTCATATCATCGTGCTGAGGGTAAATGCACCGTTAGTAATTTGCTGTTTCGTAGTCTGCTATTTAATTGGTGTTACGTAGCTGTTTGACTTCTGTCTATATAGTAAATGTGTTTACTAGATCTGATAGTGAAAAAGTAATACAAATAAAATAACACCTTGTGCAACAGCCCCACCTAGAGTTTAAATCACCAGCATGTGTTGCCAAGGGGGTAGGTTTGATGTCAATGTTGATAGGGTCACTACACTTAAGTTCTGGAATGAGCAAAACAGCTATTTCTGAACGGACTGACCTTGCTGTGAGACATAATAAACAGACAGTCAGACAGAAATCCTTTTACTGGCTCAAGCGCACAACACATGCATAAAAGCCCATGGCACATTTACAAATATTAAGAGCAGAGCATTTATTTGTGACTGTTCATTTCGGACAATTGACTGCTTGTATGTGTTTTGCAGGAGGAATGCTAACCACGATGCTCCAACAAAGTACTGCAATACGATAAGCCGTCTTTAGCGGCACTAGGCACTCTACAGGTTTTAATGCTTTTGAAAATATGACCTATACATGGATAACATCAGTTGCAAGTGATAACGGTCATTTTATTTCAGTGCTGTAGACATTTTAATGTAGAAATGTTGAAAAGAAAAGTAGTATTTGAATTTTTAAGCCGTTGACAGGAAGTGACATGGATAGAGGTAAAGTTCCGTAGCAGTTTGACTCTGTTCCCATTGACACAGATACAGACGGCGTTTCTGTAATTGCTCATATATGGTCATGTTTGAAGCAGTCGACGGGGAAAACAAAGGGGAGAAACTTTCTATAACTACTCCAAAAAAAAAAAAGAGGAGTAAAGTAGTTCAACAGCCCATAATTACACAAATAACAGATGATGCTTCCTGCTAGCATCATGCTACATGCTAATGCTAGCTAGGATTTTCATTTTTTTCGCTTCTACTGAACAATCTGCTGTAGTGAAACATCCATGTGGGTCCGATTTAGACTTGACTTTATTTGTGTGTGATAGTTTATATTCTGTCAGAAAACGTCTAAGAAGAGGAACGAATTGTTTCCCCCTTGGTGAGGCCACGCCCCCTTGTATGACGCGTTGCCGTCTGTATCTATAACATGGTACGGCAACAGTTTAAAATTGTTTGCCTCTATCTATGTCATTTCCTGTCAGTGTCCAATTAGGAAGTGAAACTATAAAAATCACAAAAACGGTCAAACTAAAGAAAGCTGGGTAAAGGTTTTCACAAACTTGGGGTTAGGGATATAATTGTGTTGAAAATATTGTGCAAAAAATACGCACTTCAAGCACAATAATTCAATAGTTGCCAGTCTGTGACTAGCACTTCCTACTACACTAAATACATGATCGCAGATACAGTCATTCATAAGTGTCTGGTGTCACACGCCTCATGACACGTGTCAATGGCACACGTCGACACACACAGCGTGCACAAAAGAATCAATACCTCTGTTGTTTTTGTATCGCAAGTCACTTGACCCGCCTTGCCTCCAGTGTCTCTGTGCATCGGTGTATGATGAATGAGTAAAGGACTTTTGAGTACCTATTGTGGGTGGAAAAACTATGTATAAAAGAACACACTCCTAAAATGTTATAGTATCTAGGTTAGTTTAAATGTCTAAAATTGAGCGTAATATTTGAAACTTGTTTGATCCAGATTATTTGACTTGTTCTGAGATGTTTCAGACTCGATTCAATACAAGATAACTATTCTCAAATCAAGTCATTTAAACCCATGCTTGATATTTAGTTTTAGAAGTGCATTTACATGTATTTTTCCTCACACAATAATTTTTACTGCAAAAACGTAACACTAACAATTGGCATAGGTTTTGGCCAACTTCACGTAGGATCCCATTGAGTCCACAATGCTGCTCAATTATTTGTTTGATTGTCTGTCAGCCTGACCTGCAGGCACTGGAGGCATGTTGGAAGCCGAAGAAAGAAGTAAAAACCATAAAACTGGAAGAACCTACACACTTTAAATACCCTCTTGCGGTGAGCTGAGAGTCTTCACCCGTGACTCTTGAGTTTGACTTCCTTTGCTGCAGTTTTAAAAGCAACGTAATCCCAATTACATCCAAAAAACAGGAACTATCAAGGAGAGCATTCCTTTGAAGGCAGTAGAAATGGTCTTACAGGCTGGTCTTTTTATATTTCGGGCCAATTTGTCCTTTGATATTGTCTTTTTTTTCTCTCTCCACGCCTACTGCATTCTCTCCCATCAAGGGCACCATTATTAATGAGTAACAGGTGGGTACGGCAGATTTAAACAGTCACAGCATCAATGTGAAAAGGTCGGAAGTGTGCCCGTAGCCTCTCTTTTATCGCCAATACATCCGCCCTTTGGTCAAAGTAATCAGGTAAATTACAGGTTTGCGAAATGGCGCAGTTTTGTCGCTGATTGCAGAGGGGGGATGTGTTTGTGTTCGCTCCACAGCAAACGGGTCTCTGATCCGGCCGGAATCACGGAGGCAGGGCCCGCAGACACCCGCTGCTTGGGGGGGAATTACGCTGAATGGGTCGACAAAGACAAACAAAGGCTTTTATTATTTTATTCTTAAAAGATCCCGCCATGAATTGGACTCTGTACATATGGTTGCATGTTTTGGGGAACAGCGGACGCAAGAGAAGAGCGAGAGCGAGAACCCCTCATGTAGGTGATATGCTTCTGAGCAGGGCATTGTTCAGACCCACCTTTCATTAAGATGGGGGTGAATGCTCGACTGCAGTGTGCCGCTGTAATTGGAAATCAGGTGGAGAAGGGCAGAGGTTCCCTGGCTGCTGTCTGACCTCCTCCTCCTTATGTCTGTCCCCCCTCTCCCCCCTTCCCACCCTCTCTCTTTCAATCACTCTGAAATGGCATGGCACTGTTCAGGGGTAAGACAATGCACGTGCTCACGATGCATTGCTATGTTAAAGTATCACATCGATTCAAACGTGGGTTCAGATGCCTCGACAAAACCTTTGCATCACGTAGTGTCCGCTGCGTGGTGCCTGCGCTCGCAAGTGAAAACGGAAAGAGAGGAAGGCACAAAGAGAGAGAGACAGGGAAGATACATTCAAGATTCAAGATTCAAATATCTCAGATTTATCCCAGGAGGACAATTACGTTTGCAGCCGCTGCTTTTGGAATAAAAAAAACTCCACAACCTGTCAGTGCACAACCAAACATAAACACAGTAGTTATAAAACCTCCGTGATGGGTGCATGACGCAGCAAAACACCACTTAACTACTGCTTTCGCCCGAGTTTAGGAGCTTAATGGCAGAGATTGAATACCTGTAACTGTGCGATATCCACCAGATCGAGGCAAAACGAGTCGCAATATGCAGCAGAGGGATATATTCAAGATATTACACAATCCAACGAAGGATAAAGGACAACTATTGACGCCTCAGACTGGTCTCAAGCAAAATCAGAGAAACCTCTCTTCCTGAAATGCAACTGCACAGCCTCGTGCTCTTCACTGCCCGGTAAGCACTCTCGTAGGCGCATTGAGCTGCCGTGTGTATGAAATGCGCCTTGCCTTATTTATGTATTGTTAAAAAATATGTGCATTGCTTCGGTTCGTTAAAGTTAGCTAACGCTAGCTAAACCTACAGGTGCAGCAATGATAATAGAGTTCGGGAAATTGCACAGTTAGCATAGAGATCCGCCATCTTTGCAGCTGTTAGCATACATTTCCAGTGACTAGCTAAAAGCAGCGTAAAAAGTGGATAAAAAAGCCGTGGAACGACTCCGTTAGCTGCTGAGTTACTGCTGGTAAATACGTCTAACACACTGTGGTGTCCAAGCGTTTTAATGTGAACAATAACTCCAGTATTTGCACTTTTAAAATCTCCATTAGTTTACAATCGCTGCTAATCCCATAATGCGTAGCGATATGACATCACATTCCCGAACTCTATAGGCTGCAGCCAGTTATCAGGACCGTGACAAAATACACAGTACTTTTATCATAAAGGGTGACAAAAAAAACCTGTGCGACTGTAGGCTTTAAAGTTACAGCTCCAGTGCCAGTTTGTGTAACGTCATGTGACTGTCAGTAGCTGGATGTTAGCATGCTAAGGTGTTTGCCTAGCCTTACCTTAGAGCAGTGTCCGATTTACATCCTCCATAGGCAGATCGCTTCACCATTTTGCTTCTTCTCCTTTATCTGGTAGGGTTTTTGGTGGTTGGCAGTAAAAAAAAAAAGTGCATCTGCTCATTGCTGGTAAGTCCCATTGTTTTGCATTGGAGATCTGCGGCTAGACGGACCTAGCTTCATAGTAACGGTTGCCAGGATGTATGATTGGACAATTACCATTTTGGGGCGGGATTTTGCGAAAGGTCAGTTGAGTAAATTTTACAATTCTTTTTGTTGCAGTTTCGAGTCTTTTATTTGAATAAGCTACGACCCTAGCCTTGCCACATATGTACACTCGAAACTCGAATAAACAATTCCATCTTTTTCGACGATGGAGAGTTTTGTTGTCGGCCTGTTGACGGACAGCTGAGTGAAGAGCCACAGTGCGTTAGGCTACAGACCCAAACAGCCGAATGGGGATGAGAGGGGAGCGGGAGCAGGGATTAAAAGCCTATCGACCGTCCTGTGCAGTCGCCCAGCGCGTTCCAGGGAGCCATGTTTAATTCAGAGACACAGAGGAGACACAGCCAGGGGGCAACGACCCAGGAGGAGAGAGAGGCTTTAAGAAGTCGACAACACCTTCAAATCATCAACAAATCTATCATATTATCATATTTAGCTAAACACATGTAAAGCCACAAGGATATTGACCCACACGCAAGAAATCAAATGAGCAAACAAGGTCGTCTGAAGGCTACAAATCGTTCTCTATTTTTAATCCATCGATTCCATTGTGGTGAGATAAATCTTTAGCCACGACTGAGCGACCGAGGCCAAGCTGAGGTTCTACAACGGCCTCTCTGATTACCACAGAGTATAACCCGGGAAGAGAGCGCACTTACTCATATCTGTTCAAAAACGTATGGTCCGGGACACTGTGATATCACCGCAAGTTTCGATGAGCGTGATTGTCCGGCGAATTAACCGAAACAGACAAACGCATGGTCCATCTATATGAAAACAAACATGGCGGCTTATGCAAATACAAAGAAATAATAATAAAGAAATGAGGAACAGGGCAGAATCAAAAGGCGAACACACTGTTGATCAGAGGTGTGTGAAGTTGTAAAGCCTGTTGGGTCCAGGGACAGCATTAAAGAAACGTACTTGCTTGTTTCAGCTCAAGTAAATGATGCAAATGTCAAAGATATTAATATTATTACACTTACCCTTCCACGAGTCGAAACGCATTGGCAATACTGTAAATATAAAAATACCAATATTTGCTAATCCAGAGTGCCTCGGCTAATTCTCTTTCTCTTCAAAAAGTTACCTGGCCCACGAGTCTCAAGAGCTTCTGTTTTTTTAAGTTTCTTTGCTATTTCACACTGTAAAAAGTAATGTAACTAGATCAGTTTAAATGTCTCAATTTGAGCATAATGATCTGAATTTGTGTTGTTTTGACTAAGATTTAGTTCGGCATTTGACCTTTCACTTGTTCTGAAATGGTTCTGACTCGTTTCAATCCATTTCGTCTTTATTTCCGATCATTTTCTTTCCCAATGGAGTATGAAAATTGGTCTTGTCCCGTTGGCAGTTTTACTTTCTTATTTCGAGCGAGATGACCTTAGAACCAGTCTGCAATGTCCTCAAACGAGCAAAGTAAACTTGGTCAGATCAGGAAGAAAGTCTCAATGAGTGAAATCAAAGCAAGATACGTTTCCTCAATACAAGTCATTTAAGCCAATGCTTGATTTTTTAGCATGTGTAGCATTCACTCTGCTACTGTGGCGAAAACGTATTGTTCAGGTTTAAAAAAAAGTATGATACCCATGCAGCCATATCCCAGATACTCCTGCACATTTGAACAGAAATACTGACCTGATTCTAGTTGGTCAAACTCTCTGGACTGAAAAGGAGAAGCGCTTCTTGGATGTCAGACGATCTAAAGATTGAAGAAACAAAATACAACTCCGGCCATGTTTGTTTGTTTGTTTGTTTTCATGAGCGATAAACATTTGTTCAGAAATATTTTTGCTGAAGGCATTAGCTTTCAACCTCTTCTCAACAACATCTCATTTCCCCTTATTATTCAAACTGCACTCAGAAATGTATGAAATGTTCAAAATGGGAGAAACAGTAAGCCCTGGTTCCCATAGCGGTGAGAGGATAATTGCCGAGCGGTGTGTTCATGTCCAACGGAGGTATTATATGTTGAGTGCCGGTGATTCAGACTCTGTATAACATGGAGCAACAGGGTCTGGCTATTATAGAAAAGTGAGATGGAGTCAGCGGGCAGTGTGGTTAGGGACAAAAGTAAGAAAAGGAAAAATGATATCTGAAAAGTATGGCACTCTGGTGGAAATACAAGATTGTGTGAAAGGCAATGGGCAAAGAAAAAAGAAAGTGCGAGGGCAGCAACTAAAGCCTAGGTCACAACCGGACGTACGACTTTTTGAAGAGCGTTGTCGCTTCCAACTTCACCCCCATTTGGAGCTATAGGAATATGCTGGGAGAGGCCAAATGCTAACAACACCTTTGGTCGTTTTGCGTGACTGAGGGCACACAGTTCTTCCATACTGAGATGAGATATGTTCTTACCTGAGCTTAGACGAGTTGATCTGGTCTTTGTGGGCGGTGAATTTGCACATAATTGGGACGACCGCCTTCTTGCCTCACAGTGACAAACTCAAACAAAGGTCAAGTTCTTTCTGGGTGGAGTTAGCGCGCTTTCCTCTTGTCTGAGATAACATCAACATAAAACATGCAAAGTAGGTTCTCCCTCCAGCCTCCAGACCATGAAGCTATAGCTCAATATCTGAAGAAGGGTCCTCAGGCGCTACAGTACGGTCGCCCACTGCTCCTGACAGGTTACAGAGGACAAACATGCCAGCGGGCACAATAAAGTGCGCCTCCCCTTGTTATTGCCTCAGCTGTTGAACTAATATCGGTTTCTAGCACTTATGGATTTGATATCTCCTCTTTTGGCAGGGCCGGGTCTCCTCCCTACACAAAGTTTAGCTTAAACATCCCAAGAGTGAATCGCTTCAGTTCCTTCCCCTTAATGTTTAACTATGGAGGGATGGGCCATATTGTTTTTTTAGTGAGTAACAGTGTTGCAGATAAAACAGCCCAGGAGTCAGGAGTGAGGATTTAATGGGAGGAGAAGGACACGCGTTTAGTGCCGTTTTGATGATGGAAGACTATAGGGACATTTTACTTCAGATTTTGCTTCTGGAATTTGGCAGAAGTTTAACCTCTTATCCCTCACCTTTACCAAAGGCATTTTCTCCAAATCAGCTTTACCCAACACACTAAAAAATGCTGGGTTAAAAATAACCCAAGTTGGGTTGCTTTAAACCCAGCTGCTGAGTAACTATTGGACCAATACAACGTTGGGTTGAACTAACCCAACGATCGGTTATTTCGACCCTACTGTTAGGTTTTTTATATTCTACCCATTTTTGGGTTAATGTTACCTAATGATTGGGTTAATTCATAATGACCACCCCAGTGCTGTTTTAGAAACTTTATTTCTTACAAATGCAGAACATAATTGTTTAACACAACATCATCAGCAGCAAATAACTAATTCAGCTGTAAACAAGTCTAAGGAAAGTCCCCCATTGTCCATATTGTACTTGCTGTATTTTGGTGAAGTGGTCCTTTTTCAGAGTCAGAGACAAGGCTGTGGACAGTTCAGTCGCAGCAGGAGACAGGTTTCGGTCTGAAGCAGGGACAAGACTGGGGACAGTTACGTCTGAAGCAGGAGACTGGGCTGAGGACAGGGCTGGGGACAGGGCTGAGGACAGGGCTGGGGACACTGCAGTCGGCAGCAGGAGACAGGTTTCGGTCTGAAGCAGGGACAAGACTGGGGACAGTTACGTCTGAAGCAGGAGACTGGGCTGAGGACAGGGCTGGGGACACTGCAGTCGGCAGCAGGAGAGAATACTGTGGAAATAAAGAGACATTGTCACATTTACAGATAAAATCCAATACCTGGTAACCATTACTTCACCAGGGACACCAAGCTTCCCATAAGACAGAGATAGTATAATGTAAGACCTGCCCTTGGTGAAGTGACAGAAGCTTGAATGTGGAGGTCGTCTCAGAGGCAGGTGGACACTTCCACTGAGCTGGAGATCCTACTGGAAGAGAAACATTACATTTATGTTTGGTCTAAAACTATAAAGGTTCATGTTATACTAAATATATGCCACTTACTGGGACTGGTGTCCAGTGAGGCAGATGATGATCTTCAGACAGACAGTGGAAGAGCTCAGGAGAGTTTGTTTTCTGTAGGACACACATAAACACAAGTTTGTATTTTATCAAAATTAAAACAGAGAATGAAACATTTTAATAATGATAAAACTGCTGCTTACCTGTAAAGCTTTTGTGGCATTTATCAGCTCTGGAGGTCCCACATGGAGAGGGTAAAGCTGATCTGAAACACACAGGGCAAAGGCATTAAAATATCCTAACTGTAACACTTTTCTCTGTTTCTCCCATATCTGATCCTCTCCTTCTCTCCTCTGCTGCTGCTGCTCATCTCCTCATCCATTTAACCATATTAAATTACTAAAGTCATTATGTAAGAAACAGCAGATAAGACGCTGACACATTTTTAATAAAGAGTTCGCGTTAGCATTAGCGATTATTTTAACTAACTTTAGCCCCTATTATTTCAGTCAATACTCGTCCTATCAATACGAAATACAAACTGGGACAGAGAGTGAAGTTTCCTCTGTCAGGATTAGTTAACTCCATGCATCTGTGTTGAATCGCCACAGCTCGTCAAAAATACGTGACTTTAACCCTTTCTCTTATTAGTGAAACTAACAAATTAATTCATTATCTGTGAATAGTCAGTTTCATTTGGATAAATACTGAGTCTTAATGACAAAGTGATAAATAAAAACAATTTATAAATACCTTTCTGAGCAGTTTCAGTCGGAGGAGGTGGAGGAGCAGTAATGGCCGCTGCTGACAGTAATTTATAATATATTTTAATTTATTTTTTATAGTTTATTACAAATTCTCATGGAGACAAACAGCAAAACAGGCACCTGATAACGAAGCTCAATTGTGAAGATCCAGACCCTTGTATGAAACAAAATGAGTACGAGGGTCTTTTAAAACCAGGCTAGTAGAAATGCTGAGAGCGGGAAAATCTCTGTGATTTACTGTTTACTGAAATGATCCAACCTATTGACCCGGCAGTTGGGTAGACAAAACTCTACGACAATAACCCAACAAAATGACCCAACAGCCATAATCAATCAATCAATCAAGTTGTATTTCTATAGCGCCTTACAACAACCAAAGGTGACCAAAGCGCCGGCGAGTCTTTAGTTTTGCTTTGAACAGGGGCAGGTCTGAAACGGCACGTAACTCAAGCGGCAACGAGTTCCAGAGTTTCGGACCTGCCACAGCAAAAGCCCGATCACCCCACTCTTTATGATGTGACCTGGGCACCTCCAGCAGGTGGTGTTGGGCAGAACGTAGGGTTCTGCTGGGCTGGTAAGGGGTCAGAGTCTCACATAAATAAACAGGTGCAAGGCCGTGGATGGAACTGAAAACAAAAAACAAAAGTTTGTACTGGATTCTGAAAAGGACCGGGAGCCAATGCAGGGAGTGAAGGACGGGCGTGATGTGGTCACTTTTGTGAGAGTTGGTGAGGAGCCGGGCAGCAGCATAACCCAGCAGTTGGGCATTTTTGTGTGTGAAATGTTAA
The DNA here is from genome assembly GCA_021464625.1 of Proterorhinus semilunaris. Taxonomy (NCBI): domain Eukaryota; kingdom Metazoa; phylum Chordata; class Actinopteri; order Gobiiformes; family Gobiidae; genus Proterorhinus; species Proterorhinus semilunaris. The sequence continues at coordinate 8,335,481 of CM038350.1, forward strand.
AGCTTCTGAAATCTTTAGCCTTGTGTCACTTTTTTGTGGCTTTTTTTTTGTCCCATTTTTGTCACTTTTTGCTTTGCCCATTTGTGCCATTTTTGTAGTCAGTCACATGACATCACTGGGAAGATTTTTGCTGCTCTTTTGTGGCCTTATTGTCACATCATCATCATCATCGCTTTTTTTGTTGCGTTTTTGTTGCATTTTCATCTGCGTTTTCTTCTCGTTTTTCTCACTTTTTTAAAGTTTTTTTGCATAATGGCAACCTGGACAACATGTGCTCGGTTCAGGTGGGGGTTAAGAGGTTAAACCCTTACAGCCATCAAACAAATGTATATTTGAAGCTTAAAATAAGATTCCTTCCTGCGCCGGTTTCCTCTTGGTGCTCCACTTTCCCCTCCTGCTAAAAACATGTATGAAAGTTCCCGAATGGGGCCGGGACGTCCCTGAAGAAGAGATTCTGAACGTCGCCATGTGAGTTTTGTCAAACCTGTTGAAAGAGTTCCCCTTTTCTCCGCATGAATACACGAGTTGAAACATTCTACCCTCAAACTTGTTATCTGTTTATTACAAATTAAAAAAACATCATCTGCCTCTGAAAGCTGCCCATTCCAACTCGCTTTATTTGTCCTCAGTTTGTCCAACCACACGAGGAGGGGAAGACTCCATTGAAATCCTGGAAAAACCCCAAACGCCCCGTTGGTGGTTTGGAGCCGTGTACCGGCGCCGCGATGGCTGCGGGGAAAGATGCCAGTCGTCTATCTAATTGGCAGCTCTGTTTTGTTTATGCAGATGGAGCGCGGCGGTGACAAGTGATGCGTGAAACATTATTAATCTCAAATAAATTCCCCCCTCGCTCGCACTCTGCAAATTCCTTGTCACAGACGGAGAATGCGCACGCGAGCCTCCGCAGTAATATGTTGAAATTGATATCGGTGTGATTGACAGCTGGCGTTTGATTATGCCGGCGCGGCGTACGGCGCTAAGCGTTAAAGGGAGAAGTGCCATCGGGGATTTGCTGAAGCGCTCAGGTGTAGCCGTGCGGATGTGTATTTAAAAACATTGCCTTGAGGGGATCCTTTGTTCAGTGTTCAGTTTCTTTCCACAGAGAAGAAGGAAATCCAATATATCACACTGAAGCATCGCTTATAACGTCGATCATGCACTCTTCTCGGTGCCCCGTGTAAGACTGGGAGGTCTTGGCTCAACAACAGTGATCTGGATGGAGCCCATACGGCCGTCTCTTCTCATACCTTTCCTCCATCTGCTGGCCCCTGCTGTGTATGTAAATGTGTTATTGGTCTGTGTTCGTTTTAGAGTCATGTAATTTCCTCTCTCTGTATCTGTATCTGTATCTTACATTTGATAGAAATTACAATTTCAACTGAAAAACAAATTAAATTTAGCCAAATGATATCAATTTGAAACAGTCACGCAAATGTTGTTAGCATTTAGCCTCATAGGTTTCGGGCCAAACGGGGGTGAAGTTCGAAGCTACCAAGCTGTTCCACGTTTCCCCTATTTAAATACAGTTACGGGAAAAGTTACACGATCTAAGTCTAGTTACACAAAATCAAACATGTCAATTGTCTAAGGGGATAAAAAGGGGTACTATATTGTGAGGCGTAGTAACATAGGAGCACTTCGACGTCCGCGCAGTAATATCTCACTTTACTGCGCGTCAAAGTGCTCCTAAGGTGTTATTACGCTTTAAACCTAAACAATAGATACAGCATTGTTTAAATGCAGGACGTTCTTCATGTTTTGGCTTTTCTTTCATTTCACCACGATGTACATTGCAGATCCTCACTGAAGACATATGGAATTATGTTTTAAACAAAACAAACAAAAAATAGGTTTGTCGAAAGAGCTTTGATTACTTTTGACATTTGCCCATTGAGCTTCATGATGTAGTCGACAGAAATGGTTTTCACTTCACAGATTGTTGAAACCCGTTTTGAGCCTTATGAAGCTCATTGAGAAAATGTCAAGAATAAAGGATGGCAATTTAAAAATATCTAAATAAAAAACACAAATCTATTTTTGCTTTGTTTTGTGAGGTTCAAAACTCCACAAATTAGGTTAGGAATTACAGTAGATCCTGAATATTTCCTCTGAACCTTCAACTATCAAAATGTTGTTAAGTACGAGAGTGCACGATCTGATGCTCCTAAAGTGGAGATGTTGTTGTAAGAGTGAAATAAAAAACGTATTTTGAGAAAACGGGCTCCACATAAATTTCTTAAATGTTTATTACTCCATCCCCCCTGTGGATTTTTGCGGTTGGTATCTTCCACAAAGGAATTGACCATATGTGAATAGCATGGTGTTGGCACAGGAGACGGGCGGCGTTACACAAAGGCGAACCAAGTTTTCAGAAACACAGGGGGAAAAAACACGTTGGAAGAATAAACAAGCTCCACAGGCAAAGTCCCACACGGCCCAGGAATCGAACCCCGGACCTCCGCCACTCCAGCGGTCAGCGGACGACACGTGCGACAATCCTCATATTTCCCCTCTCAAAAATCGTCCCAATCTTTGACCGCACTATAGTCCTGACTAATCACCTCCATCCAGACGACAGTTTGAAACAGCAAAGGTCACAGCGGATCTGAAAGCTGCTCAAATAACTGTGTTTGGACTCCCGTCTGTGGAGCACGCTGCCAGGAATTAGTCTGTTCCCGGTGCAGATTATATGTTGACAAAAAAACAACCGCAGTGGTGCAGTTTTAACGTCGACGTGTCAAATCTGACTGGTGTTTTGTGTCCCTTGTTGTGACAGGAAAATTATGCCAAACGATGAATTTTAAACTTCAGAGGAATAAAAAAAGGGAACAATTAATCAACGAGTAAAAAAAAGAAAGTGTGTCTTTTTACATTACCGTTCAAAGATGTCGACTGGGTGGATTTTTTTTTTCTAGTGCAATGAAATTAGTTTTTCTTCTTCAGATTTGTGGAAAACAAGACCTCTGTGAATCTAATCTAAAAAATGAGAACCATGCCCTGTAGTAAGTATTGAACTTGGACAACTAAACAATTCAACATTTTCTTAAGCACAGTTTAAATGTTTGTGGTGCTGTCAATGAAACCAAGTGGCACAAGGTTGGTGGTTCAAATCCCACTCTAATCAAGTGCACACAGCTGCTGTCCTTTGGCAAGACACTTCCCCCGCCCCACCTGTGTGGAATATAATAGGATTAAAGTGATAGTCTGTAAGATTGCCAAGTGAGGAAATCAAGTCCCGTCCCTCCCCTCCTTATTAAGCCACTCCTAGTTTCTCAAAATGAGGAGAGCGAGAACAAACTTTCAAAAGTAAATGATCAAGCTGCTCCCCCGTCTCTCCTGATTGGACCTGACCGTGCCGGTTACAGGAAAAGCTCGTCTCATTGGTCAAAGTGATAGCCCGGGGTCTGAGATCAGCAAAGAGAGGGACTTTAGAAAATATACTGTAGTTTAATATTACTTACACTACGTTAAATTTCAGTTAATTAAAGGCAATTTATGAAATGCGTAAAACATTTAAACTCATAGACTATCACTTTAAGGTCGGCTGGTGCACTTGACCTATCGTTCATTGTCGATGGGGCAACCGGTCAGGAGCAATGGGCTGACACAGTGAAGTGCCCGGGTGCCAATCTCCAGCTCCTGAGCGATACAGTCTGGTCAGAGGAATAACCTATTGTGCATGTTTTGGGTTGATGGGGGGGGGGGGAACCTGCCCGGACATATAAAGAACATGCAAACTCCACACAGAAAGGGCCACACAGTCAAGGGAATTTAATCCAGGACTACATCTCAGCCACTGACCTGCCGATGAGCCATGTCTTTGTCAATCAGCCCCCGGGCGTCCGTGGCTCAAATAAGTCTGGATAAAATGATTGATTACGGATTTCGGTATAGGTATAGCCCCCTTTCGAATGTGGCCGTTCGCTGTCACCTCCGCGGGGCCTCATCCTTTATCCTGCTGCCCTGGATCTGCCCACTGCACATTTATGGATGTTTCCACTGCAGACGGATGAACTCTTCTACCTCCTTTCAGAACAGAAACGTCAGGCATGGCTTTTGATATCAGTCGTATTTTTAGTTCAAAGCTCTGCCCCTCCCCTCAGGTATTATGGTTTAAGTGCTTCCATTGCTTGTATTGTGCCGCATGTATTATATTGATAAACTGATAGATTGGCTCAATTAAACACAAGTTCAGTCATATCTTTGAATTGCAAACATTTCTCCATGTTTTAAAGATTCTATGTAGTCTTGTTCTTGCAGTAGAAGCACTTGACAGCAGAAGAACACTTGATCAGCTCGAGGAGGTTAGTGGATTTGTTTTATTTTGTTTTTCGCTATGAAATTGGTGGTTTTAATCAGTGAAAAAATGAGGTACGGTGTCTTTGAATATGTTTTAAATACTTTGTAAAACGTAATGTAATGGTTACAAGCTACTTAACCGTTAGTTGCTGCATAATAATAATTCAGCTCGTCTGCTACTATCTTTGCATTATCCATCTTGGTTGAATGTTGTGATCTGAACACCGGGCAGAGTAAGTAGCCACGCTGTAGGGCGGGGCCAAAGACAAAGGGAACAGACCCAGTATGTAAAAACACACAGACAAAGTCCCGCCCCTACTACACGCTATGAAATGAACCCCAAACAAGTCGGTTTGAACCTAAAAGTTTACGCTTTTAAATATACTAATACTGCAGGCTTAAACATGGAGAGGCTTCTTCGTGACTTCAACTGAATGATTCTGCAAAAAAGTGAAAATCACCAATTAAAAAAAAAAAATCTTTGTTTACGTTTATCTCGAGACGCAGGCTGCCGACTTGTGCCTTTGGATTCCAGGGCGGGTCACATATGAGGACACAAGCGCCAGATACTGTATGAGTATGGTATTCCTCATTTGCCTCATTTTTTACCTTTTTATCAGATTTTGACTACAATCTTTTTGTTAAAATATAATTTGAGTAAAGACCTGAGGAAAAAGGTACACCCTGATATTCTCTTTCCACTTTCTACTTGAACAATGGTTAACCCCAAGTAAAGTGACTTCCAGGTCATATCCGACTGTGCCACCTTGGTTCCTGATCTATGGGATGCATCCAGCAAATCTACAGTGTTTGGGGCTCTTTCTGATTGGATATTTGTCTCGAGAACCAAATGAGAAAAGTGAACTTAAACAACTTCTACATCATGTAAAATGGTTTTGCAATTATGCATAAATCTCGAACCCACGACACGAGGACAGAAGAGATGATCCCTCGGCCGCTCCAGCCACAAGACAGACCATCAACTTCACAGCAAAACCAACTTTTGATCTGAACACGTTTGCCTCAAATCTGGGGACACAGTGCAATAGAAAGGAGTCAATGCAATAGAACTATGAGTATTACACACATGTTAACACAAATTGGTTATTTCTCCAATTGGTTGTTTGTCCGGCTTTACAACTATATAGAATGCAATGAGAAAGTTCTATAAGACTATACAGCCATTGAATAAACTTTACTTACTTACAGTATCGATAATGTGTCGGATGTTTACGACGCTAAACATTATTACTGCTTCAACTATGGGAATTACATCATTTACAAAGATGAACGGAGCCTTTCCTAAAGACCAAACTTCTCAAAGCGCTTAAAGACTTTTCGTTGTGTGATATAATGGCAGTTTGGTGAGATGTAATATTACAAAGCGGAGCGCGGAGATTGGATTCAGACAAACACTACGGTAAATTTGATCAAAGGTTTTGGGAAGTGTAGACGCCGTCATTCCACGTGTCACTCGTACAAATTCCTCCCCTGCTGCACAGAGGAGAGCCATCCAAAATGCTCTGTACCCCCGTGCTATATTGATCGCGCGCAAAAGTGCAAATAGGAAGATGGAAATGAAACTTTGGACCTTCTTGCTGTGAAGGGACTGTGATTTAATAATGTTTTGCCAAACATTTTAGGGTCAGTAACGCCACAGCCAGTGCTGCGGGGACCTGCATGATTATTTTATTTCTCTGTCCTTGAATATGTTTTTAAAGCAGACGTTTGTGTCTTTTCTATTCCCTCTAAGGTTGAACGAGCAGCTAGTTGTTGTTTTTCTCGAACAGTATTGCTCCCTGAAAGTTGAAATGTGTTCATAAATTCAACCTGTTAAGAATAGGCATGTAGAAATTCATGAGCAAAGTAAGAACTTAACTTCATATCAGTAAATGCATGTATTTCAAAGTTGGGATGGTTTTCTCAGGATTGCAAGATTCCCCCTTTTTCCTCCAAACGTGACGATGGTCATTATGGCCAACATTTTTAATTTTTTTATTTTTTCCCGTCAGACCACAGGAAATGTCTCCAAAAATGAAAGTCTTTATCTTTTTATTATTTGCAAACTCCAATCTGTGTTTTTCATGTTTCTTTTAGAGTAAGGGCTTCTTCCTGGCAGAGTTCCCTCTCAGCCCATGTCGGTACAGGACTTGTTTCACTCTGGATAATGACAAACTCTTAGCAGGTTCAGCATCTTCACCAGGTCTTTTGTATTTGTTCTTGGGTTGATATTCTCATTTCAGACCACAACATGTTCATCTCTGGGACACAGAACCCGCCTTCTTTCTGATCTGTATGATGGTCATTTCCATCGTTGTTTCAACCAATGAACGTGGCACCTTCAAGTGCCTTGAAATTGCATGTAAACCTTTGGTTTTTGGCTTTTGGTTTAAAAAGGAATACACAATAGAACACAATATTATAGACAATTCTAACTCTCATTCTTCTGGAATTTGACAAATAGAAAAAAATATATATATATTAATTCCGGTTTCATGTCTGACAGTGAGAAAAAATGCAAATGTGTCTTTTTCTGAAGTGTATGTAAACATAATATGTTTACATACTATGGTTCTCACTGTAGATAAAATGTCTACCAATATGTGAAACTCAATCAAAAATAGACCCAATTACTCACAAACAGGAGGACATCAGGAAGGGCACAGAATATTGAATCTACAAATGGCTTTCTCCTTTTTTTTTACTCATTTAAATCCCAACAAATCAAAACCAAATTGTTGTTTGCTCGAATCGGTAATCTCCCCCACCGCAGTCCGTAAGCCTGCCTCCCTCTCGCGGAGTTGTCATGTGAGACTGAGTGAGAATGATGAGCCACAAAAATCCACGGCTTTTTCATCCAACTAAACTCTGGCAAACTGCGACGCGCAAAACTGGATTTTGATTTTACTTACTGTTCGGCGCATTAGGCTCTATCTAAAATGGATTTCTCAATATTTTAAAGTATCCCCCAGTCGAATCATCATGAGTGCGCCCACCGACGATTCAATTTGGAAACTAAAAGGCAGACAAATAAAAGCGTCTCCGGAGAGCGGGGGAAAAGTGAATGATTCAAGCCTATTCTTTTGAACAGACTCCAGCCGTTCAGCGCCAAACCTGCTGTCTCTCTCTTTGTCTCCCTTTACACATAGACAAGCTCACAAAACATGCACGAGATAAGGTTTAGTTATGTTTAACAACACATTCAAGGGACTGAACTGGCCGTAACCAGGTCTAAACCAATAATAAAAACTTAAATGGGACTGGGTCTGAATTTGAATGGTTGTTATTAATAATTATATATATTTTGGACGTGTATCATGGATGTTTTTAATTAACTGTTGGTCTGGTCCTTGTATGTTTAGATTCAGAATCAGAATTATTTTCATTGCCATTGTGAGTGAATCACAAACTAGGCATTTTCTTTGGTTCAATAGTGCAACAGGAAACATAAAACGTATAACTTATGACTTATTATGTTTTCTTGTAGCACTATGAGATTCCCTATGCATTACAAATACAATGTATTATTATTATCAGCATCATATGGTAGCAAAATTATAAACTATAAACACATGGAACTATTATGTTCTAAACACCCAAAAAACGTAGACCTGTATCGATACAGACGGCATCTTTGGAATTGCCCTGTTTGAAGCAGCCAGAGGGAAAACAAATGGGGGGAAAAAACCTGAACTTTCTCCCATTTCTCCACCGTTACTTTAACAAATGCTGAAATATGATTATATATATTATATTTTTTTCGTCTATATGAAGATACTGTGAAATGGAGAAGAGAAAAGTGGCACGACAGCCCATAAATGCTTTAGAAAAGGACAATGCTAACCAGGAAGCTGACGTTAGCTTCATGCTACATATGATAACGTTAGCAACAGGTGCTGTCCTTCGTTTCCACAGAACAATCTGCTGTTTTGACTTGACGTTATAAGTTTGTGATAAATATGTTTGTGTCCACCATGCATCTATACAGTTTAGCAAATATGTATGAATATCAAAATGTTTACTTACATATGTCACGGGTGGAGGTGATGTTATGGAAAGATGAGTTCGTCCGAGGAGGTTTTTATTATTGCACTATGGTGAGTGTGAGAGCAGAGTATAGGGGCAGCCAATAAAACACATAAAAAGTTATTTGAATTAGCTAAATCCTACAAACAAAGTTCATAAAATGATTACTAAATAGAGTTAAAAAGCTAGCTTTGTTTTAGCTCATTGTTTTTAGCTGCTCCAGACCGCGTTGTACTGCTGCTATGGAAACCCCTTTGGACATTTTGCGGCCTGAAAGGTTTGGGAACCTTTTTGTCTTGGCCATAGACAGACACAAGCCCAAGCACACACCAGTACAGGGAGCATCGCAAATTGTGCAAACTGAGTTACTGAGTCAATACGTTCTTGCAATTTTACAGTCCTCAACTTCATATCCTCGCGTATTTCCTCAGATGATTGCGCTGAGGTGACACGGCTCAATACTATTTCCATTTCTAATAATGTTCTTAAGGCTTCGTTTGTGACTCTGTTCCAGCGTGACGCAAAGCTCTGTTTGAAATACCACGGCTATTTTTATACCGACAAACAGCGACTTGTATTAATATAGATGTAATAGACATGCATATATCCTGCCTTAAATATATGAAAAGGTGCGGGCGCTATCGAATTGGGAGGGGAGGCGAAAAAGCTACTGAAATGATTATTTGGCTTCCAGTGATCAAAGTCGCTCTTGATGTCGGCTCAGAGCTAGACAGAGCTATTCTCGTTCCTGGTTTAATAAGCTGTCAGTGAAATTAAGGACATCGGCAAAATGAGTAAAAATAACAAGTTTTCTCATTTTTACAAAGAAGTATAATCACAAATAGAAGCCCAGATGTCTTGTGATGTTGTAGCAGAGCGGTGCCACCTGGGGAGATTTTTGCGTGTTCACTTGTACTGACAAATGCACAGGCAGTAATGAAGAAACTGTTCCTTCATTTGATGGAGTAATTAGTTTGTGTAAAGTTTAGATTTCCTGCGAGAAGATTTCCTGAACAATACATATAACATTATCCAAGACTGGAGGTTTGTTTGAGTCTTACTGCCTCATATTGTAAATATAAAAGACATTATGAAGACATAGGTTGAATCGACCACAGCAGGTTTTATGTTGGGGGTTGTGAGTAAATGAGGGGGTCAGTTCCACTGTATGTGTGAAGCACATGCAGAGAATTTACATTTCTTTTCCCTCGATCCGTTGATCCAAAAATAAAGGTCAACTGAATAAAACGAAATAAAAAAAGACAAGTTAACAGAAAAACAAAAAAGACATTTGTACATAATAGGAGGCCAGCAGACAGAGGGAAGGGGAGAGCTCAGTTTCCTGAACACTTTGTGGATGAAGCTGCATTCAGTCATTTCGACCTGGCACAGATCAAGACTAGTGTATTTATGACTTGAAGATATTTTTGTTTCAGTCAAAAAGTGTTGTCACTTCAGAAGATTCCATTGAAAGTCTGGATATAAATTTAAACTACTTAGATTTGAAACTAAACGACTATCTGACCAATAGACAGACCGCCAGATCACCAAAAAGATCCCGAACACGAGCAGTGGAACTGAGTGGGCACTCACTGAGAGATTTGATGAGGAGCTTGGTCTTCCTTAGGGAGCTCTGACTAGAGTCGCTGCTCCTCCACAGCTCGGTCAATGGTCATCAGTTCCACATTCCATGTTGCCTCCCTTGAGAGATGTCCATAGGACACTTTGCGTCGTCTTTGTCCCTCATTTGGCCTGAGAACCACTCGGGATGCTCCAAAGAAGTGTCAGGGCAGAAGGGTGTTGAGACTGCTATTCTCATGATGCAGGATTTAATAAAAGGAAATTTTATTCCTTCTTCTTCTTCTTCTGCTTCTGCTTCTTTTTCTTCTTCTTCTTCTTCTTGTGTTTCCTAAGCTATAGTGGGGGAACCTGGAACTGTTTCAGATTTAAAAAGGAGACAAACCAGAATGGCGTTTTACTGGAATACAACTCCATCCATCCATTCATCCATTTTCTTCCACTTGTCCGTTGCCGGGTCGTGGGGGCAGCTGTTGGAGCTGCCCAAATCACATTGCACCAGCCCCTATGGCTCCTCCTGCAGGTGGTGGGTCCACAGAAGGACGGCCTCATGGTTCTAACCGGGCCTGTTGGTCTCTCATGAGGGGCTTCTGAACCGCTCTTTGTCTGACCCGTCACCTAGGACCTGTTTGCCATGGGAGACCCTACCAGGGGCACGAAGCCCCCGACAACAGAGCCCCCAGGATCATTCGGGCGCTCAAACCCCTCCACCACTTTAAGGTGGCGGTTCCAGGAGGGGTGTAATACAACTATCAAAGGAAATTTTACTTTTTTTAATTTAATTTTACTTTCCAGTAAAATGGATGATTTGAGAACTTTTTGAGAGCATTAAATCTACAGAATATTTAACCCAACACAGGGTCAACCCACTGGTTTAGAGTTGATACACTTTCAATAAACCTAAAGTGCCAATATGAGATAATAGATTTCATTGCATCCATTCGTTTTACCAGACTTTTTTGCTCCAAAGCCAAATTCCCCCCCAGCCCCTTACACAGTGCACCTCTCTAGTCCTGTACTGTACCTACTAAACAGCAGCTTTCCGGGAGGTGACTTATTAAGACACATGCTCCGCCGGCTGCGCCGTGGGAGAAGGCTTTCGGTGCAGAGCCGACTTCAAAACGTGAATAATGAGGATGGATGGGTGCCCTGGGGGAGCGGCCCGTAGACCGTCCTGGAAGCGCATTAGCGGCGTGTTGAGCGGGACAATGACAACAACAAATGGGGCCCATATGCCACAGGAGATACAGTCCATGGGAGGGGAGCGGCTTCAGTGTTTACTATGGGCAGGCCCTGAAGTAGCTTTTGTTGGTTAGATGATCCAGACATGCTGCCCTGTGTCAGTTTGAATATTTACTCAAGTAAGAGTCAAGGTACTTAAAATCATTTGACCTCAAAGTAGAGACCCAACTCGTTATAGGTCCCTATAGGACGGGTCAAATGCAAAGGACACCTTTTCCTATGGGAATCAATAAAGTATATCTTAACCTTAACCTTAACCTTGAATGCACAGTCCGTAAAATGTTGGATTATTCCGTTGCCAGTAATAACAAACACGCTTCTAACGATCAGCTCAACACAGATAATGCTATTTTTGAGTGTGTAATGAGAGGATGGATTTGGATGAGGAGCATAACCAATTTAGGAGAGGTGAGACGCTCACTGCAAACACACGTTTTGTAAGGCTAAGAATATCTGTGATCAAATAAATGCTTGTATTTTATTCTGTTGGATGAAATGTCGTAAAAGTGTCTTAAATAAATAAATACTCCAGGAAAAATGTAAATAGACGAGACAGACAAAACAAACTAAAGTAAAAATATGACATTAACATTAGCAATTCTCACGATAATACTAGAATATTTACTATGGCTTAGATCGATAACATTGTTTTGCATTTCCACATGTTTGGCTTGAAGGGAACATTATGCACTCACGATGGAAAGAAAGAGTACTGCGACACGTCGAACTCCAGCTGTACAATGCCATCTGGGAAAGAGAAGGGAGGGGAAAAAAGCCAAAGCAGACAAAGAGCAAAGAGACAGACAGACAGACAGACAAGGAAACAGAGATGAAGATGGACGTTTGCACCTGGCACATTAATAAGAGAGCAGAGCGGGTTTGATCCTCAGATTGTGACGAGCCAAATGAGGTTTAGGTTTTAGGAGGTGCTCGAGTTTGGGAGATTTTCCTCCAAGTTTTAGCTGATCCCCACACCAATACGATCAGCAGTGTCAGCTTTATTGTCAAATCCACTGTACAGGAATTTTGAATTAATTTACTCTCAAAAACTATATGTACACAATGTACAGTACTGGTCAAAAGTTTGGAAACATTTTGTATGTATTGTTTTTCCTTTTATTTCTAGACTACAATGTAGATTCTCACCGAAGGCATTCATTTATACGAATATAATGATGTTTTAAACAAAAAAGGTGGAATAGATTCTTCATTGATTACTTTTTTGCACACTTTTGACATTTTCTCAACAAGCTTCACAATGTCGTCACAAGAACTGAACTGGTTTGCCACCTTAACGTGGTGGAGGGGTTTGAGCGCCCGAATGATCCTGGGAGCTCTGTTGTCGGGGGCTTCGTGCCCCTGGTAGGGTCTCCCAGGGCAAACAGGTCCTAGGTGACGGGTCAGACAAAGAGCGGTTCAGACGCCCCTTATGAGAGACCAACAGGCCCGGTTAGAACCATGAGGCCGTCCTTCTGTGGACCCACCACCTGCAAGAGGAGCCATAGGGGCTGGTGCAGCTTCAACGACGGCCCCCACGACCCGGCAACGGACAAGTGGAAGAGAATGGATGGATGGAATTATGAAGCTCATTGAGAAAATGCCAAGAATAAAGAGTGTCCATTTTGAAGAGTTATTTCACCCGTTGTTTGTTTCAACAGCATTGGCGGATTGGAGGATTTTACTTGGTTAAAATGCCATGCTAAAAAAAGGGGGCAGAAGTATTTGGACGCTAATATAGGCCCAAGTTTCCTTTTGCTAGCCAATATAAAACGTAAAAAGGAATGAATGGATTGGAATTAGATGTAATTCTACCTTTTTTTCTGTTTAGATGTGGCCTCTCTCTTTTTATTCCATTGCAGCACTTCTAACTTTGCCTTTGCCAGTGGTAATGTCATCCGCGGCCTTTCCACTCGGGATGTAGCTTCTGTTGCGATATCAGCAATGACAAGTCCGGCATTCCGAACTCACATGGATAAACCTCAAACTGATGCGTTGTGTTTTTTACATGCCATGCCATGCCCTACAGTCCTACAATGCAGCATGCGGGTTTCAACCATCATGAATCATTGTCTCTCTTTGCAATCCTCTAGACACGGTTCTGCCTCTCTCTGGGCATCGCCAGAGTTCAGCGCACTCGCTCATGCATACAGTTCACTGGGCGTCTACGGACGAGCCCTGGAAGGACAAACATGTAGAAACTGCTCAGGTGTTGTTTGTAGGTGGGCTGTGAATTGCAATGAGGTTGAATCACCAAATAAAGGCGAGCTGAAGGCAAAAATGAGACAGTGCAGGATTATAACACAATTGACCTCTGCGCTGGAAATAAACAGAAAACATAACATGACTAATATATGACTTATATGATCAATGCACAGTAAAGCAAAGGCCATGGACTGCACTGTGTATATGTATAGGCCTATAGTATAGTCTCTGTCTCTAAAACCAAAAAATCAGGTTAGAAATCTAGGAGTAATCATGGACTCAGACCTGAACTTAAACAGCCACATCAAGTCCTGACAAGAACCAGGAAATACGACCATATTAGTCCAGTGCTCCGGTCCCTGCACTGGCTTCCTGTCACTCAGAGAATAGTAATGTACAAGTCTTTTCATGGTTTAGCACTAAAGTCCATCTCTGACATGTTAGAGCCGTATGAACCATCTCGGGCCCTGAGAACTTCAGGGAGGGGTCCCCTGGTGGTTCCCAGAGTCAGGACTAAACACGGTGAGGCTGCGTTTCAGTTTCATGCAGCTAAAATCTGGAACAGTCTTCATGAGGATGTGAGACAGGCCTCAACTCTGACAATGTTCAAATCCAGGCTGAAAACAGCTCTTTTTACCCGAGCAAATGAAAACTGAAAGTATTTTATCTGCACTCTTGCCTTTTACTGTAATTGATAAATTTTGTTGATGTTTTAATAATTGATTTGATCTGTTTTCTTGTAATTGTATGCAACTGTGAAAGCACTTTGAATTGCCTTGTGTATGAATTGTGCTCTACAAATAAACTTGCCTTGTCTTGCCTATGTGATCACATGTATAAGGATTGCATGATTTTATGCCATGGTATAACGTGGTGGTGGCTGGGTCCATTGGCACAGATGCGGGTGTGAATGTGTAAATAAAATTCCCTTCTCTTCCCTTATTTCATGTTACCAAATTATGCTGTAATAACATTTGCACATTGTGATTGTATTATTAGGCGCATTGAGTTGCCTTGTGTACGAAATACGCGGTATAAATAAACATGCCTTGCCTTGCCTTATAATTGCCCCATTCACAATTATATTCCTTGATGATGATTAATGCTCTGAATCAGTGATTTTCAACCTTTTATAGTCACGACCCCCATAACGAGAGTTGTTTGTGACCCCCACAGAGCATGTTTTCCTCTCAAATTACATTGAAATGGTGATCTGTCGACCCCTGAAATGATCTCACAATCCCTTTTGCGGTTCCGAGCCCCAGGTTGAGAACCGCTGCTCTAAATATAATTTTGTTGTTAATTTAACAATTAAAATAATCGGACAGACCAAACAGTCCAATAGACAGTAATTTGTCATTAACAACTGAGTAACAACTGAGTAATTTATTGAATGCAATCCATACTAAACTAGCTTTTTACTTTTTATTTGATTGGACAGTCCCACGAAGACTTCAGAATCTCTTTCTAGGAGAGACCTGACCCCCAGAGGAGACGTAGGCCAGTTCATTTTTAGTTAGTAGCTAGTAGGGCAAACTGAAGCACCCATTGAAACTGAAAGTACATCGTTTTGATTGCTACATGCTTTTCCAATTTATTTTCATCAGACACAAAGCAGGTGATTAATTTAATAATTGCACACATTAAAACTTAAAAAAAAAAAGAAAACAAGAAAATAACATAAAAACACATAAAAAAAACATTCCATGACATAGCAGGCACATAAAGGATTAAAAGATTATTTTATAACAACTACAATTTCATAAGGCTCCAGCCAGGTCACGTGGGTACACGTATGCCGGTGTTCCAGTGATTTGCAGGGCTTCCTATCTGTGTTTGGGTAATGCAGTCTTGCTCTCAATCAGCGCCCGTCATGTAGCTGTGTAGCAAAACTACACTACCCACAACCCACCGCGCTCCTGTAGCCTCTGTTGATATGCCGACTGGGAACTGCATGCGCCTGACAGCTCACTGTGCGAAGCGTTTTAACAGGTAGTTCTGAAGCTGTGAATGTTTAATTATTATCGCACACACTGTGGACTGTTATGGTTTGATTTCTCCAAGCGATCCGTCACGGTGCATAGTTAGAAATCCGTGTCTAAGGTGGCTAACATATAGGAATGCTAGGCAAAGAGCTAACATTAGCTAGCATCCGAGAAGTTTCACTTTCCTGGAATCGTAGCTCCTTTAGCGTTGTAAAACTGAAACATATCACGAAAACACACACATTGTGTGGCAAATATGAGTAATGGATTGCTTACCCTGCTTTCTGATGATAAAAAGGCCTAGCGATGATGCGTAATACATGTTTAACATGCTGTAGTGTATACAGTATTTGACTCGTGTTGGGAATTGTTCCACACAGCTGTTTTTAATCTTCTAAACGTGAGTTGCCCACACTTAATTGATGGCCAACATGTCTCTGAATAAATGATGAAGCTGTTAAGCTGTTAGGACTTGGCTTTATGACACCACCTTTTCGTGACTGACTGCATTACTGCTTTATGAATTAACACTTTTGCTCAACAGCCTCCTGTAGCAGATGAGTGGGAGAAGGATGGTTCCCCCTCGCCTCACTGGAGCCCTCCGGTCTTTCTCTGGAGTCTCCAAAAATGAGGACCCCACAGAGAAGGCTATTGATCTCAAGGTACGTTTCAGCCGATATTACTTCTCAAACACACTTATCAGTGCAAAAATATGACACAAATCAGTTCAAAGAAACCTCCAAGATAATAAAAAGTCTAGGCATGTTATGATATTTTTTTGCTGGGGTCAGCCCGATGTATCCCCGTCAATAGAAGTGGGGGGCCATAGATGTATTAAGATTAGGCACCAGCACACTATCCTTAAGGTAAGTTGCCAGGCAAGGTCAGGGTTAAGCTGATTGATATAATGTATGACGTTTCACTCTCATGACTTGTGATTGGTTGATGTACCAACTCGCCTACGAAAACAAAAATCGCCCCCAGGGAACAAAGGACCCGGGGAACATGGGTACGCACCTGGTTCGGCTGATGGTGACTTTTTTTTTAGTTAACGATTTCTTAATTTCAGATTGTCTATTATTAGTTAAACACGTTTTTATGCACTCCATAATATTACAATATAGTTACATATGATGAGTTATGCATTTGGTGTGTTGCAACACTAGGGCGGCACACAGCAAAAATGACAGTGTATATTCAACACTATGGGAGTACATTTAACACTGTCCACAGAGTTTTTTTTAAACACCAAGATTTAAACACTGTGAAGAGTAAACATGTACCCTCACCCCCACTACAGTGACTATAACCCAGTGTTGTGTGGCCACTTTAAAGAGTTAAAATATAATCTTGCTCGGTGTTGCATTGCAGCTGTTGAGTGTTAATATTTACTCCAAATTAGTGTTTATTAGACACTTACTCGGTGTTGGCCACTAAAACGTCACATTTTGATCGTACTCAGTGCTAAGCAAATACAAGAGTGTAAATGAACTAGTAAATTAAGTTGGTCAACTTTAAGCAATGACACATTATCGACATTATTAATATTATAGAGGTTCATCAGAGAAAGGAACATCAATTCCATTGTTCTGAAGAATTTTTAGATCATGCATCAGTGGCTCCAATATTGCATTGAATCCATACTTTTCATCACTATATAAAAGTGAAAGGAGATGAATATTCATCAGGGCAGAATTTATCTTTGGGGACAAATTTCTTAAGATTGGTAGTATATATTTTATTTTATGGATGCCATGCTTTGACCCAAGTGGATTTGCCGTTTCAAATTCATCAAAAAATAAATTGTATTTGGAGAGAATCTTTATAAACATCACAACAAGGTAGTTGCTAATTTCTTTCCTTGAAAATATAAACTTTAAAGTTTCTAGTAAGGGGACATACACAAATCTGTCACAGGAACTTGGTCATATCTGCCTGAAGCCCTATTCCTTCTAATGTCATACCTCACACCAAGTGCGATCTCAACCGGCTCCACCATGTCATGAAAGTACCTTTTCCATTTTGCCTTTGTATTTACATGTGTAAATGGATTTTCAAGGGTCTCAAAAAATTTGCTTAATGTTGCGCCTGTGTATGTGTATCATTGGGGACTATCTTTGCAACATCATGTTTTATATTTGAGTGTAGTTCATGTACAAGCTCCTCCATATTCTCAACAACTGATGAAACAACTGCAGTTGGCACACCACTGCTTTTAAGTTTTGCATTTTTCTGTTGCTGGCAGCACTAGTGAACATTCTGGGTGTTCTATTAGACAACTAGACAAATTATGCTGATCACAAACAGCAGCTGAAGGAGGGATTGGTGGTTCATCATCATCATCACTATTATTATCATCTAGATTTCCATCGCAATGCTTTATGTTAAGATGTTTCCTAAAGCCTGAATATGTCTGAAAATTCTGATGACAACCACTTTGATCACAGGTCAGAAGAAACGGGATAAAACTCATGCATACACTTGAGATGTCGAACCATAGCTTCTCCCCAGTCCCTCTGCTGCCTGTGTCAGCTCTGCCCCTGGTCCTGTTAAGTAGCTGCTGGAGCCTCGTGCTGAGAGAGGAATACAGACTCCAGATATCACTGAAGTCCAAACTTTAGCCTGGACTCCTGCTGTACTTCTGCTTTAGTTGCTTCTGCAATGCGCTCATACACTTGAAAGGAAAAGGTCGACATTGCGACGTATCGAATTGTTTATTTTTCACTCCACAAACCCAATGTAACTTGATCTAACCATAAAACCGAAAATATGAGGCGGATCTTTCTCAAATAAGAAGTGGCTGAAAGCTAGAGATGTACGGACTACATTTATGTCACAAATCAAGCGGCGGTGAATACAACGCTCTCGCTTCATTGAAAACCATGGGAGATCGCTGATATTGGGTGGTTGATTGAGGGGAATTATTAAGGTGAATAATTGTCGGTGATTTGATTACCTTGGTAACCTGCCTATTGAGGCAAAAGTCTGATTATAAACAGAAATTGGACTTTATTGGTCCCGATTAATGTTTGTACAAACGGCCAAGAGGTCGCCTCGTACGCGTCGCTAATCCATCGTAACTTTGTGTAGAATTTCACGCATTTATGTTTTGCCTTTCGGGAAATAATCATCTAAGTTAAACGTGATGCTGACGAGAAAATGTTTTGAAGCTTTTAGGCGACGTTTATTCGGCTTTAGATTTAGCTAAAGCATGACTTGGCTAACACATGACATTTGATTAACAATTTATTTTATGTTTAAAGCAAAGTAAATGGTAGAATTTAGAGCCTGATGTGTCCGGCACAGTTACGTTAAACTTTTTCGATTCTAATCATAAAACGTACTCAGTTTACAAGATTGAAGCTCCGACAAAATGGAACATCCGACCGGACAACAGTTTTTAGGCCGGATTTACTGAGAAAAACTAAATGTATCGAACACAATCCGTCTTTAATCCGTTTAATACCGCCATTGTTTTCACCTCCACATCTGCGGTGCACGGACAGTACCCGGATGGTAGAAGAGCCCTATATAAAGAAGTCACATGCATAATGAAAGTCGCTCTGCTTTTTTTTTACCTTCTTTGATAAATGAAGAAAATGACACTCCATTCATTTCAATGTACTACTTCTTCCCCTCAAGTTTGAACATCATTGTGGAGGTCTTCCTCTAAAGCAAAAAAAAAACCCACAACAATCAATTGCACAGTGCACGTGGCTTCGGGTGTGTTGTGAACGGCATTATTTTTATACTTCACCTCGTTTTATCCTGCGTTAACATAAAAAGTCACCTGATATTTAACGTCAGCTCTTCTCACGGTTGTTGCTGCCCACTCCGCTCCGCCTAAATGAAGGGCAGTGCCAGTCGGAGACGGTGCCTAAAACACACGAAACATCCAGACAGCTTGCAAACATTTTCCGCGGGCTCATTGTCATCTACACGTAGCGCGACTATGAACCCATCGAGTTTCGCTTCCAGTAAAAGCAGTCCCCGCAGTAGTTTGCAAATAAATATTAGCATGTTAACGTTCAAATAATATCGTAGATCCAATTCCGGATGGGTTTTTGGTAAAGTTATTTAATCTTGTTGTAATTTCTAGCAAAGTTTGTCACACAAAGAATGGCATCTTCCGGCATTTATTGCATTCAAAGGTTTAAATTCACTCGCCTTTACTTCACGTAGTCACTAAAAAGGGAATGCAAAGTATAGATTGAAAAACGTACATACACATGAATATGATCGCTAAAACGTCGGAGATGTGACAACAAATATCTTGAATATTGCGATACCAATATTGTAATCGACTTATTCTGATGAAGACCTTGTGAGTCGAGAAGCGTCAATAAAATTCACGGAAATTCAAGAGTGCCTCAGCTTTTTCTATACTGCCTGAACAGATTTTATGCCCTGGTGCTCTAAGCCTGAGGAGCACCTCCATCCATCCATCCATTTTCTTCCACTTTTCCGTTGCCGGGTCGTGGGGCAGTTGTCGGAGCTGCTCAAATCACATTGCACTTGTTTTTATTATTATTTTTTTTTCACAAGAACATTTCTACTTTGGCCTACACCCCGTGACTTTGTTTTTGATCCAATGCAGTGCTCTCGGCCTCTCCTCTGCCAATATTGTACTATTGGAGTAACTTAAAAAAAAAACTAAACCCGTAGAAAAAATGTAGCTAAATTAAGATAATCTTGGCTAAAATTTAAACCGTGTGTGTGTAAATCAGATGGAAGATCACAGCGATTTTGCAATATACTGAGGCTTTTTCCAATATGGATATTGCGTCACCTTGTGCAGCCCTATGTTGTAGTAGTAGTAGTAGTAGTGGTAGTGGATGTGCATGCTCTCCCTGTGCTTCTGTTGGTTTCTTTGGGTTCACTGTTTTTTTTCTCTCCCACTAAAATTGTAGCGTTCTTGGACTTTTCTCTAAATGAAACTCTACATGTAAAATGAAGATTGAATCAATGTTTGTTATAATAGGTTCTAATTACCCCACAAAATGTTTGCAAGAGACTTTTTCTGAATTGCGTCCCCGTGCTCCTACTGTTTTAAATGGAAAAACAAGCTGCCTTTTTTCCGCAAAGCCGTAATCCCAGCAGCTACACTTCGTATTTAATTTTCATCAATCTTTGTTCAAAATTGTGTTTCATGAGCGCTCCCGTCTCTGATGTGATGAAGACGAGTGCCTTTTGGACTGCAGATTGCCACGCACTTTCTTTTATACCTGGCTCACCTCCAGCTAAACTCTCTAAGCCTGAGAAATGCTTCTTCAGGGAAACGGGCCAGCTGGAGTCATTGCGATAATCTTAAAGCTCGTGTTGAAAATGCTCAGTTTTAGTGGAGACACAGAGGTGCTGATAGAAATAAAGCCTGGATCTTAATACAGCGGCTGACCATGGAGACCTGCCCTGGTTTAATGCTGCGCCTGAGCAAGGGAACATCCTGGCTGTTTGAGAAGTTATTTAAATGAAAAATGATGTGGCTAAAACACAGTCAGATTTGTACTTTTAAAGAGGAGGATGGAATCGATTGCATTTGGTAGGTTTGTCGCACATGTTTATCACGTTTAGAAATATGAACGTAATATTTGACCAGTCAACACAAAAGAGAAAGTGTTGCTGATCGTCCTTTCGCCAAGCCCTAAAGTACCCACATCTGAGTAAAGTCTTTGTAAAAGATCGCACAGTGCAAACTAGGGCTGAAAGATATATCGTTATCGTATTTATATCGAGATTAGGGGTGGGAACCTCTGGGTACCTCACGATACGATACGCGATACATGGCTCACGATAACGATTATCTCACGATATGCCGATACTGAGATAATCGATATATTGCACAAAAATAAGATACGTCACGATTTTTTTTTTAAACATGCTACTTTTAACCTTTTCTTTTAACATACTACATATTATTCATCATTTACATTTCTTTTCATATGCTTTGAACCACTTTTATAAATGATCCCTGACTTGCACATTGAAAATGGGTCTATAGATCTGTCAGACTTCATTTACATTTAAATAAACAAGAAAATACAGCTCTATTTAAAAAGAAATAAATCAACCCCAAATTAATCTTCTTTATAATTATATCATTAAAAGTAATTTATTTGTGTGACAGTAGTTTGGTCCAAGTGCTTAAAACTGTAGTGCTGCCCCCTGCTGTCCTGACTGAATTCTTGATCATTGTTGGCCTCTATTGACTGTGAAAACAGTGGAGCACTGCTGCCTCATTAGTATGCATGACGTTGGTCATTAATATGCATGACGTCATTGGAATAAAAAGCATCGGTATCGTCCCGCAAAATATCACGATATGTCGCTAAATCGATATATCGTCACACACCTAATTGAGATAAAATATTAAATTCGAAAATGCAAGATGTAAACGATATGGATTTTCATCAATGAAACTGCACTCTTTTGTATTATGATTTTATTTTTCTGAAAAATGCTTAGTTTCACGAGTGAAGGCGGAGCCATCAAGAAACCGTGTTTTAGACTCAAAACGGGTCAGAAGGTCAGAGGGACTGTCCTCAACATTTCCTAACCACACATTGATGCAATAGTTGATGGGCTGTGCCTTATTTCTGTAAATTTCCAAACTGTAGCCACTGTTACAATATTCAGTTTACGATGATGTAAAAGAGAGAAAATGTCTCACTGATGTTGTGTTTTGTGTCTAGGGACCAAATCAGCTTCTTTCAGTCGTTGCAAACTGTTACAATATCTGTGGAATATTTTTAAAGCCTCCCAAACCTTTTTAAAACTTTATGTACCCGACTATACCAGTGTAGGTTTACTGGTATAGTATACAGTAGTTTTGTATATATGGCAAACCCCAAAGTTGATAAAAGTTTGAATGCATCTGTAAAGTATGTGGTATCAATAGGTTAATGGTTCCTTGGCTTACTTTTACTCCAGCATTAATAGTTTTTCCCCTCTTTCAGGCCAAGCGTCTAAAAAGGCAGGAGCTGTTTGCAAAGGAGGGCCTGACGTGGCAGAAGATCGCCAGTTTGTGCGGCGAGCCCCAGGATCGAGCGCCGCTGCAGAGCCTCAGTCAGGAGCTCCGGACGGTTCTACAGGCCGCAAAACAGATCGGTAAATCATTCAAAACCTCATTGTGTTGAGTCACCGTGGCGTTAAAGTGGAGTATCATGTTTTTTGCTGGTGTTTGGTAAGAGTTTCAAATACACCTAAGTTTCTCTTGGCCTATCTTCTGGTTTTGGGATGCGCTCCGTCCCTATGCCCCTCCTCCCCTCGCTCCCCTTCAGGCCAAACCTCCGGCTCCGGGGATGTAGCCCGCTGTCAGAGCTGTCTGTGCTCTGCAAATAAGGGATATGGAGGGAAGGAAATCGCTTTCTGGTTGCGGGAGGAGCTGGGGGGAAATTTAAGTCCACTTCAAACACTTTCAGGCCAATATTGTAAATTAGAATGTGTTCTTAATGTTTTGCCTGATGAAATAAAGGAAATTTGGAGGAGCGTTGAATGAGGTGCTACTGTGGTACTTTGAATAGTCCCCGTGTACCGTGTGGTCACTCAACCAAACTTTACACAACTATTCAATATACAAAATCATTTGGAAGCTTTTAGTCGCCCATTGTAACCAAAATAAACACGATACAATTCTTTTGTTTGTGTGCTATAGGGCGGCATATTCCAAAGTATAGGCTATATTCCTATAAATCCTCAATGCAAGTTTAAAATCTATATTCAAAAATCAAAAGCGTAATAATAGTTTTACTATCCTTCTATAATTGTAATTAAAAAAGAAGGCCGTATATCTTCTGTCGTACAGAACCTGATTTGTAATTTAACATTATGTAGAACTCCTTTACTGTCTCTGTCCACACTCCAGTGTGAGGAAAATAAGGCACAAGTCATTAGTTCTAAAACAAAATGAAAGCCTTCCAAGTTTAGTGTGACCCTGATTGTAAACCCCCATATCAATTAATCAATCAATCAACAAACATATTTGCACTACAAGTTGATTAATCCTAAAATCTATGTGTTTTGTTAAAAAAAAAAAAAAAATCTGCAAACTGCCGCACCCCACCACGGCCCCGTGAGCCGTCACCCTTTTCACCACATATATGTTTGCGTGTCTGACTGTAAACTTCCTGGCTGCGGTCAGTGGACATGTGGACGGCGGCCTAGAGACACACCAACACCTCAGTCTACGTACTCGTCATCACATCAGGACCGTCGACTCTGAAACTCAACTTCCTACTTTTTCTCTTGGATGTCATAGCTTTTATAAACTGACTTCTGTTTGATGTCTCTTAAAGGTATAGGTTTAGAGCAGGAGCCCACCGTGAACCAGTTTTTCAATATTATATAAAAAGCTTGATTAATCTTTTCTTGTTAGAATATATAATAATGAATGAAAAAAGTAGATTATTTTTTTGTGTATATATATATAAAGAAATTGCCAACTCCTGCTAATACACTGGCATTGGCAACAACTAAATAAAAAAAGTTGTCTCTCTTAATTGACTTCCCAGCTGCGACTTGTCTCTTCTCTCTCTTATATAAACCATCAGTCAGCGGAGTAAATGATGGTCATTTACTCGCTGCCGGTCGCTCGTCAGCACCGACTAACGCTGTTGTGTGCCTCTCCTTTCCCTTCCATTCTTTCTGTCTTGCTTTGTCGGCGCCTTCGAACCAGCCCTCGGCTCTGAGAGACTGCGGTCTAATAAGAAAGCACTTACGAGGACACTATACGGCGAGGATGAAAGACACCATTTATGCTCAAACGCAAGCTGTACCCACTGCACCCACCATTTTAATTGGTCTAAATCCTTTTCATCTGCTTTTTCTGTATCTTCCAGCCCTCCTCTCCCCTCTCTCTCTCTCTCCACCATCTCCGTGACATTTTTCCTCTAATTGGACAATTACTTTGCATTTCTCTTTCTGGTTAGGCATCAGTTGTTTGGATATATTATTTAAATGAGCTGCGTTGACCTTAAACAGCGAGCTTATGCGTATAGCTCGCAGCGCTTCCGAGAACATCTGCCTTACAATAAATAGTGCAATCTCTATTAAGAGGCTAAGCGCTGCTACTGCCGCCGCCGCCGCCGCTATCGCAACACACTAATTTACAGGGATCCTAATAATCACAGCAATTAAAACAACTGGTAGCGTCGTATTCAATTGCAAGTTTGGATATTGTTTTTGCCGCTTTTACTTGGAGGCATGCACTCTCCCTTCTCTCCCCCCCCCTACCCCCCAATTACTGCAATAACCCAGCTCCAAAACATTGTTATCGCAGTAGGTATTATCAAGAAGTCTTCAAATGAACTTGCTGCCCTTTTATTTGGAGTTGTATTAGTGCTAGGGCAGGCAAAAAGAGGAGCGGGGAACTGGGCTTTGAGGCTTTCACGAGGTGTTGATTATACAGTAAACTATTCTAATCCTGCCTGCGCTTTGGTTTATAATTGTAGGCAAGGTTTTGGGAGCAAACTTGTCAAATGTGATACAAAAAGACTTTTTCTCTTAAGATTTGTAAAGGTGTAAAGCCAAGTCGTGAAGTAAAGAGTTAATTAGGAGCTTGCAAAAAGAGGATCCTGCTGCATAATGATTGATATCGGCTGCCTGGGAATCTGGAAAGAAGTTGGCTATGAAGGTTATTTTTTCTCCGACCAGGCCCTTCCCTGCTTAGCTTCCAAGGGCTGACGGGATCGGGCAGAGCAAAGGCGGTGTGGCCACGAGTGCTGTGGTTCTCAACTGGTTTAGCATTGGGACCCACAATCGCCCTCGGATGACGAACCACGACCCAAATACGACTTGGACTAATACATCATATTATGTGAAATATTGTCTTTTCCTCAAAAATGTTGAATAAGCATTAGATAAACCAAAGAAGCTGAAATTATGATTAAAAAAACAACCCGACACAAGTAGTGATTTGTTTTAATATAAATATTAAAATAAATGTTTTCTGGGACAGGCTCGCGATCCACCAGTTGAGAACTATTGCGCTAGTGTTTCCCATTACCAGTGAGATCGATGCCGCGCTCACAACATACACATGAGCCTCATGAGACGTGACAAAGACGTACTGTGGCGTCTAAAATTCTTACGATTATCCGACTTTTTATAATCGCTGTAATCAACCGGTTCATGTTGAACTGCAGCCTGGGAACTTCCCCCAAACTCTGGTTAATCCTTGCACAAATTTTTTTTCTGCTTCTAACACTTTAAGTTGGTTCTTAAATAGGGTGGCAAGATTTATCGATTTGGAAGTGAAAGAATTTATATCTGTGTGTTAGTTTTGCTGATAATTTTACATTCTTTCAAATGGTAATGCAAAAAAAAACAACTTCTATTCATGCCTCCAGGAATGTTGAAAATTGGAATTCAAAATGTTCCCCAAATTGCGTAGCCCTAGTCTTCCTGTCCACTCGACGCCGTTTAAATAAACTTTCACCATGTTGAGGCTTATTGTATTTTTTTCTCATGACAGTGGGATCGGAACATGGACAGGAGGCCATCGAAAGCGCGGGCGTGTTTCTCTTCGAGACCTTCCACAACAAGGATCACGTGGGCACAGAGGAAACGCGGGCGATCAGACAAATGTTCGGACCCTTTCCCTCGTCCGCCGCCGAATCCGCCTGTGCCGCCGTCGTCAGAATCGTCGGCAGACTCGGCGATTCGAAAGTGGAGGAGTTCGTCCAAAACCAGAGCTCGCGCCACGACCCCGAGAAGGGCTTCGCCTTCGGACGCAACATCCAGTTTTCGCACGAGGCTTACGCGCTGGAGCCTCTGGAGGACTTTCCGGCCAACGGCTTCGAGGAGGACACCGATATCTCTTTTGATTTTAAGAACTTCATCGCCAATCATCAAAGTATAAAGGCGTCCGGCGAGAATGAGGCGTCCGGTTTGGGGAGGGCCCAGCCGACTCTGGAAGATGAGGGCATTTTGCGGACAGAGGTGGAGAAGTACCTGAACGGAGGGAACATGATCTCGTCCAGCCCGGAGGAACTGTGCTCGTCCCTGTTCGAAATGCTGTCGTCCCACAGGAGCAACGACGAGCTGCAGAACGAGGTACAGTTGCACGAAATACACAGTGAGGCCATAACGATGAGCAAAAGGTCTGTAGGGCTGCCCCAGTGCGGTTTGGCATTTGTTTGTTTCACTTCACGTTATAAACTTTTTTGCATCGTGTTTGCCCGCTGTATTGTTTGCCCGTTGTTTGCGTGAACATCTTGTCGTTTTATCGATCTTGACCTTCACCGTTTGCTCTGCAGCTGAATTGTAGTTTTGTTTTATAACGTGACAGTGAATGCACGTCGTCCGTGGCCTTTTAAATTTTGAACACATACCAAACTTCTGTGTGGATTTGACCTTCAACTTTCTATCATATACTGCTCACTGTGTCCCACGGAAGCAGAGAGGAGCTCCTACCACCCACCACACCCTCACCCGCACCTCGCAAACACCGACGGGAGTCATGTGCACGAGTTACTAAATAAGCGCAAATGTTAGAAGCAACACCGACGACAAACTAGGAATTTTCTTTGGTGCAAAAGTGCAACATGAAGCATCAAACTTGGTAGAGATAAATAGTAAACTATAAAAGACTTTCAAACTATAAGGGCGTTAAAAAATTAAATAACATTTTAACTAGGGCTGGGCGATATGGCCTAAAATCTATATCATGATATGAAAAAATAAATATCACGATAACGATATATTTGACGATATAATTGACAATGGACGAATTACTTCAAAATCCCAGCCTTACGCCTATTGGGAAGATTCATTCAGTGATATTTTATTCTCTCAAATATCTCGCAAATATGATCTACTCAAGCAGTTTACACCCTTCATTTCATTTTTTACTTTTTCAGCACGTGTGTCCGTGTTCTACAGTCACCGTTTATGCTGCTCTGATGGAGCGTAACATAAATTATATTGTGTCCACAACGATATAAAAAATTACAACGATATCAAAACATTATATCGCGATAACGATATGCGATACGATATGGCCCAACCCTAATTTTAACACCAAACAGAATTGCAAAACAAGTTTACTTAAGATTGTAAACTGACTGGACATTTTTATAAAATGTTTAATAGTTTTCTGTAAAGAACTGTAAGGGTCAAGTGTAAATGTCCTGCTTGTGAGGCTTCAGTACTAATGTAGTTTTACACCGTGGATATTGTCTAAGTGCCAACAAAACAGACTTGCATGGCAAATATAGTTTAGCAACTAAATCTAAATATTATTGTTGGCTTGCTATGTTTACCACACTGTGGAAAATTCCAGGTCATATTGTCAAAACGAAACAGCACCATGTCAGTGTAGATCAGCTGGTGATGTCCAGCTAAGCACAAGGTTATGAGTGACGACTCAAGTGAGGTGGCTCATAATAAAAACATTATATCCGTACCTCAGAAAAGTCTCCATTCTCTGCAGCCTCAATTGCTTTTTGAGCAATATGGTGGTGTTTTCAAGGTATTTCTTTTACCAGCTGAACCTCCAAATCGAAACGTTTGTATTTTGTTAATATTTTTTAATAATAGTGCTTTTTAATTAAACTGGATTGGACTGGATTTGGGTGTAATTTTACACAGTGTGGCTTTATGTACCAATAAAATCCCTTTTAGTAGCTTAGAAAAAACATATCCATTGACTCACAAAGCGCTTGGAATCCTGTCACATTCTGACTCAAATTGTTCCTCACAGCCCATCAAGAATTTTTTCCTCAGCAAAAAGATTGCAGCATTTTATCCATGAAATCTCTGTTTAAAAAAAACAACAACTTGTGTTTGATATTAGTACCATTGTGCATGCGGAGAACAAACTGAAACCAATCTAAAAATCTCAGGCTAGAATGCTCCAATGCTTGCATTTAATTGAAGAAATACAACAATATCCTCACAGCTCCACACCTATACCCAGGTGAATTGAGCTTTCCTGTGTGATGGTGCTCACATACACACAGTCACTGTACCTACTGTTCCCGCTGCAGCACTCGAAATGTCAGCGTCGCGGGGTCACCGCTGAGGAATAACACCGCACAGGTCTCCTCTATTGTCAGGTCTAATGGGCCTGAGTGCACCAGCCTTTGGACTTTACACATTCACACTGGGCTGGATGCATGGAGGGTCGGCGGGACCCCTCTCTCCCTCTCTCCCTGCACCAACACTGGAACTTCTAAAGGCAACGGTGAGTAGAGAGAGAGGTTCCAAATGTCAGCTACGTGATGCACATCTGAGCAGGGAGAGAGAGAGAGAGAGAGGGGATGTAAGGAACATGGGATGGAACAAAGAAAGCATGTTAAAGATAAATGTGTAGAAACTTCGGGCCGGCGATACCTTTCACTACCAAGTTTCGATACCAGTAGCAATAGCAATACCGTTTTCATTAGCACGGTTTATTTATTTGTACATTCTGCTACCACCAGTATAAAGCTGCTGGGCCGGACACAGCAGGTGTGTAATGCAAAGCTTCTCTATAACAGCTGCTGAAATGGAAAACTCTGTTCAGCAAAATACGGTGTTGTTACGCTTTAAGATGTCTGTGTTTTCTGCACACATGCTCTGTGGTCGATTTTGTAATTCCTGTTGTCTCTCTCTGACCGTAAAAAGAAAATAAATTCTGGATAGCTGAGCAGTTTTGTGAGTTTAGTGAAGGTCCGCACAGACTACACGATTTTTATGCCCGATTTTGATACAATTCTCAGTCGCGCCGAGTCTTCCCCAGTCGTGTCTAGTCAAAGGCAGTCGCAGAGAGTGTGGTGGTGGTGGGGGGGGGGCACGACTGGACTCGCGTTCGAATCGTGTAGTGTGGGCAGCAGTCAGACGCAACTGGACTACAGTCGCAGGAAATCAAACATGTTTGATTTTTAAGCCCGATTTTGGACGCACAGGAGAAACGTGGGTGATTTTACCATCCCCAATGTGAACACACAGAAAGCAGCGGCCAATGACAGAGTGAAATAAAGACAGAAAAACACCGCCCCGCCTCCTTTTTCATTTCTCTGTGAAAACAGCAGCACAAACGGCTAATTCCATGGCCACAGCCCCACACGAAACAGCACAACTTTATATCACCAAAAGTTCACGAGAACCACCTTTTCAAGCTACATTTCAACCGCGGACAGAGTTTAGCGGCACTTACTGAGTTTGGAGACGAACTGTTCAGCTTCACCCCGCCTCTCTTCGCTGTCTCCTCCGCCTCCTCCATCTTGGAGCGGAGGCCCGTCTCCTTTTCTTATTAAATCCACTGAAATACGTCCCGCTTCTTCGTGTCGCCGACTTTTATCTCCATTTGACAGAACTAAAGCCAAGTTTTTCGGCTTCGTAGCAGTAGGAGCCTTGCACTGCGATGTTGTGACACTGTTGACACCGCTGACCAAACTGGGACACGCACATGTTTTCACAAACACGGCCTGTCTTTGCGGATTTGGGGTCAGTTTTTGAAGCTGGAGGAGAAATGAAGCGGTAGAGAGGACAGACGTGCTGTGTTATCAAACACATCAGAATCGTGTAGTGTGTTCGCTCTTACGATTCTCAGTCGTTAAGTGTGAACCCCCAGACGTTCTATAATCGCACTAAATCCAGTCGTGTAGTGTGGAGCCCCCATTCTATAAAAAATCGTTTAAGACTAGAAAAATCGTGTAGTGTGTGCGTACCTTTAGACGTCTGTTTACATTAGCGACATCATCCAATATGGTGTTTTGGTCACGTTACTGATAAAAAACGATGAGACTGCTAATTGTTAATCTTTTTTCCCCCTTTGATTTAGTGATGTAAACGGTGAAAGGTTTTGGTTAAAGTATAGAAGCTGGAGGGAGGGCGTCTCTTCATCCGCCCTCCCTCACCTGCTCGTCTTTATTGAACGAGGCGTTTGCGTCGTTTCTCTGAGAACAGCTCAAGTTCAACTCAAGAGCACGGCGCTGTGGATCAATATGAAGCTGGCGGATTTGTAATTGTACAGAAAGGGCTGCTACACAATAGATCTGGCCTCTTCTATGATTTTTTACTCTGCTCAGGCCTTGCTTTCTGTGCTCTTCCCTCCCACAATGTAATGCACATTTCTTTTCTAATTGTTGTCAACTCGATCAGTTCTAGACAAGGTCAACATAGACTTGAACGGCAAACAGGACTGAATCTGTTGGCGTAGACTCTCTGGAGTTTCCCCATCATAGACAAAAGTTCTTAAAGAAATAGGCCACTGTTTTTCCATACTGAGATATGTTCTTACCTGGGTTTTTGCGTGACTGAGCGCACACGTAAAGACCAGACAGGTACGCATCAACGTGTCTAAGCTCAGGTAAGAACATCTCAGTATGGAAAAACGGTGGCCTGTTCCTTAAAGCTGTCATCTGTACTTTGTAGTTAAAGTGTGAAAATCCTCTCATCCAAAAAGCTTAATCAGCGACACATTATTTTTACTTGGCAGCCAGTAAAACGAATACTGATCCAGTAAAAGAGATCACTTTTTGGATGAGAGGTGAAACGTCCAACACTTAAACTACTGAGTAGAGATGATGGCTCAAGAACCTTTGATTGGAAAAGACGCCTCCTGTCGACTGAGAGCTCTCACACACTTGTATCATGTGCACCACCCGTCCAGACTGAGCTTACACAGATTTGGTCCTGTTTGCCATGTTAGTCCTGATGTTGACTTAGTTTTATATTTTATTCATTTGATTTGCCTTCTAAGTAATTACAGTGTGTTTGTATCCTGTGTTTCCTTTGGAACACTTTGAATTTCTTTCACACAGTTTCATACAAAATGTGCTCTGCAAATAAACCTGCCTTTGCACATTAATTAATTAATTTGTCTGTAGCCATGGGCTCATTTTCAAACACACAACACTCACAGAAAGGCCCTGTTCGGCTCGGGACCTTCTAGCTGTGAAGCATGAGTGCGAACTGCTGCATCACCGTGCTGCGCCGCGATATAGAGATTTTTACCACGAGTATAATGAACAGAGAAAGTCAGAGAAAAACGGAGAACAAGAAGTCAAAACAAAGATGGAGAGAAAAACTGCGCCAAGTGTCAAGGCCAGAGATATTCTGGTGCTTGGAGACGGAGCCATATCCGGATGTATCAACAAGAAATCCGCTTACTACGGGACAAGATTTCTTGGAGACGGAAAAAGGACTTGATGCCACGCTCCCTGTGGAACCCGGTAAGAAGACTGGAAAAACAGATACTTGCAACCTAAAGCTAAACGATACAGTAACCTTCCCAAAACTTAACAGACAACTTTGTGCCGGGCTAAAGCAAAGACAACATGCAAATAACCGCATACATATCCGGCTTTAAACTTCTCGACAACAGTATCTCCGACCTGCCTGGTGTGTTCCTTGTTCTTCATGATGCTCTCTGCGCTTTAAACTGACCTCTGAGACTATCACAGAGCAGGTGCATTTATACGGAGACTTGTTTACACACAGGTGGATTCTATTTATTATCATTAGTCATTTAGGTCAACATTGGATCATTCAGAGATCCTCACTGAACTTCTGGAGAGAGTTTGCTGCACTGAAAGTAAAGGGACTGAATAATTTTGCACGCCCAATTTTTCAGTTGATTATTTGTTAAAAATGTTTGAAATATCCAATAAATTTCGTTTCACTTCATGATTGTGTTGTTGTTGGTTCTTCACAAAATATTACAGTTTTATATCTTTATATTTGAAACCTGAAATGTGGCAAAAGGTCGAAAGGTTCAAGGGGGCCGAATACTTTCGCAAGGCACTGTATATTGTGCTTAATAATGACAGTGGTAGCACTGCTGAAATCCAGAAGGAATCTGGCCTAAAGCTGAACTAAACTGGGTGTAAAATAACTTTTAACCTGGACAAGCGCTATAGCTATTGTAGAACATATAGCTATTGCACACATTTATTCAATGAAAGCTCTTTAAGTGCCACAGTTTGAGAACCATCTTTTTATAGTACCAGTATTAAAATATCTTTTTGAACGTGTCTGCCATTTTCAAACCTCTCCTCGCGTTGCCCTCTCCGTTGCTAAATTGAATGTGCTCTCGCAGACGCCCCCGTCGCCCCCGGCCAGTTCCACTCCGACCCGCAGTAGTAGCAGGTGTGCGGTTATTACGCCGTTAATGCTTTTGAATGGATGTGGCCCCAAGGAGAGTGGACTGTACCGAGCCCCTTCCAAGGGCACATTTCACAAGAGTTTATAAAATAAATCTTTTGCCTCCGGTTGTAGTCATTTCCCGAGAATTTTTACATATTTATACGCCGGTAAAAACGGCTCGAGCCAGTGGTTACTTGAAGCCCATATGAAGGCAAACCAGCGACGTCGTCCACAAAGGCTGACCCCGCATCAAAGCGTGTGTGTTGTTTTGGCTTCCTACACCGCTGCCATCGCTTTCCCAGGAGAAACACCGACGCGTACAGTGAAAGAGCGCCTCCATCTTGAAAACCAGCTTTGAAAGGAAAACGGGGAAACACGCGGTATTGTTTGTCTCGGGTCTAAATTACATACCTCCCGCGCCGCCATTTTCCAATTAAGGAGCGCCAACTTTATCGCCGCTGCCTCTTAGTAGACGTCTCTGCACAATGATATTGATGAGTGCTCTGTCAGGCCTGTATTATGCCTTTAATTGTGCGCCGGGTTCCTGGTTGTTGTGTGGCTGTCACTCGCTAAGTGCCAGGTGGCTGTGTTTGGGAGGCTAAGCGGCGGAGCATATTCGGCAGCAGACTGATGGTAATTAGCAGGTGTTCAGCCCTGGCTCCACAGACTGCGCAGGGGATGCCTTGGCTGCGCCTTCACGAACGAATGAAGCGCAGAAAACTCCTGAAAGACTGTAGACCGCAGATTTTTAACTCTCAAGGCAACCGAGTTAAAGAGGCCAATTCTATTTGTTTAAAAGTTATTATGGTTTGTTCGGCATTAGTTACTGTAATGAAGAATTTCTGACTATTTTGTTTATTTGGTCGGGACAGTGCATGTTAATGAACAAGCCACACCCAAGGCCACATTGTATTTCCATCCGTCGTCCCCCATGTGCACTCTCAAACACACTCTCATTCATCCTGGCCTATTGTACATGTTTTTAGTGGTAGGGGAAACCGGAGTGCCCGGAGGAAACCTACGCTGATGTGGGGAGAACATGCAAACTCCACACAGAAAGGCCCCGTCCCTGGTGGGAATCAAACCCGGGCCTTCTAGCTGCAAACTCCACCAGAAAAATTTAGACCTTCTGCAAATCTTCTGCCATTATAATTTCATCAATTTGACTGAAGAACAATTGTACATACAGTTAATGCAATGTCAACTTTTGTGAGTGTTGCATTGGTCGCTCTCTGAATACATTTCTGGAGTTCCTTCATTCGAGCAGTTGGAGTAATCCTGTTTGGTTGTTTCCTCTACTGGGTTTCAGTTGGTATTTTCCTGGATTTCATTGCCTGTGAGATTAAACAAAGAAGTGTTTTGCATTTGTAAAGCCCTTAAACCATCACTGGACCCATTCTGAGCCGTTTTGCGCTCAAACTGTTGACAGCCTTGGTGCTGTAGTGCCTTTCCTAGGGCGCACTCACCGAACCCAAGCGCTGGAAGCCCCTTCAGCGCGGTTCGTTTGTGTAGTGTGAGCGCAATCAAACCGGACGTGGTCCCGCTTGGGGAAGGTGAGCCGGAGCTCGGCGCGGTTGCTCGTGTATGCGCACACGCACGGGTACAAGCGGCTGTCATGTGAGCGGCTGCGTATCTGTCACGGTACAACAGTGAGAAAAGGCTGTATGTATAACGTGCATCAGGTTACCTTCAGATGAACGAACAGAGCAGAACTTCTTGTAGAACTGTCCGAGTCTCATTTCTACAGATTCAAGCTGCGGGTGCATTTCGATGGCTTGTGATTTTGGTTCGTGTTAAGTGCTTCAGTGGCTATAACCTACTTCCAGGAGTTCGCCTACATTATGCTGTTGAACCAGCAATGAATGACAACTGAGCATCATATCTTCTGTTCTCGTAGCCTTTTTTGAAGGCTGTATTTTATCCATGAATCCAAAGAAAGGCTCAGAGCGACAGGTGCCTAGATCTGCTCCGCCCCCTGCCTCAGCTGGGACGCGCACTTCTCAGTTTCTCTGCTTTATTAAAAGCGACTTTGTTTTTTTGTTTTTGGAGTAAACAGATTTGACAACGGGGCTCATAGTAGACATTATTTCATGCAGCTGGGTTTATTATAATTTTTTGTAAACAACTCCTCATGCTGCTCTAATCGGCTCGGTTCGTTTGTGCAAGTGTGAGTGTGGGCCGTTCGGGGCATCCAGACATTTCCTCAAACGAGCTAGAGACTGGCACGGTTCAGACGTGTGAGTGTGAGTGCGCCCCTATACACAGACATTATTCCAGTAATAAAATATCAATCCAGAGGTGCCCAACAACCGGTTTATGAGACACAATTATGCACAATATCTCTACTTTAAAGCTGGAGCACTTTACATCCACCAAATGGTTCCTTTATTAAAGTATTGTACACTTTTGAACAGCCAAGATATACTGTCTGTGTTTCTAAGCGAGGTTCCCATCCCTTTCATCACCTTTTTATCCATGAATTCCCATTGAATGAAGTGTACAAGTGTATTTTGGGCTTTTGCATTGATTTCCCCCTGTGTCTGTGCTTCTGTCTCCAGCTGTTTGAGCTGCTGGGACCGGAGGGACTGGAGATGATCTCAGTTCTGCTCCAGACGAGGACCTCCATCGTGGACTCCCTGCTCAGCGCTCCCACCGACAGAGGCCTGAGCGCAGCAGGTGAGACTGACACATCCAACCAGCAACCAGCTGTCCCCTGCTTACAAGCCACCCTAATACAGATTGTTGGGGATTGTAAAGTCATGATCCTGCTCTAGTCTGTACTGTGTGATTGTTCAAAGAGACAATCGTAGCTATGACCAAAGTTTTGTCATAGCAGTTTTAAGCTTCAAAAGTCATGTGTTCAGCTGAGGCATGCAGGGTTTTTTTACACTGAAAAGTGCATTAAAAGTACTGTACAATAAGATAAGATAAGCCTATATCGTCTCCAGAGAGGAGGAATTATTGTTTGATATCACAGGCATCAATACAAACACACTAGTAGGGGTGGGAACCTCTGGGTGCCTCACGATTCGATACGATACGCGATACATGGCTCATAACGATTATCTCACGATACGCGGATACGGCGATAATCGATATATTGATATAAGATATCATTTTTTTTAATATATATTTATTTTATAGACAGGACAGAAAGAAATACAATACATGACACACATAAAAAACAAATTATAAAAAAAAAAAGAAAGAAAAAAAGAACAAAAAAAATATAATAAAAAAATTTAAATAAAAATTTAAAAAATGATTAAAAAAATTTAAATACAAAACATAAAAAGCATAAATAACATTCAAAAAATACATCGATACATCATGATTAAAAAAAAAAAACTTTTAACCTTTTATTTTAACAAACCGCTTCATCATTAAAAGTAATGCATGTGTGTGACAGTGTTTGGTCCAATTGCTTAAAACTGTAGTGCTGCCCCCTGCTGTCCTGACTGAATTCTTGATCATTATTGGCCTCTATTGACACTGTAAAAACAGTGGAGCACTGCCGCCTTATTAATATGCATGGCCTTGCTCATTAATATGTATGACATAATCAAAAGTATCGGTATAAAAAGTATCGGTATCGTATCTTCCTGCATTATCGACATATATCAGAAAATCTAAATATTGCCCCACTACCAGAGCTTACATTACTCACATCCTCACAATTTACATCAGCATTAAACAAGCTGCACATCACTGCACAAATGCAGACTCATTTAAAACATGTAGGGTTCTTAACATTTGAAGAAACACTGAAGTATAACCTGCACCTGTCGACTTAATTTCATTTTACCAAAGCAATCGTAATGTTTTATGACCAATTTGACACTTTTTAAAGCCCACATCACTCTCATCTTTGCCACACGTAATTGCTCGCTGGTCTTGTCCCGAACCGCTTATAGACTCTTTTAAGAGGGTTATTGTACACACGAGTCAGCGATGGCCACCTATTATTTTCAGCCATTTGTTTGTCTGCCAATCCGTGATACATGACATGATATTATACCTCCGCCACAACAAAGCCATCACTCTGAAATCACTGTTTGATGCTGTAATCAGCCCCCATCTTTCACAACATAAGAGGCCAAGAAGATTGCATTGGGTGCCTCTTTCTACCCAGCCTTCGGTCCCCTCTGTTCAGATAAGAGCTTGTCATTACTGCGCGGCTGATGGCCGTCTTTGAAGAGTCGCGACGCAAGACCAAGAGCCGAGGCCCCGTGTCATCTGATACAGCAGGTCCGCACATTTACGATAATGGAGATGATTGTTGCCAATAATTATCTGCCGTTAAAAGGGAAAGAAAAACATTGGACTTGTAATATCCTCCCTTTATGAAGCGTAATGTGTCCGGGAGTCACAAATAAATTACACCATTAATCCCCCAAGGAAAGCGAGACTGCTATTTTCACTCGAGAGCTTGTGATAAAACGAGAGCACAGAGTTTCTTTATATAACAGTCCTATTCAACAGTGGTCATATTAGTATAATTATTGATCAAATCTGCTTCTGGGCACATCAGCATTTAGATTTGAGAGTTTATGTACCGTAATAATCTTTGTGTAGAGAAAGGACACTGAGCTCCATCATGAGCTTTTTTATCTGTCATTAATTAATCTCTCTCTTTTAGGTGTTTAATGAGGTTTATACAATTGATTTTTTAATAAAATCATGGAACTTTAAGTTTGCTACAAAAATGTGTTAAAATTTGTGTGTAAAAGAATGACTTATTCAGAGCCATCCTCTCCATCCATCCATCCATTTTCTTCCACTTGTCCATTGCTGGGTCGTGGGATCACATTGCACCAGCCCCTATGGCTCCTCCTGCAGGTGGTGGGTCCACAGAAGGACGGCCTCATGGTTCCAAACGGGCCTGTTGGTCTCTCATAAGGGGCTTCACCCATTCACACTCTCATTCATACACCAGTGTACGCAGACACTGGAGGCAAGGGGGGTGAAGTGTCTTGCCCAAGGACACAACGGCAATGTGCACCTTCAGGAGGCGGGATTCGAACCCCGACCTTCCGATCACGAGACAACCCGCTCTACCATCCTCTGCTTATCGTTCTTAAGGCTAATTTCCATTTCTTTAATTTTAACTTAAGTGTCCTCTTACTGCCTTCTCTCTTACGTCTCTCTTACGTCTCTCTGTCCTTGGCAGATTTATCCAAGTCAATGCGTTCTCGGCTCTGATGTGAGCGGGCACCATATTGGAACCACCTTGGCAGTAATGAGCGTTTCGGGAGAGCCCAGGAGGCCGTGCGCTCAGAGACAGAGCAGTGCTGCGTTTTTTTCAATTCGTCAAATAACAGACTTTTCAGACTTTTCCATCAAAGCTAATGTTATTCCTCAAATATCGGAGATTTCTTTGGTTGATGTAACTTCCTTATCACTCTGTTGGTCTACGTCTTGTTGTGCAGAAGTGCCCAGAACGAGTCCGGTGACGACGGCGATGGATATGGAGGACAATTTTGTGTAGAAGAGACAAACGTATTCAAAAGTTGCGCTGGATGATATGGGAAACAATTTCTTTTCTCATATTGATCAATTTCATTTTTGCTGATTCATGAACTTGGAAACACCTTCTCCACAAGCCTCGGCTCAAACAAAAACACATTTCCTCCAGTTTCATCTAACGCACAGAAATCTCCCATTGTCTCGTCCAAACTACAAAACTACTTCCTGTTTCTGCCAAATCTGACTCTTATTTCGATTACATTTTGATTAATTGCCCAGTCCTATTTAAAAGTGTAGATAAAGAAAAATACTACTCTAGAGACGTTATAACATGAGTGAAAAGTTTGTTTTTGCAAGATGTGTCATATTAAAAGTGCATAAGACGTTTTTTGATGGGAAAATGCTCATTAGTACAAATACACCTGCAGAGTTGCCTTTTTAAGAAGAATAGTAAAAAAGTTAGTAACACAATTCCATATTTAGAGGAAAGAACTTGTTCATGGCCCATTGGAAAGGTATGATAGCACAATACAAATTAAACTTCTTTTAATTAATAAACACCCAGTATGTCAAACTAGGGAATACATTTTTTACAAGAAATATAAATGTTAAGCGTTAACTATGTCTTGGCCAAACCTGCACTGTTATCCTTTTTGCTACAGACATATTAACTACGGAAATTGCCCAGCTGTTTCCCCTTCTGTACCAAACTGTAACTCAATTTACTTCTGCCAGCTACATGTTCGTGCATTGTATGTAGCATGAGTAATTTTCTGCTGCGCCACTCCAGGTTCAATTCTCCCAAAAGCCCATTACCTATAGATTGGCCTTTCTCTTCAAAGCAATTGTTCATTATTTCTCCCACGTCTCTAGTGCTATCTCCCCCCTGCCTTGATAAGGGCCATCATGCTTTGGCCTCCCCGGAGACTACTCTTTCAGCATCTCTCATGAATAAGAGAAATGCCACGGTAATAGACCAAAACAAGGGAACGCTGTGTGCCTAGTCCTGATGTTTTCCCCTTATTTTCCCCCCCCTTTGTTATGATACTATTAATTGATGGAATGAGTCGGCGTTTCTCATGCGACCAAGGGTTTTATGAGTTTAACAATTAGGGCAGTGCTCGAAATACAGATAAATCATAAAATAATACCGTATCGACACCAGAGCCCTGACTTTTCATCAAGTAAACACAAAGAAATTGCCCCAAATGGGCAATGGTAGCGATCCCCGTGTGCAACAGCGCTGCTACACGCTCACATTAGCCGCTCACATTTGCATTTTTATCGCCGCACAGAAACAATAGCAAATAGAAATGATTCTGCAGCTAGTTATTCATAAGACGGATGGGCAAAATCTCGTGGATACTAAGTTTGCCCGCTTAGCATGCAGGACTGTAGTGCTCAGCGGGTTAAGATAAAAATAGTTGAGTCAAATTTATTTATCCAGCAAATTTAGGAACCACTTCAAACAGTTTTAAATGCCATTAATGATCGAAAGTTTAAATTTGGTGCTTTATCAATAATGGAGACCAAGTTCCTGGCAGAGTGAGAAACAAGTGGTTCTGTGCTGCCGTAAAACAAGCAGGAAATTAAATGGAGGAGATTAAATCACTGTAAAACATAGGTCTATATGGCAATGACTAAAACTAGCAACATATTGCCATATTCTTCAGTGGTCCCTTGTTTTAATATTAG
Source organism: Proterorhinus semilunaris (assembly GCA_021464625.1). Classification (NCBI taxonomy): domain Eukaryota; kingdom Metazoa; phylum Chordata; class Actinopteri; order Gobiiformes; family Gobiidae; genus Proterorhinus; species Proterorhinus semilunaris. The sequence continues at coordinate 8,375,041 of CM038350.1, forward strand.
AAATGATAAATGATGAACTAATCAACAAATTAAACTGTATAAACGCTAACCTTTGGCTGAAATTGTGCATACCGTATTTTCGGGACTATAAATCGTATAGTCTTATAAACTTTTTTTTTTTATAGGTTAGCTGGGGGTGCGACTTGTACACGGGTGCGACCTTTATATCAAAATATATACTTTCACACGTTTGTTATTTTCACACTGCCAGCCACTAGAGGGAACTCTAGGCTTGTGTACTAGTATCTGCCAAGAATGAACACAAATGCCCCAAAAAAGAAAATCACATTCTGCAGATTACAAGCTGCAAGTGGAGAAATATACAGCCGAGAACGGTTATCGAGCAGCAGAAAGAAAGTTTGGCGTGAGCGAGAAACTTGTGAGGGACAGGCGAAAAGCGGGGGTTACTCTTACTGCAATGAAGAAAACAAACAAAGGTAATCGAGGGGCTAAAAGCTAGCTAGCCACAGCTTGAGGCTCGAGTTCGCAAATGTGTGCTTCAACAACGTGCTGCCGGGAGAGGCTTGTTAACGGTGCGCCAGGGTGGCTTGTGCGACATATAGATGTTTTTTTCTTCTTCATTATACAGTTTTTGGCTGGTGCGACTTGTACTCCAGAACTTATTCTCCGATCATTCAGTCACTCATGTTGTGCTAATATATGCATGTAAATTGGGAGAGGTAGTTTTACGGCGTGCAACTGTCTCCCCCCAGACTCGAACAAGAGCTCTATATCAAAGCTGTACGTTCTACTTGCAGTAATTACAGCCATCATCAAATTCAAATTACTTGTGACAACGACTGCATTTAAAGAGAGTTTTCAGTGAATGCAAGATTCGCAGATGTTTATGCAAATGTCGTTGAGCTTCAAGGCACCATGTCTCAATCGACGGGGAACTAAATCAGGTATTTGACAGATCCAATCGATTAAATGTTTTCCGCTCTTTTATGGTCTTGTTTTTTCGGCGTAAAAGTTACTGTCAACACTCGCTAATTTCCCAGTCGCACAGCCCTAAACAAAAGCTCTCCAGAAACTTCCCTCCAATCCCCATCTGATGTAATTTCATTGTGCCAAAGTTTTGATCTGTGTTAAAAATTCAACTTCGCCGACAGCTTTTGAGATTAGCGTTTCCGTGGAGACCGAGAGCGGAGTCAGGAGGGGTTAAAAAAAAGCCTGATTAAGTTTCTCGGTGTTCGCGTGGCACCGGGAAGAGCGGGATTTAGAGGGGATGCCTGTCTCCTGCTGATTAGCCGTTTAAATTGCAGTTTGCGTTTTGGCACGTAGGTGTTTATCTCAATCGGTGAGTCTCGCGTATGGTTTAGCGGAGACGATGGCAGCGAGCAAAGATCTGGAAACTTTTTGTTAGACTTTATGCAATAATTATCATAGGTTTGACTTATGAATTAATCTTATCTAAATCGCAAAGTGTACTGATGGTAGGTACCGGAGCACTTCATAATCTTGTGGGAACTGGACCTGGAGACGTGATGGAAATGTTGGCGACTGAACTTAGAAATGTCCGCTGTCTCAATTTAATGGACTTTGCTCGTACGTTTGACCCGTCCTTCAATGTCGCTGAGGTTAATAATGACCCATCTCCAAATCTTAAACTGGGTTTGGTCAGGATGATTCAGCTGGAGGATGTGTCCTGTTGTACAGAATCAGAATCAAAACCAGAATTGTTTTATTGGCCATTGTTATGAACAGGTTCACAACTGGGATTTATTTTTACGGTTCAATCGTGCAACATGAAACGTAAAACGCATAACAAAACGATCGATATATCGAGGCAGGAAAGTATCGCGATAAACGATATTATTGACTCGAACGATACTAGATGCTGTCAACTCTCAGGCATACAAATGACAACCATTGTTCTAAAAGTTCATCGTCATATCCTAAAATACCACACAAGCTGCAATAAACATGAAATATAATGAAACTCAATGTGCGTCTGTTGAAAAATCAAAGTTGTACAAAGAAAGAATGGCGGGGAATGCTAATAAATGTACAGACGATAAATATCAAGCCCAAAATGTATCGTTTATCTGTTTTTTATTGAACGATAAGTCGATATAGTATTTATCGTGATAGCCCTACACATAACTTGGATAAATAATAAACTATCAGGACGTAAAACTATAAGTCTGTAAGGGCAAGAGTAGGAAGATAAAATTTAAGCTATAATATTGATAAAGACAACAATTTGACATAGAGCAACAGCGTATTTACAGATGTGCTGGTGCATTAAGTGTTGGCCGCCGATATGAGTGTGGACACATAGAACAATATAGAGCAGTGCAAATGGCTAGAACAGGTTATTACATTCATGAGTCTAAATTACCACACGAGGAAAGCTCCACACAGAAAGTTGGGATGGAAATGCCAGTTTACCAATATCCAGAGCGGAGATGATTGTGTTGCAAAAAAAAGTATTTTGAAAGAATAAGAATAACTTGAAGCCTTTGCAGCCTCTGTATAAAACATTTTCCAAACTTATTTCCTTTGCAGATCTATAAAGTGTGTCCTAAGTTTACTCCTATAAAGGCAATTGCAGTCATTAGACCGACCTGCTCAACTTAATGTTCCGTGCAATCTGCCAGTTTGAGATCAAAAAAGTTCATTCTTAAAGTTGAGAAATGGCTGCTTTTCTGGACTGACTTATTTTTGTCGCCGATGCACTTCTCTCTCTCCTGCACCTACACTTACAGTAGAGTTGTGAAGGAGGAAAGTGCCTGTGCTTAATGACCCAGACAGCAGCACTGGCACACACACTCGATGGGGGTTCGTTTCTACCTGGACAGAGCTGTCAGCGTCCCCCAGGGGGGTGGGCCCAGCGGGGTGGAGACGACTCCATTCAAACTTTCATGCTTCTGACTAACATCCCACTCATTTGGAGCTAATGTAAAAAAGCCCCAGAGGTGGAAGAAAAAGTGGAGAAAGTCTATAGAGTGCAGCCATTATATAGTGTGGATCCAGCTGATGTGTGTGTCAGTAATTAAAGCAGTACAACAAGAATTGTTCCAATAAAACAAAATCGGATCCGCTCCCTTTGCCTATTGACCTGATCTGAATATTGTCTTTAAACACCAGTATAGTCAGACAAAATATGGCTTCACTTATTTTTTACAAACCCGAACGATGTGATATTATTATGATCCAATAAATAAAGTTACAAATCATTTCGAGAGTGATGTCGTTAGTTTGTGGTGGACCTTGGCAACAATCGCTTCACAGAAAAACAGTCCATTTTATCACCGCAGAGGCTCGACCGCTGCAGGAGCAGGTTCACACGAGCAGCACAGGACGACTATAGGGTTAAGAACACAAGAAATGTAAAAATATTAATCGAATATTTTTATTTTCGCCACTTCTATGATGTTTTATCTTGATCAGAGTGTCAACAGAGATCAACTGTGTGCATGTTTTTAGTGGTAGGGGAAACTGACACGGGGAGAACACGCAAACTCCACACTGAAAGGCCCTGTCCAGGTGGGAATCGAACCCGGGACATTCTAGCTGTGAGGCGAGAGCGCTAACCACTGCGCTACCGTACTGCCTATAGGCAAGGCAACCTTATTTATACCGCACATTGCGCCTATAGTAAAACCGTTGACATTTATTTCACTGAGAAGAATAACCTCCTGAAATGAACCATCTTGATATTTGTGTCTGTGTGTGCCGCTTAAGGCAACAACCAGTAATAATATTGTTGATATCGAATATCTCAATTGTTTCTCGTATCGTGTAAACATATTAAACACTGGGTCAAAAGCAGAAGACAGATCTGTATGTTAACCCAACTTTTATCTTAAATTACCTTTTCTTCTCAGATACTTATATTTCTTTGGTAGCAAAACGCTGCTTCTCTGCATTGTCATCTCACAACCTGATTGTCATCGTCTAAAGCTGTGAAAACAAAACTAAACACATCTTAGCGGAGCTTTTCCCCCCGAAGATTGCGGCGCTGTGACCGATGGAGGAAATGAGAAATCTGGAGATTTGGAGGTAATCGCTGCTGCAGACACTTAAACAAGACTGGATGGCGGCAGGAGAGGGCTGCAAAGGGGCTGGGAACACTTCAGACCGACGGAGCTGAGACACATTCACTTCAATATCGCACAGAAGAAGTTGCACATCCTACGTTTTCCGCTTTGTATCACTTTTTTTCCTGTGCACGAGCAATAGTTTTTTGAAGTAACTGATGAGTAAATGTTTGGATACTCACCCAACCGATCCATGCAATCAGAATCGTTTATTTGCTATCACGCTTGGGATGCCGAAGTCCCCTTGATAACAATCTTCCTAATCAGCGGTGAATTACCAAAAACACATCAGCTATAGAAATCAAGTTGATGCGCAGTCCTACCAGACTCGCGCGTTCTGAGTCTGGATTTTTCCAGGCTAACAAATGAGGGCTTGCACTTGTTTTCCATACTGCCCCAAGGTATTTGAAATAAAAGCCAGACTTGTGCATAATAAAGGACTTTTTTTTTAAAGATACAATTTACAGTTATGTTGCCCTTTTATTGGAAATACCAGGAAATGCATTCATCTCACGGATTCATTATTGCTTCCATTTAATTTATCAGACTCGTGATAGTCTAAAGCATGTTCAGCTACAGTTTTTGGCCAGTTTCTCTTTTTTGTCAAATTATCTTTCCTCTGTTTGATGTGAAAACGAAACTAAACACATCTTAGTTTCGTGTGGCAATTTATTTATGATTTTTTTTTAGCAATATAGTATTTGAGCATTAAAAATGGCATTCAATTTGTCTTGCCTGTGTAAACCCTGTAGTGTCATCAGATTTTGAATTGATATGAATGAGTGTCTGTGTAGTTTGCGCTTTGAATTTCCGTGCCGTACATTATTCCAATTGTTTTGAATATGAACCCCATCCATCCATCTGCGACTGTCGTGTAGACGGAAATGCCCAGCACAGATGCGCAGACTTTCTACTCCACACACATTTCGTCCAGCTCTTCCGGAGGGATCTGAGATGTTCCCAGGCTAAGAGAAATAATCCCAGCGTGTGTATATAGGTCTACACGTTTTTCAATGTTACAAAATTCACACTCTGAAATTCTCAGGCAATTAAATTCTGATTACAAGCAATCATCCATTGAAAACACAAGGACCACAATTGCTCTATATCCTGTACAAACAGTAGTTTAGACCTTTGCAAACAAGTCGTAAGTACATGCTCTTCTAGTATTAGTTTAGAGTTAATATTCCCATCTTCTCTCAGATGTCAGGCTCCTTGTCATGTAGAAATTAATTTGATTTTAACACAATCACAAATCTAACCTTAATCACAATCCCGTTTAAAACAGAAAATAAACTGGCAATTAGATATTTTCCCAAAATCGTTCAGCCCTATTCCTCTCCCCTCCTCTCCTCCAAATTAAATGCGACGCTGTTAAAGCGAGTGGTCGGGATGCGCTGTCTGAGGGAGGGCAGGTTTTCACAGTGACAGACAGGAGCCGCTGGTGGAGCAGGAGACGAGATAAAGACGAAATCATTCAGTCAATCAGGCCCGGGCCGCGCTGCAATCATGAGATCTCATCTGTTTTCAAGAGCAATTCTGCCTTTTTATTGAGCTGTTGTGCCTCAAACAGGGAGCGGCGACGGGAAGATGGGGGAGCGTTAACCCCTTCAGAACAACAGGGCTCCGTTAAAATCCGTGGGAAATGAGGGCAATTGTGCAGTGCATATAAAAGATCACGTTAAATGAATCAATCAATAAACATTACTATTGTTTGAAGTGAAAACATGTTCTCCTCAAATCTGGGACACAAATGGATCGTGTTTGCGAAATATTTGTATATTGAATCACAGACAGTAATTTGCTTCAGCCATTCAGCCCTGGCACAAGAACACTATACATGCGTTTCCAATGACCTCACGCATAGTTCAGGCGGCCATTTCGAATACCGAAGTAGTATTATGCAGTACTGTAACGTGTAACAATATCTCTGCTAAGGATGAAAATGAAAGACAACTCGGCTCTGTCTGTCCAGCTACAGCAGGATTTACTAAAGATCTGCTTCACTCCTCAGACTAAATGAGCACATCAGAGAGGAAACAGAAAACCTTTCTCTGTGATTTTTTACAGTTTGTCACATCAACAGAATCTCAGTCTGAGTCCGTGTTTAAGCTGCTCAAGATTAGCATGCTACCGGTTAGCAACTGTCAATAGCTACAACATGATAAACACATGTGCGGCTCACATCTACGAACACTGAGGAAATACTACAGTAACAGCTCAGCTCTGATCTCTGTCACATGTTGCAGTTGTAGCCAAGGGTTTGGAGTCTGGGTCAGGGCTTTCTCTTGGAGAGGTCGGACCTGAGTTGAAGCTAAATGCTAACCTGTAGCATGCTAACATCTTAAACACTGACTCACTGGTACCTTCACATAAACGTGATCCATGTTTACTTAGCGCTGTGTCCTCCTCTGTGCAGACGTGTCAGATTGAAGTTGCACACTCCAAAAAAATTTAAATCCAGATTAGTTTAAATGTCTCAAATTGAGCCTAATATTTTAATTTAAATTTGAGTTGTTTTCTTTTGACTAGTTAGATTTAGTTTAGTCGGGCATTTGACATAGATTATTTCTCCTGTTCTGAGATGTTTCAGATTTGATTCAATACATTTTGTCTTTATTTCAGGTTGTTTTATCTGACAATGGGGTAAGACAATTGTGCTTGTCCCATTGGCAGTTTTACTCTCTTGCCTTAGAACCAGACTGATATGTTGTCAAACAAGCAAAGTATTCTTGGTCCCATGTGGAAAAAAAGTATAAATTAGTTAAAAAAAACGCTCAAATCAAGTTATTTAAACCCATGCTTGATATTTACTTTTTGTAGTGCATTTTATCATTTTGATCAGTTACAACTTGCATTAAATTACAAATATGAACGACCATGCTAGATAAAATCAACCCAAAAATGCTAAAAAGACCTGCAAAACTGAGCGCAGCTGTTTTGTCGTCCTGCAGACTTCAGTCGAATGGCGGGGGCGGGGGCGGAGGCGTCCAAGCCGGCGTACGGGTGCCAGGTGACTATCCTCTCGGAGCAGGAGAAGCAGATGCTGAAGATGTATCGCAGGGAGGAGAAGAGAGAGAGGAAACGCGCCAAAGCCACAGACGACAACGACGTCCTGGAGGCGCCCATGAACTTTGACCCCCGAGAGATGAGAACTTTAAGGTATGACGCCTTTTTTTCCTGCCTGCCTTTAAGTCGACTCTGTTCTCTGTCCTCAGCACCACCTGCGCTTTCCGATACGGGCGGGACAACCTACAAAGTCCCGCATCTTTCATGGACAACACTAAGAGATAGCGTTTTAGTGTTTATCTAATTATTAATTAGTTTGATTAGATGAGAATCAATGTGGCATACCATTGAAGATTAAACTTTTATGAAAAAAGTTGAAATAGCTCTGTTGTAAAAGTGTAAGAGGGAGAATTCTATCTTACTGTACTTGTTATTTTCTTGTGCCACATCCTGTACCTATTTAAGGAAGGTCTCTGGAAAACTATATATAAAAGTAAATTTTAAATGACAATGGGCCTCATTCACGAGCGTACGCAACACGTTCTTACGCACACATTTGTTAAGGTTTTTGGCATTCACCCAACTTGTTTTTAGATGAACAAATCCTAAGAACAGTCTGGTGGACTCTTACGCACAAAGAAATCTCCAGTTCTGTTCACGATCTGCTCCTGATGGGACATTCTGAGTCATATACTATAATCCATTTCAGATGTCTTTATACGGAAATACGTTGGTAATATCACTTGTAGTCTACTTTTATTAATGGCAAGTGAAGGACTAATGTATTACTGCTAAAACAGGCCAGGCAATTCCAAGTCCAAGTATTTTCCCTATTTACGATCGTGTCGTGAATCTGGTGCAGTTTCCTGACCCTGCCTTCGTAAGTACGGGATTTAAGAAGTTTCTTAAGAAGATGTTCATGAATGAGGCTCATTGTTCAGATGAAATGGGCATTAACTTCAAAACCGTTATTTACCAATTACCAATCAATTTACATGCTGTACATTCTCTTATGTTACAGCAATTGTTCTTTAATTGGCAATTTATAATTTTATTTCAAAGGGTCACTGACTTCAATTTAGTTTTACAGTTGGTAATTATTAGCACATCTCTGCAACTGACTTGATGAATTAAAGTGATTTTTCTCTTAATTGAGTCACATTTTGTTGGAAATCTTTGTCTTGTGTGTTGTTTTCTTCTTTTAGGGAACATTCTCTGCTGAATGCTCGGCGTGAACCGGTGCTCCTGAGAGAGAGGGTGTATGAACGCGTCCGGTATCCAAACGTCTACGACAGCTACGGCGAGGCCACCAAAGCGCCGGCGTTTGTGGGAGGAGCCAGGGTAAGGCCAGAAGCACCAATACACGGAATCTGACATACGGCATTTTATTTGTGACAAACACCTATTTTCAAACCTGTCTCTTCTATAGCCAGTTAAGACTTGGTATAACCTGGACATTAAAAGGATTCAGGACTTTAATGAGGACACAGGACAGGAATTAAAAACAAATTCAACACACGGGACACAATGCTGGCACAAAGGCCGAGCACTGGATCCGTATTACTAACCAGATCAACCTAAATCTTGCAAGCGTAGCCAAAAGTGTCACACGAGCAAATGCGATAGACTCACCACTACAGCACACAATAATAATGACAGCAACAATTAAACCGTGGAAATCTGCAAGTCGTGAAGTGAACGCTGTGGACAAATATAACCTTTTGATGGGGTTTATACAATTGTTCAGAAGTGCCAAGCAAATAACTAGCGTAAAATGGCTAATGTTATGCTAACGGCGGCTAATGCTACCAGTCGGCAGTCTGTAAAAAATCACTGCTTACTGCCACCTTTCTTCGCTAGCAAAATAGAGTTCACGTCATGTTACTGTCACCATTGCTGGCTTTGGTCCCAAGGGGAGGTTGGTTCCAAAATACTGATGTCCCTGGTCCAACACGCTCGCACCAAGTCTTACTGGAACAAAACATCATCACCTACCTTGATTCGGACACACCCAAAGCCTATCTAGCAATTAAAATTGTAATACGTGAAATTGGATTTTAATCAGTCCAACTATATGGGTCCCGATCTTGTAAGGAGATGGTCCTTTGACCGTTTGAAGAACACAATTTCTTCATTATTTTCATTGTCCGGTCTTTCTCCCATTCACGTCACAGCGGACCCTTGTGTTTTCCTGGGGTTTGGTTGATTTGATCTAAAGTGTGATGTGAAAGTGAACCATACCAGGCTAAAACTGCAAAACAAAGAGTTCAAAGAGTTTCAGAGTTTGTGTGAAAGCGCATGAAGATGTTGTGATAATTTTGCGACTTCTGGAAAAAAAATTATAATTTACGCTGTCGAACCATTCCCACTCAATACTTTTTTATTTGAATCCTCTCATAGTACCTTTGGACGACACACAAAAAAGTTGTCCGACCTCAAAATCTCCTTCAAACCTCCGTCTCCATTTCATGTTTCTGAGTTCTTTGAGGGCGGATTGTGAGGTTTCTGTTTGCCTGTATGTGACATTCAGATGCTGCTGCCCGAGGGAATCCGCCGAGAAAACACTAAGATGTTTGAGGAAGTGGAGATCCCGCCCAGTGACCCCATGCCCATCGGCTTTGAAGAGAAACCGGTCTACATCTCCGAGCTGGACGAGGTACCACACACCCTGCTGATGGCTTTGCGCTGTTCATTCCACCTTCAATCTGTCGTTTTCAAACTCTGGTGCTCGTTTATATTTCTATGCCCGGGCAATGGGTTGGACGCAGTGCTTCATTTGTAAATTAGGTTGACGTGATGGATTCGGGGAAGAGGCCAAACCAATTACCAGAACACACTCATTAAACGCCATTATGTCAGATCAAATCTTTGCCGGATCCTCCAAAATAGTTCCCATTTACCCTGAAAAACAGGGAATCAAATTAAGCACTGGTTGGATGTAAACTATGGACTGGGCAAAATGTCTGCGTTCATTCAAGGTTCACTATGCAACTTTTTATGTAAAAGAAGTGCGTATTTGAGTGACCCAGTGGCTGCTTGGATGGTTAAGCATAGCGCCTTTACTTGTCATCCCGGTTACCCCAGTAGGTTTTCACTGCTGATTGAAACGTCTCCATAGTTATACATGCATTCCATTCAGAAAACCTACCAGAACCCCTAAAAACCTGAAATAGAATTGATCCTTAAGCATGATATTGGCCTCAGGGATGGAAAGGGAAGAAGTTAAGATGGCTAGATAAGAACACCCATATAGATACACACAGCATCTGTGCAAATGCCCATATATTGTCATGTTTGAAGCAGACAGAGGGGGAAAACAGAACTTTCTACCATTTCTCCACCATTACTTTAATACTGAATTAAGAATATTTTTCTTTTTCTTTCTTTTACATAAAAATTTCCATAGTGCACCTTTTAAAGTAGGAGTTTTCATCTCGGAGCTAGTATAAAAAAACAAAAACTGCACCACACAAATGAAACGACTAAAAAGTATTTATACTAAAGACTTTTTTTCCGAGCAAGCTCGTTCAAAATCTCGGTGCTATGAAAGTGAAAGTATTCTCCTTGAGCAATGTATTCATTTTATTTGGAGGTGCAACAGGACCTTCCACTTGGCATGTCGACAAACGGTTTCAGTGTGAATATTGAACTGGACTTTTTGTTATTGAGAAATTTCAATTCACTTTATTTTTACTCATTTTTATCCTTGCAATTTTCCCATTTCTTATAAATGCTGTATCACAAGTGAAACAGCCATCTGAATGTGTTGTGTTCAATGTCCCAAACAGGTTCCCGTTTCCCATTGGGAGATCTCTTTCAAATCCCCTCTTGCTCTTTTGCAGTGGAGAGCATAGATAAATGTCCGCGTCTGTGCTAATGCATTGACAAGTGGCCCAGTGTTTTAACTTTTGAGGGAGGGGTTTAGAGATGCATGTTTTTGAAGCGGTTGCAGTGTGTCCCGAGGACCAGGGCTGCTCTGTGGATGTAATGGCCTCTGAGTGATGTTCTCTTTTAATAGAAGTTCTGTAGCTCTCAGCCTCCTGTCACTGCCCACAAAGACGCGTCACCCCGGCTGACATTTTGACTGACAAACCCACACTCAAACGCCGACTGCAGCACACTCCAGCCGCACACTTCCTGCTCGGATTTTGAAAGCGGGTCGAAAAGTCAGAAACATTATTGCCGTTTTATATGTAGCATTTTCCTCTGCACAAAAGGCAACCACTGTGGTCCTTCTACTGTCCGATTTTTAGGCGTAAAGGGACACAAAATGTTTTTTACTGGTTGTCAATGGTAAGGCTGCAGGATATTTCAAGGAATGTCGACTTTTTTATAGTTAACGGCTATGCTTGTTTTTGCTGTGGAATAACATTGGTATATTGTAAAAGCGGAGACCACATGGGGACTTTTTCCAAGTCTCCATGTGGTCTCCGCTGAGAGACCACTCGTTTTCACCAAGACTACCTGGAGACTCGCCTTGTCTCTAGGGGACGTCTCCTTTAGGAATGTCTTTGGACCACAACTAACAACTAACTAATTCAAAATCTACGCATTTTAATTGTATAAGCAAAATAAAGTCAGGTATGCCTTTTTCCATAAATTGTGAATTGCCAGTTTAGAGGAAGAATGTTTCCCTCCTTCTTTTTTAAGTATTTGAGACAATCCAATGTGCCGACGATGGACACATCCAGGCTGATGTTGAAAAGAGAGAGTTTGAATATTTCCTGTTCCTTTTTTTTTTTTTTACCAAATCATTCAAACGTACTTGGTAAAAAAAAAGGACAGGAAAAAAACACAATACTAGAGAGAAAAGTCACAAATATATTATCTTGTACTGGAAAGCCAAAATCAAAATAATTCAAAAGTACTTTGTTTTTGGCTTTCCAGTACAAGATCATATATTTGTGACTTTTCTTTCTAGTATTGTGGTTTAGTTTTTCCGATTGTTGCCTTAAAAATCTGAATTCAGTTCATTGTGCTGTTTTAACACCTTTAGTAGCATTAACATTTGAAAGAGGGCGACAATATAAACTGCTAAACTATTACAGGAGTGACATGCGTTTCAGAAAAGTGTTGCAGTGCGGTCTGAGACAAGTTTATTTATAAAGCACAATTTGTGCACAAGGGAATTCAAAGTGCTTCGCAAGAAGGGACATCAAATCAAATATTTTGTTGTTTGCAGTTTACTTGTTCCGCCAAACATAATTGTTGTTATTGCTTTGATGTGGCTGTTTAAGTTCAGGTCTGAGTCCATGATTACTCCTAGATTTCTAACCTGATTTTTTGGTTTTAGAGAGAGACTCAAGGTGACGGATAACACTTTGTCTTTGTGTCTGTGTAACAAAAACAATGATCTCAGTTTTGTCTGAGTTTAGTTGGAGAAAGTTGTTTTGCATCCACAAACTGATCTGTTCGATGCAGTGACAGAGTATCTACAGGCCCATGTTCACCTGCCGCCAGTGACACGTAGACTCACGTAAACTCAGAATATCAGGATTACAATGTTACTTTTGTCCACTTTTTGTAAACCTTGCGCAGTTTGTTTTCAGCTGTGTTTGCAAAAGTGTATAGATCTTCTTACGATATGAATATTCGATCATTTAATACAGCGATAATGATATGTTGGCGTTATATTGAGCTGCCCTACGTTTGCGCAAATGCTCACACTAAATATCAAAATAAGGACATATTCATTACACTCTTCTCTCTTATTTTCCACGGGCGCCAGTCTTTCCAGAGGTCACCACATTACAGCGTGCACTTCCCTCGCCCACTTGACCACTTGTACTTGTCTCGCGCGCCGGCGAAACGGAGCGCTGCTGCCGCCGCTGTTCGAAAGCGCCACGGCCATCATTGCCTCCGAAAGTCCCCGGTCGGCGCGCTGTCCGTCCGAGTGCACTTTGCAATCCATCACTGGGACACCCGGCGCCGCAGATTTCAGCGGGAGCGAAAAGGTCAGCCTCCTCTCCTCCGACTCTGGCCTTTTGTTGATGAAGACCCCGAAGTATAATAGCCGTGATCCGCATTTTGTCACACCCGCAGCTCCCGGCGTAAAGTGCTCAAGTCTCTTAACCTTCCCGTCACTCAAGCTAATGGACGTCATAATAAACTGCATTAGAGGCAGTGCGCGGCCCCGTAATTGAGTGTGCGCGGAAAGGGAGAAGTGTGCCGTGACAAATTGATAAAAGGGATGGTTTAATCACATCTGGGGCCGTTGCTCTTGTGTTGTTTGCATACACAGTTAGCACACTTGTAACACTGGGCGCAGGTGCGGGTGTGTTGGGACGCACGTTTTTCCCAGTGCCTGTCAATTTTAATTCAGATCAAACTGTGCGAATAGTTAATGGGCTGCAGGGTTTAGATCGGCGCGTTGTATGGGGGTGCAAATGAATGTACAGATGGTAAATATTGAGCTAAAAAATATATGCATAACTGGTATTTATCGTATAGTTTTTTTTCCGTGACAGCTCCACCGCCATCTCTGTTCGTACTGGAGTCAGCTCGGGCCAGATACTCCAAAACCAAGGGACCCAAAGCATAGCAATAACTGCCAATAAGCACATCTTTCAGGCTAATGGAGTTGACTCCTTTCACAATCTTATGTTGACTTTGATTTAATAGTACTTTTTCTGCTATGTCCCGAGGTTGGGAACCGCTGGCCTGAGGAGAGAGAAAATGTATACAAAGAGGTTCAACTGACTGGAACCATGTAGCTTTTAAGCATTCAATTAATTTGCTACTTATCGACGTCCATTATTAGTTGGGCACATACAGTAGTCCAGAAAGTGGGCGGCGCGGTAGTACAGCGGTTAAAGCTCGTGCTTCACAGCTAGAAGGTCTGTGTTCGATTCCCACCAGGGACACACGGGGTATTTCTGTGTGGAGTTTGCATGTTCTCCCCATTAAAAACATGTACAATAGGCCAGGATCAATGAGCTTGTTCATTAACATGCACTATCCCTACCAAATAAACTAATAAACAATCACCACAGGGCAAATGATGTATACTTTGTTATTATAATAAGTTATTAGAGGGACTATACGGAGTTTGAAAAGGTTTAAATTAAGTATTTTCCTTCCCCTACATGTTCCGGCAATGTCCTAATGTGTAGAATGAGCCCAGACCTGTTCACCACAACTGCACTTAATATAGAAGCTGCAGTTATGCGTTCGACCTGAGGTGGCGGTAGTGAGTATAAAAATGACCAACTTGCATCTAGTCCCTATAAGTTAAGTATCATATCTGCGTCTTGCGTACACATTTTTGTAAGTAAGATATGTGTGCCTTTATGCCTTCAGCAGGTTTGAGACCAACGTATATGTTATATTTCATTGCAGTTTGTCAGATTTTGTTTTCTTTCCAAATGCTCCTCTTTAATGAGTGACTCGTCTGTTTTCTCCTCTCTCACACAAACTAGCTTCCTTTTTTCTGTCCTCTGTGGCTCGTCCTCTCGGCTTCCTCTCTCCTCAGCATCCTTCCACCCTTTCACCATCCCTCCACTGCTTGCATTTCATCATGTCACCACCCTATTATCGAACATTTATTCTATTAAAAACTGCATGACTCTCTTTTGTCAGAGTACAATGTTCTCATCAGTAGCGTCTTGCCGTCTGATTCAGAAACGCTCGGTCTGTCTGCTCGGGGTTTGCCTGAATTTCAATTTTAAATGGACGTATTTTAAGAATTAAGGAAGGCATCTGTCTTTGGAGAGCTCATTTCCTGCGGGGTAAAATATTAATGAAATCAGAGGAGGAGATTCTTCACTCCGTGGGGAAGAATGGGAGAGCTGTTTTTCATTCCGACTCGGGCCTTGCTTTCTCCAAGCTGCAAATGCAAATCAGGTGTTTGTATGTAATAACTCGCAATACCGAAAGAAAGGCCAAAAACAATTTATGCATATCCTGTGCCTGGACAAAACTTGGGGCGACCGTGGCTCCGGGGGTAGACGCTTTTCTCTTGATACTGGAAGATCAGTGGTTCGATCACAGCTATCGTGTTCTTGGGCAAGACACTTCACCCCGCTTGCCTCTGTGATGTGGGTGATCACAGCCACGCTTCAGTCGTCCCCTGATGTGAGCGGGGCTGGTTTTAGAGGCAGACGACGGCGAGTCTTCACATCTGCTAACTCTGGCACTGAAGGCAGAGTTACTTTTTATAATCGCAAAAGGCCCCTTGAAAATGGAAAATGTTCTTGATTAAACTTGAAAACACACTTGATCTTAAACCGCTTTTGCCTTTTCTTTCTCTCCTTTTCCCTGATGCTGCTACCGACGCTAAGCCCTCATCTCTGAAAGTCCCTGTTTAACCGATATAGATTGATATGGCGCCCTGTTCTTGTGCTGAGGGAGGTGAATTAGCCTCCGTCAGCCTCTCCGCTCTATTCATTACCTTAAGCCCGGGCAGCTCCACAACCGAGGAGCCCCACTTCTGTAAAGCGCCTGCTCACAAATGCCTAATGCGTCTTTAGGCGCTATTAGAACGGCTTTTCGAAAGGCAGGAGGGAAAGTCCGCTCCCCCCTTTATACCCCACGCTATTTATTGAAAGCTATAACAAGGAACTATGCTGGGGCTTTAATAGCTCTTGCGAAACATTAAAAGTGGGGAATTTATTAGAGCAGCTTTTTAACTAATGAATGAAGGTCGCGGCATCACACACTTGCCACTGTGGTTAAAAGCCTCCTTAACCCTCGTGTGATCCTTCAATTTTGCACCCTTTAAAGACCCTAATGTCAAAAAATTTACACTTCAAAAAAGAGCCTGAAAATGACCACACATTCATATTTTTTTCCTGCTTCTTTTTACAAAAATCCTCCAGTGGCTTTTGGGCCGTTTGGATGGGCTGCAGCTCCAGTGGCTTTCGGGTCAAAATGACCCAAGGACCACACGAGGGTTAAGGCACCCATCTTCAGATCTTGAGCCATTTTGATAATGTGATAATGTCAGCACTCAAACTGCCTTCACTGTAGCTAGCGTCTACTTAAAGCAGCCTCCTTCTCCAGGAATTAATTTGGCCTTTACGTAAATCTGACCTGAAATTTGTTTTCCAAACATTATTTTAAGGCTGTAATGCAGTATGTGAAATATCAGGTCGCTCTGTCAATCTCTCTTTCTCTTTGCTCAGGAAGTGCACAAGACAGAAACCATGAGGTGAAATGGAACAGCCCCCCATCCATAATTAATCCACCTTGATTGCATTTGCTAATCCAGTTTTGACGTGGCTCCTCTCTGAGTGTTAGAGAGACTTGCCAAAAGGCAATAAGACTCTTACCTATTTCTATGTGAATTTTAACCTAGGCTAAAGTTTTTGTAACTTTGTTTAGTTTAGTTTCTTAGTTTATTTTACAATTCTGCGCTGCAGTTATCTCATCTTTGATGAAAACAAATTATTTTTTGTATTTGTTTATTATGGACATCACATATACATTGGACAGACCAGTTGCAATGTTTTAAGTGCGTTAGCACAATTGCTAATTTACAGCACTGATTATCTCAGTTTTTGGAAACATCTACAAGAGGCAACCTTATTTTGTTTAGAAACGTTCTGTCCTCACACTTTAGCCACTGCTGTTGTAGATCGTTGTAATGCCTCACACATGCGCAGAAGGTCTTTGCTGGCTTCGGGTGTTTGCTGTGTACATTTGGTTGGTGTGAGTCCACTTTAGCTACAGGGTTGCCAGGTTTTGTATATAAGACTCCAAGCAGACATTTAATATAGGTTTAATGATGGCGTTAGCAACGGAAATTATAATACTTCAATATTTTCAGACTAATTGCAGTCATTTACGTTGCGATTTCAAGTTTTGCTGGGGCGATGAAAAGCCAACGCATGTAGCAGTATCTTTATTAGCAAAGATGAATCATAGTGTACAGTTGTTTGGGGGGTGCATGTGTTCAGTGCACTGGTGGTCTGCTGCCGCTGTTGTCTGTTCGGAGAGTTTTTTTTTTGGGGCTCGCGAGGCTCTCGTTGCTTCTTCAGCAGGTGCTTATGGACGAGATGATGGATTACCTCACTGTCTCCTATCCCCCCCCCCCCCCCCCCCAACACCCAACCACATCCCCACCCTCCCTCGCCACCTCGGCTGCTGCTGCTGCTGCTGCTGCTGCTGCTGTGGCTCTGTGGGGAAATGAATGGGCCTCCTGTTTGCTGCATTCGTTTGCACGCCGGCGGACTGACTTTGCATGCGGTTTGTATATTATAACAAGAAAATAAAGTAGACGGCTGAATTCTACTTTCTGATATGCCATTTTTTTCTTCACTGACTTCACTCCTCTCCTCTTCTTGTTTAGGTTTAACCGTGTATGCCTTCCTTCTCGAAATGCAAGTCGATTGAAATGTTTTCCAAGTACCCACACATTACACAAAGCAGAGCATCAACAACACTGAAAATATGAATTCATATGTGGTTACTGGTTCCTATCCCAGTAACTATGGGCCTTAGAGGTAATGTCCGTGCTCGTCGGTTGCCTTAAGCTGCATATGAGGACAAAACCCAATTAAGTTTTATATGCGAACATGCCATTCTTGATTTGACAGCTCGGAACCTCTCAAACTCTGTAATTACATGCTTGGAGGCTGCTGGAAGTAGAAGAGAATACCCTGTTCTGTTTTTATTTACAAGATAAAACCAATATGTGATCTGAACATGTCCTCATTGAACCATTTACTACTAAAAAACAAAAACAACCTTTTAAATGCGGTACAATTCAAAATCTGGCTGCACAGCTGGAACCAGAAGCTTAGTATTTAACACTACTGTAATATCTACTTTCCCTCACCGTCGGAGATAACATAAAAAATTAAAAAAACTTCCGGCTTTTGATTGATTTATACACCGGTGGCATGTGTCATTTACCCACCCCCACACTTTTGACTAAACTGCGGATTTAAAATTTGATTACGCAACTTCATTTCACTCCCATTTTCTACCGCGTCCCTGAATTCTGTGCCTGTTTTTTTTCTTCCTGACTTGTTTATTGCGGGCGGCTGTTTGGCCAGGTCATTTAGCACACTCCTCATGCAGGTTTGGAGCGGCGCTGATAAGCTGTTGTGCAAAAACTAGCAATTAAAAAGTTGATCAGGCTGTCAGCTCGAATGGAATGAAATGGAACCAGAAAGTAATTAAAGGGACGGCAACAATTATATCTCTTATAGCTTCCCATTACCAATGCACACAGGGATTTAATTAGCTTAGGCGCTTGTACGGTGACTCACGGAAACAGTAGCACAGCAACCTCCGTTCACGGCTCCTGTGTCGATGACAAACTATCGTCTTTAAAGCTTAAATGATGCAGGTCTGGAGTTTGGGAAATTGTTTTTTTGTTGTTGTACAAATTAATGAATTAAATAGTTATTTTTCTGTCGCAGGCCCACAGTTTAAAAAAAAAAAAACTTTTCTGTCCTTTTTGATCTTTTTTGATTGTTTTATTGGTTCATTAGTAACTTGCACTAATTTAAATAGTCAACCATTTATTGCTAGTGATGTGTATTGCACTTTGCTCAACTCACTGTCTGCAAAGCTGGATTGAAATTTAGTATTATACTAGCTGTACTGTTCTGATATTATGAGTTATTACAAAAAAATGTCTACCCAAGTCCGTAACCCGTCATTCAGTATATAGATCTGCGCTATTAGTAGACCAGTGGTTCCCAACATATTTCCTTGAAGCCCCCCCTGCACATGCTGTAGTTCAAAAAAATTATGCACGGTCACAACAACACACAACAAACCGCAATTGTAGTGTTTTATGCACCTGTAGCTACTCCATAGTCATATTTGATGACCCGAGCCTTTGACCAGACAAAGCTCTGAGCCTCTGCAATCCCAGGTGTCCCGCAGGTTTGGAACCACTTTAGTTCTATATAGTCAAGTGCAAAGTTGCCTATTCGGCTTCAGAAAGGAGTGAGCCCGTTGTCCAGAGCACCAGCAGAATGAGCAACTACACCTACAACAGGTTAAACTCAGGGAATAAAATTCAAGAGACAATATTTATGGATATATAGCGGGGCTTCAGCTGTCACACGGTTCAGTTCACGGTGCAGGTGTATCGCTACGCTTAAATGTTCATCATTATTTATAATCTCAAAATAAAATTGCTTTAGAAGCTACTTTATAATGTGGCTCACAATACAAAACAAATTGTAGCGCTCTGATCTTGAAAAAAGAAAAAAAGATCATCGCTCAGTAAGTGGTAGTTTCAGTTTCAGTTCACATGGATTTTACGTGGACTTTTTTCTTTATTTTTGCCTAAACACAGGGAGCTGTCGATCGTTTAACAGCTCAAGCTACTTTTCACAGTAAAGATTTATAACATTCAAGTAGTAGTATTTTTAAAAACGAAGGGGTTTTCCTTCGCTGGTAGAGTCGCAATGCATTGTGGCGATTGTGGTCTTTTTTTAACCCGTGGCTGGTAGGACGGTCACGTGGGGGATTGCAGTTTATTATATAGATTAAAGCAGTACTAAGTAACTCATGCCCCTAGACGCCATAAACGCAACTGCAGGTGTCGTAGCTTTTTTTTACTCATTAATTGTCTGTGAGAGTAAATACTACGCTGACAGAAAATACAAAGGGACAGAGGGATATTGTACATCCAATTACACAATGGGGATAATTTTTTTCACTCAAACTTGGCTGTAAATACTGTTTAGGTGGCGCTAGCCCGCAGTTAGCTTTGCCCGTTAGCCTGTTAGCTACTTCGTGATTCCATTAGTGTGTATTGGTGGCTCCGACCCGGTGGCAGGAAAGTTGCAAGTGTGGTTTTCTGGCCAGAGACACCAGGGGGAGATGAAATACCCCCCAATCATCCCATTAACACTAGTATTACCCCCAGAGGGACTATGGAAAGGATTTATTAAGGTAAACAAGTTGCTTAGTACTGCTTTAAGTAAATTTACAGTTAGCAGTTATTTTGCTTTAAATGGAGGAAAAAATCAAATTGTGAATCGAGGTTGTTTTTTGGAAGGAAAACTCACCCAGCTCTACCGTGAACTGAATCTTCCCTTTAAAACATAAATCACAAATTTATTCACAATCGCAATGCGGTGAAACATCAGAAAAAATGGCTCCGTTTTCAAAATATGCACAGCTCTTCCTCAAGTGTTACCTATTTTCACTCATTTACAGTATGCCGCATTGCCATTAGGTATAGCATTTGTAAATCATCGCCGTAATCTTTAAGGGCCCAATTAATTCGCTGTAAGTGTCCGGTGGATTGGCGGGATATTCCCTGAGCTCCCAGTTTGTCCATATGGCTGTGGGCTGTGTACATACTGTGCTAACGAGCCATCCCACTCAGCGGCTGCCAGCTCCAGCTAATGGCCATGTTCTGCACACCATGTGGATTTTTGCATGTTATAGCCATATATCAGCATTGTCCCCGTTGTTTTTGTTTTGGCTCCGAAACTCATTCAGGCTTTTCTCTCCGTAAATATGCAAAAAAAACAAAAAATGAAAAAAGTGGCTTTCAAAGTTTCTTATTTAATGGGTTTCAGGCCTTGCTGGATTGTTGAGAGATTTGAATTTCCCTTTAGGGCTCTGTGGATCAGTATGATTCAAACTCGCATGTTTGTTTAACATATTCCAACAACAAGCATTTTGATTTGAGGCATTTTCAAGCATTTTTAGGTAGGTTGCATATTTCAAACACACCTTTTTTCTCTCTCCATCAGTTAAACTTTTATTGTTTATTTAAAGGTGCATTATGTAAAAAAAAAAAGGCTTGCATATGAGCATAACGCCTTTACTTTGCATCACAGTGGCCTCTAGGACGCTCCAGGACCAATTGTTTTGAGGGTTCCTGGTTCCTGTTAGGTTTTCTTACCATAGTCATTTCTTCTACTGCTCAAGTGCTCAGATCTATATTTCCTGGATTTTGCTGTGTGATAGATGGAAGCTGGAAGTGTCCGCAGCCTTTTTAAACCCCATAAACCATCTCTGGACCCGTTTTGACCCGTTCTGCACTCAGACAGTGTTTATCATGATGTAATTTTTTGGTAGCATGCCGTCATCCAAAAAGTGTGGCTTGCATCTTGTTTTCATCATGCGTAACTTCCCCTGCTGTCAGTGGAAGGCAGCCATGCGGTATACGGGTTCCCTAAAATAACTTCTCGAGCAGTAACATGTGAAATGTCAATGCTGAGGTGCCCAAAAGCAAGTTTGCAGACATACATTTACTTTTTAGTTCTCTTATATTTGAGAATTTGCTTTTGATTCAATCAGCCACAAATAACTCCGCTGAGAGTGCTTCCTCTTTAGGACAGATTTCAAGGGGAGCCTTTCCAGATTGATATTACAGTCCTAATGTTATTGGCACTGTTATGTCTGTTTGGCCTTTGCCAGTTTGCAGCCAAGAAGGAGCAGAACACCGTAAAGCCAAACGGTAGATCACACTGGATCTCACTGGGTTGAGGCAATGACGTTGAAGGAATGCAAAGTTACGGAGGTCTACGGAACTATGCTTGGTTAAACTTTGATAGAAACAAACATGGTCCCTTTTATCAGCGCAGCATGTGGTTATTACAGAGACTACAGGAGCATGTAGTCCCCCTCCTTCAGATAAACAGGGAGCAGCTGGGTTTAAAGATTGGTTTTGTGGTGGACTGTGGCAGCTGCTCATTAAAGACATGATTTAACCCGGTCTGTAAATGCGGACTACAGATGAAGTCTCTCCGGGCCGGGCCAGCTGGATCAGGTCACGACACTTTAAAATAAAGGGGTTTGGGGCTAAATTCTTCAGGCAGTTGCATTGCTCGGACAATCCATCCATTTTCTCCCACTTGTCCGTTGCCGGGTCGTGGGGGCAGCCGTTGGCGCTGCCCAAATCACATTGCACCAGCCCCTGTGGCTCCTCCTGCAGGTGGTGGGTCCACAGAAGGACGGCCTCATGGTTCCAAACGGGCCTGTTGGTCTCTCATAGGGGCTTCACCCATTCACACTCTCATTCATACACCAGTGTACGCAGACACTGGAGGCAAGGAGGGTGAAGTGTCTTGCCCAAGGACACAACGACAATGTGCACCTTCAGGAGGCGGGATTCGAACCCCCGACCTTCCGATCACGAGACGACCCGCTCTACCATCTGCGCCACCGTCGCCCCTTGCCCGGACAAAGTCATGGCAAATATGTATCAAAGGATGCGCTCAGCATTCAATTTAATTAATAATTTTCCCCCTCCAATAAAACTCGCTCACCCTTGGTGCTCTTTTATTGTTGTCGTTGTTTTTTTTATCTCAGTTTCCCGTGGCAATTAAACTCAAAAAGCTTGTTCCTATTGACACACTCCTACCCTTTTGTGGACAACCCAGTTTTTGTGGACCATTATTTACAAGTTGTTTTTCTTCCTTTACTTTATTTATTTGGTTTATTTGATAGGGACAGATACAAAAACATGGATAAATTGTAACATAAGTCTAATGCATGTATCGTAGTGCTTATAGCAGAAGCTAATTTGCAGCACTTGTCGCGAGATGGACGTTGTATGTATTTTAGATGGAAGACCCAGATTGTAGTTGATTTAAAGCTGCCTGGAATTGTTGCATTCTCACATTCTTCGCTAGATGTACCATGTTCAAAATTTAGTGTTAACTGTGTCCCGCAGAAGCAGAAATGAGCTCTGCACCCTCCCCCCCCCCTCCCCCCTCCCACCTGCCCACACACCACGTGAACACACATGCATGGAGGGATCACAAAATAAGTGGAAATGCTTGAAGCAGCAGAAGCATCAACAGGTAGTGCGCTTTATGAATAAAAGATAGTGAACTGATAAACCTCTGACCGACCGGTTCTGATGCAGCTGAGATTCTTATGCCCGTTTGTTTAATTATACAATATCCACAGAAAAACGTCAGATAATATCCTTGTTTGCAGAGCATGCACCTTTTAAAAATGTTAAACTTTTAAAGTTGGAAGTGTAATGTTGTAAACGACACTGACTTACAGGAAAGTTGCAGGAGTTTGTAAAAATGACAACCCAGTGATTAACTGAGTTTGCTTCCGCGTTAACAGACGTTGCAAAATCCTGGAGGGGCTGTACATTCAGTTCAGCTTTTACAGTTCTGTTCAACTCAACTGAGCAAAGTTTACAACAACACTTTCCTCAAATCACTTTTTACAACTATCAAGATGATGCTACATTTACTTTTAAATATTTTATCCCAATGTATTTGATTATTACAGATGCAGTACTAGTCCATACCAGTGTTAATTTTGACAACATATTTTAATTTAGTTTTAGTCTTAGTCTTTTGACGAAAATGTAATTTAATTTTAGTCGAGTTTTAGTCAAAAAAATATCTTCAATTTTAGTCGAGATTTAGTCGACTAAAATTGCAAGTCAATTTAGTCGACTTTGTATTAATAATATTCATTATAATCATATTTAATGGAGGTCCTCTGCTTCATGGAGCTGCTCCCTCATGAACAAAGCTCAGAGCTGTTCCTTTGGCAGTGAATTTACATGATATGAGGCTCTTTCAGACTGTCAATAGAAGTTTGGATGATTTTAGTCTCTCCTTTTCATTTTTATTTAGTCTTATTTTAGTCGACTAAAATATCTGGACATTTTAGTTGCATGAAGCACTTTTAATTTAGTTTTAGTCCAATTTTAGTCGTCAAAAAAATCACTTTGACTAAAATTAAGACTAAATATTTTAGTCGACAAAATTAACACTGGTCCATACAGTATCTGTGGTTCTCAAACATCGGGAGGACTGTCTGTCACAGTAAATGAACAATTATTAAACACAAATTAAAATACCGGGCAGTCATTCAGTCAGACAAAAATTTCAACCATTTTGCAAACCAAGGATTTCGAGCTTGTATCTCATGCCAAACATTTGGCCGAACAATGTTATTTTTCCTTCGTGTTGTGTAAATATTAAATCCAATAATAAAATATGAAACTGATTTTAGCCTCTTAGTGACCTTCTTGTTTTGCTTCTGAGCCAGTGTGTCGTCAAAACGTAATCCACACCAGCCCACATTTTAATATTGCCGTCATATTTCTGATGAGCAATGTTTTTCAAATCGTTTATTTTATTTTTTACAGCTGTATGAAGCGCTTTGCAGTATACAGTAAATACACCTCCCCAACATCGTGCCCCGGAGACTGGGCTTGGCAAGCGCCGCGGGGTCTCACTCCAACGGGGGGGGAAGATGTGCGTGCGCATTCATTTGCATAACAATGAAGTGCGAGGGGGTTTTAAGGAGAGGATAAAATGGCACTGAAGATTTCCAAAGATCATTAAACGATGGCAACTTTCTATTTACAACATGTGTGCTTTAGCTCAAGGTGAACACCGGGGCAGGCATACATTATCATGAATTAGCATGTTTAAGGAGTGCGGGGACAGCGGCTTTTTCGGCACAAATGGACAAAGTCGATAAATCAAAATGAGGGTCAGTGGTGGGGGTGATCGCTGTGGCTCTTTGGTGGGCGCGAGAGGCTAAACTCATTGGTTTAAAACGCGTAAATGTATGAATATTTATTAGCAGTGAGCGGGGCATGTGATCGTGAGGGGAAATGGGAGGAGAGTGTGGACTAAGTGCTCGGACCTGTGAAGAACAACTTAAAGGGGCTATGTGGAGTTTGACAGTTTTGTGTTCGCAATTGCCCCCTCAGGCCAAACGCGTAACTGCAGCCTCAATGATGAGCTCGTGCATGAGGCGCTCAGGCTTTACGAGCAGCAGAAATTTTTTACAGATTTGCAGGCGTGACTTCAGCTGAGGTAAGAAACGTTACTGTTTTGACCAAATCAGTTTGAGTGAATATTTTCCAAGATGTGATACTTGAGCAAATGCAGCAAAGTGAATCGAGGGAAGAAGCCAAATAATACAGATAAACGCATAATTGACTTTTGAAGGAGAAACAAACTAAAACTTGGATACTCTGTATGCATAAACGTAGGTCTAATTGAAATAATAAAATAATTCCATTGGTAGAAATGCTACTCGGAAAAGCCAAAATCGTCTCATCAATTTCCTGGGCCTAAAGTTAGTGTAGCTAACTTGTAAACTATATTGTAAACGGCACATGTCCACTTTTTGTTGTCGTTTCACTACTTTCACGTTTCACTATGAACAGTCATGCTTATTTTGTGGCCAAGAAAAGCTAACATTAGCAGCATTATTGTTGCCATTGTAAATACAGCACCATTACCACCGTTACTACTCAGATGTTTTGTAGGTTCAGCACAATTACTGTTATTACTGACACTACTAGTCTGCTACTAATACTACACAACTTCTCTGTAGGTATAAAACTATTAAATCAACTATTTTGGTAACTTCCAAATATGATTATTTATGGCCTGTTTCAGTGAAGTTTGTACAACATACACGGACAGTCGGACACTGTTGATTTGAAGCATCAACAACATTTTCCGATGTTTACTCTGGTTCTTTGCCTACGCCGATCAGACTCGACTTGCGCCTTTTTTGTCACACTTGAATAAACTCTTTGTTTCGTTTTGTTATTTGGGGTCTGGGCTGGAGTTTTGATGGTGCTTGAAGCCGGTCTCCTTTTATTCTCTGCTAAATCCATCCTTCCAAAGTTACCACTTGCTCGGCAGCGTCAGTATAGAGGAGATACAGCTAACGCTACAGCAGAGCGTGAACGCGCATGACGTCATTACGCTGTTTGCTTGTTCGCCCCGAGCATAGACTATTTGAGTGACTTTACAGCATATAGAGGCAATCAAGGTGAAAAGGCCAGGGCTCATTCTACTCACCAGGGCATTGCTGGAGCATGTATGAGGGAGATATTTTAAATTTGTATACATTTATTTGTGGTTAAACTTCTGTATAGTCCCTTTAAAGCCACACTGCAGAGCATTGTTGGTTATACTGTATGTTGCTATATCAGAAGAGCTAAACTATACAGTTTGGGTTAGGAATTTTATAAATACAATGTAAACATTAGGGCAGGGCGATATGGCCTAAAATCTATATCACGATATATAAAATAAATATCACAATAACGATATAATTGACAATGGACAAATTACTTCAAAATCCCAGCCTTACGCCTATTGGGAAGATTAATTCAGTGACATTTTATTCGTTTTTTTTTAATGGCATACTAATTTCCTCGCAAATGTGATCTACTCAAGCAGTTTACATCCTTCATTTCAATTGACTTTTTAAGCACCTGTCCCCATGTCCTACAGTCGGTGTTTATGCCGCTCTGATGGAACTGAGCGTAACATAAATTATATCGCGTCCACAACGATATAAAAAATTACAATATAAAAAATGATATTGCGATAATAATATGCGATACGATATAGCCCAACCCTAGTAAACATTGAAATACGCCACTAGCTGAAACAATACTCCATTAGCTGCTAAGTCACTAGTAGCAAATACATCTTAACACGCTGTAGTGTCCAAATACTTTAGTGAACAATAACTCCAGTACTATTCATTTTTAAATTAAACATTTTTCATTAGTTGTAGCGATTCTGATGACACAATCCTTAGTTCTGTTGTAAAACAATAAGTATAATCAAGCTTACTGGCAATATGAGCTTGTTTTTTTGCTATGGATTAAAAAACATTTAAAAGACGACCTAAAACCTCATGTTTGGCTCGTGTATCCGTCCATCCATTTTCTTTCAAATAATCGGTTGGTGCTTCTGGTTTCTGGTTTTATCTTCTTTTTATTGCTTATAAAACATCACCTCATGAGAGAAATTCGCCCAAAATACCCATAAACCTGGAAGACTTTATCGTTAATTGTATTAAAAAGTGAACGGATAATAACTGGAACTATGTCTCTGGCTGACTTGAGGAAGAACTTGGTGCTTCCCCCGCGACCTGGCAGAAGACAAAATGGACAAATTATGTAATCCAGATAATATAATAATCATTATAAACAATCATTTTAAACAAACTAGCGCATTTCTTACTTACTAACAGTGTCATAAGTAAACCATCAAAACCATCAAGAGGACAATGTGCATTTTAGAAGAAATCTTGAAGGGGCTAATCGTAGAAATAATCGTTTGGCTTGTCCACC
Organism: Proterorhinus semilunaris; assembly: GCA_021464625.1. Lineage (NCBI taxonomy): Eukaryota > Metazoa > Chordata > Actinopteri > Gobiiformes > Gobiidae > Proterorhinus > Proterorhinus semilunaris. The sequence continues at coordinate 8,402,113 of CM038350.1, forward strand.
ACCAAAATAATAATTAGTGTCAGCTTTGCTACATTATTCTTCACTACCACACACTTGACAATACTGGATGCATTATTAAAAACCCATGAATCTTCTTCACAAAGTCTTGTTATTTCTAACTGGCTCGGTCTTCTGATAGTCCTCTGTGACCCCACGCAGCCCCGCACACACTCCTGCCAGCTTAAGTGGACTCTAATAAAGTTACTCTTTGATGCATTAATAACCTCTACCCTCCTTTCCTGCTTTTTTCTCTCCCTTCCTCCCCCTCTCGCTCTGTCTCTCTTACTAACAGCAAAAGCCCCAGCGCCTCCTCATCCTTTGCCGAACTTGCCTCTTTAATTATTTCTTTCTCTGAGTGTTGGAGCGAAACGAGGAGCAACGGAAAAGTGATGACATACTTCTAATGAATCCTTGAATAAATAATATGGCCTGTCTGAGCTCAAGGCATCCTCAGCCAGCTCGCAGTATAAGGGACGAGCAACAGGGAACTTGAAATATAGTAGGTAGTAGAAGATGCGTTTCCCATTAGTGGGGGGGAGATACTCGGGAGTACGTGAGCATGAAAGGTTTGGCACACTCCTCAAAATGGGACATAGATTAGCACAAAAAAAAGGAAATCAAGTATTTTGTTGGTTTATGTTTCTATATAAAGACAAAGAACCTTTTTTCAAAGGTTACCACAAAATACCTGTCTCATAGTTATTTTTACTTTTTTTTTGATGGACCCGATTCCCTTCTTCCTCTCACCGCTAGCCACATTGCTGAGACTAAAGTGTGCAACGTTGTAGAAGTGTCTTAACCAGGGACACAATGGCAATGCGCCTTGAGCGTGATCGATCCGATGACCTTTGGTTTGGAAAGTAAACGATAACTCCGTTGTCTTCATGCAGTTCCCACAAGTAATTTTAAATAGAAAACGAGTGATGGGCATTTATGGCGTTATGCTCTTCCAAAATTCCATCCACTGAGCGGCGCTGTGATCAAAAAATGACACAAATGTTTGCGTAGTGCACCTCCTATTGACAGCATACTGCATTCAGACCAAACGCGATGGAAACCGTTCTGTTTTATTGCCTGTTTGGTCCAGCCCTGTGAGGCAACAAAACCATTGATCGATTAAGACGTCAGGGGCGAGTGAGTGGTGTGTTCTGAAGCGTAGCCGCATCTCGGAAGGAGCTCTTGACTGGATTCCTAGACTATGCTCTATTACATAGTCTATGTAGTCTTGCCAGTATTTAAGCCGATATCCGGCCCATATGCTTGAAAAAAGGGCAATTATTTGTGGACAATGTTTATTCCAGGTTAGCTGGTTAGCTTTAGCTTGTTACAATCGCTGACAGCTCATTGTTGATGAAAAGTCTGCAATAAACCACAAATGTGCCAAGCCTGGTTCAGTGTGTGATCATCTTAAAGGCTGCTTTATATAGTTACCGGCTTTATTGACGTTGTTAGTGCATGATACTTGTTTTCACCGGCTCGATGCGTGCTAGCTGCTAAGCCGCTAATTAGCTCCGGGTGCTAACCGTTCGGCTACGAACTTATTTATTGACGTGGCTGGATGTTCTCACGTTGAAAATACAGACACGATAAAGCTGTACGTATTGGGCAGAGAGAGCTAATCTGTCAGTGCTTATGAGATGAGGCTGAGGGCTGCTTTTTACTGTTTTATTCCTTTTGTAGAAGAAGATGACCGCAAGCAGAGCAAACTAAAACGTGCTGGAAGTTGTGATCGCGAAAAAAAAAAAATCAGACGCTCCCCAGCCCATCGGATGAGATTGTGAGGAGAGCAGAACGCTCGAATTTGGCAAAAAAAATAATCGTTTCACAATTTTCTTTGTGCCGAGGAAACAATTTCGAGTTTGGTCACAATTCATGCACTTGGTTCAGTTGTTGACTTTAAGAGATAACTAGTTCGTACATCACTGTGATGAAACTGCCGTGCCACTCATTCAGAGATCAAGAGACTGACCAATAGGAGCAGTGGGTGGACAAAAGTGTATTTTGAGCAATAAAAAACACACTGATTAACGTTATGACAATATCTCCAAATTGGCTGATCGTCACTTAGATCGGATCACGGTTTGATTTTCATAAGCCGAACTGCCCAAAAAAACAAAATGAAAACAATAAATCATGACCAACTGAAGAGTAAAACGTTTGATGCTGCCAAAATAATGACCAAAACGGACAAGACTGTGGAAAAAACCCTCAAAAGAGCAGCCTCTCTCCTTTCTCCCTGCTCTCTCCTCTCCCTGTTAGTGTTCACTGGGGTCTCTGTCCTTCACGCCGCCCGTCTCTCTCTCTCCTTATCGCACGCTGTGAGATTGAGGGCCAAAGCGCGGGGCGGTTTGACAGACAGCTGAGGCCTCCCACGCAGACACCCGCAGACCCCTGTACTTCCTCTCTTCTCTCCCTGTCACTTGAGTCACGCTGGTACTGATCGCCTGTCTGCTTTCAGTGTCGGGACAAGAGTCTCCGCTCTCGGCTTTTCCACTGTGGACGTTTGCGGTTGCTTGATTCTCTCTATATTTTTTTTCTTCTGGCTTCAGTCTGGTTGCTGGGGGGAACTTGCCACACAGCATGATTGTTTCCTTCTGAGGGGGTCCAGTTTCCCTCATTAACTCGCTCCTTCAGCTGGGTACTCCTGATTAAGATCCTGGCTCAAGAAATCAAGAAGGGGGGGTCTGGATGGGTCAAATCCAGCTCAGAAATGACTTCCGTGTGTAGACTATCCTGCTGCTGACTGGGAATATCAGGCAGGCAAGTTTATTAGTAGATCACAATTCATAAAAGTCCAGGCTAACTCTAACAGAAATGAACAAAAAAAAAGAAAAGGAAAACTGAATCACTGGGACTTTCTGTGTGTGGAGTTTACATGCTCGTGCTTGCGTGGGTTTCCTCTGGATGCTCCAGTTTCCCCTACACCTAAAACACTACAGGAGGCCAGGATGAATGACACTTGTGAATGAATGGTGGTGATTGGCGCAGATGTGTGCAGCCACGCTTCTGTCGGTCTACCCAAAAGGGCAGCCGAGGCTATACAGCAGCCATTCCCAAAGTCTGGAACATCGCGGCTCCCTTGTCATCAGAAATTCTCTCGGGGGGCCCCCCAGTAGAAAATAATATATCCTATTCATTGGAATTTTCTTATTGTTTTACAGCTAAAAATACATAAAAAGCAACGTCTAGCAATGAGTGGAGTTTAAAACTGGCTTCAAGTAATACATTTTAGGGAATAAATGTATTTTTCCTTTAAAAATATATATTTTTTCAATTGTTTTCTAGACAAGCTTTTTGGGGCCCCTCTATACTGTCTCCAAAGCCCCCCAGGGGGCCCCAGACCCCACTTTGGGAACCACTGCTATACAGTATATGTAGCTTTCAATGCTTCTTAAATGTAATATTTCTTCAGGAACAGTTGCGCAGGACTTAATAATGTCAAGTGGCATTGGATTTATAACTTTTGAACACATCACTCTGTTTTCTTTTTCTCGGGCTGGAGGTTTTTCCAGCCCGAGATGGTTCATATGACATTGTTAGAATTGTGCGTTGGTGCTTAGCCAAATACAATCCATTGTTAAGTTGCACATGGATATTTTGTTTACACTGTTTAAGCACAAAATGCATGTGTTACAATTCAAGCAAATAAACCTTCAGCACTTCCACCTCATTTTCTTCACTGTGTTTCTATAATTGCGATGTAAAAGCCATTGTGGGGTTGTGCCATATTTGTTTGTCATTCCCCATCTTCCATTTTGGTAAATACTCCAGTGGACATTCTATATAACGCTTGATGGGCTGCTGTGCCCTTTTTTTAAAGCGATGCTCCTAAAAATACCATTAATGTATTTGCTTCTCTCTTGCGTGTGTGCTCACAGATTGGTCAGCTCGTGTTCAAAGGGATGAAGCGCCTGAACAGGATCCAGTCTTTGGCCTTCGAGACGGCCTACAACACCAACGAGAACCTGCTCATCTGTGCTCCCACGGGCGCTGGGAAAACCAACATCGCCATGTTGACGGTGCTGCACGAGATCCGGCAGCACCTGCAGCCGGGCGGAGTCATCAAGAAGGACGAATTTAAGGTACGACGCACGTGATCTCTGGACCAACGAAAACGGCAGCAACAGCCTCCGAACTAGGGCTGGGCGATGTGGCCAGAAAATAAAATCTCGATGTTTCTACTCGGGTTGGACGAATACAATTTTAATCGATTTTATTGGAAATAAACTTAAAAAGGTATATATTTAGATTCATAATATAGCCTACAATTAGGCCCATTCAAAATTGTTATTTCTGTTTTTAAATATTCTTTGTCTGCTCTCAAAAGTAAAGTAAAGTCAGGCGGACATGATTTTACGATCTGGCCATTTTCCACATTGTCTGTCTTTAAAAGCATGAATTAATTGAATTAATTCGATTCATCGCCCAGCCCTACTCCAAACTAATCCCAAAATTGTAAAAGGTCTTAGTTACATATTTCTACTATACACAATAAAAGGAATGGCGACATAGGAATTCTTTGTTCTCTGCAGAAGACATTATGTTGGCTAAATAATTGCGGCCTTTTGCAATTTGCTAGCTGCCACTGTTCAAAATAAGAAGAATGTGGATTAATGGTACAGCTCCATCGTGTTGTGAGATTTTGGATATTGCGGAGTCCCCACACAAAGGGCCCGTGTTGTGCTGGTGGTACCTTCACGCAGACAGTGCTGACTGACAGTCTTCATACATCACCATTAAACTTTGCCCATGCAACGGTCTGGCGTCATATTTCTCCATAAATTGTGATTTGTGCTGGTTGCCTGGGAACAAATGATCGCGACTGGTTCAGCTCGTTCATCATCGCACTGTCCTCGCGGTCCCTTCTTCTCCCCGGCGTGAAGCCGCCACAACTGCGACAGCAACGTGAGCGTCCGACGACTTGAATTCAGATGGGTTTCCGTGTTTGCCAGCAGAGGGCACACGGAGTCGCCCTCAGCTGTTTAATCTCGTAACCCCCACCTGAACCGAGCACATAACAGGAAAGTGACCCAAAATTTGACGAAAATATAACAAAAAAGCAAGGTAAAAGATCTGTTTAGATGAGTTTCGTCGCCCTTAGCTTTCAAATGAGCCGCAACACTGGCCTTTTACATTTGGGTAAAGCTGGACTGCACCGGGCGAGGCTTAAGAGGTTAACCCTGTACCATTTGAAAAAACACTACCAGTATGTACCGTTTGCAGCATTTTCACGACACCTCTGCCACACATTTTTTATTTTTTACATAACTCCATTAATTAACATATACTACAAATAAATCAAAAGATTTAAAGGTGCATTATACAACTTTTCTTCTGCGTATTTTACCATGTAGTGACCCAGCGGCTGTATGAGTGGTCAGCACGGCGCCTTTACTTTCCATCACAGTGGCCTCTAAGCCGCTCCAGGATCAATTGTCTGGAAGGTTTTCACGGCTGACGGAGCCTCTCACCAGAAAACCTACAAAACAAGTGATCCTGAAGCGTTGTAGAGACCACTGTGGTCGAAAGTACAGGTCCCAAACAGCTGCGGGGTCAAGGTTGAAGTCCCACAAATATAAACCTTTTTTTTTCTCGCATAAAAAGTCGCATAATGCGCCTTTAACAATTTAATTGCCAATTCACACAAAGCAAATGTGTAAAATGCCACAAAATGGTTCCTTATCATAAAGCCCGTGTGCTGAACCTTTTATTACGCCCTTGTAGATGTCATATCACTATTAATCATTAACAGATGAAACCTCAAATAATCAAGAGTTTAGGATTTTACTAGTCTCGAGGCATATTTTTTAAAATGTAAGTGGAATCAAGGTTTTATCACCCGAAGAAAAAGTCAAGGTTTTTCTCAAAAAATCATCATATCTCAATAAAAGGAAAACCTATGCCCAAATTGAAAGTGATAAATAGTCAAAAGAGGCATAAAGTTCAAACCTCCGAATATAGCTCTTAGCTCTTGAGAACGAAAATGAGAAGAAAATGCAATAGCCGTGTAGTTTTAGCACTTTTACTAGCATTTAAAAATAAACCACTTAAAAAAAACGACAAAGATTTTTACACTCCAAAACAATGTTACGCTGCTACCGGTCGTATCTTCATTACCAGCGTTTTCAGAGAGTACTCCATTCCTTTAAAGGTATTCCAGAGAACACCCTTGTATATCGGTGAGGGTCCCCATATGTAGACGCCGTTTGGATTGGCATTAAAGCAACCGGCAAACCAGAACCCGCCAAAACAGATCACCGCGCAGTTCGAACCGTGCGTGTCCTCGTCTCTGTCAAAAGCGGTGAACTTTTGGCCATTGTGGATTTTCAGCGAGTCTCCTGAAGGAAGAGGAGAAAAAGAAATGAATGGGTAAAAATTGGGACCCATAACCTTTTGTGCATTTTTATTTGATTCACTGGTAATATCTCACTCTCTTGCTGTTCCTCTCAACACAATGGCTATGGTCGTGCTGATGTGCCCAACAACCCTGGGACACACTCCAATTCAATTCAGATAACTTTATTTATCCTCGAGGGGGCAATTTAAAAGAGCAGAACAGTCTAGGTTTCGGGAAAACAATAATAGAGCTGATGATGGGTTTAACTCCTCCCCACAGTAAGGCGTACATTTCAGTTTTCAAACCAGTGAAAATCGAAGAGGCAAACTTTTCAACTTTTACAGCTTACTGTATCGGTATAGGGCTTTTCACATGACTCTAGTCACACAGAGAAAGTGCAAGGCGGTAGAAAAGTGAAGACAGAACAAATAACCCATTGAAATGCTGGCATTCACCAAATTTTGACACAAATTATTTCCTTTTGAAAATAGTTGTGCCTTCTGTTTACTTCACGTTCAACTGAATCACTTTTTTCCGCTCTTATTGGGACATGTATTGTTGGTTTTATATATTTATTTGCTCATAATTTCTTTGTACCATAGATGATTATTTCAAACCGATGGCAAACTTTTTTTCTTTTGTCTTTCTCTGACCATTGAATTTTATTTAAAGTTTTAAATGGTACCATCGAGGAGGGGTTCAGAGTTCCTACCTGCTGCTCCTTTGACAAATGTCCCGACACTGAGCCGGTATCCGTCGCTTTCTGGGCCCACAGAGAAAGAGGCGTAATGTGCGAAAACCTTTTGCCCCTCGAAGTCTTCCATGTCCACTCGCAGTTCGTACGCTTTCCCCTTCGTCAGCAGATGCATTGTCTCCAAGCCTGAAAAATGGGATGTAAAAAAAAAAAAACATTGACAATTTAAAACAAGAAAACTCCCCGCCCCACAAAAAAAGTCCAAAGTCCGAGGCACATGTATCGTAGAGTTTGTATTTGTCGTACCGAGCCAGTACTCGCCATTGGCGGATCCAAACCCACTCTTGTAGTGTTCCCACTTTCTGAAGAAATTCACGGTCCCGTCCATCCTCCGCTGGATGACCTATACGAGAAACTGGGAGATATTCATTCCATTCAAGGTGCCAACATCTGTACCTCTCACGAAACCTTTTTGATTTTTTTTTTTTCTAAATGTGTTCAGTTTTGCATCAATTCTTCGCCTTCTTCAGAGCCTGCACCGTCTCTGGAAGTCATTCCTACATTTTGAATCGTATGGTTAACTTCAGGCCTGATGAAGGCTTCTCAGTACATGGATAACATGCCCATAACTGTGGCAGAATTGACCATCCAAGTCCAGCTGTGCTTCCATTGTCGGGGTTATGATGGTTCATGGATAGTGATCCTTAAGGAAATGTCCATCCATCCATCCATCCATTTTCTCCCACTTGTCCGTTGCCGGGTCGTGGGGGCAGCTGTTGGAGCTGCCCAAGTCACATTGCACCAGTCCCCTATGGCTCCTTCTGCAGGTGGTGGGTCCACAGAAGGACGGCCTCATGGTTCCAAACGGGCCTGTTGGTCTTTCATAGGGGGCCCATTCACTCTCTCATTCATACACCAGTGTACGCAGACACTGGAGGCAAGGAGGGTGAAGTGTCTTGCCCAAGGACACAATGACAATGTGCACCTTCAGGAGGCGGGATTCGAACCCCAGACCTTCCGATCATGAGACGACCCGCTCTACCATCTGCACCACCGTCGCCCCCTAAGGAAATGTCATGAACAGAATATTGCCAGAATGGAAATCTGCCCAACATTATTTGTAGCTATAAGCTATCTGATGTGAGCACCCTTTTATTATGCTACACACGATTCCTGTCAAATAAAATGGCAAACAACACAATATTGTTTGATAGGGGCATTGAATGGCTTACTGTCCATTTTTCAGCTGCCTCTGTGTCATCTCGCCCCATGTCGCAGTAGACTTGCAGACCGGAGGTAGGGCCTGCTGGGTAAATGGTGTAGACGCCATCTTGCCCTGATCCAGATGTGTAGACATCATTGCAATCAAAGGGTTGTGTGGACTGATGGGCCACAGCGGGCAGCAGCACAGCAAACACCAGCCTGAGCTGTGGACAGGGTCAATGAGTCTATTTTACTAGTGATGATTAGAAATGTCATGGATCCTCACATGTTTTTTGGTGATTTTTAACCTAGAGCTTGTTATTTTAAAACATTTGATTAAACAAAAAATAATAATTTACCTCTCACAATACTTGGTACAGATACATTATTTATTTTTCCAGTTTCATTTTATGATGTTATTCTCTCATATAAAACACAGTTGTTTTAGGTCGTTCGACGTAGGGAATGACCTACGTAACCGGGAAGCGCTCTCCTCAACTCTTGCCCTGGGCAGATTCCCGATCCTCCCTCACTTCTTCATAGCAGCGAAAATATGAGTTGAATGCAAAAGGATCCACTAGAAAGTTGTCTACAAAATAACACGCTGGCTGCAGTCTCTTCTGATACTAGCGGTGAGGTCTGCCGTCAGCAATGGCAGGAATGAGAAAAACAATAATATATCCACTTTAAATTAGTATAACATGATTCATTATGACTCTACTTCTAGTCTATTAGTTATTTTTGTATTATTAAGAATCACACTGATCTCAAATCTTCCAATAAAATGTAATAAAACAAAACACTTACCATCATAGTAGTTAGTTTCTCTGCCTCGTTGGTTGAAGTAGTTTTGACCCGATCCTTTTATATCGTGGGAAGCGCGTTACAACAGTGAGAAATGTCCCTGTTTTACCCACGTCTGATCTGATGATAACGTTGTTTTTTTAACCCATTTCCTGAGAGTCACAGTGTGTCCTAGTAACTGGGGTTTTCAATTATTAACCAATAACCAGAATCCACAAAGTTGCATCATTGGGTTGAATTTTAAAGTGCCTAAAATGTGCTTTATTGAAGTATCCGCCTCGTCAATATCACACCTGGAGGGGATGAGTTGTCCATTTCGCACACATCCCGCCGTATAGTCGGGTCCCCCTTTATTTTCACTCTCAAGGCGAATTCTTCTCACTGCAAAATGTCAGCACGGTTGCTAGGGACAATAGCAATGTGCACAGACATTCGGGGTGAATGACTTTGCATCTTTTCCTTTGTGTTTTAGGTAATAAAACGTGACATACTTGTTTTGCAGATTGTGTACGTCGCTCCAATGAAGGCCCTGGCTGCGGAGATGACCAAGTACTTCAGTAAACGGTTGGAGCCTCTGGGCATCGCAGTGAAGGAGCTGACTGGAGACATGCAGCTCACCAAAGGGGAGATCCTCCGGACTCAGGTACACACTCACTACTCATTGCACCGACCTGAACGTATAGCAGGACTTCTAACACGGAGCAAAATAGCTGGATTTATAGCCCCCTCGCTTATCACTCTTGACAATGTTCAATTTTATGTGTTATAAAAAGTTCTGTTGTGTGTGTCATTTCTCAAAGAATAATAGGCGGACGTTGTCACTTATGGATTTGAGCGCAATGGTGCTTGATATGGTACTTGGCTACATGAGAGTAACTCGTATAAGTGGAGCAGAGGTGATTTATGAAATGAAAGAGCTAATAATAAAAGGCATATCTATTTAATCCAAGAGGAGGTGGATTTGAGAGATCGCACTGCTTAGACTGAAAGTTTATAAGCCGCGCAGGACTTAGGAACAGGAGAGAGAGAGAGGAGGATGGTGACGGTAAAAAGGTGGAGCTTATATCAGAAAACGAGGCCAATTCCCTCTCAGAGTGCAGGTTCTTTCACTTTTCCACTTTTCGTTGAATGATTTGTCAAGTTCACTCAGCAAATGAAGAAATATCTATATCGTCATTAAAGCTGAATTCAGAACAGACATTTTCAACAACTTTTGCATTGATTTATATATAAGTTGAGCAACTTCAGTGACAGAAGAAGCTTAACTTCACTGATAATGGAGCGTGTTAAGGAATAAATCAGTGTAAAAGGACTTGAGGTCATAATCTATTGTAAGATTGTTTAACTTGTAACGGTATTTCTCGCAAGTTTTTTTTTCCTCCTTCAAACTAATTTTGCAGGATACGATTTTTTTTATTATTGTATAATGCATAAAAAATGATATGTCAGTCCAGGCTGATCCTTTCGTCCAGCTGTGCGCTAAAGAACAACGCTATTGTAATGGACAGAGATGAGGCCCTTAAAAGCACTGACGGCAACTTAAAAACCCTCATTATGAAGTATTATTTGAATGTCAGGCTGCAGTGAATCAGCACTTACGTGAAAACTTCTCGCAGTTCCGGCTGCCGTTTGCAGCTTGAGTAATTGGGGAGAGGGAGGGAGGGAGGGGGGGGAGTGCAGTCATTATCTCTTGAGGTGTGATGGGCTGTGATTTAGCTCCCCTGCTCAGGAAGCTCATCATCACACAGGGATCCCAGGTAACTTCACTCCGAAATGATGTGGGGAAGTGCTTAGGACTTGCGATCATGTAAGACAAAAAGATGTCATCTGTTTTTATTAATAAATAAATCTAAGAAAGGAAGTGGTGACCGTGGTCTCGATGCCATCCATCCATTTTCTTCCACTTGTCCGTTGCCGGGTCGTGGGGGCAGCTGTTGGAGCTGCCCAAATCACATTGCTCCAGCCCCTATGGCTCCTCCTGCAGGTGGTGGGTCCACAGAAGGACGGCCTCATGGTTCTAACCGGGCCTGTTGGTCTCTCATAAGGGGCTTCTGAACCGCTCTTTGTCTGACCCGTCACCTATAGGACCTGTTTGCCATGGGAGACCCTGCCAGGGGCACGAAGCCCCCGACAACAGAGCTCCTAGGATCATTCGGGCTCAAACCCCTCCACCACGTTAAGGTGGCGGTTCCAGGAGGGGTATGCACTGTGGCAAAATTAAAACGTATTATTCCAGGTATTTGTCAATAATGTCAAACACATCAGTACCTCACACTTTGTTGGTTAGAAAATTTCACTTCCTTGTTTTTCGATCTCGAAGTTCCAATTCCTGTGCCATCCTGTGCTTCCTGTTTGTTTGGGCCGACTAGTCCCTGGGATTGATCTGACAGGCGATTATCGGGATCGACCGTTATCAAAATCGCAATTAGATTAAAATTCGATGGATTGCCCAGCCCTGATTTACTCCATACTCTGCCGTGGCGAGATGCTGTATGCGGCCACCGCCAAAAACTCACCCAGCTCCTCCCCTCCTGTGGACCCACCTCCAGATGTCCAGGTCAGGATCACCTGGCTGGAGGATTAATCTATTATGTATGTGTTTTCTTTGTCCAGTCCAAACACTTTCCCCAAGCTTGAAAGTGTCAGACTTTGTTTGTAGCGTCAATCAGTTTTGCTTTTGCTGCGCTTCCAGACTAGCGCCCTCTACTGTCATTTTGTATTTCTACACTTCAAATCAACTCGTCATAGGTGTTTATTTTGCTGTGCATGTGGATTATTTCAGATTTATATTGTAGGAAATACCAAGGCCAAAAAACCCCCATACTGCATTATGCCATTTAGGTAGAGCAAAGTCAGGGATATGTGCTTCAAACGCTCAATTATTTGACTATAATCCATAAATTACTTTGGAAAAGTCCCTCTTCCGATCCACGCAGCTGGTGATATATTAAGCTCCTTTGACAAATACCAAACCTGTATGAAACTGCGTAGTAAAATATCTCACTAATCATTTTGTAACCGGGTTTGTGGTAATCGCCGGGGGAAATGTCAGCGGTGTCTACGTCAGGCTGAAAATGTCTCCCAACGCAGAATTAAGCTCGGGGAAAAAATACATTCGTCTGCACTCCTCCGCCCGGTGTACGACAACACTGACAAAATGTTTAAAATGTCCCTTTGTCTAGACTTTAAACAAAGGCAATAAATCATGGCGGTTTCAGCAGCTGCTCGCACCTGTGTCAGCGCCTTGCAATGTAAAAGGGTAGAATTATAATAAGTGACAATGTGGTAAAAGTTGTATTTCTTTGCAAACATTAGTGATGCTTTTGAACATGGGGGCGGAGGGATACTTCCAAAGAAACACGCCTGAATTTGTTTGTTTTAAAATGGATAAGTTTAGTGTCTGCTGCCGTGTCCCGTTCAATCAACTCTTCAAAAAGTCCAACATACAGCAGGAGCGTTGTACCGTGAAACAAGTTTTTTCGCAGACTGTTATAAATGTGATTCCGCTGCTGAGCACAGACGAAAGAGAAAGCAGAGCACGGCGTAAATAAACAAGGGTAGGTGTGGCGCTGGATACAGATCTGCCCTATCTGCGTTGATGAACGAATGTGCAGACAGCGCTGTTAAAGAAGGGGGTATTATGCTTTTTTCAATCACATAGCACCAGTCTATAGCACTACAATGATGATGTAACCTTCTGTTGGTCTGTATATGCAGTAAATTAAAATAACTGCCTTGAATAAAATTGCTCTCTCAAAATGGCTGTACTGAACGTCTTGAAATAGGCCTCTGTCTCTTTAAGAAGCTTTCCGACACGCCCCCTTCAGCACACTACTGTGGCATTTAAACGCCAACACTGTGCGGGGAGGGGGCTCTGCTGAGCTGAGGAGCAGTGGTTGGTGGCTCGGCTGGTGACGAAAGGTCCAGAGGCGTCTCCAGGAGGTGGGGGCGTTCCTAGGAGGACTGAGGCGTAGCTACACCTAAAATGGCTGCCGTCTAAGTTTTTACTGATTACTCAAAAATATGTGAATGAGCCGAGGCAACACTCCAGGCATGTGTTTAATGAGGGAAGGATAACAATAACATGTTATAAAGCTTGAAAAAGTCGATTTTACATAATACCCCCCCTTTAATAAAAAATCTCGAACTGATGATCGGAAGATGAAGGGAGCAATGATCACAATGACATTTCTGCCAGTGCCTGTCTGTCAAAGGCTTCCAAACTGATTTTCAATACTTACTGACATTAGTTTGTTGAAATACTAATATTTAATTTCTTTTTATAATGAAACTGACTAAAACTAGAGTAAATGGTCACATTTATATAGCGCCGTTATACCTGCTTTTGGCACTCAAAGCGCTTTACATGGAGGAACCACTCACCCATTCACACTCATTCATACACCAATGTACGCAGACACTGGAGGCAAGGTGGGTGAAGTGTCTTGCCCAAGGACACAGCGACAGTGTGATTCTTATATCACAAGGCGACCCGCTCCTACTCTCTGCGCAACCGTCGCCCCTAAAATTCTCACATTTAGGAATGAATAAAATGTGACGAAAGCTAAAAGCATTTCACACGGCAGGATAATTCTCCCCATGACAAACTTAAGGACGCTCCGAATATCTTAAGATAATCTTATCAGATATTCCTGCCGTGTGTAGTGTTATAGGACTGCTCTTGTCTGCTCTGAAGGACATAAAGACATTGGGTGACGAGGCAACGAGATAGTACGGGGAATCTAAAATCAAAACGGCTGTGAGTCCGGTGAATGTCGGAGCGTTTTTTTTTTTTTTTTTTTTTTGTTAAAAACAAACTACAAACTATCGCCACTGCCTCTTATTCATCCGCCATGTTTGTTTACTCTAAAGTCACGTTTAACCTCGTCTCAATATATCGAACTTCAAATCCCACAAATAATTGTTAAATAAGCATTTAATCAACTTATAAGACCGAAATGACCATCGAAACTGCCTTCACGGAAGAGACTGAGGAGTCTACGAGTCATGTCCAGCTGACTGAGAGAGTTCAGCTTCCTGGTATAGTCATACCAGGAAGCTGAACTCTCTCCCTTACTTACTCAGCTTCTACCTGCAATTTCAGTTCTTGTAAATTGACCATAAAGGGACATATTCTCCAGGGATTCTAACAGGCCATGTTTTCTATACTTATTCAGTAGATGCATTTGAAAGAAATCCAATTTGGAAGCTCCACTTATATGTAATCAACAGGGCCGGGACTCGATTAAAACATTGTATCTAATTAATTAGAGGCTTTGTAATTAATTAATCGAAATTAATCGCACATAAATATTTGACCTGAGAACAGTGAGAAGTAAGTTTTTTCATAAGGATTTTTAGTGTACCATTGAATAATGACTGAATACATAAGCTTAAGTCCAACAGACCAGTGCAATATTGCCATTAATTGTGCGTCTGCAGGAAAAAAGGAAACTGAAGTGTGGAAAGCAAAGTGTAATTAATTTCGATTAATATTTTTAATCGCACTAAACCTCATGTAATTAATTAATCGCAATTAATCGGAAAAAAAGTCCCGGCCCTAGTAATCAATTTAAGTTGGTGTATCAGTAGTGGTTTAACTGTGGACCTTTTCTGTGACTTCACATTTATCCAGGTTATGATGGTATGCTTTTAAAACCTGTTCAGGCCGCCGCTCCAAACCTCAAAGGCCAATTCAAATTCCTCGCTCCCAGCCTGTGCGGACTTTGGTCGATTGATCCCGGTCCTATTCTGATCAGTTGATGAATAGGCTTCTCGAGTATTGCCGCTTTAGCAAACAATGGCGCCCACTCTGCCTCGCTCCGCGCCGCACATTTGCGAGTCAATTAAGAGACTCGCACTTGCCAGAATAGCTCCATTTAGCTTAACCAGGAGCTCCAATTAGCGGCCCCTCTTCCTCCAAACACACCGGTCTCTAATGGCCAGCCTCAGATTGATTTGAACGCAAACTAGAGAGCATTTAATGAACGGCTTTTACAGAAACAATGAATTAAGATGTTTTTTTTCTCTCTCTCTCCGTCCTCGCACTCACGGACAGTTTGCCAAATAGTTTTGCACCACATTAATTAAGCATTGTTGTGTTTTTCCCGCTCTAATCGTGATTGAAAGTGGACTCGAATTAAGAGACGGTGAAAAGCCGTCTGCTGGCCCTTGATCTCCGTGATGATAAAAAAAAAATACAAAGGGTTGTTTCTGATGATTAAGTTTTGGAGACTAATTTATTCAAGTGAGAAGCATGATATGAGAAAATATACCATTTACAACACGCATCCCATGGAATTAAAACAAAAAGCATAAGCAATCTGTTGGTTTTTTTTTATCTAATTGTGACAAAACAAAACATTTGCCCATTTAAACTAACCATGCATTTTTGTTTTGGCCCGATAACGATCATTTGGTGATATATATATATATAGCCTTTGTGAGATGGTTTTAAACGTACAGAATATCTGAAGAAGGAGGTTGTGGTGGTGGGCAGCTGTAAAATGCATGGCGGTAACTATGGTAACCGTCAAAGAGCATTTATTTATTTAATTTTTTTTTTTCCACTCGGTTTATGGCCAATATCTCTGTTATTACAAGAACAATCCACATTAAACGAACACGGTCCCAACGTTCAATATTGTATCTATTAGTGCATATGAACCACATTATTTTCTTGTAAAGCTGATCGAAAAGAGGGAACGATAATGTATAAAAACACGTGCACCAGTTTGGCCAAGAATAACAACTTTGAGCCGCAGGAATAATATTTCAGGTTTGAGAATCCAATCACTTATCTGTTTAGCTCCCATAAAGTTATATTACATGAAACGCTGCCCTTCATCTGAGATTACTACGTCATCCATTTCTGGAAGGTTAATGCTACAAATGTGTTCCTTTAAGCACATTTTGGCCGGAGGACTCCTTGTTCGGGAGAAATTAATTTAAATAAATTTTTTGTACATAGCAATGTGTGAGGTTGGCAAGGTGGCAAAACAACATTTAGGGGAAATCATAACCTCCTACGCGCTATTCTTTGGAACCAGCCAATGGGCGAGGAACGCGCTTCTCTATGGTCCGTATGGCGAGGAGCTGACATTGCTGTAACACCACCCCCTTGTGGCCAGGGGCGACTCCAAGAGACACTTGGAAGCGTTGATTCTAATGAGACTTCCGACCTCCCAAGAACGGCTTAAAAGTCTGGCTCCAAAGAGTTTTTCTCTTTCTAAAAAATGCTATGACCGATGTGACAACGCTGGGGTAGGTGAAAAAGAGGAATCCTTTTCAGTGCTTTTCAAACTTGCTCCAGAGCCTGTCAATCAAACTCTGGAGCTCTGTGGAGGCTCCGCCCGCCCCACGAGTGCAGGGCTTCCCGCCGTTTTGCCCTTTTCAGGAACTGGCTTCGTAGGAGAAGTCTGAGCAGCCATTTAGGTTCACACAGGACTCGGGACCTTTTCTATGAATGGGGCTGAATAGGTATTAATCCATCTCTACTTATTATATCTATGGAACCAGCTCATAATGAACACAAACAAAATGGATTTGTTGGAATGCACTTCAGATCCATTCCTTGAGATGATGGAAAATCAGTTTTAAGTCCTGTCCCATAACCTGGCAGTTTGTCGCAGGTTCTGTTCCTGGACCGCGTGACGCCTTTGTGCGTGTTGTCCCTTGATCAGTGGGGCTTTCCTCTTGGTGCACCACCCATCAACGCAAAACATGTACAATAGGCAATGTTGACTAAACTAGCTCAAGTCCTAAGAATTAAGTACACCTTAACCCAGGGGTGTCAAACTCATTTTGGTCTTGGGGCCGTATACAACTTAATCGGATCTCATGGGGGCCAGACCAGTAAACTCATTCAACAATAAGTCCACTTTTTTTCTTTGTATTAGTGCAAAGAAGAAGAAGTAAATGATAAAAATCTTTATATGAAATGAATTGTCCCTTTTACTAAATATATTATGAACAACCTAAGAGTTTTTAAGAAAAGTATGTGCAGTTTCAACAAGACTTTTACTCACGTTAACATTTATTCAAGTGCACTATGCATAAAAACTGATCAGCGATTGTACAATGTTGCAAAACATTTATTCACAGTTTTTTGGAACTTAAACCCACTGTCCTGCATGTTAAAACACATACAAATTTAGAAATGATTTAAAATCCATTTTCCACATCTGGGAAGCAATTTTGAACACAAGAGGGTGCCAGAGTCAACAGAAAAAGCGATAGAACTGACTCAAATACAGCGCCCCTAGCGGACAATATAAGAACTACAAATTTTAAAGCAAATGAAGTTTATTCTTCTTTATTAATGCATATTTATCCCGTGGGCCGGACTGAACCCACTGGCGGGCCGGTTCTGGCCCGCGGGCCGTACGTTTGACACCCCTGCCTTAACCTAACCAAGAGCTGTTATTTGCAATGACATTAATGAAGGCTGAGTGTTTCTGCAGTTAGCGCAGTCCCAAAAAGCCAAACCAGTAGCGTTAGCATGTGTTATTGTGCTGTTATGATTTAGCCTTCTCTGTCGTAATGAGGAGGTCCACGGGCGATTGGGCGTCGATGAGCCGTGCATGGGCCTGACACACTGCTCAGATGGGATCACTTTTACCGCCTGTGTCATTGAGCTAAGTGAGCAGCAAATTGCGCTGAATTTCCCCCCCAGCAGTGGCGTCAATACGAACGTCGATATCCCTGTTAAACCCGGAGTGAAATTGATGAAAGTTGATATGTCACTTGAATAGAAAAATGGCACAGTATGTTCCTATCACCCATTGTGCCCCCAAACTTGTTTCCAGTCTATTTCAAATCGCTTTCATCAACATCTACCAACGATGAAGGAGAGGGGCGCATGTTTACGTGGTTTTGATTTGACGTTTCAGATGCTGGTGACGACGCCGGAGAAGTGGGACGTGGTGACCAGGAAGAGCGTGGGCGACGTGGCTCTGTCTCAGATCGTGCGTCTGCTGATCCTAGACGAGGTCCACCTGCTTCACGAGGACCGAGGGCCCGTGCTGGAGAGCCTGGTGGCCCGGACCATCCGACAGGTTAGTTCAAGAGCGTTTACCCCCTCTCCAGTTCACAAAGCGTGGTTTATACTCGGCCTGACCAAATAAAAAGTCACTTAAAAACAAAAGGTCACACACTCTAATATTTAATTGGATTGCCTTAAAGTGCATATTTTGTACCCAGCTTTCTTTAGTTTGGCCATTTTTGTGATGTTTATAGTTTCACTTCCTTATTGCTCTGACAGGAAGTGACATAGTAGAGGCAAACCATGTTAAACTGTTGCCGTGCCAACCATGTTAAACTGTTGAGAGTTTCATAGATAAACAGAGGAAAAAACAACGGATAAAAGGCCAAACGTTTTACACCTAATTAGAATAATATATCTTACCATTTCTCCTGGCAAAATGAAGATATCCATATTTTTAAAATAAGCCTTTATTGTGTATGGGGAAAATAATTAATGTCAGAAAAGCATCACTTGAGAAAATCCAGAGTAAAGGTAATATTTCTGTGTGATCAGATGTTTAGAAAGAGCCTTGTAGTCGGCTCTACAGAAGGTGAAAAATCATCCCATTATAGTGAATAGGGCTAAAGCGATGACATCATCACTTAACAAACGTATGGGTAGGGAGTCAAACTGCTATGGACCTTTACCTCCATCTATGTCACTTCCTGTCAGTAGCTTAACAATTCAAATTCGCTGAAATAAAATGATAATTATTTCTTACACAACAGATGCTATCCATCTAAATAAGTCATTTTTTCAAAAGCATTACAATTGTATTGATGATGGGAGAGTGTGATCACGGCACTAAGCCTTCCCCAGCACATCCCAAAGATTCTCAATGCGATTAAAAGCTGGATTCTGTTGCGGCCAAGCCATGTGTGAAAATGACGTCTCGTGCTCCCTGGTCTCTTTCACAATGTGAGCCCGATGAATCCTGACATTGACGTCTTGGAATATGCCCGTGCCGTCAGGGAAGAAAGATGGAATAACCTGGTCTTTCAGTTCAGGCAGTCGTTCTTTGGGCTTTCTTTTGTGTTGTTCCAAACCTTCATGTGAACAGACTTACTGAATGGGCACACTTGGAACCATTTGTGTCGCTTGCTCTGTACCGCTTAACATCAAAGTTATTATTTCAAAACAGATGAGTTGCCCGGTCTGTCATTTAATCAGTAAAATATGGTTTAAACCTCACTTCACGCTTTTGTGAATACTTGAGTGTGTTCCAGCAATAACTAAATAATGACTGCAAAACACATTTGTCGAGTTTGGAGCCGCTGCCATTAAGTCAAGGTTAATCATCCATCCACATGCTAATAGTGCTTAATGTGCCAAATAATACTTTGAATAAAACAGTCCACAGACAGACAGGCACTCACTGGAACCCATAATTTTCCACAATTTTAGTGCTGTGGAAGACAAAGAAACTATACAAAGAAACGATACTAATAACATCACGATTCTTACAAAGGACAAACACTCTCCCACCGCCACTCTCTTTGTGTGGTAATTATTATTCACCAAACATAGTCTGAAATAAGCAATGCATTTCTAAGTGTCAGCAAATCCCCCCCCCCCCCCCCACCCCGCCCCCAAAACAAGACAGACAAAAAAATGTAAAGAAGCGGGACTATTTCTCAAAGCGGACAGATTAATTGGATCCACAGAGCCAAAGAGAAATGGAATCCCATAAGTCACTCTGATGAGGTGCTGTCATGTGTCTGTTCAGTGGAAAAAAATGACAAAAGATTAGATGAGAGAGGGATATTTTTAGTCGGAGCTGCTGAATCACCAGGCGCTATGACCTCCTATCAACACCCGGCCGATCCGCGCCCAGTCATCGGAGCAGGCTGTAGGTAAGAGGCATTTTCTTTGTGGAGGTCTGAGAAAGATGATTATGCTGTGGAGGCGCAGCGGCGGGGGGATCAGCACAAGTCTCCTCAAAGAGAGAAGGTCCTTGGTTTGATTCCTAGAGCGTGTGATGTTCCCCTTCTGCATTTGACCCGCAATGTCGCCTGGGTGAGCTTTCTTGAGCCAAAATTCTGGCTGAGAAAGACTGAGAGGTCAAGTCTGTTGTGCATGTTTTAGGCTGGTGGGAAAAGCTGGCGTATTACAGAGTATGAATGTATCCAGTCCAACTTTATTTATAAAACACTGCAAAAACCATGCTTCTAAATACAACCCGCCCTGACCCGCCCCGTAACTATCACAAAAGATAACGCATTATAAAAACGACAAATGACAGTGTTGTGGTCCAACCCAACCCGATGGGTACCAACCCTTAGAGAGAGTTCTGACAGCTTTGATGAATGAATGTGTTCTCTCTTCACAGTCATGCCACACTGGTTACTGTCAAAACAAATTGACCCCTCAAAACAAACAAAAAAACATCAACCCGCCCAAAGACTTTCTACTCTTCTATAAATACTTCATGAATCACATTTTACATGCGTTCTTGGCTGGCATGGGTCGCAGCAAGTAGGTCCTGGGTTCGATCCCCGGGCCTTTTTGTGTGGAGTTTGAATGTTATTTCTGTGCCTGTGTAGGTTTCCTCTAGGTGTGCCGGTTCCCCCTACCACTAAAGTTAATATGGATACAATAGGATCCCGGACCACCCTGAACAAGAAATTCTTAATCTCAAATAAAAGTTAATTTTTTGTCTGGAACACAACCTGAAAAATGTTTAGATAAAGTAAAGTAAAAAGGGGGAATATTTTCTTGAAATAGCATCTGGGCTACTAGCTGCAGAGGGTGAACTAGGGGTTTCCTCTGGGTCAAAACCAGACTTAGAGACACTCATCCATGCATTTGTCTCCAGCAGGTTAGACTACTGTAACAGCTGCTCACTGGCCTTTCTAAACGAGCTGTTAGAGCTGCAGAACATCCAGAACGCTGCTGCTCAAGTCCAGGAAATGCGACCATATTAGTCCAGTGCTCCGGTCCCTGCACTGGCTTCCTGTCGCTCAGAGAATATAATTTAAAACAGCTCTGCTTGTGTACAAGTCTTTTCATGGTTTAGCACCAAAGTCCATCTCTGACATGTTAGAGCCGTATGAACCATCTCGGGCCCTGAGAACTTCAGGGAGGGGTCTCCTGGTGGTTCCCAGAGTCAATAATAAACACGGTGAGGCTGCGTTTCAGTTTCATGCAGCTGAAATCTGGAACAGTCTTCATGAGGATGTGAGACAGGCCTCAACTCTGACAATGTTCAAATCCAGGCTGAAAACAACTCTTTTTACCCGAGCATATGAAAACTGAAAGTATTTTATCTGCACTCTTGCCTTTTACTGTAATTGATTAACTTTATGTTGATATTTTATCTTGTAATTTTATGCACTTTGAATTGCCTTGTGTATGAATTGTGCTCAACAAATACATTTGCCATCTCAGTTCCCCCCCTCAACCTAAAATACACACACGGTAGTCTAATCCTTTAGCTTGGTATTGTACACTTGACCAATCCGTGCTCACAATCTGAGATGGATCTCTCCTATCGACAAAGGTTGGGTCAAACACAGAGGGCATTTTTTCCCTGCAGGGGCAATATAGTGTATTGTTCATGATATGCAATCAAAACTAATCCGGCGTTGTATGAGCATTAAAGATCGCCCCATAATGGTAAACCAATCATATATTAAGACAATGGCAGAGGTGTGGTTGGAAATCTCAGTGACAGCGAATATGAGCCTTAGACAGAGCAGCGCCTGCAGCCAGCGGGACCTTTCTGTGTGGGGTTAACCACCAGGTAATTGAAAAGTGCTCCCAACATGTGACCGCTGTTTACTCGGTTCACCGCCCATTTATCTGCTGCTTCTGCTGATATTACTGAAGGAGACCAAGGGCTGACGTGGCACTTTGAACACCTCGACTCCTCCACGGACCTTGTACCGCTCATTACTGTCTCGCACTTTGGAAAGTAAGCGAAAAATCCAAGCCTGACATGGGATCTTTGCAATGGGGAAAAATAAAGGTGGTACGATCGAGTTTGAATAACACTGAAATGGCGAAAATAAAGATGCCACCAAAGATTTACATACGGTCCATCCCACTGAGTTATATTTCTGATTTAAAATGAAAACCCCCAAACTAAACAATATACATCCACCTTTTTTATGCTCAGGACATAGGTTTTCTTTCTATGTAAAAACGGTAAATGAAATGATTTATAATGATGTAATCTTTATTTTAGTATAGGTCTTACTGATTTAGATCCGTTTTCATACTAAAGAGTGATTTAACGACTTCAGGTTTTGCTAGAGTGCTTGGTGTTGCAATATTTCATTCACATTACTCACATAAGGCGAGACACTGGAGGTGAATAGGAACAAAAATGATTGAAATCGATCAAAACTATTAAAATAAATTATATGCGTATAAATGGCAGAAAGTGCTGGACAAAGTCTTAAGATTTTTGTTGTTGGTATAATTATGTTCTTTGAATTAAGTGTTTTTACTGGGGAAAAATCAGTAAAAAAAAATAATCATGGATTAAAAGCTTGATAATTAAGAAACAGTTATCAACAAATCCTGAAATAACAAACATTACAATTGTATTAAGTACAAAACTGGAAAGTACTGTAAGTTTGATGTCAGTAGGTTTTACTAAAGAGTGTGATAAAAATGCGTTTTCAGAGCAAGTTTTACAGAAAAGTTTATTCAGTAAAACGAGTACCCTTTTAGGAATATTTGATTTTGTTCCTCCAGTTCAGCTTTACCCAAATCTAGAAGCTTCTTGACTGGAGCTTAAAGCCTATAGGCCAGAGTAACGCCTCACTTGAACTGATCTCAACGGATCCTTTTTCTTGCCACTTTTCTCATTGTTCTTTTGCTGCATTTTTATACATTTTTGTTACTCATTTGTGGCTTTTTCATCCTTGTTTTCTTCGCTATGTTGACGCTTATTTAAAAAAATATTTTTGGTTTGGGTAAAGCCAATATGGAGAAAATGTGCTCGGTTTTAAGAAGTTAAAACAGTGGAGCAAACGGGCCTATAAGCTAAAAAAATGGAAGAAAATGAATGCTCCCTGCTGTTGCGCTTATTAAACTCATCCAGAAATAGTAACAAATATCCAATTCTGTTTTTTTAGCGGTCCACTGCCTCTATTACCAAACGTTCTGTGTGTTTTCGTTGGCATTTAAGAGCCATTTTAACTATCGCGGCGTGCATAAAGTTCCTTTTTACTGCTAAGGGCATGCCTGGCTCAGTTGTAGTTGTTTTAACCATAAAAAGCGATGATATGCCCGGCGTTTATGGCCATTTTGATCACTCTGCGACACTATTACAGCTGCGGGATATGAGCCGCTCTGACCCCATGTTGTTCTTACGCAAGTGGTGATTAAACATAAGCTACCAACAGGCCAGATGTATCCTGAAAATCTGCAAAACTGTGCAATAGGCCGGAGTGCCCGTGTCCGTCCTGTGTCACTATGGCGGGGTGGTTATCCCGTCCCCTGCTGCGTTCCACGGGTTCCAATTTAAGAGAAGCCATCGCCTCTGCCTCTCATTAACGTGATCTATTAATCTCGCGCCTCTCGCTCGTTACCTCTTCCCTTCAGGGTGGGTTTAAATCCAGTTTTTAATCACCGTTACGTCTTGTTGTCATAAAATTTAATAATGCCGCAGAGTTGGCTCAGACGTGGCTTCCTTTTAATCAGATTTGGATTTAATTGTACATGTTTTCACTTGTTTTAATCTGAAATAATGGGTTGACGGTGCGTTCGGTTGTTGTGAAATTGCAAACGCCGCTAACTACTACTACCACAAATAACAAAAACATGCTGTTTTGCCACAAGGCGTTGTGGGACTGTAAAGTTCTTGCAAGGAAATACAATACAATAATGAATTGAAAGAAAAGCCTTAAACACACGTTCAGACGGATACACAATCTCCCTCCAGTTTCCCCCCAGAGGAGATACTTTCTGGCTAGTGATGTGCGGGTCAGGGTTTTTTTCTGTGTGCCGGGCCCGAGCAGTTTCTAACCCGCCAAAAGCTCCCTCCGAAACCATTATAAATTATGCATTATAAATATGATGGGTCTGAATGGACCATGGCTTTAATTCTGTCTGAAAAGGTGCTTGGAAGTTTCTTAAAACCATAAAAAAAAATGCAGAGGCAAGATGAGGTGTGATCAGGAGTAGTTTTACTCATTCAGAAATGAAACGGGACTGACGTGTCTCATCCCCTCTCGCTCTGAGCACATGGAGCAGGAGAGGGGCGGGACAAACAACAGAGGTAACGCAAAGTCACGCAGCGGGACATACCATGAAAACCGGAGACATTGGGCTCCATAAAAGCGACCTCTGGATCACAAGCTACAAAACGCTGCTTGTTTTATGAAAGTCCGCCTCATATTTGCATCGTAAACCTGCTGCAAAGATGTTACAATATGACGTGGGCCACCTGCAACCCGCACAATCACTATTCCTGGGCCCTAGTGTTGACTGCGACTATTTGCCCAGAAAAAAAAACAAAAACGTGTGTGTTCAACCTCATAAAACACTGCTTCGCTTTTCTCTGTGTGGTGAAGGTTGCCTCGCCTGCTGGATTGGCGACATCGACTCGTATTGCGGTGATTGTGAAGAGACGTTGCTAATTTCTCCAATTAGCTTTGAGTTGTTTACTTCCTGCTTGATTCATAGCAGTTTACAGCAGCTATAGTTAAGCCGTGTGTATTTGTGAAAGGCTTACAAACTACATATTTGATATCCACTATGTCGCCGTGGCTACTTAAACAACTGCTGCCACAACTCTTTTCTACTACTACTGTTTCTGCTACTACTGCTGATAATACTGTTGCCACTACTACTCAGCCCATGCTTTAATAGCTGCCGCTACGCAACAAGCAGAGTAATGTCAAGGCAAATAAAAACCACACAGAACACATTGCCTCTGCAGCCGAGCGCGGAGGGCGACGGCGAGCGAGGATAGGCTGAGCCTTATCTTGATGTGCGGCGCTGACAGGTACTGCATCACATTAAGGGCCTTACCAATCTTCTCTGTCAAATCCAGCAGGAGGTGCAAAGATAGCGCCCCACCGCCTCCTCCAAACCTGTACTAGAATGTCTTATGTCTTCCGAGGCACAATGTATTGATTTGCATTCAAACGTTCAAAGACTAAATGAAGACGACATGAAGAGGTGGTTTCGTTCTTTGGCTTTAGTTGGATGTAATCTGAGACTTTTATATTTGATGTCCCGATCAGAAATTAAGTCTTCTTCATCTGTACTGAGTGAATATAGATTCTGATTCGCTGACGAAGCTTCCTAGGGGAAAGGCGGAACGTCCACCATTTTTTTTTCCGACTGGGAGCAAACACAAACTTCATTGATGATAGTTATGTAGCCAATATGCAGTGCTGTTGAGATGACCCCGTGAAAGTGATCCAATTGCAGAACGTCCCGTTTCCCACAGAACCAACAATGGATCAAAAACACTCTTCGCTTTAAACGGGAACAACTCAAAATAATGCCTGTATTTAATAGGTTGCGTTCACGATTTAGAACGTGATGATGTCATAATGTCAGGTGGAGGATCAGGTGCCAATACAACTCTATGGGAGAAATACAGTTTTTGTAAGACATTTCCAACACGAAAAGTGGCAAAGTGATGTTTTTCGTCGTCATTATTTCATAGTGATTGGCTTCAGAAACCTGCCTTATTAGTTTTAAAGAGGGGGTATTATGCTTTTTTCAATCACATAGCACCAGTCTATAGCACACTACAATGATGACGTAACCTTCTGTTGGTCTGTGTATGCAGTCAATTAAAATAACTGCCTTGAATAAAATTGCTCTCTCAAAATGGCTGTACTGAACGTCTTGAAATAGGCCTCTGTCTCTTTAAGAAGCTTTCCGACACGCCCCCTTCAGCACACTACTGTGGCATTGAAACAACAACACTGTGCGGGGAGGGGGCTCTGCTGAGCTGAGGAGCAGTGGTTGGTGGCTTGGCTGGTGACGAAAGGTCCAGAGGCGTCTCCAGGAGGTGGGGGCGTTCCTAGGAGGACTGAGGCATAGCTACACCTAAAATGGCTGCCGTCTAAGTTTTTACTGATTACTCAAAAATATGTGAATGAGCCGTGGCAACACTCCAGGCATGTGTTTAATGAGGGAATGACATAATAACATGATATAAAGCTTGAAAAAGTCGATTTTACATAATACCCCCCCTGTAAGGCTTTTTAAAGTCCTTTCTACTGACCAACATCACGGTCATGTTTTTAAATATTGAGGATAATAATTGGACATCAGTTTATATGTGCTGAAAGAGGAGACAATGAGTAATGAGTGGATTACTTCAGCACCTGTCGTCACTGTCTTGCAGGTGGAGTCCACTCAGAGCATGATCCGGATCCTGGGTCTGTCCGCCACTCTGCCCAATTTCCTGGACGTGGCCACTTTCCTCCACGTGAACCCTTTTATCGGGCTGTTCTTCTTCGACGGACGCTTCAGACCGGTGCCCCTCGGACAGACCTTTGTGGGGATTAAAAGCACCAACAAGGTATGCCCGCTACAGTGTGCTCATTCAAGGGCGCTGCGTTACCTTCATATTTCAACTTCAGGTGTCCCGTTTCCTCTCGTTTTTGCCTTGCTGTAGCTGAATGATCTGAATCTCAAACTCCTTCTACCACTGCTACTACTTGATTTACTAATGCTGAGAATTGTGTCTCTGAGCAGGTTCAGCAGCTGCATGACATGGAGGAAGTGTGTTACAACAAAGTCTTGGACCAAGTGAAAGCAGGACATCAGGCAAGTCTCCTTTTACTAATTTTACACAGAAAAGATTCCTTTCTGAACAAAACCCCATAAAGTGTAAACTATACAGAGAAAACCAATGCAGGTTCTATTGATAGATTTCGTTAAGATTACACCAAAATAAATTATGAACAATAAACATATAGAACATGGAAGACATCTAGGCATGATCATTTCAGCAGCACAACTTCACTTTTTCTTCTCTGCTGCTGCTATAAAGGTTGTGCAGAAAGTTGTCCACGAGTGAAGTCTGAAGCTGTATTCCCTTTTGAAAACACTCCTCGGAACTTTTTCATGAATAGGAAATATTTTGTGAAGATTCCGTGTTGAATGCGCGCTATCTGTGAGTCTCTGAAGTCCTTATCGGTTTCGCTCTGCCACTCCTGCTCCGTTCTCCTTTACTCCGGCAGCCTCGGGGAAGTCCGCTGGGACAGAGAGAGCTGTGGATCCGGAGTTTAGCGTTTAGCTTCCATCTGCTTCCCATTGAGAACTGTTGTTATCCTGCTGGCATTATTTAATTTGGAGAAGAGCGGGGATCGAAATGAAGACGATAGAGACCCATTACTCTAATTACTACAACCAGCACTACTACTACTACGAGTACTTTAATGGAAACACCTGTAAAGTTGTCTATATTAAGTTGTTTTGGACTAAAGATGTTTTGCCCAGAAGCCTCCCTATTAAATTCCTTGTTGGGAACTAAAACATTTATCTGTACAATAGTATATCGACACTTTTTTTGTGCTACATATTACAATTATGTTTACTTAAAGCGACTAGTTGGAAGTTGTCCATGTTATACTCGCTACTGCCACCTCAGGTCTCACGCATAACTACAGTTTCTATATTTTTTATTTTATTTTATTGTTTTATACGTTTTCTCTATGATATGCTATTGTGGTGAATAGGTCTGGGTAAAAAAAAAAACATAATTTTAACATTTTTAAACTCCGTCTAGTCTCTTTTAATTTGTTATTATCCTTCAAGTCAGGAACGATGGGCAAGGGATTGCACTGCTCTGGTCCTCATGGCGGGGTGCTGACATTTCTGTGATACCACCCCCTCGTGGCAAGGGGTGACTCGAGAAGATTCGATATAACACGGAAACAAGAGGGGACTTTACACGTGTCAAAAACAACTTAAAAGCCTGGCTCTAAAGAGTTCTCTTTTTTCTAAAAATTGGGTTTCTTCGTGGGAAGTATCCTATTTTTAATTACGCTGTTTTTTGTTACACGGAATTTTAAGGTTGGGGCTTTGATTGATTGACTCGCTGCTGGCGGGGCGGGGCGTCCTGCCTTTTTTGTCCTTTTTAGGAACATTCTCAGAGGTGGAGCAAGGTGCGCCATGTTAATTTGACACACCACATGAGCCCATTGCTATGAATTGGGAGGAATGGCTTCCGTTTATCTCCTGCATAGTAGATCTACGGTCAGTGTTGGAGAATAAACAATGGTGTCCGAGAGGATAGGGGGAAATATGGGCAGGAGTCTGGACGTCTTATGCAGGAGAAATTTATTTTGGTGGGGGACCCGAAAAGACGTGAACTCTATTGCGCTACAGTCTTACAACTCAAGTCTGTCTATGCTTCCACAGACGAGAGATAAATACTGATACGCCTGAGCACCACAGTCGAGGGGATGACAGAGATAGTACAACTTTACAGCATGACCCAGTAAGATGAATGGCGATTTCATTTTATTCTCTTAACAGTCAGAAGTTGTGCTATATGGGAAAGATGTGCACACACTTCCTGGTCTGCCGAACTCGGTCCGCTTGTTTTTTCTGCATCAGTCTAAATTACGTTTACAGGGCACAGTAACAGCACTAGCCAAAAGGGGGCAGTATGTCAATGGAAACAGAAGAGGACTATAATATTACGGCTGACCCCCTCACAGATAAAGTTTAGTGCAGCGATATTGATGATCTGCCACCCTCTGGACACTTGTCGGCCATCTTTGTTGAGTTGGTAAAGTTTTTAAAATACATCTTTTATCTGCACTTTCTCCACTTGTTTGTCGTCTAACTTTTGGTTGATACATGCTTGTACCTGTTTTAAAATATCATTAAAACATCTTAGTCTTTATAGATAATTTAGTCATGGTAGGTTTCATTTTAAAAGACCCAGCTCATGAGCCATTTTAGTACAAAGTCTTTCTCCCCAAATCCTGCCTAAGACTTCATCTCTACCTCGTACATTATCCACAATGTGCAATGGTTCTTTTGACGTTTCAGCTTTTGCGTTGAAATGTAGGATTTCAGCCGGCAGTATGTGTGGCACGAACATCCGTGTGTTCCCCGTGTCCGGAGAGACCGATGCAGCCAGTGTTATTTATTGAAGGCGGTTTTATCAGCACCACTGAGCGCTGTGCCGGCTTTGTACGGCATCCGCGCCTTATTAAACTTCTCCCTGGCCGCCGGCTTCCCCCGAAAGAAGCCTGCCGGGAAAAAATCATAAAGAAAATTCATCCATCAGCTTCTCCCAGGTGAAATTAATATATGTCAAACCACTTCTAGGACTTGGGAGGAAAAAAGGCAGGGCTAGACAGCTGGGCTTCTTATCACAACCTTCTCTATCTCGGCCTTTAGAGTTTAAATGAGATGCGAGTATGCAAAATGATTATTGAAAATGTGCAGATTTTGTGGTGTATTGGTTTATTGACCAGTAGCATCTGGCAGGGGGAGTTCAGCACTTTGTACAAGCTATGTAGCTTCCAAAAGCAAAACCTTTTTACCGTATTTTCCGAACTATAAGTCGCTCCGGAGCGTAAGTCATACCAGCCAAAAAATGCATAATGAAGAAGAAAAATACATATATGAGTCACTCTGGAGTAACAAGCCTCTCCCGGCAGCGTGTTGTTCACGCACCCATTTGCAAACTCATTCCTCTCACTGTGGCCATCTAGCGATTAGCTTTTTTTGTTTTCTTCATTGCAGTAAGAGTAACCTCTTTTCGGGCATTTGTGTTCAATCGTAGCAGATACTGGTACACAAGCCTATAGTGCCCTCTAGTGGCTGGCAGTGTGAAAATAACAAACATGTGAAATTATATATATTGATATATAAGTCGCACCCCGAGCCAAACTATGAAAAAAGTGTGGCTTATAGTCCCGAAAATACGGTAATTGTTTTTACAACCAAAAAGTCCATCATCTAGAGCCCAGCAGTTAGACGTGTAAGTGACACTGTACCCGATTCTCTTTTTTTGCTGCTTACTTGCTACTGTTATTGTCCACTAATGACCTCCTGATTCTGCACAGGGATAAGTTTATTGGTTTATTTCACAACATTTCCGGGAGCAAACGAAACTGTACCTGAATGGTAAAAACAACTAGCCAGATGTAAGTGCTCAGTTTGCTTCTTGTTTAGCAGTAACTAAAATTAGGCAGCCTATGCAAAGTGGACACAATATACTTCAGTGGTCTAAAATGGATTTCACTTTGCTATAATAAAAAAAAAAAAAGAAGAGGACTTTTAACTTGTTTCTCATAATATATATTTTTTTCTCTTTAGGTGATGGTGTTTGTCCACGCTCGTAATGCCACAGTACGGACGGCCATGGCGCTCATAGAAATGGCAAAAAATTACGGGGACATCTGTGTCTTCCAACCAGACCAGGGTCCGGACTACGGCCAGTGTGAAAAGCAGGTAAGAGAGATTTATTTATTACGCGTATTCTCAGCTGCTTTTCATATTTCTTTGACATTTTCCCAAGTGTTCGGCTTTCCACATAACTTGTTTGTCGTGTGGGTTTTTAACTGGAGAGTAACTATTCTACTTCTGTTAGCTGTATTTGCAGTAATAAGCAATGGGCTTTGCTGATACTATCATTACAGGGTTATTACGGGCCATTAAAAGTAATTAAATGAATTGTGCCAATATCAAGGCCGTAAAAGTCATTAAAAAGCAGTGTAGAGATGCACCTTTCCAGCTTTATTGCTTCCAATACCGATAGCGATACTGGGGATTTGAGTATCTGCCGATATCTGTTATTAACCGATACCAAGAGACTTTCTTAGTATCTGCTGTGCGTGAAAATGAATGGTCCTCTTTTATTCATAGTGAGATCAATAAAGTCTTGTCTTTTCTTGCAAACGAGATGTTACTTATCAATTATATTTATTATCTATTAATAAACTGTAATGGAATGAAACAATAATTGCTGGACTCCGGTATATGACAGGCTTTAGGTCACATTAATATGAACAACTCCCATAAATTGATCTGATCATGACAACTTGTACAATATGTTAGATCAGTTATTCTTTAACAGCATTTCATAAACTAAATACAAATACTTTCAATTTTCATTTTATTAGGCTACTTTAGACGATCCAATCAAAGTTTCAGCCTTAATTAGTTGTCGCTAGCATTAGCATGCTGCTGCTAGCTTTAGCATACTGTTGCTAGCCGCGATCAAAAATACAAATTTGCGGAAGTTACAACATGTGATTTAATTCCCCAGGTTCTGCCCTTCAAAGTAAGGTGCAGCATGTCATGTATTCACTGAGATTT
Source organism: Proterorhinus semilunaris (assembly GCA_021464625.1). Lineage (NCBI taxonomy): Eukaryota > Metazoa > Chordata > Actinopteri > Gobiiformes > Gobiidae > Proterorhinus > Proterorhinus semilunaris. The sequence goes on from CM038350.1 coordinate 8,433,439, forward strand.
AGGTGGGGAAAGTTGGGTTTAGCCAAAACAGGTATTGGTTATGTGTAGCCGATACCGTATTTTTTCCAATATCGGCTCAGATATCCGATACCTGTATCAGTTCGGTGCATCCCTATTAAATTGGATTCAAATTGGTATTAAATCAATTTTTTTACTACATAAGTTTATCGGAAATACCAAAATGATGGTCTAAAACATATTCAGTTGCAGTTTTGGCTGAAATTGCCTACATTTTATTGGCTCAAATGTTGCCCTTTTTGTCCAATTCTCTTTCCTCTATTTGATGCAATTTTTACAAATCTTTAAAAATGTGTGCTGATTTCTTTTTCTGCGTTTGTGGCATTAAAATATACAGTAGAACTTGAGCATTAATATGGCCTTAAAAAGCATTACATTTGACTTCTGCCTGTATAAACGCCGCATTAGCCGAGCACCCTACCTACCCCCGTTTCCTCTTTCACTTTATATGTGTGTCTATGCCACCGACATGCCAAAGCGTGATAGTAGCGCATCCGATGTAATTAATGTTCTCTGTGCATTGGGCATAGGCTCAGGTATGACTGCAGTTTGCCACATAGGACGGTCGTTCGGACTCCCCCGAACCCTCCCCCGTCCGTATTCAAATCTCAAGAAGAAGGCAGAGTGATAAATTTAGTAACCTTTTTGCCGGCGTTCCCCAGAGCCTAGGCACGATTGATGCCGCCTCTAATCTCCTCCCTATTTAAATGGGATATGTATACAAATCAGATCACTTTTCATGCGAATGCTAAAACAGGAAACGGCAGACAGCAGATTATGTCAGGGGACTCAAATCGGTGTGTCGCCGTGGCCTGGTTAGTCTTTGAAACTCTGGAGTCCTGCCTCATTAGAAAGGTGTATGCGCTAGTTAATAGGCACTGCATTAGAGCTATAGGGCCAAGTGTAGGAGAGGTGAGTGCTTGTGGCCTCCGGCTGGGTAATTGGTCTGAAGAAGGATGAAAATGTTGAAACAAAAATAATTGTATCCGAGAAAGCGGCTTTAGGCTCTTTTTACATCGTGCTACTTTGTGTTGGTTAAGTTACCCCCAGACCTTAACCGGGGAGAGACTTGGTCGTCACGGCCAAGTTATAACTGTGATTTGGATCTGAGGAGGCTAATGAGCGACGACTCATTACTTAACAACCCATATTCTGAAAACTTTTGATACGATTCAGTGTATTTGTTATATTTTCTGGCAAACCCAGCTGGACATATCTTAATTTAGATTGAACTTTGTGCCTTTGTGTCGGCCGTGTAAATTAGGAAATGTCCAGCTGCATTTTTAATTGGACTTTATTGGATTAATTCATATTTACATCTAACTATACACTTAAAGAAGGTAAGTTTTTATTATTGACTTTAAAAATACCAATTGAGGTCTTAAGACAAAGATTTTTTGGTGGAGAGCTCCATAATTGGGAAGTATAGGCAAGGCAACTTTTATTTATACCGCGCATTTCGTACACAAGGCAACTCCATGCGCCTTATAGAAGGCAAAGGAGGTCTATCATATTGAGTCCGTACTCTGGGAACTACAGACCAGAGTCAGCAGATCTCAGGGGCCTATGGGGCTCATCCTGGGTTAGATGGTCTTAATCATCCTTAGGCTGGACGACTAACCTTTATCGATTTGAAATTTAGATTTTAGCTACTGTGATCAGGTCACTAAACGGTGGACCTCAGTCCAGATCCGGACCCATGCGCCAGCCCATCCGGACCCGAACCTTGGATCTGAACTTTCAGATGGACAGAGAAAGTCATACATCTGAGCTCTATGATGCTTTTTAAATTTTTAGAAACGGTTTCAAAATGACTGAAATATGGCTCACTAAAAAAAAAAGCGTAGGACGCCCTAATTAAATATGCTCGCGTGATCGTAATGCGCATATTAGCGCGGCTGTTTCCCGATCGGCAGGGAGCAGGTCTGAACCAGGATTAAACCTGGATTTAGCCAGGACTAAGCAGGACTTTTTCCTGCCTCGCGCCTCTGCCGGTTGGGTGATATTCAGACATGTTTGCCAATCAGAAGTGGCTGCAGGAGGATCACGTTAGTCACGGTTTGTCTGCGCTACAGTCGGGGAAAACAGACTCGTACAGTCCGATCTGTATTCCACTTGTAACAAACAACGAGACCAGTGACCAGCAGGTCAGGTTGTGTCACGGAATCATCATTGGTTTGTGGAGCGGGTTGGGTCTGTCAAAAAAAGCCGATCGCCGTATGCGCCTTACATTCAAATGTAACATCTTTACCGCAGTAAATGTGGCGCACGTGACAGTCAAGTACTCCATTTCATTACTTGAGTAAAATCACAAATACTACTGGTCAACTGCTGTATTACTTTAACAAACGTAAACGTGGCCATACCGCCTTTGCCGTGCTCGATCCCGTCAGATCTCGGAAGCTGTTTTCACGTAGAAAATACAAATCAGTTTAAATTAGTAAAAACTCAAAGGTGTTGGCTGTAGCATTTTGTATTAATTGTGATCGTCTGGTGGAGGACTTTGTAAGACCTATAAATGGGCCATGGTCGTACACGGGTCCCTGGGCCCAGTGCACCGGATTCCCCTGCAGCATTGAGCTCAAATGTAGACGACAAAGCAAAGTATGTTGTGTGAGTTGTGATCCTCATCTCAACAGAACATTATATCTAATAAAGTTCCAGAGCCTTAAATTAAATGTCTTGTTTTCCTCTTTTACTAAATACCAGCCAGAGCCTCTCCTAAAAACGTACTGTTTGAATTTGACTCCAGTGCCTGTGTTTTGAGCCATCAGCAGTAATCCTGACTGACGGCCTCTCCAGTCTGAGCGATAAGGCCTATTAAACAACATTAGGAGGCCGCAGAATACAGTGAGAAACTTGGCTAAATAATCGCTAAATTATATGACCCACCTGCACCTCTTTATTATGCGTTTTTGAAGATTAAAATAAAGCTATAAATATTAATGCGGGGCAATTTCCAGAGTGCAAATAAGCAGTGCATTATCTGTGTGTGTGGGCTTAAAGTGGCTGGTCTCCGTTCATCAGAGCAGACCGGACCGACAAACACTGATGGGCTAATGGAGGGGAGAGTACTCTAATTATAACTTAAGAGGCAGAAGATCCAGGAGAAAGCGAAAGCGCCGCTATTTGGCTAATTTATGAAAGCAAAACAAATGAAATGGCACAAATGCTTTCAAAGTGATATTTTTATTTTTGTTTTGCTAACCTCTAGTTCCATATTGGCTGCGTTGTGCACTTCGATAATAATGGAGGTGGCTCTTTTGCTTAGTGCACTTGTTTTAACTGACAGCCACCGTGGTGAAATGATACTACCGCTTTTTCCTATTGCGAGAAGATGATTTTATCCAAATGTGTGCTGTCAGAGAAGTGGTCCATTCCCTATTCTTTACAAAGACGTGTAGTCTGGCCGTGATCGACAAGCACATCAACCAATCAGAGAGAAGCCGGGTGTAAACAAGGAAGTTACTGGTTTCACGAAGCATCGGCCAATGTGAACAATCTGTCGTTTTTGCCACGGAAATATTACGATACAAGGCGTCATTAGCAACTCGGGTCACATGTTAAACAAATGCACAACGGCTGTTTCAATCCACGTACGTTTGGAATGGGACAAAAATGCTTAAGTAGAATATACTCTTGAAGCATCAACATCTACGCAGGTACATTCTTGTTAATTTAATAACATATTTTACGAGTGGTTAATTAGTTTCCTGTCGTGACAACGTGGCCTTTGACTTTTTGATTGGCTGTTAGCAAAGTTTCCGACGGTCCTGCTCTTGAACAGAAACTAAAAGCAGGAGAGGATGGCTGTTACTTTGACGTAACACTGCGCGAAAACATGATGATAAACAAAACTGGCCTGCACACTCGTGGAACCCCCGTTATCTGAGTGGAAGTTCAATCATTCCTTGAAACCCTTTTCCCACCAAGGTGCTGGTTCTAAACTGTTTCAGAGCTGGTGCCAGTTTGGTGCCGTGCTGACTTGGTTTCCTACGAAAATATTCTATTTCCATAGAATATTTTCACCTCAAACTGAGTAACAAATCAAAGAATAACAGTGCAGACATTTTTCATGATATCACACGCGTAACCTTTATAAGAGCTAGCGGAGCGCTACATCTTTACGTTTCTGTACACACCCCTATTACCACATTAAAGCTTTGGGAAGTCGTGTCACATAAAACATGGATAAAAATAGTTTGTTAATAAATTGGTCTACGCTTCTCCCATAGCCAACCGTTAACATTTCTGATTGGATTTCTTAAAGCAGAACAAAGTAACTCGTGCACCCTAGAGGCCATAAGTGCAACTGCAGGCATCGTAGCATGTTGCTGTTTTTTACTCATTAATTGTCCGTGAGAGTAAATACTACGCTGACAGAAAAGACAAAGGGAGAGAGGGATATTGTACATCCAATTACACAATGGACATTTTTGTTCACTTCAGACTTGGCTGTAAATAGTGTTTAAGTGGCACTAGCCCGCAGTTAGCTTTGCCCTTTAGCATGTTAGCTTCTTCTTCGTGATTCCATTAGTGTGTCTTGGGGCCTCTGACCCGGAAGCAGGAAAGTTGCAATTGTGGTTTTCTGGCCAGAGACACCAGGGGGAGATGAGGGACCGCCCAATCATCCCATTAACACTTATATTAGCCCCAGAGGGACCTACGGAATACTTAGTTCTGCTTTAAAAGACTGACTTAATCCTATTTGCTTCCTCTAGTTTTTGCTGTATTTCAGCTAAACATACCAAAGTAAGAAGACGGTTGGTTACCTCCACAGAGCACTGTTATGGCTTCTTAATGTTTCCCTTTTAACAGAAATGAGCACAAACAACATTTGAAAAATTCTTTGAGAAACGCTGGGTGTCGTATGTTGTTGAAAGCCCGGGCCTAGCATTACTGGTGCTCGTTTCTTGGTCCAGCTGTTAACTCCACGAGTAACAGCACCAGTTTTTGGAACCAAGTGGAAAACGAAAGACCTGGTTTAGAAACTGGAATCAGCCCAGCACCAGCTTGAGTTGAAGTCCATTGATTCACTGAGTGAGCTAAACAGCCGTAGACGTCAGTGGCCGGTGGGGTTATCTCCCGGTAGATGCCAGGCTCCACTCCGCCCCTCAATTGACATAACCATAAAAGAAACCATTTACCGTGTGACTGTTTAAAGCAGGCTTCTACCATGGATTTCAGACCTGTCCTCCCAAATCCAGCACACATATACTGCACACTGCCACCAGGTTAAATAAATAGCAATCTGCTCGTGTTTCGTGGGCGGCGGGTGTGTATTTTTGGGCTGAACCTCCGTCACGTTTAACTGCATCAGAGCGAATCCGAATGTGACTCAAAGCGGTGCCACTGATCGATTCGGTCCGCTCGCGGTCAGCAACTTTTTCCACTCTGTCTCTGGGGAGAAATGCACCAAGTGAGGCTTTATCATAGCGTGGGCGGCAAATCAAATATGAACTGTAAAGGATTAGTCAAGTCGAAGAAAAGCTCTGGTGTCGCATACGTCTAAAAGGAGGTTTGAACTGCTAAGAATACCTGCATTATACATTTCGCCTGGCCTATTTGGAGTTAAAAGGATGTTGCTGGGCTTTTTCATTGCTTTTGGACCTCCAGTGGTATTTCACGCTTAATAGATAATAACAAGTGGAAGCAGAGCAATGCAAAACCTGGGCTCAATCTTGTCTGGGAACAGAATTTGATGCAGCTCTAAAAAGACTAGTAAAAACAAAAGATGCCACTGTAAGAAATGTTTTCAAATGCTGTAATGAGCAGAATGAGTCGGTACATGATTTCCATATATCCTATATTTTGCTGATTTGTTGATGAAAAATCACTATTTCCATTGACAAAACCAAGTCAATAGCTGTCTTGTGAATGGGGAGAAGTACTCCCGCATCATTAGAGGACTGTAGTTAAATATATTGGAAATTACGGTTGCGCTGATTGTTTACGATTAGGGGTCGTTTTTATACTTTTGGATAAGTTTGGCAACAAAATAACAATGATTTTTTTGGTCTTATTTATAGTGCATATAACACATTAGACACAACTTTTGCTAAAACATCACTAACACAATTATATTTTGCTAAAAACGTCACAATTTTTGTGATGTTTATTGTATTACTTCCTTATTAAACACTGACAGGGAGTGACGTAGATAGAGGCAAACAATTTTTAACTGTTGCCGTGTCAACCATGTTACGTCAATGAGAAATGAGTGGGTCAAACTGCTATGGCACTTTACCTCCATCTATGTTACTTCCTGACAATAGCTTTAAAAATTCAGATAAAAATAACACTTTTCCAACATTTCTTTATTATTATTTGCTTCACGGAAATATAATCCATCCATCCATCCATTCTCTTCCACTTGTCCGTTGCCGGGTCGTGGGGGCAGCTGTTGGAGCTGCACCAGCCCCTATGGCTCCTCCTGCAGGTGGTGGGTCCACAGAAGGACGGCCTCATGGTTCTAACCGGGCCTGTTGGTCTCTCATAAGGGGCTTCTGAACCGCTCTTTGTCTGACCCGTCACCTATAGGACCTGTTTCCCATGGGAGACCCTACCAGGGGCACGAAGCCCCCGACAAGGATCATTCGGGCGCTCAAACCCCTCCACCACGTTAAGGTGGCGGTTCCAGGAAATAAAATCATAATTATTTTCTTCAACAAATGTTATCCGCCTAAATACTTTAAAGCGATAAATCCTGCAGAGCCGATAGTTTAAAATGAAGATGGACAATTCAGAATTCATGGTAGATTACTTTTTTTTTTTTTCCCTAGAGTTAAAATCCCAACCTGAGATGGAGCCTTTTTGAGCAGCTCCAGAGGCAAGGCCATGATCAGTGTTGGTGCGTGTGCGGTGGAGGAGAAGAGACACCTGCTGGCCCCTTTGGGTTACTGCAGAAATAATAATAATAATCGTGGTGTTACACACAAATACATGAAGGAATTAGTAATTGATAATATGCATGAAGATATGACAGAAGTATTTAATATTCATACAACCTTGAATTTTAAACATGTGAAGACAATTTGTTCTGCTATACTGTAGTGGACATCACAGCCTTTTCAAATTCTCAGTCCTGATTTGTTTATGATTGATTGTCGATCCCTGCCTAAATCCCTCACTAACGTCACTCCTGCCACTCAGTCTTTTTCGTGACCACGCATCTCCTCGCTTCACATGTGGTCCTTTCATGTCGTGCCGTCTGACAACTCAGTCCCGACACCAGCCCCTCCTACCCGTCGCTCCAATCCACCAGCGATTTCAGAGCCTCTGGGGACACCTTGCCGGCCTCATTATTCGAACTGTTTGCTTTCATTCGGGGGCTATTTTTACAAGTGCAGCCCGCCTCGTGTCCTCTCGTCTCCTGTGATCTGTTGACGAGCTGTCGGCGCCGCGGCAGACCGATCAACAACAATGAGGCTAAAACTCAAAGGCGGCTGGAAATAGGATGACACAGTGGAGCGACAACTCACATCGAGGCTTTTAAGAGAGAGAGGGAAAAAATACTGGATGGAAATGATAAATATAGCCACAAGAGGCCAGTAAAGTTTTACATTTGGTATTAAGGTATCCAGATGGCGAGGTGGTTCAAAGATTGACCTCACAGCATGAATGATCTGGGTTAAATTCATGGGTTTTGGCTGATTCCTTTCAGGTGTTTTTCCCATAAGCCCAATAAACCCTCTAACCGAATTGGTTGTAGTTACAACAAGGAACCTCCCTCTCTCTTGGTACAGCTGCTTTTTTGCCTTTTTCTGCAAACTGTATTTTTGGTTTCTGTGTTCCCACGTTGTTTTACTGGATACTTTTTTTATGTCTTTGTGCTGCCGTGTTTTTGTGGGGTTCGGTGGATTTTTTACATCAGAGAGTCCATAATGGCCCTGAAGAAAGCAGCTTTTTAAAAGTAAACAAACAGCTTATGAGCTAAAGACATTTGAGACCTATAAATGTCTTCTTCTAAAACACTGAAGAGGCACCAAGAGCCCCCCACACCTGCAGCACGGTGGAGGTGTCACAAGGGGTGCTACAGGAAACAAGGAAGGGACAAACGAGGAGGTATCCGGGCAAGACTCACAGCTAAGCCACACATGCCTTCTATTTTTCTGGCTAATGGACATTCACTGGAGAATAGAACAGATTAACTGCTAAGCTCTATCAAGAAGATGGTGAAAAACTGTTGTGGCGTGGAGGGAGCTGTGCAGGAGGAAGAAGGAGGAGGAGTTGACCAGTGCAGGACACCACGCTCTGAAACGGGAACAAACCCAGGAGGCCGTTCACCGTTTCAGAGAATCAGAGGAGCACTGAAGGCAGCCAGTCAAGTTTCCTCCGGGTGCTACAGTTTCCCCGACCTCCAAAAACCTGCTGGTCAGGTTGGCCCTCAATGGCACGGCTCAGTCGCAGCGGCTCAGGACTAACACCTGAACACAATTTTGTTGTACGGTTGTTTAATGATAAATGATAAAGCACCAAGTTACTTACTTAGATATTAGCTAGCATGCTAGTGGTGTTAGCACCTTAGCTCTGTAGCTATTGACTCATGACTTGTAGGTGATCGCAATGTCATTTGTCAAACATCCAAATCTAGCTATTTGACTATTTGTACCTTTCTTCTTCCTGTTGTGTTTGGTGGAGGTGAAATAAAATGTAGATTTTTATCAAAATGTAGTCCAGATTGAATTAAAATTAGATATTTCTATTTCATATCCTTTTTGCCCATTCCTTGGAAAAAGTACTGTACGCTGCTTGTATCGCTGCTTTCTTTGATCGATCAATTGTCCTGTCAGTTCTTCCCAAAGGAACTCGTAGTGCTGAAACTAGCTCCCAGACTCTTTGTACAGAATAGGAAAAGAGTTTGCTGGTTAATACAGTCTACCTCGCCTGACTTTCCCTTGTGAGCGTGAGAGCAGTTCAGTTGACTCACCCTTGAACCTGAAGCTTGAATCTGGAGGCTTGCCGTCAGAGTCTAGACACAGATCTTTCATCACTGTGAAGGGAAAACTGGTGGTAGCCTTGCCCACTAACCTGCAGGTCGGAGCCTTGAGTCTAAACTAACTTAACACTTGGACTTATAGACTGAATGGTTCGGAGAGAATACATACTACCCTTGTGTTCTTGAGCAGTACACTCCAGCCTTCCTGCCCAGTGACGTGTGTAAAGCACAATATCAATATCCTGTTTTCCATTGGGACTAATGCCAGTGCAAAATGGAACGTTGAATAGAAGAGTACAGAGGCTTTTGTGTGGTATTGAGAGACAACTTGTCGAGACTGAACGGCAGACTATAAGCCTCGGGGTGTGTGATAATGCAAAGCAAGTTCATTTACACTTTAATTGCTACTTAAAACAACAGCTTTAAAGCAGCTATTACACAGACTGTAGCTTCCAGTGACAACGAGATTTTCACCCTCTTGTGGTTGTACCCAGTCTCGTTGTGCCACATTAATACTAAAAGCTTTGAACCTGCCAAAAGCCAGATTTATATATGGAGAACTCTGCCTTAGGGCTAAATGACTTCACCATTTGTTTGGCCAAATATTGCATTCTGACTATTTCAAACTGAATAATAAACTAAATATCTTGAATAAAGTGTTTTTGAGTCGGTGTGATAGTCGCAGCTGTAGGGTGAACTATTCGAGCGAGGCAGTAAAAAGCGCTAAATCTTTACGTCATTAAAAAATCGTTGTTTTAAAACATCACATTGGGGGCAAACAGCTGTCGTCACATCCACTTATTGACTCTGTGCATAACTTCAACTCATAACAACGCCGCCCAAGAAGTGACTTCCTGTTTCGATCCAGCACACCAAAATAAAAGCACCATCTTATTCATTAGTTCAGCAGTTCATTAGTTCAACTTTTTTTCTGCCTAACTATTAAAAGACAAAACACTTAAAATGTGTGTATTTAATTATATTCTTGTAATGTTGCACGTACCTGCTGAACTAATCAATGAGACGAGCTGTGTGCTTTTATTTTGGTGTGTCGAATCAAAACAGGAAGTCACTGCTTGGGCGGCGTTGATATGATTTGAAATTATGCACTGATTGGTTTATTTCATTGACGATCTGTGTGCGTTAGGCCCGAATTTGATTTTGATTATCCAAATGTCCTCTCATTTCTTTGATCTGTGCAGTGTTTGCAAATGTTGGCCCTGTATGAACCCTGAAAACATACAAACTTGCAAGTATGAGCATCACTGACCCGGACTCTTGAGTTCCACATGCCAGCAGCTCGTTACAGTTTGACAACTATTAAGACGGCGATCACTTCCTTAGTAAATTGGCCACTCTGAAATTAAGACTTCTCTCCGCAGCTGTGTAAATGAATCGGTGACGGGCGCATATATCTCATTTTACATATGCCACAAAATTGCCTGAAATATGTGGCACTATTTTTAGAGATTCCTTTCCCACTGGGGTATTTTGCAGGCTACGGCTACTGTTCCTATCAGCGTACAATGTCCGCTGCAGCGGGGAAAAGACAAAAGGTATTGAAACTGCTCAGGTCAAAACGGGGGATAGAAAGTTCTCCTCCAAAACAGAAGACAATTTAAAGTTAACTTCTCTGAGCCAAGAAACTTTTTTAGAACAAGTTGTAGCGAGTCTCCTTTTCCATTGTGTTACGCCTTCATGTGCTATACCCACAATTTTACTTGCTAACATGTTTGAATCAATTGCTGACCTCGCAGTTAATGTTATTTTAATGTATGCATGGGTACTTTTCATGTGTGTTTCTCTGCGTAGGAGATAACCTTTCCTTTTTAGATGCCAGGTTTTTAGCACATACTATCTGAATATGTAATTTTATCTTAAAGTCCCTCAGCCCATGGGGGGTATCTATAGCCTGTTCGTCCATGGGAGTGGATCTCTCCTTCTGTGGTTCTCCCCGAGGGTGTGCAGGCGCCTCGTCACCACCTGACATTATGTTTGCCTGGATACTTCATTTGTCTGAACTTTTCGTTGTCTTGTTTACTGTTTTGTTTCATTGCTTTAATGTTTGTACCTGTGAGGCAACTCCCGTTTATTGATTGATTGATTTAAAATGTTAGCTGTGGTCCATATTTGTAGCATCCCAATTCTCCAAAGGCACATTTTAAAACTTGTAGGGTCACTTTCACAGAAATGCAAGAAAACTAGCTGAGTATTTTTCCCTCAAACGTCTGTGTTTACGATATACTAAAGGAGGGAAAAACAAATTCCGTTCCACTACTATGATTGGTTAGCATCGTCTTTTTGGTAGGCTTGCTTTTTGGTAGTCGGAGTTCAGTTCTTTCTAAATTTCCTTGCATTTTTATTTTTACCTTGACATGATGTAGCGTTGTTTCATTGTATTTTTCATGCCCATTTCTTTGTTTAGTCCATTGTCTTGGCTCACTTAACTTCCATATAATTTCTTATCATATTTGACCTTATACATAACGCTATTAATGATGTGTTTGGCCTGATGTCTTTGAGTGTGTGATAGTTTTGCTATTTTTGATGCCAAGCTTTTCAACTCCAGTGAGCTTTTGTGATCTAATGCCCCCCAAAACTACTTAACATTTCAGAACATCTCGATCCTATTGTTGCCATTATATTGGAGATTATTTTAATTGTTTGTGTAGCTCTGCTTTTCAGATGCCAGAACCTTTAGCACAAATTAGAATGAATCTCTCCCTTTTTTTAAACTCTTCTTTGCCTTCAAAACTTCCTGTATAATTTCCTAACTTTTTCCTCCCTGAGATAATATTGTTTATTGTTATTTTAATGAATGCATGACCTTTTACGATGCCAAGAATCCTTATACAATGAAAAATATAACATTTTGAAGTTGTATCCTTACTTCAAAATGTCCTACTTATTTCCTCACGTCATTCCTTGAACTTTATGGTTAATGGTATTTTAATGTATGCTTCCTTATCTTTGCCTTTGTAGATGCCAAAGCCTGTACAAGTTACAGTACTCCCCATTTTTTTACCGCTTTAGGGCTACAAAATGGCCTCCTTTATTTGACATTTTGGACCTCATCGCTAATAGTATTTAATGTTATGTTTTGTGGAGAAGAACCTTGCGTTTTTAGATAGTTCTGGCCCTGTGTTATGGTAATGCGATGCAAACGAGTTGAACTGTGAGCGAGCCGGTTCTTGTGCCGTCTTAGTCGACAACCTGTTAAATTCACACATTTCCCTCTCACGCTGCAGGTAATTTGCAGGAGGGCTCCAGTGGATATCCTCTTCAAATTGAGCTAAAATAAAACGTGATATTGGCGGCAGAGTGCAGTGGAGTGGGCAGAAGTGCTCACTCAAACTCCCACTCTCGCCCACCTCTCGAGCGACAAGAGGCTGGCACTGAACCTCAGCATGTGTACAGCTGCTCTGGACGTGGCTCAGTTCTGTTTTTTGTTTGGGTTCAGTCTTGTTCTATCCTGATTTAGCCTGGGTTAGGGTTAGAGTTTTGTGAGTTCACAAACTCTGGTTCAAGCCAATTGCGGAGCAGAACTTTTTTTTTTCTTTTTTTTTTATCTTTAAGGATTTTTGGCACTTTATTTGACAGTTCAGGGTGAAAGGAGGTGAAGAGAAATTGTGACTTTCAGCAAATTATCAGAGCCTGGACTCGAACGTTGTCCGGCCGTATTTGCAGCGGCCTTAACCACTTGTTAAACACAGTCACCACAAAACAAACGTATGAAAGTATGCTACTTACTTTGTTTTTAGACTACATTATAAACCATTAAAGTGATAGTCTGGAAGTCTAAATGTATTACAAATGTTAAAAAATGTGCAAAATCAACCACCTAGTCTTGCATTTTGATGTAAAGTAATAATATATATTTTTTTTTTCTTTTTTTTTTTCTTTTAAGTCCCTCCTTTCCGCATCTCAGCAGCTAATCAGAGTCTAGTATCCTCCCACGTTGACCAATGAGACGAGCTTTTCCTGTGAACCTGCCTGTCAGGTCCAATCAGGAGGGGAGGGGGAGGAGCTTGATTGTTTACTTTTGAAAATTCTGTTCCTGCTCCCCTTATTTTGCAAACTAAGAAGGGCCATCTAGTTGAAGAGAGGAGAATGTCATTGTCTCACCTTCAAATTTCATCTCCCCTCACTTTGCAATCTTGCAGACTGTCACTTTAATGATTGAAATGTGTCATTTTTATCAAGTGCTGCACAGAGCACGTTATACTGTACAATTTAAAACGACTAATGAAATATGTATTCTGTATTAGAAAACTTACCCAACCATGAATCCACTTCTAGTTTGCAAAATGTGGAGAGTCGGAACAAGCTCCCTCCCCCTTCCCTCCTGATTGGACCCGACAGGCCGGTTCTCAGGGAAAGGATTCTGATGAGCTGCGGAGGTCAATCATACCCAATCACCCCTGTATTACATTTGTAAAAACATTTAAACTTGGAGTATCCCTTTAACCTACACTTAGTTCCGTAATTCCTAATGAAAATAACAGATTACCGACACAGAAGGGAATAGTTGTTTACATCTCCCTCCATTTGTGCTGCTCGGCGCTGTGACGGTCTGTTGAGAGGGTGATTTGCTCCTTGGTCTCGCCTCCATAGACACGTGATGGATGCTGAGTGGCGTTGTCAGGCGCAGGTACAGCCCGCAGGAGCGCAGACACACCGCGGCTAACGGCTAATGGGATCTGAACAGGCGCCTGGGTCCGTGCCCTCCCGAATACTGCCCTATGGCGCTCCGCAGACCAGCGCCGACTCGCCTCACATTACAGGCCGCGGGCTAACGGCTAACGCGGCGCGACAGCTCAAAGCACAGCCTCGACCGAAGCATTTCAATTACCGAAACCTCTCCCGACTCGCATGACCGCGCCGGAAAAGGACTTGAGTGCCAACCCGGGGTGAAGTGTCTCTCCCCCCCCCAAGGAGTTCAGTTCGATGTGGCTGTAGGTTCAAGAAGCGCTTTTTAAAACATATTTGCGATCTCGCCCATTGGAATACAAAGAAACAGGAAGTGGTGACTCTAGGGTTTTGAGTCTTTTGTCCTTTCTAGAACTCTTACCTAGTTTCTCTTTGATTTCGCAAAACCTCCACCCTCGCTCTTAGTTTCCCCGTCCCTCCTCCAGATGTCTTTGCGCCGCCGTACGGTCTTTCAGATTTGAACAGCCGGTGCCGTGCTGGCTTCTCCTTGTGTTTGTAGAACAGCGAAGTGAAGGCGCTGACCTCCATTTAGACTGAGAGCCAGGGAGAGTCCCTCTGGTTTGAACAGGGCACGGCCCGACTGTCAGTCAACCCCAGACAGCTCTATCAGAGAGAGAGAAGTGGTGGAGCAGAGGAGAAAGAGCGAAGGAGAGGGTGGAGGGAGTTTTTAATCACATAAGGGTTGTAGCTTTCTGAAACAGCGGGACCAAACAACAGCACTTTGAATGGGAATTATATATTTTGATATTATACACTATAATAGATCTACTACTTTTCTTCATATGTTGTTATTTAAGGTTTTTTATTGTTATATTTATAATTGTTGTTATTATAGTTCTGCCCTGATAAGCTGAAGGTGGATCCTGAAGTTATCCAAACTGATAAATGAAAAACCTTTTACAAAAACTAACTAATGTACTTGTTCTTAAAATATCCCACTTTTAACATGAAATACAATGAAATACAACCTGTTTAGGGCCTGTAGATACTGTCACTGCATCCAACAGATCAGTTTGTGGATGCAAAACAACTTTCTCCAGCTAAACTCACTCACACTAAAACCAAAAAATCAGGGAGTAATCATGGACTCAGACCTGAACTTAAACAGCCACATTAAAGAAATAACATCATCAGCTTTTTACCATCTGAAAAACATGGCTAAGATCAGAGGAATAGTGTCAAAACCAGACTTAGAGACACTCATCCATGCATTTGTCTCCAGCAGGTTAGACTACTGTAACGGCTGCTCACTGTTAGAGCTGCAGAACATCCAGAACGCTGCTGCTCAAGTCCTGACAAGAACCAGGAAATACGACCATATTAGTCCAGTGCTCCGGTCCCTGCACTGGCTTCCTGTCACTCAGAGAATATAATTTAAAACAGCTCTGCTTGTGTACAAGTCTTTTCATGGTTTAGCACCAAAGTCCATCTCTGACATGTTAGAGCCGTATGAACCATCTCAGCCCCTGAGAACTTCAGGGAGGGGTCCCCTGGTGGTTCCCAGAGTCAATAATAAACACGGTGAGGCTGCGTTTCAGTTTCATGCAGCTAAAATCTGGAACAGTCTTCATGAGGATGTGAGACAATCCAGGCTGAAAACAGCTCTTTTTACCCGAGCATATGAAAACTGAAAGTATTTTATCTGCACTCTTGCCTTTTACTGTAATTGATTAATTTTTATGATTGATTTTTATCTGTTTTCTTGTAATTTTATGCTACTGTGAAGCACTTTGAATTGCCTTGTGTATGAATTGTGCTCTACAAATAAACTTGCCTTGCCTTTAAATCAAGTCATACCTTTAATCCAAGTGTTCACATTTAAAGCGAAGGAGACACTGGTTATTTTACATACTTTTTGGGTGCTTTCCTAAATCTATTATGTTTTCTCTCCTCTCTCATGATTTTGCACATGATGATAAAATGTTTTTGTTAAATGCTTAGTAATTCTTTGTCCCGGTGTTCCACTTGTAGAATCCAGTAGCACGAGTTATATTTACCTTGGTTATTTCTGCAGGTCCAGCGCTCCAGGAACAAGCAGATGAGGGAGATGTTCCCGGAGGGCTTTGGGATCCACCACGCCGGGATGCTGCGCTCGGACCGCAGCCTGATGGAGAGCATGTTCTCCAAAGGATACCTCAAAGTCCTGGTGTGCACCGCCACTCTGGCCTGGGGAGTCAACCTGCCCGCACACGCCGTCATCATCAAGGTCAGGCCTGGTTCTCAGCCGTTATATGAGCACTTCTGTACAGGATAGGAAGTAATGTCTGTGGTCAAGGACAGACGAGGCGAAGACGGCTACGAAACTTGATTCCAATGTTAAGTTGATTTTCTTCCCACGCATTTCTTTCCCACGACTCTGTGCACAATCTGCTGCTCTTCAAACCGCCACTTTTTCCTGCCAAGAACATTTAAATCTTCTATCAAATGCACTTTTAACCTCACGCAACTGTCCATCCATTCTACATAAAACTTTATAAAGATGCCAAGAGTCGGTCACAAGCCAACTCTCATCAAACTCAAGAACATTTGACATTCAGTTATGCCGTGGTGATTTGCCAACAACTTCCTCACCCGGACTCCCTCCCGAATTTCTGGCCATGTCATCTGGTCACCCTAGTAGTCATGAACAAATATTTCCAGACCCTTTTTTAACTCGAGTTCTGAAGCAGATCTCATCTTAACCCGAAACGTAAAACATTGTCAATCATTTGTCATTTCCACAGGGCACTCAGATCTACGATGCGAAGCGCGGCTCGCTGGTCGACCTCGGTATCCTGGATGTGATGCAGATCTTTGGACGCGCCGGTCGCCCGCAGTTTGATAAATACGGGGAGGGAACCATCATCACGAGCCACGACAAACTGAGCCACTACCTCACCCTCCTGACGCAGCAGAACCCCATCGAGAGCCAGTTCCTCGACAGCCTGGCCGACAATCTCAACGCGGAGGTCAGTGACTGTGGGCAAGGACCTCTTTGGCAGCTCACATTAGAGACACTCTTCAATAAAAGAAGGAAGTGCACCCTCTGCTGGCCAATAGTATAACTGCCATCATGAAACAGAAGCATATTATTTTGACACATTTTTTTATTTTAAGCTTCACTACAAAAATACCAAGGTCAACATGTGCAAAGCCTGATGTTGGACCTTTTAGATGAACATACTCATTATTTGCCCTTCATGTTGTGTAGGATGAAGGAAAGGGCTGAAACAACAGAGCTGTATTAGTTGATGCTTATTACCATTGGAATAATTAACAGTATTCGATAATCGTTAATTGACTTCAGGGATTTTCAGTTCACACTAATTTAAGAACATTCCCTGAGCAGAGAAAGGAGAGGAAATTATTACACAAAGCCAGTGGTGGAAAGTAACAAAGTAAAAAGTAAAAATTACAAATACAGGTAAAAAGTTAAAATTATAGGTACTTGAGTAAAGTTTACGTCACTACATTTTAGAGCCAGTATCTGTACTTTTTACTCCACTACATTTTTAAATTGGGTTAAAAGTATTTTATTTTCAAAGTGACCTCTTTACGATTAATTGGTTTGGTCCCAGTTTAGACTTGGTTTAGTGGTTTACTCCTTTTGACCTGGTTTAGACTTGACCTAGTTTAGTCCTGGTATAGAACTGGTTTACGTCCTGTTTTTGCCTTTTTACTCGTTTAGACCTGGTTTGAGTCAAATGATTTTGAAAAATCCTGCACATTCAACTCTTAAATACTTTTACTTTTTACTTATAAAGTACATTTTACAATACATACTTTTGTACTTTTACTTAAGTAACAAATGTATCAGTTACTTTTACTTGAGCAAATGTTTGATCCTGTATCTACACTTTTACTTAAGTAAGAATATCGAGTGCTTCTTCCACCACTGCACGAAGCATAATGTGATGTATTTTGTTTTCTCGAGGAAGCTTTCGTTTTCTAACCTTTTATCAAAATCCTCAGAACTTTTAACTTTGTGGTCGAAATGTAGCTTCAATTATCTATTTACACTTTTCTCTCTGATTATTAATGGATTTGTTAACATGATCTTAATCAATTAGCAAAGTATTTTTCACCGCAGCCCCAGCACAGTAATGATTAGGGTTGCAAAGATTCTGAACATTTCAAAGGAAACTTCGGTTTGGATATAAATAAATTTTAAAAAACGCTTAAATAAACATAACATTAACGCTGTCCTCTTCAAACACGTGTGTCCGACGGCGATTTCTTTGAGACGTTTCATCTCCTTCCTGTGATGGATATTCCAGTGTGTAACTATCACATCAGATTATTGTGCTGCCGTTTACATCAGCCTTCAGTTGTGTTAATTTATCATATTTATTTATTCATCCATGTTCATATTTTTCTTCAGAGGGTCATACATTAATATAAACAATACGTAGTGAAAAGGAGCATGTCTTATTGTCCATGCCCCCTTTGTAATAATGACTGGAAAATCGATGACCAAAACGGCGGGTGATCCATTCAACAAATTTGTGACACTCTTTTTGGTTTTACAAATATTAGGGCCGGGACTCGATTAAAAAAATTAATCTAATTAATTAGAGGCTTTGTAATTAATGAATCGAAATGAATCGCATATACATATTTGACCTGAGAACAGTGAGAAGTAAGTTTTTTCATAAGGATTTTTAGTATACCATTGAATAATGACTGAATACATGAGCTTAAGCAACTAAATATTGTTTATTTTTGTTCAACCAAGTCCAACAGACCAGTGCAATATTGCCATTAATATTTTTATTCGCACTAAACCTCATGTAATTAATTAATCGCAATTAATCGAAAGAAGTCCCGGCCCTAACAAAAATCAGTCATTTGAACAATTTTAGAAAACAATTATTTATTTTATTAAATATTTTATTTGTTTTTATTATTATTATTATTTTTCAACATACAAGTTATGTTTTTTTTTTATATTTCTCCATCTGCATCTCCTTGAACATATTTTTAAATGTATCTATTGTTTGAGAACATTTTAATGTGTCCTTTTTAATGAATTCCATAATCTTACCCCAGCAAGATCACATTAATTCCCCAATATTCCTGTTAATTCCCTTGGAAAATATCAAATTTTGCCGCCCTAGTAATGATTACCTACTTGATAATCGTTTGCGTTTGTTTTAGTGTACGTCTTCATACTATTGACTTGCCCGAACATATCCCTGTGAAACGAACTCCAATTGAAGCTGCTCTGTCTCCTTTTCTCAGAAAGCGACACAAACTGAAAGCTCGGCGACTCTAACGCTCGGCGGCGGTTATTGCAGCCGATTTCATCAGATTTTCTTTTCTTTTCTTTAATTACGTACCGTCAGCCCCTGG
Source organism: Proterorhinus semilunaris (assembly GCA_021464625.1). Lineage (NCBI taxonomy): Eukaryota > Metazoa > Chordata > Actinopteri > Gobiiformes > Gobiidae > Proterorhinus > Proterorhinus semilunaris. The sequence goes on from CM038350.1 coordinate 8,452,436, forward strand.
TCTATTTTACACCTGCCCTCCCGCTCCACCTGTCGAAACGTCTCTGCCTCATCCACCGTGTTTTTTTATTTAAAAGTCAAATTTTAGGGGAAAATGACACACTTCGGTTTGAGACAATAATGCAACAGGGAAGTGGGGTGAAGTCAGACGTGGCAGATGCCGTTGTGAAGGAAAATGAAAACTAAACTTTGCTGTGCATGTGTGTTAATATATGTTCACTCATTATCCTTTTTTAAGTTGCGGTCCCCGACTGTTAAGTAGGTTTGTGTTCCAATGGGTGGATCCACAGTGTTTTTGCATACAAGTTTATCATAATTTCAAAGTTTATGCAGCACGTATTTTGCCTTTCTATGCAAATCAATATTGTGCCCATAAAAACTTTAATTATTTGATCTGAAATTAAAGGCACCTATTGATTGTAGCAGGGAACTAATTATTCTCTATATGAAGATCCAGCGTAAAGTGGTATATAGTTGTCGATTTCATGTCGTATTTTTAAGTACATAATAGCCAAATGTGTTGTCATGAAATTATGCGGTGTAGGTACATTTTAATTGGATTCTGCTCGTGTGAGGCTGTAGTTGTTGCGTTGGCCACTAGATGGAGACAGAGACCACATATTATATCCCGCCGTCAGTACAAAGACGATCGCCATATTTGCCCCTTGTGTATCTTTTCCTTCTTTACTTTTACATTTGTACATATCAGTGTTAATTTTGACATATTTTAATTTAGTTTTAGTCTTTTGACGAAAATGTAATTCAATTTTAGTCAAGTTTTAGTGAAAAAAAATATCTTCAATTTTAGTCGACTAAATTTAAGACACATTTACTCGACTTTGTATTTATAATATTCATTATAATCATATTTAATCAAGGTCCTCTGCTTCATGGAGCTGCTCCCTCATGAACAAAGCTCAGAGCTGTTCCTTTGGCAGTGAATTTACATGATATGAGGCTCTTTCAGACGGTCAATATAAGTTTGGATGATTTTAGTCTCTCCTTTTGATTTTTATTTAGTCTCATTTTAGTCTGGACATTTTAGTCATAGTTTTAGTCGCATGAAAAACTTTTAATTTAGTTTTAGTCCAATTTTAGTCGTCAGAAAAATCACTTTGACTAAAATTAAGACCAAATATTTTAGTCGACGAACTTAACACTGGTACATATACGTACATTTTTGCAATAATTCGATGGACTTCTGTTTTGCCAGGTTGCTTTGGGGACCGTGACAAACGTGGAGGAGGCGGTGAAGTGGCTGAGTTACACCTATCTGTATGTGAGGATGAGAGCCAACCCGCTGGTTTACGGCATCAACCACAAGGCCTACCAGGTAACGCTCTTGAAATGAAGTCGCGTTATACCACGGTGTGGGTGAATACTCGATTCTCTCCGTTCTATATCACTCCACTGCAGCTGTTTCCATAGTAACGATAAACAATTGAGCTGAAACTAGCTTCAGGTAAAACTGATTAAAAAGTGAAATAACTCCTGCCCAGGACAAAAAAAAAAAAAAAAGCGATTTCTTGATAATACACACCTCGTCGTGCAATTATCCCTTACGTAATGCAGAGAACGTATGAATATTATCTTTAACTTCACAAATTGTTGACGGGTTTAACAATAGTTTTGCTGAAGTCACTTGTCCAAGAGGTTTCTCACAAAGAAAAAATCCATTTGTGTTGAGCAGATTTTGACCAGTAAGGCCAAAATTGTTCCTCAAGTAAAAAGTAGTGGCACAAATACCTAAATACGAGTCAAAAAGTTCTAGAGTACTGAGTCTATTTATGTTCCAGTAGTGGCATCGTTACAAGGACAACAAAACATGGAGTCATCTGAAAATGCACTAAAGATATGTAAATATATGTTGTTGTTTTTTACTCGTGTACAGATACTTCACTGTAACTTTACTCAAGTTGAAGTTTGGCTTTTGATGTCGCCAAATAAAAACTCAATCTGTTACTACTGGTTATTGGCGGTTGACGGCATTGAACTAGAGTTAGTGTTGGCCTCCTCAAAAGCTACATACATAAAACAACATCGCACACTCATGAACCGATGTCCAAATTTGTAATATTAGTGATGGTGATCACGTTTCGGCATTAGCCTTCATCAGATCTTTCTTTTTTCTTCTTTTGAACCAAAGTGTATGTGGAGTGGACCGGCCCAGGTGACTTAAATCTTCTCCAAAGTGTGGGTGGTACCCATCAACCAGGAGGCCACACCCAGTGCAGAAAGGCCACTTCTACACAAAACAAAAACAGTTAAAATATATAACAAATATATACAGAAATCTGTAATACATATAGCCTACTGTATTACAAGAAGCATTTGAGAGCAAAGTCAATATTTAGTCCATGAGGAGTCAAAGTCTTTAAATGGTGGATCCAATAGTGTTTTTCATGAAATGTATTATTGTTGTGTTTCTTGGATTATTTTACACATGTTATATTGCATTACCCTGGAAAAAGAATGAAAAAAATGAAAGGAGGAGATCCAAGTTTCCACCTCTAGGGGACAGTTTTACCTGTTCAATCCCAATGTATCTTAATGATGATATGGGATGGTTAAATTCAACAAAAGCTAAACATGCCTTTTTGGTTTGATCAAATATCGGAATCATCTAGCGTTACTGCACTTGCCTTTGAGCGATAGCTTCTCTTCTCTTCTTCTTAAGCTTCTCCGCTTTTTTAGTAGGTCCTCATTATGGGCCTCCTCGTCTATGGCTAATTGTTCTTTCACAGCCTTCAAAATAAAACACTCCTCGGGCTAAGCTCAATATTCCGGGTTTCTGAAACATCTGGAATAACCCGGGTATTGCAAATATTTCCCGGTTATGAAAGCGTTATTGGCTGCATGTAAACGTAGTCAGAAACACCGGGAGAACTTCCACCTCGACACTGAAACGCGTTCATGCTCAAAGGTCTTTTTGTTTCCAGATGGATCCTTCGCTGGAGCTGTACAGGAAGGAGCTGGTGATCGAGTGCGGGAGGAAACTGGACAAGGCCCGAATGATCCGCTTCGAGGAGCGCACCGGGTACTTCGCCTCCACGGACCTGGGCAGGACGGCCAGCCACTTCTACATCAAATACAACACCATAGAGGTTTCCATAGAAGCCACACATGCCTATACAGCATTCAGGCATAGCAATTTAAAGCTTTGTCGCTTTCCTTTTTTCTGTAGACCTTCAACGAGCTGTTCAACTCCCAGCGCACAGAAGCCGACATCTTCAGCATCGTGTCCAAGGCGGAGGAGTTCGACCAATTAAAGGTGAGACAAGGAAAAAGATCATTACTCGCGTGTGAGCTGTGCGTGACATTAAACTCCATGTTGTGCGTTTGAGGTCCGTGACGAGGAGATGGAGGAGCTGGACCAGATGCTCTCGTCTTTCTGCGAGTTGCCCGCCGCGGGTGGAGTGGAGAACGCGTACGGCAAAGTGAACATCCTGCTTCAGACCTACATCAGCCGCGGGGAGGTGGACAGCTTCTCCCTCATCTCAGACCTGTCCTTCGTGGCCCAGGTAAGGAGGAGATTATTAGTTATTCATATCTCGTGGGAAAATCGTGCTTTGTGAGGAGACTTTCTGATAGAAATAAGCCTTTTCCCAAGAAACTCCCTTACATTTCTGCTTTAGCTTGATGCGTCACATTAATGGAGGAATTTTCCCATTGTTTGATGAATATTTGCACAATGGGCTGCACAATATCGGCATATTATCATAATTGGCATATCATATTAGGCAAGGCAAGTTTATTTGTAGAGCACAATTCATACACAAGGCAATTCAAAGTGCTTCACAGTTGCATAAAATTACAAGAAACCAGATCAAATCATTAAAACATCAACATAAAAATGAATCAATTACGGTAAAAGGCAAGAGTGCAGATAAAATACTTTCAGTTTTCATATGCACGGCTAAAAAGAGCCGTTTTCAGCCTGGATTTGAACATTGTCAGAGTTGAGGCCTGTCTCACATCCTCATGAAGACTGTCCCAGATTTTAGCTGCATGAAACTGAAACGCAGCCTCACTGTGCTTATTATTGACTCTGGGAACCACCAGGAGACCCCTCCCTGAAGTTCTCAGGGCCCGAGATGGTTCATACGGCTCTAACATGTCAGAGATGTACTTTGGTGCTAAACCATGAAACGACTTGTACACAAGCAGAGCTGTTTTAAATTCTATTCTCTGAGTGACAGGAAGCCAGTGCAGAGACCGGAGCACTGGACTAATATGGTCGTATTTCCTGGTTCTTGTCAGGACTCGAGCAGCAGCGTTCTGGATGTTCTGCAGCTCTAACAGCTCGTATTAGCTACAATGTTACACAGAATCACTGAGGATTTCCATCTGACTAAAGATTGAATGTCCAGAGTTTGTCACCGCCTGCTCTGCTTAGCCCAGGAGAAGTGGTTAGATTTAAACATCGGCCATCTTTGTCAACAACTGATTCATGCTTGTCCTGCTTTAGTATTTATTTACAGGTTTTACTGCCTCTACCTGTTTAACCTCTTAACCCCCGCCGTACCCGAGTGCATTTTCTCCAGTTATTCAAATCCACAAGATCACAGCCTATAGGCCACTGTAACGCCTCATTTGAAAGCTAAGACCTACAAAATCATCTAAATTGAGCTTGTTCTTCGCGTTGCTGTTTTTCGACTTTTTTACCTCGCTTTTTTATTGGGTTTTCATCACTTTTTCGTTGCATTTTTGTTCCAAATTTTTGTCACTGTCTTGTTTTTGGCACTATTTTCCAAGAAGCTTTTAGATTTGGGTAAAGCCAAACTGGAGAAAATGTGCTCGGTTCAGGTGGGAGTTAGGAGGTTAAACCCTGTATCGTCCCGTGGTCCGTTCTGTCATTTTATTTTGAGTAAAAGCAGCTCAACGATTGGAGATCCCTGGCCTAGAGGTTTGAGCCCCCGCTTCACATGCCGTGCAAAATGCCTGTCCCGAGTTGGAGATCAACTATTTCCCCTCTCGCTCTACTGTCCTGAGTCCTGTTCAGTCAAATGCCACCGTCGTCAGTCCCGCACCTGCTCGGATCAGTCCGAGTGTGTCACTGAGGTCTGCCTCCTCCCGACCTCTGAACCGCACATCCATCACTGCTCCGCGGCCGTCAACCCCTTCACGTGTGATTAATTACTTAGTTACACGACTCTTACACAACGCAAAGTTTAATGGTGTGAAAAGAGAGCAGAATATTACAAATTCTGATTAATATGTTGATCGAAAAGAGGCTAGATGCAAGTTGGCCATTTTATACTCACTACTGCCACCTCTGGTCATACATGTAACTGCACCTACTATATTAAGCTCGTGCATTACGGCAATTCGGACCCGAAGTAACAACTTTTAGAGTTCCAGTTTGGATCAATGGGAACTCTCAAAAGGCAAAACTGAAAGCTCATTCACTTTGGAACGCATTTATAAAAGTTATGAATGGTTTCTCAACGGCATAACGGTGAGCTTGTGTGTGCATACTGATCAGTCAAGGGTTACAAATATTTCTTATGTATGTTTCGATCAGAAGTGGTTCTACAATTTGGAGATTTTAAAGAAGAAATTCGTATGAAAGGGTACTGTTTTTTTGTACTGTCTGTTAAAAGTAGAGGGCACTTTTTGTCTTTGGAGGATAAATGTTACTTTCGTATCTCCCCAGAATGCGGCTCGTATCGTGCGCGCCCTGTTCGAGATCGCCCTGAGGAAGCGCTGGCCCACCATGACGTACCGGCTCTTGACTCTGTGTAAAGTGATCGACAAGAGGCTGTGGGGCTTCAGTCACCCCCTCCGACAGTTCCCGAACCTCAGCCACATCGTCCTGAACCGACTGGAGGAGAAGAAACTGACGGTGGACAGGCTCAAGGAGATGAGGAAAGACGAGATCGGTACGAATCATCTACGACCGCTATAACGACTGCAGATAACACGAGAGCTGATCAAACTATTCAATGTTTGTAGGCCACATGCTGCACCACGTGAACGTCGGCCTCTCGGTGAAGCAGTGCGTTCATCAGATCCCCTCGGTGACGATGGAGGCCAGTATTCAGCCCATCACACGCACCGTCCTCAGGGTGCGGCTCATCATCACACCGGACTTCAAGTGGAACGACCAGGTACACGTTTTTTATACTTGGCTGTGACCTTTTCTTGTGATCTTTGAGTCGTTATTGGTTAGAAATGAACCCACCTTACCCAAATATTAACAAATGGGAAAAGAAAAAAAACAGAGCTCTGGAGCTTGAATCTCGAAGAAATCGAAGAAGCTTTTCCTGAAGCCGATTTCTCCGATTTCTTCGTAGCATTGCGCCGGCGCCTGTTTCACTAACAACTGGTCACGTGACTAAAGTGTCAAATGTCTCGAAAAGTGGTTTACTCTGCGAGTCGTGTATCAGTGTCAAAGCGGCTCATTGGCTCAGAGTTTAGTGTGTTGCCTTAACTGCTTTGAGCAGTGAGTCGCTAATCCACGGATGTTTTTTCTGGTCCGTACTTTGGTGATGTCATCCATCCATCTATAGGGATGGGCACCGTTCGCTTTTTTTCGATACCACTACTTTAACGATACCTGCTTTTCGGTGCCGGTTCCTTAACGGTACTTTTTTCTGTGCCTATTTCATTTTAATTCAATTAAAATAACGTGTATAAAAAAAGTGTCGTTCGAGAAAAAGTCCTAAAACCGCAAAACAGAAGTTCCACAGGCCGCAGCAGCGTCACCTGTAACTTCGTGTTTTGAGCACAATTTCCCCTTAAGCAGTGATAAAAAGAAATAAAGGACATTATTACCTCCTGAGCTGCAGAGACAGATCCACATCAGGACACGGGTTTCTTTCGGATAAACTTTTCTAAACACACTGCGCTTTGACAAAGTGAAAACACTTTCCCTTCAAAGATCCTTACATGGTGTGAGCGCTCACTCTGCCACCAATAATGTACAACAACTGTACCAAAAATGTCTAATACAGAGTGAGCGCTCACTTTTCCACAAACAATCTTTGATATTCCCCTCTCTGCAGCTGCTTGTAAAGTTGTAAACTCAACCTCCGCGGGTCTGTCGCTAAAGGTAAAGACGTCTTTCTTGTTCTCGCTGCTCTGTTTCTTATTCAGTCCTGGTTTAGACCTGGTTTATAATAACTGGTTTAGTTTAGCTCTGGGTTTTACAACCGGTGTAAGTCTGGTTTAGTCTTGGCTCAGTCCTGCCGCAGACCGCGGCTGAGCCATCTCTATTACAAAAGTTTAGTACGTTATAGTTTTGCTTCGCTTTAAGTTATAGTTTTGCTTCGCTCCATTTGCGCTGAAGCGGCTCATTATCTCCGCACACGTTCATGTTGCTTTTTTTAGACTCTGTCATATATTGACGTCTAGAGAGAAAAAGAACTGAAAGTTGACACCAGAAGAATTTTTATTTTTCGATACCACCCCCGACCGGAGCTTTTTGGTCGGTACCAAGTAGGCACCGTTGCCCATCCCCATCCATCTATTTTCTTCCACTTGTCCGTTGCCGGGTCGTGGGGGCAGCTGTTGGAGCTGCCCAAATCACATTGCACCAGCCCCCTATGGCTCCTCCTGCAGGTGGTGGGTCCACAGAAGGACGGCCTCATGGTTCTAACCGGGCCTGTTGGTCTCTCATAAGGGGCTTCTGAACCGCTCTTTGTCTGACCCGTCACCTATAGGACCTGTTTGCCATGGGAGACCCTACCGGGGGCACGAAGCCCCCGACAACAGAGCTCCCAGGATCATTCGGGCTCAAACCCCTCCACCACGTTAAGGTGGCGGTTCCAGGAGGAGCGATGTAAACCATAAGTGATAAATAAATGTGCCAGATTTCCCCCGTTTCCCACTTAACTTGCACCATATGAACACGGTTTTCTTTTCTAATGCAAATAGTGGCTAAATTAGCTCTGACTGAATTAAATAAAAGGATTGCACATTGACGTCCTGCGTCAAAGCAGCAGCAAAGGGTGACTGAGTCGGATCCGCCCACAGAAGCTCCGTGGAACCCAGACCCGCATTACAAAACAATTTAGCCTGCTCTTATTTATTGGCCTTTGATTGATCTGATCATTCAAACTTCAGATGCAAATTATGAAAACACCACACACCTGTTTGAAACGTCTAATGCACACATGGATTTGATTATAAAACGTGTCCACAAGATGTCAGTGTTCAAACAGCATGAAGCAGCTCGGAAGCTCCGGATCTTTAGCCACGTTCACACACGCGCCCCCAGCAGGTTAAAGTCCTGGTAAAGTCGAGGTTTCCTTCCAAACATCCCGACTTTACCAGGACTTAAACCTGCTGGGGGCGCGTGTGTGAACGTGGCTACAAATATTAATAACTCTCTTCTAACGTCTCTCTCAGTCCTCGTCCTGAACCCTGACCCTGGATCTGAGAGGAACAGGACTCTCTGTGTAGCATGGATAAATGTTTATGTTGTATTAGTGAAGCGTGCTGTGAACATGGGGGGGAGAGGTAATGGTATACTGCAGGCTTAGGCTCCAACAGAACGGGCCAGTGACATATGCACTGACATGTAAGAAGAGCTGATGGCACTAGACGAAAGATCACGCTCATTCAAACATGAGTACAAGCAGAATTTTGGACATTTTGATACAGAAAATCTATTCACGTAACACTCGAGGGCCAAGCTGGGTAAAAGTTACACTCCTAATTTCTTGGATCCCCGTTTTTCATGAAGGGAACAAAGAACATGACAGTGCAATGATTAAAAGCTTGAAAAGTCTCATCCTACAATATTCGATTCGATTAATTTCCAGGTGCACGGGTCGGTGGGTGAGCCCTGGTGGCTGTGGGTGGAGGACCCCATCAACGATCACATTTACCACTCAGAGTACATCCATTTGCAGAAGAAGCAGGTATGGCAGTTTTCCCTAAACATAGTCACTTTATTCATTGTTTTGTGTCATGAGGAACCTGGATCGAAGGGATTGTTAAGGTTTTCAGGGCAAGGGACACCTTTATTGAAAATCCAAAGAAACCCCCAAATGTCTCCCACTTCTGTTTAAAACCATATTTAACCTCTTAACCTTAACCGAGTGCATTCTCTCCCGTTTGGCTTTACCCAAATCTAAAAGCTTCTCGATTGGAGAGCAACAGTGTGACGCCTTCAAAACTGATCCTAACTTTGCTGTCGCTGCATTTTTGTCTCATTTTGGAAGTGTTTTTGTTGTGTTTTCATTACTTTTTTGTCGCTCTTTTATTGCTTCTTTGTTGCTTTTTTTGTTTCGTTTGTGTCGCTTTTTTGTGTGTGTTTTTTGTCGCTTTTTGTTGTGTTTTCGTAGTTTTTTTTGTGTGGCTTTTTCATAAATTTTTCTGTGGCTTTTTTGCCGTGTTTCAAAAAAACATTTTCTTTTTTTTGCTCTTTTGTCACTTTTTTTTTCTATTATTGTTGCTTTTTTGTCACTTTTTGTGGCCTTTTTTTTCATTGCTTTTTTGTTACATTTTCGTTGCTTTTTTGTTACGTTTTCGTTGCTATATTGATGCTTTTTTCCAAGAAGCTTTTAGATTTGGGTAAAGCCACATTGGAGAAAATGTGTTCGGTTCAGGTTTGGGTTAAGAGGTTAACTGAGCAATTTCTTATTGGAATGGTTGTCCTTTACTTACAATTTAGTTTGAGAAAGGTGGGTTTAGGAGATAAATATGTTGGCTGTGTGGAGTATGTAGGTATAAAGAGACTGAAGAGCTGCCAGGAAATGGAGGTCTTCCTGAAGAAGACCTACGAGGAGATTTGGAGAAAAGTTGGATGATTACCACGGTGTTTAGCTTTGTTTTTTCTCCCTCGCAATAGCACAAAATAAAGTAAACATTCAAATTTGAAATCCCCACAGCCGCAAGAGATTTCTATACTCAAGCCTAGTGTTTGTGTTGACTCTCTCTCGCCCCCTGCAGGTGGTGACAGGAGAGCCGCAGAACATCGTCTTCACCATCCCCATCTTCGAGCCGCTGCCGTCTCAGTACTACATCAAGGTGGTGTCCGACCGGTGGATCGGCGCGGAGGCCCTCTGCATCATCAACTTCCAGAACCTCATCCTCCCCGAAAGACACCCTCCTCACACCGGTAAGGTCCTCGGCATCTGCGGCTGTAGCAGTCGCTCAGGCCAAAAAAGCGAGAGGGGAGGGGATGAGTAAGCGCTGTAAGTCCAAGTCCCTCATGGAGAAAAACCCAGGCCATTGGTCAGCTCTCGTGTCAAAAGAAAAACATCTTACATTAGATTGTATTTGACGGAGTTACTAAACATTAGAGCTGGGTACCGTTAAATATTTTCCAATTCTAGTACTTAAACGATACTTGTTTATATCGTTTATATACTAGTTTATTTGTTTGTTTGAGCAGCGAACACTTTGCTCAAAAGGAGTGGGCCGAAGCAAGAGCTTATAAGCGCCCACCCCCAAAATCAATACAATTAAAATCATCATTTCACAAGAACATAGTGGAACAAAACTTGGTTTCCCATAGCGATGCCTGAACTTTTTTCTGATACTGATACTTACAACCTTTATCATCTAGAACCAGAAAACCTGGAAGAAGAAGAAGGAAGGAAGATCTGCAAATTTACAATGTCAGTGTCAGGAAATTATTGAAATAGTTGGTGAAAATTGGGAGAAATTGTGGAGGGAAAAAAACTTGTAAATTAAAAAAGAAATGGGCAAAAATGGGTGGGAAATTGGAAAGAATGGGGGTAAATAGGGAACATATTAGGTTATAAATAAGAAATGAGCAAAAATGAGGGAAACAAATTGGGGAAAACGAGAAAAAGTTTGGGCGAAAAAGCTTCAACACTTTTCGATACCTGCTTTCCTTCTTTTTTCCTCAACACCAGTAGTACCTAAAAAAAAAAATCCGATATCATACTGGTATTGTTTAACGCTACTCAACCCTACTAACCATGACGTGTGATGAACAGCAACTTGTTTACCGTGTATGTCCAGACCCCTACCTTCTTCCGGCAGAAAATAAGTGTGGCTTATCAGGCCCAGTGAAAGTCATTCCCACTGATGCCTGCGGGGGGAGCCCCAGGTTAACTCTTCACCAGCTCTGGCCTCTGGGTTTTAGAGCCAGTGCTTTATCCTTACAACGCTCAGCTGCCCAAACCAGCTAGCCAACAAAGTAGAGATGGCAAAAAGTTGTGGAGGTTTTGCAGCAGTTTAGAACTAACAATAAATTAAACCAAGGAAACAAAGTGGCAGGAGAAAACGACAACAATCTGCTCAGGAGGCTACTGGACTTGTGGGCGCTCGTGATCGTGCAGTTCGATGGTTACAAAGTTCAAGATTAAAGTTTCAAACCACTTGTTATGCTTCCTTTGATTAGCTTTAGCTCTTTGTGCTAACGGGCCATTCGTCAAACTCGCGCTAACAGCAGTTTAACCCATTTGACTTAAAGCGCTAATCCCATTCCTGTTCGGTTATAATGGGAGAGCCCTCTGACATCTGTAAATGCTTCCAGTTGCGAGACTTGGCCTGGTTTGCAGAAACCGTTGCCAGACTTCTTCAAAACTCCTCTCTGTTGTTGTTTGTTCTTTTGCTGCGGTTTCCGACACGCTGGTCAAAGCAAGCAGCGAGGTTTGGAAATAGCTTCATTGTATTACAGTGTGCTGTGCTGTAATGTAAAGTTGTTAAAGTTTTAAACCACATAAGCCGACGTTAAAATGTCCGTAAAACAACAATACTTCGGCGTATGATGCTAATATTATGTGACTTTAAGAACAATGCCTATGTTTACAGTAACAGAACATTTGTAATTGATCTATAATGCCTGTTCTATCGTCTACTTTTTGCCCAGTGACGTAATACAGAGTTCTTAATCCATCTGGAGATTAACAGCATCTTCTACTAAATTGCCTGTAAAATGTGTTTCCACCCCATTTCAAACTTCTACTACTGTATTAGAACATCACAATCATGATCTAGATCCTGTTCCTGATTCAAAAGTTTGATCAGATTACAGGTCACGATCAAACATTCTTGAATATGAGGATGACTCTGTAAAGCACTTTGACTAAAATTAAGACTAAATATTTTAGTTGGTAGTCAAGAGAATACCGGTGTCTTTATTTTTTGCCTAAATGTTTATAAATTGTGAGCATATCTAGAACAAAAAGAAAATATTTCTAAAACGTGACTCCTTAGGTTTAGACATGTCGATTCTCTGAGCAGCTACTGTACTTCGAAAGGGCTGGAACGCTACTACAAACTCCTAAGCTACTTTTTCTTCCTGTGCCGGATTTGGAAGACCAGACCTCTATCATTCATACAGTTACATTACAAGTGCAACTACGTGACTTGGACTTGTGTGGCGTTCTTCTCTTCAGAGCTGCTGGACCTGCAGCCGCTGCCCATCACCGCGTTGGGAAACCGTGAATACGAGAGTCTGTACAAGTTCACTCACTACAACCCCATTCAGACGCAGATCTTCCACACGCTGTACCACACCGACACCAACGTCCTGTTGGGGGCGCCGACGGGCTCCGGGAAAACCATCGCCGCTGAGATGGCCATGTTCAGGGTGTTCAACAAGTATCCGGGCTCCAAGGTGAGTTCTGACAACGCTGACAGAGAAGACTTTGAACGTTTGGCAGTTTCTGTTTCATGTGAAAAGTTCCTTTATGACACCTGACCCTTAAATGATAAGCTACTGAGTTTGTCTCCTCCATGTAGGTGGTCTACATTGCTCCATTGAAAGCCCTAGTCCGGGAGAGGATCGAAGATTGGAAAGTCCGAATTGAGGAGAAACTAGGGAAAAAGTAAGTCGCTTTGTTCATCATTTCTTATAAGTTTGTCACTGTAAAATTATGTTACTATAAAAACAAGTTGATATTGTCAATGCCTTTGAGAAAAAAAATCCACTTTGTTGTCCTTAAGGTTCTTGCAGACGTTCTATACCGTGAACCCCTGCTTTATTAGCATCTTTACACAAAATAATAGTGCCGTAGTTCATTTGATTTCAGCTTGTACTACTTCTCATCAAGCCCTTTCAAAAGGCGCACTTGAAAGTCCAACCCGTGACCCCACAAATCACCTTTTCATTGCGCGTACGCCGGCTCTTCTTAACGCCGCTGTTGTCTGTCCTCCAGAGTGGTGGAGCTGACCGGAGATGTGACCCCAGACATGAGGGCCATCGCTCAGGCCGAGCTCATCGTGACCACCCCTGAGAAATGGGACGGAGTGAGCAGGAGCTGGCAGAACCGCAGCTACGTCCAGAAAGTGGCCATCCTCATCATCGACGAGATTCACCTGCTGGGTAAGACTTCTATGTTACAATTATATACGCTCTCAGTTCATTGAAAAGGTGGGAATCCTTTAAAGAATTAGATTAGGGGGGGTATTATGTTTTTTTGCAGGTATTTGGTAATGATCTCGTATAGGGCTGAACTAAGGCTGAAACGACGCGTCGACGTAGTCGACGTCATCGATTACGTAAATACGTCGACGCAGTTTTTGTGCGTCGACGCGTCGCTTGTTTACATCATGGCAGCGCGCAATGCTGGCGATGCGAGCGAGGGGAAAAAGGCACGCCAAAAGTCATCAAAAGTGTGGGAGTATTTCCAGAAACGGCCAAATAATGTTGTTTATGCACACTGTGTCGAGCGGAAATGGCCTACCACAGCAGCACAACGGCTATGAACGAACATTTAAAACGAAAACACCCGACAGCGTTCATGCCATCGCCATCAACCAGTCAATCGGCCGCGTGAGTAATTTTCATTACACAAAAACATGAATGTATTATTTGTATCTGCGTTGTAAATTCATAAACTAAAGCACTGTTTCGCTCTGAGAGGCGTCAAAAACGCGCGTGTCTAACGCTACATAACGTTACGTTAGTTGTGTAACTAACTAAACTACCTTTGTACAACATTAACAGTTATGTACAAACGAACAATTAACTTTAATCATATAATCATTTTTTATTTTGCGCATTTTAAAGCAAATAAGCAATACTTTTACTTTTATTCAAATGTTTACAGTGAGTGTTCCAGAATATTTTGATTTGCACATTTTATAGGCTACTGAGTTGCACATTGAGCCATAATTTTATTTGGTTAAATAAAAGCCATGCCATTTGAAAATACTGGCCTACGTCAATTTTTTCCCCTTCATTTTAAATGAAAAAATTATCGGTAAAAGGAAAAATAATCTATAGATTAATCGAAAAAATAATCTATAGATTAATCGATTAATCGAAAAAATAATCTATAGATTAATCGATAGAAAAATAATCGTTAGCTGCAGCCTTAGGCTGAACGATATTTTACGTATCTTGCGATATCACGATAATGATATTCAGTGCGATATTTCAATAAACCATTTCAACACGATATGTTCCATTCTAATGAAAAACACATCGTAAGTAACTAGTTTTTCAGCAAATTGTGTCAAAACGAGACTTAAAAAACACTACATTCAAATCAAAACTAGGGTAAAATTGCACTAAGTTGGTAAATGTTTAAATAAAACTAAAAAGTTTAATGCATTGTCGGTCAGATGAAGACTATATATATATGAAGCGATATAATGTGGCTTCTTGCGATATGGATATTGCGTCACCTATTATTGTGATACGATATTTTTTTCCGATATATTGTGCAGCCCTAATCTCATATCTTATTTCACTACCCTTACCCTTTGTTTGTTAGAAAATGCCATATTGATCTTAAACAAAATATCCAATAGTTTTCTTTTCGGGATCCTTACGCGACCTCCATGTAAGCCCCTCCCCGTCGCTGTGCGGCTGTTTCAATAAAGTGTAAAAAATATGTATATAAAAGTCCGCGTGGCTCTGTGGCTAACTGCTGGGTTTTGATGAGAAAACAACCTTCGTAACTTGGTGAAAAGGTCTGAAGTTGATGAGCGTTACTTGAAGTATATTTACAATGACAGAAGTTGCCGTCACATGAAGTAAAGTGACATGAATACATGATAAATATATATGTACATGTTTGTTTGTTTGTTTGTTTCCCTGACTGCAGGCGAAGACAGAGGTCCCGTCTTGGAGGTCATTGTGTCCCGGACAAACTTCATCTCGTCGCACACGTCCAAAGGTGTCCGCGTCGTGGGGTTGTCCACCGCTTTGGCCAACGCCCGAGACCTGGCCGACTGGCTCGGAATAGGACAGGTCTGCTTTACATATTAGTTATGTTGTTTTTTTTTACATTTTACAAGCAATATTTCATGTTAAAGCAAATATAACATGTTTATTTTACTCTGTGTGTGGCTTAATAAGCATTTACTCCTGAACTGCTTGGAGATGAGAACTCTATGCCTTTGTGTCTTTCCCATTGTGCGTTTGGTGCGTCTCGTATTGTCACTCTCCCTCTCGTCTGTTGATCCATTTGACTTTTTGGCCAAATCCAGCGATCGCGTCCACCATCTTCACTGTGAGAGAGATCCCGAGGATTTACAAATTGTAAAGTTAACCACATATTTTTGTATTAAGCCCAACATTTTTTATCATCCGCCCGCTTGTACTTCTCTGTAAGTATGTAACACGAGGCCAGGCAGAGACTTTGGCACAGTCTGGACAGTGTCTAATCCCGGGAACAGACCACACTCCTATATCGCAATGCCATGTTTAAAGTCCAGAGATGAGAGAAGATCCCAGGGATATGAGTGGGCCGGTTGTCTAGTCATTCTGTAGCAAAAGGGGAGATTTGCAGCAATACAGCTAGACAATTGCACACTTTTGCCCATTACTTCTGAACAAAGGGAATTTATATTAGAAAGGGCATTTTATGGAACAAGTCTAATTCTCCTGACGTAGCATCTACTCACCGTTAATGTTAAAGGTGCCTAAGTATTATTAGTGACCCAGCGGCTGTATGAGTGGGTAGCATGGCGCCTTTACCTTCCCCCGCGGTGGCTCCAGGATCATTGTTTTGAGAGTTTCTGGTAGGTTTTCACTGCTGACAGTCCCTCTCGCCAGAAAACCTACAAAACAATTGTTCCTGGAGCGTTGTAGAGGCCGCCGTGATCAAAAGTAAAGGCGCCACACTCACCACCCGTATAGCAATATAGTCACAAAAAGGTAAATTACGCACAATTATCCACTTGTTTTTTTCGCATAAAAAGTTCAATAATGCATAATAACTCTTAGCGGTGGATCACTCGGCTCGTGCTTACCCGTTTTGGTTTTTAGAGCCATGTTTCGTGAAAAAATGGCAAGATAAAACAAACCTAGCTTTTTCCAGTTGGACACTCGCTTTGAGAATAAAAAAAAAAATTATAATAATCATTATCCTAAACAGAAGTAGTTTCCATATTAGCTGTGGATGCGACAAGACGTTGGATCACTCTCACAGAAGTCTAGACTGGTTTATTCTAAAAAAAAAAAAAAAAAACACACCAATCTGCCTCCATTGACAAACCCCTTTGGTCAGCCTACTGCTTATTTGTTGATGTCTGTCTCTCAAATAAAAAATGATATTTTCTGAAGATCTAAACGCAAAAACCACAAACGTGTTGACCCGTACCATTTAAAATATATTGCGCCTATTTATTTTACCTGTCCCACAAACGAGCTGCCGTCCAGATCGGCCGCGTTCGCTTCATAAATCTCGCTAATCACCGTCTAGTGTTTGGCACAAGTCCCGCAGACCCAGACAAACAACCCGACTTTATTTCACAGGTTAAAGTGTCACAGATGGGGCTCCGCGTCGCCAGCTGCTCGCGCTAAATCTTTCTCTGTTTGCGTTTCCTTCCTTTTTGTCCTCCCTCCTCACCCGTACTGTCTTTGCGTGTGTAACAGGTGGGGCTGTTTAACTTCCGGCCGTCTGTCCGTCCCGTCCCGCTCGAGGTGCACATCCACGGGTTCCCGGGACAGCACTACTGCCCCCGCATGGCCACCATGAACAAACCCACTTTCCAAGGTACAAGCCTTTGTCGAGGCTTACGGCAGACAGAGTGAAGAGTTGAGATTAGATTTGGCAATGTGTATGTTTAGAAATCAGATTCAGGGAGTATTATTTGAGAGGAGACTGAAGAAACGTGAACAAGATTAACTCTCCCAAGATTTACATTGCCAACAACAACAAGCACGTTTATCGATTATAATAAAAACGATGGAATTTGTGTGATATTTCCTGCTCATTGGATCGAGCCAGCGTTGTATTAGTCGATCACAGCTAGGTCTCAAACAACAAGCACTAAAGCATCCAATAATGTTGTTTTTAAAGCGGATACTCGTGCACTCGCCTAGGGCAGGGCGATATGGCCTAAAATATATATCACGATATAAAAATAAATTATCACGATATATTTGACGATATCATTGACAATGGACAAATTGTATTTCAAAATCCCGGCCTTACGCCTATTGGGAAGATTAATTCAGTGATATTTTCTTCTTTTTTTTTTTTTATGGCATACTAATTTCCTCGCAAATATGATCTACTCAAGCATCCTTAATCTCATTTGAGTTTTTAAGCACCTGTCCCGTGTTCTACAGTCAGTGTTTATGCTGCTCTGATATCAAATAATTATATTGCAATAACGATATGCGATACGATATGGCTCACCCCTACACACATTATCTCGTCACTTCCATCACAGCGATCCGGAGCCACTCCCCTGCCAAGCCTGTGCTGATCTTCGTCTCCTCTCGTCGTCAAACTCGACTGACGGCTTTGGATCTGATCGCTTACCTGGCCACAGAGGACAACCCCAAACAGTGGCTGCACCAGGACGAGCGAGAGGTGGGTTCAATGCAGTTGCAGTATTTGTGGATGTGATGGGTCTCGGCAGCAGTGTTGTTTTTCATCATTCATAACTAAACCATGACGTCGACGCGCCTGAATTTAATGACGATAACGCATTTATTTTCATCATTGTAAAATATCTCATACATGGAAACAAACAAGCGCCTTTGCTGTGAGCGGCTCATCTCTCCTAAGACGGGACAGTAACTTTACCAGGAGGGGGTACGTCTCCAGCTCGTCTCCATGGAGATGTCGACTAAAGGCGGTAGGTTAGGTTCTTATCAAAATCCATTCCTTGATTCAACTGCAGTGTCGAGCTGGTAATTAGGAGCATGTTTTTTTTTTACTGATTGCAACAGTAAAATCCAAAATATTATGCAGTGTGCCTTTAATTACCTGTTCTTTTCTTTTTTATTAAACGGACTAAAATTTGACTAAACCCTTTTTGAGTTTTCGTCGGCTAAAACTATGACTAAAGGTTGACTAAAACTAAAAGCATTATTGTCCAAAAGACTAAGACTGTATATAGCTCTATCTTATGATATAAATGCTTTTCACTAATGTGCACTTGTGACTGTGGTGTTGTATGGTGATTATGTAACTTTTAAGGGAAACGGATTTCTTGGAAACCTAGTAATGAAACCAACTAAACTGGGGATGCACGTTTTCTAGAATTTCTATAATTGGGAGTCCTTAGCGATCAGTTTAACTAATAACTCAGACAGGGCATTTAAAAACGTATCTGCTCCACAACAGGTGTCACTTATAGATCAGGGACATAATGACAACACGGGCATCACCGTGACTATAGCGCTCATCTTGGCAGTAGCACACAAACGCAGCCGAGGAGAAACTACTACAGTACTGTACTAAGTACTGCAGTGGCGAGACACAAGTTTAACATGAACCTGCTGTATTTAGTTTTCCCCTCGGCTTCGTTTTGTTCCGTAAACAAATGCTACGAAGATAAATCCATGCTAGTGCTACGAAGATAAATCCTCTCCGAACGCAGCGGCGACACACAGTTTGAGCCCCGGAGCATTTCATAGCTCTTTCTTTTCCATGGTAAAACTTTTCCTGTGTTGTTTCTCCAACTCTTACGAGATTCTAGTGTTACTCAAGCGAGCTGCGCGGTGCGGTGCCATCTAGCGGGCGGGAGTAAAAGTGCAGGACCAAAGAGAGACACTGCAATTAATATTTCCACAAAAATAGATGTTTAAATATCTATACGGGCGCTTTTCGGATCGATACGAGAATCGCGTGACGTAATATCACGATATATCGGCAGATCGATATTTTTCAACACCCCTACTGTCCTGCATCCTCCTCATAAACTCTCTCCGCTGAGTTTTGCGGAGTTTGCATGTCTTTATTTCCACAAATGCAGGTTTAAGTGTAATTTCAGATGGACTGCAGCTCCCCCATTATATTGTCGGTGAATACTTTGGGATTCGTTCAAGAATAGAGCCAAGAAATCAACCGAGAGCGAGTCCACTAATAATATTCCAATACCCTCCTATATCTGATATCTGAAAGAGCGCGTAGGATCTTCTCGACAAAAATTGCACAATAACAGATACAAAGAACCCTTGAAAAGCGTGTTTCTGAAAAAGTGAGCCGAGTGTACAATAATGATACGAGTAACATTGCTTCAAAATAGTGTAGATAAGAAGTCATTGAATAAAAGAAAAACATCTCCTTTTCTTCAATCATCACCTCTGTTTGCCCAAACTGCGATGTCCAAATAAAGGACATAACTATATTCAAATAGTCCCAGGTCTGTGGGGCCTTTGTTTGCCTTCATGAATCCTGTAGATAAACCGTCTGATTGTAAATGTGAGTTATAGCCTGGGTCTCCGTTCTCCTCTATTCTCTCCTCTGCAAATATGAATATCTATAAAAGTAAAAAAGGATTTCAAATGCTTATCTGAATTAGTTTATTTAGTTATTGATCTTATTTATGTCTCTCGTTCGTTTATCTCTGAAACACGTTGGATAAATGCTTATAAAAAGGAAACATCATTAACCCACTCGTATCTTAGCAAATACAAACTACAGCAAGGATCTCCCTGAGCTCGGGAGCTGCTAAATTTAGTTGCACTCTAGCCCTTTCCAAGCTTGCCAGAGACTCTTTATATTCATATACACTTGATGAGTGACGTTTTTGATGCATTTTCTTTTTCTGCTGAATATTTTGAATACAAGCTCTAAACGTAGGTCTCTGGGTTTAAAAAGATTGGAGACTTCTGAACTATAGTATATTCTGAACAACCAGAAATATCAAGTAAAAACTCTCCTCTCCTGGAACCGCCACCTTAACGTGGTGGAGGGGTTTGAGCCTGGAGCTCTGTTGTCGGGGGCTTCGTGCCCCTGGTAGGGTCTTCCATGGCAAACAGGTCCTATAGGTGACGGGTCAGACAAAGAGCGGTTCAGAAGCCTCTTATGAGAGACCAACAGGCCGGTTAGAACCACCACCTGCAGGAGGAGCCATAGGGCCTGGTGCAATGTGATTTGGGCAGCTCCACGACCCGGCAACAGACAAGTGGAAGAAGATGGATGGAACTGAATAACAACACCTTCTGGATTCGAATCCCGGCAAACCAGTCATGGTGCGGACAGAAGAAGCCAATCCTGGTCTGGCTGAAAACATGGCTGTCTGTCCAGTTTGTGAATGCAAATAGACCAGAGAGCGAAGCAAAAATAGGAAGGGGCCATGTGACTGCACAAAAACAACAGCGTGAACAGTGATTGAGATCGAGTCAAACGATTCACAGGAGTTGCCTAACAGGGCTGCACCAAAGATTAGAACAACAAAAAAACAATACAATGTAATGTTCAAGCAAATGTATCCAGGCAAACACAATGTCCAGGCAGAGGTAATTTCCAAATAAGCGTCCTCAGCAGATTGATATGTGCCCACGTCTTTAGACTTTTCTACACGGCAAAGAAAAACCCAAAAGTCCAGAAAAGAGAAACTTCAGGGAGAACCACAGGAGGAGAGATCCACACCCATGGACAGACAGATAGACCCAGGACTGCAGACAGGGCCAAGACCACGGAAGAACATCCAGAGGCTACTCCCCAGAGGACAGTGGGACAGGTTATGAAAATGAATAGTTATGACTACAGATACATGAAATATTGTATCATAATTTAAATAATAATTAAAAGTATGCAGTAAGAATCTATATCATAGTTTCTAGTGACCACTTATAAAACGTCAAAGCCAGAAAGCTTTGTTCTAAATGGACGAAAACAGCAGAGAAATCTCTTAAAGTTTAGTTTGATGTGAGAACCAGACCGTATTGTAACAGTAAGACGCTAAATAGGTGAGCGTGATGTTGCTTGTTTAGCCCAGACACCAGTGGTTTATCACTACCGGGCCTGTGGTCTGTAACCTCGCTGTTTGGACCCAGAAACCGTGCCGTTTGGCCAGGGTTTTATCAGCGGAACAACATTGTAATTGTATTCGGTAATCCCCGAAAACAGAAATCCAAACTAAAATCCCGCTCCGTGTTGGTAGTGACAGATCCGGTTAGCCTAAAGCTTCACAGACCAACAAGAGCGAGTGACAGATCAGGCGGAAGCTTTCCACAGTCGTTTCTTTTCGTTGGTTGATTTTATTCAGTTTTTGCAGTGTCCCGTCTCCCACCCGCACGTCTCTCCCTCCCTGTAAAGTTGATGTATGCGCCTGTCTTTGGCCCGTGGAGCAGCTTTCCCCCCTGCTGGTGTGACTGACAGGGTTCGAGCTGCGGCTGCTTAGCTCCCGTGGTGGGTCAGCGCCGGCCCGAATACAAACTTCATCTGCACTGACTGACAGTCCTTTCCACAACGGACTTTTTCACTGTGCAGTTTTACCGGGTCTTCTTGCTGGATCATTGTGCGTTTTATGCTTATTGTAATTCTATTTCGCTGCAGAAACTAGCTGCCCCGCTCGAGACATGAGTAAAATTATCAGTTTAATGTCGAGATGTATTTTTGTAAGTCGGTAAGAGGATGTTCACGCAATTAATTTCGTTCAGATCGAGGCCATCATCGCCACAGTGCGGGACTCGAACCTGAAGCTGACCCTGGCGTTCGGGATCGGGATGCACCACGCCGGGCTCCACGAGAGGGACAGGAAGACCGTGGAGGAGCTGTTCGTCAACTGCAAGATACAGGTGTGTGGCCAGAAACCCTTCACACGTACGCCGTGTTTCCGAAAACTCATATTTTTCCCGTGTTTGTAGGTTTTGATCGCCACCAGCACTCTGGCCTGGGGCGTCAACTTCCCCGCTCACCTCGTGGTCGTAAAGGGAACGGAATATTACGACGGAAAAACGAGGCGTTACGTTGACTACCCCATTACAGGTTTGCGCTTGGGGAAAAAGTTTAATTATAATTTTTTTTTTTTTAGAGAGCAGTCGTTCTAGCTGCGTGTGTTTGTTTGTAGACGTGTTGCAGATGATGGGGCGCGCGGGTCGACCGCAGTTCGACGATCAGGGCAAAGCGGTGATCCTGGTTCACGACATAAAGAAAGACTTCTACAAGAAATTCCTCTATGAGCCGTTCCCCGTCGAGTCCAGGTAAAAGACTCAAAAAGAAGACTACGAGTGGCGTTTCGGGCCACTCGTGCATGTTGGAGTAATCTTTGAATCTTCCACGGTGACGGCTTACACAATGCTCCGCCCGCTGCCCTCAAACCAGGATCCACTTTTCTTACCAACGCTCATCCTTCTATCGCCGGGCACTGACAAGCGAAAACATCCGCCAAAGCTTCACTATTGTCAAGTAACACATAACAGCGTAACAGCCCACTCAAATCTAGTCCGGACATGTCCTGGCAATACGCTAAGAAGGTTTGTTGTGATGGGGAGCGAGGGTAGGTCGGGACAGTGCGCTTGTATAGCCAGAAAGAATAACTTTGGGAGAATTTGAATTGCAAAAAGCATAATACCCGCTCTTGAAACACTTTTAAAACCATCTACAATCGAAATAATTGTTGTTTTCAAAGTTATATTTTGGAAATCAGCAAATTATATCAGAAGCCACTAGCGCAGGAGAATTGGCACACATCAGCAGATATGGTAGTTTAAAGGGATATTTAAGGATTTTTGACATAGGGTCTGATTTCCTAGTTATCCAGAGTGTTGTTGATGTCTGGAGATATTATTTTCTTAAATTCATGCAGTCCTTCTATTTGAAGAGCTTACTGGCGCTAGGCTAACGCTAGGCTAATGCTAGGCTAACGCATTTCTATGGTATCAGCAACTCTGCATTAAAAACAGTCTGGCGCGCTCCACAGTGCACCTGAGGTAAATCACTTATAATGCCAGTCTAACCATATAAATGTCGATAGAACAATTATAACCATTTTCCATTCAAAATAACTTATATTTGAGCAGCATCAGCTTCGTCATTGTAAGCTAACGCAGCGGCGGAGTGATCTGCGAGAAAATAGTCCCTCAAAATGCGGTAATTCATGTGATACAAAGTCAGTTGTATTTAAAAAAATATTCTATTAACACAGACATTTATATGGGTACTCTGGCGTTATAAGTGATTTACCTCAGCTGCACTGTGGAGTGCACCAGACACTAAGCTCTCAAATATAAGAACTGCGTGAATTCAAGAAAAAAATATCTCCAGACATCAACAACACTCTGGATAACTAGGAAATTAGGCCCTATGTCAAAAATCCTGAAATTCCCCTTTGAGTAACATTTCAGCTTGAGACTGCATTGACCACAGATTTTTGACCGTTTACACCAGGGGTAGGCAACATCAGACATTGAACCTCTGGCCCTCAAGATGATTGTGAGAAATATTATTACATAAATCAGAGAGAACTTTAACATTTTTGTAAATGTGTGAAATACTGTCAATTACTTCCAAACAGGACGCCCAATTAGGTCATGCATTACAACACTGGCATTTGTTGGTGCTTTACGTTGGGCTAAAACTGGCAGGTTCGGCCCTTGGTCTTTTTACAATGAAGAAAATAGGTCCTCCACCAAGCTGACTCTCCTACCCTTGCTCTACACTGTATACAACAACACATGTGTCATCGTTATTTCCTCCATAGCCTCCTAAGCGTGCTCTCGGATCATCTAAACGCCGAGATCGCTGCCGGGACCATCTCCTCCAAGCAGGACGCCATGGACTACATCACTTGGACCTACTTCTTCAGACGCCTTGTCATGAACCCCAGGTATAACACGGACAGCTTTGTCGTGGCCCTTTTTTAAGATGCTATTACTATAATGTAGAAAGCCGAACAAGAAAGCCACAACACTTTTTAAATTGAATTGTTGACAGTGGATTACTGATAATCACAGCAATAATGCAAACTGCTGTTCTAGCCGACACATACTGGGCGTAGACTTAGCGTGCCTGTGCTTTCCCTTAGTGTGGATAAAGAGTGAGAGTTGAAGAGAGACGAAGTGCAGCAACATCTGGAGGAGAGAGGCCAAAACAGAGCACTCCAGCTGTGAAGCATTTTCACGGCTGTCAGATGCATTTCACATTTAGACCCACAGCAACAGACTCAACACAGTTTACTGCTCCATACAGTCTTCACGTCCTCGGAGCCTGCAGTGTTTAATTGAGATGGTGTTGTTGAACTGTTTATACTGTAGATGCAGGTTGTGATGGCTATGGTTCAGGGAGCATGAGACTTAATTTGTCTCTTTAAAAAAAAAAAAATGTTTTTAATAATAAGTACAAGACCGGAAAGTCTCTAGGAGCTACTAAAGTGGAGATTGTTGCATTAATGGACTGAAAACCTAATTTGCAGAAAATATATTTCTCCTGTCTTTAGCCGCTGCCGACTCCCAGAAAGAAAATGGCCGTGTTTTGAAAAATGGCGTCATCTCGTTTGCCTTTCATATTACACACGGGTACCAAATGAGTGAATGACTAAGTATGTGAAAGCAATGTTGTTGTTTCCGCCAAATCTCCGGCATCGTACAGGATAAGTTTTGTCCCTTTTTACAGACTGACATTAAAAATAAGACGTTATGGGATAAAACTAGCTCAAAATCGAAAATTGGCATTAAAAAGCTTAAACCCCCGTCAGCCTACAGTAAAACATTGTGAGTCTTCTCTCAAAGATTCAATTATCATTTGAAGAGCAGTTAGAATCGAATAGATTAGCACTTTATTGTCTGTTCAAAAGAGCAGAAATGTGTCTTTCAACACGGTTCATTAAAACTTATTGAGTTACACACACTGTACACACACTAACACAAAAAAGAACAACATCGAAAGTGCAGTGTTACTGGGCGCTATTTAGGACAGTGACTGCAGATGGAATGACTGATTTCTTGTAGAAGTTTTGTTCTGTCTCTTCTTCCTCATGGCAGCAGAGAGAAGGAGTGAAGTTTTGTTCTGTCTCTTCTTCCTCATGGCAGCAGAGAGAAGGAGTGAAGTTTTGTTCTGTCTCTTCTTCCTCATGGCAGCAGAGAGAAGGAGTGAAGTTTTGTTCTGTCTCTTCTTCCTCATGGCAGCAGAGAGAAGGAGTGAAGGCGTCTTCAGTGATGAGGGTTTTCTTCAGCACTGATCGCCTGTTCAGTTCACAGAGATCTGATCTTACTGGCCTGGTTTCCTTTTCTATTGAGTTTTGTGTTGGAGGGTGAGAAAGTTGAATCAGGAGGAGATATTGTATTTGAGGATGGAGTCAATGAGTGAAGTGTCAGTCTGCCACGTATGGAGTGAATGAATAGTGCAATGTAAAGCGTCTTTGAGTGTCCAAAAAAGCGCTATATAAAACCGATGCATTATTATTATTATTATTATTAAAGATAAAATGTGTTTGTTAATATTAAAAGATCTCATCTTTCTGAGGAGCATAATTCTGTTCCCAGATATGTCTCATTATGAGTTGAACCAAATTTAAAACATGTCGACTGGAGAGCAACAGTGTAATCGTTTCATCTCATTTGAAAGCTTAGACTTACAAATGTGATCATAACTTTTTTTTGTCACATTTTTGTTGTTTTTTCATTGTACTTTTTTCTTGCTTTTCCAGCACGTTTTTGTCGCTCTTGCCGTTTTCGTTACGTGTGATTATATTTGAATGGATGAAAGTGTCCCACTGCATTCTAGACCCAGCAGCTAACAATTCATATCTTGTTGCATCGTATATATTGAAAAACATCTTGGATTTAGCCGTCTTTACTTGTGTTGCTCTTGCCGTCCCTGTGCAGCTGTGGTTCGTATCGGCCGTGCTAATTTATCTATTCAGCTTTCAGCCACTATCCCCTTTTTTTGTACCAACACGCACATTCAGGCTAACACACTCCGCTAACACGCACTCCCCAGGGCCCGATAACTGTCGACTGCACCGTCAGGGCCAAATGAGACTGATGATAATGAGCATGGCTTTATCCAAACAGAAATGTGGTAAATAAATATGAGCGGATAGCCCCTGAGAACATGTGAGGCATAGAATGAAAATGAATTACAGCTTTTAAACGGCTGTGTCCGTGCTGGCTTTGTAAGGGGGAGGTTTCCGTCCGTGTGCTGCTTGATAGTAAGTAATAGAAATTATATATGTATTTATTAATATTTAAATGAAATATAAACAATCATTTCTCCTATTATGCATTATTTCTTAAGGGCACCTAAGAAATGCTTAGTTGTGATTGTTAATGTGCCATAGTTTTCAGCCAGTGTTGTTCAATGTTATGAATATGAGAGATTTGTTTAGGGAAACCTTTAGTCGAATTCACTTATGAAACAGGATAGAAAAATCTAAGTTGGAAACCTCTAAAGTTATTGTTACTCAACAGGATTCAGGAAACCACATTGTTTTCTCTGAAGCTTCAAAATGTGTAAATATTGAATGAGGATAATGATTTCCTGTAGCGATGCCAAGCACGAGGCGCTTCGGTGTAACTTCCCAGTCAAATACTGACACATCATGAAGAGGCTCTATTCTAGATCACATAACTCTACACAATACAGGGCTCTGGCAAACGTCCGGAGAGTTATTGACATTATTTTGTTATTGATTAAGTCTTAATGGATTCGGTGGTCGATAAACATTACCCACTGTCTGCCTTAACTATTAAATGTACCCACACGGTTTTCAAATGGCATTACAACAATAGAATTATACTGTCCTAACCCTGTCATACTATAATACCTGCAGGTAACATGGGCTGTGGGGGCTTTCTGATTGGACAATTGGCAGTGGGTGCCCTTAACACTCATTTAGGTAAAAGCACATTCTGATAATAAATAAATCAAATTCCAGTTGTTCTATGTGAAATCGATATTTGGTTAGAACGTATTTACCTCATATCTGGATCAGATGGGTTAAATATGATTTCTTTTTATGATTTTTTTTAAATTGTATATAGTACCCGTCAAATGCTTTTTTTTTTATGTATTGGTTTTTCTTTTATTTACAATTTACATTGTAGATCTCACTGAAGGCATTCATTTATAAATTAACACATATGGAATTATGTTCAGCCGCCTTTGCTTTGATTGCTGCTTTTGCATACTTTTGACATTTTCTCAATGCGCTTCACGATGTCGTCACCAGAAATGGTTTTCACTTTACAGACTGTTAAACCGTTTAAGGAGACAATCTGACGATCTTATAAAGCTCAGTGGGAAAATGCCAAGAATAAAGAGTGGCCATTTTGAAGAATTTATGTTTCCTACATAATCCCATGTGTTTAATGTCTTCAATGAGAGTCACACAATGTAAATGGTGTTGAAAAGAAAGAAATGTCAATTAAAACACCCTACTTTTTAACAGAATCTAATCACAAGAATGTGTAAACAGTGTCTTCTTAAACTAATACCACCCAAACAATTACATGTTATCAGATTTTTATTGGCCATAACATGTACACATTCACAGGACAGGGAGGAATAAGTAAGTGCACCGCCTGAATCTCGCTGAACTGCAGCAGTTTTTGTCCAACATTCATCCTGATGGTTGTTATTGCTACAAAAGAAGGATCAGACAGATGTTTCATACAAAGGGGTCACTTACTTATTCCACGCTGTTGTGAATGTCTCAGGTCTTTCTGCAAAATATCTTGATAAACCTGTGAATTCCTTTTCACACTGTCCTGTGAATGTTTACATGTGACGGCCAATAAAAATATGATAAAATGTAAATGTTTGGGTCGTATTAGTTTAAGCAGACACTGTTTACTCATTCTTGTGATTTTAAAGGGACTATACAGAGTTTAAAAATGTTAAAACTAAGTATTTTCCTCCCCCTACACGTTCCAGCCATGTCCTAATGTGTAAAATGAGCCCAGACCTGTTCAACATAAGTGCCTCTAAAATCCTGCACTGTCGCTCAGAAAGTTGTTACTTCGGGTCCGAATTGCCGTCATGCAGGAGCTTAATATAGAGACTGCAGTTACGCGTAAGACCTGAGGTGGCAGTAGTGAGCATAAAATGACCAACTTTCATCTAGTCTCTTTAATAAAGATCAGACCACATTTTATGCCCGATTTAGGCAGAAATGTAAGAAATTCCACTTACTTTTTCTCCGATATTAAGAAAAAATGTTGTCATGATCAAACCTTATACCACCCGCCCGTTATGCCGTATTAAATGGCAAAATAACGACTGTGTGGCCCTAAATGCGAGCGCACAGACTCGTACTGTATCGTACCCGTGTGCAGTGCCTCGAGGATGTGCTGAAAACCTGCAGCCTGTTCAACAAAGCCAGGCCTGTTTCTCCCGCACGCAAATATTATGAGCTAATAGAGATTATGTTTGATTACACTCACAGAGCAGCCTCATGTGGGAACTCTTTCCCCTCTCTCCTCCTGCAAACGTGGAAACCATTTTGGCCACGGGTTTGTCTTATTTCATGTAATAACGGCGTAACCTGGGAGTCATTAAACGTGGGGGGGGGGGGGGGGGGAGGCAGCGATTTTCCCCCTCAGCTGGTCCGTCCCGGCTTTATTACAGTAAGAACCTTTTACTGTATTCTTTTGTATGTGGGGGATATTTGTTTCCCTGTGTTATATTTCTGAAGCACTTTGAGTTGTACCAGTACACCCGGGGCAGCTAGGTTTACTTGGTTGTGGGGAGATTTTTGTCCTGGACCAACTACGGGGAACCGAGTCTTATCCATATCGTTCTCTTCTTCTCCTCCTCTTACCGCATAACCTGAATCTGAAACGCGTAATGATGAATGAGAGGCTTCACAATCTTAATGACGAGAAAACTTGGCGCCTGTAGGCCAGTGTGACGGCTCATTTGAAAGCTAAGACCTACAAAGCTGATGGGAACTTTTTTTGTCGTGTTGTCTTTTGAATTTTGAATTTGCTTTTGTCAGGTTTTTATTTTAATTTTTTTGTTGCTCTTTTGTTGCTTGTTTATCACTTGTTAGCCATGTCTTTGTCTTTTTGACACTTTTTTGGTTGCGTTTTCAGCCATGTTTTCGTCTCTATTTTGACTATGTTTTATAAGAAGCTTTTAGATTTGGGTAAAGCCAAACTGGAGAAAATGTGCTCGGTTCAGGTGGAGGTTAAGAGGTTAAAATGGTTTTATTGTGCATTAAACCTTCAAACAGTGCCGTTCTGAAGCGCTTGTGATTCTTGTAGTCCAGCAGCTCCTTACTCAGACTCCTCTCTATGTTAAGTCTCCTGGTTGTCTTTATAATGTGCACTATAATAAAGTATAACTGAACTTCGTTTTTAAAACATAAATCGCAAATTTAATCACATTCTTGTCAGAAAACGCTTTTTACAAGATAATTTTGTCCTGTTTTTGTCTCGTTTTTGTGGAGGTAACGCTGATTTAGAATGTGTTAAGAACAAGGGTTAGGTCCATTTCTTTTATTTTATATGTAATTGAAATGGTAAATTGAACATGTTTTTTTTCTTTCTTTTTCTTTTAAAGTTACTACGAACTGGAGGACATCAGCCATGAGTCCATCAACAAGTATCTGTCCACTTTGGTCGAGAGAAGCCTTCGAGACCTGGAGTGCTCCTACTGCATCGAAATACAGGAGGTGTGTGCGCCGTGGCATATCTGTTGTATCCCAGTAGATACTGTAGGTCCCAGGTTCAAATCCCAAACCAGCCATTTTGTGTCTGGGTGCATTTCTTATGGTTACCCTCACCAGAGATGTAGCTGAGTCCAGTCACCCCCAAGTTCACGTTGTAGTGCTGTCACGATACTTAACTTCCCATTTTTTTATACGGGAAAAAAAACCTTAAAGCCAATAAAAAATAAAAAATGGTTAGCATGTGCTGTATAAAGTAAACGTTTGTCTCTCTTTCCATCCATGTTCAGCTGCAATATTCATAATCAAATGCTAATACTGATCCAGGCTATAGAACCTACAATATAAACCATTTACTGGACTGAATGTGTCCCTTGACCATCATGTCAAAACACTGTTTCTGCCTTTAATGAACAGTGAACAGAGTCACTGATGTCGCGTTCAGGTGCATAACATTGAGCACCAAACCATGTTTAAAATGTTCCTTTTAAAGGCCTCCATGAGTCGAGCACAATTAGTAAACCTGTTACTACATTTGGCATTGATATCATTTCATTTTGTTGAGACTTTTGTTGAGAAAACGGCTTAATATCCAATGCTAACTGATACATGTAAACGAATGGAAGTGGCTAGGCTAAGCTACGCACAGGAATGAATGGGCTGCTAAGCTAACGGTAGCTACACTCGCCAATTGTTTTTTTTTTTTTGTCAAAACGCCTGCATGTTTCCATATGGTCCTGTAGTTTTATCCCACATTGCTTTTAGTTTTAGAACTTTATCCTGGGTTTTAGTAAAATTCCGAGAACCGTTTAGCTCGACTAAAAGCTTAGGGAGGAGGGGCTGCTCTGTGCGAAACATGCAGCCAGAAGAAAATGACAGAAAGTATTGATCTTTTAGTATCGAGGAATTTATTTTTTGACAACCCCACCACATTGTCATACATTTATAACACTGACCACCCTCAGATGTGTTCACAGTCCGTCAGAAATATGTCACTTTTAATCCTGACTCAAAACAAATGTCCACATTACAGTTGTGAGTGTCGATGAAAGGATCAAATGCAAAGAACTGGAATTTCCCTGCGGGACAGTGAAAATGTGTTTATATTTCTCCAGGATGACCGGACAATCGAGCCCAGGACGTACGGACGCATCTCTTCATATTATTACCTCAAGCATCAGACCATTCGAATGTTCAAGGAGAGACTGAGAGCCGAGCTGCCCTTTGAGGATCTGCTGTCTGTCCTCACGGTGAGTTTGTCTCCATATCTCACGCCCAGCAAGCCAAACACCACGACTACGGACACAAGAAATTTCAATCAGAGTTGCTAGAAAAAGTGATGGTGCATCTCTACATTGCTTTATGGCTATTCTGCGACATTCATTTCAGTATCCCCCATGCAAATTATCACCTGTGTCTTCATCATTGGCTCTTCTCTTCCTGGTTTGAGCTTCGACCTTGTACGTGTCACTGTGAGGTCATCCTGAGCCGGCTTCTGATTGGACGGGTCGACCCGAGCTTCACACCTTGTACCGAGGGGGGGGGAGGTGATTCTGTGGCAGTGCCTTAACAAGCTTTGAACCAATTTGTTGCTCTTTCATTATTGTCACAAGCTGCATCATGCTGGTGTTTGCCAGATGATGAGTCCGGATTCTCCAGAGACTCACAGGGAGGGTGTCATTCTTTCTGCATTTAACAAAAGTCCATACAGGCGTCACCTCCTGAAATGTGCACAAAAGGCTGATCTTCTACTTATTTCTGACACCCTCACTGATTGTTAACGGTGGGAATAATTAACATACAAACGTGATTCTCCGTGAAGCCAAAGGAAGTAAGACTCAATAATTCTGATTAGTGAATATACAGTATCTTTCACTCAAAAGCTGGAGGGCGTAAAGCAGGAAGAAAACCACCCTCAGGATTTATGTTATATAGTACGGCGGTGTTTCCCTTTAATAACGATCACGATCTAATGTGCTCTCCCATAGTCTAAAACCTGCCGATATTTGGATAAGAAAGAACATCTTGTTTTATCATTAACATAGAAAATTAAGTATATTGTGACTCTGTGAGATTCTTACTCCAAAATTAACATCACAAACATTAATCTCTTTCAAATCAATGGGAAACACTGCAGTAGTAACATTATTTTTTAATATGTGGAGGGCGCAATGATTGTTCTGATCTCAGTGTTGTGGGTTCGAGTCCCAGCTTTTCATCCCCTTCTACAAGACCTGTCCTTTCAAATAAAGCAATAAAAAAAAACCTGCCTGACGACCTGAAACAAAAATCCCTAATTTTGATCCAATATTTTAACATTTTTGGGTAAAAAGGGTTTTGGCTCAACAGTTTTATTACATTATTGGCCTATTTTTGCATCATCGGCGTTTCACTTTTATAATTGGACAAATGATTATGCTCTTAATTATTGTTATTAAGCAATATTATATTACCGGCTCCTAATTGTCCGACAGGAACGAAACAAAGATGCCAGTAATAAAATTTTCAGGGATGAAATTGTCCATTAATCACACTTCCAGGGGGGAGACCACAAGATGTTGCTTAAACATTAAATGCTGCATAAAAATGTATTATGTTTATTATAGCCTTTTCCACATCTGTAAAAACAATCAATTAACTTTAGACGCTGAATAAAGAGTTAGACCTGGCATCATTTTTTTGTGGATTGTAGGTTTATTTCCTTCTCTCGTCTTTTTTAATGGCACTAACATATGGAGAAAGCCTCATCACTCTTGTCTGTCTCAAGCGACCCATTCTGCTGTCGGCCTTTGTCCCACGAGGCGATCAAATACAACAGGCCACTGACCCTTACACCCCCCCACCCCCCAAGTGGACCCTCCCCCTGGGTCACTCTCACAAAGCCCTGCCATGCTCCTCCACTTGGGCCTAATCGTTGCAGTGTTCACTAATAACAATAGTCACACCTCCTGCTCCTCCTGCTGCATTAAGCGGCGATGTTACCCCGGCTCTTTGTGCGCACATACACCATAATATCAGAGAGAGGGAGCGGGATTAAAAACAACAACAACAAACCAACAAATGTTACAAGTGTTTCTGAACATTTTCGCCACCTTTTATAGGTAAATTATTTGATCGTGTATATGGCAGCTTTTGTTTCATGTGGATAAAACCGTGTAATTACAGACATAGCAGCCATGAAACCAAGTTGACCGACGGTTGCCATAGTTACACAATAGATTTCATGGCTTATCCCAGGGGGAAGGAACAGAGAATTGGAAAATCACAATTCTTCACTTTTTTTAGCTGTTTTCTGCCGGACTATAAACATTTATCACATATAAATAAAATTCAAGTCAAAATCGGGTCCATATAGATGATCTTTTCACATCAGATCGTCAAGTAGAAGTGAAACAAAAACCGACGATTGTAGCTAGCATTAGCATTAGGCTAATGTTAGCTTCATGGTTAGCGTTGTCCAGTTCTCCTATATTTATGGGCTGTCTGTATCTTTGTTTGGTAGAATATATATTCATCATTTGTTAAAGTCGTTTTTGATTAATGGGAGAAAGCTAAATAATTTCCCGTCTTTGTTTTCCCCCTCTGGCTGCTTCAAACATGACCATACATGGGCGATCCGAGTCTGTATCTATGAGTTTTTAGAGTGTTGTTCTCACAGCAACACCATGCTTGTTTCCAGCTAACTTCTTGCGCTTATAACTGTTTCCTGTTCATGTTTTAATCCTATGGGGTGTTAGCCTTGTCTCTTGCCAAAATAAAAACATTAAATGTGCAGATAACATGCAGCAGGTGGATCACTTATAAATGTGATAATTATAAATCCCTTTGAATATAGTAAATTATCATTTTTAGGGGAGCCCCGGGAGATTTTCCCTCGATGTCCCGGACTTTGGGACATGTAGCTTTAGGTTACTACATGTTGCTCAGTTGTTTCCACACATCCTTTCTATACTCACGTGTAGCTTCTCCGCTGCTTGTCGCCCATTATTATGCTCTCAGAACTGGCTCTTTTTTTCTTTTTTTTTAAACCACCTCTCAGATTTATCTCCTCCCCTCTCATCACATCCAAATGCAAACACGAAGGCGCGCGGCAATTAATCATTCACTGTTCCCACCAAACCAATGCACGCTTCCTATATTCCACCTATAGTCTCTTTTCCCGTTAATTTGTGCCTTCGGTTGCTAACAGATGAGATCCGAACTGTCCTTGTTTTAGTCTATTCTGTGACAAATGCCCCACTGCTGTCTGTTTATGGGGCTGCTTTGGCTGAACGGACGCCGGAGTGACTGAGAGAAACGTGTCTGTGCATTTCAGTGCAAAGGCAAACACGGGGGGAGATTGATGGAGAGGCGTCACCACTGCAGCTAACAGTGCTCGGAGCGTCTGGGATTTGGTCTTGTGCCAGAGCTTTTTACTGTTTTTTTGTTGTTGTTGTTTTTTTACCTCAACACTCTTGAGTAAATAATGGGATATTTTACATTTCCATCAATTTAACCTGCAGTGTCTAAAATAACATGAGGCCATTTATCAAAAGAAATGGGTCCCAACGATCAGGATTACATGTTGTTTGTGTCATTTCTCATAGATCCAGGGATTTTCCATCGCAATAGAGATGATCTATTGTCAAGTACCGTCAGCTGGACTGGGTTGATTGAGTTGAGGGCCCCTTTCTACAGAAGCCTTTTCTCACTTAGAAGCCAAACGAAAAAAACTGGGAGATATCAGAAGCCTTAAAGCAGTACTAAGTAACTCATGCCCCTAGAGGCCATACGCGCCACTGCAGGTGTCGTAGCATTTTGCTGTTTTTTTTTTTGTCATTAATCGTCCGTGAGAGTAAATACTACGCCGACAGAAAAGACAAAGGGAGAGAGGGATATTGTACAATCAAATACTGTTTAAGTGGCGCTAGCCCGCTGTTAGCTTTGCCCGTTAGCCTGTTAGCTTTGCCCGTTAGCCTGTTAGCTTCTTCTTTGTGATTCCATTAGTGTGTGTTGCGCCTCCGACCCGGTGGCCAAGTTAGCAATTGTGGTTTTCTGGCCAGAGACACCAGGGGGAGATGAAAAGCCCCCAATCATCCCATTAACACTTGTATTACCCCAAGAGGGACTACGGAAAGGATGTATTAAGGTAAACAAGTTACTTAGCACCGCTGTAACACTCTGGTCAGGACTGTAATTAATAGCCCCAGCAATTTCTTGTATACACTTATCCAATATGAAGCTAGTAATAAAATCTTTTTTCTGAGCTAAGGAGATCCATCAATAGCGCCTCCTTTATTTCTATTCTAAACTATCTCTTCTCCTTATCTTAAGTTTCGACCTTGCGATCATCAAAGGTGTGATATGTGGCTTTAAGATGAACATTCACAGGTGACTGGGGCCACTATTGCTCTCCCTGCTGTGCTGATACATCCTCTTGTGAAACGATTACTATAAAACATAACATTGTTTGTTTTACCAGATAAATGGCTAATTAACCGACTTTTGTCATGTAACTCATTCTGACTTGTGTGGGTATTAACCAAGAACCTCCAGGGATTTGCTTTTTGAATTTTGTCAAATGTCTTTTCGTAAACCATGGTTTCGCCACCGTGTTTTCTCCTCCAGGACGCGGAGGAGTACGCCGAGCTTCCCGTGCGACACAACGAAGACCAGCTGAACAGTGGGTTGGCTCAGCAGCTCCCCCTGCAGGTGAACCCGCACTCGTTCGACAGCGCTCACACCAAAACCCACCTCCTGCTGCAGGCGCACTTCAGCCACGCGCCGCTCCCCTGCAGCGACTACGCTACCGACACCAAGACCGTGCTGGACAACGCCATTCGAATCTGCCAGGTCAGTGGGCTCCTTCGGGGGCCGTGGCCTATGAGTACTGGTTTTTATAAAAGTTTTTAAAATGATATAAAACTATTTTAGGGATACAAAAAAAAATGTCTTTCCGCCAATTATTTGTCCAGTGTAAAATGTAAATGTGACACATGTCTTTAAATGTTTTCAGAAAATCCAAATATTTCAGTCCTGATTTAGCCTCCCTTCATCCACATTACTCTACAAGACTTGATTTTGAAGCAATAAGTTACATTATCGTAATATAAAACGTCCAATATCTGTTTTCTTTAAATATTGAGCAGCCCAGGAAATACTAACTAATTAACTAAATTAAGTTGCAGACAAAGACTCCCAAGTTGCTGACGTGGCTTAGTTGTAGCGCATGCAATTTGAGCACTGTAATGATCAGAACAAGTCTGGGGAAGGTGATTTATGGACCTACTTTTGAGCGTCTCAACGTTTATATTTTATCCCTCAAATGTCTATCCATAGAAAAGACACTTGCTGAGGCAGGACTGCGCTCTTAGAATCTGTCAATAGAAATCTCATGAAATCACAAAATTTAAGCCACCATTGTTTTTTGCTAAACGGCATGCTAATGAATCAATGGTGCTGTGATGAGTGCAGTTTGAGTGGCAGAATGTGTTCTATCTATTGTGGCGTAAATACAGGTAGGTCCACTCCTGAAATGAGAGGGAGACGGACTTAATATGTAGAAATCCTCCATGTCGGTAAACGGTAGCAGAAGCAGCCGCACTGTTGGTCCTGTTCGGAGTGTGGAAAATCACCTGCACATGTGGACAATGGCTTGCAGACTCGCAGCCGACTTCAAACGGCAACTAAACAAACACTCGCAAACAATTTACCCTCTTCACACGTCGGGGAAAGCTCCCGGACAAAGAGGACATTTATAAAGCCAAAGTTACACAGTCTGTAATCGTGTCTCGCGTTTGGGAAATGAACGGCCGAGGTGGAAAGCGGCGATGGCTGACCTCTCAGGAGATGTATTATTTATGGAGTGGATCGTCGGGTCGAAACTACAAATCACAAACTAATGTCTCGCATTCCTCCAGCCTCGCGAAATGAGCCCGATTTCACGCCCTCCGGGAAAGAACACGACAGTCTATCGGGTTTAGTTTTAGGACAATAACTAAAAATCAGACCAAAAAATACAAGCAACTACCTAGACATGCTTTATGGTGAAGGCAATATGAGCGCAGAAATTGGCAAATGAAAGTATATGGACTTGCGGAGCATTTTGTGGACAAGGAAGGGCACCACCTCATGACATCAGCGGGTGGAATAGAGCGTTTCGGCTCAAAGCAGGGAAATCGAACGAGCTGAATATGCAAAATAACGGAAACTGAGACGCTATTAAAGTGGCTATGAGCTCAAAAAGAAAAATATAGGTGCAGAACTCAAAATATATTTAGGGCTGGGAGTAGTCGATAAAAGAGAAAAAAAATAAGTCAAATTTTTCTCTTATATTGACTACTTGACTATTTGATTTGAAGATAGAACTGCCATTCCCAAAGATCGAAGAGTCAAGGCCCCCTTGTTGATATGAAGATCCCACAGAACCCCCAAATAATAATATTAACTCTAATAATAAATTTGAATGCATAATGTTTTACAGCTTAAAGGTGCATTATGCAACTTTTAATGTAAAAAAATTAAGATATGTGTGCGTGTTTGAACCTTGTAGTGACCCAGTGGCTGTATGAGTGGTCAGCATAGCACCTTCCCATCACAGTGGCCTGCAGGACGCTCCAGGATCAATTGTTTGGAAGGATTTCACTGCTGACGGACCCTCTCACCAGAAAACCTACAAAACAATTGATCTTTGAGTGAGCACCGTGATGAAAAGTAAAAGCATCATGTTGACTCATGCAGCCGCTTTTTTCCACCCAAACAGTTGCATAGTGAACCTTTAGAATTACAAAAGGAAATAACAGTGACTATATGGATATATTATATTATTATGTATATTGATTTTAAGCAGTACATTTCAATAAAGGCCTTTTTTAGATGTGATATGGGAGATAAGTGCTTTCCACTCTAACCCATAGATTTGATTAACACTGTATTAACTGCACATCCTTGTTTCTAACGCCGCCCGTGTGCTGATCCTCTTCCCCGTGTGTCGTGGTGTCCAGGCCATGCTGGATGTGTGCGCGAGCGAGGGCTGGCTGGTGGCGGCTCTGGGCGTGTGCAACCTGGTGCAGATGGTGGTCCAGGGCCGATGGCTGCACGACTCGTCGCTGCTCACCCTACCTCACGTCCAGAAGGAACACCTCTATCTGTTCAGGTAATGACAGGAAACAGACTCTGACACCAAGAGTTTCTTTCTGCACCTCTTGGTTAATGGTATGTTGTTACTATTCGAACAGTTAAGATACACTGCAGGTGATTTGGAGGGTATATAATTAAAATCACAAAGCTTTTGCTGTAGATTACTGAGAAATATAAGAAAAAAAATGTCGTATGCTTTCATTTGATACTTTTAAATGGAAATAAGGCATTGTATGTGTAAACATTGTCTATATTTTAAGGGTAGAGATAAGATTAGGTTTAAGTGCGTGGTTGTATCTTTAGTCCTTGCATATAGACTATACTAAAAGAAATCTTAAAAAATCCAATGTTTCGATTTATGTAGGGGTTAAGGCTCCCTAAATCTGGCAAAGAATGGGATATAAACCAAATATTTAGGGAAAGAATTAAAAACAAATTTGAAAAACAGTGAACATGAGACTAGAAAATGTTGTGCTCCTTTTAAGTGGCGATGTGGGATAAAAAGGTATTCTGATGCAATAGAAGTTCTCAGGTAAATCTGTGAAGTAAAGTTTATCCAGGGAAGTAATTGATCAGATGATGGCGTTTCATTATCAAACAATCTATTTGTTTTTTATTAAAATGTTACTTGGCTTTTAAGTCCTTACTCATCTTCATCCAATAATCGCCACTAGGAAATGGTCGAGTAAGAGGAGGTCGTCTGAGAGGGTCGGATACACCGGACCGATTGAAGGACTCCCGGAGCTGATCGCCGTCTGTGAAGGGAAAGAAAACGTTTTCGCCTCAATCCTCGGACAAGAGTTTCAGCACAATCAGATCAGTCAGGTACGATTTCAAACTGCAAACGTGCTTCATGTGATCAGAATTGTTTAGAACCGGTTCCAAACACGAGTCTGATTCTGATCACATGAAGCACGATATGTTAAAAAGAAATATTGTGCAAACAGGCTTGAATATGGCCAATTAGTACATTCCATAGAATATAAACAAAACAAAAAAGTCCAATTGTTTTTTCATTAAATTGTCTGAAAACAAGTCTAAAAAAAAAAAGTATCAATCAGAACCAAAACGAGGCTAAAATGGAGCTAAATTATGTTTAAATCTTGAGCACGCTGAAGAAAAAGTGGCCTTTAACAAGAGTAAATATTCAGGTATACGGTTTATTTATATTATTTGGGATTGACCAAGAAGATTGTAAAGCACAGTTCATAGAGCTCAACCGTTCTGTCCACTGCTGGTCCTTTGGCGGGCAACAGAAGCTGTGTGCCATCTCGCTGACAAAAAACACACCATTTTAAATTGAAGATGAAGAGGAAAAGTGCCGCTCATCAACCTGGAAGCTGTGCATGGGATGCACTCGGACGATCCAAAGCACAAGGCCCTGCCGACCTCTCATTGGCTCCAGCAGAATAAAGTGAAGGTTCTGGAGTGGCCATCTCCGTCTCCTGACCTTAAATATCATTGAACTCTCAAACGTGCAGTTCACGCAAGACAGCCCAGGAATTTACAGGAACTGGAGGCTTTTTGCCAAAAAGAATGATCAGTTTTACCATCCGAGGAAATGGAGGCCCATCCACAACTACCACAAAATAATCCAAGCTGTCATTGGGGCAATACACAGCAGTGTTAATTTTGACAACATACTTTAATTTAGTCTTAGTCTTTTGACGAAAATGTAATTCAATTTCAGTCGAGATTTAGTCAAATAAAATTGCAAGTCAATTTAGTTTAGTCGACTTTGTATTTATAATATTCCTTATAATCATATTTAATCGAGGTCCTCTGCTTCATGGAGCTGCTCCCTCATGAACAAAGCTCAGAGCTGTTCCTTTGGCCGTGAATTTACATGATATGAGGCTCTTTCAGACTGTCAATAGAAGTTTGGATGATTTTAGTCTCTCCTTTTCGTTTTTATTTAGTCTTATTTTAGTCGACTAAAATATCTGGACATTTTAGTCATAGTTTTAGTCGCATGAAAAACTTTTAATTTAGTTTTAGTCCAATTTTAGTCGTCAGAAAAATTTAAAAAATTAAGACTAAATATTTTAGTCGACGAAATTAACACTGACACACAGTACCCGTTTGATCAGGGTCACTACTATGAGTGGACAAAAAGTTGTTATTCTCAGAAAAATGACACAAACATAAAAACATACATAAACATAAAATAGGAATAAAACTAGGACAGGAAACGGTTGTTATCGTAGGACGTTAGCATCATGTTGCCTATTGCGTCACTTAATATTGCGCTAAAGATAAATGATCGCGCAGCCCTAGTAGCCACAATTTAGCATTAATTGTGGTGCTTCAGAAATATAAATTAACAATTTATTTTTGCCACATTTCGCTCCGGTGACACACGTCCCGTCACATCTCTCCGGTCTCCTCTATTACCGCTGTATTGACGGGGTTTTCAGCTTTGATGGAAGTGCTAATTGCCGCTGTAATGAGAGTGTCCTGAGCCTCGTGTGTTCGCCCAATCACCGTCCCCCCGCCGCTCGACCCCCGCGACACCCCCCCCGTCCCACCCCCCGGCGTGTGCTGCCTGCTGTAATTAAATGATTAGATGTGCCGCGGCGTCTCAGGCTGCCCGGGCGGACCGCAGTAATCTGCTCATAAATAGCTTTTCCCGGTGATTTCGGAGCAAGTGTGCGCCCTCGGAGCGCACACGCCGGCCTAATGGCTAACGGTCCACCTGCGTGTTTCCACTCAGGACATGCCCCGCAGCCCGGGATCCGTCTTAATCCTGAGCTCTGGGGCTGAGCTCAATGTCCATGCGTTTGTTATGTTTTTTAAGGGGTTGGGGTTGAGTATGACACAAGAAAAAATGATTCTGCAAGTTTTCCCGTCATGAAACACTTTTGCAGGGAATAAAGGTGTAGAAAGTGTAAAAAACGGCCATAATTGCCTCGGTTTCCAACAGTAGAGTCACAACGAGGGAAAAAAAAGTGTAGGTACTACTGGTATTGAAAAAATTTAAAGCAGGTACCGGGAAAAATCCTTAGAGGCCATGTTCTGTTGCGTGTCGGGTCCTGGGACGGCATTGAAAGAAGTCACTTGGTTGTTTCAGCTTAACCTCTTAACCCCCGCCTTCACCGAGTCGGCATTTCCCAAATATAAATAAATAAAGCTAAGACTTACCAAACTGATCTAAACCTATCTTTTTTGTCACTTATTCGTCACATTTTGTATTGCTCTTTTGTTGCTTTTTTTGTGTGGCTCTTTTGCTTTTTTTAATGTATTTTAGTCGCACACTTTTTCAGCGCATATATGTTTTTGTTTTAAAGCACCGGTGTCGGGGGGGGGGGGAAATGTAACTAGTGCCCGGCCCTAGTCACGGCGAGAAGACTTTAGTTGGATTGCGTCTTGTGAAGTATGACTGAGCCTTAAATGTGGGTTTTGGGTTTTGTAGCGCAAGGAAATGTGCACGTACAGAAAACAAAACATCAGCAGGTGGAACATAGTGTTACGAAGCCTAGGCGTTAATTCAACCTGGTGGACTAATTTCAGCAACACCGACCTCCAGCCAGCGGTCGCTACCGAGAGGGCCACGCCTCCACCTCAGCCATCAGCGCAAGAGCCGCACCTCCGTAACAGCCAATTATCTTCTTCTCTTCTTCTTCTTCTTTGGGTATTTTCCGGCAGACTAGGTGCCTCC
The DNA here is from genome assembly GCA_021464625.1 of Proterorhinus semilunaris. Lineage (NCBI taxonomy): Eukaryota > Metazoa > Chordata > Actinopteri > Gobiiformes > Gobiidae > Proterorhinus > Proterorhinus semilunaris. Next base: position 8,493,887 of record CM038350.1, read on the forward strand.
AGGCACATTGCTGCCTCTCTCGGTGAACTCCCGCATCGCACCAAGATCACATCCACATCAGCCCGATGGCTACTAGGAAGTCCAGGAGCGCTCTTACAGCGAAATCCTGGCCCTGGGAAGGACTTAGCCGTGTCTGTAGGCTAACACACTTGTTCTGATGCCCAGGTGCGACCGTTCGAAACAGCTCTGCTCTTTGGACTCTATACTCTGGGCAGTCAATAAGAACGTGGTTGACAGTTTGATCTTGTTTGCAGTGTTGACATAACCCATCTGGGTGCTTCCCAATTTTTACAAGGTCCCACCCAAGGCCACAATGCCCCAGTCTAAGCCTGGTCAGGACTACCGCCGCTCTCCTGCTTTTCCCCGTGTACATTGATACTGGTTTTACAGATGGATTTAAAGAATAGTAATGGCGACCCTTAGTGTCGCTCTCCCAAATTTTCTGCCAAACAGCTGAGGTATACCCTTTGATAGTTGATCTCCATTCTAGCACTCCCGGAACTACCCTGACCTCAATTTCTCTTTTTAAAGCCCATTTTGCAGCCATATCAACAGCCAATCATCGCCCTCCGTCCCGCTTTTAAGCCCCAGCAATCATGGTCCGTTCGCTTCCCAGTTGCGCTGCGACCCACCTCCGCCCCATCTCCACCTCTTCTGCCCACGGCTTCTCCCTTCCCGGGTCTCCTATACCACCACGAGTGTCCAGGCTCCGGGGAAGACATCCCTAACTCCAAGCTGTTCATCCATACTGACTTATTCATACATCGATGTCGATACCGCCGGGGTCTGATCGCCAAAACTAATACACATGTCGATAAATCTTCCTAATCGCTGCTTTTGCCTGTTCGAGTCTATCCAGGTTGAATTGACTTTCTTCTGCCCCGTCCCGTTCAGGCGTGGTCGTTCCTGAGCCACCTCCCAGTGCTGGACGTGCGCATGAGCGTGAAGGGCTGGTGGGAGGGTGACGCAAAGCAGACGGAGCGCCCCCTGCCTGCAGCCGGGGCGAAGATCCGGGACCAGAGCAGCTGGTGCGAGCTCCACGCCGATCAGGAGTACGTGCTGCAGGTGTCGCTGAGACGGAGCAACATGGGACAGCAGAGGGTCGGTACTCGAGTCGGTTCTTCTTGAATATAGTGTTAGTGGCAGAGGACCAGGGCCGCGGTGAATGACCCAGGACACCACAGACAAATCCAATCCTGGACATAATCCGGCCTCAAACGTACAAGCATAATGCTGTTCAGGATCAGCCCAAACACGAGCCTCAAATGACAGTGCGCTATTTAATTATTTTTTTGCACATTTAGTTACAAAACAGCTTTGAAAAATTAGAAAGCATTGCCAATGTTATACTGAGATTATAAATACTGCCTAATAATCTTCAATGAAGGTACTTGATTCATCTTCTGTACTCAGTAGTTGAAGGCTTCGAACGTTTCGCCTCTCATCCAAAAGGCTTCGTCAGCGACAAAGGTCCCACTCTGGACGCAGCTGAATATATAGACCAACAGGGGGGAGTTGGGGTTGGCCCGGCTCCTCCCCTCTAATCACAGCTACTCTCACCCGTGGGTAAACACCTTTGAAGTAGAGCGTCTCTAACGATCTGCTCACCTCAGTATCGGTCAGTCTTGTCCTATTCATAGATGATCACTACCCAGTATCTGTCCTATTCATGGCTGATCACTGTCCCATTCTTTTACGCACTAAATGGACATCAAACTACTTCTCTAGCCCACTGTGAGTTAAAACTGTTCTGTGATAAAGACAATAGAGCGTTGGTCTTGATGTAGCACCGGTAGAACTGGCCGATTCTTCTGAAAGATTTTTTAAATAAAAAACTCGATTTACGATTCGATTATAATCAATTAAAAATGACTGCAAACTAAAAATATTTATTTATTGTATTTAATTAAAGTGATCCAACATAAACAAAATTGCAAAGGCAAACCCTTTCTCTAACTAAAAAGTCACAATGCAGTGTGCAACAAAAATGAGATTAAACATCCAGATTATTTACAATGTATTTGGATTAAGCTAATAAAACAACAAAAATCCTGAGGTTACTGAGGCACATTTGTACAGCAGGACCTTATTCCTCTAAGCAGACGGCAGAGAGCTAAAAATAAAATAAATATCTAACAAAAAAATTATCAAAAATAATCGCACAAAAAAAATAAAAAAAATATTGTAAATATGAATCGATTTGACCTACAAACTCAATTTTTAAATCAAATCGATTTTTATCCCAGCCCTAAGCGCCCGTATCAAAGCGCTGGGCTCGCCATGCTTTAAAAACGTGACCGATACACTCCCCCCGCAGCTCCCCCTCCCGCGGTCTGGTAGAGGTCGACGTAGGAATAGGGGCTGAACTACGGGACAACTCCTCCATATGAAGTCTCAGCAAAACAAACCATGAATATATTAGCGTTTGATTGAAGCGGCGTACAAAACAAAATCAGAAAATTGTCCTGATTGGCGCCTGACTGTATGCCGTGTGTCGCCCCTCGTATTTCAGAGGAAGCAGGACAGTAAGGCGCAGGCTCCGCGCTTCCCCAAAGTGAAGGATGAGGGCTGGTTCTTGGTGCTGGGGGAGGTGGACCGGCGAGAGCTGCTGGCGGTGAAGCGACTGGGCTTCGTCCGGAACCACACGGTCGCCTCTGTCGCCTTCTTCACCCCACAGACCACCGGGAAGTAAGCGCAGCGGCCCGGTTTTCAGACACGAGCGTCTTCCGTCCTTCACTCTCTTAAATATCTGATTCCCTTTTCCCTCTAGATACATCTACACTCTGTACGTGCTGAGTGACAGTTACCTGGGCCTGGATCAGCAGTACGACCTCCACCTGAACGTGATCCACGGCAGCATCGCGGCCCAGGTCAATACGGAAGTGTCCGACTCCGTGAGCTGACCCATCCCGACGGACACGGGCCCCGGAAAACCGCACCAAAAACTGACTTTCTAACCAATACCATCTTTGTTTACATTACCGTGTGCTTAATCTCATCTATGTTCGATTCAACATAGAGCTGAACTATGCAATCAACTTTGCCTTTTCGCGATTGGCTATAGTCATTCCAGATTTCCTTTTTTCATACTGTTTAAGAGCGCATTGCCTTTGCCTTTTTCAACTTTCGTGGGCAATTTCTTCTTCTTGCTTTCCGAACGTGCCAAAAACGCCACTTTGAGAGCAGAGTGAAGAAGGAAGATCTACTTTTTATGAGCATTTAACCCCACGTTATGTTGCTCCTTTGATTCAAACACGTAGCAAAGTCATACGGCTTCGGGTTCTTCTACTGCAAAAGCGCTTTGATCTGTAACTCCTGGTCTTGGCTGCTTTTTAAGTCCAGTTTTAAGTCCATTTTGCTGGTATGTCATTTGAGTTTGAGACACAATTCCCTCTGGTGCCAGAAGAGGGCGCTCCAACCGAACATTGAGACGCCAACCAGCTTAGTCCTTGGCGATAACTTGTCCTATACGCAGGAATAAGCTGTAAAATGTCAAATATCAACACCCGGATGTCCAAAAGCCACAACTGTCCACTTTAAAGGGCCAGTCGCGGTGATCGAGGCAGACTATAAGAAACGTGAAAAGTGAGCAGTAGAGGGCGCCAAAGTGCAGCCCAGTTATGCTCATTAAAATAGCTTTGGCTAGTTATTAAACTGGACGTTGATTTGGGGGGAAATGAATGAGAGACGGGATGTAGAGAGCTGGCTGACGTTGTTTACTGAAGTGGACAGGCCACAGAAACTGCGCCAGGTGACAAAAAAAAAAAAAAAAAAAAGGATAATACCTCTATTTACATCTGTTTGCTAATGTGTTGAAGATTACATGGATTTGTGAGCTGGTACATGTTTATCCTGACCTTTCAAAATAGCAAAGTGCCAGTGTCTGCCGAGGCCTCTGTTGCCAGTCAATGGGAAAATGCACAATTGTTGGCTTAACACTAGTCAATGGATCAGCTTAAAATGCGTCGTTTATTGTGGAAAATGTTGCTTTAAACATTTCATCAGAAGGATTCCGAGGCGTGATGTCGACTGCCGCTTTGTCTGTCGAGGGATTGCTCGGTATTTTGGTCATAAAGGGTCCACTGACTAGTCCCAAAATATTAACACTGCTTAACAGAAAACAAAATCAAACATGCCATAGATATTAAACATATTATTAATGTTCATATTGGGGCTGGGTGATGTTGACAAAAATTAATATGTCAACATTATTGGGGGACGTTTTCGATGGTGAAGACAGGTATTTTTGCAAACCATCAGGAATGTGCAAAAATGTGCCGCAAACATCTTGATTTACTCTTTGTCGCTCAAAAATATGATTGTCTTGGAACAGGCCACAAAAGGGCAAGGGGGAAAAAACGTAAATTCAATTTGTTTCCCAATTTTCTTTTTATGTTACTAATTTTCCCCACTTTTTTTTTTTTTTTTTTTACAAAATGTTTCCCCATTTTTTTTTACATTTTTTCCAATTTCTTTCATAAAAAAAAAAAAAACACTAATTTTTCACAGATTTTTTTCAATTTTTTCCCCCTAAATTTCCTCCGTTTTTTACTAACATGTTCCCGATTTTTCCCCCACTTCCCTTAATGTTTTACCCATTTCTTGACAATGGAAATAAACTTGTTCGATATTATCTTATATTATGGCCCAGCTCTAGTTCATATACAGTATATTCCCAGCAAAGTTACTAGTCAGGCCTGAGTCGCGCTGTCTGATGTCAAATAACTTTTTAATTTAATTATTATTTCCATCCTGCTACTGAACAACTGCTTCAAATTGTCCACACAATTTTGACACATTTCTGTCGACCCCTCTTTCAGAAAATACCGAGCCGTCCCTCTCAAACACAGAGAAGTGTGAAACATTGCATAATGTCATACTGGCATGTATGGACCTTTGATACTTGTGATACAAGTAAATGTTGTTGCTAATAAGAAGTTTATTTAGTTAAACACAGTGATTTGACATGTTAAATATCGAGGTGATTTACTCCTCAACGTGATGGGAAAATCAGCAGATTATCACATCTGCTGAAGTGACTGTGTTGAAAAGATGCAGTGAATCTTTTAGGTTGAGGTCTAGTAAACGTGACGTGTCCAAACTTTGGATTTGTTGTTATGACAGATATCTCAAAGTTTGATCAAATAAATGCATTACTTCATCAAAAAAAATGTCGTCTTTCTTTTGAACCGATGAAGATGAACAGACGCTTGTCTCTCAAACGAAAACATGCACAGAAGGTTTTTCCTAGAATTACTCCTCCTGACCAAGGCCCTGTCTCTGGAGAAGGCTAACATTTGGGAAATTGAGGAAAAAGAAATGGAAAATGAACTAATTGTTGTGATCTGAGGTTTCTGCAGTTGTTCACTATGAGCCCAAAGAATGAGATCAGCCTGAATGACCAGGTTATTCCATCAATGGATTTCTTCTTCCTTGATGGCACAGGCATATTCCAAGATGACAATGCCAGGATTCATCATCAATATCAATCAATATATATTTGTAAAGCGCTATTCACGCACACGGTGCATCTCAAAGCGCAATAACAGGAATAAAAAATACAATCAATGCAATTAAAACATCCATAAACAGCACGTAACTATACAGCCATACAGGGTGTTATTGCTCTATTAGTGAAAATCCCAAATGTTCACATTCAGCTGCAATTTTTGATCGAACGCTGCTTGTGTCGAGTTTTCTTTTGAATATCATGATGTTCCCTCTTTCCTCTGGTATCTTTGCCAATCTTAAGGAATAAAATATGCACAGATTTTTGCAATGGCTTTAAAAATTAGTCCTGCACGAATCACGATACTGAAGTAACTTGCGATATATGCAAAACGGCGGCGCAGTATTGACGATAACTGTGATATTTTACCAAACCATTTCAGCATTTCCGTTCTAATTCAATGCAGATCGCAAGTAACTAGTTTTGCCGCAAACTGTGTGAAAAGACAATGTTGTGATATTGTGTGGATTCTGGCAATACGAATATGGCATCACCTAATATCGCAATACTATTTTTTTTTTTTAGATATATTGTGCAGCCTTCGATAAGGTAAAGGAGGCCAAACCAAATAGCATTTTAGAGCAAAATTAACATAAGTGTTGCACGCAGTAATAACAAGTCATTTGGTTATGAACAATTGTAATATGGAATGAAAAATACAATCGGCCCGACACTCTCTATTACCAAATTATTACTGTGCTGTAAAGTAAAGATGCTGCCAATTAGTTAATATTGAGATTTACTGTGGTGTTGGTAATGGTAAAAAAAAAAAAAAAAAAGAGGTCTAGTTCAGTGGTTCTCAAACTGAGGTACTTAGGCTTCTTCTGGTTATTATTTTGTGACTATTGCCCCCCTACAGTGCCTGATATGCTCAGTTTGAGGGCAAATAAATCTTACTTCTTGGGGATTTCAATCTAAATCGGTGTGATACGATAATGAAAACCTATCAAATGACCCAAATGATAAATAAACCCACTAGATTAACTTCTCAAACATAAATGGAGCTAATCTTTACAGACAAACTCGAAGGGGTGATAAAAACCTATACCGGCCTGTCTGACCATAATCTCACATTCGTAGCGAGAAAATGGAATAAAACTAGATACAAGTACCGAGAAGTGAATAATAGCATATCGTTCATACCTCAAAAAGACCTTCCTCTTAGATAATGATATAAAGCGAACTAATCGGACCGCCATCATTGGAAATAAATCATGTGAACAAGCACGCAACCTACTATACAAAGGCTTAAAGTGATATTTCAGGATTTTTGACATAGGGCCTCATTTCCTAGTTGTCCAGAGTGTTGTTGATGTCTGGAGATATTTTTTTCTTAAAATCATGCAGTTCTTATATTTGAAGAGTCTAGTGGCGCTAGGCTAGTGCTAGGCTAGCGCATCTCTACGGTAACAGCTAGCCTGCATTAAAAACAGTCTGACCCACTCCACAGTGCACCTGAGGTAAATCACTTATAACGCCAGACTAACCATATAAATGTCTGTATTAATAGAATAATTTTTGAAATGTAACGGACCTTGTATCACATGAATTACCGCATTTTGAGGGACTATTTTCTCGCAGATCACTCCGCCGCTGCGTTAGCTTACAATCACGATGCTGCTCAAATATAAGTTATTTTAAATGCAAAATGGTTATAATTTTTCTATCGAAACAGACATTTAAATGGTTAGTCTGGTGTTATAAGTGAGTTACATCAGGTGCACTGTTTTTAATGCAGGCTAACTGATAGAAGTGCGTTAGCCTAGCATTAGCCTAGCGCCACTAGACTCTTCAAATATAAGAACTGCGTGAATTTAAGAAAAAAAATATCTCGAGACATCAACAACACTCTGGATAACTAGGAAATGAGGCCCAATGTCAAAAATCCTGAAATATTCCTTTAAGAAAAAAATAGTTACAGCACTGACTAGAAAAGCCAAGGAAGCAAATGGAAATATGTTATTGTGGAGAAATATTGACAAGCTCCTTGGCAAACATAGCTACGAATTTTGATGAATATGTTCTCAATTCTGTTAAAAAATTAGCTAAAGCGTTTCTAATATCAGTAAATATAAATAAATGTATTTATTCGTTTTACAATAGATCATTTAAATTAAGTCAGCTATTATTCTTTTCTCGATCAGACGTGATTTACAGCCTGTTTAGAAGCTGAGACACATTCACAACCTATTTACTCATCGTGCATTTAACTATAAACGGGATCTGCCGAGCTAAAAAAAAAGTCGTCCCGTCAACATAGGATTACAAACACAAGTGGGTGGTTTGTTTTCCAACTAATTTGCACCTCTGTCCAGGAATCATCAGGCTTTAAAACCAGGCGTGTTGTCTCTGCCAGCGGCCATTTAAAATCCCAACATCATCACACATCCTCAGCCTCGACCATAGACTCGACTGGCATTTCCCAGGAAGTTTAAAGCTTATTCCTGAGCCAAGTTTGGCCATAGAGGTGTTTTTCAAAGCTAATGTTAGCGCTAAAACAGGACTTCATTAAGGATTAAGGATCAGGACTGATTCCGGACAAAACTAAGATCTAAACCAGGACTTCTCTATAACTATAACCGAATCAGGGCAAATCAAGACCTAACCTCTCCTCCTAGTTTTGGAGTTAGGTCGAGGGGGGGGCTCAGAGGCTCAGGTCATAAGTGGTCATTTTATTTGAGACAGTTACGTGGTCGCTCTTACTCGTTTTCGTCTCATTTTTGTTGCTATCGTCACACTTTTTTCAAGAAGCTTTTAGATTTGGGTAATGCCAGACTGGAGAGAATGTGCTCGGTCCAGGTGGGGGTTAAGAGGTTAAACACTCCAATTTTAGTTTATTTGTTTGAAATAAATAGTTGTTAATCATTTTCATGTCTTGATACATTTGTGCACGTTGGGAACCAAGGCAAGTTTATTTGTAGAGCACAATTCATGCACAAGGCAATTCAAAGTACTTCACAGTTGCATAAAATTACAAGAAAACAGATCAAATCATTAAAACATCAACATAAAAATGTATCAATGACAGTAAAAGGCAAGAGTGCAGATCAAATACTTTCAGTTTTCATCTGCTCGGGTAAAAAGAGCTGTTTTCAGCCTGGATTTGAACATTGTCAGAGTTGAGGCCTGTCTCACATCCTCATGAAGACTGTTCCAGATTTTAGCTGCATGAAACTGAAACGCAGCCTCACAGTGTTTAGTCCTGACTCTGGGAACCACCAGGAGACCCCTCCCTGAAGTTCTCAGGGCCCGAGATGGTTCATACGGCTCTAACATGTCAGAGATGGACTTTGGTGCTAAACCATGAAAAGACTTGTACACAAGCAGAGCTGTTTTAAATTCTATTCTCTGAGTGACAGGAAGCCAGTGCAGAGACCGGAGCACTGGACTAATATGGTCGTATTTCCTGGTTCTTGTCGGGACTCGAGCAGCAGCGTTCTGGATGTTCTGCAGCTGTCTAAAAGTTATGTCTAACTTCATGAATATTCTATATGACTTAATTTTTTTTATGATACACCGAATTTAAAAAATCGAAATCGATCAATATGAGAAAAACAAAAGTGAGCCATATCGTCCTACATGTCTTTGTAATTTGATCGGAAAAGCCTGGTTAGTTTGGCTAAACAAAACCTAAACACCAGGGCTGGACCAGGACTGAAGCGGGTAACCATGACAACTTCATAATGGGACTCAACATTTCGTAAAATTTAGAGGCTAAAACAAAAAAAAATTAAAATAAAGCCACACTGTGTAACATTTCATTGAATCATTTTAGTTTAAAAACAAATAAAAAATAATACACATTCACTATGAGCGGCCTGGCCTCTCCTCAGACCTGACCCGTAGCTTTACTCCATGGAGGATACAGCAGATGAACAATCGTCTTCCAAATCCTACACAACATTGCCCGGAATCTTAAGCAGTTTTACGCCTTTAAGATGCACGTGCGCGCTCGCCCTCGGCTAAAATGTGTTTAAAAACACCCATCAAAAAGCCTTCTGTACCTTCCGCCTGTCTGGGAATTGCCCAATGCCTAACGAGCAGTTCTCCCCGGGCGGCCAGTCAGCGCTCGTGGGCGGGATTTGGAGGCTGTGGCTGCGGGATGTGTTGGTATCCGTCCAAACGCGAGAGGAGAGAGACGAGCCGTGCGCGCGCGAGGATTCTCTGACCAACTGGATACCGACCAACAAGGCCAACAGGTTTGCGCGCTATGGCAAATAATCGACGGGCACGTGCGGCAGCGTAGCGCTTTCAATGTAGAGGGGCTGCAGCAGTGAAAGTGATGGTGTCTTCCATCTTTTCTGTGCGCATTTGTTTTGCTTTTTGTGGCCTGGAAGGTGCAGTCCCTTATTGCAAGCGGGCATCATGTATTTAACCAGCCTGCTGACACCTCAAACGGGCTGACCGTTCGTGCATTTCTCACTTTTTGGGAATATGGACACGCTCTATGGATTTTTGGAGTAAAAAAAAAATAGATAAAAAAAAATGGCCCCGTTTTGGAGACGCTTCGGCCTCGCGGGAGTGCCATGAGCGCGCGGACCGAGAGGGACAACACTAGCGACGAAGATGAAGGAGAAGTCGAAGAACGCGGCGCGGACTCGGCGGGAGAAGGAGAACAGTGAGTTTTATGAACTGGCCAAGCTCCTGCCGCTGCCCTCGGCCATCACCTCCCAGCTCGACAAGGCGTCCATCATCCGCCTCACCACCAGCTACCTGAAGATGAGGATCGTCTTTCCCGAAGGTAACGACATTTTATTTAGGCTATTTAGCTTCTGTTTCCCCCCCTTTTCTTTTTTAATTTATAGACTTGGAAAAAAGCAGCCTATCCAACATTATAGGCTACGTTATCAGGGAAACAGGGCGCACAGTTTAGAACGTAATTAAAAATTTTAACCAACAAAAAATTGACAGAAATTGACGGCGCTTTATTGTGTTATGTTATTATGTGTTACCCAGATACTAGGCCGCTATATATTTTTTTTTTGTGTGTTTTTATTTAAAAAAAATTTTAAAGGCCCATCGTACAATTTCATCACCGTCGATCTAAATCACTTCTGTTAATATACGCGTTCGTTTTCACTCCAGATTTGGTATAAAACATATCAAGCGCCCGAGCGTAACGAGCGGATCATAAACGCGGAACGCGCGCCGTCCACGCGCTCAGCTGCGGTCCCCGCGAGGAGCGAAAATGGCTACATTTGTAAAACGATTTTTTTGCGACTATTTTGCGCGCGCTGAAAGGATCATCTAAGCTACACATGGCTGTAGTTATTTTTCGTTTTTTTTCCTATAGCCTAGGCCTTTTTTTTTTCATCACTGTTCTCGCCTCGAAGCATTTCAAATCTGGTCCAAAATACGTAAACTCGCTCTTTATGATATGGAATAATGTGGGATAATTTAATGAATTATTAAGAGACATATTAATGAGGTATTTTTGACTATTTAACATAAATTTTCCACATTGATGAAAGTGCATGTCAAGAACGAAAATGTATAGGCTAATTTTGACGTATCCTTTTGTGACACGCGCTCCCCCGTTTCGATTGTCGCCTGTTCCGCCATTGTTGGGCCTATTTTTTTTCTTCTTCTTCTCATCTCTATATTCACAAATACCCTATACGCATCTTTATAATCGCATATCATTGCCCAGCTTCTAACAGTAATTAGCCTTTAGATGTGATGGATACACGTAAACCTCTTGTAATTCCTCTGAAATAACATTAACCGGTCTCGTGGGACCACTGCTGATCTGCACACATTTGCAATTCCCCCCATTCAGAAAAAACAATCTCTTTTCCCCCGTTTTTATTTCTCACCAGTCAAACACGATGGGCTAAATGTTAAATGCATGTTTGTAAATGTGAAAAAGAGAGAAGAACAGGCTTATTTAAATGATAAACATAAAGAAAACATGGATATTTTTATGATTTATATAATTCAGATGTAATTTCTCCTTCAATCCGGTGTATGCATTAGCCGCTTCCCTCCTCTCCCCCCTGAGAAAAACGTCATTTATCGCCCTGACCTCCACACACCCCCCCCCCTGGCCTCTATCGCCTCCTCTGCGTGTCCCCCACATCGGCGGGCCCTCTCCCGGTGGGGGCCTCTGGTGGTTCGCGGGCTGTAGCAGATTAGCCGCGCGGAGCTTCGAGGCTGCGTGACCACTGCAGAGCCGGGCACATTAGTATGACGTGCACGTCTGATCCACACGACATATGGAGCTGCGTGATGGCAACCGTACAGACAGACGGACAGACGGACGGACGGGGAAGACAGGGCGGGCGGGAGGTTCTTTACACATCGAGTCAAACTGCTCTGAGTAAAATTAATTTTGGAGGAAAAAAAGACCGGAAATCTAAGGAAAAATATATCGTTTGGTATAAGTTTTGGGTTTTTTATCGACACCAGAACCTTATCTTTTAATATATACAAGCAATAGTAAGAGTCTGAAATAATAATGCAGCCAATGTAATAAATGTTAATTGTCAAATATTTACTATTATGGAGGATATATGTTTATAGAAGAGAATCCAAATAGCACACAGATGAATGCATTGTCAAAGTATTGGGATTTAACCATATTTCTCGGATGATTTGAGGTATTTCTAAATAAAGTCCTAAATGCTGTTGTTTGGAAGGGATTGTGTATTTGCCTACAATTAATAACAAAACCTTTTATCCAAATGTTAAAAAAAAATCGTTTTCTTTTCTACCCCAGTCTCCAGTCAATGCACGATATTCAAGTGTGAGCCCAAAGTGGTAAAATTAGGGGGGAAAAACACTTTGTAAAATGTTAACAATGGTGGATTTGGTCATTTAAGACGGTGTTTCCCAACCGGGGGTACTTCACTTACCAGGGGGCTCTTGGGATTATTTCAAATCTAAAAAAAAAAAAAATGTACGTGAAACTGAGTTGTATTTCAGTATCACTTTCAGATAAAGGCTTAATTATTCCTTTGAGTAAAAAGTTTGAATTTGAGAGCAAATCGCTAATGAGTTCGGTTGATCGTTTTATAAAACCTTTGGCAGAATAATCAAGGTAGGGGATTAAATAAGTGAATAAATAAACAATTTAGACATAAAAGGCTGGGAACCACACATTTATCCTGCATAAAGAAAATTTGCAAATTCCTCCGTCCATAAACGCAGCATAGTAGACATCGTTTAAAACCACAGGCTCACAGCACTGGCACGACAATGGATACTTGAGAGACGGCTCATGCATTTCGACCACATGTGCAAAGAGGCGCTGCTCACTCTAACAGTTTACCCCCTTTAAGGTGTTTCTGTGTTCAGAATATACCTTTAGTTTTTTTACTTTCTTTGACTGGTTTGCATAATAATCTCAATTCTTAAATATCGCCTTATGATGAAAATAGCGCATTCACATAGTTTTCTAATTGGTCGCTTTTGTGCTGGCATCTAATTGGAGAAGGTGCACCCCAGGGCTCCATTTTAGGCCCGTTTGTGTTTCTCTTAACATCAGAATCAGAATAGGTTTTATTGCCATTGTTTGATGCGGACGTGCAATATAAAACATATAACGCAGAATTTAGATAAAAATAAGCTATAAAACTTAAAAAGTATAAGGCTTTAAGGGGCATGCATGAAGAATGTTAAATAAATAAGATACAAAATAAAAAGTAAAATATGGTAAGACGACAACAATTGTTTTTTTATATATATAGCAAATGTTTAATTTCTGCAATCCAAAATTGTACAGCTGCTCTGATTATTTTATATCTTCAATACAGCGAGAGAAACATGAGCTTTTGACGTATTTGTTCGTGATGCAAAACAGATTCATGTTTAAATACAAGGTCATTGTCCAAACACTCTCAGACCTCAAAGCTTCATAATGCGTTTGCAAACTGGAGACAAGACACGTTAAAGGGCTGAATAATTGCAGTCTTTACAATTTGCTGATTACATTGTGTTTTTTTATTATTATTATTGTGATGACGTGTCTTATACAGCCACAACATTAAGGCTGCATTTAAGCGTCCAAAGGGGGATTCCCAAAAATAACCCTGACACGTCCAAAAACTCAGCTGTCAGAGCGTTGGCAACGAGCTTGACTTTTAAATCACTGGTCGGCGAGTCTTGATTGATAGATCGGGCGCATCCTCCCGTCTCCCTTAACTGCCCCACATCCGCGAGGCGAAGGTCGTTCCCCAAAATGTCGTAAATTGCGCCTTTACCGGTGCCTTCTGTCACTTGTCTGTCAGTGGTGAGCGCCCGTTCACCTCGGCGCATTTCTGGCATGGCTCCGCGATGTCAGGGCTGTCACGCCGGGTTTGTTTTACAAGCGTGTGGCTGCCCAGGCATCTGCGCTGCAAAAACTGCAGAGGCGCATGTGGTAGCAGCAAGTCGCGATCACTTTTGTTGGTCTTAGCTTTCAAATGAGGCGTTACACCGGCCTGTGAACTCTCATGGAGCTGCTTAACACCCGCTATAACTGAGCCCATTTTCTCCAGTTTGGCATAACTCAAATCTGAAAGCTTCTTGAAAAAAAGCATCAAAATAGCGACAAATCGAGAAGAAAATGAGAAGAAGAAAAAAGAAATAAATGTAACAAAAAAGAGACAAAAGTATGTTGAAAAAGAGACTGAACTTTATTTAAAAATTAGACAAAAATGTGACCAAAGAGCAGCAAAAAGTGACAAAAAAGCGATCGAAAAAGTGAAAAAAAAATGTGATTAAAAAGTGACGACAACCATTTACATCAGTTTTGTTGGTCTTAGCTTTCAAATGAGGCGTTACACCGGCCTGAAAACTCATTTTCTCTCACCCATTTTCTCCAGTTTGGTATAACTCAAGACTAGAAGCTTCTTGAAAAAAAGCATCAAAATAGCGACAAATCGAGAAGAAAATGAGGACAAAAATTAATAAAAAGGGGAAAAAAGATAAAAAATTAACAAAAAAAGAGACAAAAATATGTTGAAAAGGAGACTGAACTGTATTTAAAAATTAGACAAAAATGTGACCAAAGAGCAGCAAAAATGTGATGAAAAAGCGAAAAAAATGTGACGAAAAAAAGCAATAGAAAAAGTGGAAAAAAAATGTGATTAAAAAGTGACGACAACCATTTACATCAGTTTCGTAGGTCTTAGCTTTCAAATGAGGCGTTACACTGACGGGCCTATAGGCTGTTAAGCTCCAGTGAAGAAGCGTTTAGATTTGGGTAATGCCGAACCGGGGAGAAAATGCGCTCAGTTAAGGCTCATGTGTTATTTCATCACAAAGCTTTCCCTTTACCCTCTGTCATTCACGTGTAAGCGCCTCAGTAGCGACGAGCTTTTCTCTTTCTCCGACCATGACTATGTTTAGACCAGAGGTTCTCAAACTCTCCACCGCCTCGCAAAGTTTTTCACCCCGAGGCCGAGATCAAATCAGGACTAAGGTCTGAACTTCACTAATCAAAATGACAATCACTCAAAACGATGATTTATTATTAATGATAAAAAAAAATACATTACGTGTTTATGGAAATCCGACAGAAAATACTCAAGTTCTTTGACTTGTCTGAACAAATGGGCCCATAATTTGATCCAAAATGCGTGTATAGAGTTTGATCCAAAATGTGGTTTTAACTCCAGAGGTCCAGCTCTTCAGCCGGGCTCGGGTCTCATCTGCATAAACGCACAAAGGCAGTCGAGAGCTCTTCATCTTGATCGGATTTTGGGAGGTTTTTTTTTTTGTGCCGCGGTGGGCCCGACTTTATTTACGGCTCTCGAGAGTCGTCAGAGGCGCGACCTTTTCGACTTGAGCCTGGCTCGGTTCAATTACACGTCGCCCCACAAATATCGGCGTAGGTTTACAGACGGGACACGGCCAGCGCCAGAGGAACCTGGATGAGTCCGTCTGAAAAGGGGGATGTGGATGCTGTGGTTTTGTGCTGTGGTGACCTATTTATATTTGCACTAAACTGTGGCTATTTTTATTTTTATTTTTTAGCATAAAGGTGTTTTACTTTCAACTTGTGACTTCAAAGGTTGTTTTCTCAACAAAACAAAAAAATAGATAAACAAAAATAAATATCACACTCAACATCTTTAAAGTAGCACCTGCAGATTCCAAATGTTCTTGTCTATATGAGGATTTGCTTGATTTTTTTTTTTTTAGGTTTTAATCCCTCCTGAATATTTCACATCTAATTTGTCCACAAAATTAACCTGGAATCTTAAAGTCGTTCCGTGAAGTGTAAGCAAGGTTGGTCCTTTTTATTCATAAATGCCATGATTTCTGATAATTTGATACTCCATTATTCTTTTCCTGTATGTCAGTAACCTACAGGAAAAGTTTCAAATTGATATGTCTATTTTTAACCCATGTTCACCGGCAGAGTCTCGCCTTAATGTGACTCTAATTAGCCGATATTTCTGCGCGTTTGTGGTTATGAATTTAGTTACTTGTATGATATGGCTTTGAAATTATCCTATATTCAATTAAGCCACGACAAAACTTTATAATAACCAACATTCTTTACGACTTTAATCAACTCTTTAATTAATAATCTTCTTTCTAACAGCCGAGTTAATACACGTTTCGAAATGTTTCAGGCTGACTATGTCGACGTCAGATGCCGATTAAGGATTTCAAATCGATTTTTTTATTATTATTTTTTATTTTGACCTCTGAACCTCTTGACTGGAGAGCAACAGGCCAGTGTAATCACATATTTTGCCACTTTTTTTTTTTTTTTTTTTTTTTTTTTGTGCCACTTTTTCTATCGCTTTTTGGTCCTTTTTTGACGTTATTTTGTCACATTTTCATCACTTTTTGTTGCTCTTATCTGACTTTTTTCTTGCATTTTTGTCACATTTGTGCCTCGTTTCTGTCTCGTTCTTTGACACCTTTTTCAAGAAGCTTTTAAATCTCGGTAATGTCAAACTGGATCAAATGTGCGCGGTTCAGGTGGGGGTTAAGAGGTTAAATCGCGCGATATTATAGTCCGTCAGTTTAGTCATGTTCATCGTAGAGCATCGTGTTTTCCTCATTACGCACAATTATTCCTCTATTTCCTTTATATCAAAGAGCACAGCTCCTCCATGTGCTGTTAGAATATTAGACTATTTGAGGGAATGTGCAAAACAAAAAATCTGATCCTAAATCCTTGGTGCGTAAAATGAACCACGTCTTATTGTCCGGCCACACACTCCTCCTTTCTCCGGTGTCCGCGCCTTATAATGATATTAATGAGTTTATTAAGTGGTCGCTTTTGTCGCGTCGCGCGGCGTTTCTCGCGCCCCAGCCTGAACGGGCCGCGCTCTGATCCCCTCGCGCCGCCTGTTTGCTCTTCTGCGCGGGATTTGCATTTCAATGTGTCGCGCTGGGGCTCGAGCGGTGGCCCTCGTGTTTGCTCTCTCTCTCCCCTTCTCCCTCTCCTGTAAGTCTTCTGCTGTTGCGGGAGAAAAAAAGAAAAAAAGGCGACATTTTGCAGCGATCTCGGTCCAGGAAATGCCCGCGTTGTGGTCGGTCTATTTTTGGGGTCTGGCTTTGCACGTGGTTGTCGGAGAAGCTGCCGCGTTTTGGCCGCGGTGCCGCGCGCGGATTTGACGAACAAGTTGTTGGCTCTCGATATAAACATTTCCCCCCAGTAATAAACAGCTGATGATATGGAAAAAAAATAAACCATGCAGTAATATGACATTTACTGTCTGTGCAAAGGGCCTATTGTCTCGGGTGAGTTATTGTTAAGCTACAGCCACGCGGGGGGAATCAGCAAAGCGAGCTGGTGCATTAGCAAGTTATAAATCAGTGGTTCTCAAACTCACTCGTGGTCATATAGGCCATTTTTTTATTTATTTTTAGGCCGGCTTAGTTTAGTGCAACGTGACTTTATTTTAAAATTCCTTTAGTCCTAACTTGGCCTCGTGAACAACATAGAGACACACATTAAACTAGTGCTGTCGATCAATTGTTTTCTTAAATCGCATTAATCGCGGTTAATTTCTCTCTCTTCATTATATGCATTAGTATTACCTGGCCGAACATGAAACGCTCAGATTTAAAGCATTTGCTCACATTTCATTAACCGGATAATTCAGTTTCATGATTCTATGGGAAAAGCCCAACCGCTTATTATGGGGATCTCGCTCGCCCGAGGCTTTTTCTTTGGTGCCAAACATCTTTTAAAAGAATCTGCAAACTTTCATAAAGTAGAGTCAAAAGTCATTCACGTTGAATTAGTATAATTGGAGAAGCCTCTTTGATGAAAGCACCTCATTATGCAACAAAAGGTTGGAGACTTTTGGTTCACAATATGTCGTTAATACAAGTGCTCGTCTTTCAGGTTCAAAACCAAAAAACCTGCCTTGGGACAACGGATGAAAATGAGCCATTGTGCTCTCGCTGACGTGTGAAATAAATAAATAAATAAAGCATACGTAGAGGAATTTGCGATTAATTCATGATTAATGCACTTATAATGTTCTCGATTAATCGTGAGTCGCAGCTTTAACCTCTTAACCCCCACCTGAACTGACACGTTAAAACAACAACGTGGCAATCATCTCGTGTGAGAAACAGCGCCCGGTCCCCCCTGAGGTGTGAAAAGGTTGAGAACCAGCGGTAAATGTCACTAAATCCGTGAGAAATCAATGCCCGTCGCCTTCTTCTATTATAAAGTGAAAGCACATGTGTTATCCAATAGTCTGCATTCATAACATTACAAAGTGCTGATTACAAAGGGTATCGGCCAGAATGTCCAACGATATGAAGAAAAACCTACCCACAAACAACAAACGACAGAGGAAATGGGTTTTTAATCAAACTTTAGTCCACGGCATATGCACAAGGTTCACAACAGACACGCTCTATGGAAAATACTGAATTGTATTAGTTTGTAGTAGTGCGTCGATTTTAGAAACTTTGCTTCAAGAGATTTGGTGCTACTACAGTTTTATTCACTACAGCTACTAAACCTTTTGATTGATCAGGTTAAGACTCAAACATTCCTAGTTCTGGTATGATTCAGGACCTGGTTTGTAGCTGGTTAGTGTCTCTGCAATGATTATACTTATAATGCATTCACCGGTGACATACAGTAGGTTAAGGGCAACATAATTATCACTTTACTACAGGTTTGATTTGGAATATCCTCATTAAATATATATGTAATGTGGATGAATATGTCACAGAGCATATTAGATTGTCTACATATAAAAGTGTGCTTTTTCGGTTTGCCGCCTCAAGGAAACTGCATGGAGTTCTGGGACAAATATAATGTTGGACACAGGGATGAGCTGGTATGGAAACTCTTCACCGTACTCAGTGTCTTTGCATTTCTACCTTCTGTTCTGTTCCAAAAAGAGGGTTGAAATATGTGTATCCCTTAAAATAAAAAGTCATGCCATAGAGGGATATTATATTTGCTCCAGGGATTTGAGTCTGACACATTTTCAAGTCTTTGCTTGTGCTCTCCATGTGGTTGGATGGACAATTGACTGATTGACGTGAGCTTGAAGTGCAGAGTTTCAGCTTTGATTCGAGGGTCTCCACATCCAAATCAGAGGAAGCTCTCACACCTTTTGTGCAATTAGACATCACACTTTATACAGAGCTATAGCAAATACATACATATGTGCATATTAGAGTGCAGGGAAGGGGAGAGTTCAGCTACCTGACAGCCTGGTGGATGAATTTGTCCATCAGTCAGTTGGACCAGTCCCTGATTCTGCTGTTTCCCCCCCCCCCCCCCCTGAGGCAGAACTTAGGAGGGCTATTATTGTGTATGCTTTTGATGGACAAAAGATCAACATTTTGGTCCATTTCTTTATGGGCCCTTCATGTTTTCATGGGGGTAATTATGAGAAACCCTAACAGCTTTACAGAGCAAGGCCACATGTCGAGTGCTCTCTGCTTAATGTTCATGTGTTGGACACGCTTTGAGCCTCGGTCTGTGTTTTGTTGGACAGGTCTGGGAGAGTCGTGGGGTCACGTGAGCCGCTCCTCTTTAGACGGAGTCAGTGTGGAACTGGGCTCTCATCTGCTGCAGGTAACGACACAAGACGAAAGATCACATTTTTGCATTATTATATTGCATGTTTATATTTGTCTCCATCAATATCTATGTATATTTTTTTTGTACTTGTCATACGCTGCCTGTCCCAAAAAAATAAAGTCAGCACATGAATGAAACTAATGGTTCTGCAGTCGGTCAGGCCTAGTCCAGCAACACTATGAGCCCAAAGGACGAGATCAGCGGGACATCCTGAATAACCAGGTTATTCCATCAAGGGATTTCTTCTTCCCTGATGGCACGAGCGTATTCCAAGATGACGATGCCAGGATTCATGGGGCACGTGGATCGGTCCAGATCTCAACCCCACTGAGAATCTTGGGGATGTGCTCGAGAAGGCTTGTCGCAGTGGTCACGCTCTCCCATCATTCGTTAATTTCATTTTATTTATTCTTTTTTCATGGTAATGCAATATAAAATTAGTACAATAATCCAACAAACACAACAATAATACATTCCATGAAAAGAAGAACAGGAGTAGGATGAAGAAAAAATCTTATAAGCTCCTACCCCATTAATCAGCATCATCAATACAAGATCTTGAGGGAATCTTTTGGCATCGCAGACGCTTGTTGAAACAATGCCACAGCAAATGCAAAATGTAATCAAAGCTAAAGCGGCTACAACACCTTTGCTCTGCGAATCTCGTGAAGCACTTTGGTCAACCACGGCTGTTTCAACCAGAGGTCGACCGATATCGTCTGGCTTTGGGTATTTTACAATATCTCCTGGACAGCTTTAATGAGCCCTCCCACAACGTCCTAGGCCTCAGGGCAACTAAGACGCATCGAAATGAAAATCGGTCACACGTTTGTTCACCTCGGATCATATTTTATCGATTTTTATGTTGCAGACTTTTGCTTATCACTTCAGAACCATAAGAGATAGAGATCGTTTTTTGTTCTGTCTTTAAAACAAGCTCCCTCTGAAGTGCCGACTAAACAGGAAAGTCCTGAACAAATCAGCCCTATGCCTCTATTAAAGCGCCCCCTGTTGTCACAGTTCAACACTGACACATTTTACAGTTTAGACGCATCACACACAGGAGTATAGACAAAACATTTGGAAAAATCGGCTTTAGAAAACCCCATTTGGTCGACCTCTAGTTTGCACTGTGCTATATAAATACATTATATTGATTGATACGTATCTATCTGCTCTCTGTCTTGTTGGAAGAGTCCTATATCTGTTATTATTAATGCGATTATAGGCTGGGGCCCATTGTTCGCCGTCAGCCTGAGCGTGTGGCAGAGCGAGACACCTCCCGCTGCCGTCCCGCTCGCGCTTTAAGAGGCAAATGAGCCCAACGCATTCCTGGTCACGCACTCTCTCCCTCTGCCTCTCCCTCTCCCTGTCCGATGACAAAAACACAAAAGGCAGCGCTCGTAAAAACACACTTGCCGCCACAGAGGAAAACGGCAGGGCCCAACGAGCGTTGAATGTAGCGCAAACGTGTTTCCAAATTCACGGGTAACGCGCAAATAATGAGCGAAGCCAAGCGACGCGGGTGATTTCATAAATACTTGATCTCGTCTGGTATTGTCTTGCGTCGTCAGCAGTCGCTCACAGTGCCATGATAAAGAAGAAGCTCCACAGTGGCTCCGGGGTTTAGGTCAAATCATGTGGTCTCATCTGCTCTGGAGCTTGTCTAAAAGAAAGCCCTATAAAGGAAAAATAAAGAAATCTAATGTTGGGATTAATGGAGCTCAGTAGAGGTCGACCAATAAGGCAAGTTTATTTGTAGAGCACAATTCATACACAAGGCAATTCAAAGTGCTTCACAGTTGCATAAAATTACAAGAAAACAGATAAAATCAATAAAACATCAACATAAAGTTAATCAACTACAGTAAAAGGCAAGAGTGCAGATAAAATACTTTCAGTTTTCATGCACGGGTAAAAAGAGCTGTTTTCAGCCTGGATTTGAACATTGTCAGAGTTGAGGCCTGTCTCACGTCCTCATGAAGACTGTTCCAGATTTTAGCTGCATGAAACTGAAACGCAGCCTCACCGTGTTTAGTCCTGACTCTGGGAACCACCAGGAGACCCCTCCCTGAAGTTCTCAGGGCCCGAGATGGTTCATACGGCTCTAACATGTCAGAGATGTACTTTGGTGCTAAACCATGAAACGACTTGTACACAAGCAGAGCTGTTTTAAATTCTATTCTCTGAGTGACAGGAAGCCAGTGCAGAGACCGGAGCGCTGGACTAATATGGTCGTATTTCCTGGTTCTTGTCAGGACTCGAGCAGCAGCGTTCTGGATAAGGGTTTTTCTAGGCCACCTGTCATGTAGAAGGTCGGCGCCCCATGTACTGATTTAACGGTACGATATGATAAGGGAAATATGTGAGGGCCGAATTAACTCTATAATTCCCCATCAGTAGGTGCTTCAGAAGGAGGTCGTACGTAAGAGAAAAATCAGCAGATTCCACAACACAAAAAATTAAGTTTCTATCTCTTATTGTTCCGAAACGATAAGCAAACGTCTACAACATTAAATATATAAATACGATCCGTGGCGAACAAACTTGTGACTGATGTTCACCACGATGTTTCTCATTATGTAGGAGTCATTTGAAAGCTGAGCTCTTACCGACGCAAAAAAACGTTGGTAGATGCGTTCCTGTCTGGTGTTTGATGCGTTCCCTCAGTCACGCAAAAAGACCAAAGATGTTGTTAGCATTTGGCCTCTCCCAGTATATTCCTATGGCTCCAAATGGGGTGAAGTTAGAAGCGACCAGGCTCTTCCACGGGCACAAAGACCAGACAGGAGCGAATCAACTCGTCTAAGCTCAGGTAAGAACATAATCCCAGTGTGGAAAAACAGGGCTCTGTTCCTTTAACACCTTTTGTTCCGGAGATATCGGTCTAAAATCAACATGTTTAGTTTTAGTTTAGTTTATTTGTTTATTTGAGCAGTTAGTCGGCTCAAAAGGAGTGGGCCGAAGCAAAAGCGCTCACCCCCAAAATAAAAACAATAACATTTTAATTTAACAATCAAAGCAAGGAACGTAGTGCAAGGTAACAAGAAATAATAAAAGAACAATAATAAAGAAACAACAGCAAAAGAATGTACTACAACACACAATATCTATATCCAGTCAATTACAAAACATCAAACCAAATCGGCTATTTTGACACAGACCAAACTTACAAGGCACTATTTTAACTCATCCAGTAAAAAACAGAAACGAGTAGATACAAAACACAACAGCTGTAGTGTAACATTACCGGAAGTCACTATTTTAATGTTATAAAGGCACGTTACTATGCAGCAGTATATATTATACTTCGTGATCTTGCTACTTCCCAGTTGTCATTACCATCCTCAGTATAATATCAATTTGTGTACAATTTCCTCTTTTTTTTCTGTTCATGTATAATGTATTATGAAAGCCCTACATAGTGTAATGCATTAAAAAGCATTAATACTTATTATACTCTGAGATCTTGCTACTTCCCAGCTGTCATTACCGTCCTCAATATAATTTTAATTTGAGTTTAATTATTATTATTATTTATTTAATTGAGTTATGTGTGAACTATGACGTAAGCCCTGCGTAGTGTGGTGCATTAAAAAGCCAGGGTGTGGAGTACATGATCTTGTACTGCAACTCTGAAGCCCTTTGAATTGCCTTGTGTATGAATTCTGCTCTACAAATAAGCCTTGCCATGATATTGACCCAACATACTGTATATATTGCCAGTATGGTTAACCTCTAGAGCTCCACAGACCCACACACCAGAGGGTTCTTCACGTAATAATCCTTTTCAGTATTCCCATAGACTTCGCATGAGAAAATGATACAGACAGGACCGAACACAAACATATACTATAGCCTGACCAAGATAAAATCACCACACACTCTTTGTTATTTTTTGGACCTCTTTAGCTTTGATTACATGTTTCTGTTTCAATAAGCTTCTGCAATGCCTTCTCCAGCACATCCCAAAGATCCTCAATGGGGTTAAGATCTGGACTTGGAATATGCCCGTGCCATCAGGGAAGAAGAAATCCATCGGTGGAACATTTGGATTTTCTGAAAAGTCTGCAGAGATTTTGAATGCGAATGTTGAACAAGGAGGATATAGATTACTTTTGAGTACAAACGATCTTATGTTTCTACTCCTTTGAAATGCACTTATTTCCACACGTGAAGCTACATTGTGACTTCTCAAACCTCGAAAGGGAAATGATACTCTCTCCACACCCGTTTATTTTCACTCACAGACTTTAAGCAGATTGTTACTAGCTGTTCTCCAAATAAATCCCATCAACAGAATGTGAAATCTTGCCTGTTTTCTGTTTCAATGAAGAGCCCACGACTGATTCTCCACTTGCGGCCGGCAATGAAGTTGATTGCTTTCATTACGTTGCCCGTGGCGGTTTTGAGAGTGAATTAGTTGCGAAATTGAAATTGGTTGTTTTTTTCTTCCTCGCAGACCCTGGACGGCTTCATCTTCGTGGTGGCTCCGGACGGGAAAATCATGTACATTTCAGAGACCGCATCGGTTCATTTAGGCCTTTCCCAGGTTGGTTTTTAAATGGATTTCGACACTTTTCTCTCACACTTAAGTATTTACGTGTTCTAGCCTGAATTATATTTTAAACAACTGCCGCATAGATTACGTGGGGCAATGGGTTTGAAAGGCATTTTAAATAATAGAGGGGCTCTTAACTGTGGTCCATGTACCACTGGTGGCGCTTGGGTGTCTTGAGGTGGTATTCAGGGTCTTCTGCAACTTCGTTCTTACAGATAATTGTGTTTATACTCTTGTAATGCATTTAAATAAGGCGTTTCTCTAGTTTAGACAAAAGCCAGTCCAATTTAGATCTATTTTCAGAACCGGTTTTGTTCTGATTTGATCTTGACCTAGGCCAAGTTGTGCCTGGAAGTTCAAATATTTCATAAGGTGGTGCTTGTTAGAGAACTAGCAATGGTGTTCGAGAAGATAGATGAAGAATAGGCAGCAGTCAGGATGTCTTATGCAGGAGAAGTTTATTTACCATCGGTGTGGGACCCGCAGACATGAACTCGAGACATAGCGCTATAGTCCTACCATTCAAGTCTGTCCATGCTTCCACAAGAGAGGGATAAACACCCTGTCGAGCGTCATACTGATATGCAAGCAAATCATTCAGTGGCTGAGAGTGGGCGCCTGAACACCACAGTCAAGACTATGACAGAGATAGTATGACTGAACAGCTTGACCCAGTAGGATAAATAGCGACTTAATGTTGTCCTCTAACATTACTAATTTGAAAACCACTGAAATAGAGACTAATAAGTTAACGATTGGTCTCTTTTTTTTAACCTGCTTTACTAGTTTCAATTACTTTCCGTAACCTTCCTCAGAAGAGAGTTTGCTACTGACTGACGCCTTCTCCAGGTTTATCCTCCATCGTCCTGGTCCATCTATGTTGATGCACGGTTCCTGATCTCGATGGCCTCGGACATCATCCCGGAGAAGGCGTCAGTCAGTAGGGGGTGAAGGTTCTCCAAAATGACTGGTAAATCCATGCAAGCTTCCTACGACATGCCACTTCATCATCACGTGACGCTTCTGAGGAACGAGCAAACAAACCTTCTGTCTTACTAAAAGAACAATCTTCAATAGTTTCAACTGAGAAGACAGTGTGAGACTTTCCCAGAGAACCTAATAGAGTTGTGTGGGGTTTTTGTGTTGTTTTTTTCATCCATAATGCTCTGTTCCATCTGCTGATGTCATGATAAGGTTGTGTCCAGGAAAAGCCTCTCCACACCACCCCCTGATCAGTTCCACACTCAAATTGTCCCCACTACAGCAGAGCGAATCTCATGAACAGCCAGGATCAATGTTATTCATCCTTATTGAAACTTCACCTCTCCAGTCCATGTGCCGTCTCCTGATGGGATCGTCTTATCTGTTCACGATCGGTGTCCTGCCGTTAAGAGTGAAGGTGATTGTTATTCCTGCAGGTAGAGTTGACTGGAAACAGCATTTTTGAATACATCCATCCGGCCGACCATGACGAGATGACAGCTGTGCTCACCGCCCACCAGCCGTACCACTCGCACTTCGTCCAAGGTAAACCACGGGGAAAATCCGAACGCGGAGCCTCATCGACTTAATGAAGCGTCGATTTCTTATTATGTTTTGCAGAATTTGAAATGGAGCGCTCTTTCTTTCTCCGAATGAAATGTGTCTTGGCCAAAAGAAACGCTGGACTCACGTGTGGAGGATACAAGGTCAGATCCAGTTAACTATTTATGTGTTCATATAAAAATAAGGCTTTATGCCTAAAAAAGGCCCAAAAATTATTTTTGGCGATGAAATATGAATAACAGATTGATTCAGATGTGTGGTTTACTTTGTTGACATATTAGTTACAACGACATGTTCAGAGTGGATCATGTACATCTTGTTTAGTTTTAAAACAAGCAGTTTTTTAGTGGAAAAATCTTTCCACTAAATCTTTCTCTCTGGAAAATTATTTCTTTTTTTTTAATTCTTTTTATTAAAGATTAAAACAGAACAAACAAAAAATAGTAATACAAAATTTAAAGAAATGAAAAAGAAAAAAGTGAAATTAATTTTAAAAAAAATGTAAGGGAAAAAAAGTGACATTTCGCCTTGTTTTTTAAAATTCTAAACTCAATAAATTAGGCTAGGAATTCAATATTGGAAAATCCCTCAGGAAAAATCTTCAAAATATTGTTTGGAGTCTGTAGGAGCTACTGTCGTGGGGTCGGCCCATTAGTCCCGACAACCCATTAGTCC
This sequence comes from Proterorhinus semilunaris, assembly GCA_021464625.1. Taxonomy (NCBI): domain Eukaryota; kingdom Metazoa; phylum Chordata; class Actinopteri; order Gobiiformes; family Gobiidae; genus Proterorhinus; species Proterorhinus semilunaris. The sequence goes on from CM038350.1 coordinate 8,520,182, forward strand.
GACGTCTCATTATTCCGAAAATGTCCCATTGAGTAGGGGTTGAAAAATAAAATTAGGTTCAGGTTCAGGTTGTATATGGCTCTCTAATCCACAACACAACTGGGTTGGACCAATGGCACCTTTGCTCAATGGTAAATGTTTGTAATAATGAGATGTCGGACTAATGGGTTGTCGGACCAATGGCATGTGGCACCACTGACGTGGAGCTATTGTCGCACCAATGTGAGAAAAATGCATTTTGAGAAAATGTCCTTGAAATTACAATTTCCTATATAAATCTATGGAGAGACATTGATTAGGTACATTTTTATTTCCAGGTGAAAGCTTATGTTCAGAGGCCAATTTGGCCCAAAACCTGAAAACAGACCAAATGTAGTTTTTCCTGTAGTGTCTCCCCTTAAATACACCGTACGTCTCTCCTGTAGGTGATCCACTGCAGCGGGTACCTGAAGGTGCGTCAGTACAGCCTGGACATGTCCCCGTTCGACGGCTGTTATCAGAACGTGGGTCTGGTGGCGGTGGGCCACTCTCTACCGCCCTCCGCCGTCACCGAGATCAAACTGCACAGCAACATGTTCATGTTCAGGGCCAGCCTGGACATGAAGCTCATCTTCCTCGACTCGCGGTGAGTTTGGGTTCACTGCCATTGTTGTCTTTATAGGTTGCTCCCTTTGTTTCCTGTGACCAGCAGCACCTACATTGTGATGACTGCCTTCGACCACTAATTAAGAAATGGCAGTTTCAGTGGCAAAGTCCTTGATTTCATTACTTGAGTGAAAGTACAGATACAACTGGTCACGTATTAAAAGTACAAATCCGTTTAAATAAATGTGTGGAAATATAACTTTGCATCTTCAAAAAGTCAAACATTGCACCTGCATTTACTTCCCACATGGCAACACGACGGGGACAAACCTTCTTCCTTGTTGCGAGTCATTGGCATTTGACAGTATATTCGCACAGCGCCACCTACTGTTCTGGAGTGTGCATTATCAGGATTAGAATGAGCAAAACACATTGACAAATTTACTTTTTACTTTGGAGCCTGGAAATGTAGTGGAGTACAAAGTATTTTATTTATCTTTCAAGCTTTGTTGAGTAAAAGTAATAAGTTCTTCCCCAAAAAGTTACCCAGGTAAAGCACAGAAGCTCAAAATCTCTACTTAATCAAATTACGTGTGACTGTCCACCTCTGGTTAGTGGATATTGTTGTGTGATATGTTGTTTTTAATGCTTCAGAGTGGCAGAGCTGACCGGATACGAGCCTCAGGACCTCATCGAGAAGACGCTCTACCATCACGTCCACAGCTGCGACTCCTTCCACCTGCGCTGCGCCCACCACCTCCGTGAGTGCCAACACGCCATCGCTATGACGCTTCTGTGTTCCAAGTGTTCTGATATGATTTTGTTTTCCATCCGACGCTTCAGTGCTGGTGAAAGGGCAGGTCACCACTAAGTATTACCGCTTCCTGTCCAAACATGGCGGCTGGGTGTGGGTGCAGAGTTACGCCACGATCGTCCACAACAGCCGCTCCTCGCGCCCGCACTGCATCGTGAGCGTCAACTACGTCCTCACGTGAGTAAACGGGATATTATTATTATGGTATTTATGTTGTTGTTTTTCACGTCCAAGGATGTGCTGATCTCCCTCCCTAAGCAAGGACATTGAAAAGAATTGAGTTTGAAAGGGAATGTACATGTGTTTGTTCAAATGTGCTACTTTAAATCAGTATATATTCTATTCTCATGGTTACTTGCTACTTTCTATGTCATTTTTAGCTGTTAAACATACATTTTGTTTAATAGAGTGAATTATCATTATTGAGGAGGGGTGGCATCGTTGTTTCGATCAGGGAGCTGCGATGCAACACACATTGGGAATGGGGAATGGCTGCTATAAAGCCTTATGAACTAATGGGAACTTTAATGTGTACACTTATGGTCTTCAGGGGGAAGCACTTCAATTTGTGTTGTAAATATGAAAGGGACTGATTCAAAGTGAAATACAGTGAATGGTTAAGTGTTGTGTAATGTTGATGAGTTGTTGGGGGAGTTTTGAGCATTGTTCTTGTGGTTTATTAGTGAATGTGCACTGCTCAAGTATTATTGTAAGTAGGGATTGGGGATGAAACCTAGATATTTAGCTATAACCTGGTGCAGTGCATTTCTGTTTCTAACTTAATGTACATGCCTTATGGAAGCACAATAGATGTATAACTCAAACAATGTACAGTAATCTTTATAGCTACAAGGGCTTTCCATGTCAAGCGCTGCAAATTGTAAGATCTATCAATCAATCTATCAAACTTTATTTATAAAGTGCTTTTCACGAGTGGCAGTAAACTCGGAGTAGCCTTTTCTGTAAACAGCCAGGACGATCATTTATATAATAATAGCTTTCCCTGCGATATCACTTTAAGCTGCGCTTTGCAAAGTGCTCAGATCGGTCATGCAGATCGCAATCCTCAGACACGTCCGTATGGATTCGCACAGTGACATATGAGCAGACGAGAGATGAGACGCTCTTGTATGGCCTCCCGCTGTCATCTCTGTCACACGAGATAATGAGTATTGGAACGGGAGCTTTACACAAACAGTTCTGCGGGAAGCAATTAACGAGAGGTTAATCGGAAAAATGACATGTTTGTGGAGGCTTGCGCAATTCAGAAATAGAGCTTTATTTTTATTTTTCATCAGAGGAAACAAAGGCCGTTGCAATGGGAGCGGTATCGCTGCTTTCGTGGACGCATTTGTATGCCATCTGCAGTCCGCGGATCGACCCGGTGTTATGTCACTGTCTGCCTCCGGTGTGGATTGGTTTGCAGAGTATGCAGCCTGTGGAGACGTCGGTACAGTTTATCCAGCCCTGTATAAACAAAAGGGGGGGACTGCGGACCACAGCTTTGGTACTGCTCAAGTCAAAGGATGTTTTATTTATGGAGTTGCTAAAATTCAACCAGGGAGACTGCATTTCCTTCCTGCTCCCGTCGCTGATCAAAGCCTGCGGGTCACAAGTTCACAAAACGCACTTTCCAATGGACTTGAGTTGCCGATATCCAGTCAGCACCGGCTTGTGATCCTCCACTTGTTGCGTCCTCAATGCGAAAAAGATTTGGACATGCTGCCAGAAATAAGAGGATCTATGCTGATTTTGGACTGTCTAGAAATACGGGTCGCGTTCAAACGCTTCAAATGAGAAAAATAAATGGGTGCACTTCAATAACCGCTTGAAAAAGTTGAAGGGGAGATAAAACAAGCTTGTTTCATTCGCAATCTTATATCACTGGCCTTTCTAAACGAGCTGTTAGAGCTGCAGAACATCCAGAACGCTGCTGCTCGAGTCCTGACAAGAACCAGGAAATACGACCATATTAGTCCAGTGCTCCGGTCTCTGCACTGGCTTCCTGTCACTCAGAGAATAGAATTTAAAACAGCTCTGCTTGTGTACAAGTCTTTTCATGGTTTAGCACCAAAGTACATCTCTGACATGTTAGAGCCGTATGAACCATCTCGGGCCCTGAGAACTTCAGGGAGGGGTCTCCTGGTGGTTCCCAGAGTCAATAATAAACACGGTGAGGCTGTGTTTCAGTTTCATGCAGCTAAAATCTGGAACAGTCTTCATGAGGATGTGAGACAGGCCTCAACTCTGACAATGTTCAAATCCAGGCTGAAAACAGCTATTTTTACCCGAGCAGATGAAAACTGAAAGTATTTTATCTGCACTCTTGCCTTTTACTGTAATTGATAAATTTTTATGTTGATGTTTTAATGATTGATTTGATCTGTTTTCTTGTAATTTTATGCAACTGTGAAAGCACTTTGAATTGCCTTGTGTATGAATTGTGCTCTACAAATAAACTTGCCTTGCCTTATATTAAGATACTCCAAAGTCGGCATACATTTCTCTTAATTCAAGCACTGTGAAGCCATTTAAAAATCATTTTCAAAACCCTGCAGATGATGTTTCCACGCAAAATTAACTTGTGCGAGCAACGTAAGAATGAATGAGCCGCGAGTGTCACTTACTTCTTTTTCGTGTCCTCCTCCAAGCTCCTTTCTCACCTCTGATTAGTCATTGAGCCGTCTCCTCGCCTTATACGGAAACCTGACGTGGTTTGGAGCAAGTAGATGAGATTTGTGTCACTTTATCCTGCAGTCTGAGCGTCTTATCTCCTAGATTCCTACTATACCTGCTGCTGGCCACGTGTCTTAGCTTCACCATCTCTATTATCGTTTGTGTTATTGCCCTGATGTGCGAATTTGACAGATGCGCGATGATGGAAAGCCTATAAACGCTCTCATTAAGCCGCACGCCTGCTCCTAACAGCTTGACACATATTTCCTCTGCTCCCTGCCGTCTCAGCCGTAACATCGCTGTGTTTACGGCCTTTTAATTGATGGGCTGTAAACTAAATCACTCCTAATGGCTCCCCGCTTGTTTCACTGACTTTCCCCCTTTTACTGTCACATTCGGTTCATGCTCTGGTGTCATTAGTTATTCCCTGGGTGAGTCCTAGATAGCGCTGTGCACCTTTTTAATTCTTCCATTTCATTTGATACAAGTACCTGGGATAGGATTTCGGTACCAGAACGATATCTTAGTCAATTCAATTAAGCTGCCCAGGCATCAAAACTCTGTATCTAAAGAAACAATATATTCTAACCACAAGTTTTTCATACCAATTTCATTAGTACTTTCACTTTTATTTTTTCTCGATATCATACTTTTACCGTCCTAGTCCTGGATTATAAGTGGGTAAACCTGTTTTAGACCTGCTTTGTCCATAATACATTTATCTTATCTTATCTTTATTTAATTATTGGTTTATTTGGTCGGGACAGTGCTTGTTAATGAACAATAATTTGCATCCGTTGTCCCACACTCGCACACTTAAACACACTCTCATTCATCATGGCCTATTGTACATGTTTTTAGTGGTAGGGGAAGCCGAAGTACCCGGAGAAAACCTACGCAGACACCGGGAGAACATGCAACCTCCACACAGAAGAGCCCCGTCTAGGTGGGAATCAAACCCGGGACCCTCATATAGTCCTGGTTTTGACCAATAGTCCTGAAACCCTGATTAAGAATTGGTTTAGACCTGGTTCTGTGGACCCACCACCTGCAGGAGGAGCCATAGGGGCTGGTGCAATGTGTTTTGGGCAGCTGCCCCCACGACCCGGCAACGGAAAAGTGGAAGAAGATGGATGGATTAGACCTGGTTTATTCCTTGGTCCTTCAGGAATTTTTTCTTCTTTGTCGTTTCTTTTTTTTCTTCTTCTGCTTCTTCTTCTTCCAAGAGGGTCTAAACGCAGCTGATGGAGAGTCACGTGATCACAGGAGCTCCAGACCTCCACATAAAATGTTGTTACCTCCTTTTTTTCCCCACGACATTTATTTAACTTAGCTCAATATAACACCTTTAGTAAACTCCGCTATCCTTAAGATTAGGGTTAGGTTTAGGGTTAGTCTGGATTAATTGAAGCTAACTTCTTCTTCTCCTTCTCCCTATTCTTCTTCTCTTTCTTCTTCTCCCTCTTCTTCTCCTCCTTCTCCTTCTTCTTCTCCTCCACCTTCTTCACTTCCTCATCCTCTCAACGGTAGGGTGCATTACCTCTCACAAATTGTGCTCCAATTATATCACCATATCATCCAGCCCTAGTTCTACAAAACTGTCTCTTTGAAAAACGCCAGCAGCTCCTTATACTCTCCTGCTGAACTGTTTGAAACGCTGTTCAAGTTGAAAAAGTCAGTCTCCGGCCTTCTCATTCCCTGTTTCAGCTTCTCTCTGCTAAAATGATACTCACCACAATGGAAAACAACAAGGTCTGCAGTTTCCAGGTCTAAACCACACTTACACAGGCCTGATGGATGGTTTCCTACTAAATAAATGATACTGTTAAGCCCAGTGTTTCCCAATCTTAACCTCTTTGCTCCCTCCTCATCATTTGCAACATTTTCTTTTTTTTACCTACTTTCTTTTGCACACTCTGAAAGACTATAATTGAAACCCCACATAACTTGATTCTTTGACGTGTAACGGTGGAGCAACACTCTTTCCCACACGGCGCTGGTTCAAAATGCTTTTCACACTCCGCACAATGGGAGGTCAGACTTTTATCACAGTGAATGTTGGTTCACCGGTAGCTTTCGTGTGCTCAGCCGTAGATGGGACGAGATAAGAGCTCGTCACCTGTGTCTGACCCCCCGCTGTGTGCTCAGGCCCGATAACCCGCGACACCCGCAACCACAATACACTCTGCCTCCTGGAAGTTATTTAGGAAAGTCTTTCACAAAAGTACGACTGCTGTCAGAACATGTAGACGCTTAGGCAGGCTTGAGTTATACTTATGAGTCAACGTAAGTTTCAGAATAAGGCTGAAAGTCAGTTCACAGAGCACTTTCATTGCCCATATACTGTATGGTCATGAGCAGCCAGAGGAGGGCACACACTTTCTCCACCAAACGCTGAATTATGACTGTGTTTTTCTAATAAATAAATATACAGAGACATAGAAAGGAGCAAAGTGGTTCAACTGCCCATAGATACTTAAAAAAACAGACGATGCTAACCAGGAAGCTAAAGTGAGCTTCATGCTACATATGCTAACGGTAGCAACGACGGACGTTTTCGTTTTTACTGAGCAATTTGCTGTGAAAAAACATCCATAAAGACCCGATTGTGGCTTGACTTTATTTGTTTGTGATAAATATGTTTATAGTCTTATTGTGATTCCATGAGGCTGATAAATAAAAAACAGTGTGGTTAAAAATATTACACCTACCTCAGCGTTGTCACATGGGTCATAGCAATTTTTTGAAAAAGCAAACTCTTTGGAGCCAGGCTTTTAAGCTGTTCTGGGTAGGTCTGAAGTCCCATTAGAATCCTGTCTACCAAGTGTCTTTTGGAGTCGCCCCTGGCCACAAGGGGCTGGTATTACAGCAATGTCAGCTCCCCGCCCCGAGGACCATAGAGAAGCACGTTCCTCGTCCATATGGTCAAACACTTCATCTACCTTGTCTGTGAATCAATTATTTTGTCCAGTGGTGGTGAAAGAGTGGCAGCCAGCAGTCATTTAGTGTGCCCCAGGGCAGATAGGGCAACACTTACTAATCTTAGGACCATCTGAGGACATATTTGTTTTATGTAATAAAGGCTAAATAGTTTTTAAAGAATAAATGTATTTGTTGGTACTCAATTTATTTGTCGGGACCCAAAACCGGGCTTTAATACATTGATTAATTACGAAAGTGTTTTGATATTATATATTATAATAAAAACAATGATGTTAATTCTAAATATATTTGCTCATCCTGATTTGGAAAGAGAACGGGTCAGCCAAGCCAGGCCTTTTTACATACTGAAAATGAACAATTAAGTATCATCTTTTCTCTTGCAACTATCAATAATAACTTTGATTCTTTATGCATACTGTGTTTGATCGGTTTCCTCTTTTACCACACCAGTGAAAAATAGCAATGAGAAAACACATGCCAGTCTCTTCCTTCCGTAACAAGCGTGGATTGGCTCCACGACAGCTTTGGCACTTGTTGGTTGTCTCTTTTCCAGAATCCTCCCGGACTGTAGCTAATGTAATCCCTGTAATGTGGGCTTGTGTGTGGAGAGATCGAGCAGAGCCGCCGCTGTTTGTCCAAAGTAAACCCTGTGCAGCTTTTGTGTTGCCTCAAAACTCGATTCTTCCTCCGCCGAGAAATCCACCGAGCACTTTAGCCGCTAATCAATTCCCATTTTCCCCGCAGCGAGAGGCCCGCGCCGCAGACACCACATTTGAAATTAAAATGGAGAAGGGACGGAGCTTTTGGTCCATCTGTCCTCGCCATCCTCCACAAACATGCACGCCGACGGACGCTGATGGGGGAGATTGCAATTTTCACTGACCAAATATTGCAGTTGTGTGAATTTTATGATTTTTCTTTTTTACAAGATTCAGTTCACATTTTTTAAAGATAATATCAGAAGCTTTAATACTTTTTTATTTAACATTGAGGGGCGTCAATGATCAAATCAAACAGTGAAAGAAACAAATGGGCAAGCAGGAGATGGGTAGTTGAGATGGATAGTTGCTGCGGGCGTTCTCTTTCTTCAGAGCTTCCATTACGGCAAGGAAACACTCAAACCCAGTGAGAGATGAGAGAAACCTTGAGGAAAACGACATTTCTGTGAGATAGGTGGACCCAGGGTTGATGGGAGTCCCTCCGCAGATGGGGCTGAAGATTGTAACGTCCGGTCCTTGCTGGAGCTTCGTAACAGCGGGGTGAAAGGCAAGAGTCTCCTTCATGTAGAAGGAAGTGCTGGGCCATAATTTATACCCCTCTTTCCAAGGAAAGAGCTGCGGCTATGCCTCTTGGATCATATTACAATTGTAGTATAATAGCTTTTCTTGCTTTTCACCAGGTAAACCACAACACTAAAGTACATAAATAATTGTAGGCTAATTAAATCCCTTTAAAAGAATAGACCACCTTTTTTAAATACTGAGATATGTTCTTACCTGAGCTTAGACGAGTTGTTGCGTACCTGTCAGGTTTTACGCGTGAGCTCAGTCATGCAAAAAGATGGCAGTTGTTGTTAGCATTTAGCCTCTCCTCCTCTCCTCTATGGACCCACACGTGAGTTACATGTTACGCGAGTAGTTCCACGATCCAAGTCTAGTTACACAAAACTAAACATTTTCTAAGCGGATAAAAAGGGATACATTATTGCAATGCTTAATAATACCTTAGGAGCACTTCGACGTCCGCGCAGTAATGTCGAAGTGCTCCTAAGGTATTATTATGCATTGCAATATGACTGCATGACTGAGCACACGCATAAAGACCAGACAGTTACGCATCACCTCGTCTAAGCTCAGGTAAGAACATATCTCGGTATTTAAAAACGGTGGCCTATTCCTTTAATCTCTCGCCTGCTTCATCACAAACTCTCGTACGTCTCAAGACTGTCTGAACTACTTCCCCTCTCTGTTCAGTTTTGCCATTATTATCTTATATCATCGATGATATAAGATATGATATAATTGAATGTAGACCTAAAATACCCTTAAATGATTGTCTGATAGGCTAAAGGCTGTGGTTTTGTAGGATTTTTGTCTGGTGTAATTTGTATCGTAAAAGACACTGTTTTCGCAATCTTTCTCTTCCATACCATGATATGAGTTATTGCCTGCATTATCAGTTATTGCCTGCATTATTTCTTCCAGAGTTGCGCTTGACTTAAATTCCAACAAACATGGAGAAGCGTTTATTGAGTTTCTTAAAGATTCAAAATGTTGCGTGCTTAATGGGAGATTAAATCCCCAAGCTGATAATTTTACGTCTGTCTCAGTGAGGGGGAGGGCTGTTGTTGATTATATCATAACGCCACATAATGATTTGAAGTCATGCCTTGATTTTAATGTTTACACAACATCTGAGCTTGTGGAGGACCTAGGTTTAGAAGGCCTAAGTCTAATCGGTAATCACTCTAGACTCCCTGATCACTCCATATTATCTCTTAAATTCCGAATGGGAGAGTTTACTAGGCCCAGCAGTAATGTTGATTTAAATTTGTCAATGAAAATTATTAAAAGACAATTTCCTTCTACGTTTTTGTCCTCCTGTGACTGTACAAAGACCTTGCAAAATATACAATTGTGTGTGGGAAAAGAGGTTAATACTCAGCAGAATATGGACAAGGTCTATGAAATGTTTTGTGACGTTCTACATAAAGAAATGGGTTGCCGTGACAGGAAAATTGGACATAGGCCAAGATCTAAAATAAATCAACCATATTGGAATACTGAGCTTTATACTCTTTGGGCTAAAGCAAGATTAGCTGAAAAACTATATCTTAAAGCAAAGGAATCAAATGAAAAAAATATTTTAAGAAATAAGTTAAAAAAAGATCAGCAGGATTTTGATAAAAAGCTGCGCTTTTTTAAAAGGCGGTTTAGAAGAGGACAAAGTCAAATCAAATCAAATCAAATCAAACTTTATTTATAGAGCGCTTTTCATACAAAATGTAACACAAAGTGCTTTACAGTGCTTAAAAATCATTAAAAATAATAAAAATCGTCCCCACCAGTAAATATACATAAATAACTACAACCCCACCACCCACCACCCGCACACACAGACACACAGACGTACAGACAGCCCAGCAGTTAAAAGTCTTAAATAAAAATGGACATAGAGTTGAGTACGTAAGGCTGGGTACAGATGGACCGAAAGAGGAAACATCATCCAAGGAGCCGTCTGCACCAGGAGCAGCCCATCGCCCACAGCCACAGAGCGCCAACCCAGGGGGCCCGGAGTAGGTGTAGGAGAGACGTCCTACCTCCATCCAGGCACCCCCAGGAGAGCGCCCGCACGGCCACAGCCAACCAGCACTCCCGGGGCAGAGGGCTCCCTCAGAGGAACCACTAGGAGAACATAAAAAATAAATGAATAAAATAAATAAAAATAAATAAATAAATATTTAATAAGAGATACATTAAAAACAGCTAAAACTGTGCGTGAAATAGCACAGGATAAAAGAGGGAAAATAAAGAAATAATAGAACTAAAACCGGTAAATAAGGTTAATATAAGTAAATATTAATTAAAAGCTAAACTAAAAAGGTGGGTCTTGAGCCTGCTCTTAAAAACATGAACGTTCTCTGCGGTCCTGAGCTCCTCTGGCAGGTCGTTCCAGAGGCGAGGGCCATAGTATTGGAAAGACGCCTCGCCGTGAGTCTTTCTGTTGACTTTAGGAATAACTAGGAGACCCCTGCCAGAGGAGCGAAGGGACCGCGAAGGCTCATATGGTAAAATCAATTCTGAAAGATAAGAAGGACCAAGACCATTAAGACATTTAAAAACCATTAAAAGAACTTTAAAATGGATCCTGAAACACACGGGGAGCCAATGCAGTGACTCTAAAACCGGTGTAATGTGGTCCCGCCTCCTGGTCTTCGTCAGGACACGAGCTGCTGAATTTTGTAAAAGTTGTAAACCTGAGATACTCTTTTTGGGAAGACCAGAAAGCAGGGCATTACAGTAGTCGATACGACTGGTGATAAAAGCATGCATTAGCGTCTCCGTGTTGGCCCGAGAGAGAATGGGGCGGACTCTGGCTATGTTCTTTAGATGGTAAAAACCTATCTTTGTGATATTCTTAATGTGTGGAATTAAAGTCAGCTCAGAGTCAAAAATCACACCCAGGTTCTTCACCTGTGAGGAAGGATTAAAAGACAATGACTGTAGTTTGGGTAAAAGTTTCTCTCTCTGGGCCTGAGGACCGATGACTAAAACTTCAGTTTTGTCCTGGTTAAGCTGGAGAAAGTTTTCTGCCATCCAGGATTTGATATCTAAAATGCAGTTAAAAAGTGCATCCATTGGCCTGGTGTCCTCAGGAGACATGGAGATGTACAACTGTGTATCGTCAGCGTAACTATGAAAGTTGACTCCATGTCTCCTGATGACATCACCAAGAGGGAGCATATACAGGTTAAAAAGCACTGGGCCTAAAATCGAACCTTGAGGCACACCACATGTAATATTATGGACCTTGGAGGAGCAGGTATCCACACTCACCATGAATGTCCTGTCTGTGAGGTAGGATGTAAACCATTTGTGGACAGCACCAGAGTCTCCAACTGCAGCATTTACAGTCCAACTCAAAATACTTTTGGAAGGAAATAAATAAACTGGGGCCCCAAAAAAGTAAATCCATTCCTATGGAGATTATTACGGACAATGGTGAGGTATGTTTTGAAAAGGATATGGTACTGCTGAAATGGGAACATGATTACAGCGCCCTCTATGGTGGTGACGGATTATCATTTAATGAAGCCTTTTTAAAGCAAACTACTTTATTGAAAAATACATTAGAAATTGAGATGCCACAGTCAGAAATGAGCCAAAATGAGTTTTTAAACCCTGACATCACTATTGAAGAGGTACAAAAAGCCATAAGCTCAGCCAAATCTAATAAAGCTGTGGGCATTGAGCAGGTCCCGAATGAGGCGCTTAAGGCCCCTTCTTTAGTCAATGTTTTGCACTGCCTTTTTCAGACCTGTTTTGATAAGGCTATTATCCCATCAATCTGGTCTCATTCCATTATAAAGCCAATTCCAAAATCATCTAAACTTGACCCGAGAGTTCCACTGAATTATAGAGGTATCAGTCTAATTAGCACAGTGTACAAACTCTATTCTGCAATCCTTAATAACAGACTGAATGACTATGTGGAAACGTATAATATTTTGGCTGATGAGCAGAACGGCTTTAGAAAAGGCAGGGCCTGCATTGACCATATTTATGTTTTATCGTCTGTGGTGAGGGCTCGGCTTCAACAGGGACAGTCTACGTTTGTCTGCTTTATTGATTTTCAGAAGGCATTTGACCGGGTGAACAGAAATCTCTTACAGTACAAATTATTGAGGTATGGTATAAATGGCAGATTTTATAATGCAATTAAGTCACTGTATGAACACCCTGTTGCGTGTGTGCAGATTAATAGTTTAAAAACCGGCTGGTTCCCTACTCCTTTTGGGGTAAAGCAGGGCGATGTACTGTCACCCACCCTTTTCTCTATATATATTAATGACCTGGTAGACAAAATTAATGAAGGAAACCTTGGTATTCATATTAATGATATGAATTTAAGTCTTTTGATGTATGCTGATGACATTATTTTGTTAGCGGAGTCTGAATCAAATTTACAACAAATGATAAGTATCCTATGTGCATGGTGTGAAAAATGGCGTTTGGCCATAAATAAAGATAAAACACAGATCATGCACTGTAGAAAAAGCAATGAATTGAGAAGTAATTATAGTTTTATGTTTGGTCTGTCTCGTTTAGATTACACATGTTCATATAAATATCTAGGTTTGATCTTTAATGAGACCATGAGTTTTGCTGAGGGAATTAAGTCCCTCTCTGAGTCTGCAGGGAGGGCTTTAGGCTCTGTAGTGAATAAGATGAAAATTGTACCTGACCTAACTTTTTCGGTATTTACAAAATTATTTAATTCTATGGTTGGTTCAGTTCTGTTTTATGTGGCGGGTGTGTGGGGCTTTAAGGAAAGTGTATGTATTAATGCTCTTCAGAATAGGGCAATTCGAATTTTCCTTGGTTTGCATAAGTTTACTACTAAACTAGCGCTTGAGGGGGATATGGGATCCATGCATTATAAAGCAGAGAGTTGAAATGATGCGTCTGTGGAACCGCCTCACTCAGCTGCCAGAGCACAGATTGACAAAAAAGGTCTTTATGTGGGACTGTTCAAATCAATATCCTTGGGCCAAAGAAATGGCAATAATATTTTCAAACTGTGATCTAAATTACATTTATAGAAATAAACTGCTTTGTAATCTAAAATCATTAAATGAAAAGTTGTTAACTGATTTTACAATGCAATGGAAATATGATATATGTAGAAAACCAAAATTAAGACATTATATTCAGTTTAAGGACAAATATGAAACTGAATCATACATTATCTTAAATCTCAGTAGAAAACAAAGGTCCCTCTGTGCCCAACTGAGAACTGGCACTTTGCCTCTGGCAGTGGAGGTGGGCAGGTTCAAAGGTCTTCCTGAGGAGGAGAGGTTTTGTACTTTGTGTGATTTAAAAGTGGTGGAAGATGAGTTTCATTTTGTTTTGTATTGTCCACTTTATTCTGATTTGCGTGAGATTTTGTTCCGTCAGGTGCAACATGAGAATCCTGATGTGTTTTGGTTTCCGCATGATAAAATTTTGAGGCATCTTTTTGAAAGACACGTTTTTGCTTTAGGCCACTATATCTCCAAAGCTTGGGATCGAAGACAAATTAATTTGTATCCCCCTGTGTGATGTGGATGTTGTTCTGTTAAGATTGATTGTACAGTTTTTGTGAATTTATTATGGCAGTCATCTGAATTCTGTTTTGATGTGTCTTATAAGCCCATGAGGGCTGGGCACTAATGTGCAAGACACAATAATAAATAAATAAAAAAAAAAATCAGTTAAACTCATACAAGAGCTGCATTTCAGAATACACTTCCCAAGGTCTAAAACAACGAGATTAACAGAGTTTTACACATGTTGGTTCTCAGCAGAGTAACTATACTTGAAATCAATAACACGAAATTCTCAAAATTGATCTGTTTCCTTAGGGACACGGAGTATAAGGGTCTGCAGCTGTCCTTGGATCAGCTCTCCTCCAAGTCGTCGTTCCCGTTTGGCAGCAGCAGTGGCACTGGCAGCCTGACCGACAGCTGCAGGACGTCCCGCGGAAGAGTCTCCCGGCCCAAAACTAAAGCCCGGCTGTCCCCCTACACTCAGGTAAGAGAGGACATATACAGTAGACCCCTGCGCGTGAACAAGAGAATAAAAAGACGGGTATTAGATCATTAATACACCACTAAAACACTAATGAAAGAGTCCGCTATTTCAAAATTGCCCGGTAATGGGCCCGCAAACTACTTTTGCACAAAGACGGCGAGCCTCGAGGCGCTCAGTGGAATCCTGTTATTGTGGTAAACAGAGCTAATGTTTATCCAGATGGTTTAATAGCTTTAATGGTGCGATTATTTGAACAGTGAGGTCACAAACACGCAGCCTTCAGAGAAATGGAGCGCGTCCAAAAAGAGCTCAGAGGATGATTATGTTGTCTAAAGAATCTGATGAGAAACTGGAGGAAATTGGCTGAGCTCGACGGTAAATTCTGCAGTATCAAAATCGTTCCTAAATGGAATAAGCTGTTTGGGCTGAGCTTTTTTTTGCATTTGTCACTGCATTTTTCATGGTCAGAATTAACCTGTAGAGCATGTTTTAACCACTATGAATACTGTAGAATTAACCAAACAAAGACTAAGTAAACTGTGGATGGTTAGCAGTCTTGGTGAGCACTTCGATGCTTTCCCCCTCTCTCCTGGCAGTATGGAGGTTTCCAGGCGGAGCGCTCGGAGTCGGACCGGGACAGTCCGTGGGGCAGCAGTCCCCTCACGGACTCGGCCTCTCCTCAGCTCCTGGACCACAGCGAATCCATGGACTCCTCCTGCGTGTTTAGACAACTCACCGAGCCACGAACGCTCTGCTACGGGCTGACGGAGGAGCACCACCCCCACCCAGAGGCGCACCAACACCACCTCCACACACACGCCCAGGTAACGGGAGCTTAAAGGGATATTTTTGACATTGGGCCTCATTTCCTAGTTGTCCAGAGTGCTGTTGATGTCTGGAGATATTTTTTTCTTAAATTCATGCAGTTCATATATTTGAAGAATCTAGTGGCGCTAGGCTAGGGCAAGGCTAAAGCATTTCTATGGTATCAGTTAGCCTGCATTAAAAACAGTCTGACCCGCTCCACAGTGCACCTGAGGTAAATCACTTATAACGCCAGACTAACGATATAAATGTCTGTGTCGATAGAGTAATTTTAACCATTTTGCATTTAAAAAACTTATATTTGAGCAGCATCAGCTTCGTGGTTGTAAGCTAACACAGCGGCGGAGTGATCTGTGAGAAAATAGTCCCTCAAAATGTGGTAATTCATGTGATACAAGGTCAGTTATATTAAAAAAATTACTGTATCGACACAGATATTTATATGGTTAGTCTGGTGTTATAAGTGATTTACCTCAGATGCACTGTGGAGCGGGTCAGACTGTTTTTAATGCAGGCTGACTGATACCATAGAAATGCGTTAGCCTAGCATTAGCCTAGCGCCACTAGACTCTTCAAATATAAGAACTGCATGAATTTAAGAAAAAAATATCTCCAGACATCAACAACACTCTGGACAACTAGGAAATGAGGCCCTATGTCAAAAATCCTGAAATATCCCTTTAAGGTCAACTTTAGATATCTTCTTTATTTACCCTATTTATGTAATCGCATCGTATGTGTAACACAATCACTGTAATATCTAAATTTTTCCACTGCGACCTCTTCTCATACAGGGCCACGGCTGCGATAGGGGGCGCTGTGAGGCCGGCCGGTACTTCCTGGGCCCTCCTCCCTCGGGCAGAGAAGCCTGGTGGGGCGTGGGGCGCTCCGTTCTGCCCCGCGGCTCCACGGAGGTTTACGAGAGCAGCATGCCCCACATCACTGCCATCCACAGCTATCACGGTGAGACTTTGAATGCGATTCTTAGGCATTGAGATGAGGCTAAAAGATCCGTTGTTCTCATTCTGCACTGCGTCTCTTCGCAGGCCGCGGTCACTGGGACGAGGACAGCGTCGTCAGCTCCCCGGACGGCGGCTCGGATTCGGGGGAGCGCTTCCGATCCGACCCCCTGAGCTCCAGCCCCCCGCAGGAACCTAGCAAGATCCAGAGCCTCATCCGTGCCACACAGCAGATGATCAAGGAGGAGGAGAGCAGGCTCAACATGCGCAAACTGCCTCAGGACGTCCCGCTCGGCCCCGCTAACGGACTCCCCAAAGCCCCCGTCTACAACCAAGACTACCCTCCTACGCCGTTACCGCTGCAAACCATGGTGTGTCGGGGTCTCAACCACGTGGTCAGCCCTGACGCGAGCCCGGGACCTTTGTCGAGACGCAACAGCCCCGTATCAAAGCCCAAAGACTACCTCCAGAACGACTTATCGCCTCCCATTTCTCTACCGTTGCACCACTCGTTTGCCAGATCGGGCGCTTGCTCCGGTTCGCCGACCCCCGCTCCGGCCCTGTACCCGTCCCATCCGCTAAGCCACAAGCACGCGGCCTACTCCCTCAGCGGTTACACTCTGGATAGCCTCTATGACCCGGACTCGCTACGAGCTTCGGCGCACATGGAAATGGGCGCCCACGCGCGGTTAGCGGAGCAAGGCCAAGCTCTTAAAGGGACATCAGTGATCATTACCAACGGCAGCTAACGGCTAACCTTTCCTCCGCAAGTTGCTCAGAACGCTAGCATTCGGTCACAAGCAAGGGTTATCCATAATAGATATTAATTTCACACTGAGTAGTTTTTATCATAATAGAGGTTTTCAAAGTAATCGACTGGATTGGTTTGTTTGAGTTTGGGACGCTTCTTCACACATCTGTTCAAACGTTGTAATCAAACTAGCTTTAAGCTCTCCTCGTAAAGGGACGAGATCTGCCTTTGAACCACCGACCTTTGGGTTCACTCCAGCTAAGAACAATGGTTAGGTTAATGAGCAGTGTTGGGGTGTTACAAAAGTAACAAGACACTAATATAACATATTCCTTAAACAAAATACGGTAATATATTCAAGTAACTCGAGTTACATTTAAATGGTTTGTATTGATGTACGAAGGAAAAAATGCCCAACTCCCCCCAAATGAAATGCAGCGCACCAAATCAAGTTGGAAGTTGGTGTATAAGATCTGCAGTTGTTGTTAATGAGCGTATCTGACAGAGGGTAAGGCCAGTTTACTCATTTATAGGGGACTGTATTATGCAGATCTGACACTTAAAAGAGGACATATGTATTTGGTAATAATCCCAACAACATCTTTATCACTCACATCTTCAACTGTGTTTGTTAGGAAATGCAATATTGATCTAAAACAGCTGAAACAAACTTTGTGAATGGCCACAGGGAATGATTCAAGGGTGACTGCGCAAGTGTGTCAAAACGCAGCTCAAGGTTTGTTTTTGATGAGAGAACAACAACATTGTAACATGGTAAAAAATATATATATATATATGTCTCCCTTTAAGAGCTTTGTCCCATGTTACAATGTTCTCTCATCAAAAACAGACTTGGAGTTGTGTTTCGAGAAATTCTCGTCACGGTACGATGGGATTTTAAAAAGGTAGAACCAGGTCTATTAGAGCAATCAATCGGAATCCTACGTCTCCTTCATTAACAATTTGTTACCAAATTCCTGCAAAAAGCATAATACTCAGAGGAGAGGTGACATGTTCCCAACTCACCGCTGTCCTGCTGATGACTTTGAAAACGTCTACTATTATGAACACTGACTGAGAACATTGAGTCGCCAAGTTTAAATTTCCTTACAACTTACATTACATGGACGGAGCCTGGTTTTTAAGGCCTTCGCTTGCAGGTAATTTTACTTTGAATATAACATGAACCTTCGCGCATCCATTGGGAAATGTGTCCTCCATGCTGTATTTGACTCGCATGTTTAAATTTGATGCGACAAATCATGCAATACCCCTCAAAGAAACCCACATGGGAATCGAGCCCGGGACCTGAAAATAAATCGCCGTCGAGGTTACGTGGATTCTTGATAATCCTTCAGCGAACGCCGAGCACCAAGCAATACAGCGCAGGTCATTGTCACGGGTGTTCAGTATTTTACATTTTTGCAAATTTCCAGCTCTATTATTATGTTTTTACACATTCATAGCTCAAGCATTCATCACAGGTTTTCAGACCACATTTTATTCTTTTGCTGCTAATATGTTGCAGCTAGGGTGACCATTTTTAGCCCTATTTTAGCTGCACAGACAAATCTATTTAGATATTGTCCCACTTTATCTACGCTGTAATTTCTAGTTAGCATTTAGCTCAGAGGACACTTTCACACGCTAATTTGTATCTAAAGCAAAATCTAAAAAGGTCTGTACATTCATTCATGATTTCTACCTGGGCTTTGACCTCATCTAAATGTGGTTCGATGGTTTGACAACAGCTGAAAACATCTGGATTGTTCATAATTGTTTGATGGCTAATGCTAACGGCTATAGGAAAAATACATTGAGCGAGCTAACGCGCTAAAGTCTCCTGGACTAGCCGACTTGCTAAGTGTCCGCATAATGCCACATCTCCTTTTTACTCCTATGACAAAACGTCCATAACCTCTATGATTTGAAATGTAGTTAAGACTTCTATTGTGGTAACTATGGTAACCGGCAAAAATGCTGAATTTCCTACTTTCATGGTTCATGGTTAATATCTCTGTAACGGCTGGACCTAACCACATGAAACAAAAACTGTCACAAAGTTTCAACGTCTTCTCTCTCAGCACAGATGAATTAAGGTCAAATTCCTTTCTGAAGGTGTCCAGAAGCGGTAACAATTATTCAAAATGGTGTGCTCGATCAGGTGGAAGTTTTTTCAGTCGTAAGATGAAAGTGTCAGGTTTTATGAATCCAAAGACATTGGTAGAGTTTCTGTTCGGAGATTTCTTCCCAAAACTGTGGCTGCATCGGCCCTTGATCCAACTCAAGTTATAACAAGCTAGAATGTTGTGAACGCAACTTATTGTAGGAATAAAAATCAGATTTAGTATCCGGCTGCACCTTAATCAAATCAAAAAGAATTAAAGTGCTTTTGGGACCCTGGGAACTCTCCGCCTGGCGACTTCATTCTACAATTCAATTAAAGTCATCTTAAACCAGTAGTGCAGCGATGCCTAGCCTGGTAGGTGTAATAATATGCAAATCCTACTGTCTTCTTTCGATTTTAATGCCTATTTTCCCACTAAATTAAGCTTCGTTTTACCTCATACCTTCATGGTCAACTGAACTCCTTTAAGTCAGGTGTTATTTTGCAGGAAGATAACATTTAATCTCGGTAAGTTAGTCCGGTTATTGAAAAAATATGGTGCTAAAAAATACCGAAATGAGTCGCTTAGTAAATTCTGAATAACATCAGAATTAGTGGCATTCGTGGCTGCCAGGACGTAATAATATTGGCCCGTAATTGACAATACAACCCGCTGATTTATTTTTGATGGTTTTCTTTGGATGAGTTTTGGAGGACTTGCTTTCTTACTGATCTCCGACTTCGACACTTGTGGCCGTACGCAATCTGACCCAATCATCTCATTCATAATCCCTTTATTATCGTGTGGCAAGATTCGAATCGATCCTTGTTGTGGATTTTCAAATGAACTATATTTATACCCGTTTGGTTTGTTTTTCATTTGTTTCTGCCTGAATTGTGCTCATTTCGTAGGAATTTATTTATAATCTCTTGTAAATATGTGCTGAAAAGGTAGTTTTGACTTTGTTTTATCGCACGGGCAGAGACTTGTATTTATTATGGAGTAAATTGTTTTGATTTTGAAACACGTGTGGGTTTTTGGACTGGAGAGATGTAATGAAATTAAATCCTTTTTTTTTTTGCTGAACAAAGTGCCTTGGTTCCTTTTTGTTGATTCATTCGCACCATATGCACGACATACAGGCTACCTTTAAATAATAATCATTTCAAGTTTGATTTGTTTAAGTATAGTACATGTATTTTCAAACACAATCACATGGAAATGCACAAATGTCTCAGGCCTGTTCAAGTTCTGCAACTCTCCACTACTGCACATCACAGCAGACATCACGAGTGGTTTTGAATAGTGTAGCCTCTTTTTAAGTTCTGTTTACATTCACGCTATTCAAAGGGTGGAAATTAGTCTTACCATAAGTTTAGAGAATTTTTTATCAAAGGCTCTCAACAATAAGATAATAGAAAATCATTTAGAAATTGGATAAAAAGATGTCTGACTTTTGAGCGAAATTTGAAATTTACGGTTTATTTGGTCGGGACAGTGCAAGTTAATGAACAAGCCGTTGTCCCCCAACACTCTCATTTACCCAGGTCTATTGTACATGTTTTTAGTGGTAGGGGAAACCTACGCAGACACGTGGAGAACATCCAGACTCCTCACAGAAAGGCCCCGTCCCTGGTGAGAATCGAACCCGGACCTTCTAGCTGTGGCGCACGAGCGCTAACCCCTTTACTACCGTGCAGATTTAAGCCTAGGTCACAACCGGTCCTACGGGCTCCTACGGCCGGTCTACGTGACAAAATACAGGCGTGTGACGTGCTGATTTCTGAGCCGCCGACACTGAGGTTCTTTGACATGTCAAACAAACTATGGGCACTTAAGTTTTTTTTAGGTTGCAAGACAACCTTACACACGTTGTACGTCTTTGTGCGTCGTCGGCCTTTTCATACGTTTAGTCCGAAACTTGCGGACTTCGTATATGTGTCGAGCACCACACACCATTAGTGCGATCAACGCACGTTCAGATATCTTGTCATGTAAGTCAATCGTGAGTTTCCCGTTCGGCGAGAGGGCATCAGTCGCACGAAAATACCGATGTATGAAGCCTCAGAGGTGCAGAGGTACCATTTGTACAAAGTGTTTGTAATAATCCGAGGAAAAGATGGAATTAAGCCGAGGAGAGAACAGGTTTCAGGGAGGGAGGAGCGAGAGAGGGCAAGGAGCAGTGAGGAGGAAAGATAGAGTGAAGACTACAACATTTTGGACCTGTGTTTTTAGTATGTTTAATATCAAACGATCAACCCAATGAAAATGACTACGCAACCCACTTCTGGGTCCTGACCAGTCGAGAACCTCTGAGAAACTGTGCTCGGTATGAAAGTAACACCAGCCTGTTTATAATAAAGGAGTTTCAAATAACAGGCTGGTCTCATGTTTAATTTCTGCACTCGGACAAGTGGATATCCAGCTTTCTCATCAGCAGAATCTTCAGACTGACAAAGCCTCGTGGATGAGAGTTGAAACATGATCAGCTCAAACAATCCTCAAGTGTACTAACGGTATAAAGACCGAATGAGGCATTGCACGTTGCTCTCGAGCAGCTTGAATAATTTGCATCTTTCCATCGCTCCTCTTTAGGTCGCCTAAGGCCACCTGTTTCTGCGTCGCTAAACTACTCATCACTACACGTTGGAGCAGCTTGTTTGCTCTCTCGCTCCTCTCCTCCTACATTAAAAGCCCATCGAAGCACCTTTTATTCCTCACTTTAGCCCCCCCCCCTCACACCTCTGGCCCGCGTGAGAGGACATCAGCGGCGGACGGGTTGCCGGGAAACCGCGCTGAGCCGAGACACTGTCAACAAAAGCCTGATCGATGAAGGTGAAGGTGAAAAGGGTAAATATAACATGTCTGCGTCTTATAAGTGTCTGGGAGGGAAACTATCCAGATATGGGTTGGTACAATGCATGTAGTTTTGGATAAGACGCTTTACTTTATAGTTAGGACTACTCGGCTCGAGCCATATGTTTTGGATTGAACCCCCAAAGAAGAAGGAGATGATGATCTTAATTTTTGTCCTCAATGGCTTCATAAATGGACTTTAAATTTAAAGGAACAGGCCAATGTTGTTAGCATTTAGCCTCTCCCAGCAAAGGTACAGCTCCAAACTGGGGTGAAGTTAGAAGCGACCAAGCTGTTCCCCTTTTCCCTATTTAAATACAGTTGGAGTAGTTTGACGATATTACTGCGCGGACGTCGAAGTACTCCAGGTGTTATTACGCCTCAGAATATAGTTCCCCTTTTTATCCGCTTAGAATATAGACGTTTAATTTTGTGTAACTAGACTTAGATCTTATAAAGGCTCACGTAACTGTATTTAAATAGGGAAAACGTGGAACAGCTCGGTAGCTTCTAACTTCACCCCAGTTTGGAGCTATACCTTTGCTGGAAGAGGCTAAATGCTAACAACATTTGCATGACTGAGCGCACGCACAAAGACCAGACAGGTGCGCGTCAACTCGTCTAAGCTCAGGTAACATATCTCAGTATGGAAAAACGATGGCGTATTCCTTTAACATTTGGGTGAGGTATCATGTAGTATGGAATGAAAAGGTGTTCCTCCATCCATGGAAAAGCCGGGGGTACTTACTCTAGAAGATTTTATAAATGACTCCAACATCCACGAATGGCTTGACGGTATGTTTTTGATGAGTAATATCGTAAGAAAGCTCTATATAAAAGTGATCCTTGCAGTGTTAATTTTGACAACATATTTTAATTTAGTCTTAGTCTTAGTCTTTTGACAAAAATGTAATTAAATTTTAGTCGAGTTTTAGTCAAAAAAATATCTTCAATTTTAGTCGAGATTTAGTCGACTAAAATTTAAGACACATTTAGTCGACTTTGTATTAATAATATTCATTATAATCATATTTAATCCTCTGCTTCATGGAGCTGCTCCCTCATGAACAAAGCTCAGAGCTGTTCCTTTGGCAGTGAAGTTACATGATATGAGGCTCTTTCAGACGGTCAATAGAAGTTTGGATGATTTTAGTCTCTCTTTTTCATTTTTATTTAGTCTCATTTTAGTCGACTAAAATATCTGGACATTTTAGTCGCATGAAAAACTTTTAATTTAGTTTTAGTCCAATTTTAGTCGTCAAAAAAATCACTTTGACTAAAATTAAGACTAAATATTTTAGTCGACGAAATTAACACTGGATCCTTGCATGATATCCTCCTTTTGAGTAGAGAGAACAGCAATAGATTATAACCAGTTTGCCTCGATGAATGTCACTCTTTCTCTGCCGGGCCCGTTCCTCTCTTTTTTTTTACATAAACGCTGCTGATGCCGGCGAGTTGTTCTAATTGGATTACTTTGTCTGAGTGTTTTCCTCAAAGTGACATTCTATCGATCCCTCTCGGGCCCCGCGCTGGCCCCTGGATCGGCCCCTGGAGCGGTTAAAAGGCATCGCTGCATGTCTAATGACTGTGGGCCCAGATTAGCTCCTCGCAGCCTCCTCCCTTCACGTGTCCGTGCCAACGCCAAACGGACAAATCATTTACAGATGTTAGTCAGAGGCGCATTACAAGCCGGGAGCAGCGGTTTGGGGGCGATGGAGTGGTCAGAGTGGGGCTAATGTGCTACAGTGGAACAGGTTTTATGGGTTTGAGAGCAGGAGGAGAGGTTAGGGGCGAGTCAAGTGCTCCGGAACGAGAGGGAACATTTAGTGGTGAACTTCACCGACCTCAGTTCACAGTCCGAATCACGAGCCAATGTGTTTGTGGTACGTGATGCAGTAACTTTGTGCGTTTCTGAACATACTCGTGACAAACTCGCTAGGTTTCAGCCAGTGTTAATTTCGTCGACTAAAATATTTAGTCTTCATTTTAGTCAAAGTGATTTTTTTGACGACTAAAATAAGACTAAATTAAAATGGAAAGGAGAGACTAAAATCATCCAAACTTCTATTGACAGTCTGAAAGAGCCTCATATCATGTAAATTCACTGCCAAAGGAACATGAGGGAGCAGCTCCATGAAGCAGAGGACCTCGATTAAATATGATTATAATGAATATTATTAATACAAAGTCGACTAAATGTGTCTTAAATTTAGTCGACTAAGTTGACTTGCAATATTAGTCGACTAAATCTCGACTAATATTGAAGATATTTTTTTGACTAAAACTCGACTGAAATTAAATTACATTTTCGTCAAAAGACTAAAACTAAATTAAAATATGTTGTCAAAATTAACACTGGTTTCTGCGAATCACATGAGTGACACCCGTCCTCCCTTATGCTCTTAACCAAGAGCATTTTCTCAATCAGAATCAGAATCAGAATCAGAATCAGGTTTTATTGCCATTGTTTGAGAACAGGTTGACAAACTAGGAATTTTTCTTGATGCGGACGTGCAACATAAAACATATAACACAGAATTTAGATAAGAATAAGCTATAAAACTAGCTAAAACTTCAGAAGCCCCTTATGAGAGACCAACAGGCCCGGTTAGAACCATGAGGCCGTCCTTCTGTGGACCCACCACCTGCAGGAGGAGCCATAGGGGCTGGTGCAATGTGTTTTGGGCAACTCCCCACGACCCGGCAACGGACAAGTGGAAGAAAATGGATGGATGGATGGATGGACTTTAAACTATAAGGCTTTAGGGGGCATGCATAAAGAATAGTGTTATATAGTGCACAGTGTTACGCCTCATTTGAAAGATAAGACCAACGAAACTGATCTAAACCGACCTTTTTCATTGTTTTGTTTTTTTGTGGTAACTTTTCTGTTGCTTTTTTGTTGCGTTTTCATCCTTTTTCTCATGAAAATGTCGCTATTTTGACAATATTTTCAAGAAGCTTTTAGATTTGGGAAAAGCCAAACTGGAGAAAATGTGCTCTGTTCCGGTGGGGTAAGAGGTTAAAGGGTTCAGGATTTAAGTAAGTACTTTATTTGTCATTGTACAATTATACAACGGAATTGCTCCACCACTTCCTCCTGTGCAGCTCCCTGTTTTTCACCATCCTACGGTAAGAGCATAGCAGACGAATCCAGTGAACGATCATTAGTCAGAACAATAGGGATAGAAAATGTGTGTGGTTTAACTGTGTGTCTTGCCCGGATACCTCCTTGTTTGTCCCTTTTTGTTTCCTGTAGCGCCTCATGAGGTGCCTCCGCTGTGCTGCAGGTGTGGGAGGCTCTTGGTGCCTCTTTAGTGTCTCTTCAGTGTCTCAGAAGAAGAAATGTATAGGTCTCAAATGTCTTTAGCTCATTAGCTCATTAGCTCATAAGCTAGCTGCTGGTTTATTTAAATAATGGCGATTACGGACTCTCTGCAGAAAAACATTTCCCTGAATCTCACAAAAACACGGCAAAGATGTACAAAAGTAATGTTATAACATGAAAATTCACATCAAAATCTCTACTCAAGTAAGAGGAACGTTACTCTAAAATAATTTGAATCAAGTACAAGATAAAAAAAAATGTACTTGGAGAAAATGTTACTTGTTACTCGTGAGTACTGAATAACTGAGCGCAAAAGTCTGATTTATTTTCAATGACGCCACACATTGTGTGAAACAAAACATGAAATCGCAAAGAAAATTCCAAGAAAATGGCATGAAAATACAGAAAATGTAATAATTCTACAGAACAAGGTGCACGAGACGAGCAAAATGAAGCATTTGCCTCTGCTCGAAGAAGTATAATAACTCTTTAAAAAGCTACATGTACTTGAGCCACTGAGTATCTGTATTCATTGCAAATCATCTGTGTATTTGGGTTGTGGCTTTTCCACCCAGACATACCAACCGAGATGAACCGCAGCTCTTTAATCATCGTGTGACACATTTTGAAGCCGTCGGTCCTTCGTGCATCCCACGGTTGATTAACGTGTAAATGAAAACGACGTCTTCACGTGGATTACTGTGGAAATTGTCCTGGCCCGTTTACGACCGGAGTTTGGACTCGCACCAATGAAGAAACCCGATCCTGCGGTCCGCGGTCAGGTCCAACAGGTGAGGCCCAGTCTCTGCGGGCGACTCACGCACAACAGGCTCCCGCTCCACTCACCAAAGTGACTGAGTAATGCAGGGTAAATAAAACGTTACAGACCAGGGGCGCCCGAAGCTCGTCCCCGGGGCCAAACGCAGCACTCTGGTGGCCCAGGAGACTCAATCTTTTCATTTTTACTCTCCAATCTATGAGTCCCTTGGTTTCGTCCCCGTCTTCTCACAGCCTCCTTGTGTGCTCTCGTGTCTCATTTGTAGACCGCTGTAGTGTTTTGTCTTCGTCTGTTAAACTTTGGTGCACGTGTGATTCTGAGCCGTCCAAATCCAAACGACAGACTTCGATGTTAGTTCAGGGATTACCTCGGTATTCCACTGTGCCTGTCTGCTGCCTAAGCTCGGCTCCATATGTTCAAATATCAGCGAAAGTCACGTCGTCTCCACTGGGGAGAAGTCCAAACGGTTTGTGCCATTTGTTGTTTGTTTTTTATTTACCTCTGGAACTGCGGCGTTTACGATGTAGTCTACGGTGGCAACAACTACATTTACTAAACTTCTTTCATCAAGTGCCCCATATTGAAATTCATTTGGCGTTTAGGGCCACGAACTGGGGATCAATGCAGTGAAACATTCAACTGGGTGTATTTAAGAGAGGTTTTAACTGTGTCCCGCACCTTTATTTAGAAGTTTTTGCAGAATGATTGAATTCTCAGTAAAAATAAAATTTTTGGCCATGTGTGGCAATTCAACAAGAAGCTTCAGGGCCACAGTTGGCCCCCGGGCTGCACTTTGGTCACCACTGGCTTACAGCCTTCCATATTACACCTAATTTACCAAAACTGATTTCTACATGGGAGAATGCTGTGAGTAAAAAATGGTTCTGCTGCTGATCCACATTTGTACTATACATGTTAACAACTTGGCGACTATGCTGCTACACATTTCAAAAAAATGATTGTTTTTAAGTATATATTATATAATTGTACGATCATAGCGTCTTTACTGTGACTGAATCAAACAAGAACCAAACGCTCCGCTAAAAGTCTGCTACTGTTATCACTTTGATGCTTTGGAGGAGAGATTGTGAATGTACTGTAGGGATAAGTAGGCCAAGAAAGTAAATGATGTCAACTTATAAAGGAACCAATCCCCCATTCACACTTTCGTTCATACACCAATGTATGCAGACACTGAGGCAAGGTGGGTGAAGTGTCTTGCCCCCCCCAAAAAAAACTGCTTGTTTTTTGTTGTTGTTGAAGTGCCTCCGATCACTCATTAACAAACTTCTGTGAGAGTTTCTGTAACATCAAGCCATAGGAAGAAGGCTCCATGTTTATGCAAAATAAGCACCGAAATTAACAGACAATGCCCGGACGCGGGGGGCTATAACTTCAGTCTTGTGTTGCGTGTGTCTCTGATGCTCTTTTTTAACGGACAAATTAAACCCCCTGTCCACAATTTCACGCTCTGGTCCCAGGCGCTGGTGTTATTTTCACGACCTTTCATCACTAAGCCCCTCTGCATCCTGAAACGGGACACTCCTCTCCCATCAAAGACTGCCCCATCTTGAATTTAGCACATTGTTTCCTGTCTTAACCCGACTGCGCCATCAGCAAATGCATCATCTGATCTGGTCGGATTCTGCATCTGAAGGAGGTGCCTCTCTTAAGATATTTATGAAAAAGACATACCGATATTAGAATTGTTTTGACACAAGACGACTGGCTCTACTGCCTCCGTCTGATCTCTGGCCATTAGCGCTGGTACTACATTTTACTCCATGGCAGAGAAGTATTTCCTCTGTTAAAAAGTTGGGTAGGTCAAGGGGAAAATAAACAGGCCTGAAATGGGTGCAGGATCCAATGGACTTCATCCTTGAAACTTGGTGAGAGTCAAAGGTATTAAAAGTCCTTTATCAAATGGGACACTATAGTAATTGTAGTTTAAAAAAGTTACTTAAAAGAGAAACATTTGTTTGCTGTGGCCCAAACACTCGGATTCTTCTTAAGGATGAGATTATATAATAACATCACATTGATATTATAGTGCACATAGCAATAGCATGGTAATATCAATCTGGAACAGCTCCACGTTAACTCGTTGGTGAAGGAGACGATTGGATCAAGTGCACCTCACAATCAAGTTCAATTGGGAACTATTAACCGTGTCATGGCAAAAGATTACTTACAAATTGTCACAGCAACCGAAACAACTGTATGTTCAACAAATCGAATCAAGAAAGTGAAGCGGTTCCCCTTTCGTTAAAAGGGACAGCCCACTGTTTTTCCACACTGAGATATGTTCTTACCTGAGCTTAGACGAGCTGATGCGTACCTGTCTGGTCTTTGTGCGTGCGCTCAGTCACGCAAAAAGACCAAATATGTTGTTAGCATTTAGCCTCTCCTCCTCGCCTCTATGGGGCCAAACGGTGGTGATGTTAGAAGCGACCGAGCTCTTCCACGTTTCCCCTATTTAAACTGTGTAACTATACTTGGATCATGTAACTATACTCACGTAACTGTATTTAAATAGGGAAAACGTGGAAGAGCTCGGTCGCTTCTAACTTCACCCCCGTTTGGCCCCATAGAGGAGATGAGGAGAGGCTAAATGCTAACAACATCTTCAGTCTTTGTGCGTGACTGAGCGCACGCACAAAGACCACACAGGTACCCATCAACTCGACTAGGCTCAGGCAAGAACATATCTCAGTGTGGAAAAATGGTGGCCTGTTCCTTTAAAGGCCCGATACCTGATCTTTTGATAACAAACATTGAAAGAGGAAGCCACTAGAGTAATTTAGTTGCCGTTCAAACTCTAACTTTCCCTTTCATGACATATTTGTCTTAACAGGGACAAGTTCATAGGCACATTTCACAACTTTTCCAGGTCAGTTTTACAGAAATGCCATAGACACAAGTTCATGAAATTGATGCAAATGCTTTAGGTTTTTATCCCCACAAATTAAGATATACTAAAGGAGGACAAACGTTATTAATGTTTGTCAGTATGTTGCAGCACACTTGTGTTTTTTCCACCACATTGCTCATTCACTCTTTTTAGTGGCATTTGCGGCTACTAAAATGACTTCACTTTTATCATTGGAACATCCGAGTTTACAATGGCTACACTTACTCCGACTACAAAACAATATGAGAATGGAAAAAACTGGGTAGGGCCTTTAATCACTAATCCCCCTCTCCTTTTACTCTCTCTCCCCTCGTTTGGGACCACAGACCCCTCATCAAAGCCTGTCCCATCCTGAATCTGGGCGCTGTCTGTCTGTGTCTGGTTCATGTTGTTTACACTGGCACAAAGGCAGAGCGCCGGTTTCATGGAAGAGACAAACACATCAAATGTTATGGCTTTGGCCTTCATAGCTTCACGTCCAGCTTCTGTCCGTGGACTTAAACCAATTAAAACACTTGCTTCGGCTCACATGGCATTCGGGGCAGGACATAATAGTGACACCTGACCAGGCCATATTCTCTAATCCCCGTAACTAGAGCTTATAATACAGGAACAGTAGAAAGCAGTACTTAACAGTTACAGCCACTGCAACCTGGCCCAGTTTCACTCCTGCACCTTGTGGCCTCCATGTGGCTTCTGGCGAACAGCAAACGGGATTTCTTATGGTTTCCTTTAAAAAAATTCCTCTCTGCAACAAGGCCAGATTTGTGCAGTGTACGACTAATAGTTGTTCTGTGGACAGTTTCCCCCACCTGACCTGTAGCTCTCTGCAGTTCATCCAGGGTCATCACAGGCTCCTTGGGAACAGCTCTGGTCAGTGCTGTCCTTGTTCGGTCAGTAAGTTTAGGAGGACGGCCGGGTCTTGGTAGGTTTGCAGTGAAGCCATACTCTTTCCATTTCTGGACGGTGTATTTAACTGTACTTTGAGAGACGTTCAAAGCTTTGGAAATCTTTGTATAACCTAACCCAGCTTTATACTTCTCAGTAACTTCATCCTGGACCTGTCTTGTGTGTTTGTTTGTTTTTGTTTGTTTTTTCAATAGTCTCTTAACAGACCTCTGAGCCCATCACAGAGCAGCTGTATTTGAAGTGAGATTAGATTACACACAGGTGGACTCTATTTAGTCACTGGGTCAACATGTGATCATTCAGAAATCTTCATTGAACTTCTGAAGTCAATTGGTTGCACTAAAAGCAAAGGGTACTTATGCACATCCCACTTTTCAGTTTTTCATTTATACAAATCTTTTAAAAATCATTTCACTTCACGATTGTGTGTCACTTAGTGTGTGTCTTTCACATACAATTTCAATTAAATATATCTATGTTTATGGTCCATGGCGTGGCAAAATGTCAAAAGGTTAAATGGGGGCCGATACTTATGCACTGTATGTGGTCGATGTGTTGACAACAGCTGAAAACATCTGGATCGTTCAGAATTTTCGATGATTGACGGCTGTTGCTAACCGGCTATAGGAAAAATACATTAAGCAGACTAACGGACTCTTTTTTTTATTTCTATTAACTAACCAGTCCTACTAAAGGAAACACAAATGTATGCACACGCCAGCTTAGCCTAGAATCAAGGGAAGTGTGGATTAGGATGCTGGCTACTTTTTAGATGTTAGGAGTCCTGTTTTAAAGCCCTTGATAGTAGGACATGTCTGAATAGCATCAGGAAGCTTTAATGGGCTTCACTGAACAAGGTGTCCAAAACTAGAGTGATGGAACGGTGTAAGTGCATTCATCTTGGCTTTTCTAGTGGATCTTTAACAAGTTGGACAAAGTTTTGTAAACAGCCAGGAGCCAAGAGCCAAACAAAGCCATTCAAAATAGTGAACACCAGGGACAGATTTGAAAATGTTCGGAAAATGTGAGTCATCAAGTGCATGTAGACAAGCAGAAAGTATTTGGCGAGTGACTTAGAAAGGGCTGGAGAGCTACTGGTTGGAGATCCTTTCTCTATAGACACATATGTGCTGTGCGGAGGTGAGCCTTATACGCACTGTTTGCAAAGGCCTTTTGTCTCTACACCACTGACACATGTTCTCCCATAACCCCCCCCCCCCCCTCCCCTCTGACCCTCTGCCCCGTCTCTGCCTCCCACTCCGGCCTCTTGGACATACAAACGAGCTGCTTTGTGCTTCTGAATTGGAGATTAATTGCGCGCACCATTTGGCCTGACTGGTTACTGCCTGGTTGTGACCGGAGTTACAAATCGGCTCATGCAGATCACCCTTTCCTCCCGCTCTTCGGGAGTTTCAGGGTTTAGTCTTTAACTCGGTTCGCACTTTCACTGCGCAGCCATTAGCGGGTGTGCGCTCATGTCGGCTGGGTACCGCTCTGCATACTGACACACAAAGTGCTAAGTGGAGGTCAAATGTGGTCGGGCACCACTGGTTCAGGAAGTAACATTCCCCTTATATCCATAGACTTTATGTTGAAATGTTGGAAGGATGCTTATTAGCTGTTGAGTGACTGGTGATTATAAAGCTATGTATATTATATTAGTGTCATGATTTTGTATAATATGAAGAAGTGAATTGTTTGTGTTTTTATCATTTTCACTTTTTAGATCAATTTAGCATATTGCAAGTGTTCCAGTGATTAAACCTCACATCATAATCTCAGTAATTCATATTCTGTTGTGAGACAGAGCCTCTAAAAGTAAATTAAGTTGAGGTTGAAACTACTGGATATTTTGATTCGGCTCAATATTGCATTTTCTAACCAATTTTTTCTAAGATAGTGATAAAGATGTGTTTGAGAATATTACCAAACACCTGCAAAAAGCATAATAACACTGAGGTCATCATAGCTATGGGTTATTGCTGCTATTTGGTCAACAGTGTTGTTTTGTAAGCGCATTATGAATAACAGTGTTAGATTATGAGAAAACTGAATGGGCATTTACTTTTTGAACGGAGATGGATGGACATAATCTTACTTTATTGTTATTGTTACTTTTTCATTTCTGACTCATGAAACGTCTGGTTTTAGTTTATTGGCTTATACGGTCTCATTATGGAGCCGCATTTGCCCAAAATATGTCTCAGAATTTCCTGGTTAAATGAAAAAATGGGCAGCACAGCGATTATTTCTCTTGCTTCGAAGCCTAAAGGTTCGATTCCCAGTGGGGCTTCACGTTCCCCCTGATCATGGGTGGGTTTTTCCCTCCGATTTCACAAAAGCATGTACAATAGGGATCCCTCACTGGGAAAATGACCCTCTTAAATTAGATAAATGACTTAAAATCGCTTGAATTAAGACTAAATTGACTTGTTCCATTGGCAATAAGATGTTTTATCTTATCTATGACTATAGCAAACCTACTCAAACTTAAGATTTAATCTCTTAATTCAATTTAATGTGCGTAATTTCTGCACTGTGTTTACTTACCCGCTGCGTTGAGGACTTTCGCCCGGGTTTTGCCGCCGGTGCTTTGAGGAAAGGTGTGAAATGCCAGAGTTAAGCTGTTGCCGCGAGTGGAGCCCGGTTTTGTTAACCTGATGTACGTCTGTTGAGTAGAAGTTGGTTAAAAGTGAACTTTGTCGAGAAAAGCAAATAGAATGAGTAACCGCGGGCTCAGACAACGGACGTTCCAGATGTGAAAGTGTTTGACCTGAGAAAACCCACGCAAACAGAGGACAAGAGAGTTGAGCTGAGGTCAAAGGTCAGCATGAAGGTGAATCTGTGACTGCAAGCGATGCCACTTTTCCATGAGAACAAAGGAGTCAGGGTTTTGGTGCTAGACTTGTTATGTTTTAGTAATATTTCGAGAGGGGCCTGTATTTATAATACATGTCAGGGATCTATAGGGAAGGCAGCCAATGCAGAGACCTGAGCACTGGACTAATATGGTTGTATTTCTTGGTTCTAGTCCTGACTGGAGCAGCAGTGTTCTAGATGTATTGCAGCTGTCAATGCAATAGTCTAACTTGCTGGAGACAAACACACGGATTGATTATTTGTTTGTTTGTTTGTTTATTTATCAGGACAGTGCACAATTGCATTATGCTCGAGAGCAAAGACGATCGTACCAGACTTTAGCTTCTCAAGCTACGTTCCATCTAGTCCTTAGGGGAAAGTGTCATATATATACAGTGCAGTCAAGGATCATTCATCAGCGTCGCATCCATAACAGGCAGAGGCTAAACACACGAGTCTCTTATTACATTTCATCATCATCATCATCACATACACCATCACATGTAAAAGACTCACAGCGATTTTCTTACCCTTACATCGGGATATACAGTGTGTCCGGATCATAAGAGGACTAGTTTATAGAGGATTAGTAGGGCAGGGATGATGTGCTTTTGTCATGATACAATACGTACATATCAAATACATATTATGATACTCATGACACTGCCTCTGCACTGTAGATGTCCAGAGACGCCCTGGGCATCTACAGTGAAAAGGCAGAGAAGCTTGGCCTCCAGGTGAGTTGGACAAAAAACAAGTTCATGTATGTCGGTGATGGATCCACCTACCCTCCGGCTTGGTAACGACATTGTAGAGCCTGTCAAGAACTTTGTGTATCTGGGGTCCATAGTGACAGACAACTGGGACCTAAAACCAGAGATTTTCTCTCTGGAAACCACTCTGGCGGCACCGGACCATCTCACACAAGACGAAGCTCCGGATTTACAACTAAGCAGTACTCTCCATCCAATTTGGCCCTTAAACAAGACTCTGGCTGCAAGAATAGATGGCTTTGATAGCAGGGCTCTCAGAACCATCGAGAACATCAGGTGGCGCCAGCGGGTTTCCAACGAAGTGCTTAGAGCCCGCGCCTTCCTCCTGACCATCCGATGAAATCCATTCTCCGCAGGCTGGAGACGATCATGAGACTAAACATGGACTGAGTCAGCCAATCTTCTTCAGAACCACAGCACTCCCTCACGAGTGCAGCCGGATACAGCACCATTAACTAATTAATCCCACATTGAATAAAGTTGCTAATTTCTGCGCTGTGACCCCGGGGGTGACAGAAAACGGTTTCGTCTTACTCTAAATCTCATAAAACAGACGCAGATAATCCTGTTTCAGATGATCAATGATCTCACTGCAAATCGGCTCTCGCTCAGATTAGGACGTGCTTTTAATGATCGTGGTTTGAGGTGCGCGGCTTTTCTCAAATAACGTATCTGCATTTTTACACTGGTTTGGAGCAGGTTATTGCAGCACACGCTATAGTGGCAGAAGCTCAGCTGTTTGGACAACTCTTCAGTCTTGCCATTGGGGCTGCAAAGGGGCAGAAAATTACAGAACCATTTCCAGAAATGTTCCGGCAACTTTCGATGGGAAGCTTGGGAATTTTGGGAATTAAACAAAAAGGTAAAAACGGTTAGATAAGCTTTTTATTTTTGCATTTTGTGTTGAATAAACAACTGCTGAACTATTACTTACTCATTTACTATGCTTTTGAACCATAAAACATGCATTTGAGTCACTTCCCAGTCCCATGCAAGTGTGTCATGTCAAACCTAAAGCAACTTCCCTAAACCTAAATTCTTATGAATACTCTTTCTAATAAGAGATTGGTTAAATTCACCTGTGTCTAACTCACATAATGACAAACGGTGACCAATACTGCTCGAGAAGTGGGCGGGGCCTGTGTCTGACACAGAGCTGCATTAGACAGGACAATCTGTACAGATGGCACAGATTTAAAACTATGTAATATTGTAATACTGCACACACTTGATGAATGTACATGAGATGGATACAAACATGGAATGTTTCCAAAAACCCTTCTTTGTCTTAGCCACATACCTAAAACACTGTCCTCTCCAAACCCTGTTGTCAGACATTTGATCTCTCCTATGATGGATTTTTCAGTTTATAACTATCAAATAAGACTCATATGGTGCAGTCTGTTTGTAATAAAGTAACCTTCAGTTGTGTTAATTCCCGTTAATTCACATAATTTCAAATGAAAAATGTCCAACTTTGAAAATACTTGCCAATAGGGAGAAGACGACTCTCCAACTGACTGAAGTTGGACTGAACCGCCTCACCAGAAAATCAGAAAACTGAACTCTCCCCCTCCCTGTGTATATTTTCGCATACTGTACATACTGTTTGGTGGTTTAATATTATCTTCTGTCCTGCAAAGGCGTATTACTTCGGTGTCCTTGGGCAAGACACTTCACCGACCCGGCCTGTGTGAACATTGTGTGAGCAGAGACGCATCATGTGGCTACGGAGGAGCGAGTGAGTAATGCATAATACATGGATTTGCAGAGTGTTTTATATTTCAGCCAATGATTAGGTTAAACACACCGTTTTTTTTATCGGGGACGGTCATGTTGGTAACCTGGAACTGCTAAATGCTTCGTTTTCATAACCCAGTGACATGTTCGCTAATGTTTGGACTTTTTTACGACAGTTCATTTGATGTTATAGTATAGCAACATGAAACCTGGAATGTTCTGCAGTGTGGCTCTCCGTTCGCAGCCTGTATGTGTGGAGTGTTATGCGAATTGAAAGAGTGTTAACAGTTTTATAAGTGCAGTTTGAAAGTGTGTCTCGTGTTTCCCATGATTCTGTCAGGGCCCTCAGTAAACGGTTAAAGACTCGAGTGTTATAAACTGAACACATTTATCTTCATTACGGATCCCCATTAGCTATAACTGCAGCTCATACCTGGCCAACACAGACAAGTGCAATAACATTCACAAGTCCGTATGTAAACAAAGGTTACTTAAGCTAACATAATCAGCCGGATGAATTGGATTTGCAGTCACATCTTACACATTAGTGTCTTGTGTATCTTGATTGTCATATTTACATTAGATCAGGGGTGTCCAAACGTTTTTCATTGAGGGCCGCATATTGAAGTCAAATGCAGTGGAACATTCAACTGGGTGCTTTTAAGAGAGGCTTTAACCACACCTTTATTTAGACTTGGAATCTTAATGC
Source organism: Proterorhinus semilunaris (assembly GCA_021464625.1). Classification (NCBI taxonomy): domain Eukaryota; kingdom Metazoa; phylum Chordata; class Actinopteri; order Gobiiformes; family Gobiidae; genus Proterorhinus; species Proterorhinus semilunaris. The sequence continues at coordinate 8,556,001 of CM038350.1, forward strand.
AGCACTGTCTCACAGAAAAATGTTGATGCTATAATCATGCAGAATGAGTAAAAAGTACAATTTCTGGGAATGTGTGGCAATTCAACGAGAAGCTTGAGGGCCACCAAAAATTGCACTTAGATTATACTGTACTTTATTCAGAATTGTACACTACTTTTGGACACATTACCGTGGTATTGCTTTATAATCCATCCGTCCATCCATCCATTTTCTTCCGCTTTATCCGGGGCCGGGTCGCGGGGGCAGCAGTCTCAGCAGAGATGCCCAGACTTCCCGATCCACGCACACCTCCTCCAGCTGTTCTGGGGGGACCCAGAGACGACACCAGGCCAGCTCAGAGACATAGTCCCACCAGCGTGTCCTGGGTCTTCCACGAGGCCTCCTCCCAATAGGACATGCCTGGAGCACCTCCCGAGGGAGGCGGCCAGGAGGCATCCGGAACAGATGCCCTAGCCACCTCAGCTGGCTCCTTTCGACGTGGAGGAGCAGCGACTCGAGTCCAAGCTCCTCCCGGGTAACTGAGCTCCTCACCCGATCTCGGAGGGTGCCCCCAGCCACCCTGCAAAGGAAACTCATTTCGGCCGCTTGTATTCGCGATCCTGTCCTTTCGGTCATTACCCAAATCTCATGACCATAGGTGAGGGTGGGAACGTAGATCGATCGGTAAATCCAGAGCTTTGCCTCAGACTCAGCTCCCTCTTCACCACAACAGTCCAATACAGCGACCGCATCACTGCTGACGCCGCACCGATCCGTCTACCGATCTCCCGCTCCATCCGTCCCTCATTCGTGAACAAGACCCCGAGATACTTGAACTCCTCCACTTGAGGCAAAGACTCCCCACCGACCTGATAATCAATCAATCTTTTTTATTGTCACTGTCAAGTATATCGTGCAGTATGTAGTATCAGAGCTGGATGTGATTTTGATTAACACAGCAATGCAATGTTCACAGTTACTGCAGAGTGCGGGTATGCTTGACTGTCAGTGGGAGGAGGGGGGAGCGGGTACGGGCTGTCGGCCAGTCTGGTTTCACTGGCACCGATGGCCCTGAGGCTGAGGAGCAGGATGTTGTGCGCTCTCTTCAGACAGCAGGTGTTGTAGAGGGTACTGACCTAAGAGTAATTGATTTTCCCTGCTGTTTTTACCACCCGCTAGAGCGCCTGTGGATGGGCCTTAGTGTAGCTGAAGTACCACACTAAGAATCCATAAGTCTAAACGCTGCTGATCGTACAGTTGTTGAAGTTTACCATCATTTTCTATAAGATATTTACTACTTGTTTGCACATTATCCTGTCCTGTACATTTCTTGTTTGCACCTCCTGAATGTTCTTGAGAGCTGATACAGCAAGTTATTTTTTTTCGATTGTGTGGTCCATATAGGCTTATCTTAACACTTTTGGGATCCTTTCGCTCCTCAGTTGCCAACCCCTACCTGCTGGAGGTTGAATTTAACCCGGAAGACTCATCTCAGTGTCATCTGCCTTCGGCCAATCAACCCCTCACCACAGCCACACCATCTCCGCAGCCAATCGTCACCCAGGATTCCACACTTAACCCTTCTCCGCTGGCCGGCTGTGCTGCAACCCACCTCCGCCATGGACTCAGACATAATTATCAACTCATAACACCAACGCCTTCTGAAACGTGTACTCATGTATGCCAAAAAAGCTTTGCATTTGCTCCTTTTGTTTGTCACGTTCAGTACACGACGGCCTTCTTCTGAATGTTCTCATGAGGAACTTGCAAACGCCACAGAGAGACCCCAGGCGTTTCCCAAATCTATTGTGTGTGTAGCTTCCCGTCAGCTGCTCAGATCACTTCCGTCATTGGCTTCTGGGATTTGGGTTTTTGCACGCTTTGGCCCAGGTGTCAAAAAGGTCACGCTCCCCGTCACACGGTGCACAGGGCGTCCCGAGACTGCGTGTCTGCGTAAAGCGGGGCCAGACCGCGTGTGTGTGTGTGTGTGTGTACGTGTGTTTGTTAAAGGGGTGCAAGGGGGGCAACAGACCGGAGTCATAAGGTGTGACCCACAAACGGATACATTAGACACCTGTTAGGTTTAAAATAACATGTTTGGGCAAAAGTGTTATGGGCAAATGTGTGGTAGCAAACAGGGCGCGAAGCATTAATTGTCTGTTATAAAATAATGTATTGTTTTATTGATCAGATGGTTCTGGGATTGTATTTGTTATCTAGGAAAGATCCAAGCCATAACATAATACACCCATTTATTTTATATCTGCTATACTTCCAAAGGCCCAATACCAGATTTGTTTTTTCTTGTAGTGGGACAAAAATGTATCAGCGTTTCTGTGGTGCATTGAAAAAGTAATTAATTGTCATTAAAAGCAAAACATTGGATTCCCACTGACATCAAATCTAAATTTCTTGGAAAATAATGACGTTTTTCTGCCTAAGTTTGCCAAAAATACAAGAATTGAGCTCTGAAACACATTCAGCTGTAGGTCTTGGCTGAAATGGTTTACTGGTTTTATGCACATTATTTCAGTTTGTGGCATTACACATTTTGGATTTAGGCATTTAAATGGCATTAAAACGCATCAAATTTGACTTCTTACCACTGGTACAAACCCTGTGTATTTTGAATATTGCAAGCCTATAATCGGGTCTGGAAAAAAAAAAAAATTCCCGTAAAAAGTAATAATAGGCTAATAGCGAAGCCTCCACTGATGCTATCGTGGCTACAGCTACCGCAGCAGCTTGCTCTCATTGAGAAGAATGTGGACCTCCTAAAACATAATTATTACAGAGCATTGTTGTGACCTTTACTCTCTTATTTAGCCTTGAGGGTAGATTCAAAACTCTTCAGAATCGTGTTCAACAGCCGTGATCGGGAACGCTAAAATATGTTTGTCTATGCATATCAAGTTGCCTTGTGCTTCTGGTGCGAGCTTAGCGTCACTCAGGCCTTCGGATGAATACGATAATTGGGCTAAAATAACACTAGTCTGGCACAGGGAGAGTTATTAGACTGTTATTAGAATGACCTCTGGGAAAAAAAATGTATTGAACAGTCCTGTTATAGAGATAGATAACCGATGAAGGTTGTAACACAGAGATGTTTTTGTATTGTTAAAGCAAGATATCGTAAACCAAGTAGGCTATTGTTTAAGTACTGGTACAGACAAAAAAATGAACTGCCCCCAGCCTTAGATGCAAGTAATTTTCTCTTTTCCGTAGTCAGTCTGTACAGTCTAGCAGATAAATGATTAAACAGCTGTGCCTCGGAAATAGCCTCCCGTTGCCTTGTGTACGCTCTCGTTTTCGGGCGTCGATCTCGACAAATTCTTGGCGTTAGATAGAGCCATCAGTCTGACATGGACACCCTACTTATCTCACCCTCGCTCCCTCGCCCCCCGCCCCTCTCGCCTGCGCTGGGACGTCCCGCCACACTGTCGCCTTCCCCCCTCCTCCACACGCGGCCGCGGCCCTGGCACCGCCGCGGGGCGATAATGTCTTATTGAGTGTGAACGTTTGTGAGAGTGAGGAGAGTGAGGAGAGTGCGGCCTGCGAGGAGAGCCGCCTTTCAGCGATTCAACATGTCCACGGGTCAAACCAGTGGACAGCGGAGCGGGCCGTGAGAGAGTGATGACAAAGACTCAAAGTGGCTGTAGTTGGACTGAGCTACTGTGCTTAGCTGTGTCACTATTGGACATTAATCTGCAGGGGTTTCCATGGGGCGGAAATGCTCTCAACTTATATACGTAGCGCTTTTCTACCTTCATTCACTCTCTCATTCATACGCCAATGTACACAGACACTGGAGGCAAGGTGGTGTCTTGCCCAAGGACAGTGTGCATCTTCAGCAGCTGGGATTTGAACCCCCGACCTTCTGAGACGACCCGCTCTGCCAACTGTGCAACACCATGGTTTAGTTCAGAGGTTATTCTGATGGCTTTGTGCTTTGATTGAGTACAAATAACGCGATCTTTAAAAAAAAATATTTGTTTTAAAAATTCTTCCCAGACTTGAAAAGAGGTTCCCCCAAAATAACCATGCAAGCAGTCCAGGACTCTGACAGCATACACCCTGGAGGATTTCAAGCAGTGCAGCATGTAACAATGTGTAATTACTTACCTATGCAGTACATACACAATGGAATAACGTGTATTAGTACTTTAGAGCTACATAATATAATAAGACATAAGAGGGTTAGGGCTAAAGGTTAGGGTTAGAATTTGGGTCTTAAATCTTATTACATTATGTACCTCTAAAGTACTAATACACATTCTCCCATTGTGTATGTACTGGTTATTACACATTGTTACATAGCACATTTCATTGTACTTAATGTGGCAGGGTATCAAGGGTAGTGTAAAATAAAGTGTTACCGAAAATGTAATCTTGCACAATTTGGCCGGTGAAAGTGACTTAAAAACAAATAGAAAAAGTAAGTTTATAAAAAATAAGTATAAACTTGTCTTGAATAGCTTGGTGCTGACTCCAGTGCCGGTGCCTTTTCTATTTTGGTCAACTGCTCCGCACCTCGGCCGACAAACACAGGTTCTAGTTGGTGTATTTTTTATTTTATTTTAATGTACAGGTAGTATTCAATTAAAACATACATTAAATAGTGTGTCAACATATTTATCATTTCATTTTAAACACATCTTGAGTCCCGACAGCCACTTCTGGGATCTGTCTCTCCTTTCTATTCACCCTCTGTCGTATTGAACTGCCGAAAACGACTTCAGCGGAGAGTTCTGATTGCACAAATAGTAAAAGAAATTTAAAGAAAATGACTCGCAGACCTAATGCACTCCTCGGTCCCGGACACATGCAGGTCTAAATCAGGCCTGGTCCTGATGAATCGATCATGTCTCTCCAAATGGAACGGCGGCAGACTGTAGAGCTACAGTTTCTGATTGATTCCACTCAAACCCAGATGTCCTGTTCATATCTGTGAACTGGAACATGAGCCTGGAGATTAGCTTTCCATCAGACTTTGGTTCCACAGGACGACGTGAGCGCTGAGAACAAATACTTTCACTCATCCTAAGAGGATTTTAAAATGTGGCAAAAAGTTTAACCAGTGATTAAGTTCGGAAGTTTAAGAAATATTATTACATCCAAAGGTTTTGATGGGTTGTTGTAGTTCATTTTATTGAGAACTGACAGATTTCCAAGAAACGTTATTAAATTATTTCAACCTGACCAACAGGGGTCCAGAGTGCAACTAATTTGGTCTCACTCTCGCCTAAATATTTCACAAGTCCGACTGAATATTTTCCTTTGGTTGTACCGGTGAGACCTGAGCAGTTTACATCCTTCATTTCATTTTACTTTTTAAGCACCTGTCCCCGCATTTTACAGTCAGTGTTTATGCTGCTCTGGTGGAACTGAGTGTAACATAAATTATATCGTGTCCACAACGATATAAAAAAATGATTTCTTCATAACGATATGCGATACGATATGGCCCAACCCTACCGTTGTACAGTAGCCCTGGAGCAGACTGCGTCCAGAGCACTTTTGTTACGCTCAAAAATTACATTTGCCAACTCAGGCCTAGCAAAACTTTGCTTTCCAACCACTCAAGGATGCAATAATACACAAGAAAAAACATTTAAAAAGTCAAATGCACAAAAAACAGCACGATTCAAAAGAAGAAGCCTCCACAAGACTTTGCGACGCCAAGTTCCCCTTTTACCCTGGAGGAAGCGCCTCTTTTCTGGAAATTGTTCTTAGTAAGAAAATGATATAGTATTAATCATAAACCAGTAGTGCTTTTCCCACAAAACCTACTTTTAATTTGGCAGTAGCTTGAGAACTTTGGGGAGTACTTGGTGATGGTCAGGTGCAGACAGCGGCCCTGCTGTAACCCCGGACTCTGTCTATTCCTGTGGAGCTGGAGTCGAGTTTCTCTGAACTGTCAAAGCAACACTCATCCGTCACTCCGTGTGTCTGAGCATCTGCAAAAATGTGTCTGCAAAAATGTGTCTGCTGTGAGCTACAGCAGGGTCTGCAGAGTCCAAGACTCCATCAACCGGAGAGATCAGACTATAGAGTCCAGACCAGACTTTCAGACCAGAGTACAAACCAGATAGTGTTCAGACCAGAGTCCAGACCCAAGACTAGAATCCACACTAGTCAACAAAGGTATAGATCAAAGTTCAGACCAGAGACATCGGGCCGTTGACAAGAACATTTAACCTTCTGATAATACCAAAAATGATCACCTATGTCTCTTTTTAAACACTTTGGTGCATTTCTTTCCAATCCTCAGTTGCCTCAGTTTCCTTCTTCTCCAGCCACAGCATCCATGGGACCAACGTGTGCTTCCTACATGTATTTATTGTTTGTTCTTGGACGCAGAGGCAGTGGATGACGCCTGAAGGGATGTATCTAAGACAGTTAAAATGTGGCTGCAGGAAGACGTGAGGAACTTGTAGTGTGTAGTTAAAGAGTATAGGGCAAAGATCCGAAGAGGCAAAGGAGGCTATGGTTCTGCTGCTGAGGAACACAATGAGATGCAGGAGAGTCTGCAGAGTCCAAGACTGCATCAACCAGAGAGATCCGACCATAGAGTCCAGACTAGTGTTCAGACCAGAGACCAGACCTGACTCGGAGACCAGAGCACAGAGGAGAGGCAAAGGAGGCTTTGGTTCTGCTGCTGAGGAACACTTACACAGTGAGATGCAGGTGGGGCAAAAGTGCATTTATATGAACAGCTTTAAAGGGAAATGCTGACCAACTGACAGACAAAGGTAGAGAGGTAACTGAACAAGAATTACAGTCTTACTGATGGATTTATAGTTTCTTGTGCATAGACTGTAAAAAATAATAGACATCGTCTGCTCACTCCTCCCCATTTGCCATATATGACCATGTTCAAAAGGGGATCTATGTCGGATTTACAGACTCCTCCTAGCTCTGGCTGAGCATGTTCCTAAACAGGGCAAAAGGGCGTGATCTTCACTGTAGACTCGGCCCTTGCGGGGCGTGTAGTTCGGTCGTGCCCGCGCCATTTGCTCAAATGCTAACGGCCTGTCAATCAAAGTCCGGCCCTCATTAGTATACGAGATTTCTAAAATGTTCCTTACGAAAACCAGCCTGGTCCCTTTAATTGTAACTAACCCAGCGTTATCGCAGGAGCAAAATCTGGCTGTAGATAGTTTGTAAAGTGCAATGGTTTCTAATGGAAAACTAGCTTGTTTTGCCGCCCCTATATGGAGGTACTACAGCAATGGCGGGCGATGGCGTCCCTAGCGTCGTGGTCACGAAGCGAAGAAACAATCTGAAAACATTGCTTTGCTCTACAGCTCCCCCTGCTGTAAACATCACACATCCCCATTAGCCTGTAAATAAAAAGATATAGCCCCTGATTAAACCTAGTTATTTATATTTATGGGTTCAAAATGTGCAGCTGTCGGGCCGCTCCGAATGCTGTCCCGTTTGAGGATGCGCCCGGGGTCACAATAAAACTGTCAAACACATTTTATCGTCCGCGTTCCCCGCACACGGGACATTTCCACACGTCTTAAATTTCCCCACCGAGATGGACGCGCTCCCCGATGCCCCCGGCCCTCTGTAACCTGCTACAGTCTCATCTCCTGTACCCAAGGCAGGACGTCCCGACTCGAATGGCGCTTTGAAACAAGATCTTAATGATCTGCCAGGCTTCTGCTAAAGGTCTGGGCATAAAAGTACAAAAGTTAACGGGCTGTGTCAGGTTTTGCAGGTGCATATAAAGAGAATGTCCGTGTTTGTTTTTCCCATACGTCATTATGATGTCTTACACTTGTATTGCTCTTTACAAGCGTGACGAGCTTCTCAAAGCGCTTCCCTGTAGTCATTGTTCATTCATCCCATACTCCTGGTGGTAAGCTTGTGTTAATGCGTCCCCATAAACCACTCACTACGTTCAAACTGGCAAAGAGGGTGAAGTGTCTTGCCCAAGGACAATCTGCATCCGCACTATTATTAAAATCAGTCTTTATTTTCAGTGGATCCCTTTAAGACATCAGCTCTTTAGTGGGCAGAAATGCAGATGTGCTCTGATGTGCCAGGCCCATCCGGTCGCGGGACGTCCTGTGTGGGCTATGGACACTGTTAAAGGGATAATCTCAGGACAGACACAGCACTTTGTTCTGTTCAAAGAGACGGCGGCTCGGGTTTTACAGCAGGGATACCCACGATCGTATCAACACATGTCCAGTTTCAAACAGAGACACTGGATTCTCCCCTTGGAACAGGAGGTTTGGAGAAGATTTTATAATTATGTTGCATCAAAAACATCCAATTTGGCTGCACACAACAATGGTTTTACTGTTGACAGACTGGAATAGGACATGACTGTTGAATTATCATAGTAGGTGTTTTTCTAACAATACTGGATTTAGAAACAAAGATTATAGTGTTTGTTTCTCATTGAAGAAAGAAGTTTTGTAGTATTAGTGGCAGACTAGTAGTGTCAGTAATAACAGTAGTGCATCCCTTAATAAAAATATCTTACACAGACCTGCTCTTACTGTATCCCTGTGCATCCAGTCTTTGTCTCTTTATTAGCATTTTTTATTGCAGAAATTCTCTTTCTTGCAAATCTCCTTCAAAATGCAGAATAGCGTTAAATCGACAATATATGCGTAACATGAACAATCTGCATCATTATATGAGGTCTGGATAGAGTTCCTGCCCTATGACAAAAGCATAATGTGGTCGTCGTAAACACAGAGTGAATGTAATCGGACACAGTGGGACCCCTGGCCTTTTCGCTCATACTTCCCTACCGCTCCCCTGTCTGCACCAGGACGTCCCAGACGGGCAATGGGAACGGTATATGTGGAAATGCTTTCAGGTTAGCATTGCAAAATTACCTTAAAATATATTTCAAGGTTTAAAAGCTTTTTAATAAGGCATATAGTATTTACACAACTAATTATAAACAAATATTACTTCCTAAGTATTTACAGTTAACCTGTAGTGCATTTTCTCCATTTCGGCTTTACCCAAATCTAAAGGCTTCATGACAGGAGATCTTACAGTCTCTAGGCCAGTGTTACACCTCATTTGAAAGCTGAAATGAGGTGTAAAACTGATCTAATCAGATCTTTTTCCTCGCCGTGTTGTTGTGCCTTTTTTTTAATCGCTTTTTATGCAATTTTTTTTGGTTGTGTTTTCGTCACATTTTTCACCCCTTTTTCATCACTTTTTAGTTTTGTTGTTGTTGCGTTTTCATCCTCGTTTTCGTCAAGAAGATCTTTTAGATTTGGGTAATGCCAAACTGGAGAAAATGTGCTCGGTACAAATGAAGTTGCATAGTTATTCCATTGTAAATCTATTATTGGTTAATTGATGAAATATACTACCGTAGTTTCCGGAGATCATTTTAGCTTAAAATACTCAAAATACAAAATGGTGTAACAGTAATAAATCTGTGAACACATGAACATTTTGAAACAACGTACACTATTTTTTAGCAAGAGACAACCAATAATGCCTCATCCATCAATGCCTGGTAGAGAGTACTAAAACGTTTGTTGAAAAAAATGGTAAAAGGATTAGAACAACTAAAGGCCGTCCAACCATGATTTGCAAGGTTGGCGTCGAGACTTTCACACATGTAGATTTGCAGAAGAGTTTCCCCAATATCATTTAGAACGAGCTTTATAACTCGTCTCGCCTGTAAACAACAGAGTTTAGTGCTTCGCCTGTGGATTTAGCAGGAGATGGCGCTGTTTCTCAGTCTTATACTCACATAAGCCGCCATGTTTGTTTTGATTTGGATGATTATAACTTAAATAAACTTTATTTTTCTAAGTTTTACTAAAGGTTAAATATTTGGCCCCAATGTTTTGTTGTTGTGTGAATACAAATTATGGGTTCGAGACGCATCCTTCTTTCTTCCAAGTGCATACAACCTCTCATGGATAGGCTATACCTAAAAAATGCATATAAGATAAAATGGATAGTCCTTACACTAATGTCGGCCAAAAGAAGGGATTTTTAAAAGTACCAGCCTGTGTGAAACTGTGGTCCTCACACCAGTCCACCGGTTGAGAGCCTCCTCTTTAGACGTTCGCACAATCCTGTCGCAAACACGTCTCTTTGACACGAAAACTAATGCAGGAACAACATGGGGAGGATTAGCCGGAATCCAGGATGGCGGTGATGGAGGAGGGGCAGGTGGAGCACAGCGTGAGCGCTTCTACAGATGTGTCCTTTAACACGCGTGAAATCAGGACAAGATATTCTCACAACTCACAACGGGAGGGAAGCTAAGGTTTCAAGCGACAGTAAGCGTCACAACTAAATGTGTGACAAAGCCGAAATGTGTTGCCTTTTATATATATATATACACACACACATATATACAAAAGACAAGCCATGAATTAAAGAAGTGATGTGAAAATGTTGTCTTATTGAAACCTATGCGTCTCCCCCTGATCTAAATTTTCATAACCAATATCTCAGAACCGCTCCCCAATCAAGTCCTAATTCGTGATTGTGCAGGCTTTCATAAAACTTAAATTCAGGAGACTCGGAGCTGGAGGTACTGTGTCCTGTGTCCATGCAGCAGCGACCCAAGATGAGGTATGACTGTAGAACCTTCTAAACCACCAAGAGCTCGTTTAATGATCGATGGGTTCTATGCACGTGGGTGATACGTGACTTCTAAGTGCGATCTCCGAATGTCACGGGCCATCCTCTCTCGCTTTTTTCACATTAAGAATTAGTGATGTCTTGCACCAATCAACGAAAAGTTGACGGTTTCGACTTCCCATCGAAACCGATGGGAAGTCACTGGCTTTGTGTTAAAAACATTACGTTAGATGTAAATACTTGTGTTCATTGAGAAATAGTTTTTATCTCAGAGTTAATGGCTAGTAAAAAATCCATCCATCCATCTTCTTCCACTTGCCCGTTGCCGGGTCGTGGGAGCAGCTGTTGGAGCTGCACCAGCCCCTATGGCTCCTCCTGCAGGTGGTGGGTCCACAGAAGGACGGCCTCATGGTTCTAACCGGGCCTGTTGGTCTCTCATAAGGGGCTTCTGAACCGCTCTTTGTCTGACCCGTCCCCTAGGACCTGTTTGCCATCGGAGACCCTACCAGGGGCACGACGCCCCCGATAACTTAGCCCCCAGGATCATTCGGGTTCTTAAACCCCTCCACCACGTTAAGTTGGCGGTTCCAGGAGAGGCTAGTCAAAAGCTATTTATTTTTTGGGACAAGACACCACTACTAACTCATAGGTGTCCAATCCACCACTGGCCCAAAGTAGCCTTTCAGCTACACACGCTTTACTGCAGTGGTTCTCGGCCTTGTGGTTGGTTTTCAACCAAATTTCAAAAAGGGGTTGCCATGTCATACGGGAGAAAAAGCATGATTTCTCTCCAAACTGTACCAGTGAAGTGTTACTTGGCAAGAGACAGATTGATATTACAGTTAAAATAACATTTGCATCAATCTGGGACTGCGCCGGCTTGAATCGTTTGGGGAGCGGTCGCACGTTTGGAGCAGCATTTGCTGGATCAAGAACACAGCAAATCCACTCAATGTGTGGTTTTGAAAAAAAGTTATGTGTGTTTGTATTATGTGTTGCAGAATACCTCGTGTTTTTTTGTGATCGCCGCACTGTTAATTAGTGTCTTTTTTGCCAGAATCAATTTTGGTTCTGTCCGAACGGTGAAGGCAGGAGTGGTTCAAGATGGATTCTCGCGAGGGAATCCATCTTGCTGACAAGGTAAGTGAAGTGTGGCAGATAAAAGTACAATAATAAAAACGTATCTTCTCTGTACTTTGAATAGAAAATGTTGCAAACACTGGTTGTCTACTGCATTTAAGGTTGAGAACCTTTTGCTTTTTGTTTACTAATGGGCAAAAAAAATTATTGCAATCACAAAAAAATAAATGTTTTGTTCACAAGGGCTGCAACTATTTAGGTGAAATAAAGAAATACAAATAAATGTTCACGCTCCCGACTGAATTTTGATTGGTAAAGAGAAGTTATAAATATAAATACAATTGTTCCAGAAATGTTCAGCCCCAGGGTTTACGCAGGTTTAGACATCGCTCGCGCTGATCCCATAACTGTCAACATGCTGTAAATTCTCCCCTAACGTAGACCACACAGCCGAGTGTTGGTGCTACCTGTGGAGAGGGCCATCCCAGCGCGGGACGTCCCGTGTCAGGGGGGTGTTATTGGCCCGGCGGGGGGTAGGACCAGACTGCGACCCCTACGGCCCGCTACATCTATATTTCACGGCTGACACAGTGAGTGGCAGCGCGGCGCGGGGAATTTATGGAGCTCAGCTGTGGAAATCTGCAGCTGCTCTCAGGCACAGACGGCAGAGAAACGGGCACGTTAAAATAGAGAAGACTTTAGTTTGCACTTTCGGACTTCCGGAGAAGGTGCTGCAGGTGAACAGGAAATTCTGCTCGGATTACTGACATGATTATAAGTTTTCCAGTACTTCATATTTTTTTTATGATGATAAAGCATATTGTGCATGAAAATTGAACAATGAACAAAATCAGAATCAGGTTTAAATGTATATCTTTATTTTGTCTTTGTGTATCAACGGGCTGTTTCGATACCAATATCACAGATTGTTCTGGTCTCTGTGAGCATAAAGCCAGAAGCATACACGGCAAAGAGGTGAAATCGTTGAGAGTTACAAGTATTTGGGAACTGTGTTCGACCACAAACTGAAATTTGATGTAAACACAGATGCTATCGCTAAAAACGGACAGCGGAGAGTTTATCTGCTGCGCAAACTTAACTCCTTTGGCGTCAGTGAGAGGATTCTTAGAGCCTGCTATTGCTCCTACATAGAAAGTCTTCTCACTTTTTTCTTTCATCTGTTGGTTTGGTTGTCTATCTGTGAGAGACAAAAACAACTTGAACAAAATTGTTAATGTGTTTTCCAAAATCACCGGTGTCCGTCAGAGAGATCCGACCTCGCTCTGGAAGAGTCGCGTCACTAAAAAGGCTGATCAGATCGTAGACTTAGATCCGAGGCACATTCTATCATCATGTTTTAGACGAATGCCCTCGGCGTTTTGATTTGCCTGCGAGCCGAACAAATCGTTAATCTAACTCATTTATCCCTTCTGCGATAAGCTTTTAAATTCAAACTCAGAGTTTGTGGTTTTATGTTGTCTTGCTGAACCTGTGTGACCTGCTGTGGCACATCAAATGTTTGTTCTGTGCGTATGTATGTCATGGTTGGACGGTGGAGCGAGGAAAAATAAAACCCAAAATGCAGGACTGCAACAAAACTGGTGATGTTTAATAAATGACGAAAACCAAAATAACAAAATCCAGCAAAAACAAAACTCAAACAAACCAGGGCTGACGTAGACAATGACACAATAGAGGACAAGGGAAACACAGGGGTATAAATACATGAGGAAACAGGGTACAGGTGAAACACATCAGGGCGGGGCAGGCAATCAACACAAGGACGGAACAGACATGTCAAAATAAAACACTGGACTAAACCCAAGACAACGTACAAAACCAGGGTAACAAAAGACGAGTCATGACAATGTATGGCCGGGTCGCTGCTGCAAAGAATTGCCCTTCACGGGACTAGGAAAGTTTACTCATTCTCATTCATTCATTCAAACCCATCCATTATTGTGTTTTTGCAGGAGGAGCCAAAACAGATGCAGATGCAGCTGTGCCATGGCTAACGCGGAGGATCTTCTGACACTAAAACCTCCAATAATTATTGCATTTACATTTGTGTTTCCTTTTTGTTGTTAAGTAGAATAAAGCAGCGTGACTCATTATCATTGAGTCATGTGCCCTGGGGATTGGGATTGATCTTGAGCTTTTTACCTGCTATTTACACGCCGGACTGTTTCCAGGGTTAGTACTTTCTATTGTTAGTTGTATAAAGCATGAAATATAAAAACTACGAAGCCTAAAAGCTGCATTATAGTCAATGGGGAACTGCCTTGCTAACCCTTTCTTCTGGATAGTCACAAACAATAGAGTTCAGGACTGTGACGTCACCATGGGATTTGCAGCAATAATAAACTAATAGAGATTTAAAAGGTAAAATACTGGAGTTATTGTTCACATTAAAACACTTGGACACCACAGTGAGGTATTTACCAGTAGCGACTCAGCAGAGTTGTTTCCGCAGTGTTTTTTTCTCCACTATCTTTATTCTGTTTTTCGCTAACGTGGAAAATGTATGCTAACAGCCACAAGCATGGGAGATCTCCATGGTAACAGTGGATTCTCCCGAACTCTTTACTTGAAAGGCCTCAACACGGCTCAACAGTTCAAGTTTAAGGATTCGCTGTCCTCGTTTCTTCATCAAATCCATAATCCACAAAACGCGACACCGTTCACAACCGCATCATATTTGGTTATAACCCGCGGAGACAAATAGTTTTCTGTTGATTTCAGTTTGTGGCCTCTCATTCATCGCATCTCCCGTTAGCCAACACTCCCGATCTGTATTCAAACTAATCTAAACTGGCTTTGCGGTAGTAGGATGAAGAGTGGGGGGAGGCCCGGGTGCATGAGGGCAGCTGAGCCGGTTAAGAAAGCCATCTGAATTCTGTCCCCATTCCCCGCATTGATCGCCGCGTCGAGAGGGAAACCTAAATGTTTGGCTTATTTTTAGCCAATTAAGCCGCGAGGGCCGGCCATTGTGGAGGTGCTATTGAGCGTCGCGGGCTAAAAGTGCTTATTGTCGCGCCGCTTGCTAAGGGATCAATGGCAGCCTCTGTAGATGGGATTAGCGGCTAATCAATGCTAGCGGCTAATATATTAACAAGGTAATTATAGCACTGTGAAGCCCGCAACAAATGCCACACACAAACGACAAGAGGATATTATAGCTTTGAGTGAAAAAGCGCACAACTTAACTCGCAGACGGCATACCAAAAGAGTGACGCACAATAGGTGGAGAAGCAGAGGACACACACGGATATAGTCAGAGGAGATTTTATCGTTAGCGCTTAATGCTAACTTCTGTGTGGATGGGAAGTCAAAGGTAATTTATGAACAGTTTAAGAGATAGGCTGATAAATACACGTTCAAGTTAAATGTGTTTGCTTTTGCTTTTGAAGCTAGCTGTTTAGTTTATTTACAAAATACACATTAAACAGTCATAGATGCTCTAAAGGAGTAGGCTGAAGCAAGAAGCTTATTAGCTTCCCCACACTCACCATAATGAACATTTGCACTTCACAGTGAGGACTGTATCTATAACAAAAAAGAAATTAGCACAAAAATATATATATAGTCAATTCCTTACGTAGACAAGTGTCCTCAAAAAGGCATTTACTTTGGAAGAAAATAAGATTACATGACTGGAACGCTGCTTACATTTCCCATAGGGAGGAATTATTTACATTAATAACATCATCTTAACACAGTTTGACTAAGTAACGCCATACAACAATAACAAGGCGTATGCACCGTCAGCGGCTGCATGCGTAACAAGAGAATAAGAAATTCATGTGTTCGATTTTCCAAACCCAGACACACACACGCACCTGTTTATGATAACATTTATGCTACTGTAAACATCAACATGAGAATATGATCATACAAAACAATGTATTTGTTATAATAATAATTTGTATTATTATTATTACTGTTATTACTATTATTAGTCTTATTGTTATTACATTTTCGTTATCATCATTGATATCACTATTAATATAATATTATACAGGCATATTTAATATTTATGGAATCTCATTTGCTAAACACAAAGATCTTGATAAATCATTGCTGTCATTACTATCGCCACAACAATATTTTTGTGTATAAGTGTTTATTGTTCTGAAGCCCCTTATGAGAGACCAGCAGGCCTCGGATAGAACCATGAGGCCGTCCTTCTGTGGACCCACCACCTGCAGGAGGAGCCATAGGGGCTGGTGCCATGTGATTTGGGCAGCTTCAGTGGCTGCCCCCACGACTCGGCAACGGACAGGTGGAAGAAAATGGATGGATGTTTATTGTTTATTTTTCATGCCCTATATAGTGTGGTGCGATAAAAAGCCAGGGGCCAATCGTGAACCAACAAGCCATCACCCAGCTGCCCTAACTAGTTGACTTTTACTGTTATAACCTATGAGGTTATAACCTTGCTGGTTGTCACACTTTTTTCAAGCTTTACCTCTTAACCCCCACTTTAACGAAGAACATTTTCTCCAGTTCGGCTTTACCCAAATCTGAAAACTTCTTACAGTCTACAGGCCAGTGTAACACCTCATTTGAAAGCTACAACATTGATCTAAGATTTTTCCTCGTGTTTCCATGCACCGGTGTCCCTTTTTCAATGCTTTTTCATCCCTTTTTTGTGGTCTTTCTTGTGGTGTTTTTTGTAACTTTCCTGTCCCTTTTTTATGTCACGTTTTTGTTGTGTTTTTGCTGTGTTTTTCTGGTCCTTTACATATCAGATTTGGGGCCCTTTCTTGCTTGCACTCGCTATTTAATACCTGTCATGATAAATTATCCCCGAAGTGTGTTCATCATGGCGTCAGTCCCAGCGGAGCGTGGTCCAGGCCAATTTGAAATCCTGACCCGCCCAGAATCCCACTCCTCACGGTCTGGGCTATTTCAAAATGTCAGATATCATCGCTTAAATACAAAAGGAACGTTATCAAGCCTCAATTATGCATAATAACAGCCCGTCTCACCCCGTCGCTCTTTTGTTACTGCTGAGAGAGTAGCGTGAGCCACTTTCGGGAAAACCTCCTGCGGGTTTTGTGTCTTTAACCATTTCGACTCCACGCGGCCTCCTCTTTGAAGACTCGTCCCTTTGTCCGCCCCCTCCGCCCCTGCAATCGCTCTTATCCCGCGGCTGCTTGAGATGCTGCGCCCGTCGCCTTTGTGCCTCTGGATGCCATGTGGGAGCGCGAATCGGGCCGCAGCATAAGCGCTTAAGCAAAGTTTATATTTACATAGGATAATCTCGCCCGCTCTGCTTTTACTTCGGCGCGGAGGAAAAAACAATGCGCAGCGCGTTCTCATTCTCGCCATTATAAGCACTTACGCAAAGTTCAGATTAGCAATGGAGATTTCAACCTTGGCGCGGATGCCTATACGGAGCGGTACATAAAAAGCTGCTGGAAAAGAGGACCAGTTCCTGCATCAGTAGAAACTGATGCAGGAACTGGTCCTTTTTCCCCCCGGCTTTGGGCAAAACATACTGTGATTTTTTTGGCTTGATTTGAAAAGGCTACACATCATAATAAAATGAAAGATTACTTTAATCCAGTGGAAGCGTTAATCCCAAATCACTACGAGCAAAATGAAACAGAATACGAATGACGTGAGACCTATAACATACTTTTACTGCTAATACTGCGGTGATCACTCGAATATTTCTGACACAAAGCTCTAAAGACTCTGTTGCAAACTTGGGTGTGAGGTTGGATGGGGACTTAAAAGTCAAGTCAAGCTTTTTTTCAATTGTGTCAAGATGCCAAAGTCTGACCTGTCCTCTCCGAGTCAATCTGATTTGTTATAAAGGCATGAATTAAAATATAAAGTCATGGAAACATTTCGAAGACTTCAACTACTGAGTACAGAAGATGAATCAAGTACCTTCTTTGAAGATGGACAACTCCTGTACGACTGAGAACTTGCACAGACATCATGGAAACATTGACTTTGAGAAGTGCATTATAAATAAAAATGGTCTGGATCATTTCTCCTTTACATCCAAAGTACAGCTACGACTATACTATATTACTCAGTAGTTGAAGATGACTCAAGTACCTTCATTGAAGATGGACAACTCCTGTATGACTGAGAACGTACACAGATAAACTATATTACGTTCTTTTCATTAGAAACCTAACTACTACTAACACCACTACTGGGACTACTGCTGCTGTTATTCATACTCATAACGTATCATTTCTCCATTACAAAACACCTGGATGACCATTTGCACCAAAAATAACTGTAGAAATGTATAGAGTTTAGATGAAATGGTGAAATTGTTGGCGCGCCCAGAACCTGAGTTACCCTGCAGCTGAGCCGTGCTCCAGCTCAGGCATCTTCAAATTCGCCGCTATGACCTTCCTGTCGGAGCATCTGAACTTGAGCAGAGGAACTTATCACATTTTGTCAGTTGAATGAACGGGTAGACTTTTACTCTCCTTCGTCATCGTTCCCGTCGAATTCAAGGCCGCGTTTTGTCAATAAAACAGTGGCACAAATAGTCAGTGTGGTGCCCCTCAAAGCGCTCGATGTCTCCCCGTGAGAATCTGACTGTGGATTTGCTTTATCCGTTGCTCAGTTCTAGTGATGGGCAAAAAGCTCGGCGCTCCGGGGCTTGTATCGCTCTTCCTGAAGCGGATTGCGTCGAAACACTGCGTCGGAGCCTCTGGTCACGTGACTGTCTCGAAAACGGCTCTGTGAGTTGCGTATCGTGTCTCGAAGCGGGTCACCGGCTCAGAGCGTCTCACGTTAGTTACAAAGAAAACGACTCTTATTTATCGGCCTATGAATGATTTGATAATTCAAACATCAATATCTGGTCTTACCATACCCTCGTACTCATTTCGTACAGAGGGTCTGGAGCTTCACAATTGAGCTCCGTTTTCAGGTGGGAGGGATGAACTCCTTTGAAATTAGCGGATCTGCTTTCAAACTACAACCTCCAAATCCGGTGCAAATGCGTAACGTCACCTACAACACCAACACCAACGCCATGGTAGTTTGGAATTCAACTCATGAAACGCAGCCACTGAGATCAGGCCCAGACGTACATGTAGGGAAAATGCGGTGCAAATCGGCATCAGCCTTGGTCGACCTCTATAAGATTGAAACCTTTACTATAATAATAAACGATTAACTAGGAGAGATTAAAAAAATGCATCAAATTGAAAAATCGCATCAAATTCAATTACTTAAAATATCGACCTATATATCGGCCATGCCAACCTCCTTCATATCGGTATCGGACCCCAAAAATCCATATCGGTCTGGCCCTACAGAAGCATATTTTTTTCACGGGCCTTTGCTTAACTACAACTAGATTTTATTATAAGCTGATATTTGACATGTTGTAGGACCCGACGCTTCATCAGTTTTCGCACGCTTTGAGCTTCACCCTGCTTTCATTTCCCATCCATGTTTTTGAATTACAGGGTTTACTTAAATTCTTTGCATTCAGAAGATCTTTACTGAAGATCAACGACAACACAGCGCCACCACTTCTACCGATGTAACTTTACAGTTTCTTCATCAAAAGTCCAAAGAAACGTCTACTTGTACCGCCTAAAATAAAAAAGCTAAACATGTCCCCCCTCTTGTGAGTCTGGCTCGTCTCCGGAGGCTGCAGTTATTCGTGTATTTGTCCGCGTTGCAACATTGCGGAACATATGAGAGCTGTTTACCAAATAACTCTGAGCAAAGCTGTCCATCTGGAGAATGGAGCGCCGCCCAAATGCACGCTGGGACGTCACGCTGAGCCCGGCTTGGCTAAACTCAATATTTACAGAGGAGGCTGCTGTCAGCGCCTGTCTGTTATACCGCCCAGCGCTATATATGTGTGTGTGGAAGGTGTCTGGGGAGGTTTTCAGATTGAACAAAGTACAAAAGGAGTGGTAATAGTACTAAACAAAACAAAAACACACAGACGGACTCTCCCACACACAAATTGACTTCACCGTTGTCTAAACTAGTCTAATTAAAACTCTCTTTATCTGGCTGTGTGTCTCTCTCATGTAAATGTTGAGGCAGACGCTGAATCAGGCCTGGTACTCTCTGAATGCACACACACACATCAGTCCAACAAAGAAAAGGTTCAATTGACAAAATCTGCTGTTTCCTGGGGTTTATTTATGTCCCTGAATGCAACACAACTGTCTGCCGTTCGAACCATCTGCTTGTGCTGAAAGGACGCAAAGAAACAAGCACTAAAGACATGCATCTTGTCCCACATTTGCAGCCCAGCGATAGCTTAAAGGAACTATCCAACATCTATAGTTACTGAGGTTTTAACCAGAGGTGGTCAAAGTACTTCATTTCATTACTTGAGTAAAAGCTCAGATACTACGGATCAAACTTTACTCCAATACAAGTAAAAGTTGCTCCGTCATATTACATATTATATAGAAGTATGAAGTTCCGTCTAATGCAGGATCTTCTTAACTTCCTTCTTCGCCCGTCGGTCTGTGACAGACTGAAGTGCAATGGGGCCTCAGTCTTTTTATTGAAAATAAAGTCACATTGTATTTAGTGTCATGTTAACTGTCATTCAGTGTGACCTAAACGGTACATTTTTATTTAACCAGGTTAGTCTCATTGAGATCTTATATGAGAGGCCTGGCCAAGCTGGGCAGCAACACATGGTTTCCATACATTTCAAAACATACACAGCATTAGTTAAAACACTCACCCACAGATGATCTGGACTGGACTGTCATCACAAGAGACTTGAAACTATTCAAAGAAATAATTTGAAGTCCTTCTGCAGCCGAATAACTGCATAAAGATAAGATAAAATGTATCGTCTGTCCCCGAAGGCGACAGAAGTTGGCTCAAAACCTGCACACACACTTCCATAAAAGCACAAGGCACATTCAAAATAATGACCAACAGGACTATTATCTGTGACCGTTCAAAGTGGAGATTTTCTTTGGAACAAATGACTTCTTATATATGTCTTTGTGGGCCAGGGGGACTTTAAAGCGCCTGCCCGATGGGAGCGGCGTGAAGGAGCTGTGGAGTGGATGTGAGGGGTCTTCAGTGATCTGGGTGGAAAGCAGTCTTTTCCAATTCAGGCCGCACTTTAGACACACTAAAGACAAGGAGTCATTAGAACGAAGACTACGCTGACTCTGCATCACTTTTAAAAGACAAGATGAATAAGAAGCGCCTTGTAAATAAAAACATACCAATGAGAGAGTTGACGAGAATGAAGTCCAACTGAAGAGAGTCAATTCACAAGGGCAGTGAATTTCAACACACAGGATGTTAAAACGTTCGCCAGAAAATGTGCTGTGTAGGCCGCGTGGCTCATGTGGCAGACGTTAAGCAAAGGCAAGTGTTTTACTTTGCGATCAAAGGATTGAGCTTGGCAAAAGATGGCGAGGTGAGGAAAGCACTTCCTGGATACGTACCTCAAAAGGAGCTGCCGCCGTGGAGCAGCCTCTGGAGGAGGTTTCAAAGAGGGTCAAGGTCAACTAGGTTTCTACAGCACATTTGCAACAACCACAGCTGCCCGAAGTGCTTTAACTAAAATCACGAGATACGAAAAAGGCATGATATAACTAACATTGAGAAATAAGAGGATAGACGGGGCATGGACAGATAGGAGCGCAGACGGATACAAAGGATGCCAAGCCAGACGTTTAAAAACAATCAGCGAGCACAGGGCGGCTGCATTTTGGATCACTTGCAGCCTAGAAAGATCGAAACACAGCTCTGGGTACGTTTTTGATCTTTTCCGTCTGAACTCTGACCCCCTGACCAGAGTGTGGTGCTGTTATGGCCCAGTCAAAGCGAATCAACCGACTCTCCCGTGTTATCAGCCCGCGCGGCGGTGAATCACGGAGCGGTTAGCGGCAAATTCCACCTCCATTAACGAAGAGAGGATCTGAGCGCTCAGAGGTCGGGCTCATTATGGACAGAGCGGGGGAGTGCGCAGAGAGAACCAGGTGTGAACTCTCTGACAAGGGGGGGGGGGGGGGGAACAAAGCCACAGCAATTAGGATCCAGAAGGAACGAAGAAGCAAATAAAACGTTTCCGGTGAAAAGTAAGTAATTTGAAAACTAAACCCTGGAATTGGAATATCAGAAGCGATGATGTATTGAGCGGTGAATGAGGTCACTTTCATGCGATTGACTGGACAAAGACACAAACAACATTTTCCTCTCAGAGACTTGTAAACTTCACTTCCTGCCTAGGGTGACCAGACGTCCCAGTTTACCCGGGACAGTCCCAGTTTTGAGTCCTCTATCCCATGTCCCCACACATTCCTCCAAAGCCATTCATTTGTCCCAGTTTTACATGGGATCTGTCCCAAGTGTCCCAGTTTTTGGCCAATATGATCCACACAGTAACAAACTTTGCTTGAAAATGCATGTTTTTGGGCCATGCAAATGTCCATTACCAGGTAGAAACCAATAAGAAATATAATGTTAATTATCATGTTAATGCTGACTGTTGCATGGTGTAAGATAGTAACACGCAGATTTACCATTTAGCTTCGGAAAAACAGTCAATAAATGGCTCCCTGGTTGACCCTGCGACTAAATCCCAAATAGTGTCCCAGTTTTTTAGTCTGAAAATCTGGTCACCCTATTCCTGCCCCACTGTATGAATTCAGTAGGTCTCTATCAAATAAATCAATAGCCATCCGTCATTAGCTTCAGGACACAAACACTAACCCAAAGAAAGCCTTTCAGTGAGTATCCACATGAAACTTGCTGCTCACTGTCTGTATTTCACATAGGTTTGGCTATAAGAAGTTTTATTGGTCGAACATGATACGGCAAATAAAGGCGCACGGGGCACTTTGACAGACCCTTAGCGTGTACTTATAAAAGCTGCTGTCACTGTTCCAGCCCTGTCCGGCTCTGAGTAAATATGAACTTGTGAAACTGTAGCCCTCTCAGCGACAGGCCGCTCTGCCCCCCGCCGCTTGGGTTGGCTTAGTCCTGCTGAGAGTTTAACCATGGACCCCCCCCCCCGCGCCCTCACTTCCCGCTTGTCTTTAGGTCATCTCTCTTTTCTCGCCTCCAGCTCCATCATCGGACTGTCCCGCTTCAGGATGGTCACGGCTGTAGATTCCGCTGACATCTGTGGGGCCTTAGAAACACCTCTGTCCCTCTCGTGCAAAAACAAAATAAATCACCGTGGGGTATTTCGAATTTGAAATATACGACGTTGCGTTAGAATCCGCGTGTTTTCCCTCCCCGGTTCTCAAAGGGACATTGTGTAAACTGCTGTAAGTCTTTTTCTAATTATTACTTGATGACGCTTGCGGGAAGGATTCATCTTTTACACCAGTACATGGCAAAGAACAGGCTTTAGTTGTGTTTTATGGTAGGACTGCACAAAGGCTTTTATCCGTGTTTGCTATAGACTGTATATCAATGGGCTGTTCATGCTTGCAGTTTGGCCGGGTTTTTGGAGCCTCCTCTATAATTTAGGACAGGGTGAAAATAAAACATGGAATTATAGCGGCGTTACCCACGTCAAACAAGTGGAGGTAAGAATGGCAAACCTGTGTTTCAGTGATGACTGTTCATTTGGATAGAGCTTGGTACCGTTAAATTATTATCAATGCTTTAGCGATACTTGCTTTACGATACCGATACCTGAACAATACTTTTTTGCGATACCTATACTAAAATATGTGTCATCAAGAACTAGAAAACAGAAGTTCATTTATCCCATAAAACACTGTTTCTTTGAACCGTTTAACCCCCACCTAAACCGAGCACATTTTCTCCAGTTTGGCCTTACCCAAATCTAAAGGCTTAAAAAAAAGCCCTATCAAAATAACAATGAAAACGAGGGGGGGAAAAAACGCAAATGTGACAAACAAAAGCGACAAAAACGTGCTGGAAAAGCAACAAAAACACACAAAAAAGTTACAAAAACACAACGAAAACACGATAAAAAAAGCGATGAAAAAAACAACATGAAAAAGCAACAAAAAGGCCACAAAATGAGACCAAAAAGCGACAAAAACGCGGTGACGAAAAAGGTACAATCACTTTTGTAGATGTTAGCTTTTCAAATGAGGCATTACGGTGTTGCTCTCCAGTCCAGAAGCATTTAGATTTGGGTAAAGCCGAACTGGAGAAACTGGCCTCAGTTCAGGCAGTGGATAAGATGTTAATTTTGTATAACTTATTTGAGGTGAAACAACCAAGTCACTTTAATGCTGTCCCTGGACAAGAATCACAATGTGGGTTTCTAAAAAGTTTATATTTTCTCCAGTACCTGCTTTCGATACTAGTAGTACCTAAACTTTTGTTTTCGATACCATACTGGCATCGTTTAACGGTACCCAGCCCTACATTTGGATCATTCACAAAGTTTCCTCTGGTCAATGCAGTACAATGGGAAGGTGTAAATATTTGTGAGAATAAATAGCTTAATACTAAGTAACTTGTTTACCTTAATAAATCCTTTCCGTAGTCCCTCTGGGGGTAATACTAGTGTTAATGGGATGATTGGGGTTTTTTTAATCTCCCCCTGGTGTCTCTGGCCAGAAAACCACAATGGCAACTTCGCTGCCACCGTGTCGGAGCCACCAATACACACTAATGGAACCACGAAGAAGAAGCTAACAGGCTAACGGGCAAAGCTAACTGCGGGCTAGCGCCACTTTAAACAGTATTTACAGCCACGTTTGAGTGAAAATAAATTGTGTAATTGAATGTACAATATTCTTCTCTCCCGTTGTCTTTTCTGTCAGCGTAGTGTTTACAATTAATTAGTAAAAAAAAACGCAACATGCTACGACACCTGCAGTGGCGCTTATGGCCTCTAGGGGCATGAGTTACTTAGTTCTGCTTGAAACTTTACTCCAGACTCCGCTTGTCTATATCTCGGCACTACTGTATCACAGAAAGATTTGGTAACAGGCACATTCAGTAATGATTTTTAACCAGGCTTTGAAATCACCCAAATGTGTTCGATGGGATGATCACAACCAAAAATGTTTGACAGCTGACGCTAAGGGCTATAGGCAGGAGGAAACACACCTTCAAAGGCCGTATTTAACTATATTGTTGTGCCAGTTTCCTCTTGAGACCCAGATGACAAAGGGCACTTAACTTGTGAAAACATTGCAATTAATAATGGAGAAGACAACCATTTGGAAAAACTCTCTCCTTCAGTGATGGACTCTCCCTGACCTGTGCTCACCATACATCTGCATTAGACACAGACTGTTCCTGCTACAAACGTGTGAGGCTGAGCCGAACTCTGAGCGATTCCCCCGAGGTCAAAGTTGGGGAAAGGTTCAAAGGTCCGGGAGGGTCATGCGCAGGTTAAAGGAGTTCCTTTTCGAGAGGGATAGACAGAAACAAGTTATATTTACTCAAACGCTCGCATGCTATGAATGAACATGTACTTTTCCTGGTGGATATTGGAAAAAGGCGGCTTCCTTCAGGTCGGTGGGGTGTCCTTGCCTCAAGTGGAGGAGTTTAAGTATCTCGGGGTCGTGTTCACGAGTGAGGGACGGATGGAGCGTGAGATCGATAGACGGATCGGTGCGGCGGCAGCAGTGATGCGGTCGCTGTATCGGACTGTTGTGGTGAAGAGGGAGCTGAGTCTGAGGCAAAGCTCTCGATTTACCGATCGATCTACGTTCCCACCCTCACCTATGGTCATGAGATCTGGGTAATGACCGAAAGGACAAGATCGCGAATACAAGCGGCCGAAATGAGTTTCCTTCGCAGGGTGGCTGGGCGCACCCTCCGAGATCGGGTGAGGAGCTCAGTTACCCGGGAGGAGCTCATAGTAGAGTTGCTGCTCCTCCACTACGAAAGGAGCCAGCTGAGGTGGCTAGGGCATCTGTTCCGGATGCCGGTTGCCTCCCTCGGGAGGTGTTCCAGGCATGTCCTATTGGGAGGAGGCCTCGTGGAAGGCCCAGGACACGCTGGTGGGACTATGTCACTGAGCTGGCCTGGTGTCGCCTCGGGGTCCCCCCAGAACAGCTGGAGGAGGTGTGCGTGGATCGGGAAGTCTGGGCATCTCTGCTGAGACTGCTGCCCGCGCGACCCGGCCCCGGATAAAGCAGAAGAAAATGGATGGATGGATGGATGGATGGACGGATATTGGATGTCTTATTTAGAACAACAACAACAACAACAAACTGTTTGCCAGTACACACAGGGGTTGGGGTGATTTTAATCTGTAAAGCACTTTGTGTTACATTATGAAAAGTACTTTATAAATAATGTTTGATTTTGATTTGAAAAAGGTTATTACTGAAAAACAAAATGAGTTAATTAGAAATGTAGGTATTAAAAGACTGGGGAGATGAGAAAAATGTGAAGCATGAATGTGGATTAAGGCTTTAATGGAGAAATAAGAGTAAAAGGAAAGCAACGTTTGCCTGCATGCAGTGGATCAAATTAGAAAAGGGAGATTTGTTTGGGAAGACACTTGGAGATGGAGAGGCTGAGGTCAGTGGCTCTGGAGGGGTGATGGATTTTATATGAGGCAAGTGTTAAGATCAAAAAGGAAACGCAGTCGACATGGATGTATTTAGCCGCGATGATTCAATCTAACAATGGCTATATTCAGGCGTTTCCAAATATTTGTGCCAAAACTTCAACATTGTCGGCATGTCGACACGCAGCTCTCCAAAACAAAAGCAGACTCGTCCATTGGACATTACACTCCATCTGTTTCCTCTGTGCAGCTTTATAGCGTATTCTTGTAAACGCGCCGTTGTTTGCTGTTGTTATTGACACTTATCTCCCAGTGGCTCCACATTTCCCCACCAAACGGCGTGCCATAATCAGAGACATTTGGATCATGAAAAGGGTTTTCTTCATTCGCACTTTTTCTTTGTGGGTCATTTCAATGGGAATACTCGCCTTTATGGATTGTTTACAGAAGATGGGCCGGTCATCTGGTGCTCTGCATCACAAAGAGAGTTTTAAAGGAGACATAACTTTTTTGTTTTCTAAGGATTTTTTGGACAGTTTTATTCAGCAGGACTGCTCAGGGTGGAAGGGGGTGAAGAAGAGTAGGCAGAGACACCATTAAACTATATGGGAATAATTGCTCTGAAGATTTTAATTGTTTTAAAGACTATTCCCTCCATGCTGGCAGAGGGTTTGGGTGTTTTGTAAAGCAGAAATTTGGGCTGGTTACTTGTTTTCCATTGGCTAAGTAAAAAAAATAAAAATAAAACATAAAAAAGCCTTCAGGTGGTACTCAGGCTTACCTGCAGGTCAGGTCTTTGTAAAGGAGAATAGTCCTCCTTGTTTGTAAATTCTTAAATTCATGATTTCCTATTTTTACGTGGTTGTTGCAAGAGCCAAATTGTCAGAAGTTTGAAAACTATTCACACAGACTTAAAGCAGGGTGTTTGAATAATGAAATAGGCTACTAACGATAATCGAAATATCATGTGTTTTCAGAAATGTACTTTTACAGATGTTTTTTATTTTAAAAGTGGTTATAATCTGTATTCTATACGATGTGTGTGACACGTTAGATAAGTCTCTGCTGCCATCTGCTGGATATTAGGCACAAAGTCCAGTGCGTCATTCATTCAAACAACCCACGATGGATTTACTCCTTTCAAAGAATAGAAAATGTTTCATCATTACTCTTTCCCCAATTTCTATATATCAATATACAAACAACAGTGACTATACGCTAAATACTGATTATAATAAATACATTAAATACATCTAAAAGACACATAAAACTCAAATTATTTAATGCAAATGAGAATTATGGGCTTTTTGGACACTATAGCATTGGCATTTTAATATTGCAGGTAAAAGTTAGTCAAACCTAATGTGTGCATACAAAACCACATTTAATAAAGCTCAAAATGTCAGTTTATTAAATATGGGTTTTTAAATAATTCTGTAAATTCTGTAGTATTTTTCTGCCATATTCAATGTACAAAAGTATATCTCACTGGGGAATTTTTTTTAGGTTACTTAAAACGGAAAGGCCTCATGCTTTTAATTTGAAATGAAGTGTGTGAATCCTCTTAGCAGCAGATTAGTGCTTGAGAAACAGGCCTTGAGCTGCCACGCTGAACACACAGTAAATAAACAGTGAGAATGAGAAAGATATTTAGCCATGAACATCAACACCCCAAGTGACGCAGAGGAAGAAGACAGTGACAGTGAGAGCGATTCAAGTGAAAAAGAAGGATCTACCATCACTGCATTCTTTAACAAATTATATTCAGGTGAGTATGAGGCGATATTAGATATTATAACTAGTCACGAGTTGAATGAAGATTAAATGAATGAAGATTCAAGAACTCCAACATTTGTCAAAAATAATTATAGTAATAACTCAAGCTATAAATAACATGCCAATCATTAGGACTGAGACCATTTATTTATTTAATTGTTTAAACCAAATCATCAAAAACTGAAATATCACAAACAAGTGAGGTCATCAAGAATCTGTAAAAAAACATTAGTCATATCTGTCAAAACTAACAAGCTGTCATCAGGGCTCATTTATTTTAGGCAATTAAATACCTTACTTTTTATTTTCGATTATGTACTTAATAATACATTACTTACTAATGTATGTGTAAAACAAAATGCAAATGTTGATTCTTTATGAAATTCTATGAACTAGATATAAATTATAGATTTTTATTTTCTGTAATATTGTGCAGGTTTATTTTATTGTATTTATTTAAAGACTATTTGTTTTTGTTTGTTGTTTTTGTTTTTTCCTTCGGTAACTCCTACGTCACTTTTATGCGACGCAAAGTTGTAGTTATCCGGTACCGGGAAGCCTCCGAAATGTGGCAACGAACCGGAATAACCACACCGTACTACTCTGATGCGATACGCGCTGCTATTTAAGTTTAGCCATAATGCCTCTATGAGTCTGTTTGACCCTGTACAAAACGCTGATGCATTAAAAGTCGGCATTTTCCTGCGCTGTCGCGTTAGCCTAGCCTAGCCGTGTAGCTAACAACAACATTGCTCAACAGTTTTCACAGCTATGCATTACAAAACGACAACAGCATGAAGAAAGGGGGGTTTAAAACCCGGAAGCTGTCTCGAAGAGCGTTTTTTTTAAATTGAGGAGTGGGTGTAATTTTGAGCCTGTTTTCGGTAGATTTCCTACGGAACTGGAGCTGTTTTAGGAACGTCCACAACATGTTGAATATCCCGACTCAGTCTTTCCCTGCCCCGAGCTCCCAGCAGCGGGTCTCAGCGGGAGGATCAGGCGCTACCGGGAGGAACAAGGTAAAGATCTGACCCACAGACACTGACCTATACTGTCTTACGGGGGAATGTGTGACCACTCTAAAGAAAACTCTTACCTAAATGAAACACCTGTCTCTAGGGCATATTCGTAGTGTTCTATTTCCATGTTTTACAATAGTATCCACTTATTTAGAGCTTTTAAGGAACCACTCGCCCATTAACACTCTCATTCATACACCAATGTGTCTTGCCCAAGGACACAATGACAGTATGCACCTGCAGGAGCCAGGATTCGAACCCCGATCTTAAGACGAATACGCCGCTGTTCCAGCATTTCAGACCAATAAGTTTAGCAAAATGTCTAAATCAGTGAACTTTTCATCCCCTAAACCACTTCATTAAATACCTGACGTGACATTGTTCGTCTAGTCTGACCGTTCAAGTGCGGCTGTGCCTCCACATGAAGATAAGATGCCTTATTTGTCATTATACAATGAAATGTGTCCTCTGCATTTGACCCATCCTTTGACACCGCTGACCCGTAAGGAGCAGTGCCGCGCCCGGGGGACCCATCTCCAGAGGTGGAGCCAGGATGATGGTTACAATCACCTGGCTGGAGGATTCACCTGTTGTACATGTTTTTAGTGGTAGAGGAAACCGGAGTACCCAGAGGAATCCTATGCAGACACAAGGAGAACATGTAAACTCCACACAGAAAGGTGGGAATTCAGCCCGGACCTTCTAGCTGTGAAGCCGCTGCACTACCGCGCTTACCTGCTTATGAAGCGGGATAAGCATACTCTGTCGTGCGTCATACTGATATGAAAGTCAAAACACACAGTGCCTGAGAGCAAGCGCCAGTCAGACTGTACAGCATAACCCAATATGATAAATGGCAATTTGTCAGTTTATGATCTAACAGTTAGTGTCTGACTATCAAGGTGTTTTTTGGTTTTGGTCGGCAATCTGGTTTAAACTCACTGTTTTGCATAGCCCAAAATTAATTACAAGTTCACAACAGCAGAGCAATCTAGTGATTTTTCTGACCAGTATTGATTGCTCTTCACATTTTATAAACATTTGAGAAGACTGGAAAATGATTTGCTGACATAAAACATTTCATGCATTTCACATGTTTGTATAGTTCTAAGCTCCGGGCTGAGCAGGCTTTAATCAGACCTCATGGAGACAAGAAAATGTTACTGCCTAAATGATTGCTGTCTTTACCGTTAGCTAAATGTTGCCTTAATGTGTTTTTTCATTCATCTGTCAATGTCGTGGCAGGTCGCTCTGAAGCCTGGCCACAGTTTGATGGACTGGATCCGATTTGCAAAGAGCGGTAAAGATCTGACCGGTTTGAGAGGGAGACTCATTGAAGTGACATCGGAAGAACTTCTGAAGCACAACACCCGAAACGACTGCTGGACCTGCATCAGAGGTACTTTATCTGTGAGGAGCAGAGGGAGCAATTCTCAACATGCTCTTTCCTGGGCAAAAGCAGATAAGGCTGCAGAGGATGGACTGGTCAAAAGCAAATCCTACGGACATTTAGTGTCATTTGAATTTGATGGAGTCAAGCCATTACTTAAACTGGTTTTGTTTAGTCAGCGAGTCAGCAGTATTCCAAATTACAATTGAACAGGCAAATAAAAACTCTCGAAAGTTTTATCATGCAACAGAATGCATTTTTCCTCTCAGGCCTGGTCTATAACATCACCCCATACATGGACTACCATCCTGGAGGAGAGGACGAGCTGATGAGGGCCGCAGGCATCGACGGCACTGAGCTGTTTGACCAGGTTTGAATCTATTCCTGCCTTTAATGCTAAACAAAAAATAAGTTTTCTTCCTCATGAATGTTTCGTGTCCAGGTTCATCGTTGGGTGAACTACGAGTCCATGTTGAAAGAATGTCTTGTGGGAAGGATGGCCACAAAGCCTGTCATTACACATAACGGTATTTTGACAAAACACACATCTCTGTGTTCTATTCAGAGGAAGTTCATCTTGAGGCAAAATCTCCTAAATTCTACAACAGCCCAGTGAAGCGTCAAATAAACACGGAAAATTCTCACACTGCACGGCTGAGTAGCTGACATCTCCACGGTGCGCTAAGTGCTAACAACACACACGCCTGATGCTTTGTGAATGTAATACAGAAAACCTACACTTCTGCTTCTTCCTTCGCTGGGTTTGATCAGGAATTGATCCACTTAATCAGAACAAGATCAAAATTCCATTTACTTTTTAGCTATGAGGGGACAGTACACGCACAGAGACTGTTTTAGCCTATATACGTGCAAAATATACTGTAATTGTTTACACTAAAATGACAAAAAAAATAAGTGGGAACAGCAGATAGTACTGTCCTTTCTCTTTAGTTGCTCTTTAAGGATTTGACAATATTTCCTACATTTTGGGAGTACTTTACCAGGTATTTGAGCTCTCAATTGTGCATAAAATCATCTTAAAACGATACTAAGTAATTCATGCCCCTAGAGGCCATAAGTGCCACTGCAGGTGTCGTAGCATTTTGCGTTTTTCTACTCATTAATTGTCCGTGAGAGTAAATACTACGCTGACAGAAGAGATTGAGGGAGAGAGGGATATTGTACATTGTGCCACAACCCAATTACACAATGGAGATTTTTTTTTTCACTCAAACTTGACTGTAAATACTGTTTAAGTGGCGCTAGCCTGCAGTTAGCTTTGCCTGTTAGCCCGTTAGCTTCTTCTTCGTGATTCCATTAGTGTGTATTAGTGACTCCGACCCGGTGGCAGGGAAATTGCACGGGTGGTTTTCTGGCCAGAGACACCAGGGGGAGATGAAAGACCCTCCAATCCTCCCATTAACAGTTGTATTACCCCCCGGAGAGACTGGGGATTTATTAAAGTAAACAAGTTACTACCTGACGTTGCCTACCCCTGATCGAGACCAATCACTGATGTTTTAGTGATAACACATCCTTCAGAACCTCACAACCAGAGTACTGTGGGACACAATGAGAAAGATACTGCTTGAATATCTAAAGTGCTCTCGTCGTGTTTTCTCAGCAGTCATCGCTCCTCCTCCTGCACCGACGAGCCTCGCGCCGCCCAATTCAATCGCACCGCCCCCAGAGAAAGATGGCCGCCCACGGTATTCACAATCTCTTTAATATTATGGGTTGTTGTGTTTGTTTTTACTTGATAACTAAACTTTGTTTTCGCATCCGTGTGTTTGCTTTAGGTACGACTGGTTCCAGACAGATTCAACGGTTCACCTTGTCATTTATGCAAAAAGAAAGGTGAAGAACAAAAGGTCTTTTAGTGCTAGAATAAAAACAACAAAAACAGAAATAAAACAAAAGGCTGGGATTTCTGTTTCCAGATCCCCAGCTCCGGTTGTACAGTTGTCGATCTCCGAGGCGGCGTTTTACGAATTGAGGTTCTTCTACAGAAAATGTCCTACATGATCCATTTACGTGAGTGATTTGTTTCATCTTTCAGTGAAGGTGTCTTGACCTGAAAAAAAAAACAATAAAAAACATGCATGTCTTTTAAGAACAATTCTATGGTTGAAAAAGTCCATAATTTTGATCTTTGCGTAAGAAAAGCTCATTGTTTTCTCTTTCAGGACTCACTGATGAAGTTGAGGAAAATGTTTCAGGTACGACGCTCTGATGCAAGAATTACACATATTCTTTCTGGTAAATAACATAATTCAACTATCAAGCAAAAGGAGATCGATATGTGAACATAACGTCCCGCCGTGCTTCTCAACTGGTAATTCTCATTTGGTAAAAAAAACGATGTTAATAGTGTCTGTGTTTTCCCACGTGGCATTAAAAGTCATTGAATCATTTGAGCCAAAACTGAGGCATTAAAAAGAATCTAAAAGCATTAGATTGGATTCAAACAAGCATTTGAAAATAGAGTAAGGGTGTTGCTCAAATAATGTTTTTTTTACTCCATACGTTCATCAACATTTATACAAGTCCTTTCCCTTCCTTTCCTTTTAAAACTGTCTAAATGCTAAATTTTCCTGCACCAAATTTGTTTTGTATTTGTCCAATTTTTGTCCCAAGGTTTTTCAAGCTCTCATTTGCAAACTCGTTCCTCTAGCCGTGGCCTTTCTCACTCACTCCACACTTTCTTTCTGCTGCTCGATTAGCCTGCAGTGCCCTCTAGTGGCATGTGAAATTATATATTTGAATAAAAAAAAAGAAAAATCACATATTGGTTGCTCCGGAACATAAGACCCAGCCAAACTATGAAAAAAAGTGCGACTTGGAGTTTCCTCCAATTTCATTTAACACAAAAATCTTCCATTGTCTCATTCAAAACTAGGTGATGTTTCCAAGGCTGTAAACCTGACGATTATAAAGACCCAGGACGACTATTGAGATTCATCAAATCAGAGATTGCGATTTTGATTCAGTTTCGATTAATTGCCCAGCCCTAATTTCTTGTTTTTGTGGAGTTAGAAATCAGTTTTGGGGGTGTTAAAATAGCATTAAAAAGCACCCAATTGGACTTGCTTTCACCTGCGTAACCTTTGAGTGTTATTTGATAAATGTTCTAAACCGGACCAAACTGAATATTCTTTTTCGTTTTGCTGTTTTATTTTGTAGGAATTCATATTTTTAATCTTATTAACTCTTAATTATTGGGCTGAGAGCGGGTTCCGAAACTACACGTGACTACACTAGTTTTAGAACCACTGCTGTGTAGAGTTTAAACTTCCTAAAAACCTAATCTTGGATTAAAATGAGCTCTTTGTTGTGGGGATCCTCTCTAATAAAAGTCTACTTGATGCCCATGAACATATCTGACTAAAACCGTCCACTAGAGGGTGCAAGAACTACATAAACATAGACAAACTGACCGGTATCCTCTGCTTATGTGTGTCCTCAGTGCAAACAGCCTTCTCTGTGGGAAAAATACAGCTCACGATCCGTAAACAGAACGCGGGGAAGTGGGCGAGTCTTGGTCAAGCACTGGAGTCGCACAACACATTTCTGCGCAAACAGGACCGAGGTGACATTTGAAATTCTGTTTATTTACAATCTAGTGAATTGTTTGCATATTGTGTACGTTTTTATCGCACACGCAGGATCAGGCATGACGAGGATTAGCTTTGTTTACCTGCACACGGATAAATCTGTCCTCCGCTTCTGACCCGTTCCTGTTTTGCAGCTGTGTTTTATAGAGACTGTGCGCTGGTGTCTAAGACGGACGTCAATCACAACACGCTCGTGTACAGGCTGCAGCTGCCCCCGGGGACAGTGATGCATGTTCCAGTGGGAAAACACGTCTACCTCAAAACTAACATTCAAGGTGAGGTTTTTTCACAGCAAATTGTTCAGTAGAAGCGAAAAACTGCACTCGTTGCTAACGTTAGCATATGTAGCATGAAGCTAACGTTAGCCTGGTTAGCGGTGTCTGTTTTTTTAAGTGCCTATGGGCAGTTGATCCACGTCTCTGTATCTTTACTTGACAGAGAAATATTTCATTTAGCATTTATTAACTTAATAGGGGAGAAATGGGAGAGAGTTCAGTTTTTTCCCCTTTTTGTTTTCCCTCTGGCTACATCGAACATAAAGAGGCAGTCTGTATCTCTACGTCTTGCACATAAAAAAACCTACAAAATATTGATGTTTTTAAAGAAACATGTGTTACTTTATAAAGCAGCTACATGCCCTTTTTTATTTATTGGCGGCACGGTGGCTTCACAGCAAGAAGGTTCCGGGTTCGATTCCCACCTGGACGGGGCCTTTCTGTGTGGAGTTTGCATGTTCTCCCCGTGTCTGTGTAGGTTTCCTCCGGGAACTCTGGTTTCCCCTACCCTACAAACATGTACAATAAGTTCCCTTTGGGGCCAAGACTCCCCAAAAAAGAGATTCTTAATCTCAGTGTGACCGTCTTGGTTAAATAAAGGTCAAATGAAAACATATTTATGAATTTCATGCGTTTCTCTTTTTCTTTAGTGACTTACTTACCAAAAATGGTCCTCTGGTGTCTGTGGCAGATCATCACTTAATTTACATTCATTTAAATACACAAGAAACAACAGTTACTCAAAAGGAATATATAAACGACAAGTTAATCTTATTTATGATTGTAAACACCATCTCCAAAAGTAATCATCAAATTTGTGGGACAAATGGTACTTGAATTCTTGACCATTATTGGCCTCTATTGATGGTATCATATTGTGCAAAATATCGCGATATATCACAAAATCGATATAATAACACCCCTACTGTCTGTGTGGTTTATTGACGCCTGTATTAGCTTCAGGATCTGGACCCTACTGACTATAAAAAAGTGAAACTGTAATGACAAAATGCAGTTTCTGCCCCATGCCTGACCGTGTTCTCTCTCTCTCCTCTCAGACGCGGAGGTCGTTCGGCCGTACACCCCCGTGGACCGGACCCTGTGGACCCCCCCGGACTCCGCTCAGGACCCCGATCTCTACCTCATGGTCAAAGTGTACCCAGACGGACTGTTCACGCCGCACCTGAACAGCATCCACCCCGGTACATAAACGGCTACTCGCTTCTTGCTCTCATAATATCTCCCACACCTCCTGATTGTTCATGTGATTAAAAGTATAACAAATAATGTACCTGTCCTTTATTGTGGCCCATAGGTGGCAGTGTCTCCGTGAGTGGTCCAGAGGGAAGCTTCAGTCTCCGCCCCCTTCGTGATGTCACACACCTGTTCCTCGTCGCCGCGGGGACGGGCTTCACGCCGATGGCCCGGCTCATTGACACGGCGCTGAGGGACGTCCAAACCATCAGGTGTGGAAAACAGATCATTTCTACTAATGCATTATATTGTGTATAATTAAAAATAGGAAGTGCAGGTCCTGGAATGTTTCTGTGTTTGCTGCTCGCAGGAAAACAAAGCTTCTGTTTTTCAACCGAACAGAAGAAGACATTTTGTGGAGGAGTGAGTTGGACAAACTGGCAGCTACTGAGGAGAGGTACTTTTACATCCATTGTGTTGTTTTGACGAGTTTATATTAATTTACTGCTTATATAACAAGACCTTGATTTAACCGGTCCAATTAGATTTACTTTTTACCGTAAGAAAGTCCATGCTTGTAATTATTCTGATTATGATTATGAGAAGATGAGAAATCTATATACAGGTACTCGTAAGAACTCCAGTGCAGCTCCTGTTTGGGGGTTTAGACCAATGGAAGTGTGGAACTATACGTCGCTCCGGAGTATAAGTTGCACCAGCCAAAAAATGCCTAATGAAGAAAGAAACAACAGGCTGAATAGGCGTACGGTATGCTAACGTAACACATTCCTACCTGGGCACGGAGATGTAACTGTACCGTTGACAAGCCTCTCCCGGCAGCATGTTTTCAAGCTCTCATCTGCGAACTCGTTCCTCTAGCTGTGGCCATCTAGCCTTTAGCCCGTGATTAGCTTGTTTTGTTTACTTCATTGCAGTAACGTCCGCTCTCTCGCTCACTGCAAGCTTTCTTTCTGCTGCTCGATTAGCCTGCAGTGCCCCCTAGCGGCATGTGAAAGTATATATTTGAATAAAAAAAAAAAAAAAGGAAACAAGATCACATATCAGTCGCTCTGGAGTATAATACTTGTAGTCCGGAAAATACGGTAGTTACCCGAGTTCCGGTATTCAAAGATGGCGCCCGTAGCTTCATGTATTTATATGCTTCCGTTCTCAATTTTTAAACCGAGCAGTGTTTTTATTTATATTGTTATGAATACACACATAGCTGTTTTTCTAGAGCCAAATACTTGCTTGTTTCTTGCCTGCAGAAGAAAGTAAAGTGATGTGATTCCTATTAGATTGTCTTACTCCAATTACAATATTTTCTTGCTGTCTCATACTGAATATCTCGCCAGTATTTCACCACAATGAAAGAAAATGAATCTCTAACCAGGATGTCCTGCCGTTTTGCCTGATCTTCCACTGATAAGTCATTTTACCTGTATATTTGTTCAGGTTTGAGGTGGAGTACGTCCTGTCGGAGCCGCGGGAGAGCTGGAGCGGGACGACGGGGAGAATGAACGAGACTTTGCTGAGAGAAACCGTCTCAAAGCCAGACGGGTCCAAATGTTTCGCCTGCGTCTGTGGCCCAGACGCTTTCACCGAGCTCACCATGGGGTTGGTATTAACATTGCTTTCCAGTTTGCAAGTTCACTGGAAGTACTTTGGTTCGCATCTTTTTCATCTTTTCCTCTGACCTTCTGCGTCGCAGGTTGTTGAAGCAGCAGGGCTTTGAGGAACAGGAGCTCCACGCCTTCCGGGGCTAAACTAAAGACGTGCCTATGACGAGCCAGGTTTAAATTAAAGACTGAAATATATTTTTCTATGCACAGAGCAGCGCCCGGCAGAAAACGGACTCAAAACAATGGACTATGTGTAAACCAGGGCATTTAGTGCAAGAAATTCAAATATCTATGGAAAATTTTAATATGCAAGGTATAAAACGAGTTGTCTGCACTTTTAAATATTGTTTTGTGAATGCGTTTATTTAACTGGAGAACCATGCTGTCAATTAAAATGCATTGCAGGAAACAGGACTGTGTTTTGTTCTAATTTTTTATTGAAGTCAAAGCCTGAAAAGGAGTATATGGATGTCAACAATTTCCTGGAGGGCGGCTGCCAAACTGCCCTATTGCAGATGTTTTGACCTAGATTATGGTTATGACCGTTTGTATTATAATTACTAGACCTGTCTACATTAAACAAAAACATGTAATTAACAAAGATTAACTGGGGCCAAAAGTCGTGGCTATACCTTGCCTTGCGACTTTCACCCAAATTTAGATTGTTGTTTGAGGACTTGAAAACAGAAAATTCATTTAAAAGGACTATACGGAGTTTAAAAATTTCCTCCCCCAATGTCCTAATGTGTAGAGTGAGCCCAGACCTATTCACCACAACTGTCTCTAAAATCCTGCACTGTCACTCAAAAAGGTGTTCGGGTAGTATAAAAATGACCAACTTGCATCTAGTCACTTTTTAAAGGTGTATTATTTGATTTTGAATATAAAAACATTGACATTTATAATTCCAATTTTTACGACACAAATGATCTTCCTTAGTGTTTTTGTATGCTCACAACAAGGGCTTGATTTTGGTTTACAATCATGGAATACCAAGGTGACTAATAGACTTTGTAAACGATTAAACGGCGCATAATATGGGACCTTTTGAGTAAATATTGATCTGGAATAGAGGCGGGTACTCATGGCATTTACTCAAGGATACCTTCAGTTACATTCTCTCAAGTAGGCTACATGTACTACTTGAATATTAACTTGGAGCAGATTTTATCCCCACCATATATTTTACTTCTAATACCATGTTATACTGAAGTATCAATGTTCCTAGGTAAAATAAACTGTTTTTTAAAAGTCTGCAAATGACAAAAGCTTTATACTGACACACACAAAAAAACATTATCCTTTTCTTCTTTTTTAAAATTAATACTCAATAGAATAGAATAACTTTAAACTGATGTTATTACCATTTTGTCTACTCCATCCAACTCTGGTTTGTAGTAGATATACTTGTTTTTTTGCCCTACGGTTAGTGACTCTTGATTGCAGTAGATGGCGACAGAGTTCTCAGACCCCGTGCGCGCATGTCAAAATCCCACGAAGAAGAAGAAGCACCGTAGAAGAAGCCCTGGCCCAAACATGGAGGCGGCAGTCTTCATTCTGTCACTGGTCGACTGCTGTGGACTGATTTTCTTATCGGTCTATTTTGTATCCTTTTATGACGATCACTGCTCCAATTTGCCTCGATCGTCTGACGTGAAATCTGTGTCCGAAATCGCTCCCGTTCGTTTGTTTATGAGCGTAGTTAGCATTGCGGTGCTAGCTGTTTTAGCACTAGCCGCCGGGGGTTGGGTTTAGCCGCACTCTCAACTACTGCTTTTTCCTCTAGGCGTGGTCAAAGTTAGTCACGTTTTAGGTCGTAAACTAAACTATTCAGAATAGATGCATAAAAAGTGGTCAGACGTAAGAGAAATTAATTGGCGCTGAATGACTATCAATGTGTAATTCTATGCTGTGCTTTTTATCATCTAGTGGCTTGCTCACTTTTCAAAGTAATACATTGAATTTTAGGCTGATAAAGTTTGCTTTTGAAATGGTTAAAATGCCTGTTTGTTTGGCTTGGTTCGATAGTGTCAAAAGAAATGTTTTGATATGTTTACAACCTATTGAAATGGTTAAAGGGACAAGAGATGGTCATGTATGCCGCTTCTTCTGAGGCGACTGTGGCGCAGTTG
This sequence comes from Proterorhinus semilunaris, assembly GCA_021464625.1. Taxonomy (NCBI): domain Eukaryota; kingdom Metazoa; phylum Chordata; class Actinopteri; order Gobiiformes; family Gobiidae; genus Proterorhinus; species Proterorhinus semilunaris. The sequence goes on from CM038350.1 coordinate 8,595,118, forward strand.
GTAGCGGGTCGGTGCATGATCAGAAGGTCGGGGTTCAAATCCTAGCTCCTAAAGTTGCCCACTGTCGTCGTGTCCTTGGGCAAGACACCTCACCTTCCTTGCCTCCAGTGTCTGCGTGAATGGGTGACCGGTTCCTTTCTGTAAAGCACGTTGGGCCTAATGAAGGTAGAAAAGAGCTATACAAGTTGAGACCATTCTTGCATTCAGCCTGGCTTTCATGGCATTTTGAAGTGTCGTAATGCTCTGATTTTGCAATATCCCCTGTTTAAATGTTAGGTATTAGTGTTCAGAATAACGTGTCCTACACACAGATAATATTTATAGTCTATAATTTGAATGACCACATTTTGTCATAATCACTTGGTTTGCAGATGTGCCTATAAAAAAACATTCAACATTAATTTGTAACCGTAGGTCAATAATTAAGAGATCACAAAGGAGTGTTTGTAGCTTTTCCTCTTTGTAGTTGGGCCTTAAAATCACATCCTGGAAGGCAGCAGTTCAAGTTCACGGCGCAGCACATTGTCCGAGTCTGGAGTTTTACAAGCCAGTTTCAGGGTTTGTTTTCTCATATCTGTGAAGGTGCACCCCACAGGTCACAGGATGACCAACTCTTTTGGAGCAGGTGTAGAAGAGCCTCTAGCTTAGTCTAGATCTTATTCTTCAGCTGGACTGACAGGCCACACAACCAGAGTGGCCTTGTAAAACTGATGCTTGTCCATCAGGTTTTGGTTCACGTTCTTACTGACACCGATACCTGGCATAAAATCTGATATTGGTATTGAATCAACACAGTCCCACTGATGATATGAAAGTCTGTAGTGTGTGTAATTTACTCCTTAACCACTTATCCACTTAGATCATAACTTTGTCTGATCTTGAATGCGACTACATCAATGCAAGAGCCTGCTGCTCAAAACTCAACAAAGTCAGTAAAATCCCTGTCAACACTGAAGTTTTGATGTTATTTGTTGGCTCTATATCTTTATGTGTTGTATTTTGTAGTGGGTGATCCCAGAGATGATCGGCCAGTGCCTCTCCACGATGCTGATGCTTGTGTCGATGCACTGGTTCATCTTACTGCTCAACTTTCCTGTCGCAGTCTGGAATATTTACAGGTAAACTCATCGGGTGATTTGAGAGTTTATGCAGACGGCTCATGTTTGATTGTGTTTTGGACTTTTCAGATTTAATTGGATTGTTTATATATAGAAATGTAATTTTGTTGCTGAGGTTAGAGTCCAAGAAATGGGACGCCTTGACCTGAGAAAGACTAAAGAGGGATATGAATGTAGCAGTGAATATGAGAGAAAAGCATAAAATTAATAAAAAATGATAAATAATTCTTTAGTCTTATTATTTTCTCTGTTTACATACAGGGAAAGCTGCTTGTCAAAACTATACTTGTCAATCTATATGAATTATGGATTTCTTTGATCCTCTGTGTTTGTATTGTTGTAATTTTCAACCTGAATATTATTTTTAGCCGTTGGTGAATGAAGTGTCAAATCATTTTTCTTTCAGAGCTGCACTTTAAGTTTATCCTCTGTCTGGCATAACCTCACATTTTCCAACAAAACCAACTATCTAAAAGTTATAGCATATAGAGCATTTGACCTTCCGTGATAACGAGATCCAAACAGGATTAACCCTGTTCTCAAATAACTCGAAATATGACCAGATTATGTCTAAATTGGGTGTAAGAAATAAACACATGTGGATGAATTACTAAAGCATAAATTATGTACAAATGAACAAAGTCTGAAATTGTTGATGAGTAACTATGATAAACACCCACTACTAACACATATAATGTAATGGCTTCCCTACTTCTGAAAATAGATATAATGACTCTAATCTTCTAATGCAGATTCTCTTTCCAGCCGTCTGTAACGGTATATAATGTGAAATGCTCTGTAGGTACGTGAAGGTGCCGATGGGGAACATGGGAGTCTTTGACCCCACAGAGATCCACAATCGCGGTCAGCTCAAGTCTCACATGAAGGAGTCCATGATCAAGTTGGGCTACCACCTGCTCTGCTTCTTCATCTACCTGTACAGGTAACGGCACACAGGCACGCCTCGGCAGGAAACATCCCCACGGTCTCGACACATGAATTTCAATAATCTTGCACCTGCACATATTTCAGAACTGCTCGTGCCTTATGCATCTGTTTCGCTGTGCTCAGATGTTCAAACTGGTTTACATGCAAAGTCTATGGTGGGAGCTTTCCTCAAAAGTCACATACAGGGGTTCTGCATTACATTAATTATGCCAAAATTAAGGCCTTGAACGTGATTAAAAAGCATTACCTGGAGAAAAATATTTAGAGGCGAGTGCTTCAAATGGCTCTTGAGTAATAAAAAACAGTAGGAAAAGCACAGGTGCTCTCAAGGAGTAGGCCGAGAAGTATATTAGAGTAGAAAAAAAGCTTGTTGAAACCATACCGTGGCTGTGGACTCTGCTGCTTTCCTTCAGTCTACAGTCATGGTATGGTTCAGCAACTTTTTTTTTTCTGGTCTTGCAGATTTTTTGCATTTGCTGCATTAACAATCTAGTATTTAGGCATTAAAAACAATAATTTGACTTGCAGCCACTGATGTAAACAGTCATGAAAGATTAGCTTCAACTATGCGTGTTGTGTCAGCAGTAGGGCTGGGCGATATATCGATATTTAAGATATATCGATATATTTTAAAAAGAGATATGGAATCAGACCATATCGTATATATCGATATAGTCCAAATTTGCGCTGTAATACTTGCTTCAGGCACGCCGCTGAGCGGAGCTTTGCACTGCTCCCAGCGCCCCGGGCCGGGCCCTCGTCGAGGGGAGGGGGGGGGGGCAGCCGGCACTCTTCAACAAACATGAAGAAAGCAACAAAGTCTGCGGAGCGTGCGGAGGAGAGCCCCTGAGTTGGTAAAACAAAAACCAGTGGCTCAATCATTTGGAGATGGTTTGGACAGAAGTGAATGTAGCGGCGAGATATGGTGGCGACGTGCGCTGCGCCATGTGCTTTTGTTTACTTCTCAGTCTGATTAAGGTTTGCGGTAGATCGTGGACGTACTGTGAAAATATCAGCGTTTGTAATGCTGCCACCGCGAAGGACTATCGCTTTTTCCCCGTTAGCATTGCGTTAGCCACAACGCTAATCACTGATACCCGCTCTGATGATTAGATTAGATTAGTTTATTTTTCAAAAGGGGACAGCGCAATTTCATAAAACACATGATTAAAACATGAGTAAAACAGCCAGAATTAGCCAAAGAGGCTATTTTTCATCTGTAGTCCCCCGGCCATGATGTCAAAATGGCAATAAAACGGACAAAAACAGACATTGTTAATAAAACACAACATATATAATACAATATTTACAAAAATGTACAGTGAGCGGCCAAATGGACAGGTTTTAGTGTGTGCATGTAAATTGGTTCACCAGCCACTCATGCAAATGTTTCTTAAATGGTTTGTAAGAGGATAAATGTTTGATGGTGACAGAGATGGTGAGCCTGTGCTGCTTGTAAAGAGTAAAGAGTCGTTTGTGGCTCAGTTTAGGAGCTTATGTTTGGGAATGCTTTGGATAAAGATAAGAACTTATCTCAAAACCACTGACTAAAACACAGTTAAATCAAGAGCAAATATCAAGAAATTATTTGGGCTATTTTTTTTATTATATTTCATGATTATTAAGGACTAAAAAGTAAGTAATACTTTAATAAGTCATATTTCATTTTCTCAGTTTAGGCTTTAGTTTAGTTATATGCAACATAAAGTTATTAACAGCAAATGGGGTAGAAGAAAAATAAATAAATAAAATAAAAATTGCAATATTAAATATTAAAACACTCCTATTTGGCAGTGACATTTCATTTCACAGCTCTCACTTTGTGGAAAAAATATCGGGATATATATCGTATATCGATATTCAACCTAAATATATCGGGATATGACTTTTGGTCCATATCGCCCAGCCCTAGTCAGCAGCTTTTTGACTTTAACAAAGACACAAAAGTGTTTCTTTTTCCTAAACACCCAGGATTTAAACCGATGATTAGAGAGCCAGATTTAGTGACTGGATCTGCGCTGTGATGTGTCTGGGGCCATAATATAGAAAAAAGATTCCCATTGGACAAGGCTATCTCTGATCAAATGTGTGAAAATATCCATGCAAAACTCCTCTCATTCATCGCACAATTTAGGACCCGCTCTGTTCGGGTGTTAAACTTGTGACGCAAACTTCCCCGTCTTTTCCACATATCCATGTTGAAGACCATTTACTATTTGACCAGAAGTCCGCTCGGGAGGTGCGTAAATCTGCTGTTGTGAATCTGCAGCAGCTCCGGTCTGCAGTTTGGGTATTACTGGCCTAAAAATGTATACTCAGATTATCAGTCATGACGCCATAGAGCAGGGGAAGGCAAGATTGCTTGGTGAAGGGCCGTTTTTCTTCATCGTCAAAAGACTAAGGGCCAACCCCGCCAATTGTAGCCCGAAGTAAAGCACTACTTTCAATAAATGCCAGTGTTGTACATCGTATATGGCTTATTTGGGTGTTTTTCTAAGAATTGACAGTGTTTTTCACATTTTTGAGTACTTTAACAGGCATTTGATGTCTGATTTCTATAATGTCATTTCTCAATATCATCTTGAGGGCCAGAGGTTCAATGGTGGAGGGCCGAATTTGCCCCGACACGACAGCCTAGTGGATTAGTGATGTCCTAATAATAAATGATACTTTAACGTATTTTTGTTTTGTTTTGCAGCATGATCCTGGCTCTCATCAATGACTGAGGGTCCAAACGGCAAAGTCAGTTCAGACTAAAGACAAAACTCCATTAATCGACTGGGAGCGACTGAGCTGAGGAGACGCATCCATTTCATTTTCTACAATCTCAACATTATCCACAGACAGACGACCAGTGGTTCTCCAATGGTGGTTCAGGACCCAAAACGTTTTATTTTTTATTTTTAGAAAATACAGTACAGTTGTTCAGCTTATTTGAGGCCTTTTAAAGAGAAAGAAATAAGTGCCATAAAGAATGTAGTGCGTTGATTTTGAAATGTTTTGGAACACTATTTGAAAACCACTGGTCTTCACTTCAATCCACTCACAAGATGACTTCCACCCGGAAACACAATGTAGTGTTGGGCAACAAAGGTTGTATTAAGTAGCAGTGAACAAACGTATCTAGCGTATTCTAAAAGGCGTTTCAGTGAAATCTATTGTAATAGGAAACAAGCAGGACAACGAAATCTCCTGGGCTGGCTATTTCAACAGTGGAGTATTATCAACCAATCAGGCATAACAACAGGATCACTCTGCATCGTTTTTATATTTATGATATGTTTTATATTTATGTCCAGTACTGTAGCATTGAGCCGGTATATTGTGCAATCCCACGTCCATGGAATACTTCAGTTCGATACTGATCCGAGCGACACGCCAACACTAACATGCGCGTTGCCGCCGCCACACACTGGAAATGGACAGTGAAAAGGAACCAGGAAGAGTTGCACTAAACCAGGTCTAAAGCTCCTCTGATACAGTCGCTACAGATCGTCTCGCCCCGTCGGCTCTCAATCGAGTTTATTAGTCGCGTCCCTGAGTAACACATTTTAAAACGCGCCACGTCTGGCTCTATGGGGTGACCGGCAAAATGAGAACCACCGTCTCATACAGTCAAACTCACTTAAAGGAACAGGCCACCGTTTTTCCCACGCTGAGATATGTTCTTACCGGAGCTTAGACGAGTTGATGCGTAGCTGTCTGGTCTTTACGCGTGTCCTCAGTCACGCACAAAGGCCAAAGGTGATGCAAGTATTTAGACTCTCCTCCTATTCTCTATGGTGCCAAACGGGGGTGACGTTTTCCCTATTTAAATATGGTCACGTGAGTAGTAAAATTAAACGTGTCGATTTTCTGAGCGGATAAAAAGGGGAACTATATTGTAAGGCTTAGTAACACCTTAGGAGCAGTAATATCTTCACTTTACTGCGCAGAAAGTGCTGCTAAGGTGTTATTACGCCTTACAATATAGTTCCCCTTTTTATCCGCTTAGAAAATCGACATGTTTAATTTTGTGTAACTATACTTGGATCATGTGACTACTAACATAACTGTATTTAAATGGAAAAATGTGGAAGAGCTCGGTCTCTTCTAACTTCACCCCCGTTTGGCCCCATAGAGGAGAAGAGGCTAAATGCTAACAACACCTTTGGTAAAACGGTGGCCTGTTCCTTTAAGTCCCAGTGTTATGCCTGATGCCGCCGAACAGGACATGCTTAGGCTATTTTACCCTTTTAAAAAGATTTTTTTCCCCCCAGAGGACACGCTCGTCTTCTGCAGCACTAACGCTTTGTTGTCGTCGCTTTTATTGAATTATTTGTGAGGATTTTGAAGTGAACCAACTTAAGACACTCCCATCACAGTTTCAAAGTATATGCAGACAGTTTTATATCCAGCCAAATCGGTGCATGAGAAAAGTGTTTGGAGTTCACGTATACCTTTTTACTTTGTGTAAATATTTGTTTCTGTTTTAAATATTCCCGGTTGATGCACTTTGATCAGAACAAATGGCAGTTCACTTTCCACACGTCATTATGGAAATTAGTCTTAAAATGTGTGTACGTTCGGCTATTTTTGCAAGCGTTTACTCTCCGACACTTCTATCGCTGTAAAACAATGGACAAAAAATATTTTTTTTGCCCTTTGGTAATTTTCGGCCACATTTTGTGAGACAATAACTCTCTTCTGCCAATCAGAACAAAGGTTTTTACTGTTTTAATATTTTACTGACTAAACCTTCATCCATAGGTTTATATGGAAAAAATCTCAAAATGCTTTTCTTCCACTCAAAGGCTAGAGTCAACATCCACCCTTAAAGTGGCACCTATCATTATTATTATTATTTTATTTTTTTAATCTTGTAATTAACAAAATCATGGAAGGAAAACACAAGGATTTGTTTAGAATATTTCATTTATTTTAACCCTCCTTAAAATGACTTTTTTTTTAACAGATGTTTTTACCCAGTATTAACTCATTTGATCAAAGATTATATCTAAAATCCCGAACAATCTTCAGGTTAAATATATAGGCAATTTTGGCTATTATTACACGTCATATAATGTTCTTATGTTTATGTCTCAAAGTATGTACTCTTTTCCTTTTCATCTGCAGTGTGTCACCTTGAAATGCTCAGAACAAGTCCATGTTTCACATTGTGACATGTCATATTACTTGATAACAAACCTAATTATAAAATGACCCAATGTGATTAATTTCAGTTATAGTCGGCTAAAGCTACACACGGGTGAACTTGGCTTCTTACATGTGTACATTCCTTTAATCCAATCCATCATCCTGGTCGTTATCCAAATGTGAATTTACTTCTCTCAAGTGTGGGTGAACTGTCTGCTGCAGTATTGTTTTAAGTTTGAGAAAGTTTCATAAATAAAGAACTGAATAGTGAGTTGTTTCATTTAATTCAAGAAGACGCTGGGTTCACTGCTTTATGACGGCAACGCTAGGGGCCGACATTGTCCGCTATTGCTGTAGTACCTCCATATGTGGGTGGCAAAACAAGCTAGTTTTCCATTAGTTAGCATTGCACTTTCCACACTTTTTAAGCAACTTCAAAGCCTGGTTTCAATGTTTTATTTTTTTTAAACTTTCAGCTAGATATTGCTCCTGTGACGACGCTGGGTTATGTACAATTAAAGAAACCAGACTGGTTTTCGTAAGAAATCTTTTAGAAATCTCGTATACTAATAATGAGAGCCAGACCCTTTCCCCAGGCACATTTTTGCTTCCTTTTCCAAACTAGTATTTTTCAGTAAAGTATACCATGGGTCATTTCAGGTGGGGACCCCCCATTGCAACTCGGCCCCGTTCGGATTGTGGGACCCCAAACACCACTTTAACGGGACAGGCTTCAGACAGAACTTTGTGACTCTATCCAAAGTAGTGCTGTGGTCACATACAGAGTCATAGATTAATTAAATTTAGAACAAAGAAAGGAACAAAGTAATATGACAGTTTTGCGCTTTATCAATTTCCCTTTCCATATATAAAAACTATATATCTACAAAAATGCAAAATAAATGTCATACAGATAAGAAAGCATAGCATATCTTTTTTTTAAATGTATGAGATTTAGGGAATTTCAAAGGGGGGTAGGCTTAAAATCAGGCGTTGATGCAATGAACAAGTATCACGAACTTTAGAGTTTGGGCATTTGTGACAGACTGTCGGGAATTGCAGTGTCATCATTAAGTATGATATATGCCGGTTAAAACGTACCGTTTTCCGGACTATAGGTCGCCCTTTTTTTCATAGTTTGGCAGGGGGTCTTATATGTGATTTCCCCCACCGACCCCTTTTTTATTTAAATATATAGTTTCACATGCCGCTAGAGGACACTACAGGCTAATCAGAATCAGAATAGGTTTATTGCCAACGTTTGTGAACAAGGTTTACAAACTAGGAATTTGTCTTGGTGCAAACGTGCGACATAGAACATATAACACAGAATTAAGATAAAAAATAAGCTAAGAACGTTAAACTATAAGGGCATGCATAAAAAATATTAAATAAAAGATAAAATAAAGTGACATATGGTAAGACAACAACAATTTGACAATGAACAACAGCGGGATTGTATATACAGATGTGTAGCATCGGGGCGACGGTGGCGCAGATGGTAGAGCAGGTCGTCTCATGATCGGAAGGTCGTGGGTTCGAATCCCGCCTCCTTAAGGTGCATGCTGTCGTTGTGTCCTTGGGCAAGACACTTCACCCACCTTGCCTCCAGTCTCTGCGTACATTGGTGTATGAATGGGTGAGTGGTTCCTTGCTGTAAAGCGCTTTGAGTGCCTAATGTAGGTGGAAAAGCGCTATATAAGTTGAGACCATTTACCATAAAGTGATAGTAAGTGTTATAAAGTGATAGCAGCGGGTCTAAGTGTGGACACACTGCAAGTGCAGATACATCCATGAGTCTGTAACTAAGCTACAGAGACTTGTTTTTGTTCATGAGTCTGATGGCGGAGGGGAAAAAACTGTTCAAGTGGCGGGAGGTATGGGTCTGGATAGACCGTAGCCTCCTGCGTGAGGGGAGAGGGGTGAATAGTCCGTGTCCAGGGTGATAAGGGTCAGCTGTGATCCGACCCACACGCCGAGGCACAGGTCGTTCAGAGCCCTGGGGGCTTTGGGCTTGTAATTGGTGATAGCCCTAAGACCCCGCCACACTGCTCCAGAGTCATTGGAGGAGAATAGGTTGCGTTCACGATTTAGAATTCCATTTCAGTTGGAGGGCAGGTGTCAACACAAGTCTATGGGAGAGAAACAGTTTTTGAATGACATTTCCAAAAAGAAAATGTCCAAATGTTTTCTCTGATCATCATGTGACAGTGATTGGATTCACAAACCTGACATGTGAATTTTATGGCTGAAAGTCCTTTCTACTGGCCAACATCAAGCACATGTTTTTGAATATTGTCTCCACTTTTGGACGCCTTTGTGAAGAAATAATTAGACATATGTTCATATCTGCTGGAAGATGTGACTTTGAACTTTGTGTCAGTTTTTGTTTCATGTGAATTGGCCAAGTAATTACAGATATATTAGCAATGATTTAAGACTATAAATCTGCATTTTGAGCGTTACTATGGTTACGGCCGTGGAATTTTCAGTTGCCCTCCACCTCAATGTTAAACTATAGGCTCTTTAGAATGTTGTGATGTCACGTGAACGCTACCTATTGATGTTGGAGACGGGCAGAGTATGCAGCTTTAGCTTTCTCCACCTCCCTGCTAAAGCTGTACCTTGCCTCCCTGTAATGGTCTCTGTCGCCATTTTTGTGGGCCGTCTCTTTCTCCTTACGCAGCTGTCGGAGTTTGGGGGTGAACCAGGGCTTATCATTGTTGAAACAAACCCTAGTGCGCGTTGGTATGATGCACGCCTCATTGAACTGGATGTATGAGGTCACAGTGTCCGTATATTTATCCAGGTTGTTACCAGCCTTTAACGCTTCCCAGTCTGTAGTCTCCAAACATGAGCGCAGCTCCTCCACAGCCTCAGTGGTGAACTTCTTTATTGTGCTCACTACAGGTTTAGCGAGTTTCAGTCTTTGTCTGTATGAGGGGATTAAGTGGACCATCACGTGATCTGAAAGTCCGAGTGCAGCGCGGGGGACAGCGTGGTATGCGTTGCGTATTGTAGTGTAACAGTGATCCAGCGTGTTCTCCTCTCTGGTTGGGCATTTAATAATGCCAGCAGCAGAAAGAAAGTTTGGGGTGAGTGAGAGAGCGGAGGTTACTGCACTGAAGTAAACAAAACAAGCTAATCACGTAAACATTACGCTCAAAGGAGTGGGCTGAAGGAAGAGCTTATAAGCGCCCAGTATGTTTGGTATGTTCTTTGTGCTATAGGTATCTGATCTGTTTATGTGACGTTAACATACCAGAGGCCTATCGTTGTTTATGCTTCATGTAACCATCAATGTGTTACGTTAGCATACCGTACGCCTATCCACCCTGTTGTTTCTGTCTTCATTAGGCATTTTTTGCCTAGTGCGTCTTATACTCTGGAGCGACTTATATATGTTTTTTACCTCTACATTGCGCATATTTTGGCTGGTGCGTCTTATACTCCGGAAAATACAGTAATAATATTTACTTAACAACAACTAATAACAGATATGCAGCTAAAATTTTACTCACAGAATATTTAGTATATCAACATCAACTGTGCCAAGTTTGAAGCAAATCCAAAAAGATGAGAGGCGATGAGAGGCGAAACGTTCCAAGACTTCAACTATTGAGTACAGAAGATGACTCAAGTACCTTCATTGAAGATGGACAACTCCTGTACGACTGAGAACTTACTCAGACAAATCCAAAAAGGTTAAGTTGAATTGCAGTCCTAAAAGGTGTAACTTTTCCATGGAATGGTCGAACAGCCCTATATGAACAAATGCATGAGAATTCCAGACCTCGGAGAGGCAGCACATTCTCTGTTATAACTGGGGATCCGTTTCAGGTACTGAGCCCACCTCGGCCTTAATGTGAAGCTAATGAGTTGGGGCAGTTTTCTATTCACATTTGAAATGGTAAAGATAAACACAAAAGACAACAATACACTCATTTGTGAAGTGCTTAATAACATAAACAATCCATATTTCTTGAAACCCCTGAATACTTTATTTAAAATCTGTTACATGACAATTCTCCTACAGAACAATACAGAACAGTACAATCACTTTTTTGTAATAACACATTTAAATTGCAAAATGGCGTCAAAACAATCCCTCCGCAAGCTTTTTTTTAAAAAAACAGCTCCCGATTCGCGTGTCTGCCCAACACAAAGCTTATTAAAAACGGAGGGGAGCTGGGAGCTTGCAGCAAACCAACAAACTAAAATAGAAAAGAAAAAAACAATATTCAAAACACCACACAACCAGTGAGTCCAGTGTGACATCTATCGATTTGTGAGGTGATGCTCAAAGAGAAGGCTCCCACTTATTCTAATATGTGTCTTTCCTGTCGTGAGTGTTTTGTCCTGAAATACATGGGCAATATTTGAACTGGCCTCCCCATCTAAAGCGACTGTGACGGGTACTGGAGATGCAGGGGATGTAACAGGATGGCAGCACAAGCCAAACGAGTGTCAACTTTGTGTTACAAACTTTATTTGTTTTGAAACTCGGTCAGGAACACTTAGGGTGCTGTTTATAGTGAAAATGGCAAAAGTGTGTACTTTTTTTTTTATGACTGATACTAGGCCAAAACTGAACAGATATGGGGGGGGGGGGGGGGGGGGGGGGGGGGGGGGGAAGCACAAACAAAAGCAACAAAAAAAATAAATCAGTAGGCTTACACTCTCTTGTATTGTAGTTAGTTATGGGCCGGTTGCACAGTAGCTAATGGCTTATCACACACTACATAATTCAAGTATTTTTGTAGTTTTGTACAACCATCATTGTGTTTCTCTGATCCAGCTACAAGAGAAACTCTCAAGAAACTCTCATTTGGAGAAAAACAGGATTTGTTGAAAAACGTGATTTTCTCTCAAAAACTATAAACATTGGATTTTTATAATGGCAGATTTTTTTCATAGCATTGTAGGCATTAGGCACTTTTGAACATTTTAACAACTTTCCATTTTAGTAAAACAAATATTAATGTAGAAATTATTTTACATAAATGTTAAATATTTTTCATTTTTTGCTTTATAGTTCGATACCTTGTAGCCTCAACTTTTACTTTGCTGAAGGCGGTTTTATCAGATGCTTTTTACCCCCCGTTACTGGCAACGTTTGAGGATGAAACATGTTGAAAAGGCCACGTCACCTTGCGATCGTGAGATGACAGGCGAATTAGCGTTAGCGGCGTGACTATTAGCCTATTTGCAACATGACTCCAGGGGTGTCCAAACTTTTTTTTATGGGGGGGGCCGCATATTGACGCGTACACAGGGTGAAGGGCCATAAATCGGTGGTTAGTGCCACAAAACCTTTGACTTGCAGAGGTTTAAATTGTGCCCCACACCTTTATTTATGCTTAAAACCTCAGCTCTGTCTCACAATAAAATGTTCGTTGTTAGGTTAGAATTGTGTTTAATCATTACATTTCAAATCCAAAAGACCATCTCTGATAACGTGTACCGATTCAGCAAGAAGGCAGAGGGCCGCCAAAAATTGGTCTGAGGGCCGCATTTGGCCCCCGGGCCGCACTTTGGACACCCCTGCTCTAACCAAACAGATCGATTAGTTGTCAAATTACACATTTTTGAATTAAAAATACCTCAAGTGTGTTTTGGAGGCGCAAAAATAAACATTTTAAAGTGCCTTTTTTATGCTATGACTGGTTGCTAGCATGATGATGAGCTACCGTCAAAAATGCTAAGCTACGCAGGAAAGACCATTTGAAAATGTAATGCTCAGAACAAGTTTGATTAATTTGTCTAGACTTTAAAAACACAGAGTTGCTTCCTGGATGTGGACAGTGTAGAAAAGACTCAAACAGTCATCTGTACTAGGTCGTTTCACATCTCATCCTGAGAATTTGTCAGCAGCTTATATCAGAAGGCTGGATTTATACCGGTCTTAGTGGAAAGGGGCTTTAGCGGATAAAGATGGGTGGAGCCAATAACAGGGTAAACTCATCCCTTCTAGATCAGTAAAGCCTGCTGCTAAGGGACTGGTAGCTGCTGATGGCGGCTCTAGAAGAACGAGGCGAAACATCCACAAAACACCATTCCAGGTATGGGTTTGATGAAGGACATGACATAGCATGATAAAAAAAAAAAAAAAAAAAAAAACAATAGAAAAGGTCAATAACCTGACTATATATTAAATAATTTACTGTCATTGTGAATAAGTGGAAGCCCGAAACGCGAAGCTGCCCCGTATTACATGCCATAAACAAAGGAAATTACAGCACATCTCAAACACAATATCAGGCATTGACCCATAGACTTTTAGGAAATTCTCTGTACAAGTTCCCAATGAGGCTCTATGTTACAATGTTACAAATGTATTCACATCACTGACCACAAACGACACACTCACCCACATATACAGTGCCCTCCGCAAACACCGGCACCCCTCACTTGTGCAGTTTATAGGGAACTCTGTGTGGCGACCTCCAATAATGATAAAAGGCCCACTTAAATTGAGCAGATCCATTGCGAGCAGTGATCTGGGAGACGCATGTCCTTTACCAGGGCAGGTTAATGAAGAACACATCCACTTTAGTGTTGGATCGTGCATAAGTGAGGCTAACGTTTGGGCACCTCAGCACTCATTATTGCTGTTTTAAATTTAGAAATAAAGTCTGAATCAGAATAATGGGCGAGAGACTGGGTTGGGCAGGATTTCAAATTGGCCCGGAGCTCCCTCTGCAGGTAGTGGTGGACTTTTTTTTTTAGCAAATTGCATGTTATCACATCTTTGTGGCTGTCGGGAATGCCTTTTAAACACAGAACGGGACTGATGATGGAAAAGGGGAATTTGGGGACAGTTTTGTGCAACTGCACGAATGAAACAAGTGTTACTTCATGTTTGTGACGAGGGAAATTCACAACATTGTTAAAAGCTCAGACAAAAGTTGCTTAGCGGGATGCATCTCCTTTAAATTATTGCCCTGGGATGGGGAAAATTTCCACCAAAACAACGTGATATTTACCGATCGCTTTGTTTGTACTCATGCATTTCATGGAAATGCCAATATTTGTGGAAGGCACTGTATTGCAAGGAAAAATGTAGTTCAAGAAATGCCCAAAATTGACCAAAGCCAATATAACCAGCAAGAAATAATGTTAATATTATATATCAATATATAAAGTCGCAGGCGGTAATAAAGGCTTTTGCGATCGCCTGGCTCTCGTCCCGGCTTTGCTCTCCTGCCTAAATATATATTTGTTATGCATACAGACCAGCTGCATGCTATTTACAATGTGCATATGTAAACGTATTTTTACTTGCTTTGAACATTCTGGTAATCTTGGGTCATCTTACCAAGTCTTTGGTTGAAAGTGCTCGCATACTTTTTGCATTCAGTCACTGGCACCTGGTCGTCCATAAAGACAACAATTTGGCCAGGAAGTTCAAAATAATGAGCCACTTGTCCAGATGACTTTTTGAAAACTTTGCCACGTCCGATTACGAAATAAAGGAATCCCGTCATTCATAATTTCTTAAGTGGAACTATTTTTTTGTTCCTTCACAATCTTTTTGGCACTTAAAGGCATTGAAGAATATATTCCTTCACGTCATGTCAAAATTACCAAGACATGATGACTTTATATTAGCTAAAGGAGAGCATTTGTGCTTTATTAGTCCAAACTAAAGCCACACTGCGGAACATTGGTGCGCCCACTCGCAGTAAAGACGCTTTTGTAGCAATATTTTAACAATACAAGCAGCTGTAATGAATGTATGCTTGTATTTTATTGTTCTTATTGGGTCAAATGTTACGCAGTATGGCTTCAAGTGTTTTCCTCTATGAACCCTTTTATTAGAATGAGGTACTATTTATTTGTTGGTTTGTTTGAATTTCACGACAGAGATGGCACATAATAGTCCTAAAGTCCTTTTTGATTGGCTTTGGTCTGTTTGCATACATGAAAAAAAAAAAAAGAGACCTGAAAATGAGCTAGAAAAATGTGGACGGTTTCAAATGAGTGAGTGTGTCGTCCAAAACCCGCTCCACTTGCGTCACAATTAAAAATAAAAGACAATAAATACATCTTTAAAACATGTAGCTGAAGCAAACCAAGAAACCAAGAGATGCTACATTGCGAAAGTAAAATAGCTTTTGGAAAATAGGTTTGGAGAAAAGCACAAAAGAAGTAACAGCAAAAAATTTTTAAAAATAAAGCGGGTATAAACTGAAGGCCAAAAGGAAGAAGCGTTTTTTCTCTTTCTTTTCTTTTCTTTTTTCAAAATCAGGCAGCGGCCAACGAAGCTTTGAAACCACACAAACCAGGTCAGTGCAATGTTCAGATGGAGGCTGGAGGGGTTGTTCAGAAAGAATACAACATACGTGAAGAGAAGAGAGACTACTCGTGCGGTTTAGTTATTACTCCCAAAGGTAGGGGGCACCGTTTGGAAAATATGCAACCAAATCAGCAAAGACCAGGCAAAGTCGCATACTCCCTTGGGATGTACTTTTTGTAAACTGATCGTTGGCAGCCTAAACAATCCACGATTAGATACCGTAGTTGCTATTCACTAAACTTACGAGCGCTAGTGCTTTCCATTACATTTATTCCCTACGGGGATGAGCTGAAACTCATTGGGATAAATATATTTTCTTCAGATTACGTTGTGGACTACAAGTTCCTGGTAGATGAAGTAGACAAAGGATTTAAATAAAGGTAGATGAGTTTGTCGTGAAGCTAATGGCTAACATTAACATGATCCATTATAAATATTAAACTATGCTGCAAATTTGAATACAATTTGCATAAATACAACTAATCCTCTTGTGTATAGTTATTAATTTTATTTAATCGTTTACTTCATGCTAGCATTTAGCTTCAAGACAAACTCACCTGCCTTTATAAACACAAACGTCTTGTCTGGCAAAGTATATGTCATACATCAGTGGTTCCCATAGTGGGGTCCGGGGCCCTTGGAGGGCCTCAGAGGCTCTACAGGGGGGCCCTCAAAGCCTGTCCACAAAGTACATTACTACTAAGTAATGTACTAGTAAAGGCTGTGATTGTTTTAATTAATTTGTTTCAATACATTTCATATAATCTGTTATTTTGTGCCCCTGTGAAGCACTTTGTGATTTTATCTGTGAAAGGTGCTATATAAATAAAGTTTCTTCTTCTTCTTCTTCTTCTACTTTAAACCAGTATTTAACCTATAGTCATTGTTACATGTTGCTGTTCATGTTATTTTAGTCAAAGCAAATATTAACAGATTCGTTTGAATTAAGTAAATATATTATTATTGGGGGACCCGGGAATGTTTTTGATTGATCAGGGGGCAACGATCTTCTGAACTGTGGCTGTCCTGCAACAAGGCAGGCAGAGGACGATCATCTACAGGAAACTTTCAGTCGAACACGTAATCTTTAAAAATATATTCATTCGGACTAATGTAAGTTAATTCCCATGAAAAATGAATGGAACAGGAAGTACTGACACTAGTAAGTTCAGAGTCGCGGGAATAGAGTTGTGTAGGCTTATATATTTTAGGAGACAGTAGTAGGAAGATCTCGATCCTCAAAGTATAAACATATCTGTCTGGTAAAAAACTTCTAATAATCTCTTGAAATTACAGCTCGGCCTCCATCTGAACTCAACGCTTCAACGCAAACCCCGACATCTTACACAAAAACGACACCTCGAAGCAACAAAAAGCGGGAACGAAAAACTAAATATTAAACGCATTGAGAAAGTGTTTGTTTTTTTCAAGTGGGCGTTAAATCCTTCCAAGTCTGTACTTATATCTCTTCAGAGGTCCTCCATTTGCAGCGGAGAATAAATAACATTGTAATAAATATTAGGAGAGGGATTCGTGGTCCAAAGTGTCTGAGAAAAACGTCTTTGAAAACGGGAGTCTGACATCAGCGTTTTGTTTTGTTCATAGTTTTGGTGACTCCCTGTTAATGTCCCGCCCACAACACGAGCTGCTGTCCAGAGAATTTGTCCCTTTGTCCAATCGGTCCGGCGGGAGGCAGCGGTTATCAGCTGTCCATGCTGCAGCACTCTGATACAAAAACACACACAGACATGTTTTACAGAGAATCACTGCATTAAATGTTTACATATTTACTTTTCTTTGCTGGTTACTGTAAAAGAAACCTACGTCGGTATTTTTAAGTTTACCGAAGATAATTTTATTCTATTTGGGAATGCCGTTCTAATAAACACTGTCGTTTGCTACCCTTACAGGGCACATTTCCCATTTAAAACTATATAGAACATGTATACCTAACCGCCAGATTGAAGACCACTGCATTATTATGTAACGTGTAATCACTAGCTTTACTAATAACTTACATTTGAGTTATAGTTGAGTAATAACAGCCATAAGAACCATAAAGCATATTAATAATGTTTCTTTTTCCTTCCATAATTTCTTATGCATTTGTATCATTTGTTTGAGGTGAAACAACCAAAAACTTTTTTCCCCTTATATTTTCCATATTTTTTTCAAATTTTCACCCCATATTTTCCATGATTATTCCACGTTCCAAATTTGACTGTGTTTTCCCCCGAAATGTTCCACCTTTTTCAACTTGACCAACAGCGTCAAAACTTGAATATATACATTTTATATTTCTTTTCGGTACCTGCCTTTGATACTTTTATTTTTTCAATACCAGTAGTAAATAAAAAATGTTTTTCTGATGCCAGACTGGTATCGTTTAAAAGGTACCCAGCCCTTAAAATGATAATAATTAGTTTTATTTATAACGCACTTTACATTTTATACAAAAATCCCAAAGTGCTACCGAGTTAAAAACAATAACGATTGGCATTTGTAGCGCATCGATAAATACGACCTGGCTGAAGTCGCATTGCCCTGAAATCAGATGCGTGTCGGATTTAGGACCACATATCCAAGTGGCCTGGGTCACATTTAAAAAGGTTGGCGTCGTTCGGGCCGTCATGAAAAGATCAGATACAGGTCGCAAAGGGGCGAGAAACATAAATAAATAAATCTGAATTCAGCCTGCAATCTGAACATAGCATTTCACATCTTGGTGCTGCTGCTTTTCATTTGAACAACACATTTAGAGGCTCATTAACCAAGTGTTTGCTCATGTGCAAAACAAATTAGCACGTGCAACGGATTAGCAGCAGTCGTCTGTGCACATTTTATGTTATCAGATTTCTAATGGTGATTTGTGATGCAACATGCTCACAAATAGCTGTATGCTTTGTTCCAGCTCACACTGCCTGTGATATATGACCCAGTAAGTGTAACATGCTTTTTAGATGCTAGAAATAGCACCAGACCCATACCAGAAAGCGGCCCGGTTCACTCTGGGCGTCACAAACCTATAGGCAGCTGAGGACAGTGCAATGTGTCGTACCGCTGAGGCCTTCTGCTTCGGGGAGGTCCATGAAGGGCGCGGGACCCCAGACCCGGACCGTGCCGTCGTCCGAGGCGCTGGCCAAGAGTCCGGGCACCACGGGGTTCCAGCTGACGCAGTTCACCGTGCGCGTGTGGCCCGTCAGCTCGGCGATCGGCAACTCGCTGCGCCGGTGCCACACGTACACTTTGTGGTCTGAAAGTCACACAGGAAACGCCGAAAAAATAAATTCAGATGATAGAAATATAGGAAATACAGTCGCTTCGGAGGGAAATTAAAAAAAGTCAATTTAGCGTAGTATTTCTCTCTACCTCCAAAAGTACTTCTTGCTTTTATTTTAGATGGCGTAGGATTAGCATCGTTTACCGTTTTACTTTTCGTAACTCAGATAACTAAAGTAAGTGTCCGTGCCTTCGCTGCCGCTGGCGATGAAGTCTTCATTGTGTCCCCCGAAGCAGGAGTGGATGGTGTAGAAGCCCTGGGTCACCCCCTGGTACTTTCTGACCAGCACTCGGTCCTGAAGATCCCAGAGGTGAACTCCCTGAGAACGCAAAACAACCAGGCGGAAAAATATGAACAGGTAAGAAACTGGCGAGTTATTTGGCTTCACTGATCTGGCGCCATTGACGGTTTTGGTGATGTAACAATATTAATCTGCCAGTGTGGAGAGATCAGTTCTTTCCTGTCCATTGCACCCCCTCCTGTAGATTTGACTCATTCATCAAATTCAAATTATTACCCCCAAAGAGAGGTATGGAAAGATGAAGAGACCTGGTCACGTGGGATGGACCGTTGCGGGATAAAATAGTTTCAGTAAGAGTTTAAGTAAATGTGTAGATGTCTCCAAGTCCCAGTGTTGTTCATGATATCTGTCCTAATGGGGATATATATGATATATATGGGGATAGGGGGCATCCTCCAGGAAATTTAGAGGAAATGTACAGTTCTTTCAGCATTTTAGGGCACTTTAACAGGTATTTGATTTGAGTATTAAAAATGTTTCATAATCATCAGGCTTCTTTTCATTTTGTCCATTACAAGGAAATGAATTGTTCACGAGCGAACCGTTTAAACAGCTGAAGTCCAATGAGTCGAACCAGCTGGACTTTCTTGACTTAAAGCCAACATTTCGACACAAACCACAAAGCTTCTTCAAGGCTTGTTTGGTAACAGTGTTCCACATGGATTTGATGCGATACTAAACAAGACGCAGTGCTAGGCGGTGACACGTTATATTGCATAAGAGACACAGTAATAAACACGGTAACAAAGCATTCGCTGAGATACAACTACTACACAGCCTCGAAGAAGCTACATTTGTCAGATTTGAGTCGGTTCGATTGATCTACCTGGATGTTTTATCTCCATCATTTGAAAAGCTCATGTTAGATGTTTTGAAGTCCCGAGATCGAGACGGCTCCAACATGTACAGAGGAGGAATGCACGGGAAGAAGTCTGACCTGAGTTGCGACATTGAGCAGCGCTAGTCTTCCATTTTTCGAAACTGTGAACGACATGATGGGATGGTCCTCTTGCACTCTGAAACAAATAACCACCGTTTAAGCCATTAGCAATGCAATTCACAAGTCCTCGCAATGGCTCTGGGGCCTGGACAACCCTGAAAAAAGATGCTGAAATGAAATCTAGGGTCACTTGATAAGCTTGATGAGTCAAATGTGGTTACTGTCTTTGGGCGATTGCAGCAGGAGTGAAAGGACTGACAAACAGGCAAAGGGAAAGCTGAGAAATGGCTTGTGCTTTGATAAACCCCCTATGTTGTTACAGATACACAGAATACTGGCGTCTCGTGTGATTATTGTGTGATATTTATTTAGTATATACATTTATAATATATATATATATGTTGTTGTTTTTCTTTCATTTTCTTTTTCATTTTTTTTTTATATATATATTTTTTAATTATTTGTATTTATTTATTTATTATTTATTTATTTTTTTTCTATATTTTTTTTCTATATTTTTTTTTCTGCTTGTTCAATTGTTCGGCTGAGTTCGTTTTAAAGGGAGGGCTTGATTTAATGTTTTGTATGGTTTACTTTGTATTGTTAAACAAAATGTATAAATAAAGTTTTCCAAAAAAAAAAAAAAGAAGAATACTGGCGTCTCACATATTCCTGTCGGTGAGGTCCTCGAAGTTGTACCCCCGGATCCGCTGGTGCGTGTCTGAAGCCAAAACCGTCCTGCCGTCGCTCAAACACCACAGACACTGCACCCTCACGCCCTCCCACGAATCCAACAGATTCCCATCCAGGTCCTGAGAGAGAGCGAGAGAGAGAGGATGAACTTTTAACCATCACCTATGACACATTCATGCATGTAGCCACTGTATGAACGTATGACCCCACACTGGGACATGAACACGCTCTGAAACGCCGCGGCGGTTAGCGTTGGCCGTCTGATACTCACACACTGGTAGAACTGGCCGCGCTGACCCCCGGTGACGAAGCGCTTGCCGTCCGGGTTCCACGACACACTGGTCAGACTGTCCTCGTGAGACTGCGACATTTTGGTCCGCAACTCGCCGGTCTGCACGAGGGAGGGACAGGACAGTTCGGACTTTATAAGGATGAACATTGACCAAGCCGCCCAACGGAGGGTTTGCTTTTCTGCTAAATGCGGTGCAAATGTGGAGCTGACAAGAAATGATGTATTCATAAAACGAGCCTCCCTCATTATCTGTTAATAGTCTATAACCACAAAAATAATGAGTAACATTATAGCTCAGTTCCAAACGTTAACCATTCCTGACTTGTCCCTGACCATAGGATTATATTAGTCGGCTCTCATTGCTCATTCCTCCTCATTTACATTTATTACTCCAGTCGAGAGAGAATCCATGATGGCAGCTCAGCTTCTCCTACAGGGCTCTAGGGCCTGTCAATCAAAGCCCAGGGCTAAAACTGTACAAATGCATATTATAAAAAAAATACAGCGTGGTTAAAAAATTTTTTAATTCTTCTCAGAATTGTCATGGGAATAAACTGTATTTTTAGAACCTCTGTGTTGGACAGAGAAAATCCATGAACAAATGTGGCTAAAGCCTCCTATGCAACTGAAATATAATGTGAAAAAACTTTATTTTCTCGCCAGATATGACATAAGGTCAGTCACAATTATCAAAGAGTCATGAAATAACTAAAAATAGATAAAAACAGTTTCAGGGAAATAAGTGGTGTTTTCTAGGTAGTGCTTTCTCGCCCATTGTACCTAACCCAAAGAAGTTGTGTGTGCGTTACCGCGGCGACTAAAACAGCATTTCACTGGGTGCTCATAAATTATCAGCAAATGAAAAGTAGAGTTTGTAAATGTTATATAAATGATGAAGTATTAGTTTGTAGATATTATGAAGTGTAAACTACAGTCTTTTCTAGAAAATATCTCGATTAGACCAAATACATTGCAGAATCCCAAACCAAGGCATAAAACAATAATTTGCAGGTTGCATTGCCACAAGAGACTGGCAATAAATGCAAGAAAGGCTTATAAGGCTAAATGCTTTCACGCTGCGTATAAAATAGTGAGCGCTTTCGTGGATGAAGTGTGGACAGATGGGCCACCATAGTCACATGACAGCTGGTCGTTCTAAAGAGCTGGACACAGGCGGCCTTTGTTTTTGTGGGAACTAGGAAGAATCAACACCGAGTAACCGCCATCGGGGCAAATTTAGAGAAGAGAAAAAAAAAAAACATGATTGTTCGCATCCAGGAGCGTAAAGGTGAATAATGCACAGGTTATTAAAGCCCTGAGATCATGCGAGACAGAAAAAAAATGGTAGTTCAGCTCATTGAGTTTAAATGAGGGATAAATGCTTGGTCACCTGTACGTTCCACAACCACAGCTCAGAACAGTCGTCTGGCCCACAGGCGATCAGGTAAACATTGTCAGGACTCCAGGACAGGTACGACACCCCGTACGCATGGCCCTCCAGCGTCTTCAGCATCTTCACACTGTGGCTCTCCTGGAAAATCATTCTGTTTCACACATTTTACATTCACAGAAGCATGCCCAGTTTTTATTGTAAGTTGAGGGCCTCATTTTTCTAAACTAGGTCTATAACAGGACTAAATCAAGACTAAACTGGGACTAATGTGAGCTAAAAAAACTGAATAAAACAAAGGAGATCATACAATTAAAGAAAATGTATATTAAATTAAACAAAACAAGAATGACGGTGGAACTAGGTTAAAAAATCATAAGAACCATGTGCTACAGTTTGAGAACCACTGGCCTGATATCCGTTTTTTGGGTCTAGTTTCTTCTCCAAAAGGTGTCTGTGCAGGTTCTCAGGAGCGTCTCATAGTCATAGTCTCAACAATAGTGATCCAGACCAGGATTTTTAGTTGAAATGTTGGTGTTTTAGTAATGCATTCACAGTATCTCTAATTGAAATGTATAAAGTGTAAAACTGCAGAAGAAGCCCAAGTAACACCAGTAGGACAAGTACATTTCAGCAGCTGCTTCCTCATCGCCCTCCTCTTCTTTAAATTAACAATTAACCTCGCTCATCCTGCGCTCACAGGACAAACTACAAACCGTTTCTCCCACTGTGAGTTAAACACACAGAATGTCCGCTCACCAGGTCGACCTGCCACACGATGACAGTGGTGTCTTTGGAGCCTGTGGCCAGCTTTGTGCCGTCGTTGGAGAATTTACAGAACCAGACCTCGTTACAGTGTTCTGTGAGGATCTGCTGAGTGTAGCACGGGAACTGCTTGCTGCAAAAACAAAAAACATTCAGAACGTCAAGCACCTGGTAAATGACTCGTGATGCTTTATCTTTAAAGTATTTTAGATCATGGCCGTGGATCATGATATGCACTTTGACTGAACCCTTATTTGATCAGTAAAACTAATGGGAGAGCCCAGACCAGAGGAAAGACATGTATAGACCAGAGATCCAGTCCAGTTGTAATCCTTACCGGCTGCAGGTGTGGTCCAGGAGCAGCGACACAGAGTCCAGTCCGGAGTCCAGCCCGGAGTCCAGCTTGGTGTTGTGGTACAGACAGCGCTCTCTCTGCAGCTCCACGGCTTGTTTCAGCAGAGTCTGGAGCCGGCGAGGGGGCAACATCACTGACGGAGGCAGGTACGCTGGGGATGCA
The DNA here is from genome assembly GCA_021464625.1 of Proterorhinus semilunaris. Lineage (NCBI taxonomy): Eukaryota > Metazoa > Chordata > Actinopteri > Gobiiformes > Gobiidae > Proterorhinus > Proterorhinus semilunaris. The sequence goes on from CM038350.1 coordinate 8,618,797, forward strand.
AAGAGATCGGAGGGTTTTTATTTAGATTTAGTGCTTTTGTATTACATGGATGAGTGAACATTGAGCAGTGGGATTAACAGATACGGGTAGATTGATATAAAAGTGTATGAGAGTGTCTGGACTGAAATGAGTTGAGGATATTTTGCCTCTCAGCCGAGAAGCTTTAGACCACTTTTAAATCACATCTAAAACAATGCAGGCCTATGAACACTTTATACAGCTAAACACTTAGAGGGTAATTTATCAAGGTGGGTGCTAAATAGCGGGTGCAAGATGAAAAATAAAATATGCTATTTTGTTGGCATTTTGCACTTGATTTACCAAATCGGATATGCAAATGAGACAATGATGAATGAGTAAAAAATACAGCTCTGTTGCTGATCCACATTTGCTCGTGCTACTTGCTTTGCACATGAGCAAACGCTTGGTAAATGGCCCCCTTAGTGCTTCGCTGCTGTTGTATTTGCAGCCTATTTGTTTTTCATGTTACATTTCTCATCTGCCGAGGGATTACAGATGGAAAGTAGTGTCTTTGCTATAATCTATCATATTTAAAATGCAAACGTTGCAGATGTTCATTAATATGCTAGATGTCCAAACTAGTGAGCATCCTCATGGCAGAATTAACAATAATTAATGTACTATAGGACTTTGAAATGTATTTTAAGCATAATACATTTTTAGTTATACAGATTATACACGCCTTCAAGTTAAAACAGGATATTAAAAGTGGCCCAAAATAGTCTGAAAACCTATATAAAGCTTTATATAGGACCTCTATTGATATTCTGCCCTATCCGACACTCAAAACATTAAAAAAAAACTATTTTACTTGGGACGCCGTGAGATCAAAATGTCTAAGCACTTGTAAGTTTCAATCATGTCATTTTTCCTTCTTCTTCAAACTCACTCTGTAGTTTGTCCAGGAGTTTGGTTCGAGACACGTTGCCCTTTCCCTCCCAGTCTGCTTTAGCCCGGAGGTCTTCAGCGTGACTGCACATCAGGTACCTGTAAAGCAGTTCATCATCGGTTCTCTCCTTGGAGCATGTTTGACAGATACAGACCACTGCAGACTGGACACACCCCACAAAGGCTGCACTAAATTAGCTCTACAGACTGAACCAGGTCCAGCCCTGGACTTAACCAGGACTAAACTAGGACGGAGCACCTCTGATAGCTACTGATCAGAGCAGAGCAGGAGCATCCAAATAGGAGTACACAAAACCAGGACTAAACCAGACTGATTTGAGTCCAAATAACACCAAGTCTACACAGATTGTAGGCAAATATGGTTTATTGTGATAATTAATTGTAAACTATAGTGTGTAAATATGGTTAAAAAAAGACTGATCTGCAGTGATTGTAAAGCAAAAACGGGGCAGATATCATAAGATTTATCTTCTCTTCTGCACCTTTTCAAACTGCATTGACTTGGCAGTTTTGAAATGATTAATACAATGACCCCAGCAAGAATAGTGACAGCCTGTGCCGATGTGGATTCTATCAATAAACACGTAAAAGTAAACCAGTAGAAACAAAATGAATATCTTTGTTTCAACAAAGATATTTACATTATGTGTTTTTATTTGAAACCTGTCATGTAATTTAAATTGATCTTAAATGAGTTGTTTTTAAAAAGGACCCCAGGAAGATTAGCTGGCCCATGGGCACAGCTAATGGGGATCCTAATAAATAAACAAAACCCAGGTTTCAAACTGACCAATGCAGCTCAAACACTAAACTGGGCTTCAGCCAGGTCTTTAAGCACCATTTTCTGCTATTTCTCCACACACATCTACTTTGGGGACTCAGTGTTCTCTTGCGGCCTGATATTCCCCGCATTAGCAGCTGCCATGATGCAGAGAGAGCTGCGTTTTGTAGTACTAACCTGTTATTTTATTGTTCTTTTATACTCCCCCTGTATTACTCAGTGCTCTTCAGCGAAACGTGACTCATAACATTGGTCACACTCAATGGCTTACTACTATTTTCCACAGGATTTCTTAAAACGGTCGCCCCCGCTGCGCCAACAATGCAGCCTTTTATTTACAATGGTGTGATTGGAGGTGATACAGCGGAGATTATCACGTTTTCAAGTGTTGTTCCGATGCCCTTTTCCCCTCCCAAACTGGTACGAAACTTAGGCTGCCAATTTCAATACCGACACTAAAAACAAAAGCTACGGCAAAAAAAAAAAACGAATAATATAATAGTGAAGCGACTGACCCGCTGAGTATGTGTATCCGCTCTGTGTTGTACTTGAGCGGCGTGAGTTCAGCCCTGAGCACCTGCAGAGCCTCCAGCACCTTCCCGTCCTCCAGGTACTCCAGGTACTTCTGCTGCAGCAACAGGAACTTCATTCTCTGCCAAAGAAAATTATATTAAATACCGTTTAAAACAACAAGGGTTTTAAAATGGGGAGTATTTATATCAGGAGTTTTGTGAGAAGAAAGCGTTGTAAATTTCGGTAACACTTTAGATTACAGCCCGCACGTTCCATGTGTACGTACAGGTAAGAAGATTATACGTGCACGATTTAATAAAGGTGTACAAAGTGTAATAAAGGTGCAACATGTAGGTGTATGTGTAACAAAGGGGTACAAGGTGTAATAAAGAAGTCTCGCTTTAGATTAGTGGTTCCCAACCTTTTTTCGTATCATGTGACCCTTGAGTCAATCATTTATACTCCGAGTACTCCCTACCTCGAGGATCTTGCCTATAATATTACAAAGTGACCAACTAAACTAACATTATGCAGTATTTAATAGTGTGTAGTGTTCAAAATTAAGCTAAATTACACTCAAAATCAAACCTTTAACTGAAAAACACAATTTAATTCACAAAGCACGCTGAAGACTCTTCATTGGTCACATTCACTTGCACGCGGCCTCTAACCATGTCTTCTTCTTCTTCGATTATTTGAATATTCTTTTTTTGACCGATTCCTCGCAATGGGACTTTCCGCTGGCGACACAAGATGAAGTGGGGAAACTGCCTCGTGTTTATGGTTTCAATAAAGCTAAACAGACGTTTGGACGCGATGCTCCTCAACGCTACGGGTAAGTCAATGTTTACACCGTGGTTCACGTCTGTCAGGGTTCAGTGCTCTTGTTAACTTTAGCAGGACATAAGCCACTATACTAGTTTTCTCAGGGTTAAATGCATTGTTAGGTAATAGTCTGCTGTTTAAATGACGTTATGTCGCCGTTTGCCGTATATAGAGTAAACCTTTCCCTTGTTACAGGTCTGATGCTCCGTGAATACGAATCTATAATGTTTCGTGGGTATTTGCTAATATGTGGTTACATGCTTCTTTTTAGTTCGACGAGCAGCTGGGAATGCGTTCAGTAGATCTGATAAAAAAATAAAAAAACATATCCAACCCCACCTGGAGTTTACATCACCAGCCGCCACTGTTAGTTACACATTCGGTACGGTGTATTTGTACATTAGTTATGCAGTAATTTTCGCCAATTTATGAAACTAGTATGCCCTTTATAAAAGCTGGCACATCTGTGTGACGGCCAAAACACCTGCAACCACACGGCGTACACCTTTGTCACACATTGTATACAGTTGTAACACTTTGTACTCCTTTATCAAACCTTGCACTGTAATGTGTACCTGTACTTACATGTATAATTACTTTCCCCGTACCTACTCACGGGAATCGCTGTAATCTAAAGAGTTACCTACATTTCTTTAAAAACATTTGAGACACTCGGGATTTTTCAACACATTCTGACAACTACAGTGCAATAACAAATAAAAAAAACAAATAAGAAAAACAAAACTCATCTCCCTGACATCCCAATAGGTCGGCAAACATAAACACACATAACAAGCTTAAAGAATTGGATTGTGGACTGATTTTAATAGGATGATAATCTCTTACCACGATGGCGCTGGGAGAATGCATCAGTGCTTTTAGTTCATTCAAGTCACTCTCGGCCTGTGAGGGAAAGAAAGAAGGAAAATATTTTAATACGTTTTGGGACTTTCTCAATAATTATGTTTTTGCTTAACCACACAACCCTACATTTTGGCCTAACGGCGATACGTGGAATAGCTGTTTTTCTGTATTATTATTGTTGGTTTTATTGTGTCCCTCTGTCTCTTTGGACCCCGAGTCCGTAGTAAAGTTAAATTGAATTAATCCCATCAGAAAGAGCTGTCTGGCGCAAGGTGGGACAGAAAAATCTAAAAATAACATTACCCGAGTCACGACATTGACCTATACCGGCTCATTCTAAATTTGCCAGCTAAGGCCTGCCGTGGGACATACAGAGCTTTTACGTTTTGTGTCATTCCTGCATATTACATGCGAGTGTCGCACCTTGTCCCACTCTCCCTCCATGACGTGGTTCCGAAACTTTGTGGCCGAAGGATGCTCCAGTCGGCAGCCAGACTCCTGCATCAAGAGGTCCACCGTCTGGCTGTCGAGGAAGAAGGAAACATCGAGTTTTAGAGTATTTTTTCAAACTGAAACATTCAATCAAGTTCTAAAAAAAAAAAAGTCCAGAAAATTAGGAAAAATTAGACATGTGGTTCTCAACTCGTAGCTTTGGGACCCACCATCAGCGTATTATGGCGTGACCCAATTAAGAAATCGTAGTTCAGTATATAATGTCAAAATGCAGTATTTTCGCAGATTTGTTGGCGTAAGCTTTGATCTTTCTTGAGGCTGACTATAAAAAACTATCAACACAATTTATCAATTTTGGCCATCGCCTGTGAAAAGCATGGACGTCACATCGCTTTTAGCCGTTGAAGCCTAATAGGAAATGAGGGCAGGCTGTGAAGTTCCTTGCCGTAATGGATTTTACATAAAAGCGTTTTTGCTTCTCTTCAAGTCATTATTGAACACAGGCTTGTCATGTGTTTGTCAACACGCACATTATCGTGTTATTATGGCTCCAAAAAAACAGCTAGCATAGACGAGCTTTAGTAAGCCCATGCTGAAGGCTATGAGGGAAGTTATCCTGACTGAGTCTATCGTGATTCTGCAGTCTAAGGTTTTGGAAAAGGCCTACGACCCACTGAAAACGAGCAAATCCCAACTTTCCTGCATAATACTGCATCTGTATGAGAGTTACTTTTATTGCTATTGTCCGAGAAGGGTTTCACAAACTAGGAATTTTCTTTGGTGCAACATGAAACACAGACAAGCGTAATAATAAACAAGGTAATTACAAGACAAACATGAAAGCCATTCACATTTGAAGTCCCGACAATAAATACTTTGAATTATTCTTAAACAAACAATAACATGCCAACAATAACACTAACCAATTTCCAAACAGTTCAAGATAAACTTTGAAAGCATAAAGTAAACAAGTGCATGCGTTTATGAGGTCTATCCCTTTATGAAAGTCCAGTCCTAACCGTTGCGTCTCCTCTGCAGTGTCCTGGCTCTAAACCACTTTAGATAATGTAATTTACCAACAAGTGAAAATAGCACTGCAGAAAACATTGGCCAAGTCTAGCAACGTTTTGCTGATGTTTAGAAAATCAGACTCAGATTAATAAATAACTCATAACATAAGATGTTATATTTTTAAGGTTTAGTCCAGAATTTTGATTGTAAACCACGGTTTAAACACAGCTTAATAGTTAAATACTTGGGAAGTACAGTGGTTGGGGCTCTCGCCTCTTCCGGTCTCAAGTTTGATTTCCGGGCCAGGCAGGGGCTTTCTGTGAGTTATGAAGTTAGTACCCATTCAGAGCAGCTTATTTGACAGTGGCTCAGAAGGCAGAGTGGGGTCGTCTCATGACCGAAAGGTTGGAGGGACGCTGATTGGTGGCCTTGCTCCCCCCAGTTTAGCTCAGGGCAGCTGTCCGGCTACAACAGCAGCCCACCACCACCGAGTGTGGAATGAATGAATAATGTCTACAGTGTGGCGCTTTGAGAAGCTTGTGAACTCACAAATACAAGCACAATACAAGTATAAGCCATTATTACACAAGTTGACAGCCAAAAAATGGTCAGGGGTTTCTCAACTGATTTAGACTAATGTTGGTGTTCTGAGTCCGAATATCACATGCATTTTGCTCTATCAGGTCAACTTTTTGAGATACAGCCATAGTGTTACGGATTACGTACGACTACGTTATTATGAATTCTGCTTATCAAATTTGATGGAGTAAATAAAAACTGAATGACTTTGGATACGTTGACTTTTATTTCTTGAGAAAAACGGAAAAAACGTCGAGGGTTTCTCAGCTGATGATCCGCAGAAATAGGGCTGGGCGATATGGCCTAAAATCTATATCATGATATGAAAAAATAAATATCACGATAACGATATATTTGACGATATAATTGACAATGGACGAATTACTTCAAAATCCCAGCCTTACGCCTATTGGGAAGATTCATTCAGTGATATTTTATTCATTTTTTTTTTTTTACGGCATAATTGTCTTCCAAATATGATCTACTCAAGCAGTTTACATCCTTCATTTCATTTTACTTTTTCAGCACGTGTCCCCGTGTTCTACAGTCACCGTTTATGCTGCTCTGATGGAGCGGAGCGTAACATAAATTATATTGTGTCCACAACGATATAAAAAATTACAACGATATCAAAACATTATATCACGATAACGATATGCGATACGATATGGCCCAACCCTACTCAGAAATTTGTTTTTGACGCAAAATCGATTTTTAAAGCATTTCTGTAGCAAAAACTCCTGACCTGATTGAGCAAAACCAAGGTCATTTTCGGACTCAGAGCATCAAAATTAGTCTAATTCAGCTGGAAAACCCTGGACTATTTTCAAAAAAAATTTTTTTGTTACCCAGTGTTATCATTTCTAAAGTTTGTAACCCCAGATTAAAACAGTACAATATCCTGTGCTTGCAACAAAAAGTCCGGTCTCTATGGCATGGGTGCCCAAAGTGCGGCAAAGATTTTGCACTGACCACCGATCTGCGGCCCTTCACCCTGTGTACGTTTCAATATGCGGCCTCCAGGAAATATGTTTGGGCACCCCTACTCGGTGGGGTCTTAAGTTAGCTAAAGTTAAAACATGCTAGTCTTTCAGTTTAGAGCTCTAACATTCCCTAAAATTAATGTGCTTATTTAGCAGTCCATAAAAGGGGTAAAAATGCCTCCATGGAGGAGACTGCGAAATCTACGGGCCAGGTCCAGTCGACTGAAAAACTGTTTCATACACAAGGCCATCGGGAAGCTGAACCCCCTGCCCTCCCTCCCACCCCTCTTCCCCCACCCCCCGCTCCACAATCAAGGATGAGAGAAATACAATTTCTAACCTTGTATCTTGTATCTTGTATATTTCAGTTTTTACTCAAATATAAGCACCAATTTAATCGCAACAGCAAAAATCACAACTAGATCTCGCAACCATCCTTCCATAGCTGTCTAAAGTACCATCTGCTGGGTTATACGTGTGATTTTACAATGCATTAGCGCAATAAGGTAGAGGGCTCATTTCACTTTGGCCAATTTTCTAAACGCTCCAAAAGTGCGCCATGATTACGGTGCGTTTAGGGCCCGGGTTTGACCCAGGGTGGTTAGCTGTAATTAGCATGCTAGCTTGTTTAGCTTTGATACAAACAAACCAGACAGGATAAGCGCTTGAATGGAGTTGCGGCTAAAAATAGGGATTACACAGAAAGGCTTTCATATGGATCATTATGAGGACACGCGGGGGAGGGCGCATGACTTCTTTTACACGTGATCTATTATTACAAATACAAGGACCAAAGCAGGACCAAACCAAAGACTGAAACACAACAAAGCCAGAATGCAAACTTGTTTCTTACATGGGTTCCATTGTAAGTTTTACATAAAGAGCTTTAACGTCAGGACTATACTTAACTTTCAAAGGTCTATTGTTACAAGTATGACATATCCGCTGAAGTATTTTACACAATGCAAATCACAGACGGTCTCCACTGAACTTAATTCGATTTAATAATCCAGGTGCACAGTTTCCTAAGGTCGTGGATAGGGCTGCTTACTCACACGATAATTATTGCCTTTTCTATTCTATAGGCTTGTTACAGTGAATGGATGTTTTTAATCCCAACTTGTTGCATAGTTTTTATTACCTATAAATCCTATGGCATTCGTCCTACTGCTATAATATCATGAGTTGCTGACAAAGCCTCGAGGTGAAAGGCGGAGCATCCTCAACACTAAAAGAACACGGCTTTTCTACCATGGAAACCTCCTTTACGACTGAGATCTTAACTTTATCTATGATTTCAAAGGTACAGCAGTTTCAATCAAATAAATATGGCTTCCCGAATTTATGAACATAGACAAAGTGAAATAAAAACAGTAACGCTTTCCCCTCCAGTAACATCAAACACAAATCGATTTCACATTTTATTCTTGGTTGACTCAGGGGCCAGGTCGGGCCAGTGTTTTTACCTGGAGCTCCCTCTGCAGGCAGCGATGGGATTGACAACACGAGATGATACTTTGAGCACAGAACTGCTCAGAACATGTCCGGTGACGGGGTATGAGCTTTATGAATTGACAAATGAATGTTAAAACATGGTTAAAAGCTCAAAACATTTGATTTTGCATTTGATATTTCCCCCCCCAACCCCAATAACAGTGTCATTGCTCTTTACAGTGGTTTTATTAAATTGTTGTGGAAAAAAACCTAGAGTTTAGCCCTGGGTCATGAACATAAACAGCGTGAAGCAGCAGAAGGCTCCAGTGTGATGGATGATGGTTATAAGTCATGTGACAGTGACTGAGTAACATCGCACTGAATCAACAGAACTAAAACGTGACTGCAACAAGGTCTACACCAGCATTTAGCCCTGGTGCTACATAAAAATACGACACCGTGACCAGCAAACCAGGACCATTTTACTGACTCAAAGATAAACTCTGCATAATAACGTTGGAATAACAGAACATGAAACATAAAAGCGTTGATTTCAACTCCCCGTGCAACAGACAGACAATTAGAGTTCCTGGCCCGCTGCTAATGTGTCTTTTCAAAACGCTTCATGCCGTTGCCAGGAGAGGATGTGAGACTCCTAATCCAAGTGTTTAAAAAGGCAAGTGAAAGACAACATGTTTCTGGTGCAAATCCAACAACAAGAATGTCAAAATATTACAAAAAAGAATGACGGGCTAGACTATAGGGGCGCCTAAAAGCAACATATTAAACAACAAAATCAAACCAGTCTAAAGCTGTGATACACATTGTCTATTCCCTACACACTGGCTCTGATTGGATACACAGGCCTTTGCAGGATCGGGACACAATGTTTTTTTTGCAGTAGTGGGACTTTTTTTAAATATTTATTGTAAAAGCAGACTTTTGTGATGAAAAAAAACAGCATCTATTGAAGCATTATTTATCAAATGTAAACTAGCAGGCTCTTTGTTTACATTACTGCTCCCTGAAAACTGTCAAACTAGCTTCTAATCTCATCCCTGTGCAGAATTGGGATGGCACATATGCACAGCTTCATGTCAAACTGTCCTCAGTAAAACAAAACAAAATCAATAGCTTTGAGCGTGTTTACACAGACAGGTGCTGTTTGTCTTGCATGGGCCTGCCCTGCCTGTAACTACACAGCCATAACCCCAAGGACACGGCTCCCACTCCACCAGCCCAAACATGGAAACATATGACAACAGGACCCGGGAGCCCATGTCCCAATGTCAACCCAATGACCCCAGCAGCAGCCGCCGTGCCCTCCGCTGACCCCCTTTCCACCCCCCTCTCAGCACTCTCTCTGGGGGGGACTTACTTGAGCCCGAGATCGTGCAAATGTTGCCCTATGAGCCGAATGACATCCTCCTCGGACTGCGTCAAACGCTTCTTCTTCTTCCCCGCGGAGCTGACGTCGAGCTGGGGGCTGCCGTTGCCGTCGTCCGCTGTCACTCCATTGTTGCTGTTGTTGCCTACAGAGTTGCCATTGTTGTTGGTGTTATTGGTGGCGGCGGCGGAGACGGAGACGGGCAGCGGGAGTCCATTGGTCACCTCCTCCTCTCCCCCGGTCGAGTCGCCGTTCGTCGGGGCTCCGTTGCGGCATGACAGCTCGGTCTGCGGTCGCTCCTGTCCCGCCGCCACCGCCACCGCCGCCGCCGTTGTCGTCGTCGTCCCGTTCGCCTGCATTTTTCACCCAGTGGATCGTGTGTCGAAAAGGGAGAAGGAGAAGAAGAAGAAGAAGAGCGGACTCGGCCTGACCCAGATGCAGCCGAGCGAGAGCGCTTCCACTGCGGGCCAAGTCTCGCCGGTGTTTATCGCCCGCTTTCACGACACGAACCGCGGAAGGTGCGGGGGGAAGAGAGCGGAGGACGGGGTTTTATTCCGAGCGTCGCATTTTGTCTGGTTTTGCGGGCTGGGTGCGCTGTCAGGGCCCGTATTGGACGCGTAGAAGTTGCAGGATCGCGCTTGTTATTGTTGCGCTCTCAGACAGTTGCACAGCCTTGTTATGGACATACGCAGTGACGTCAGCGGAAATTCCTTCACGTCCCCGCGGTGCGCGCTGCGTCACCTGCAGGGGGCGCGCTCGCACCGCCTTTACTTCACTGCGTGCAGTAGTTTTCAAAACACATCATAAAAAGCAGTGTAGGCCAAACATGTACTGCATCAGAACATGAAGTCTACATTAAGACGTACCTTCACCTTTACCAGGACCAAACTAAACCAGGACTAAAACCCAACAAGTGACTAAAATCAAACACATAACATCTTAACCCCCGAGTTTGGCATTAACCAAATCTAAAAGCTTCTTGAAACAAAAGCGTCAAAACCAGGATGAAACCCCAACAAAAGAGTGACAAAAAAGCAACAATAACACTATTAAAAAGTGAAAAAAAAAAAACGACAAAAAAGTGACAAAAACAACAAAAAGCGTAAGCCAATTAAAGTGCAGCATTCATTATCCTTTCATTTCATGTGAAGTATACTGTGAATATACTGACATCGATGTGGTTGCATAGATATAGCCTTGTGCTAAACTTTAGGTGCTTATGACAAAGCTAAAACCATCCTCTTAACTTAACAGTATGTCGCATATCAATTTACCAATTTTTTTTCCACTTTCCATTGTACGTTTTGGATCCAGCACACTGGTTCAGTACGTCGGATGTGCGCGTCTCTCCTCCTTCATACCAATTCACACTCATCAACAACTCCATTGAAACAAGAATGAAAACCACAGATTTACTTAATTTATTTTAATTCATCTCACCTAAAGGGGACAAACATTAGAAGTTAAATCAGTGGGTACACAAACAGAGAATCTCTTTAAATCAAAGAGTGACACAGACCTTCTTTAAACCAGTACATTTAAACTCCCAACAGGAACCAAAACTGGGAATAGAAACTCAGACATGCTCAGATTGATTCGAGACACGGGACAAAGTGGTTTTGGTCGTTGGACCCTATAATAGACTATGTTATAGACTCTCACAGTGTTGGTAAACAAGTTACAGCAACATACACGCCAACACATGTGGCGTTACGCAAACTATAAGTTGACTGGAATCAGCTGCAAAGTGAGCCAGGTGTAAAATAGTCCCTTCACATTCTTCTAAACCCTTCTTTAACTTGGATCAAAGCCATATGTTTCATCTACTGTATTTGTGCCATTATCTAATTGATTACTTGATTAGATAAAATAGTCCAATTTAGACTTCTAATGTTAATAAACCTAAGGCTCAAACCTGTGTAGTTTTCATATGTAACATTTTCGAGCGCTCAGACTGCCAGTGAAACCATGAAAACCACACTGGTCTGATTATTACCACTTATCCAGCGCTGTGGGGGCAGACGTTTAAACCGACTCCTCCACAGACTTGCTCCAAGAGGACCCCGAGGTGTTCCCAGGCCACGGAGAGACACTCTAGCTTGTCCAAGGAGTGGTTTTTCCTGGTGTCCTAGGTCTTCCCTGGGGCCATTTCTCAACCATAGATTACCTCATAGTTCATTAGTGTTGACAGTGACGAAGATCGTTTCATGTGGATTGGCGTTGTAATGACTTTATTCTTTTTTTAAGCTCAACTTCAGTTACCCACACTCTAAGAGCCTACATGTAAATCATTTTAAACCTTGGACAAAAACCAAAGAATCTAATACAGAGCTGTCACATCGTTTCTCAAAGTGCTATTTTGTTCCCGAGCCTGAGATTTCATTGAAAATACAGCTGTGGTCAGCGCTTTGGCATGGAAGCCTTTAAATAATTATTCTTAATTCATCATTGGCACTTTCACACATTATCATTGAGTAAAAAAAAGGACAAAAAGCAAAGCCCCCAAAGTCTTTTCAGAATAAATAAAATCTCCAACAATAAAACACTCTCTATGTACACTTCCTTATAAAGTCCTATATTACTGTATGCATTGTTTAGGCTTTTTGAACTATGTTTCCGACACGTTCGCCTTGGCATTCGACATTTTACAGCTTAAAATAACTTATGGAGCACAACACATCAAAGTGGACTGCAGAGAGCACGAGGACACGCCCTCTGCTGGTGCAGTGAGGAGTGACGCCGTTCAAAACGAGGCTAAAAACAATAACCGCTCGCGTCAACGCTTGGTGAAGGCAACTTGTAATGACCAGGAGGAGTCCGGCGATGGTGCCCGTCTGGGGGGCGATTATCCAGGACGACTCAAACACGACGCCAGAGTATGGTTCAGACGAGAAAACATCATGGCTAAAAGGACCTTTGAGTTCACTTTCCATTAATACAACTAAATGCTTAAGTTACAATATAAAAATACAGTTTAAAGGGGAAGAGATGGTTGGTTCAAAGAGAGAAGACGGTATTGCACTTTCATCCCATTTCAGATACTCGACGATGGGCTTTACAATCAGCAGAGATCCTCCATTGACATTCTGACGATTTCACACGCTCTGGTTCAATACAGGCTAAGTGTATTTGTCTTTCCTTTTGTCTGGCCAACAGTGGAAGGAGAACAGCAGAGTTCAAGACAAAATCCTATAGATTTGGGGAAAACAATGGCACACTGTCCAACCACCAAGAGAAACACTAAACTTAAATGCATTACTTAAGCCTACTGTACATGGAATTAACTGTAATTAAAATGTTTTTTTCTTTACATAATGACCCTGAGTACCACTGCCCTAGATCAGTGTTTCTACAGGTGGCTGGAAGTAAAATGTAAAGCTTTTTTATGCCATTTTAATGCCTAAATGCTATATTCTTAATGCCAATGCCATTAATAATGTAGATTTTTTGAGAAACATTAAACTATGTGACCTATTAACCACAAACCAACGTTCACATTTTGAGTTAAAAGGTTATAAATGTCACTACATCAGTATTAATGTATAGGCTCAGCTACTTAAGATGTCTCGTATTTGGATTACTAATGCGTAAACTGCAAAACATCTGAAAGCAATGTCCTCCTTCCACCATTCGCTGTGATAGGCACTTCCACTAGTCCACAATCACAATGTACAAACTCATAAACCCCAGTGTTTCCGTCTTCGTACATTCATTCACATTGTAAGCCACACGAGTGTCTATAATTTTACCTTCACGTTCGTGTCTGACCTCAACAAAAAAAAAAAAAGGGAAAATTGCGTGTTAAACTTGCACCCACACACACATGGACGGCAGCAGAAGGCCAGGCAGTCCTTCCCGATGTAGACCAAACAGAGATCTTTCAATCTTTTTGTGGAAAGAGAGAACACATTCGACAGTATTGGAATATAAACAAAGAAATAATTACTTGGAAAATTGACTCTGGAGTTGGGCTGCAGAGCATAATTGCCACAATTGTTGCCATCGCAAAATCCCTGTGGTCTTCCATCTGACAGAGAATTTCCCATTTTTGCAAACACAGGCAAAAACAAAAGCACATGGAAAGTTTAAAATATGCATTAGTTTCAGTTTCAGTGTTAATTTTCAAATTTTAGCCCAATTCTTTGTCTTGACACATTTTGATGGAAACATTACTTACAACTTTTTGTCTTTTTGATTTAATGGAGCACACAGTTTTGAAAAATAAATAAAAATATTGTTATCAGTCCCTATATTGTGCAGCCCTACTCTAGAGTGAAATGATATGGATAGGACTGGGTTGTCACATGCCTCCACCCCCTCTTTCTACACATTACCGGGTATAGCCTTTACTTTGAGAAAGAGGACAATTCCTCAGGGCGAGTCTCTAGGTGTCTCGAATGATGAGCAGTGCAATGCGAGAACGTCTCGATTTGTTGGGGGCCAACTTCGCTGATTTGGATTTTAAGGGTTTTGTAGAAGAAACTGGCCCAGGACACTCTGGTAATGATCTACTACTGCCAACTTTTTTTCCAATAGGTTTTGGTCACGTTCTGGAATGCGACGATGTCATAATGTCAGGTTTTTGTAAGAAATCTCCAAACCGAAAATTGACAAATGCTTTTCCTCATCAGTATTTGGCAGTGATTGAATTCCCAAACCTGACATTCATGTTTTTGAATATTGTCTCCACTTTTGGACGCCTTTATGAGGAAATAATTGGACATCAGTTTATACGTGCTGACGGAGGAGACACAGAACTTTGAGACGGTTTCATGTGGATTGTCTGAGTAACGACTGAGATATTTGACAAAAACTAAGACAAGTTACCATAGTTACCACCATGGAATTTTCAGTCGCCCCCCCCACTTCAATTTTAAAATATAGGCGCTTTAGAACGAGGTGATGTCACGTGAACGCAACCTATTCATTTCCGTGTCTATCTTTCCACAAACAGAGAAACATCGACATGTTGAGGTTTTAAGCTCGGCATAGTGAATCATTTCAAGAAAAGCCACGTCTTCTCTACAATCGATCTTCGCGTTCTTTACCATTTCTGCTGGTCCACGCATGTAGAAAGTCCAAATGGCAGCCCATGTCTTGTGGATGGTTAAGGAAACAGTGGTCGATTGGTTCAAAGTCCCATTTCAGGGAAAGTCTTTTTCTTGTATGAAAATCATTGTCCTTGAGTGGGTCGTTTCAGTCTTTAGCTGTCCACCACTTGATGTGGCAAAGTAACAGAGGATCCGTTTATAAAAGAGCCTTGCTTGTCCCGCCCCTTTAAGAAATACGTGAGAAGTTCGCCTTTGCCTTTAACAAAAATGGGCCCTCGACGCACGAACCGGAAACCGTACTCCTTCAGGATGTTGTAGCAGTCTTCTACCACCTGGGGGCGACATACAAATACATCATGAAGTCTTTTTTTTAATTAACAATAGTGTAAAATTGATAAACTGGATGCTAATTATCTTAAACAAAATTAGTTGCAAGTAGTTAAACTCGTGTGTTATGTCTTTCAGTTTGTTTAATTCCTGCAAACCGGGAAGTCGGATCCAAATCAGGAGGGAAAGGGGAGGCAGCTTAATCGCTTACTTTTGAAATACTCTCTCCCTCTTGTCATTTTGCAAACTAGGACTGGCTTTTAGGTCCAATCAGGGAGAGGGGATTTGATCGTTTAGTCTTGAACATTTCCTCTCCTCATTTGCAATCTTACAGAATATGACTTTAAAGACGTAACGAACACCGACTACGTTTACGTGCAGTCGATATTTGAGTTAAGATCGATATTCCGGTTTCTGAAACATTTGGAGTAATTCTTTTACATGTGTGAGCAGATGGAGTTACTCCTGTATACATGGTCATTGTAACGGCACATACGAGTACTTCCTGTATTACGATAAGCGTATACATGACCAAATATTCAGGTTAGAAAAAGCGTAACCCGGTGGTCATATTTGGGTGATTGCATGTAAATGTAGTCGGTGTGTAAGCTAGAATGCATCGTACAGTACATAACCGTACTAAAGACTGACTGGAGACGTAACCGAGTCTATATAAATGAGGACTAGGTCATCTCTGAGGATCCTGAAGTGTTTCTTTTATTGTATTTCAACAAAAACCACTCAAATCACTCAACGCAACAACTTACATAGGGAGGCACCGATCGGCTTTTTTGAGCCCCCGATCCGATACTTTGACACTTCATCTGGCCAATACTGATCGGATACCGATCTGATACAGTCTTTTTGTATTATTATATTTATAATATATATATCATTATATATTATAGCCTATGGATATTACAGTAGTTTTAAATATAAACATGCAAGAGGTTTTGGCTTTAGCTTTGAATTTTAAATTAGAACGTTTTTCGGAAGCAGGTGTTAGTGGCAGGTTAACGATAGACACATTAATGTATATCCTCCTGTGTGATGTGGATGTTGTTCTGTTATGATTGATTGTACCGTTTCTGTGATTTTATTTTGGCAGCCATCTGAATTCTGTTTTGAAACGTGTCTTGTAAGCCCATGAGGGTTGGGCACTTACTTATGTGCAAGACACAATAATAAGAATAGAGTATCCTAACTTAGCGATAGCATGAAGGCCGTGAATCTGTGGTCCTGGATCTGCTGCGGCTCCATTATGCAGGTTTACCACTGTGCTGCGATAAACCTCGAAGCGCAGATCCATGACCGCAGATTCACGGCCGTCTTGTATCGTACCCGTCCAGTCATCCAATCCAATCCAATCCGATACTCTTAAAATGCCCGGATCGGCTACCGATACCAATACGGTATATCGGATTGGTACATCCCTAATGTTAAGTACATTTTATTGGGAAATATCTCCTCTGCGTTTGACAAGCAGGACCAGTCTCCAGATCTTCAAAGATAAACCTTTAGAGGTTGGATGAAACATGCATCCCATTCCACGAAAAGCTAAGCGAACAACTTGCACATCTTTGCTCATCTACCTCTTTAATCAAAGGTTCTGAGCAGGAATCCAGACCTGTATGTTTCCCATGACGCCGGTGGACTCCATGCGACTGGCCACGTTCACAGTGTTGCCCCAAATGTCGTAGTGAGGTTTCCGGGCTCCGATGACCCCGGCCAGCACCCCGCCTTTATTCAGCCCTGGGACAAGAAATATACGTTTAGAATGGACCAACATAAATACATGCATTCAAGCTCCTGTTGAAAACGCAGCGCTACATAAAGCAAACTCGGTACCTATCCTCAGCATGAAGTTGTTGAAGGACTGGTAGTTGATGTTCATGAGCGTGACCTTCATGGCCAAAGCGAAGTCTGCCAGGTCGGCCAAATGCTGCCAGCGCTCTCTGTCCGACAGCTCCTCCTTCTGACGAAAAAACCAACAACATAAACCAATTATATGAACTATAAATCAACGAACGCAGGCCATTTACAATCTCGGAGGGAACACTAAACGCTCGAAAGTGGCTCTGTCTCCCAGTGCGGACCTTGACGCAGGAGTATCCGTTGGTGACGTCCGGCGTGACCCCGGACGCGGCCATGTACGTGCTGCCGATCGTCTTGATTTTGGTGATGCACCGAAACTGGGGCTCATCCAGCAGCTGAAATGATGGTAATAATAGTATCAGAAGAAAATAAAACAATACTTTTACAGTTTGCAAAGTGTCCTGAGTCGTACCAAGTGCCATCTTTCAAAGCAACATCAATGAGGAGTTTGCAGAGGGTTATCACTCACAACATGTTAAAAACTTTGCATACCATGTACATACTTTAATCAGAAGAGATATCTGTGTTTATAGAAAATTATCCGTTTAGATACTTTTTTTAGGGCTTAGTTTTCAAATGAGCCGTTACTCTGGCCTATAGGCTGTTAAAATAACTCAATAATTTGAACTAACCCTCACCTAAAGACCCCTGTGATGGAAAGTAAAAGGTCAAATCAAATTTTATTTCCCACATAAAAAGTTGCATAATGCACCTTTTAAAATACGAACTGTTAAACTAAAAACAGGAATTACATTCATGGCAGGTTTCATACATAAAAGGACTGAACGGGCACAAGATATTTCGTCATTTGCAGATACTGTATCCGTGACCGTTGCTGTATATGCCACCATTAAAATCACAATTTCATTTTGACAGTGGAGCCCTGCCCTCCATCATCTGGGCGGCTGTCGGAGATATTGAAAAAAGGAAGTGCCGTCTTACACTGTCGAAGTCTGAGATGATTTCGTTGAGGAAGCGCAGACACTCGATGCCCCCGTTGTTGATGCTTTCCTCGGTGTAAAAGTCGGAGAAGTTTGGGATCGAGGCAAACATGACGCCAATCTCATCGTACGACTGGCTGTACAGCTCCTGCCGGGGACAAGAGGGAAAAACAATGTACTTCAATAATAAAATAACAGTTTTGTTTTTAATGCCGAGAGGACTAGGGGCACGCAATAGTAATGACACTGAGTATACAGAACAAAACACCACACTTTGATTTTCTCCAAGTTTCTTTTACATACAAGTAAAATGAAATATTCCCAAGCATTTTTGGACTTAAGTAACACTGTCTACAGGAGTTTTAGTTGGAGGAAGTGTCTAGGGTGAAGGAAACTAGAAGGAAAGAGGCTGCATCCTCCAGTTGAGATCAACTACCCGAATATACTGAATAAGCAATTGAATTGATTCGTTACTCTCCTTGGAGTCGAGGAAATGCCGATCCACACGCTATACTGCAATACTTCATACTACCACCATCAATATTAGTACTGCTACTACTGTTCATACCTCGTCTCTCTTCTTGGAGCCAAGGAAGTGTCGGGCCACATGCTCCGGTAACATGTTGGTGACCAGAGCCTCGTTCCAGCGCCTCATCTCGTAAACCTTCTCCTTCTGCTCGTGCACCTCGATCTTCCACAGGAACAGCGTACGAGCCAGTTTCTCCACCTGCAGCAAAGACATTTGACGTCGCGCTCATTTGATCATCTCAACTTAACATAGTCCAGAGTTTTGGAGCCAAAAACAAGGAAACAAGTTTGGAACCGGACATGGTTGAAAACTCCTAAAACTGGGACGGTTAGAAACTCGTCAAGATGACATTCTACACACACACACTCTATAAATAATGTTCTTTTTTATTTTGATATTACATCTGCAGTATTGAAAAAACATGTTACTTACATGTCTAGAGAAATAGTAGAAGCTGACCATCATAATGAAGATCATAATGGTCATGATGAATTTGGAAGGAACCAAGTACGGGCTGCAACAAAACAAGACAGGCGTTCAAGATCTTCTCTTAAATACCTGACTTAAGAATTGGCCCAATTACTAAAACCCAACTGTATACATGGTACACCTGTACCCGTTACAGACAAACATGTACCTTGAGAGTTACTATTAATCAATATTGCAGTCTTTTAGATCTAAAAATACACATGACATGCCGCGTTACCTGTAGTCCTGGAAGCGCTCCTTGTCGTAGCGGTCAAAGATGTCCCTCCAGCTGTAGATGTTGACAATGCCGGTTGCCCCGGTGATCAGGAGCATGAGGGTGAGTTTGACCATGTGACTGACCTGGACCAACATGGTGGTGGCCATGAGGGCAAGGACCGCGATGTAGCTGTAGTATTTTGGGTTCTCAGGGCAGCCCCCCTGCCCCGGCCTGGGAGAGGAGGTAGAGCCTGTGGGCGAGGCAGCTGGGACACGGGGCAAGCAGCTTAACTGCATAGAGGGGTGAGAGACAGGACATTTATTCCTCTCATTTTCGTTATGTTGATCATCCTGGTTGCACTTTATACAGAGGTGATCCAGCAAAGATTTGAGATGATAGTAGAGTGTTAAATGCTCTGTTAACTGTTCTGGCCTATTCAATATCAATACATCACAACCAGCCCCAAAGAGTTCTTGTAGCTACTGATTTACAAATGTGCATCTATTTGTGAGTTGTGTAACCCTTGTATCCTGCTTACAGTCTATACTGGGTTAATGATATGGTCTAGGTTAGGGTTAGTGACAGTTAAATAAAGGACGAGGAGCTGACCATGTCCACAATGTCGGCCATGGTGAGGATGAAGATGGCCGCCATGGCCCAGGTGTTTCGAGCCCAGCGCGTGTGGTCAATCCACATGGAGAAGGTCACCAGCTTCTTCGGGAAAACCTGCAACCGAATCCAACTTAAATAGTCACACATCTGTAAGGTTAATCTTCAAGTTATTATGCGGGAGAGGAAGTGTTTCTGTGACCTCCATTTCTATTTTAAAGAGGGTGCTTTATGAAGGTATTTGGTAATAATCTCAAACACATCTTTATCACCATCTTACACTTGAGCTGAAACAAAGATATTGAGCAGTTTCACTCCCAGATTTTCAAGCGATTTCCCCATTTTTTTACATAATTTGCAATAATAAATAATATTTTGCAATTATGTTTCCTTTGTATGGTGCCATTGTATTGTATTGTTTGTAACAACATGAACAAACTAATGTGTTTCGTAAAGGACAGGAATTAATAAGATTTGACCAATATCATATCAGGCTCTGTTTGTGTGCATACAGTTTAATATTAGAACAAGGCCAATACATTTGGCGCTTTTGACAGGTGTATTCTGATTACATTTCCAAATTATAAATAATAATTAGATATAATTTGAAGCTTAAAACGTTGATTTCAGTTGGAAACAGGTTTAGATTTAGTATCTAAACCAGGGGTCTCCAACCTTTTTCCTACAGTGAGCTACTTTTAGAAGAGCAAAACAGCAGAGATCTACTCATGTTTCAAAGCTTATTCTTCCAAAACGAAACTATAAATGTGTATTAGCTGAACATTTTAATACATTTTGCATCATAAAAGAGCAAGTTTGAACAAAAAAATATACTTTTAAATGCCATGTTATGCCATTTTACAAGCAAATGTTCATCAGGAAGTCCCATCCTGAACTTTGACTTAACATTCATGTCAGAAAAGGCGGACTCACAAAAGGTAGAGTAGACCCGAACAATGCATACATTTTTAGAGCTACCTGGTTAAGATTCTTATAGTTATCTGGCCCTACAAGACTACAGAAATGGGAGGACTGCTGTTGAGACTTGAGCCGCACATTATTTTGAATGTTAATGATTTCCATTTCAGTTTCCACTGGATCAACACAGAAAAGTTCACCCATCTGACCCGATATCTCACTTATGTCCACATCCATAAATGGGTTTGCCATAAAAGTCACACAAGGCTCAAGTTTGTCAAAATCACCAAACCGGTCAGAAAACTCCTGTCCAAGCCTTGCCAGTAGATCACAGTACTTGATAACATTCAAAACACTGGCTGCATCTGCATTACTCTCACACACCTTTGATACAGAGGGGAAGTGCGGCAACCTTTGATTTCTCATTTGCCTAATGTAAAATGAGAGCTTTGCATTGACAGCACTGGTCATATCAGACACACATTTGTCCTTGCCCTGCAACTGCTGGTAGGGGTGGGCGATATGGCAAAAATGGAATATCACGATTTTTCAATTATAAACTTACGATTTTATCAAGACAAAAATAACTTAAATTACACACTGAAGAAGAAAAATACTCTACTAATTTATTTATCAACCTCGTGATAACACAGTAATAATAGACTTGGACCTAAAGCAAACTCACTTTATGAAGGAAAAACACAATAAAATTCCAGATAATACAATTAGGTAGAAGTAAGTAAAAGAGTAAATTTGGCATCTTTTCTGAAAGGTCTCGCTCATGACATCGAGCTGCTGTAAATGTAACACTCTGTCGCAGTCGCACCCTTTCACAATAAGAGTCTTACTGCACCGATAACATGCAGTGACTTTTATAGTGCAAAACTCAAACAGGAAGAAGTCACTGTTGACGATTTGACAATAATAAGACACTGACATGACCGCTGAAATAGAAACAGAACGCTGGGTTTAAAACATTTTAAAGCTCAAGGCCGTGGGAACCCAGGGTGCTGACGGCGCTGCAGCACCCCCTGGTGGATAGTTTGAAAACTGCAGGCAATATTAGTAAATAGGAAATATGCACAGAAAAAGTATTTTTGGGGTAAACTTTATCCCTCAGCACCCCCTAACTAAAATGTCTTCCCACGGCTCTGCGTCTGACATTGCGTCGCAGAAAGTTTGCGGCTTGGGATTCCTTCACTGACGGTGAAAAGAGTAAAGTGTGCTGAAGTGCATAAAACCGTGATAAAACAATCCCACAAAAATAAGACGGTCTAATATAGTCACATCGCCCAGCCCCAACTGCTGGTTTAGTTGGTTGATTTTCTCAGTCACGTCAGTCAGAAAAGCAAGATCAAGAAGCCACTCAGCATCATTTAAAAAGGCGATGTCCTCTCCCCTACTTTCCATAAGAGTCTTAATTCCGCCAAGCAAGGAGAGAAAGCGCTGCAGTATCTTACTTAGCCACCTGATGTCCGTGTGAAGGAGGAGATCCCCATAACCCGCAAATACCCTGTGGATGTATGATGCAGTGATAGTTCAGAATCTTGGAAAAGTCCGGGTCCTTTTTGTCCCAGCTTTTCAATGGGCATCTTTTTGTCCACAAATAGCCCTTCACTACTTTGTAAATATCAACTCCTCTGGTGGTAGTTTTTAGGGGAAGCAGAGTCAAAGACAAGGAAAGTTGAGCAAAAGGTTTCCGTGGATTGTGGTAAAATGGCGCTCCACATTGCTTCGCTTGCCGACTGACACGCTGGCCCCACAGATCAGACACACGCACTCGTCGTTGACGTTTTTGAAGCAAAATTCTGTCTCCCGTTCTTGGTGAAAGCTGTATGATTTTCGCTTCTTTGCGGCGCTCGTGATGGCAGCGGAGCAACAGCGCACGTTGATTGGCGGTGAATTGGCTAATTGGAAGTTTGTACATACAAAAGGGGCGGGATTCAAGGGATATCAATGTTTTTTCATTGGATAGATGCATGAGATACGTAGCAGTGCATTTTCCAGCATGAAATCAAACTTTACCGTTAAATTTAGATCAGGTTCAGAAATCTTTACGCGAGCTACCGGTTGGAGATGCCTGATCTGAACAGTCTGTGCCAGACACTGACGCACAGGAGGTTTTAAACATTAAACAGAGAGTGATTCTACTGTACTTAGACTGACCTCTTCCTTAAATGGCCCGCTGTAATCATCCCTTCATATAGACCCTTGAACTGCTGACATCATCAGTGACACCAGCTGGAGGCAGGAAGTGATCAAGAGTAAACTAAAGCTAGCGATTTTAAATGTAAAAAGAAAAATGTGGTCCTGTTGTGGCTTAAGGTGCAAGAACAAGAGGAATGACATGCGAGACGATAAAATAAGCTTCATCTGATATTTTCAAAGACAGTTAGACATTTGTTTATCGTTACTATGACAACAGACACAATGGAAATAGATAGGAATCGAGCTTCCTGCGTCCAGCTAAGCCCGGAAATGTTTACAAACAATTAAAGGGTCTATTCTGCCACGAGATCTCGGCCCATCCCTAGTTCTTATAGTTTTCTACCAGCAGAGAGATTGTACAGAGAACTGTGTCTTGCCAAAGAACGAAACATAGCACCACAACTAAAAACTGTTTCTATTAACTAGTTATTTTGTTTTTAATATTATTTGATATACCGTATGTGTAACACTGGGACAGGAAAGCGTTACGAACATGCAGGAAGTTACCAAAAACATTCCACTGAACTATAGTTTGGTAGAATGAGGACAAACAATATAGTATTCAAAAACAGTCGACGGCTGTGACCGGAGACGTTTGGGAACCTCTAGATTGAAATAATTGTCCCAAACCTCCATCTTAAACCACATACGATCACACAGCTGCACAGCAAACGTGACCGTCCCGTCTCACGCCTCACTGGTTCATGGAGTGGACAATGCAACTAATGCTGCCATCTGCTGAGGGGAGCGTGGACAATGTCAAATCCAAAAACTGTATCGACTCTAATGCCCCGAGCTTTATGAACAGTGATGATGCAGCTCCGCACTTCATGTCGTCGGTCGGTCATGTTGGGGTTTGAGAGATCAATACTTGGCCCGGCTCCAGGGGAATGTATTGATATATTGTAGTTTCCACAAACAGGATGAGGCCAAAAGCAAAGGGAGAAGGTGCCAAAAATATAATGAACAGCTGAAAAAGTTCCCCGTCGATGGACTGAACCACAGATTAGATTAGTTTTATGTTTGGAGTTTGGACAGGCCATATTCTACTTCAAAAAATGTGAATCTGTAGCATGTTAAAAATATTAGAATTGTCAATTAAACCACGAAATCTAAGTCCATTTTGAAAAACACTGATTGAAAATGATACCATATAATTAAGTGGAGTGGAATAAACTTGCATGGTGAATTATCTAATGAGAGCACTTACAAAGAGACCACTTCACCAAATACAAACTAATGTATTCACAATGTGCATGTTTGTGTTTTGCAGTCCATTATCTTATTCGTCGAGAGGTTTTGTTTGATCTTTTCGCTGCTTCCACAGAGCTTTTAACATGCTACCATGCTAGCACTTGAAATCTAATGAAGACCAGTGTGTGGCATGGACTGACCCTGGGAAAGATGGCCGCCAGTGAGCAGATGGTCAGGACCAACAGCAGAACCTCTCCCACTACAAATGTGATGTAGTTCGCCATCAGCCTTTGACAAAAGAGCAGAGAGAAAGTATGTTAGACGAGGCAAAGCGATGCTGTAAAAAAAACAAAAAAGGATTCAGTGTTTAACCCAAACAAATCAAAAACATGGGAAAAGTGAGACCAGATTTGAGATAATATGCTTAGGAGATCAGCCTAGGAGTAATAGTGACCAGTGTTGCGTAGATGCTTAGATTCATGATCAGGGCCACGATGAGGGGTTGGGGTTTGGATAAGGACTGGGTTCAATATCAGCAGTTTGATTTTTCAGGTTTAAAGTATGTGGGGAACATTGGCAATGTTAAAGGAATAGGCCTCAGTTTTTCCATACTGAGATATGTTCTTACCTGAGCTTAGACGAGTTGATGCGTACCTGTCTGGTCTTTACGCGTGCGCTCAGTCACGCAAAAAGACCAAAGATGTTGTTAGCATTTAGCCTCTCCTCCTCTCCTCTATGGGGCCAAACGCGGGTGGAGTTAGAAACGACCAAGCTTTTCCACGTTTTCCCTATTTAAATACGGTTACGTGAGTGTTTACACAATACAAGTATAGTCACACAAAATTAAACATGTCGATTTTTTAAGCGGATAAAAACTATATTGCAAGGCGTAATAACGCCATAGGAGCACTTTGACTGTTGAACCGTATTTAAATAGAGGAAACGTGGAAGAGCTCGGTCGCTTCAAACTTCACCCCCTTTGAGCCCATAGTGGAGAGGAGGAGAGGCTAAATGCTAACAACATCTTTGGTCTTGTTTTGCGTGACTGAGCGGACCTGTAAAAGACGAGACAGGTACGCAGCAACTCGTCTAAGCTCAGGTAAGAACATATCTCAGTATGGAAAAAACGGTGGCCTGTTCCTTTAAAGTCAGGGCCAGAATCTGGAAGATCGGTGAGTAGCGCTGTTCCCTAGGACTGCTGTTCTCTAAAACCTGAGTGGGAGAACAAGTCCCGATTTGACTTGTTGTCAGCCAATTTGCATAAATCGTTTTGTTATCTTTAGGTTTTAGGTGTAATTTATTGCCCCCATCGGGAAATTTGTCCCGTACGTCTGACCCATCCCTTGATGCCACTGGGGGAATTTATGTTGAAAATGTAGATGGAGAAACGCGAGCAAAAGGCCTCCTAATGTAAACCATAGACCGCACTGGGTGTGTGGGCGTACCATGGGTCTATGAGCGCCTCCATGGCTGCGGTGAAGAGCAGGACGGCACAGGAGCAGCAGAAGGCCGCTCCGCTCTGCTTCTCCTTCTCCACAGAGTAACGCGTCTCCAGCTCCGGGTCCACAAACCGCAGCGAAAGGCGGTTCGTGCGCTTCCCCTTCAAACTGAGGCAACGAAACACAGCAAGTTCACCTCCATTTCAATAAAAAGGCAATGACAATAAGGAGTGACGACCTATACCGCTTTCTTTTTTTTTTCTAGTGATGGGATAATAATGGCTTTATCCTGCAGTGCATTGTATAAGCAGGTATTTGTGGGAAAATTACCTTTGTGCATTGTTAATTATAAATCATTACATTACTCCGACAGTATTACTGAAACATGCTTCTAAACCGATTCAGATGAAAAGGGGAACAGCACTAAAAATGACTTTGGATCAAATTACTGTACACTCGCTTTCATTGTTTGTAAAGAAAGAAAATCTGGTATTGCTGGGTTGCAGGTTCCAGAATGTGATGCGTCACTGGACCCAGCGGGGGGCAGGACCCAGTTTTTCCTATTAAACAACATTACACCCCTCCTCGAATCGCCACCTTAACGTGGTGGAGGGGTTTGAGCGCCCGAATGATCCTCGGAGCTCTGTTGTCTCGGGCTTGGTGCTCCTGGTAGGGTCTCCCATGGCAAACGGGTCCTAGGTGACGGGTCAGACAAAGAGCGGTTCAGAAGCCCCTTATGAGAGACCAACAGGCCCAGTTAGAACCATGAGGCCGTCCTTCTGTGGACCCACCACCTGCAGGAGGAGCCATAGGGGCTGGTGCAATGAGATTTGGGCAGCTCGTACGAATGCCCCCACGACCCGGCAACGGACAAGTGGAAGAAGATGGATGGATGGAACAACAAGAGTATGATCATTAATATCAGTCACTGGGTCCATGATCTCTCTGTACAAGACCAAAAATGTCCTCAAAAACAAAATAATTTTTCCTCCATATAATAGTATTGACCTTTGGAATGCTGTGATGTCACCTGCAACCCAGTAAAGTGGGCCCCTAGAACATCAGTTTTGTTTTATTCTTAACGGGAACAATGGACCAACAACACACGATTATATAAAAAGAAAGGAGTGACTACAGCACAAAGCCTGAATAGTGCGCAGATCAGAGAATTGGCCTGAATGTTAATGGTTAGCTAGAACAATAGCTACAGTATTACAGACACTCACGCCTGGACGGTCTCTCTCTCCAGCAGAGCCTCGTTGAGCAGTTTGTTCAGCTCCTGCTCGTTCTCCTGAGCGTCGATCACTCTCTCCGCCAGGTCCCTCAGACGCAGCCTCCTCCGCGGGTTCGGGAACGACGGGTTTACTACCTGCGAATAAAACGAAAGAGACAAGAAGAAATACAGGGGATGTGACAATAGTGCCAAGATCTGGAGACCTTCTGAGAGCCAAGCCACCGTCAACCCCCACATTCTTTTTCCCGTATTTCATTATAGTTCGAGCCGCTGCCGTGTTTACCCTGGCGTCGAGCTCGTCCGCCTCCTCTGGGGTGGTGCAGGCCGTGTTCACGCTGCCGTTACATTCTGTGGTGTTGATGAGCTGAGGAGAGTTCCCATTAGACGAGGTCACAGACAGCTTCTATAAGGGGGAACAAAAGACACGTGTGAAGAAGTGTGAATGTTATAGTTACCGGTGTATATATAAGAAAGCGAGCCTATGGTTTAAAATTTCAGGAATGCAAATACACAGCCCGACCCCAAAAAACGTGCCACCTAGATCTAAATAACTGTTATGAGGTTGCAGTTGGTGAGGTCAGGTTCAGCAACACTCTTTACCCAAAGAATGAGCTGAACATCTGAACGACCAGGTTATTCCACTGATTTCTTCTTTCCTGATGGCATTGGCCCTTTCCAAGATAACAAATGTGAAAGAGTCCAGATCTTAACCCCATTGAGAATCTTTGGGATGTGCTGGAGAAGGCTTTGCCCAGTGGTTACACTTTCCCATCATCAATACAAGATATTGGTGAAAAATGAATAGAAAACTGGACCTTTTGACATTAAAGCTTATAGAAACAATGCCACAGCGAATGTGCGCTGTAATCAAAGCAAAAATATGAGTGTGTGACCTTTTTTGGGGGGCAACCTTTTTTTGGTCAGGCGGGGTAATTGAAGCCAATTTCAATGTTTTGTAAAGTATTTCCTTGACCTATTTACAGTGGTAGTCATAGTACATTTTATTACTTGAGTAAAAGTACAGACACTTTTAGTCCAATATAAGCAAAAGTTTTTAAATAAAATGTTTTAATAAAATGTGAAATAATCAAAGTAGAAAGAACAAATGTTTTTTGTTCTGCGGATAAAGAGGAAAAAACCTGACGCCTTCAAATGGACACACGGAGGAGTGGAAAGAGAAACAAAGACGAGGCGAGCACCCGTAAGAGAGGCCACAGACGAGCACGACGGCCCTGTGTGATGCCGGTGCAGGCAGATATTATCTGGATATGTATATCACCGCGTTTAACCTCCTCCTTTCAGCAAAGTTAAGTGTGAGATCACGGCTGCTTTGGTCTAAACTGTTCCAAGTGCTATAGACGGACACAGCAGAAACATGAACTCCGAGAGTCTCCTGGTCAGTCAAAGACAAATCAAAGCCAGATAATAGCAATAATTGTGCTACTTTTACGGTCAGAGTATTTCAATAACACCTATTTCAGTATTCTCCAATGGCTTGGGGCGGGATGAAATAAATAAAATGCTGTGTCCAAAAGTGCTTGAAGAGCAGCTGTGATGCTTGTAGTAATTTCAAATTCATAAAAAAGTAGGAAAATGATTAGCCGCTCCTAAGTATACTTCAAAAGTATATAACTACGCAATAGAAGTGCAAAGTGATGTATTGATTTGCAAAGGCTATATTTGCCTTATTGAAGAGTTATTGAATATCCGATTTTCTCATACCCTGAAGCCCTACTCTGGTAATCGTAAAACACATTCCTCAAACATCACCAGCGGATTTAAAAGATTAATTCTAACCCTGCGGCGTATCTTGAACTCACCACTCCATTGATGCCGTTCTTGCCCACGGGACCCTTGGGCACCACCACCAGGTAGGTCTCGATGCCCCTCTCCCTCAGATAGTCGCAGCGGTCGCCCCCGTTCCCCGGCTCCACGTCGAACTCTCCGTGAAGGCACTCCAGCGTGCTCTGGGAGATGTGCACACGCCTGGGAACGACATTTAAAATTAGTTAAACGGCAGATTTGTGGAGGAGGGGGGTAAAAGGGATGAAAGGTTTTAGAAAAATATTGCAAATGTGATTTTTATTGTGTAACTGAGTCCAAGTCACAAGTGCAGCCCATGCAATGGCTCCTCTTATGAATTATGTGAGCATTTCACTCCTTTAACTTAAACCATAATTTAAACGTTTACAAAAGCGCATATTCAGAGATCGATAGTGCCAAGAATTTGAAAGCTAAATTATTCAAGTCCGAGTCATCTCATCTGAATATCAAATTGAAGTCCCAAGTCCTCAGTTGGATGTTTGAGCTGAGTCACTACATCTCTGGTATCTGTACCTTCTGCCCCACTACAATTTTAACGGGATTAAAGTGTTATTTAAAATTGTAAAGATTGCATATACTTTATCGCCTGGGCCTGCAATTTGACGTATTGAAAGTAATATTAAACAATCATATCCCCGGTGCCATGACTTTGACCAATGAGACGAGCTTTCCTGTGAATCAGCCTCAGGGGTCCTTGTACCTCTGCTTGGGAAACACCAGTCTAAACTACAGAAGAGGCAGCTTTTATACATAATAAGAAATCATGGAGACACACGGACATTTAATTCTCCGCAGAGGACATTATATTACACAAGATTACATAATTCCATTACGAATAATCTTGCCAGATCCTGTCATTAATTTAAATGATCTGATTAAGCGCTGTGAATGGACATTTCTTATAAAAACACTGTATAATCCATAGGGGATGTCTGGTCCTTCTGGGACCCTAAGCAAAAATCCAGACGGGGCCCTACATACACATGCCATGGTTATCTGAAGAGCGAACCCATTTACGGTCAAAAACGGTTCCACTGTGCAGTAGAGCAGGGCAGAAGTGACCTCACTTCATAATGACCATAATGATTCAGGCCCTGCCCCTCTGTGTGAGAACCACTGTGAGACTGGGATTCAGGACTACTACACGTCTATTTTCCCCTCTTTTTAAAATGGTAAATGGTCACATTCTCTCACCTCTGGTTCCTGACCCATAGTTTGGGAACCGCTGATTTAAAACTGAAACCTGCACCTGCCGGTTATTTCTGTCTTACCGCTGAGAGTAGCTCAATTCATTTTAGACTATGCATGTTACGGCTCAGCTCGAATAAAAGGAAGTAACAAAAACCAAGATGTAAAAATGGATGAATAAAGTTTAATAATTTAAACTTTAATAATTTAATTAATTAATAATTTAATAAAAGGAGTGTAAAGGGTAAAGTTTAACAAAGTGGTAACAAAACAATCAAAATGGAATATTTACAATATAATCATGACTCAATCAACGAGTGTCTCTCGATCCCACGTCACATATAGTGAACATTAGGTCCCTAGACACACACAAAGTCATTAACAATAATGACACAAACGGGACACAGACACAAAACAGACAACGGCGTACTGGCCACCAAGGCCAGCAGCCAACCAGCCCAGAGCGGGAAACCAGTCCTCCAATTCCACGCCAGGGCAAACACAGCAGGGATTCCATGGAGCAAAAGGGGAAATTAGCACCACACAAACAGAACAAACAAAAGGGAGGGAGACTGGAGGCCTAGGGCCGCAACAGTGCACATTCAGAGAACCAGAATTACTGTAAGTAACTGTGCTCCTGAGAACCGTGTGGATTCAACTCCTCTTTGAGACAAAAAGGCCACGTGTACGGCTTTACTCTCGTCTATTCGCCAAACTACTGTCCTGATACTCCTCTAGAGACAATAAGAGAGTTGAAATGAGTGTGTGGGCGTTGCAGTTTGCGCAGAGAAAACATGAGAGCAGCGCCCGGGACACGGGTGACATGCAGCCGCGCAGGAGGGGAGGCGAGCACCGGGAGACTGACAGCCAAGCGGGGACGCGAAGGGGAGAAGCACTCGCACCTTGGGAGTGACGGGGGAAAGCGGTCGGTCTCTCCTGCTCATTCACTCCAGCAGACTGCTGCGTGTTGGTGTTATATGACGCAAAGTAGGCGGACAGTGAGTGAGCGCTGTCAGAGAGCCCGTCTCCGTAACAACACGTTGATTAATCAGCGAAACACACCATAGTTTGACCGAGATGCGGGGCCCTTGTGGCTGCGTGGGCCCTACGCACCTTGCGTAGTTTGCGTATAGGAAAAACCGGCTCTGGGGATGTCAAGTTCTCACCCAGGGATCCCTCCGGCCTCCATCTTGTTGGCCACGGTGACGTCAGTTGACCAGACGTCGTACTGCCAGCGCTTCTGTCCCAGGACTCCCCCCAGCACTGTGCCGCTGTGCACGCCCACACGCATGTCCACATCCGTCTGCGTCTTCTCCCTCACATACCTGCAGATGCAACAGCTTTTAACAAATCTACCAAAAGATCATTGAACAGATTAACAAAAACTATATTTTCTTAAATTATCAACAAGAACCATAATCAAATTTGCAAATTTTTTAGGACTCATGACAGGTTTGCAGTTCAGTCAAATAGGCCTATACTGTGGATGTTCTGAATCAGCAGTGCACTGCATATCTAACTTTAGCCTGAGCAATTGTCCCAAAACATCAATTTCAATCTCTGGGCCTGATCAATAATTGGCACGTGACAAGCGCCAGATGGCACAGGCCTGGCACAGAGACAGAGTCGTTACATTCATCCCCAACAGAGCCGCGGTGTTCGGGCAAACTCACGAAATGGCCTCCACCATGGCCAGACCCATCATGATGGAGCAGGCCGCGTGGTCCTCCCTGTAATCCGGCAGACCACAGATACAGTAGTAACAGTCGCCCAAGATCTTGATCCGCAGCTGGTGGTATTTCTGAGGGAAGAAAATATCAAATCAAAGTGAAATTAAGTTACAATGAGAATTAAAATGACATGTAGCAGCCGACATGGTACAGTCTGCACAGTATTAGCCAAAAATGGAGTTGGAAAGTTCTCTCGGTGTTCAACATCAAATCAAAACATGCATAATAGGCTAATCCTCCAGCTACTTTTACCCAAAGCGACTCAGGATTGTTTTTACACACACACAAAAAAGTCATAGCGTAATTAATTTGGTTCGCCATCATGGATCCGGTCTTTGTTCTGTCAGTTCATATACTTTTTTGTTTTGTCCTAAAAAAAATAAAATGTAGCCTTGTACTGATTAACAAACTGGAACGCCAGTGTACAGTGGTGGAGGAACAAGTAAAAGTACATACAAATACACAAGTATCATATGAACACAGGTTGCTCATCGAAGCGTCGCTCAAATGCACAGGACAGTTGATCCTGCAGGGAAAATAAAGCACTTCTTATTGGTTGCTATGGGGTTCAAGAGTTATTGGAAAAGTGCTGTCTCTGAATATCCACGAATCTCCAATTATGTTGTTGACAATGCCATTCATAATAGGAAAAAAGCATTGAAGCTGAAACTCATGAATATAATATAATATTAGTTATATTTTTAATAAACTAAATATTAGCGTTGGAATTCGACGCTGAAATTGCCGCCATATTAAAAGATGTGAAAGCAACTCTTTTTCAAACCAAACGTGTAGCATGGAGCTAGAGTCTTGGGACAGAGTTGCAGGTGCAGAAAGAAACAGCAGCTGAGCATTTGCTGTTGTCCTTTTTTGGCATAACACTAAAAATAATTCAGCCAAGACGCAGACAAATGAGAAGGGCACAATGCATAGTTTACTGGAAGGATAAACGTTAGAGCCGAGACGGTGGTGGTGAAGAGGAGGAGACAGAGGAGCAGAGGAGGCTGATGCTTCTGCTGCTGCAGTGGACATGGGGCAGAGGAGGAACGCAGCTGAAGGGTCAGGATGAAGTAGGGGAGAGAAAGTGCATTTATATGAATGGCTTGAGAAGAGATTAGTTTATAGGGTGAAAGGCAGGGGTTGGCTGACGGTCATAGGAGCTACAAGGTACAAGAAGGAAGAGGAGTGGATTATCTTCAAACTAATTTTCAAATTTGTTTGGTAGACTTCCTTCTCAACTCCTGCTTTTATCCTTGGCCTAAAGTCTTAAGCTCTTCATCCTTTCATGATGTGAAAAATCTGGTGCATCACAAATCTGAGCCACTACAGTATGAGGGACACTGTGATAAAATCATAAAAACAGAGTTGATTGCAAAGCCTTTTAGCCGATTAGTAATAATATTAATATAAAGTGGAATGACACATTGTATATTTTTAGCTTCAGGGGTTTTGTATCGGACTATTGGTTTTGAATCTAGATGTAGAGATTTAATCCTACTGTGTTTTAATCCTGCTGTGTTTTTGTGAACCCGCATTGTGTTCATGGCCCTTGTTTCAATGACTGGTCAAACTTTAATCCCGCTGCACATCCAGCCAACTACATACAGTACAGCCTCCTCCCTGTTCTTATCATATTATTGTGTGTTTGTTGTGAGCAAATAGTGCCTTACGCAGCGCTTGTGTCGCTGTGGGAGAGGGAGAATGACGGAGGGAGGAGGGATCCAGGGCCCTCTCCGTCTCCTCTGATTATTCCGCTGTTGTGACATGCACTCTTTTAACCTCTGCTTGGTTTTGTAATAAGAGACAGTCCTTGAACTTGTGATGTCTGTCGCCATGTGATTTTAACTTTGCCAATTCAACAAGTTAGCTCAACAAAACGTTAGCAGCTCCTCCCCCTCCTCCCTCTGTGACCTGTTTCCCATCTGCCCCAGAACCTCTCGCTCTCAGTCCGCTGGCCCTTCGTCTGGGTTAAATACTTACAGGGGCCACCTGTAAGTAGCTAGGCCTGATCAACATTTGGTCAGTAGCTATGAGATTTTTTTTCAGCCATAGATACAGATGGCAACGCGTCATACAAGGGGCCGTGGCCTAGGGGAAGAAAACATCTCATGGAAATCACAATGTTTCACTCTTTTTAGCCGTTTTCTGGCGGACTATAAACATATTTATCACACACCAATAAAGTCGAGCCAAAATCTGATCCATATGGATATTTTTTTTCACAGCAAATTGTTTAGTGGAAGCAAAAAACAGCACTTGTTGCTAACGTTAGCATGTGTAGCATGAAGCTAATGTGAGCTTCCTGGTTAGCATTGTCCGTTTTTAAGAACAGGTGAATCTTGGAAAACTTGAATTTCATTTATTTCTGTAATTCAACTTAAAATGTAAATAGTTTCACGATTTAAGTTGAATAACAGAAGAGAATGCACTTTTTAACAACACTTTGGGTCAACAGGTAAATACAGGTGAAACTCAGAAAATCACTTGGCTCCTCTCCATGTCCCTGTATCTTTAGTAGATTAATGTATTCAAAATTCAACATTTGTTAAATGAATAGTGGGGAAATGGGAGAAAGTTAAGTTTTTTTCTCCCCTCTGGCTGCTTCAAACATGACCATTATACCATTATCCGTATCTACGTATATTGTGCATGTTTTGGGTTGAAGGGGGAGACCGGAAACACAGAAAGGCCCATCAGAGCCAAGACCTTCTTGCTATGCGCCCTAACCACCTAACCTGTCGTCGATGGATTACAAACCCACCGCGGCTAGTTTGTCGAAGCGAGCGAAGAGTTCATTGAGGAGTTTGACGAGCTCGTGGGCGCTGCAGGATGAGGACAGCTGAGTGAAGCCGACTATATCCGCAAACAGAATACTGAAACGAAGATAAGAAAGTTACTACAATGTCTCCAACGATTCATGGTATTTATGCACATGTTTTCAAGCATGATTAAATTAAAAGTTCAGCCATGTACCTGACATTCTCATGCCTGTACATGTACATGGTGTTGAACTGCTGCATCTCCTTCTGACTCTCCCCCTTCTTCATGTCCTGGAGCATCTCGTCGGCGATGTGCTTCGGGAGGATGGACAGCAGCAACCGCTCCTGAACAGACAACAGCGAGACATTTACACCCCAAATTAACGAGCTCTTGGTGGTAAAGAGAAAACAGTCCCGAGTCGTTTTTTTGGGTGCATTTTATGGTCAGATATTGGCGTCATCGAGGGCTGTCACGGTTTACTATATCAACTTATCGGGCTCAATATTTATCGTCTGTATATGTATTTGCATTTCCCCCCCATTTTTCTAAAGTAATGCATTATTTTCTTAATCCAAAGTAAGCTGTGTTTTATTGTATTTCATGGTTATAGTGGTATATTTTAAGATTGAAGTACTTTTGACACAAAGCTTTACTGTCATTTTTAAGCTGGTCTCTGTGACATTAAAAGATCTTTAATAACATCGTTTATCTGTCTCTCTCTCTATATATATATTTATATATATATATATATATATATATATATATATATATATATATATATATATATATATATATATATATTATATAACTTTAAATGTTGTTATCGTGACAAGCCTAGTGTCATCAATGGGATATAACATAAAACAAACTAAAAATGGATATAAAGCAAAGTGGAAACATTAGACAGTAATTTCTACAAACAAAACAACAACAATGAAAGAACACAAAAACAAGAGCAATATCGAAAATAAAATAAGCAGCCTTGGTTTCATTCCAAAACTGAAGGGAAAAAAAAAAAGGCCCTCGGCTCGCAGACGTCTCCATATCCTCCTCCAGCCCGCCGGTGATTACCGATGACATCTCCGTCTCACAGGGGCCAGTTGCCACGGTAACGGCAGCGTCCAATCAGAGCGGTCGGTCGCCTCTTGACTCGACACGCGTTTTTTTTCTTTTTTTGGGACGTTGGTGCTTCAAGACTCGAGCGCCGTTAGCCCCATTAGCATTCAGAGAGTTGGCTATTAGCATTTTACAGATCGCTTTCCATGCAAATCAGAGGGAAATGTATTTAGCATTAAGCACGTGGCTCTCCCTGCCCTGGGAAGTCAGGGCTCTGAGATTGTGTAAGAATGGGTAAAACATTTTAAAAAGTGAAAACAATTGATTATTTCCTCCCCCCCTCAAATTTAAACCTGAAGCTGAGGTATCTCGAGAGTACACTTACAGACAGAAGTGTGTTATGTTTGTGTCGATTAGTTGTAATTCCTGCTCTGTTTAGTGAGTTGCAGGACATTTTCCAGATGAAAAACATCAATAAAGCTTTACATTAGTGTCAATCCGTATAACAGGAACAAAATGTTAAAACCGTATCTATATCCATGCAAAATCTTAGTAATAAGAGTAATAAGGGGGGGTCATTTGTAATTGATTTTAATTTATTTAGAGTGTTGCAAGAAGCCATTGTAGCAGTCTCAACTGGTCAGAGCTCGAGACCCACCACTTACTTACAAACACGTCCTAAAGGAACATGGAACAAATTCACAAATTCTTGTGTATATTTAAAACATCTGACACAATACAGTACCAGTCAAAAGTTTGGAAAAGCTTTTTTGTGTCTTGGGTTTTCATTTATTTCAAGACTGTTTACATTGAAGGCATTAATATTTGACATTTTCTCACTGGGCTCCTTTCACCATGTAGTCACAAGAAGTGGCAGACTGTTGAACCATTTTTTTCTTCTTATAATCCCATGTGCGTATTCATACTTTAATGTCTTTGATAAGAACCATACAATGCAAATAGTGTTGAAAGCAAAGAAAAGCCAATACATAAAAAGTAGTTAAAATTGTACGGCCCTTGTAAGCAATCTAAAATCCAACTTCAAAGCTGACCGCTAATGTTAAGAGCCCTGTTTAATGCTCCTCACTGTTGCCAACAGTACAGCAGTATTAGGAACATAAGTAATAAATCACCTCTGAGCTCTCGAAAGGAATTACGTAGCTTTTTAAACACTGCCTTGTTAAGACAGTGACAGGTGGATTAATCTGGATTACGTGAATAAGCAAAAACATAATAACGTCTCCTCACCTGCTGCTGGCTCTGCTCCTCCAGGTTGAGCTTCACCTCCAGAGATTGTCTCGCCTCCAGGAAGGCCTTCCTGTGTTTCCTGTCAGCCATGTAATAGGACATGATCCCCACAGTGATCGCGCACACGTAGATCACCATATTCGCCAAGAGCTGCAAAATAAAGCAATGTCCAGCCTGTAACGCTCCCAAGTACCTCAACCTTTTGTCCCCTGGGACCTTTATCACTTTTCACTTTACTATGAGAGTCCCGCTGACATTCGGAGTCGCTTTTTCAGGAGAATTCTGGCCTCAGAGGGGACAATACAGCTTAAAATATATCAAGTCACGCTCTCTCCTTGTTTACCGAATGATTAAACACTCCAAGTACTATCAAGCTGCCAACATTTTGTGAAATCTTTTATTTCACTCACAAGCAACAAAACAATTGGAGAAGTGTTAGATGAGACTGACTTTCAGTACCTGCTTTTGACACTTTTACCAGTAACACTTTATTTTACACTACCTTAATACGTCGTACCTAATGTAATCTGCTTTGTAACAATCTGTAATAACTTGTATCTATGTAGTACATACACAATGGAATAATGTGTATTAGTACTTTGCAGGTACATAATGTAAATCTTATGGTTAGAGTTAGGGTCTTATGTCTTATTACATTATGTACCTGCAAAGTACTAATATATATTATTCCATTGAATATCTAACCCTTAGGTACAAGTTATTACAGATTGTTACAAAGCCAAATACATTGTACTTAATTTGGAAGGTACAATGTATCAAGGGTATTGTAAAATAAAGTGTTACCCTTTTTTCGATACCAGTAGTACCTGAATCAACTAGCCAACCAATTAACTAACCAACTCAACAACAAGCTAAGCCTCCACCTATCCACAGATGTCTAGATTACTTGAAATGACTGAACCAACTAACAAACCAACCAACTAACCAACTATCCCCCCAAAAACCTGATAAACTAACCAACTAACTATTCAACCAACTAACTAACCAAGCCTCCACCTATCCACAGATGTCTACAGGTGAAACTCGGAAAATTAGAAAATCGTGTTCATATCAAAAAGTTCATTTATTTCTGTAATAAACTTAAAATGTGAAACGTGAATATGATATAGACTTATGATATGCAAAGTGATAAATTTTCTGAGATGTTTTATTTGGGGTTTTTACAAGCTGTGAGCCAAAATGTTAACAAAAAAAGGCTTGATATTTAATTTTTCATGATGATTTTGGATCACAGCTTGTAAAAACTCTTTTCACAATATTCTAATTTTCTGAGTTTTACCTGTAGATGACCTGAAATGGCTGATCAATGGAAAAGATATAATTTATATTTGTATGACTTCAGTTATGCTGCAAAAGTTCAAGTGATATCATGAAAGTTGAACCCCCCCAAAAAATAAGTGCATTCAAGACTTTTTTCCCCTCCTTTTTCTTTGTCCCTCTCTGTTATTCTTTTTTTCTTAATGTCTTTTTTTTTTCCTGCACTCCCATTCCTCCTCCTCTCTAAATACGGACGTGCTGCCATTTCAGTTCTTCCAAAGGTTGTCGTTACAGGCTTATTGACTCTGTAACAGATCCGAGGAGCGACTTCCTCCCCGAGTTCCTGTTATCTCAGTGCTGACCTGGTTGGATCATTTGGTTATGGGCTACACAAATACTGCGTGTTTGTCCAGTACAACGAAATGTGAAGTGATGAAACAGGATGAAGGAAGTCGGGGCCGAAACCTGCCGTGGACAAAAGGAGGCTGGAGTTTTAGGAGGAAGCTCATGAGTCTAACCCGTTTTCAGATGTCGTTTTCCTGGAAGATTAGCTTTGTGTTTGAGTTAAAGGTCTTTTAAGCTTTTCTAAATATATTCTGACAACTTAGCCTCGGCATCTTGCAATTTATAACCATCTAAAATAAAGCAATAGTAGGGCTGGGCAATGAATCTAAATGTTATCAAAATCGCAACCCCTACTTTGGCCAATCTCAATAACCATCATGGGTCTTTGTAATCTTTTGTCTTTTGGTAGACACAGCACCTACTTTTGGAGTTTGACGAGACAAAGGTAGATTTTTGTAAATGAAAATGGAAAGCATTATTATTGCTTGAGCTCAGGTTTAAAAAAAAAAGAGACGTCCAAGTTCATAAATCAGCTATGCGTGATTATTTTATTGTGAAAAAGTAAAATCGGATCAAAAACCGAGATCGATCAATATGGGGGAAATAAAATCTTGATTCATGTTTATGCCATATCGTCCAGTCCCACCCAACAGTGAGTGAACAGTTACACCAAGTTGGGATTGTTTGTGGTTTTTAGTGAAATTACTAGGGGGCGATGTTGGGACTTGGTTCTTTTGTATCACGCGAGAACAGTTATTTGGATATAGCCAAAGCACACACTGGACTTGTGTACAAGTCTTTTCATGGTTTAGCACCAAAGTCCATCTCTGACATGTTAGAGCCGTATGAACCATCTCGGGCCCTGAGAACTTCAGGGAGGGGTCTCCTGGTGGTTCCCAGAGTCAATAATAAACACGGTGAGGCTGCGTTTCAGTTTCATGCAGCTAAAATCTGGAACAGTCTTCATGAGGATGTGAGACAGGCCTCAACTCTGACAATGTTCAAATCTAGGCTGAAAACAGCTCTTTTTACCCGAGCATATGAAAACTGAAAGTATTTTATCTCCATTCTTGCCTTTTACTGTAGTTGATTAACTTTATGTTGATGTTTTATTGATTTGATCTGTTTTCTTGTAATTTTATGCAACTGTGAAAGGACTTTGAATTGCCTTGTGTATGAATTGTGCTCTACAAATAAACTTTCCTTGCCTTGGAGATAGAAGTGGTCTCAAAGAAAAGGCTTTTATTGCCGTTGTTCCTAGTTACAGAGCAGTATAACCAGCTGGTGACTTCAGAGAAAGAGAAGAAGTGAAGACCAGACCTCCTCTAGTCTTGCACTTCTTCTCTACGCAGAGAGGGTGACAGCCCATCAGTGAATCAGTCGTTTGTTACTATGCGTTTGTACTTTATCTGTACTTCACGTTATGCTCAGAATGATCATGGTAATCTCACTGACATGGTCTTCTCGTTCTACAGCGTGTGAGCAAAGCACGAGTCAGAAGGTTGTTCAGATTTCACCCTTACAGCGAACAATTAAGATGTTTAACCTCAGTGCATCCACATCATGCTCTTTCCGGTGTTTCTTTTTGTGTGTGCTATAGTGTTTAATGGCTGATTAAAAAAATCATTAAATCAGACAAAGACCGTAAGTTCTCCTACATGAATTTTGTTATAGCAGATTTTAATCAAACTGGTGTTTTTTTTTTTTATGTATAGCGCCAAATTAAGGAATACAATTAATCATTTCAATATCTGGCAGGAGGCCATTATTGTACAATTATACAAGATTGAGTCCTCTGCTTAGCATCTACAGTAGTCCACAATATATATGTATGTGTGTGTGTGTTTTCGTTTGTTTCTTTCTTTGGCCAAGACAGTGCATGTTAATGAACATACATGGGACTCATGCATGTAAACACGCCACGCCGGATTGCAGACAACAGATGCTAATTTGCATCCGTCCCACACTTGCACTCCCTACAGACACGGGGAGAACATGCAAACTCCACAGGGGTCTCCAACCTTTTTTGCAGTGAGCTACTTTTACATACTAAAACCATCCACTCGGGAGATATTTAAACAGAATTAAAGGTCCTATATTATGCAAAATCGACTTTTTGGAGCTTTTAACCATGTTGTTAGGCTTATGTTTGGGAATATTGTGGATAAAGAACTCAACTCAAAAGCATAATGACGGTTCATGACCATTAAGTGTCCGCGGAGGCGATGTGCCTTTATTTACCTTTTCATCTACCGCATATAGGTATAGGTAGTACAGACGCTAGATATAAACACTAAACTGCTGTATGAAAAGGGTTGGTAACTACGATCCGAGGCAGGAGTCCGTGTCATGTCTTATTTTGCTGAGGTGCTGTTTAAGCTGAAATGTCACTAAATGGCTGCGAGTCAAAGAGAAAGTAAAACGTGTCTGTGTTTGGCGCCTCATGTCCCGTCTCCTTGCGTCAATGTTTTTCTCTTTCTTCATATTGTCCAAAGTCACATCCCAAAACCAAAATGCTGCTCCTGATTCCACTGTGTTTTGGCGTGTGCTCCATCTGGCCTCTCCGTGTCCTTCAATAACGCACATCTGAAGCAACTACGAGTCGCAGCTCAGACCGGGATTTGATTTGCCGAAATAATAAATTGTTTATTTTGTATTAATTGGGAGTTTGATTTCCTAAAACCTTTCCAACTAGTTAAAGCAGACGTTTGTTACTTTTCCTGCACTTAAGTATGGGTGATGTTACTGACTGGATCAGTGAGTTTTTTTTATATATCTATATAATTTATATTTTATTTATAGACTGTACTGTTAAGTTCAGACAGTTTTTAAGAAGTGCAGTCGACATGTTCACACATTGTGAACAGGTCAAGCAACTATTTTGTTTGCGTTATTGTTGCAATTTTCATTTTGTGTTAAGTGAAAAATACATAAGAGGACTTGCAACAATAATCGCATATTTAATCACAATCGCAATATTTAAGGAAAATCGTTCAGCCCTATAGTGAACCTTGGCCAGAACCAAAGCGGATTAACTTTTATAACCAACGCGAGTCCCATAATGGAAACACCCGATGGACCAGAGCAGTGAGTCGGTCATAACGCATGTTAGCCATTTATGAAGCTGTGTTGCACATGTCAACTCCTTATAACTGCAGTAACTTCACTTTTTGCTGTGGTATTTATATTTCTACTGCTGCTAAAGTTGTATGAGCGGAGAGAGGGGGCGGAGTTAACTGAAACCAAGCGTTTTGTCTCCTGGGTTGGAAAATACCTCCAGAAAATACTTATATTTATCACAAAAATTAGTGCTCCATAGTGGTAGAGGTACAATATCATAAATGCCCATACTTTACTTTGGAATGGCTAAAATAGGATGATACAGATCCTTTAAAGGAAATGACTTGAATTTCATTCCTATCATTTACTTAATTTGCCAAACTGGTACAGATTCTGTTCATATTGTTCAGAACAAAAAGAAAATACATTTAAAATGTGATTGTAGAAATGTAGAAATGTAAAAAGCGTTTGGCGAGCTACCAAAAAAGGGCTGGAGAGCTCAACCGCGCAACTGGTTGGAGATCCCTGTTATCAAAGCATGATTTATGTGAACAAATGTTATGTGTATGCCTTAACTTTAAACAAAACGAAAATTATATATATATTATTTTTGGCACTATACACCTTGCCCAGTGACAACAGTTGAAAACTAGCTTTGCAGCTAATACTGACACTTTTACAGAAATGTTCATGAATGTCAAATAAAATAATACATTACAAATACATTAATACAAATAAAAAAGCTATTCACTGTTTTTGTCAGAAATATCCAACAGGTAATACACACACACGTCAATAATATTAGATAGGGATAAAGTCCGTTAATAAGCTGAATGCCCATCTCGGGTCGCCCGTTGCATTATGGGTAATGGAATGTCTTTTGGCTACCGAACAATAATGATAGCTAGCGTAAAGCAACGAGGAAATCTCTGGTTTTAACCGCTGGAAAGTTGATTTAAAGCGTTTTTGTCGTCGCCATGGAGCCTGTTACAATATTAGCTTAAAGTCTATTTTTACAAATAGGGCTGCGCACACGACAGAAACTGCCGTTCATACGAAGAGATGCTGTCAAAAGTGACGACCAGTCCTTGTTCATATAGTTGGAATAAATATGTGAGAAAAACATTTCTGCCCCTTGAAGGCGAGTGTTGGACAAAGTCCAGGGTCTGAAACTGTGGCCTCATGTCGCCGATATTCACAACATTTAAACTGGAATGAGAAATAAAATCATAGAATCCCTCTTTTTTTTACTCAATAAGGAGGTGGACAGTAAACAAAATCTTTTTTTAAATTGTGACCAGATTAATACACATATAGGCTATGCAATCTAAATTTACTTTATTTTTATTCATTTTTACGAGTGATCTGTTGGTGTACAACATGGCTAATCAGTCGCTAATTTGACAAACGAAAAGTTACCCACAATATTTAACATAAATTTAACATTTTTTTCCTGTGATTCCAAGACAAATTCAAATGATTTAAAAAGTGAGGGTGTCTGTGTCGGGCTGATCCCAGGTCCTGTCCTGTCCGCTATGGTCCGCTCCTGCCTACGGAGCCGCCGTCCTGACGGTTCCCTCGCTTTCAAGATATTGACAACTTAAATATTCGCAAGAAATGTCACTTGAGACTTAAAGTCTGTAAACCGGTGCCCATAAGCCTTATAGTTCATGGTTATGGCTCAATATACTTCAGTGTTCACGCTCCGCTACCTGAACTCGCTCACACATTTCAATGGCGCTGTGGTTTGTTTGGGCCGTAATTAGGAGCCTGATTGACTCGCGCATGCGCAGTCGAGATGGGCATTCGGCTTATTCATGTGATTCTGTGTGGAATTTACATGCATGAGACCCGTGTGTGTTCACCGACCAAATAAACAAGAACACACCCCGAGTAGACCATCACCAGAAGAAGCCAAAGTACCACAGTTTGAGAACCACTGGCCTAAAGCAATACCATTTTAAATATAGTGACTGGAAAAACAATAATCTTTCATGTTCCACAACCTTAAAACAGATCAAAATATCTACAATGGCTCTTTCATAAGGCCACGTGAAGGCACTAAAACTGAACGCAATTCCACATAAGTGTCATTAGTCATCATCCAGCCACGCCACAAAATCTGCCGATCAACAATAGACATTTAAAACTACTCTCATCTACATTGAGCACTTCATGAATTAAATTGTCCCGTCATCTGGGCCCATGCAACGGCGTTACTACAATAAACAAAATGAGCTCACCTGCCGTCCCAGTGAAGCCCCCTGTATGTCCTCCTGCTGCTGCTGCGCGATCGTGACCCCCAGCACCAGCGTGTGGACGCCGCAGGACACCGTAGTAATCAGCACGATCGGCGTCAGCCTGAGCGGCAACGTCAGGAAGAAGGAGAAGCTGAAAAAGGCCTGCCATCCCACCGTGTCGCTGGCCTGGTGGAACCGGGCGTAGTTCAACCCCAAGTAGCAAAACACCTGCACCGCTATGAGCACCCACAGCGCGTAGGGCACCACCCGCCGGGACACCCGATCCGGCAGCAGCCCGAACCGGCACAGCAGGTACAGCGCGATGTCCGCCGCCAGCCCGAGCGACGCCACCAGGACGGACGCCAGCTTGTCGCTCGTGTAGACCACGGCGCACATGACGATGACGTAGCTGTCGAAGAGCGCGGCGAAGACCACCAGGACGAGCAGGGTCTCGTGCCGCTGCCGCCTGAAGTAGGTCTGGTAGAGGTTCTCCAGCGACTCCGGGGCGAAGGTGAGGCGCATGAAGCGGGGGAGGCAGAGGCAGCATCCGGAGCTGCGCACGGTGACCTCATGGGTGCGCCCCACAGCCTGTCCCGGGTCGGACGGAAGCGTGACGGAGCAGTCGGCCGAATACTCCGCGGAGTACTCCGGCTCCGAGAACGCACGGGTCCGAGGCATGGCGGCGCCGGAGGATCGCGGGACAAGTGTGGCGGCCTGAGCGAGAGGAAACAAAAACATTTTAGTAATCCTTCTTCACTAACAAAAAACTACTGCCCCATATTACTTTTGTTTTCGGCTTTATAGTGGTGCACTCGGACCACCACCAACCAAATAACTTTATTTGATAAGATTTTTTGATTTATTTGAGCTATTATTTACATCATTACATTTACACAAGAACAAAAAATATAAAAAATCAAAAATAAATAACTCAAAAGGAGTAGGCCG
Organism: Proterorhinus semilunaris; assembly: GCA_021464625.1. Lineage (NCBI taxonomy): Eukaryota > Metazoa > Chordata > Actinopteri > Gobiiformes > Gobiidae > Proterorhinus > Proterorhinus semilunaris. Next base: position 8,663,244 of record CM038350.1, read on the forward strand.
AAGCAAGAAAGCTTATAAGTGCCTACCCCAATTTCAAAGTACAATACAATACAGAGTAGAAAGGGGTTGTGAGTTCTGAGTGTATTTACTTAGTTTTATAATTTTTTTTCCCATTGCTCATATTACCATATACCTTTTATAAAGCACTTTAAAACAAAAAAATAAAGTGCTGTACACAAAAACACACATAGACAAAACAAATATATACAGAAACAATAATACATTTTTTTTTTTTAAATCACACACTGTCAAAGGCAAGTGAAAAAAGATGCGTTTTAAGAAATGACTTAAAAACAGCCAGAGACTGAGCCCGTCTAATCTCCGGCACAGTCGCCACGAAGTTTGCGCCGTGTCTTCGGGACCATTAGCTTCAGCTGATCTGCCGTCCCGAGGGCACACGAGGGGGAACATGGGGCTGAATCAGATCAGAGAGGTAGGATGGGGCGAGGCCGTTTAATCATTTGAAAAAAGGTAAATACAAGAATTTCAAATCAACTCTAGAGCACAATGCGGGGATTTTCAAACTGGTGCGACGCTCTCGCATTAGACGTGTTCCAGTTAAAAGTCGAGCAGCAGAATTTTGGACGAGCTGCGGCCGAGAAAGTGCATGTTGGCTCACCCCACAATACAGTGCATTGCAATAATCCAGCCGCGTTGTCACAAAAGCATGCACGACAGTCTCAAAGTGCTGCTGCATTGAAATAGGCTTAATTTTCACAAGTTGCCTTAAAGTGACTATACGGAGTTTAAAACTGTTAAAATGAAGAATTTTCATTCCCTACATGTTCCAGCCATGTCCTAATGTGTAGAATGAGCCCAGACCTGTTCACCACAACTGCCTCTAAAATCCTGCACTGTCGCTCAAAAAGGTGTTAATTCGGGTCCGAAGGGTTTAATATAGAAGCTGCAGTTACACGTTAGACCTGAGGTGGCAGTAGTGAGTATAAAAATGACCCCCCCAAAAAAAAGCTTGATTCGACAACTGTAGAGATCTACTCACTCGTGCTACATTCGCACAGGCAAAATGGGTGAAGTTTCTTTCCCACGGACACCATGACAGTTGGCACTTGCAGGAGCTGGGATTCGAAACACCAACCTGCCACCCGCTCGACCATCTGAGCTGCTGTCGGTATCGTAAACCAAGTATCAGTATAAGGCAAGGCAGCTTTATTTATACCGCGCATGTCGTACACAAGGCAACTCAATGCGCCTTGTTAAAATACCGGTATCGGAAAACAATGTCACCGTAGGCACCCAGCCCTAATCAGGGGCATTCATTTGGGAGAGTGGGCCGCACAAGTCACGAAAACATGCAGGTGTGTGTGTGTTCTCTTGTGCCACTGAAACGCAAAGTTGACCGAACTAGTGCCTGCCATGACTCTAAAAATAGTCATGCGAGCGCAACAATACATACTCCTGCTCAATTCATTCGCATTCTGAACTAGTAACTACTAGTAGATACGTGCTGTAATTGCTTAGACGCATTAGGTTCCAATTAAACCGCTCATGAAACAAACTAGTGTATTATTTTATGTTTTTATCGACAACATGGCATTTTATTTATCAACTCCATGCATTCACAGTTTAAAATCATTGTAGGTCCTGCGTGGAAAGAAGATTAATCACGTCAATGGCCACAATAAAGCAGGCAAACAACATTTACAGTAGGTAATATAATATCCTCTCTCTGCAAACGATAATATATCCCGTCACCTCGTTTATTTGACATTTATTTGACATATAGACAGCGAAAATCCTCTTGTTTCGCAGTCCCTTATTCCAGTCGTCTCTCAAACGTTTTACATACAAAGCACAAACCTAATAGCGATGCCGAAATTGGTCTAGGAAAAAGCAATTACATTTTCTTCCCGTAAAATGTTCAGCCCGATTTAAAAAAATAAAATAGAAATCCACAGGTGCCAGTCTTACCTGTATTTCCCCAAAGAAGCTGTTCGTCCAACTCTGTAGCCCCTTCTCCGTCACATCATCTCGATCCCGTTGCCCTTGTTACCAGCATGTGTGCAATTTCAATCATAAAAAAAAAACAAAAACGCTGCAGCCCCCGACCCGAGTTCGGCGGCGTCAGGACAGTGGTGCGTTGGGACGTCTCCTCTGTTACATGTTCACAGCGACGCTCTTTTAATCCCGCGTCGCCCCGCTCCTCCTCCTCTTCTGGATCAAATCTCAATCAGCATTTTAAAAAACGTCGTCCTCTTTGGATTTCCCCCATGGCTTTCTTGCCGCGGCGTCTTTTTCAGTAGTTTGGCCCCGTTCACGTCCATAGTCGCATCTCCGAGAACCCTGAAAGCAAAAAATGTCCCTGATGCATGACTATTATCTACTAATCGCACAGTAAATATACAAACATATCCGAGAACACATAAATAACGCCACCGTCGCAAGTTGAAACATTTCATTAATATTTAAGCCTTTGCCTCATCATTTTTCTCGCCGTGTAACTTTCGCCCGTGTTAGCAGCTGCTCCGTGTGTACATTGACTTTATTTTTAATGGAGCGGAGCCTAAATCCTGCAGCTGCCGACGCCCGCACTGCGTCCTGTGTCAACACGGAACGGAGCCGTTTTAAGCCACTGCCGCCAAAACTACAGATAACGGCGATAACTCGGGTCATAAAATTAATATCATAGAAAATGAAGCACGATACCGTATATTAACTGTTGACATAGCAACGCCACAGCGCTGCCCATAGGAACATCCGTAGGAGAGGTTGCTTTCAATGAGAACGCTTCATTGAACTGCAGCTCACATTTACAATGCAAATGTTACTTTTCAGAAGAATCACAGAGTAAATCCTCGGGCTGGACATTACACCATCAAATTATCATTATCGCAATATCTGGGGGATGCAATATCCATTTCGCAAGGATCCAATGTATCGATAAGGGAGACGCCAACACCGGCCACTTTTAAATCACACCTAAAACAGTGGCTGAAGGAAAACCAGGCCCGAGAACACTTTTAGTTTGGACCTGTTGTCACTTGTATTTGTGGCCAAATGTGTGTTGTCGCACGCTTTATCTCTGTCACCTGCCTAGGGATTACACAGGGGGAAACCAGCATCTTTGCTATAATCTGGTAATCTGTCACATTTACATCACAAATGTCGTAGAAGTTCATTATTATGCACCGTCTCTAAATTAGTTCTTCTGTCTAATTGATATTTACAAATTTGTATCTAATACAAAACAAGTCTCAGTTTTATGGCATTGCTTTGGCTCTAATTTAGTATTACTCTTTTAGTCTTGTTTTGACCATTTGCAGAAAAAAAACATCTGTTTAAATTGAATGCAACGCGAGTCAAAAGGATTTTTGTACAACAATAGTCTTCAAACATTGCATCGTTTCTCATCTCGGCCGTCCTACTGGACAGTAACCAATTATTTGCAGGGACTACATCCAGTGCGCACTGGGATATGCCACTGACATTCAGTCATTCATTATGGAACATATAGATTCTCCTGCTCACCAACATGGCAAAGGGCAGAGGGAGGAAGACGAGGGAGGAAGACGAGAGAGAATATATAAGCAGCAGAACTGCCGTACTCAGCCAGCTCCTACTCAGAGAACAAGAACATCCTACAACTTTAAGAAGAAGTCTATAATGGAGAATACACATATGTCCACTTCTAAACACAACAAGTCCGATTGTTGCAGAATCCAAAAGAACAATGAAAGAAGTATCTCAAAGCAAATTGCCATATAGCAAAAATAGCAATAGCAAACAGGCCTAGCTGGATTTCCAATGAGTGATGCATCGCACACCGATATGGCAATAAAAAAGTGGTATACAATAACTGTAGGCATTGCTATATTAATATTATTTCAACATTTAACTATTTATCCTTTTTTTTTTTTTGATCATTAACGGACAACAAAAACAAAGCTACACTGGCACTAAACTGACCAACACATGACTAAAACTAAACCTTTGAAAGTTGTAAGTGAGATATTGTTTTAGTTTTAGGCTGTGCTATCCAAAAACGTGACCCTCGTGATCTTGGAATGATGTATACCGCATCACACCACTCTTCAAACACATTTTGGTAACGAAGCAGATGTTTATGGAAGTAGCTGAATATATTTGGCATTTCAAGCCATGTTGACACAGGCCTTTAAAGACAAGGCTAGGAGCTACTCTTCCAAGTAAACTAATAGACACAGAATTTGCCGACTTCCTATGAAACATGTTAAGGATTATTAACCAGTGCCAGAGCCCCATACGCTACACCCAAAACATCCCATTTCACGCATGCCTGAAAAAGAAAAAAATCCTAACATTGTGACATCGTGCATTGTGTGGATTTGAAATGGCCCTTAGTAGGATAGGTAGCCAGCAGATCGACATGTTTTGCAGGCGATCTTTTATATTGGCATCACAAGAAGCCATGATGTGCAGGCCTGTAGATGATGAAGCTACATGTTGCGCGCATGGGATCATGGACACAAGACCAAGTACATGCACACATACAGAGATGACGCTGAGGACAGGCAGGCAGGGCGATGTGAAAGCCTGGGATGGAGAAAAAGCACTGCGTAAAAATGGCTAATATCACCCACTGACCAAAAAGAAAAGAAAGAAGGGCTGCTCTACGTTGGGTTTCATTGAAAGCAATTGACATCCTGGGTTTACCTCCAGATGCTGCACAGAATCCAGTAGTCACCTCACCGCCTCGACAGCTTCACTTGTGGAAGGAGGAGGAGGGGGGTCCACACGGCGCGCGCGGTTCGGTGTTGTTTGGGCCGAAGCAGAGATGGTCCGCGGTTCAGGTTCAGCTCGACGGGTACGGGGGTGTAAAACTGTGCGCGGAAAGGAGGCGCGAGAGTGAAACCTAAACCTGCAGAACCGGGGAGGTTCGAGTGAGGGGTGTTTTCAGCTGGAGACACGGAACACGTTCAGCGTCAAGTTACGCGAGAGGGAACGGGGCACGACTTCCGGGTTTCGTTCACAACAAAATCAGGGGGGAATATTAGGTTTTGTTGTTTAAATAAAAAAATAAAAACAGCTCTGGACTTTAGGCTGGTGCATTTTAAATAATAAAAACAATATTTTCAGCGTGTCCCTTTGCTGTTGTTAAAATGCATAGGGAGAGCTTGATAGGTTGGGTTGGGTCCATCCATAAGAAAAAAGAGATAACCGGTGTTCCATTCGGCCTCTTTGGTGGTCCTCATGGCGGGGAGCTGACATTAATACAACCCCCTGGTGGCCAGGGGCGACTCCAAAAGACACTTGGTAAACATGATTGTAAGGGTAACTGTACACCTCCCTAGCAGTGTTTAAAAGTCTGACTCCAAAGAGTTTTTCTTTTTCTAAAAATTGCTATGACTCATGTGACAACGCTGGCCTGGGTGTCATATTTTTAACCACACTGGTTTATGTACATGGATCAGGACTAACAAGTGGAAGCCTGTCTATGATTGACAGGCTCTGGAGCACTGTGATAAGAAGATCTTTATTTATATAGCGCCTTTCACAGACATGGCCTCAAAGCGCTTTACATTCACTCCAGACTCAGTGGTGATAAACTACATTAGTAGCATCAGTTTCCCCTGGGGGAGACTGACAGAAGCACCTACAGTCCTTCTGACCACCACCATGCATTCACACACACATCATCCATCCAGGCCTATTGTACATGTTTTTGGTGGTAGGGGAAACCGGAGGAAACCTACACAGACACAGGGAGAACATGCAAACTCCACACAGAAAGGCCGCGTCCAGGTGGGAATCGAACCCAGGACCTTCTAGCTGTGAAGCAAGAGCACTAACCGCTGTGCTACCGTGCCGATAGATAAGATAGCCTTTATTGATCTCACAATGGAGAACAGGCTTCGAAGGAGGAGATTGAGCAGCCATGTTAATTTCACAGACCACTCGGGATCATTACAATGACTGGGGCTGAATGGCACACCGGCTATTTTATCTTATATCTAGTTTGGTCACAGAAGACATTTCATAGTGACCCTGACGCATATGGTAGAGCGTGTCGTCTCATGATTGGAAGGTTGGGGGTTCGTATCCCTGCTCCCGCAGCTGCACACTGTCGTTCTGTTTGACAGCATGGGCAATACACTTAACCCACCTTGCCTCCAGCGCACATTGGTTTGTGAATGTAAATAAATTGAGACCATTTACAGCCAAGGCTGTCAAGATACTAAGTAGGCCTATACACACTGCAGAACAATGAGTAGGTACCTCTACATCGTGAGGCTTTAATGTTCAATAGAAACAGAATCAGTTTAATCAGCAGTACAGGCCCTCGCCGCCGACACAACCCCCTGCCATGTTCTTAGCCCCAGCCTCGTTCTGCAATTACCCAGGTCAACTTGCACCAAGCCTCACAAACCTCACTGGCCTTGCTGACATTCATCCATAAGAATTTAGTGTATGGCCATGCCCACTTTATTCGAAATATGATATAGCTGTAATGTATGTTTTTATTTAAAAGATTACAATAACCTTTTGAGCTGTTAATGGCTGGACCTCTTCCAAAAAGAAAGTATGTTGAGTCATAAACAATATGAGAGAAAAAAATTATTGGCAAGCCTTAACTAAACATGCAATTCAAAATCATTCTGTAATGACCTGGGGCCTGTCTGAAGTTCCTTAGCTGGAACCACAATGAGTCTAAGACTCTAGTCCCAGAGCTGTAGAGCCTCTTACACCCAGGGTGAGCCGCTCAGTCTAGAAACATCACAGAGACAACAGGACGACACCTCCAGAGTGAGGTGGAGCATGATGCAGGGCATCTCCTCTTGTGCAGTAATAGATGGCTGTGGTCATTCCACTTGTAGACACAAAAAGCACACGTATCAGAAGAATAAAAATAGATCGCTCTATCACAGGTGCCACAGGTCACCTGTCCATGACCCACCTGTCCTCTGTGGTTCACCAAAAGCTCTCCGCACTGAGTACTGAAGAATATGGTCATCGTTACAGTAAGCCCAAACATCTTGATACCAGTGAGTTCAACCTACAGTGACACAAAATCCATACTTCATTAAATCAAAGGAGTAAATATAATAGCACGAGCTAAAGCCAAGATATATTATAAAAACTGTCCTCTGCATCCAAGGTAACAGTGAAGCTCCAGCAGCATCAGGAAAGGACAGGATCTGAACTAACCATCAGCATATCCGCCAGGGTGGGAGTTTATTCAGCACACGCCATCCACCAAGACCTCAATACTTCAATGGTCATAAAACACCAGAGGGACCATGCCATTAAGCGACTTGTGAACCAAAAGGAGTATTTTAAACACAATCTATCTAGGCGGCACGTTTACAGTACAGCGTTTAGCGCCCGATATTCAGAGCTAGAAGGTCAGGGGTTTGATTCCCACCAAGGACGGGGCCTTTCTGTGTGGAGTTTACATGTTCTCCCTGTGTCTGCTTAGGGGTAGGGTTTCCCCTACCACTAAAAACATGCACAATAGGCCAGGATGAATGAAAGTGTGCAGTCTAATTTTAGTACACACAGTGTCAGAGATGGTATTCCCCAGTCTGACATACTGGCGCCGCTCCGTCCAATAATTTGTGATCCACTCAGTGAAAACAGGCTTCATTCTCTAGTTAGTTTAGTTTATTTGTTTATTTGAGCAGCAAACACTCTGCTCAAAAGGAGTGGGCAGAAGCAAGAGCTTATAAGCGCCCACCCCCAAAATCAATACCATTAAAATCATAATTTCACAAGAACATAGTGGAACAACAAAGGAACAAAATAGCAGCAAGGAAACAACAGCAAAACAAAATAGACCCTACACACCGGCAGCATCGACCATACCCCAAAACGGAGCAATACCGATTACGTAACGACTCATTACGAAACAACTATGATCATGCTACATACTTACAAACTGTTTACAAACTATTTACAAAGAACTATAACTTACAAAACACTGTTTGAATTGATCATAAATCAACAGAAAAGAAGCACAATTACAACAACGGTCTAGTTTCAAGTACAAAGTCTAGAACAAAGCAAGTAACAAAAGGCGATCATTACATTTCTTTCAGACGGTTACCAGGCCGAACATTGTAAGTCACTATTTTTATGTTAAAAAGACAGATTAATATACATAATATACTCCGTGAATATTATTATGTACATTTATTATGTAAGCCCTGCACAGTGTAGTGCGTTAAGAAGCCAGGTGTAGAACGGGCCCGTTGTAGAGGGCAGTAGCAGTTTGCATCTGAAGATCTGAGGCCTCACATACCCCCGAGGAAAGAGTGGACCCCAGGGAGCATGTACAGGATGGCGTCCTCCACAACCATTTTCTCACAGTAGGCAAATTGCAAGGGGTCCTTTGCTCGCTGCAATTATGGCCCCAGGAACTGCAGGAGGAGCTGTTCAAGGGTTTTCATGACATCTGCCCCCGGATGGCCTCCCCACCTTAGGCACTGGCACAATGCAGGATGTCTTCCGCTGGGTCGGCACCTGCCCCGTTTGGGGACACTAGCTGAAGAGCGTGTGCAGAGGCACGGCCAGCTCTGCAGCGCAGTCCTTCAGGAGCACTAACACACATAGTGTTAGTATTGTGCACCTTTTTGTTGTCAACAAGGCCAAAGATGGGCTATGATGAAAGGTCTATGAAGAAAAGTGCACCATACCTATACTGTGACACATGGAGGTGTTTCGCTGATGCCACTGGCTCCAGCAGAATAAGTTATTGCGGCTTCTGAACAACCTTTTAGCTGCGAAGAGGTGGTGGCTGGGTCCAATGGCTTACTGTAGCTTTGTGACGCGCAAGGAGGCTATATGGTGACAAATAGGCTGAAATCCAGAATTAAGTTTTGTACATTTATTGCGTTAAAGAGGGACAAAGCTTAAACATACAAATGAGTATGACAAAAAATGATGGAAACCAGAAGGATTAATGGACAAAAAGTGATAAATGTAATGGGTGCGGTGCGGTCAACAAAAATTGTGGCTACCCAGACCAGACCTCTCTCACCCGGACCCCAGGTGAGTGCGCCCAGATGCGTCTCCTACAAAAGTGAAGGTCCCATTAGTGGCCATCTGAGTCTCCTGACCTCGGTGCCATTGAACGACTGTGGTGAAAGCTCCAACGTGCAGTTCATGCAAAACAGCCCAATAATTTACAGGAACTGGAGGCTTTTTTCCAAGAACAATGGGCCGCTTTCCCATCAGATAGAAGAACCTCATCCACAACTACCTCAAAAGACTCCAAGCGGTCATTGATGCTAAAGGGGGCAATACACAGTATTAAAAACTGGGGTATGTAAACTTTTGCTCAGGGTCATTTTGGTTCTTTCATTTTTCATTATGATTTAAAATTAGCCAACTCAGTTGTTTCACCATACATGGCTTCACACAACCACTAACTATGAGTGAAAAAAAAAAAAAACAATATAAAGAATATTTTTCGTATCCAGGGCATGTAAACTTTTGAGCACAACTGTACATGTAGTTGAGTAAAGGTAATGGAGTACTACCCACCTCTGATTGTAAGTGATGGGGAATTGTATAATTCATTCGACTATCACATATTTCCCTTATCATAGTGTACTGTTAAATCAGGTCATATTGTACTGTTAGATCAAGACCTTCTACATGACATGTGGCCTAGTCAACGTGGCACATCGTCTATGCGTAGATCGTTAGGGCCTACGTGTAACTAAGACTATTTAACTCTCTTCATGTGGAAGTATCGCCAGACTCTGAATGATCAATGCCCTGACCAATGTGTTGACTGTTCAGCTGTCTCCAGGCCTGTATTATTATAGTGTGTTAATAAACTTCTCTCTACTTAAGACATCCAGACTCCGTTCCATCCTTCCACTCATGTCTCTCCGGACTCCTCTGGTATTTCCCTAACAGTAAGTCTGGTTAAATTATGAATTGTGTGATAGGACACTCTTAATGTTTAAGGAGATAATCGTATCTGATTTCGTATATCGAAATCAGCTTATGATGTAAATATAGATAAATCTCACTTTGTAAAGGGTTAAAAAAAAGCTTCATATAAAATTGGATAACACTTTTTACATTGATACATTGTACCCACCAAATGTAGTACAATGTTATGTGCTATATAACAATCTGTAATAACAATGAATGTGTATGTAGTCATGTGTATTAGTAGCTTGGAGACGCATAATAAGACCCTAGCCCCTTACATAAACAAAATATGCATGTACCACAAAATAATGTCAGTGGGTTGATTTGTAACTAAAGCAGCAGATGTTGTTACTGTACAAAGGCAAACACGTTCAAAGTCTGAAGTATTAGAAAGTGTGTAACAGTGTAAGGGCATGAACGTGACCCTGAGCAAATAAGGCTGGATATAAAACTTTACCCTGATAATTAAATACTAATGTGCCTCATCAGTTGAGACAGAAACCATGTCTTTCAGTGAGAGTCATAGGCTGTTCCTCCACAAGGGCTTCAGGATCATCAGTGGAATTCACCGCCCTCATGAAGTGGACCAGATCCGAGACCTGGAGATCCGTGACTCTGATGTGTTTGTGGTCACTTACCCCAAATCAGGTGACGCTTTTAATTGTTTTTTTTTAATGTTTTTATTTTATTTTATTTTTTTACAGAAAACTGGTTTACTATATCAGTACCTCATACAGCTTACTTTTACCAAATGTGCAACATTTGTCATGACCTTGAACAAAAAAAAAAAAAAGGTAATCGCTGTAAGACGCACTTATATTTAAAAGAAGGCAAAACAACTTGGATTGGACACAAGCACAAGTTTGACTGTGGTTACTTAAAATAACCTGCAAGGTGTTACACCAGCACTAGTTAGGACTTATTTGGAGAGAGGAAATGGGGTTGTGGAAACTGGTTTGAGCCATCGGACACAGGGAAACACAAAGGAGAAAAGAGGACTGCGACACATGTATAACACTGATTGATCAGCTTGAGAACAAAAATAAAAGTTAACAAAGAAATTTGACATAGAGTGAAATGTTTGTAATTCTTCGTATATCAAAATGACAATTGTTATAAAACAGATGTCTTGTAAATACATCCAGTTTAAAGACAACATTGTTTTTGTGATTTCGCTCTGTCTGACACTAGATAACAATTCATCAATTGCTAAAATAATTTACATAATTATTAATAATTTACATTTCACTAACTGATTAATCAGATAACTGTTTCAGCTCCAATCTGGTTCCTCTCTACGGCATGTATACAGTATGGAGTGTTTCGTCATTATTGCCTTCTGTGTGATCTGTGATGCGTTCAGGTACAGTCTGGCTGCAGCAGATCTTGTTGTTACTTGATTCCAAAGGCGACATGGACTCTATCGCAAAAAAAGCCGTGTTTGCGATCGGCAGCCTGGTGCCGTGGATCGAGACGACCGGACAGGTCAAGATGTTTGTGAAAGCAAAGTCTCCGCGCTACAGAGTGACCCACCTGCCGTACCACCTCATGCCCAAAGAGCTCATCCTCAAGAAAGGAAAGGTCATTACGCATTGTCATTCAAAGAGTTCATGTGACTGCAGGAATATGAGAGTTTGCATGTTCTGTCCATCTCTGGGTGTGTTTCTCAAGGATGCTTAAATCCTCCCATGAACTTTAGGAGTTCCTGACTATGAAACTAGCTCCTGATTTGTAGAAGGATCTCTGGGTGCAGTTCAGCAGTCGCTCACAGTTTAAGCAGCACTTATACAAATGTAACACCATTGTAACAGAAACATTTCCCATGTTACAGGTAATTTATGTGGCCAGAAACCCCAAAGACGTTCTAGTCTCCTTCTATTGTTTCCACAAAATGGCCAAGATGCTAGAGACACCCAAAAGCTTTGACGAGTTTTTTGACAAGTTCATGAGAGGAGAAGGTAAGAGCAATTAACAGACTCTCCGTCAGAACTATCGTTTCCTGGAGCTGTTATGTCACTACAAAAAAATGCCCGATGCCAAACTGCAATAATGACGAAACTCTGGACCATTTACTTATTCACTGCAACCGCTCACAGGAAATATGGACTCATTTACAAAGGATTGGACTCATTTTAATCATTAATTACCGTTCAATCATTTATGGACTTCTTCAAGACAACTTCACACCCAAAAAAACACAACTCTTTCAACTTGCAATTTCAATTGTTACAGTTAAAATATGGAAGACACGGACAAAAGTAATTCTTAAACAAATCTTCATTGACAGTGCCACAGTTACCAAACAAATCATTACTGAACTCAAAAGAAGAAAATCACTGGACACTCAACTTCACTTACCCTGGGACAGTTTATCATTGTAATGTATTATTGAAATTTTAAATGTTAAATAATGTGTTTTTCCAGATGTGTGTGTGTGTATATATGTGTAAGTTGTTTACAAGCATTTAATAAAGTTTTCTAAAAAGAAAAAAAAAAGTAAGAGCAATGCAGTTCAAGAACATTACTTGAGGCAGGACCCAAGAAGCCCAGCCCAATCTAAGGAAGAGACATCATCGCACAAATGTACTAACAATAAATACTGATGAAAGTGCTCACTGCTGACCCTGAGTATTGCCTGTTGCAGTGGTTGCAGGAAGCTGGTTTGAACACACCAAGGCCTGGATTAGTCACAAAGATGATCTAAACATGCTGTTCATCACTTACGAAGAAATGATCCAGGTACGGAAGGTTTATGACACAACAAAATAAATCACAATGGCAGAGTTAACAATGCCCATATTATACATTCAAATGTGTGGTTTAGTCACATAATATATAATATACCAGCCGCAGACAAGGCAGGGTTCACATTTGAATATAAATACAGTATAATAAGTTCAGGAACACTGGCTCATGTCTGAGAGCTGTACATCAGCACGTTCTGCAGTCTTACAATCTGAATGACTGTAAGATGTGCTGTTTTCAGGACCTCCAGACAGCTGTAAGGAGAATCGCCGATTTCCTGGGAGCAGATCTGACCAAGGATCAGCTGAAGAGTGTGGTGAAGCACAGCACCTTCAAAAACATGAGCCAGATCCCAAAGTCCAACATGGAACTGATGCCTGATGATATGTTTGACCACAAAGAGGGACGCTTCATGAGGAAAGGTACTGCTGTGACAGACAGACAGACACAGACAGACAGACAGACAGGTAGGTAGGTGATGGTAGGAAGGCCGTTCTTGACAGGCGGATCAAATGGACAGACGCAGGGTTCATCATGGCGGCTGTGAAAAAATATATATATTTAAAAAAAACAATGAAAAAATGCACAGAAGATTGAGCAAAAGCGCCATCTTCTACCAATTACACAGGAGAACAACTAAACTTTTGACAGAAGGTGAGAGCAGTTATATGATACAGGATTTAAGAGTATTGAGCGATGCATTACAAATGTGCATCAGTGATCGGTGTGATACAAAAGCAAGAAAGGATTGGCTGTGAGCAGAGTTCCTGACACTCCTGCTTTTGAATTTGGAACTAGGGGTTGCTGGCTGGCCATGAGCGGTATGGAAGATAATGGCTCTGTCAATTTGCCTCAGGGCAGCCGTGGCTACATATCTGCTTGGATATAAATTAAGTGTCTACTTTCTAGGTACCATTGGGGACTGGAAGAACCACTTCACAGTTGCTCAGAACGAACGATTCGATGAAGTCTTCAATCAAGAGATGAAGGACTTTCCAGTTCCATTTGTCATTAAAGACAGCTCATGTATTGAGACGATCAGAGCAAAAAATCTACAAATATGCTCCTTTATCATTTAGTCAAACAGACTAACAGACAGAATATTACATAATAACTGGTGTCATATTGAAATAATAATCAATTAATATAGATGTGGAATGATTGTTTTCTGTGGAATACAGACCCTAAATGATGCCACATGCTGAGAGAATTTTAGACAGAGCAGTAACAACACAGGAAATGTGTACATTTCATTTTTGGCAGCTGAAGACATGGCTGTTTGGACAAACATTTAGTTGAAAAGGCTGTGATTGTTTTAATGAATTTGTTTTAATACTTTTCTCTGTAATCTTTGTTATGTTGTGTCCTGTGAAGCACTTTGTGATTTTATCTGTGAAAGGTGCTATATAAATAAAGTTTCTTCTTCTTGAAAACGTTCAGTTTCCATGTTTATTTGACTAAATATGGTTAAAATAGCTTTCTTCCGAGTGCTACAGTTTCCCCGACCTCCAAGGTCATGTGGGTCAGGTCGACACAGTGGCAGCGCGGCTCAGCCGCAGCAGCTCAGGACTAACACCTGAACATTGTTTCGTTGTACGCTTGTACAATGACAATAAAGCACTTACTTACTTAAATGTAATCTCTGTGACCTGGTCATTTTCAGTTTTGTATTTTAGACAGACTACGACTAACTCGTGTTTTTATTATTCCACTCAGATTAATGATAGACCAAATCAGCATAGCCTCTGTGCACCATTACAGGCCTCGCCTCGGTCTGAACTATTAAGTAGCAAGAAGCTAACAGTTCACTTTCCCACCTGAATCTCCAATCTTCAAAGATGATCAGTCCGAAGCAGTGGGAGCGTCCTCATTGAAGCGACTTTTCTTCTCTAGATCTTCGTGATCTCCGTCAAAAGTTGTCAGAAGTAGGATTATATTGTCATGATATGATTATTGGTATGAAGTTGGAAGAAGCTTGGAAGAAGCTAGATCATATGGATAAAACTAGTTTTATCCATATGATCTGGCAAATGTGAGTGTATGGGAGTTATTATTTGTTTCTTTGCATTAGGGCTGCACAATAAATTCCAATCAAAACAAATCACAAAATCTAAATTTATATAATTCTTTGTAAACAACAAAGAGTCCCATCTCCTGTCATATTGAACAAAGTAATTAATTTGAATTACAATCTACAGATGCTTCTTCTCATGTACTTATAATGGACACGGTGAACTGAATATTAATTGCAACTTATAGTACAACAATTCCCACAAAATGTGATAATTTTAAATAATTAGGGGTCGGAATATGTACAATTGATCACATTATCTAGTCTATGGGACACGTAAACTAACTATTAGAAACACTGTGCCTTGTCTAAATTAATTTGGATCTCCCCAATGATGCTGAAGCAAGGTTACCTTTGAGAGCAGTCAGTGATTAACTGATGAGTTTCCACTGCGCCACATGAGACAGGCAGTGCCATGGGATTACAGGTGGGATTAAAACTGTTACTGTTGGATGTTGTTTTAATCTGAAAATGGAAATGAGTTGTATTTGAAATGTCCAAATGTCTGGTTGCTCCCAGAAAAACGGACGCACTTTGTCAAACAGGGATGGTCAGTTTTACTTTGAAATGCTTCGCTGTTGATAAGCTCATATGTCCTAAGAGTCTATGTCTATACCTGTTAGTATAGGTATTATTTTTTTAACCTCTTAAAAACCGAATACTGAAACCGAGCACATTTTATAAACAGTAGAGTTTACGGCCTAGGTAACACCTCATTTGAAAGCTAAGACCTAAAACTGATCGGAACGTTTTTGTCACGCGGTCACTGCTTTTTTTTGTCCTATTTTTTTTTTTTGCCGTGTTTTCATGGGTGTTATTGTTGGTTTTCCCAAACGTCTTTTGTCGCATTTTTATCACATTTTGTTGTGTTCTCATCTTTTCACTTTTTTTTGTCACCACCACCTTTTCATCTAGTTTTTGTCACTTTTTCCCCGCTTCTTCTTCGTGTTTTTGTCAGTTTTTCATTGTGTTATTGTTGCTCCTCCACTTTTTTGCTTTTAGTTTTGGGTAATGCCAAACTGGCGAAAATGTGCTCAATGAAGGTGGAGGTTAAGGGGTTAAATTAGGCTATTACTATTTTGTTATCTTTTTTTTTCTTCCTTTTACTACTGGCCTAACGTAAATCCCCATTTCATGCAGTACCAGTAGTTCTATGTTGTCACCACTAGATGGCGCCCCACGCGCTCTCCTTTCCCGCTGCCTCAAAGCGAAGAAGACAGCAGCTGTTTGAGCCATTTTCAAAAACACAGAAATGAAACAAAAACTGACCCTATTTCACAACTAATAAGACAATTCAGCGGGTTATCCACCATTTATATCAACCGTAAGTATATCGCGATCAAAGTGCACTCAGCGTTATTTGTGAGTAATCTGTGTAATGCTTGAATGTAGATTTGTGTCGAGGCTGCTCATGTAAGCAGCGTTATATCATAAGGTCTTTGTTGAAAGCTTTCGCATTTCCTCCATCAAAAGGACTGTTATCATGCTCGCATGCAATACTTGCATTTATATTTTTGCTACCTGCTTCCCAATGTTTGTTGTTTTTCCTACTTGATGCTAGATGCTACAATCTTGGCTTTAGGGTTTGGTTTTCTTCAGCTCCTACCAGTACTTTAACTGTACTTGGTTTACTGTACATTATCGGCAAGTGAACAATATATTTTTTAATACTTATCTGGCTATATTCATATACATGTATATATATATTAGCAGGGGATTAGGAATTAGGGTTAAGGTTAAATTGGATCCTAGTTGTGAACCATAACCATGGCAATAAAAAACAATTCTGATTCTGACTCTATGCTGCTGGAAGTTATGTTATCTTTCTCAAACAGCAAAGTCAAACTTCGCAAATGTGTTCATAGTATGTTTTTTTTTCTTCCTTTTTTTTATGAAAAAAAACCCCAACTCGGTTACTAACGCCCGGCTCACACTGAATCCGGTCCGGGTCCGGTCCGGTTTCGGTCCTGATCCGGTCCGGGTTTGCCCCAAACTACCACTCACATCGAGTCCGGCTGACACTGTGGCCAGCTCCGGCGCCAGAAGCTGCGTCAGGCACAGAAACGGCCCTCGCGAGAACAGAAGCGCACGTGAGTTTCCCTCTTGGTGCGAGTTCACGTCATAAATAGCCCCATATATAGGTAGTTTTTGTCAACAAAAGCCGTATTTGCCAGTCCAACGACTCTCCCAGTGAAGTGGATGCTTTAAACACACTAATGCCCCCGTGTCACTGGTAATGGAGAAATGTTTACATTTACGACGTTACACGCGTTTACAGGCGGAAAACGAGACCAAATAAGTAGTAAGCGGACAGATTTTATTTTGAAATACACCGGATCTTCCTCTCCCACGAGACCTGACTTCCTGTTTGGCGCGTGTTTTTCGTCAGCTTGATCCGTTGGGGGCTCCGGTATCCGGCAAAGATAGACTTCTTGTGGATTCTTTCCGTTGCCGCCGGATGGCCTCGGTAGCCGGAGCCGGACTTCGCGGAGCGGTGTGAGTGTGCTACATTGGTTTTAATGACTTTCTAAGTTGGCGGACGCCGTACCTGGCGTTAACCGGATTCAGTGTGAAGGCCCGGCGGCCTTCCGGCGGCAACGGAAAGAATCCGCAAGAAGTCTATCTTTGCCGGATACCGGAGCCCTCACCGGATCAAGCTGACGAAAAACACGCGCCAAACAGGAAGTCAGGTCTCGTGGGAGAGGAAGATCCGGTGTATTTCAAAATAAAATCTGTCCGCTTACTACTTATTTGGTCTCGTTTACGACCTGTAAACGCGTGTAACGTCGTAAATGTAAACATTTCTCCATTACCAGTGACACGGGGGCATTAGTGTGTTTAAAGCATCCACTTCACTGGGGAGAGTTGTTGTTCTGGCAAATACGGCTTTTGTTGACAAAAACTACCTATATATGGGGCTATTTATGACGTGACCTCGCACCAAGAGGGAAACTCACGTGCGCTTCTGTTCTCGCGAGGGCCGTTTCTGTGCCTGGCGCAGCATCTGGCGCCGGAGCTGGCGGAGCTGGCCACAGTGTCAGCCGGACTCAATGTGAGTGGTAGTTTGGGGCAAACCCGGACCGGATCAGGACCGAAACCGGACCGGACCTGGACTGGATTCAGTGTGAGCCGGGCGTAACTCCTCAACTTTTGAGTGGTCTAGATCCGTCTTATCCAGCAGAGGGCGCACTATCATTTTAGATTCGCTTCACAGTAGATCTGTCTGGGCTCCGGGTCTGCAGCTTTCCCCTACTGTGAAACCGTTGTAATGGCTCCAATGAACCTGTAAGTGTCACTGCAGCCAAGAAAGCTGCTGCTACTGTCTGTTGGCATTTCACGCCTTCAAGAAAAGAGAAATGTGCCTAGAACGTGCTTGAAATGTATCTTTAAAAAAAAAAGTTGTACTAACCCTGCTCTCGTTACCCGTGTCCCTGTAGGTTACACAATGTTGACTTGTGAGATCTGCGGCGAGGAGTTGCTGCTGGAGGAAGACTTGAAGACCCACTTGCTACTGAGCCATGCGGAGAACGAAATGCATTGCCCGTTCTGCTCCCTGTCTGGAGTCACCTATGACGAGCTCGCTTTCCATATCAACGTCGCGCACCCGGAAAGCCAAAACGGCGCCCCTACGAGAACCAAAGACTTGACTCTCCCCCAAAATAGTCCAGATTTGACACAATATTCATCCAGTCCTGAGTTATTCTCCTCTACGGATTGCAGTGGTGCAGACAGTGAGAGTTCAAGTACGTCCAGTCCTCCCGTTGTCAAACCAAAAGCAAGTAATGCGATGGGAAAGTCGAGTTTGACGCCACAAAGAACGAAACCGCATCAACATAAGAAACACTGCAGCAAGAGAGGAGGTGGGATTGACAAAAAGAAGAGGATGTGTTCGCCTGCCAAAGGTTTGTAGTAACATAGTCCGGCACCTCAAGTAAAAGCCCTGATGCTTAAACTCTTAACCCCCACGTGAATCGCATTCTCCAAATCTGAGGCCGTTTTCACACATGTTGGAGCTTTGTAGGTCGCCTCGAGACCGCCTTAGCTCCAACTGCATTTACTCCAAAAATGTGACAAAAACGTGCCAGAAAAGCATAAAAAAAGATAAACACAGAAAAAAGAAGCTTAAAAAACTCAGTGGCGACAGCACGACAATAAAGTTACGATCAGCTTTGTAGGTCTTAGTTTTCAAATGGGGCGATAGTCTAAAATGTATTGCAAGATTTTGTTCATTTAATGTTTTCATTTAAAGATGAGGAATTTTATGTGGAAAAATGGGAAAAAATCCCCCATATTATTGGCCACAAAATCCTAATACTGAATAGAAACACTTTTATATTTGTGGGCTTTTTTGTTGACATATTAGATGCAACATATTTTTATGGTTTAAAGTTCAGATACAGTATAGGAGTAGATATGTTAAAAATCCTTCTGACAAAAGTAAATACAAAAATCAGTACAAGATGGGTACATTTGGTGTTAATTCTTGAAGGTTTTGGTAATGACCATATTAAGAGGGTGAAACTATGGCACTGCAATGATTGAACACCTTATTGTGAAAATGTATAGGTTAAGAATTTGCTTTTTTCCTGCAGTGACCCTTCATTTTATTACAGTTGCAGAAGCCTCTTCTTTTGTATGATATGCCTGCATGTGGACTATTTATTTTTTTCTAATTGTATCTATTTGACCATCGTGGTGACCCTCTGTCGACTCCCTTGTCACTTCAGAAAGGCCGCTCCCTTGTCCCGTGTGTGCGTTGGTCTGCAGCGACTCTAACACCCTTCAAGAACACGTGGAACTGCATCTGGACCCGGCTCAAGCTAAAAGTACAGCGCCCTCAAGGAATATTGGCACCCCGGGACATACTGTACAACTCAAGAATGTCAAAATAAAACTGTTAAAATGTTTTCTTTCAGGCGGGAGTCAGTTCCAGTGTCCGATGTGCGCTGTGGTCTGCTCTGACAGCTTCACTCTTCAAGAACACGTCGAGCTGCATTTAGATCATGGAGCGTCTGTAAACGGTGGGTGAGAGTAGAGCTGCCGAAGTTATTGAAGCCACGCATTTTATTTTAGGAATATTTGGCCTCAGTGATTGGACTGTGAATGTTTACATGTTATGGCCAATACAAATATGATAAAATCTAAATGTTTGGGTGGTATTAGTTTAAGCAGACGTGGGTTACTCAGTCTTGTGATTTTTATTAAAGCTCGGACCACTTTTTATGAGCATTTTAGGCAGGAATGTGAGAAATTCCAAACGGTGTACTCGCCTTTTTCTCCCACTGTTAGAAAGAATATGTCATTTATATTGTAAATACTGTATTTTCTTCTAAAATTATTGTTGAATGAGTTTTAACCCTTGTCATCCTTAAATGTTCTTTCATTCGCCACCCTGGTGTACAAAAATGTACACGTATAAAACAGCCATAAAATCACCAATCATTAATATTTTAATACAACTTGATGTGTTTTTTATAATTAATATTGGAGAGCTGGGGCTTTGGTGGTATGAAAGATAAGGACCAATATTGATTTGACTTTTTTGTAGTGGAAGACTCTTTATCAAAATCCCATTGACTTCCATTATAAACAGACTTGTGACTTCCAATTTTCTTTCTCTCCTTTTGCCCTATAAAAGTCATATATTTTATAATGTCAGCAGATTTGACGTTTTTACTGCATTTTTTCAAGATAGACCTTGTTCGTATTGTCCACAGATGAATTATATTAAGGTATTTTTCCATTAGAATATATGTAAAAAAAAATTGCATGTTTGGGAAAAAGTAGGAAAAAAGATGAAAGTATGAGGTTTTTATTGCAGTTTTTAAAGCGTGTACATTTTTGTACACGAGGGTGGCAGAATGCATATCTACAATACATGAGAGAAAACAGAACAATCTCTGCATTCTTAAAATTTGGCATGTCTCAGGCTGCACAGACAAAATGGTCATAAAATGCAAAAAAGAAAAAAGAAATCTTGCAGAATGTACAAATAAGCATTAAACAAGCCAAAAAAGCAGACCTTATAATCAAAACAATCCCATAACTATCATTTTAACAGAGTCATGTAGCGATTCTATTCTTTTTCATGTTATAAACATTAAAACAAATGTAAAATGTTTTTGGGAAAGGTTTGAGACCCTCCAGCTGAGAACCACTGCCTGCGCTGTAGTCGTAATATTTACTACTATCTTCCAGTCATTTGTCTATTGCTGTGATATTTCTGTTTTATGCTACGATATCAGTTGCAGGTCGTATGGTCGTGCCCTATTGGCTAGCTGACATTTGCTGTTTTCTCAGTGAGTCCTGGTTCAGACCTGAGACTGGCCCGTAGGCTTCAAGAAGAGGAGGAGCAGACGAGGAGAGGGGAAGAGGCCCGGGTCGAACAGGAACAGTTCAAGAAGCTACAGGTCAGACAGTCTTGAATGTAATTAAATAAATGTTCCAGAAAGCATGGGGTTCTAAGGAAGAACGTTTAGGTCGCTAATCTCAATCCCATTATGTTAAAACAAGATGAAGGGTGCGCTTTTAAACAGCGAGTAGGTTTATTTACCTTTTGTGTAACGCTACGCAGTAAAGGGTAAACTCAGATTTCCCCTCTGGGCATCTTGTGTCCCTTCAGAAGCAGTTTGGTCTGGACGGGACTGGGGGCTACCGTAAGCAGATGGAGCAGAGGCTGGAGAGGGCAGTGTCTCGTGGGCTTCTGGATCCAGCCGAGTTTCACAGCAAAAGAGCAGAAATGATGGAGGCTCTGGCGTCAGGGTGCGACGACGGCAAGACTAGGACTCAGGGTAAGGCAAGGCAAGGCAAGGCAAGTTTATTTGTAGAGCACAATTCATACACAAGGCAATTCAAAGTGCTTCACAGTTGCATAAAATTACAAGAAAACAGATCAAATCAATCATTAAAACATCCAACATAAACATTTATCAATGACAGTAAAAGGCAAGAGTGCAGATAAAATACTTTCAGTTTTCATATGCTCGGGTAAAAAGAGCTGTTTTCAGCCTGGATTTGAACATTGTCAGAGTTGAGGCCTGTCTCACATCCTCATGAAGACTGTTCCAGATTTTAGCTGCATGAAACTGAAACGCAGCCTCACCGTGTTTAGTCCTGACTCTGGGAACCACCAGGAGACCCCTCCCTGAAGTTCTCAGGGCCCGAGATGGTTCATACGGCTCTAACATGTCAGAGATGTACTTTGGTGCTAAACCATGAAACGACTTGTACACAAGCAGAGCTGTTTTAAATTCTATTCTCTGAGTGACAGGAAGCCAGTGCAGAGACCGGAGCACTGGACTAATATGGTCATATTTCCTGGTTCTTGTCAGGACTCGAGCAGCAGCGTTCTGGATGTTCTGCAGCTGTCTAACAGCTCGTTTAGAAAGGCCAGTGAGCAGGCCGTTACAGTAGTCTAACCTGCTGGAGACAAATGCATGGATGAGTGTCTCCAAGTCTGGTTTTGACACTATTCCTCTGATCTTAGCAATGTTTTTCAGATGGTAAAAAGCTGATGATGTTATTGCTTTAATGTGGCTGTTTAAGTTCAGGTCTGAGTCCATGATTACTCCTAGATTTCTAACCTGATTTTTTGGTTTTAGAGAGAGAGACTCAAGGTGACTGATAACACTTTGTCTTTGTGTCTGTGGGCCAAAAACAATGATCTCAGTTTTGTCTGAGTTTAGTTGGAGAAAGTTGTTTTGCATCCACAAACTGATCTGTTCGATGCAGTGACAGAGAGTATCTACAGGCCCATGTTCACCTGCCGTCAGTGACACATAGATCTGAGTGTCATCTGCGTAGTTGTGGTACGACACATTGTTGCTGTTTATTAGCTGACCCAATGGAAGCGCTTAGTTCAAGTGGGAGGGTAAGGGGGAAAAGAAGTGACCAGGTCCATTATTTTGCTGTATACAACAAAATGTGCCCTTTAACGCTAGTCTTCATAGTAGAACGCATGCCTCTCTTTTACAGGCGTCCTGAAGGCCTTGTCTGATTATTACCAGACTGACGGTAGAGACTGTGTGCACGTGTGGCTGAGCGCGGACACAGATCACTACTGTTCCTCTGAGGGGGACAAGGGCTGGGGCTGCGGATACAGGAACTTCCAAATGCTGCTGTCTTCACTGCTCAGGCTGGAGGATTGCGCTGCCGTCCTGCCAGGTAATATGCTTTAACTCATAAATTAAGATGGCTATGTTATAAACAGGCGGTATTTTATTTGTTTTGCAAAGCAGAGTGAAATGACTGGGCAGGGGAAGGCAGTCCACATTCTTACGTCATCACAAGACGATCCTAGGTTCCATTCACAGGACATTTTTGTAAAGAGTTTGCATGTTTCAATACAGAGCCAGGAAAAATTAGAGTGTCTTGGTAATAGCAAATACAGTAAATGATTAAATGTTCATATATAAATAATATATATATTTTCATTTATTCAATCATTTGAACTGAATTTCAAAGTATTTCAAGCATTTTTTTCCCAGAAGAAAACAAAAACAAGGCTTTGCGCTCAAAAAGAGTAGGAAGAAGTTCAAAGACCTGATAATAAACCTACCCCTTTGCTCCCATTCAAGTAACATCACATAAACTTTCAGCTACACTCATCTAAGTAACTGATGCATGAGTCTGTGCTTATGTATTAATATAAATAGTTTATGATCGTACAAAGTAAGTAAGTAAGTGCTTTATTGTCATTGTACAAGCGTACAACGAAATAGTGTTCAGGTGTCAGTCCTAAGCTGCCACTGTGTGTAAACCTGACCCGCATGACCTCGGAGGACGGGGGAACTGTAGCACTCGGAAGAAACCTGGCTGCCCTCTGATCCTCTGAAACGGTGCACCGCTTCCTGGGTTTGTCCCTGTTTCAGAGTGTGGTGTCAAAGGGTCATAAAGGATTTATCCTTTACAGTCGTACAAAAACAATACACCATATGGTACTTAAGACTTATACCAATGCACATCTTTCATTTTGATCATACAAAAATATACACCCTTCAATATCGCTCGGCCCTGCTATACCAAATATACCCATATGTACAAGCTCTGTATAACCATGTAGAAATGGAAACTATCTGCCTACAGTCATACAAAGAAGAAATTACATGTATACATCCGTAAATGAATACATTTATTATAGTAGATATACGTATATAAGTTATGCATCTTTTGTAACCAAAACTGGGTAAGAAATGCACATTTAATAGTACTGCCATTTTAAGACCTGTTGCAACACCGTCCCAGCTACTGTCTACAGTAAACCGACGGGAAAACCGTGTGACCTGGTTCTCTGTTGGTTTTGATAGTATCAAAGTTTCTGTTTTTATTTGCCAGGTGACAACAGATGAGATAACAGACAGAAAACATTTCTCAAATACTTTTGATTCTTGTTTAGCCACAGAGGTCGACCAATCAAACAGATTAAAACTGATATCTCCTGGACCGAATGTGATATTGACTCTCCGTTTGTTGCTTTGAAAGAGCCAAGTCGGGGCTTTAAAACGTGATGAAAATTGGTTAGCTACAAGTTTGTTAAACACAAGTTTCACAAGACCTCAGTCATATGGACATGCTGCATGTCATTTTGAAGCTCAGAACCTGGGGAGTTCATTTTAACCTCTACACTTGTATTTTTGATCACCGCGCAAAATGGTAGCAACGGTATGCTAATGCTAATGACCGCTAATCAAGCCTGGGACAGAAACTATGATTGAACTTAGGGCTGCACGTTTTCAAGTTTTTCATTAACCGTTGACCCATTAGTGTGCGTGCAAACCCCCCACCCCCCTCCGTTATGTTACACTGAACACCTTTATTAAACGGCTGGAACACATTTGAAACTAGATTAATTAATAGAAATAAAACGCAGTGGTAATTACAGTGCAGTGAAAGTAGGTCACTGACTTTTGTGCTTGTGTATTTTCATTTATTTTACCTGCAGTCATTTAGCCCGCTGTTTTTGAAACAGAAAGTCATTCATGCGTACAACAACATCACTTGACTCCACCACTTTTTAACAATAATGAGAAAGGTGAGTGTTGTGCTTATAGCTTACCTAGCTACCTCTTAAGTGATGCCCGGGCGTCGGCTGTTGAGATAACAACGACGCTGTACTCAAAGTGTATCTAAGCACATTTTGATCCGTCGTTCTCGGTTGTAAAGTGCTCCCACGCTGTCCATTGTTTTGGCCCGCTTCATATTGGAAAACTAGCTTGCCATGCACAACGGACTACTTCTCGTGGACACATGTCTGGGAGCACTCTGGCGGTTTTGATTTAAAAACATGTATAATTACTATATTCGCCAGACAAATTGGATTCATTTATTGCTTAGGCCAAATGCTTATGTGTTCCAAGCTTGAAATATCTGTGGTGGATATTTAGCCCCTGTGGCTTCGCACAACTCTGAGATTATTTATATGTAGTTTCAAAATTGTTGGCTTAAGTTGTCAGTGAACCGCATAAATAATTTAAAACTTGCAGTTAGACTAGATCGCTTAAATGACTCCTGAAATTCTGATTTATTTCACAAACATGCTCTTAATCCCGTTTTAGTCCTGGTTTAAACACAGAATAGTCCTGTTCTGATTCAATCTTGACCTTTGTCTCTGCAGAGGATGTGTCATTTCCTACATTGCCATTAAGTGAAGTTCAAAAATTTCAATTAAGCGATTGACCTTGCAGCCCTAGTAATTAAACGGATTTCTTGTCCCCGCTGCAGACATGGCGGTGCCCAGTATCCCGCGAGTGCAGGCTCTGATCGAGGCGGCCTGGAGGGAGGGGCTGGACCCACAGGGAGCCACCCACTTTAACAACAGGCTCCAGGGAACGAGGGCCTGGATCGGAGCCACGGAGATTTACAGCCTGCTCACCTCTCTGCGTGTCAGGTCAGGACTAAATAAGATACAAAATACAAAGGAAAAATTAAGATAATCAAATTGAGATGGATCGATATGAGCCTATGTGCCATATGGTGCTCAACCCATTGCAGCAGCAGGTAGTGGGAGGTCTGTCCCATGCATTCACAATCACAGTAGAAGAAAAAAAAGTTTCCCCAAAAATATAAAACAAAAGGATTTACATGCACGTTTCAAATTTAAACATATACATTACTTTGTTTTTGTATTTGGGTATCTTTTTAGGGTTGCACAATACATTATTTGTCAAACCATTTGTGAATGATTCAGGGAGGGCAGGTAGTTCAGCTTCCTGATGTGTGCTGGCAGCAACAGAACAGTTATGTGGTCTGAGGCACCGAGATGGGGGCAGGGGAGTGCTTTGTACGGTCCTTTTTTTGGTGGTGTAAACCAGATCCAGGAGAACATTTTCTTTCCAATAATTTCAGAGCTCATATTGTGGACTTCCACCAACCCACGGGCCCCGGAGAAACCCACCCACGGCTGTTCGAGTGGGTCAGACAGTACTTCAGCCTGGGCCAAAACAACAGCAGACTTCTCCCCCGAATCATCCACACCGCTCGGCCCCCACTCTACCTGCAGCACCAAGGTTTGTGTTAGATCAAAGTCTTTAGGTCTGCAGCCTCTCAGCAAGATGATTTGATTTAACAAGTTTGCACGTTCTCCCCTTGAACATAGTGGTGTTTGAGGCTAATACATTTCATGGACACAGCCTATTTCCATCCATTCGTTTTAGAGTTAGCCTTTGGAAAGTCTCAGTGTATCTTTCATGTCTCTTGAAGGCCACAGCCGCACCGTGGTGGGGCTGGAGCAGAGGAGGAGTGGCGCTCTGTGTCTGCTGATCCTGGACCCTGGCTCCACGGACTCGAATCTCAGGAGAGTCCTGAGACCAGACTCCGTCTCCACAGCCCTGAAACAGATCAGGAGGTTTCCCTCTGCACTCAAGCACCGGCAGTACCAGCTGGTGGCAGCAGAGGGCGTCCTCTCTGATCGTGACAAACAGGTGAATGTCTATATGTACTATAGTCTCTAGGGCTCTCCTCCCTAGACCACTTTCTTGGGGGTTGGCTCCTCCAAAGACCTGAGCGTCCTGTTACCGCCGCATCTGAGGCATTTGGAACAGCTTCGGGAGTGAGTGGCTGTCTAGTCATTTGTCAAATGATACAAAAAACAATCTATACCATGGTGGACCTGTGTGGTGGACCCACGCGCCAACCCGTCCAGCCCCGAACCTTGGATCCGAACTTTTAACCCGACCGTGAATCCCCTCAGACAAGTGACTGCGTGTGCTCTCGCTCTCTCCCTCCATCCCCCTCTCTGACTGCAGCAAAGCAGTGAATTACCGCCCAGGTGAAGAGGTCTGAATCAGGACTAATTTGGGCGAGGAAAAAAACCCAATAGTAACAGGATTCAATCAATTGCATTTTCTTCAAAGCACAGTGTAGGAGCCAAAATGTACCTTCCTCCCAGCCAGTAGGGGGCGCTGGTTAAACTTGTTTTGAATGTTCGATTTCCCTACATTAAGGGGCCTAATCAGTAAGCCAGGTGCGGCTGGTTTGGAGGTATACAGTTTCTTACCGTGTCATGTGGACAGTCTAGGTTGTGTGTAAAATAAAGGAATTGGTTATAGGGGCCAATAAGCGCAATACTGGACTGGTTTTGTGGAGACACGCGTTGGGGAAAAACCTTAAAAAGCTAGCAGCCAGGAGGCGACCAGTACAGGGCCGTTTCGCCTCTACATTAGTAAGAAACTATCCTCAGTTAACCCAACAACTTTGGAGTGAACCCTCGGCTGTATTGGGCAGTGTGACACGGGGGTACTAACTATTGACACCACCGTGTATGAAGAGTGTGGATGCTATTGTGGAGCGTCCCAGCTGCCACGCGTTGGTGATTGATTGCCAGTGGAAGCCGGCGTGCAGAGGAGCCTCCGTGGGGCTGTGTGAGTGCGCTGCGGTGAGTGGAGGCGCACACGCGGCTTTCCCGAGTGGACAGGTCCGAGGCGATTGGAGACCACGTGCAGCGTATCGCTGGATACTCCATGAACCGGGAGCAGCAAGACTACGCTGGAGACTGTGGGCCGAGTCGTCAGCGCAGGAAACCGCGGCGTGGAGCCGAAAACCTGCATCGGAGCCAAGCAGCAAAGGCGAGAAGCGTGCGCGCAGGAGACGACGCTTAGCGCGGCCCGCATCAGTAGAGGTGCGGGATAACTGGCTTCGGAGTCACGTTTTCACTACCTGTGTAGGCAATGAGTGACTCTTTCATGGAATAAAATGGATGTACGATTTGTTGAACTGAACATTAATAAGAGCTTGCTTGGTGATAATGGTGGCTTGAGAAGCAGTGAGCAAAGGCGCACTGTAAAATCATCGGAGTACATACGAGTTGAAGCGGAGAGAGCAGCGCTTTTGGTGAAGGCTGCTTTTCTTCAACAAAAACATGCCATTGAAGAACAACAACGACTTGTCAGGCAGCAGCTTGAATTACATGAACTTGAAACACAGATCGCTGTGGCTAAAGCCAAGTTTAATGTGTTAAAATCATCCAAGAGGTACAAATCTTGTCAGGAATCTACAGCTTTAGCTACACCAACATGTACACAAACTGTACCTCAGACAAAGTCAGAGGCCCTGCCACTGGTTGACCAAACGGGGTCCGGTGAGTTTGAGTGGGCGCTTCCTAGAGCTGAAGAGAGTGAACAACATGCTGTACAAATGCATAGTGTCCCCACCACTGACATTGTTGACTCTTTGGAACAGAACATTCAGTGCCACGAAACTGAGGTCGACTATATAGAGCAGCCTCCATGTCCTGTTGTCACTGGTTCTCCCTTTATAGCAAGTCAACTCTGTAACTCTGAAATTAGTGAGCAGCTGGATGGTGTTGCAGAAAGCCCACCACCGGTCAGCCTATCAAATGCCCTTCCAAGGAGAGACGGCATCCTACAGAAGATGGGCATGCCAGTCAGAGTTGGGCAGAAGGTGGCAGTGGCTGTGAATCCTGGATGCAGGGAGAGGGGTCAGTGGGACACGTTCAGGCCTAACATGCTGCAGAGAGAGGACTGGAGCTCAAGGGGCTCAAAGCCCAGACTTGAGATGGACATTCAGTGGTTTGCGGCAAACACTGACCGTGTGAAAAACAGTTTTGCTGAAAATGTGGACCATGTGGAAAAATGTTTTGTTGAAAATGTGGATACTGAAAAAGCAATTTCTCTAGTTTATGTGAAGCCATGGAAAATGTTCAAAAGAAAAAAGTGGAAGATTGTGATCCATAAATGAGCAATTTGGACTGATTTAACGGTTATGTACTGGTTTATGGTATTTGTCTTTAGGTTTTAGATTATGGAACATGTATTGACACAGTTTGTCATTGCGTTAATGTACATGTGTTATTATGAATTACTTGTACATTTAGATTTGGCTCCTTGTCCATTGTTGTAATTGTTTGTTGCTCCTGCACACCCAATTAAGGGGCCGGTGTGTAGGAGCCAAAATGTACCTTCCTCCCAGCCAGTAGCTGGTTAAACTTGTTTTGAATGTTCGATTTCCCTACATTAAGGGGCCTAATCAGTAAGCCAGGTGCGGCTGGTTTGGAGGTATACAGTTTCTTACCGTGTCATGTGGACAGTCTAGGTTGTGTGTAAAATAAAGGAATTGGTTAGGGCCAATAAGCGCAATACTGGACTGGTTTTGTGGAGACGCGCGTTGGGGAAAAACCTTAAAAAGCTAGCAGCCAGGAGGCGACCAGTACAGGGCCGTTTCGCCTCTACACACAGTAATTATTATTGGATTTAATAAAAGCTTAAAAATCCTCATATAGCCGTGAATTACCCCTATATGTTCCCGACCTTTGCTTGACCTTTTTTTTTTTTTTCAATTTGGACCTTTGTGAAATTTAATTGGCGGCACGGTAGCACAGCGGTTAGCGCTCGTGCTTCACAGCTAGAAGGTCCGAGTTCGATTCCCACCTGGACGGGGCCTTTCTGTGTGGAGTTTGCATGTTCTCCCCTGGTACAATGCATCTCTCCTTTCTGAGGCTAATGTATATTGTACACTGTCCCTGTTCAAATAAATAAATAAATAAAATAAAAATAAATTCAGGACTCCTGATCTATACAAACAAAACCACAGTCTGCAATCTTTGGCATGTCCATCTTGAAAGCTTCTACGCTTCTGTAGTGGTAGGTCTATGGTGCACATGCACCACTGCATATATACTATATACATGCGGTTTCAATGCTGAATAAAATTTGTGAAAAATAAAGAGGAAGGAAAAAACAAAGTTGCAGTGCAAGGATCCACAGGAGCATCCTGAGTGAATAAGCCAAACGGAGCAGTCGAGCTGCGGAGCGTACGAGGGGTTTGGGTGAAGTGGAACACCACTTGGCGGAGTGTGATTATATGGGAAGCACCCATCTGCCATGTGCTGTAGGCCTCAAACACTCGAGATGTGTCACTGTGACATGGACAGTGTCATGCTCACAGCATTGCCTTTGTGTTTGGGGATAATAACAAGGTAGTTGATTGACAGCTCACTTAAGCTGCTTAGATTGACTTACCCAAATCCTGTGTGTGTCACTGCTTGCCTTTACCTCGACATGTTTAAGTGCGGTTCTGAATATTATGTTCTTTCTTTTGACAGATGAGGATCTTGAACTCAAAGACCCTTCGTGCCGAGAGGATTCCATGACCCGACCCTCTGTATCTCTGGATAAACATGCTGCTAATATTTCTACAGGTTTTATTTCTGTTCTTTTAATAAACATCACGTTTTAAAAAAAAACAAAACAATCTGTCGTGGCATGAGGAACAATTATCAGGACATACTTTCACTAGCCTTGCCTGGGGAGTGACTGTGTGACTGAGTGTGGGGCAGACTGGCAGATCTCGTGTCCCACGCAGCTGACAGAGCTTTTGAAAGTTGGGTCTAGAATTTAGGTGGCGAAGGCTAGCGTAAATTGGGAACATGTTATACCTAAGGGTACCCTGCCTTTTGAGAGAAATGTCATCGTGCTGTAGAGTTGGGATCGATACTACTACTCTTATTGATACTCCTTATCGATTAGGTACTTTAACGGAACTCTTATCGGTACTTTAAAAGGAAAAAAAAGGCTACTGTATAGGCAATAATCCTAGGCCTTACTATACATTTGGACCTAATTTATTTCCAACTTGCGCTTACATTTAATAAATATTGCCTATTATTATTATTATTTATTTTTTATTATGTAGTAAATCAAGTACTACAAGGCTGTTGGTTAGATTTGGCTGTAATAGCTCTGAGTGAAAACTAATGAACTAGAGCCACAGCCGGTTTTCTGCCTCTTAGCTGCATGCTGCCGTGTGCGCTGTTTGTTTGAATATAGACTCCACCTGAAATTCTTGAATTCAGTTATTTGTGAATGAAGAAAGTGTTGGCAGCAATGACCGCTGGCTAATCTGCTTCGAGACCACGACACTAGGGGCAGCCATTGGTCCACCATTGCTGTAGTACCTCCATATAGCCGCTAGTTCCCCATCGGAAAGCATTGCGCTATAGACACGTTAAAAACTAAACTTTAAAACTTTAAAGTCCGGTTTCTAATATTCCTAAACTTTCTACAGGTATATATTCCTCCTGTGATAACGCTGGGTTAGTTACAATTAAAGAAACCAGGCTGGTTTTCATGAGAAACATTTTTAGAAATCTCGTGTACTAATAAGGGCCGGACTTTGATTGACCGGCCATTTGCAATAGAGCTAATGGTGTAGGCGCGGTTAGGTTTTGAACGGTTTACATCGCAAGACTTTCACCTGTCTTGCCGCGCACACGGCTGCAGAGAGAGGCACAGCGCGAGGATGGGCCCGACACTGCACTCGGGTGAGGCATAGCGGGGATGAACAGGGCCGATGCAGGAAAGCATTTATGAGAGCGGAGAACCTGTTGTATACTCATACAGTGGCGTCAGATAACTATCTTTAAGTTGAGGGCGCAAATACAACATCAACGCGCGCAGAACACAGGGATCGAGGACGCAGGCACTAAAAGTGAGCGCAAAAACTCTGACAGAGGCTTATGTCTCTTCATACGCCCGGTGTTTGCATTTCAGTGCGCAGTTTTCGGCCCGCAGTGCCCTCGCTCTTCCACAGTTTGACCGCTTGGTTTTCTTCTTCATTCAGCACGTTACGTCATCAGAATAAGACTAGTAGATCACAGATATACTAAAACTGAAAACGTTATGAAACTACAAATGTATAAAAGGACTGAAAAAGACATAAATATAGGCAAGGCAAGTTTATTTGTAGAGCACAATTCATACACAAGGCAATTCAAAGTGCTTCACAGTTGCCTAACATTACAAGAAAACTAGGGGTGGGCATAGATTAATTTTTTTAATCTAGATTAATTTTGAAATTAATCTAGATTAATCTATAGATTAAAATGGTTTATTTTATTTCTGACGGAATATGTGCCACCCAAAAATAATAACTAAAATTGAGACCAGTTGTTTACAAAAAGCATCACAAGCTGCTTAAGAAAGCTGTTAAACTATGATAATAAAGGACGGGGCGAGAGAGAAAAAAATATTTAAATATAGTCGGACTCGGCGCGCAAGGGACAGCGGCGCCCCATAGCGTCAACGTGCTTATAACAAAAGTCACTGCTGGAGTGGGAGAGTGGGGCGGAGAGAGGAGTGTAGGGTTGACAGAGGGACAGTTTGTGAATGCACGACCGCGGGACGTGAGCGCGGCCTGCGGGCAAACTGTTTCAGAGCGTGGCTCTGGGGAAACACTCCCAGCGCCAGCGCTGTCCCGGGCCATAGGAGAGTAAAAGGCGCGCGGGGTCCGTGAGTGACGAGGCGGCTACAGGAGCCCCGTCACTCACATCGTCCACCTGTTCGCTCAGCTCCGCTCTTGGCCGCCTCCAAACGGCAGCGACATCACCGCACAGTCTCCTGCTCAGCCCGGTCATCTCCCCCGCTGCTCCACGAGGAGCTCAACGTGACTCATCATAGCTTGCGTATAGATCCCATTCCCAACTCAACTTTGAGAATAGATTAATGCCGATATTTTTTTTATCGCCCGACGAGACTATCGCG
Source organism: Proterorhinus semilunaris (assembly GCA_021464625.1). NCBI lineage: Eukaryota > Metazoa > Chordata > Actinopteri > Gobiiformes > Gobiidae > Proterorhinus > Proterorhinus semilunaris. The sequence continues at coordinate 8,695,935 of CM038350.1, forward strand.
TTAACGCAGCACGTTAACGTCTATAACGTGCTGCGTTATCGGCGTTAACGCAGCACGTTAACGCCGATAACGGCCAACCACTAAAGAAAACAGATCAAATCAATCATTAAAACATCAACATAAAAATTACTCAATTACAGTAAAAGGCAAGAGTGCAGATGAAATACGTTCAGTTTTCATATGCTCGGGTAAAAAGAGCTGTTTTCAGCCTGGATTTGAACATTGTCAGAGTTGAGGCCTGTCTCACATCCTCATGAAGACTGTTCCAGATTTTAGCTGCATGAAACTGAAACGCAGCCTCACCGTGTTTATTATTGACTCTGGGAACCACCAGGAGACCCCTCCCTGAAGTTCTCAGGGCCCGAGATGGTTCATACGGCTCTAACATGTCAGAGATGTACTTTGGTGCTAAACCATGAAACGACTTGTACACGAGCAGAGCTGTGTACAAGTCTTTTCATATTTGACCCAATACCAAAAATGAAAAAAGTACATCATATAAAGCTAGTATAATCGGCTAATTAATTATAATAGCTATTATAATTAATTATAATAGCTATTATAAATAATTATTTAGTATATTATTGTTCAAGAAGAACATTGCCTAAAAAAGTAATACATAAATACTATATAAAAAAGGAATGATAATAATAATACGAAGGAACGTTCATGTTTTGCAATCTTTGGCCAGACAAGTTTTTCCTGAGGCAATTTGATGTCAAAGACAGCTTTGATCAAACACCGCCAGAGGTGCTATAGTAGCCAACATATTTACTCAAGTAAGAGTAACTTTACTTTGAAATAATTTTACTCAGGTATAAGTAAAAAGTAGTGACCCAAACAATTACTCAAGTGAAACTTAAGAAAAAAGTATTTGAATACTGTGAGTAACTGTTTGAGTGTAAAAGTCCAATTTATTTACTACATGATGCAATAAATGGTGTGAACCAAAACATAACATCCTGTGGAAATTGTGATATTTTCCCAAGAAAATGGCAGAACATACAGAAAAACTAAATAATTCTTAAGAACAAGGAGCTTAAATATTTACTCAAAGTTGAAAAAGTAACAACTACTTTTACTAAAGTAAGAAACAGATACTTCATAGAATTTGACTCAAGTAGAGATTAAAAAAAAAGGATTGTATGATACTTGAAGAAGTAGGCCTTCAAAAAGTTACTTGAGCACATTAAAGATAAAATATTCTTAACAAATTATTGGATATATGTAGTTGTTGGAATATCATTTTTTATATTCAGATCTGTCAGATCTGGATACTTCTGCATTGTGAATCTGTGATCCACTAGTAATTAAGTATGAAAAAGAAAAGTGACCGGTCAAACTGTGGAAGAGCGAGGGCACTGTGGGCCGAACACAGCGTGCTGAAATGCAAACAGTGTGAAGAGACATAAGCCTCTGTCAGAGTTTTTGCGCTCACTTTTGGTGCTTGCGCCCCCGATCCCTGTGTACCGCGCGCGTTGATGTTACATTTCCGCCCTCAACTTAAAGATAGTTATCTGACAATATAAACTCGCCTCATTCGTGGATCTGTCGCTAAAGGTAAAGACGTTTTTCTTGTTGTCACTGCTCTGTTTTGTTTTACAATTTGCCTATAAACTCAAGTTTCTTATTCAGTCCTGGTTTAGTTTAGCTCCGGGTGTTAGTCCTGGGTCAGTCCTCCCGCGACCGAGGCTGAGCCATCTCCATTACAAAAGTTTAGTATGTTATAGCTTTGCTTCGCTTTAAGTTATAGCTTCAATTTAATTCATATTTTTATTTGAGCATCTGAGTTCCACACACTTCTACTTGTATACAAAGTTCAGCACAGTAATCAAAGCCAAAAGAGGTAGGTAAATACGTAAATAATTAAATAAATAAATAGCGTGGATATGATGCTCAAAAGGAGGTCAATGTCTCGCCTGCCATTATCCTTTGTATAGTTGAGGAGCAGTGATGGTGACAGCCACAATGGTGTTTTTAAGTTGTGTCCTTGTAGCTCTTAATTTAGTTATAACACCTCAGTAAAAGTAATGGTGATAGTAAATGATTTAACAGCGAACTGCATTTGTACTTGATAAAAAAAGGGACTCAAATGACTCCCCGCAATTCAGTCATGTCAAGACTAAGGCTTTCATCCCCAAAGAAGTATCATGCTCCTCTTCCACCTCTGTCTTTTTCACCCAAGGTCTCCCCAGCCTTTCCCCACCACCGGTGCCCACAGCTGTCATCTCTAGCAGCGTCACTGCTGCTGTCTAGGATATTATGGGCCTCTGCGTTGCTACCATGCATAGCAAACTCAAAACCAACCAGAGGTCCACAGAGGGAGTGTGTTTTTCTGAAACAATTAGTACTGTCAAACAACTTAGATTAGATAAGAGAGGGACAGTCAGACCGTCCAATCAAAGAACTCTAATCCATATCCCTTAGAAAAACATTCTATCCACTCAAACACAGATAAATCTCAAACATGCTGTACTCAATGCCAGATCATTAAAAAACAAGTCCTTTGTAATAAATAGTTATATTTCCTCTTATAATCTAGACTTTATGTTTTTAACTGAAACATGGCTTGACAAAAACACTGGAAATGCAGTTTGGATTGAGTGTAGTCCATCAAATTTCAATTTTGTGTCTGAAACACGTCAAAACCAGAGGGGCGGGGGTGTCTGTGCCATATTCAGGGACAATATAGTTGTCATTTGGGGGTTTTCAATCATTTGAGTATGTGTCTTTCAAAATGGAGATAAAACCATCTTCCATACTTTATATGACTATTTACAAACCACCACAGAATTGTTTTATTGAAGATTTTATTGAATTACTTTCATTTATATTGACTGATTTTGATTGTTTGGTTATTTCAGGTGATTTTAATGTGCATGTGGATGTGACCAATGACAGGCATGCAAGAGAATTTAGAGCTGTTCTTGAAATGTTTGGTTTAACTCAGCACGTGAGTGAAGCGACTCACAACAAAGGTCACACTCTAGATCTAGTCATTACAAAAGGTGTTAATATATCAAATGTGAATGTTGTTAATGTTGCTTTGTCTGATCATTTTTGTGTCTTCTTTGACCTGTCTGTTACACCCAAACCAGAGGCTGGGCCTGGAGTTATAAGGAGGACACAGTTTATGGAAATGATCAGATTTGAAAATCCTCCATGTTCTAATGTTGATAATCTGTTGGACTCTTACACATCAAGCGTCTTAAATGTTTTGGACACTATTGCTCCTGTCAAGGTTAAAATGGTTAACAATAGACAAAAGGCACCTTGGAGAAGTGAAGATTCGGTCAGGGCACAGAAAAGGGAGTGCCGAAAAGCCGAACGGAAATGGCGCAAGTCAAAGCTCCAGGTTCATTTTGAGATATACAAAGAAGTGCTTTGTGAGTTCAACCAGATTTTGCTCCAATTCTCGTGTTCTGTTTTCCACAGTGAACAGATTAACTAACCCTCCAGTTTCACTGCCCTTAGAACTAATCTCTACATCTAAGTGCAATGAGTTTGCAATATTTTTTTTATGACAAAGTCCAAGGCATTAAAAATGCCATAATTTCAACAACACAAATACCAACCCTGCCACCAGATAAACACCTTGAGCTGACACATTTCACACCTGTTACTGACAAAACAATGGAAGAGGTTATCTCCAGTCTGAGTTCATGCACATGCTGCCTTGATGAATTGCCCACTAGATTTCTGAAGTCTGTGCTGAACAGCTTGTTACCACAACTTGTTCAGTTAGTTAACATCTCATTTGAGACGGGAGCATTTCCAAAGGCTTTGAAAACCGCGGTCATTAAGCCTCTTCTAAAGAAGAGCAGCCTTGATCCCAAGATACTGAACAACTACCGGCCCATATCAAACCTACCATTCTTAGGAAAAGTCCTGGAGAAAGTAATCTATCAACAGCTCACTTACTTTCTCCTATCTAACAATGTGTTTGATACTTTCCAGTCAGGATTTAGGCCCTTCCACAGCACTGAGACAGCTCTGATCAAGGTGACAAATGATATCCGTATGAACACCAACGCAGGTAAGGTCTCAGTTTTAGTTCTGCTGGACCTGAGCGCTGCCTTTGACACAGTGGACCACGGGATCTTACTTCACAGGTTAGAAAACTGGGTGGGAATCTCTGGTACTGCGCTAAACTGGTTCAAGTCCTATCTGGAGGATAGGACGTACTTTGTCGAAATCGGCAACTGTGTCTCAGACAAAATTTCCATGACCTGTGGAGTCCCCCAGGGGTCAAACTTGGGACCCATCTTATTCAACTTGTACATGCTTCCATTGGGTCTAATAAACAGCAACAATGTGTCGTACCACAACTACGCAGATGACACTCAGATCTACGTGTCACTGACGGCAGGTGAACATGGGCCTGTAGATACTCTCTGTCACTGCATCGAACAGATCAGTTTGTGGATGCAAAACAACTTTCTCCAACTAAACTCAGACAAAACTGAGATCATTGTTTTTGGCCCACAGACACAAAGACAAAGTGTTATCAGTCACCTTGAGTCTCTCTCTCTAAAACCAAAAAATCAGGTTAGAAATCTAGGAGTAATCATGGACTCAGACCTGAACTTAAACAGCCAGATTAAAGCAATAACATCATCAGCTTTTTACCATCTGAAAAACATTGCTAAGATCAGAGGAATAGTGTCAAAACCAGACTTGGAGAGACTCATCCATGCATTTGTCTCCAGCAGGTTAGACGACTGTAGCGGCTGCTCACTGGCCTTTCTAAACGAGCTGTTAGAGCTGCAGTACATCCAGAACGCTGCTGCTCGAGTCCTGACAAGAACCAGGAAATTTGACCATATTAGTCCAGTGCTCCGCTCTCTGCGTTGTCGGTCTGCTGCAGCTGGGATTGGCTGGGATCGTTGTGCTGGCTCCAATAACATTAATGAAATTACGATACATACAGAGGTGGGAACTTATAAGTTTTCTTCCTCCCACTCTTTTTCGAGTTTTTTGTACAGTGTATGTATATATGGAAGCCTGTGGAAATATCATGAACACATGTTAAAAGTTTATAAAAGTGGCACACAAAAAACAAGCGTGTATGTAATGTACATTGAACTCGGAATAAACACACAAAAAAGAAACCTTTTATTTTTAAAAATATGGGACGATTCCGTATTTCAAGGGACAACCCCTTGGGGCAACCCTATTTGAACCTCCCACTCAAAATTATACATGCGGACTCCAGGTCACGACACACTGCACAATTATTTTGGCTCTCCTTTATTTCATTGAGTGTCCCAGTTACTTTTTTCTTGCGCACACAAAAAAGTAGCCGAAAAAAAACTCCAAGGAAAAGGTAGGTGCATGCTCTTGGTATTAACCTGTTACCTGCCATCTTAGGTTTAGGGTTAGATTTATTTTATCCAACTATGCAAATCCATAATCTCTAAGCTTATTGACTGGGACTGGTTACTTGCTTGTCTCATGGAGAGGAAACAGAGACATAACTTAAAGTTTTGCTTTGTCAGAGTAGTAATCCAAACTTCCTCATGCGGCGCATATTCATTCTTTCTTCAAGCAAAAAAAGAGGCATGAAAGCGAGAACAGTTTGGCCTGAGATCAGCCGCCTTCACACCACACCCGCTCCGCACCAGAGAGCGAGTAAAGCCGCTCCGAGACCACCTGTGTTATGTCTTCTACCGTTATGGCAATGTCAACTTTATTTGTATAGCACATTTACAACAACACTGGCTGCCCAAAGTGCTTCACATACAAGGCAAAAAGACAGATTATAAACAATATAAAAATAGAGAGTAACAAAAACAAACGCAATAGAGTCAAAATGCAGCTCAATTTGAATTTAGCTGCAGCTACACAGCTTTTTAATGGGTTTTTATTTACGTCACAAACAATGTTCTTGGCGGCAGTTGCTGACATTTTTGTTGGTCAACCTGACCATGGTTTGGTTTCAGCAGAACATTTTCCACGTAGGGTTTGGGCACTGCTGATTGATACTCCGTACCATGGACATCTTTTTTTTATAACCCTTTCACATTTTTATACAGTTCCTTTTCTTGTACATCCTCTGACGATTTTTGTTGTTGCTTTCCTCACGATTCAGGAACCAGAAACGCCAGTGCAGCCCTGGATAAAAGATGCAAGGGTCTGTCAGGAGCCCCAAAACTCACTGACCTTTTATACACGCACAACAACCTACCTGTTTTTGTGACAATGCAAAACCTTTTATACCAGTACTAAGCAACAGCCAGATATGTGTTCATTTGTGAGGAATACATCATTAGCTGCCAAAAATGCCTTTAATTAAATATGAAATCCTGGGATGAGGTGTAAATATGACACAAATGACTCCTATGATGCTTTTTTGTCAATTCTCATTAATCTATGAAAAAAACACTGTCCAGTTGGCATGCAAAAAATGCAAAGGTTTGATTAAAAACCTTCGATAACACAAGGGATACAGTGTGTAATGATAAAAAAAAAACTATTATATAGACAGTTTGTCAAAAGAAGAACTTGAGATGCAGAAAGCGGGTATAAAAATACAAAAACAAGATTGCAAGAATATTTAAGACGAGCAAAGAACAATATAATAAATTATTAAAATGAAATCAAGGTAACGCCAAGGGGACGTGGAAGATAATATACAATATCAAAGGAAAACAGAACATCCAGAATATTTCAAGCATGAAGAACATACTTCTATCATTAAAAATAACTTCATGGTTAATTAATTCAATAAGTACTTTGGTGGGATGTGATATTGCGAAAACAATAAAAGGAGTAGGATTACAGCTCACTGATAATCATATAAATACAATATTTATAAAACAGGTGGAGGAACATGAGGTGCTAAAAATTGTTAAAATGTTTAAAAGCAAAAATTCTAAAGATTTATTATGACATTGATATGAAATAAATAAAAATATACTAGTGCTTATATTGTAAAAAAAAAAAAAAAATCAAAAAATAAAACACTATCCTACATCTATAATCTGTCTCTACAATCTGGTTTATTTTCGGACAAGATGAAAATAGGAAAGGTCATCCCTATTAACAAATCCGGGGATGGGCAGATTATTTCCAATTACAGTCCCATTTCCCTCTTACCTCAGTTTTCAAAAATACTAGAGAAGCTTTTTGAGCAAAGACTTTCTAATTTGACAGACAATCAATATGGATTTCGTAAAAACAGAAATGGCAATAATGGAAACGGTTTCAAAAAATTACAACAGCGAGTATTTGTAGACTTAAAGAAGGCATTTGACACCATTGACCACCACACTTCATGAAAAAAACAAACAATGGAATTATGGAATATTACATTAGAATTGGCTATATTTAGGACCCGCAGTCTTACAGCATATAAGCTTTTCATAGCTATCTGCTGAAAACTGTCATGATCTTCATGGGCCCTCCTTGTCAGCCCCGGGTCCTTAGAATCACCCTAACCTTCCACCCTTTTACGGCGCCCATGGTCGACCTCAAACGTGGGAAAGGAATTACCGGATGGATTATCTCGAACAAAAAGTGGGATTAAAATACACTGCACTCCAAGCTTAATTTGAGTCCGTAAACCGAAACCCAAGCTATTCATCTTAAATTGAGGGTTGGAAATATTGTAATTTGATGCTGCTGTGTTCATTCATCAGAAGTAAAGAGTCAGGGTCATGGTTCTTAAACATTCCTGTAAGGAACATTGTTAATGATTATGCTCTGACTCTATTCCAAATATTGTTAACCATGCTTTATGATGTCAGTCAAGTTGACATAATTATTTTATTGTTTCACACTGGTCACTGGATAAATACAAGATGGGGCCTGTGCTAGAAATTGATCACGTCAAAATCTCAGATGGAGGGAAGGTGCGAATATTGGACATTCAATAAGGATTTATTTTTCAAATAATTATGTAAAACCGTACATTACATTATTTCCCCCTTTCTCTTTTTAAATGGAGCTGACAGAAAAGACGTTGAAATTCTTGGGCAGATATTGCCCTTTAACCATGCCAAACATCTGCACCTTGTAACTTAGAATTGCAACGTCCCATAAAAAAAATTAAATAAAGCAAAACAATTATTCAGTAAACACTATAATGTTCGACCCAGCTCTGCTTGGGTGAAGGGGAAGTAACAAAACCAAAAAAAAGTGTAAAGTGGTCAAACTAAAGTTATAATTTATTTTAAAAGAAATGCAAAGAACAAAAGTTCACAATAAGGCTCTCAACAGAATGAAACACAAACTAAGATAACTAACCCAGAGTTAACTCATTACAAATACAAAACAAAACCAGTCTCAATACTAAGGCAGGGCAACTTTATTTGTAGAGCACAATTCATACACAAGGCAATTCAAAGTGCTTCACAGTTGCATAACATTACAAGAAAACAGATCAAATCAATAAAACATCAACATAAAAATTAATCAATTACAGTAAAAGGCAAGAGTGCAGATAAAATACTTTCAGTTTTCATATGCTCGGGTAAAAAGAGCTGTTTTCAGCCTGGATTTGAACACTGTCAGAGTTGAGGCCTGTCTCACATCCTCATGAAGACTGTTCCAGATTTTAGCTGCATGAAACTGAAACGCAGCCTCACCGTGTTTATTATTGACTCTGGGAACCACCAGGAGACCCCTCCCTGAAGTTCTCAGGGCCCGAGATGGTTCATACGGCTCTAACATGTCAGAGATGGACTTTGGTGCTAAACCATGAAAAGACTTTTACACAAGCAGAGCTGTTTTAAATTCTATTCTCTGAGTGACAGGAAGCCAGTGCAGGGACCGGAGCACTGGACTAATATGGTCGTATTTCCTGGTTCTTGTCAGGACTCGAGCAGCAGCGTTCTGGATGTTCTGCAGCTCTAACAGCTCGTTTAGAAAGGCCAGTGAGGACTAAGAGTGTCTCAATACAACATTACAATGCACAAGAGACACAAAGCCAATGTTTCATGCTGTTCACTTCAAATCCCAGCAGCGACGACTAGCAGGGAGACAGGTCCTTTAAGGGCACCTCGGGTTGAATTCCAGGATTGGCCAGACTCTAAGGTGCCGCACCAATCACAGCACAGAAAAGTAGTAGGACCATCCACCAATCAGGAGCCCGGCTCAGAGACAGTCCACCAGTGGCTGAAGAGGGCATCCACAGCCTGATTTAAAAACCAAACAAGGGTGCAGCACACAAGATGACACCACACAGGGAGGAGCTGGGGGCCTGTGAGCTCCTCCTTTACTTTGTGCTTCCCTTTTCTATGTGGTGTTTGGTGTGCATTCGATCAGGGACATACGGTACAGTGAAAGCATCAAATATGTCAAAAGTTTGTAAAAACAGGATGTTGCATAAGGAAGCCTTGATGATCTTTTTCATTTCCTTCTCCATTTGTGACAGAGAACATGTCGACCACTCCGATCCCTGAGCTGATCACTCACAAGGGCTTCAAGATGATCAAAGGAATCCACTTTCATCATGAAGTGGACCAGGTCCGAGACGTGGAGTTGCGTGACTCTGATGTCTTTGCGGTCACATACCCCAAATCAGGTGATAGTGGTTTTGGCAGTTTTCTTTTACAATTTTCCTGGTCCAGGGCAGGCTATGATACAAATAATATTTCTCAAGAAGTAGTAAAAGTACTACATCAAATTGTTTGCCATGTTACCCATGTTTAAATATATTGTTGGCTACAATTATTATGAATTATATTTGTACTGTGCCCCTCAAAGTTTGAAAGGTCAATTATTCATTGAGTCGTATTCTAGTAGTTTTGGTATAGCGTAGAGATGGGCAAAAACAGTGACTTTTGTTTCAATCCAATACCAAATAAAACTATGGGTTTCATTAAAGCAGTACTAAGTAACTCGTGCCCCTAGAGGCCATAAGCACCACTGCAGGTGTCATAGCATGTTGCAGTTTTTTACTAATTAATTGTCTGTGAGAGTAAATACTACGCTGACAGAAAAGACAAAGGGAGAGAGGGATATTGTACATCCAATTACACAATGAAGATTTTTTTTTTTACTCAAACTTGGCTGTAAATACTGTTTAAGTGGCGCCAGTCCAAAGTTAGCTTTGCCTGTTAGCCTGTTAGCTTCTTCTTTGTGATTCCATTAGTGTGTATTGGGGCCTCCGACCCGGTGCAGGCAAAGCTGCAAGTGTGGGTTTCTGGGCAGACGCGCCAGGGGGAGATAAAAGACCCCCAATCATCCCATTAACACTTGTATTACCCCCAGAGGGACTCCGTAAAGGATTACCAAGTACTGCTTTAAGCGTAAAAAACATGTAACTTATAGTTGCACTGCTGATCAGCTCGAACTGACTGAAAAAGAGTCCTGTTCGAATACATTGTTAACCCAAGATTTTAACCTGATGTTTTAGGTTTTGATTCTGTGCACCAAAGGCAATGATTGCAGCCTCATCTGAGTTAACCTAGTCTTGCCGGGCTGCATATGGACCCGGGTTTGCTTCATCTTGTTTAGAATATGGTGCAAGTCAACCCACAACCCTAAAGAGAAATTGTTGGTCTCGATGCAATATGAGCGTTTCAGACATGAAGCTTCACAATGTGTGAAAGCAGGAATCACCACTGATTCATGAATAATTTACATAATGTGCATAATAGGGTGTTTTACCATTAACTGCTCCTCTGTGTGCTGCGTTCAGGGACTATCTGGATGCAGCAGATCCTGTTGTTGCTTAAATCCAAGGGGAACAAGGACTCCATCTGTAAAAAGGACACACTCAACAGTGGGGACCTGGTGCCGTGGATAGAGGCGGCCGGAAAGGTCCAGGAGTTTGTCAAAGCCAAGTCCCCGCGCTACAATGTGACCCACCTCCCGTACCACCTCATACCCGAAGAGCTCAGCCGCAGGAGAGGAAAGGTCAATAAGCATTACTACTGTGATATTTATACGGTTTAATCAGGCTGTAGTCTGGGCTACTGTGGATGTAGTGGGGGATTAGAGATGCAACGATTGAGGTTTCTCAAGATTCCATTCAAATCTCAATACTTGGGCATATCAGTTTGGTTCAATACGTTTCTGTGTCCCCGAAGAACAAGTCATATTTTTTATACTTGATTTGAATCGATTCACAGCAATTCATTGATTTAGTTTTTCGTTAATTTGGTTAAATAATTAAACAAAAATAAAATGTAAAAAAACGTCGCAAAGTAAAGGTCACACACTCTAATATTTTCTTGGACCTTTAGTTGGACCTTTGTTGGCCTTTGGCTTTGATCACTCGGGCATTGTTCCAATAAGCTTCTGCAATGTCAAAAGATCCAGTTTTGTATTCATTTGGGAGAGTGTGATCACTGCGCAAAGCCTTCTCCAGCACAACCCACAGATGCATATGATAGACATTCGTAGCGCCCAATAAACGGCTATGGACGATCGTAAACAACACCTTTCCTATGAGAAAATGAATTGGTGGTCCCCAGACTAAATACAACTTGTGGTCTGATTTTTATTAAAATCACAACAATGAGTAAACAGTGACTGTTGAAACACTGTGCTGGTGCTATGGGATTTGGGCAGCTCCAACAGCTGCCCCCACAACCCGGCAAGGGTAAAGTGGAAGGAGATGGATGGATGTTCAAACACTGCTTATAAACATCAGTGCCACCCAAACATTTACATTTTATTAGATTTTTATTGGCCATAGCAAAATTCCTGGGATGTCTGTGTGAATAGCTTACTTGAGGTCATGCCACAGCATCTCAATCGGGTTTAGGCCAGGACTTTGACTGGACCATTCCAGAACGCTTATTTTATTCTTCTGAAAACAAGTGGATTTGCTTTTGTGCTTTGCCTCATTGTCTTGTTGCAGCACCCATCCTCTTTTGAGCTTCAACTGTTGGACAGATAGCCTCAAGTTTTTCTGCAAAATAGCTTGATAAACTTGTTGTCCAGGCCCACACCATGATGCTCCCTGCTCCATACGCAGTGGGGGTTTTGATGTTTGTGTGCTGATCCATTTTTCCTCCACACATGACGACGTGTGTTCTGCCCAAACAATTCAACTTTGGGTTAATCAGTCCACATAATATTTTTCTAGTAGTGCTGTGGACCATCAAAGTGCTTTTCTCAAAGTTTAAACGTGCAGCAATGTTTTTTGTTGTTGACAGCAATGGCTTCCTCCGTGGTGTTCTCCATGAACCCCATTCTTGTTCAATGTCATCTTCCACTCCTGGAAGTGAAGCAACAGTGCTGAACTTTCTCCATTCATTGACAATTTTTCTAACCGTGGATTTATAAACATCAAGACTTTTAGAGATGGTTCTGTAACCTTTTCCAGCTTTATACAAATCAATAATTCTTGATCATTAACTAATGAACAAAAAAAAAAGACCCAATAACTCTGTATCAGACTCATGAATGTAATAATCTGTTCTAGCCATTTGCACTGCTCTATGTGACATGTCCACACTCATATCTGCTGCTAACACCTGCACAATACGCTCACACTGTTGGTCTATGTCAAATTGTTGTTGATTTATCATAGTTTATTTCAATCTTCTTATACATGCCCTTATACTCTTAGATAAAGAATAAACAATAAAAAACGTTAAAACTAAGTTATGTGTTATGTTATGTTATGTGTTATAATATGTTTTGTTTCAAGCCCACGTGGGCAACGACAGAGAGACCTGGACTGGGGTGATTGGGAAGAATGGCCTCCCCGATTTGAACCCAGTGTTCTGTTATTGGACTTCTGTGCCAGTTACAGTTTGTCCTCGACAAACACCATGTTTCAGTACAAGGGAGTCCATAAGTGTACATGGCTTTGGATGGAGGTCGATGATTGACATTGTAGTTGTGTCATCTGATCTGTGGCTGTGTGTCTCGGACACTCGGGTGAAGAGAGAGGCTGATCTGTCAACCGATCACCACCTGGTGGTGAGCTGGATCCGCTGGCAGGGGAGGAAGTCGGTCAGACCTGGCAGGCCCAAACGTGAGGGTCTGTGGGGAACGTCTGGTAGATCCCTCTGTCGGTACTCGGTAGAGTCTTCAACTCCCGCCGGAAAAGCTCCAGATCCCGAGGGAGGTTGGAGACATGGAGTCCGAGTGGACCATGTTCTCCTCCTCCATTGTCGATGCGGCCGCTCGCAGCTGTGGCCGTAAGGCCTCTGGTGCCTGTCACGGTGGCAATCCACAAACCTAGTGGTGGTGCCCGGAAGTAAGGGACGAAAGGTGGGGGAATGCGTTCCCCTAAACGGGGGATAAAATTAAGCACTGGTTACGGCCAATAGAAATGTAATAAAGTGTTAATGTTTGGGTGGTATTAGTTTAAGCAGACACTGTTTACTCATTCTTGTGATTTGAATAAAGATCAGACCACATTTTAGGAGGAAGTTAGGCAGGTATGAAATTCCAAACAGTGTACACACTTTTTCCTCCCACTGTATTTTTCATATTTCTTAAAATGGCAATCTGAGGTACCCAAAAGCAGGTTAATGAGCCACAGTTTTGCAATGTACCTGTACTTTAAATGCTGAAAACTTGGCCCTTTGTAATGCATGCAACACTTGTTTTTCTTTTTTTTCTTCAGGTGATCTACGTGGCCAGAAACCCCAAAGACATTCTGGTGTCGTCCTACCATTTCCACAAGATTGTCTCGGTGCTGGAGACGCCCAAGAGCTTTGACGAGTTTTTTGACAAGTTCATGAGCGGAGATGGTAAGAGCCAGCCCAGCACAAAGATTACACAACAGTTAGTTTCAGGTCCACAAACTGTTGTGTAATCGTATATGGATGAGAAAAGTCACGCGAAACTGAAACGGGTTCAATGTTCTTTGTGGCAAAGTTCCTTTATTGTGCAATATTACACATACAACATTATTATTGCTATTGTGCAGCTTTTATGGTGTGGTTGGTTAATGGTAGGTGTGACCAGATGTACTGTCCCAATTTTCTGTGTCCCGGCAGATTTCTCTAAAACTATAGTTTTGTCCCTCTTGGTCCTCTTCTGGGTGTCCAGGTAGATCCTGGTTATTGTTAGTGGGAGAGCACAAGAGCATGTGGGTACGGCAACACCTAGTGCCTCGATGTTCAAACAGGTCCTCACCATGAATGTCCTGTCTGTGAGGTAGGATGTAAACTATTGGTGGACAGCACCAGAGAGGCCGATGTGTTTTAAACGAGTTAAAGGAATAGTATGGTCGACTGTATCAAAGGCAGCGCTCAGATCCAGTAGAACCAACACTGTGACTTTCTGTGAGTTATAATTTAATCCAAGATCATTTAAAATCTTTAAAAGGGCTGTGGTTTACCCTAAAACCAGACTGGAATTTCTGGTTGAAAAGGCACTGCTAAAATTAGGAGGAGAGGCCTCGGCAAGAATGGCATTCGCATCCGCACCCAGCCAGGTTTCAGTTAGAAACAAACAATCAAGATTATTATCTAAAATCAAATCATTTACAATAAAAGACGTATTCGGCAGAGAGCGGACATTTAAAAGAGACATGTTCACTGTGGTAGGGGACTGAGTATTTAAGGAACTATGTGATGACTTAGCTTTGGTGAGAGATCTGAGGTTATTAGTATTAACAGTGCGAGTATAGTCTTACCTTTGGTGCGCGCTCTGCTGATAAAAACAGGAATATCCGTTATGGTGGGTGTGGAGGGAGACCTTCATCCTGCTGATTCTATTGTAAGTTCAATGTTCTGTGAAAACAGGTGGGATCCGGTGAATTGGAGTGTAGTCTGTCCTTTTTGAAAAGTCCAAGCCTGTTAAAAAATGTCAAGAAATTGTCCACGTATGGGATGTTATTCTTCGTGCATCCATCCATTTTCTTCCACTTGTCCGTTGCCGGGTCATGGGGGCAGCTGTTGGAGCTGCCCAAATCAAATTGCACCAGCCCCTATGGCTCCTACCAGGGGCACGAAGCCCCCGACAACAGAGCTTCCATGATCATTCGGGCGCTCAAACCCCTCCACCACATTAAGGTGGCGGTTCCAGTAGGGGATTCTTCGTGCAGTAGTTCTTTAAAAACAAATAGAGCAGCTCAAAAAAGGGGCGCAGAGAATGGTCCAGAAACGATGCACGTTTTATTGTTGTTTTTAATGGTGTTGATGAGTGAAATGAAGTCTTGGTTGAGTTTTTCTGACTGCTGAAGTTTGAGGTCGTTGGTACCGGCGTGGATCACTACTGTGAAAACTGAGGGATGATTGTGGAGAATGTTTGGGGCAGAGTTATTGATGTCCTGCACGAGAGCACCTGGGTGGCAGGAGGTGTGGCCGTTACTCACCCTCACGTTGCGGACCATGGACGTTCCCAGCACAAGGACTGATGGATTTGGCTCCATGGCATGATCCTGGCTCTGAGCCTGATCCACATCCACAGCGGAGGAGCGCCCCGATTGCCTTTTTCACATCTAAAATCGTAATAATATCTTGTAAATGTTCAAAATAAACTGCTTCCACTGACGGGGGAACTGCGGACCCGGGTACCATCGGTACTGGGGAACATAGGGCTGACCCCCAAAAAACAGGGTGCTCATATCTGCGTGAGTGACATCACCACATTATACACTTTGTAAACATTCAATAATACTTTGTGCCAAGTTGAAATAAGTGTGGTGACCCTGAGTATTTTCTGTGGCAGTGTTTGGTGGAAGCTGGTTCGAGCACATCAAGTCCTGGTTTAGTCACAAAGATGATATTAACATGCTGTTCCTCACGTATGAGGAAATGATCCAGGTAAGGAAATACTGTTGCCATAACAACATAAGCTGCTGGGATATTATGAGAATTATCATACAGTACCAAAAGTCATTAAATGAACTGTGCAAAATATCTTGATTAAACTGTGAACTAATTTTTCTATTGGTGATAGCAGGTTGTCCAGGCCCTGAGGCAACAAAACAGCCTCACAATTCATAGTTTTATCAAGATAAGATTTTAATAAAGATCAGAGCACATTTAGGGATCTCAAGGAGTGCCGTTGTGGTGTTTTCAGGATCTCCGGATTGTGGTGAAGAAGATCGCCGAGTTCCTGGGAGTAGATCTGACCCAGGATCAGCTGAACAGTGTGGTGAAGCAAAGCACCTTCAAAAACATGAGGCAGGACCCACATGCCAACTATGAAAATACGGAAGGAGATCTGATTAACCTAGAAGAGGGGTGCTTCATGAGGAAAGGTACTAATGCTGTTTAGCATCAGACTGATGGATAGGTCAGTGTGTTTCAACCTTTTTTGGGCTAAGGCACACTTTTTTCATGGAAAAATCCCGAGGCACATCACCAGCGGAACATTTAAAACATTTTTACTCTGTAGCCTATATTCACAATATAAAGTGGTTCTCATTCTCATGTCTCGAATAGGAACTAGGGGAAATTGGATAATTTCCCAAGGCACACCAGACAATATCTCACGTTACACTAGTGTGCCAAAAACACTGGGAGCCACACGAAGAGCCACACCCGCTTCAGCAAGGAGAATCTAACAAGACCTGTGGAGGCAAGGCTTACCGGGGGAAGCAGGGCTTTTGATTGAAAGCATGAACAGCCTGATGTAACATAAACATGTTAACTGGGCATTCGAGCGTTTCCCCAGAGAGCACAAAGGACACGCTAAAAGTTTACAATAAACATCACAAATAATATTACAGAAACACTCACCGGATGAAGACGCGTCAAATTTGTGGCAACAGACAGTCGTGTTTATTAAAAAGCTTCAAAAAGCATTACAGGAAAAATGCGTCAGACCTAAAACTAAAAAAAGGCAAAAAAGAAAGATCTTTTTTGAGTCTACTACATTCTGGACTAACTCAGCGTGGAATCTCTCTAGTTGAAGAATGCCATGACTTTTTATACTACTCCAAGCACATATTACATTGTTCACGTTTGCTGATTACAAGGTGTTCATTCATTGGTCAAAGTTTAATCCAGTTAGGCTGTCTTAGCTTTGCCATCTATATTTAGTACCGATAAGGTACCAATAAGCTTGTAGGTGATATCAGGATCTGGGCACATGCCGGGACGCGTTTAACAAATCGCAGCGGACAAAAATGATCATGCCCTGCACTGATGACCTTCCACACACATTCCTCCTCTGCCAGCCTCTCTGTTAATAATCTGCACTATATAGCGTAAATTCACCAGCTCCAGACATAATGGCATGACTTGGTTCAAAATAGCAGTAACATAGACAACACATAATGAATAATTTATTTAATGCAATATTCTGTAAAGAAAGAATTTAGTAAGCACAAAGGTCTGTGCGTTTCCTTGATCGCACCACTGGCTTTGACCACTCTATGGCACCATCGGGTCATAGTGAAGTCCTCTCTACCCAGCGATGAACTCCAGGCAGTCTGTTGTCTGACACCATGCATGGATTAAATTAGATTAAGACGTATTATGGAGTGGATCTTTACAGTTCAGAGGCACTTTGCTAGAGTGGAAAAGGAACTTAAGTTATTCCTCAAAAATGTTGTTCTCAAATTTCGAAAAATCTAAGTCCTATCCTACAATTTTATGTAGTTTAAAAGAATAAAATCAAAAATGAAGCATATGATCAAGAGATAATCTTTTTATTTACTGTATGTCTCTGACCTAGGAACCATTGGGGACTGGAAGAACCACTTCACAGTTGCTCAGAGCGAACGGTTCGATGAAGTCTTCAAACAAGAGATGAAAGACTTCCCTGTGTCGTTTATCTGGGATATTAAAGACATCTCGTGAACTTGAACCTCTACAGGCCAGAGCAGAGCATTCCGGAAAAGTAATCTTGTAAATAGCGGACCCTAAATTTGCTAAGTACAGCTTAATATGGTTTTATTCAATTGCACTTTTCGCACTGTATTTTGGATGGAAGATGAATTTTATATCATTAATGAATTCCAAGCACTTTTATGAATAGACGTTTTAAATGTTGTAATCTGTAAAGCACTTTTCTACCCATCTGTATGAAAAGCGCTTTACAAATAAAGTTTGATTAATTTGCTGTTATACGACTTGAGCTATTTCTGATGCTATGAACAGTATTTTGTTGCTTTATATTCTGTTGTATATGATTCCATTATTGAATGGAATAATATGTTGGCTCAGACTAGTTTAGCATTTTGGCAGAGTGAAACACCAATTGTACCAAGGTCAGACCCCCAATTCTAATTTTAGTTTGTAAAAACAACCTTATTTGATGAAGCATTCAACCAAATGATTGAACAGTAATCCAAATGAGATGGTGCCATGCCATTGGTCTGACAACTCATTAGTTCGACATCTCATTATTCCGAAAATTTACCATTGAGCAGAGGTGCCATCAGTCCGACATCTCTAACCCAGTTGTGTTGTGGATGAGAGAGCCATATACAACCGTTGGCCCTAACCTTAAGGTCAGTGGACTCTTGCCTGAACCTAATTTTGTTGTTCAACCCCTACTCAATGGGACATTTTCGGAATTATGAGACATCGGACTAATGGGTTGTCGGACTAATGAGCCGATCCCAATGAGACGGAGCTAAACTCTCAATGACATATGGGATTAGATGTTTAGGTGAATATCTTGCACACATTTTGATGACTGCAAGGCTCCGACCCATTATGGACACAAAGCTAATTGTTTGGTGCTCTGTAGAGTTTTTTATTGTCAATAAAAATCCCTATTAGCTTCATCTTCTCAACCTGTTTGATGGCAACATTGAAATACCTGCCTTGCTTAAATTACTATTTTTTCAAACCGTGAAAGTTCAGTAGAATCTCTCAGCTGTTGCCTAAATGTGTATCTAGCTCACACAGACCCTCCCTCACATCCTGATTGAAGCTCATCTTCAGAAGCCGGAGTAGAGGCGTGAACAAGGCTAACACTGTGCTAATTTAGCCTCTGACTTCCTGGTTTGCACTTGGGGAAAATTCACTCAATTTAGATTTAGACAAAATGGCACAGAGGTGTTTCCAATGTAGATCTATGGTGCCAAATGACATTTACTCAACTACAAGAAAATAAGTTGGTTACCACAGCTTGAGGTCGTAAATATGTCAAATTTGTCAAATGCCAGAAGAATGAGATAGAATTTTCGACACCCATTTTTTAAAATTACTTTTTACATACACTAAGATTACAATACCTTTAAACAATTTGGGCAAGCCCAGATGATGATGACCTTGGAAGCACAAGTCTGACTGGTTCATCCTTGGGTGCAATTTCAAGACACTTGAAGGTTCAAGCTCATTGGATGGAAATGACCAGCCATTAATAAACACGGTGAGGCTGCGTTTTACTTTAATGCCGCTAAAATCTGGAACAGTCTTCATGAGGATGTGAGACAGGCCTCAACTCTGACAATGTTCAAATCCAGGCTGAAAACAGCTCTTTTTACCCGAGCAGATGAAAACTGAACGTATTTCATCTGCACTCTTGCCTTTTACTGTAATTGATTAATTTTTATGTTGATGTTTGAATCTGAACCATAATTTGCTTCTTTAAAGGGTTAAGACATTGTATTTTCAACAAAGGGGGAAAGCCTATTACTTTTGATTGATTGATTGATTGATTGCTGCAATACCGCTAATGGCCGATGAATGAACTGGCGCTGTAGCAGCTTTTAATTTACCCAGACCAAACGAGTAGATAGCCCCAAACCCATAATATAAAATATTTCACTATATCCTCAAGAGAATACATAATGAATAACTATGTGCATCAAACATCTATGTGGCGTGTCGAAAATTCTGGCTAAAAACGATAACAACGCGTATATCCCATTAAATTACATTAAACCTGATGAGCTCACAGACCAAACTAGCTGATAGCATCGATAGCGTCGGTGCTCGGGGTCCTGTAGCACGCAGCAGTCCCGTAAGAACATGAGTTTAGCGGCGTGATGGTCTTTCTTACTCCCAGATAACCCCCTAAACACATCAAAATGACTGACTACGCGGAGGAGCAGAGGAACGAGCTGGAGGCCATCGAGTCCATCTATCCAGACTCTTTTACAGGTGCCAGTTTATCCAAAATATCCCTAAGCTAACAGTTAGCATCAGGCGGCTAACAGTGTCGTTTCGTGCCAAAGGCTCACTGAAAGTGGACACAAATGCACACTTTTTGTTGAAAGCGTGTAACTGGTGGTGTTGTCAGTCATACATATATACTAAATAATTGTTCAAAGTGTGTCATTTGAATTTATGATGTGTAATTAAGTAAAGCTGCCTTATATTTGACAGCAGCTGCAGCATTGTGTACTTCATAAACATGCATGCAGTACTGCAAGCAACAAGAGCCTTTTGGGATATATAGATATTCAAATTAGTGGGTTTTACCATGATAATAGTTAATATTACATTAACCAACTTGGCAGATGCTTATTTTGAACATTTCAGTTCTGATTTTTTTTTTAACAGACTACTCACAGATTGGCCAGTTAGCAAGTTTATTGTATTGTACAGTTTGTTTTGCTGCACAATATACTGTCAAATAACCATTTGGATTTATTATTATTTATTGCCCCTTAGGAGAAATGTACATTGTTAGGTGATTATTTTGATCAGAAGAAATTACAATATATCATAGAATCCCTGAGGTTTTCCATCTGACTGAGATGTGACCAAAAATGCATAGCAAAAAAAAAAGTACACTTTTAGTCAAGATTTTGATGGGCATCTTAACAAAACAATAATTTTTGTCAAGTTTCAATAGAATGTACAGTGTTACCAAAATAGTTTGGTAAAAACTGCAACAATATTGTCATCACAATTTCTTCTAGTACTGTGCCTAACTATGGTCCTCCCTCAACATGTAGGACCTCCTCTGGTCAGTCGCTCGTTCCTTCAAGGGCTTTGCTTAAGGATACATACAACATACAAGACAGACAGACATTCCTTTACTCAATATGGTTTACATTAATCAGGTACTTCCTCATAGTATGGCTGTTGTGGCTGATCAAGTGCTGTTCTTGTAGTCCTTTCAGAAAACCCCACAAGCTTCACCATCACAATAAGGTCAGACGCAGGAGAGAATGGCGAAAGTGAGTAACGTATACATTATTTAAGATATTGTCCCGTTACTCAAAAGATTTAAAGGAGTCATAAAATTAATCTTTGTGAAAAAGGTATAAGGAATAATTTTAATATAATTACTGTATATTCAATGTAGTTAGTTAATGCTAGATGATAGAAGAACTTTGAATTTTGTTCTTGCCCTGGTGCAAAAGTGAGTGGTTCATGTTGCATCTTTTTTTTGCAGCGGCTGAAACTCTGTTAAAGTTCACATATGTAGAGAAATATCCAGATGAGCCTCCACTTTGGGAGATTCAGTCCCAGGAAAACCTCGAAGACAGAGACGTGCAGGAGATCCTCACTTTACTGCAGCAACAGGTAAATTGGGCTGTGGCAAATGTATTTAGTAGTTGAACTGGCAGAGATTATGGTTTTATATTTGTCGACTTGTAAACTGTTAAAGGATCTGTATCATGCTATTTTAGCCATTCCAAAGTAAAGTATAGGCATTTATATGATATATTGTACCTCTACCACTATGGAGCACTATTAATTATAATTATAATTATTTGTTGTTATTGTTAAACAATCAATTTGAAAATCAATATGAGGAAATAACATTTGTATTCCTTCCTTCCTTCCTAAATCGCCCAGCCCTATTTGTAATGTGATGTATAATGCGCTAAAAGTCAGTGAAAGTTAATCATTCCATTTGTCTTTTTTAATGAATTATTGTTTCTCTTCTTGCAGGCTGAAGAAAATTTGGGCATGGTGATGATATTCACATTAGTCACAGCTGTTCAGGAGAAACTCAACGAAATCGTGGATGCCATAAAGACCAGACAAGAAGAAGACAAACGGCAGAAAGAGAAGGAGGCCGAGGAAGCAGAGACGGTCAGCGCAGTCTTGAATAATTTTAACTTTAGACGGCACTTTTGTTTTTGGCATGGATATTTGGATGAAATATAAACGGCTAAACTAATGTTAGATTCACATGCGTTCCAATATATGAATATACACATTTAAAGTTGGCAGCTTTTACATTATTAAAACCCATGGAGACAGAGGTTTTCATTTTCAGTTTGTGATCTGGATTAAATTGTGTAATATCTTTCAGCGCTTTTTAGTCTAATAACTTGTATTCACTGCCCATTTCATTGACAGAAAGCGTTCCAGGGGACAGTTGTCACCATTGAGAACTTTTTGACCTGGAAAGCAACGTTTGAGCAGGAGATGTCAGAAATCAGGAAGAAAAGACAGAAAGAGGAGGAGCAGGTGGGGAAAATCAAACTCACAGGTAAAACGATCTGATGTAGAGTAGATTGAAGCCCCCACAGTTGTAAAGGAAGTGCTTATTCTGCCTGTACTTGTAGGCAAACAACTATTTGAGACGGACCACAACCTCGACACGTCAGACATCCAGTTTCTTGAAGATAGTAAGTCGTTTTTGATATTTTTTCTAACATATCAGTAAGAAAGCGAGAGCATTTGATGTGTTGTCAGTTTTGGGCAACACTACATCCATATTCTTTTTTTTTTCTCTTCGCTTTGCAGCTGGGAACAGCGTTGAAGTGGACGAGTCTTTGTTCCAGGACATGGAGGATCTGGATTTGGATGAGGATGATCCGGACTTTGACCCTTTAGCGATGGGCAGCGACGAGGACTGAGCTTTAGGACTTAACACCATGGACTTGTTTACACCAGTTCAATGCAAACAATCGCTGCTTTACATTTTCTAAAGACTCTGCAGCAAATCTGCCACAGACTAACATTGCAATCTCATAATCTCATTTATTACATTGTTTTTATTTGTTTCTAAATGGCTGAGCAATTAAATTTATCAGATCCATGAGATTGTCAAACTCTTTTTGTTAATTAAATAGTTTCACCAGGAGATGGTTGCGCCTAAAGAAACGATAATTAAGATGAGTCTGATCTACATAGTAAAGAAATTAGCTTAAGTCTATTTTCCATATTTTTTATTTATTGGTCTGTAGGATTTATTAGACAGGTTATGGTGAAAGGGGTGAAGAGCAGAGAGAGATATTCAGCAAATAAGTCAGAATCAATACTCAAACTCATGTAAGCATGGGCATAACTTCCTTAAAGGAATAGGCCACCGTTTTAAAATACTGAGATATGTTCTTACCTTAGCTTAGACGAGTTGATGTGTAGCTGTCTGCTCTTTATGCGTGCACTCAGTCACGTAAACAGAGCACAGACGGCGTTAGCATTTAGCATCTCCTCTCCTCTATGGGGCCAAACGGAGGTGAAGTTAGAAGCGACCAAGCTCTTCCACGTTTTCCCCATTTAAATACGGTTACATGAGCCTTTGCAAACTTTACACGATCCAAGTTTAGTCACACAAAATTAAACATGTCAATTTTCTAAGCGGATAAAAATTGCAAGGCCTAGTAATATTACTAGGCCTTGCAATATAGTTCCCATTTTTATCTGTATTGTATTGCTATACTATATTCCACTACGCTGACAGAAAAGACAACGGGAGAGAGGGATATTGTACATCCAATTACACAATGAAGATACTTTTTTTCACTCAAACTTGGCTGTAAATACTGTTTAAGTGGCGCTAGCCCGCAGTTAGCTTTGCCCGTTAGCCTGTTACATTAGCTTCTTATTCGTGATTTTATTAGTGTTAAATTAAAGCCAAGCGAGAGAGGTCTTAAATAAGGACTTATTTGTCTTACCGCGTGCTCGTAGTGTAGACCTTGTTCTGTCGTTTAATAGTTAGACAGCAGGTTGTTCTGAAAGTTAAGCTTTAGGTTTACTTTTCACCCGGAGAATGAGTACTAGTCCAACTGACCCAGGCCCCTGTGAGCACATCACAATTGTTGATAAACATTATCTCTGTGAATACTTGACTGATCTTTGTTAATATTCAGTGGCACAGCACTGTGGGCACTATGTTTCAATTTTGCTCATTCTTTAAATTGATCTCGACTTTGTTCGGGCGTGCTCTGAAGTGCTGTTTCTCCAACACAAGGCAGAATAGTTTTATTGCTTAAAATTATATCAAACTAATGCCAAAGTAGCCAACAGTTTTATTTTCTGGGCCCTAAAACATATATACTGTTTTGTCGGTTCTCTGGAGCGATAGTCTCTCATCGTTTGCCAGTGGCACACTCTCTCCACATGAGGGCACTGTTGCTTTTCATTTGCCTCCTTCACAGAGATCAGTCCTAATCTAATACATTTTAGGTTGGGACTCCCCCCCCCCCCCCCCACCCCTTGTGCTGGCAGAGGTCACAGCAGATCCATACAAACCTGTTTCACCCCCACTCTTTCTCTCCCTCCCCCGCTTTCTCTCTCTCTCGCTGTCTCTCTCCCACCCTCTCTTCATAAGATCAGTCACCTTGTCAAGGATATTCTGTCTGCCCTGACCTGTTGTCTGAAATGTTGGCATCATTTCATACCGAGACAGCACAGAAAGCGTACTACAACATCGCAGTGATAGAATGTCTTTTATGCCGTATGTTTTATGATTCTTCTGAACTAAGGCCATACAGTTAAGTGCAGGTCTGTCCTTCTATGTGATGCAAGTTCAATTATCTAGACCCAAATCCGGACAACTGCGGTGTCAGAAATCCTTTTATCCTCGCTGTTCTGACTTTGCAATTTGTGTTAAGTACAATTTTACCGCTCTATCCAAATTAATAAATCTGCAAACAAACAAATAACATACTTTTTTCCATGCCAAAATCACAATCAGAAGGCCCCAGAATAGGATTGTCGCAGTGTCCTCTGACCCCAACCTTAGGTTTGGACATAGCCTTCAGCGCTGCCTGCATTAACTGACTGATTGAGAGGAGGGAGCTCTGTTTTCCCGCTCCATACTGGGGATGTAAATGCACCTCCAGTCGAGGGCCTAATGAAGGCTTTGTCCTCTCCTGTCACACTGACTTTGGGTGCTCTGTTTCGGGTTGGACAGCTATGCCCCCGCCCCCTCCCGCAGCTCATTCTCATTCATTTATGTGGAGATGCCTGGTGTATATGGAGAAAAGCCTCCCCATCACATCTAATTGGGCCGACCTTCATTTTGAGATAAGTCAACCTTCTGCAGTGGTTGACCCGCTGTTTTTGGAAATATTTAGTTTGAAGTTGCTTTATCTGGAATTATAAGGACTTTGTTTGCAACAGCCTGGGTATTGTTTAACTTAACACTACTCTTGACACTACTTAATATAATGAAGTACAGTTATATACGGCAGCAGATGTTGCACGTCCTCCTTTTGTACAGCGGTGACCAGGGCAAAAGCGGAAAATCTCCGTCATCGGAGTGTGGCCTGGCATTGTGTGCAGAGAAGGGAGAACAGATATGCAAAACATACGCAAATGAAGCAAACCACTACTCCAGGTATGTTATTGATGTGGAAAAACATATTCCAACAATTCAAAGCTCAAAAACTGAAACTTTGCATGATACAAGACCTTTACAAACGAATGAATACAAAAATTAAGGTTTGCCGAACCTAACCAAATGGTGGTCCCCCAGAGTTTGTTTTTCACGTTGCCATATTTGGGCTCTGCAGTTAACCTGACACATGTTTACAATACGATATGGTGCACCCCTAGTACACCTTTCCAAGAAACAGTGACTAAAGTGCCTTGCCCACGTGCACAATAATAATGTACGCTTTAGACGAGATTTGAGTCTGCAACTCTTAAAGTTGGTGGACACATAAATAGAAAACCCTGGAGATCTGCTGGCTCTGGTCTGGTTCCCAGAGTATGGACTACACACTGTGAAACCTAATTCTCCTTCTCTACTTCCCAGAAAGTCTTCACCTTGAGAACTCAATTAGTAGTTTTTTAGACTCATTCTTTGAACCCGATAACTACCAGTGTTGGAGGTGATGTATTACAAAAGTAACTAAAACGTATTACTTTTTTCAGTAACTAAGAAAAACAAATTACTTGATACACACAATACGGTAATTTATTTTTAAAAGTACGTAAGTGCTTTATTTGTCATTGTACAATTGTACAACAAAATTGCGTTCAGGTGTTGGATAAGTCCTGAACCGCTGCGACTGAGCGCAAACAAGTTGAAAGTTAATCTCGTAACAAAACAAGAGAATGGGGATAGCGAAAGAAAAGGAAACCTTTGACTGCACTTTTGCTCGGTGGAATTATTACTATTTTTATTTTATATTTTGCCAAAAGTAACTCAGAAGTAACTCAAAGTAACGTGGTCCCGCAAACTGTTCTTTTGGGCCTGTTTGCTTTTTTATCCTGGGCAGATGTTACTTCACTTTTTAAGTTGTTTAACCTGAAGCTAGTTCCAGCTCAATTGTTTGCAGTTACTATGGAAACAGCTGCAGTGGAGTGATATAGAACGTGATTTAACTATTGCCGGACTAACTGTGCGGTTGTACAAAAATAATACCATTCTCTCTGACCACACTGATAACTAGTTCCTTCAATGTAATGGCCGCCTACTTGAACAGCTTGTCCCTGCAGTTGTATTTTATTAACCTTTTGAGTTGTACTTGCACATGGAAAGTGCTCTATAATTTACATAAAGTTGAGAGGAAATCTTACACATTAATTCTTGAATTAATGGCTGGCTTCTGCGCCAACGCACTGTAGTCGGAGAAGCCTCATGATCAATGCTATATGGTTCGTAGCCAAACGTCGACTATCAAAAAAACCAATGAATAATAAGAAGAAGCCGTAAAAGTTGATACTAAAAACCTGAAAAGTGAAGTCTGGGATTGTGACAGCAAATCTAGCATGGCAGGTTTAAAGCGCAATCTGTGTGACACTTGAAAAGAAGCTTTCACATCCAAACTCTGACACTGCTATGGCACTGTTTTGTCACAGAAAAAAAAAAAAATAATATATATTCATCTCACATTCAAACATAGTGTCTGACTGGCCTGCCTTATTCTCTGCCTCATCATCTCTCATATTTGTAATCTAATACTGGGGCTGTTTCATTGCGGTTGCATCACGGTGCCTCCGTTTTCTCAGACGAACCAAAACTGATGCATGGAGGCATTGTAAAAGGATTATAAAACCGAAAATGTGGATTATAAGTCACTGAGTTGCATGCTGACGCTGATAACCTCTGTCTAACACTTGATGTTTAAACGTCAAATTCAGACATCAGAAAAACAAAACATGAAGTTTACTTTTATTCATCAATTAAACTCTCTTGCTGAGTTTATCTTTAAAATCTGACAACTACCATGCACTACCCAGCTGTTCGCCGATTGGGAAGATTAATTCAGCGTGCTAATTTCCTCGCACATATGATCTACTCATGCAGTTTACATCCTTCATTTCATTTTACTTTTTAAGCACATTTCCCCGTGTACTCGTGATACAGAGGGTATGCGCGTGATGTCATAAGGTTCTGTAGTGAGTGGAAACATTTTGAGTGTCACTATTTGATTGATGACAGTTTTTGTTTTATTTTTCCTCTCAGCTTGGAAGATTAAAGTTCAGTTTAGAATGTAAATGTGCATTCCCTCTAAATTCCTATACAGAAAATGCCTTATTTTTATGTAAAAACTTCAACTGAAAGAAAATATATCCCTTTGTCAGAGCAATAGCCTTCTGACTGGAGTCCCACAGGATGTTCAAAATGATTTACTTAAAATAATATAAAACAAGAATCAGATGAATCCACACTTTCTCCATCTCTGCCCTGTGTCCGACTCGGCACTGCCCCCTCCTGGTTGTCCTGTGTCCAATGTGAGGGACATTGGCATTCCTCTGGTGTGGTATTTACTCGCCCGGTCATGTGGAGGGTGTCTGGGCTACTGTTTGAGAACTGTATACCCCACTTAGCTCTGTATTTATATTAAATATTAAATCCAATTTAAATACAAAATTACCATATGAAATATTAAGTGTCAGGGTAAATATTTAATGGCAGCCCTTTACCATAGGCCTGTTATGCTCATTACTATGCGCTAGTCGATGTGAACAGACCATTTCCCCAGGGACAGTTTCCCTCATCTGTGCCGAAGCGGCTGCAGACAGTAGGGGGCGCAGTTGTTCTGTATAGACTCCATAAACTTGCAAGGGACAAAATTGATGAATGAGGAAAAAGCTGTTTATTTTGTGTTCGTGTGCTCCAACAGAGAAGATTTATGTGGAAATCACAAAAGGCTAAAAATGCACGTCCAGGTAGGTTATGTTACTCTTTTAGTCTACAATGAAAATAAAGAAAAATGTATTTGATTTTGGTGAAATAAGGAACATCCTTATTTGGAAAACTTTATTTACAACTGCAACCAATATAATACAGTCTATTTGTGTGAGTAAATGTGTGAGGAAAGGCATCCGGGGTAAAACTTGGCAAATCATTGAATTCCACTATGAATGTTTTAAGCGTGCAGCAATAGTAAACCTAATGGCTGATAATGTATAATTTCAAAATGATCTGAGTCAACTGCTGTTAACCTCCTGGATGAGTGAAAGCTGACACAAACATTATGTACAATGCCGAGAAAAAGTAAGTACGCCATCTGGAATTTCTCAAATTTACGTCCAAATTGGTCACTAAATGAAGTCTGATCTTCATCAAAATCACAGGAATGATTAAACAGTGTCTGCCTGAACTAATACCACCCAAACATTTACATTTGATCATACTTTTATTGGCCACAACATGTAAATATTCACAGGAGAGCGTGGAATAAGTCCTGTAAATACACCGCCTGAATATCACTGAACTACAGCAGTTTTCAAGTGGTACTTTTGTTTTAAAGGATAAAATCCTTTTTTTTATTTTCTAAAAGTAACTTATGAGTGAAATAAGACTCGCAGTCAGCTTTGTTTTATAATTTATAGATGTTTTCTGTGAGCAAACATCAATATGCAATAAAATGGTACGTCTGTGATGGTAAAAATGCTGTATTCTAGCTGTAAGATAAGATAAGCCTTTATTGATCTCACAATGTAGAAATTCACTTACATCAGCTCTCAAGAAACACTCAGATACCTCTATTTACTGAATGGTAAATAGAGGGGGGGGGGGGGGTAAGAGGTTAACCGCGGTCATTTTGTACTAGAATCTAGATCCGACCAGAACATGCTCTCACTCTATATGTCCTATGAATGAATGCGGTTGTGAGATTGTGAGGCCCTTGTGGCTCACCAGTGACCACCGTGGAACGTAGTCAGGAATTCATTGGAAATCTTGAAGTAACTAATATTTCTTATACAAGATCTATCTCGCATCTCTTTTTATGTGGCTACCTCTACCGAAGTATGTCTAACCACCACTTTATTAAAAGATACGAGATAGCAGGAACGCGAGCGATTTTATTTAATCTATAAGGAAATGAGCTTGATACGGACTGCGGGCTGATGATGCGCAGCCAGGCGGATCCTCCAGGCACAACCAGCAGCCGCGTTAATCAGGGTGGGACGTCTGCTCGCTCTGTCCAAGATATCGGCCAAAGTACACCTGCAAAAAACCCAAATAAGCAAAGGTGTGTTTTTCAGCATTTCAGTTTGATCTTATAAAAGCTATTTATGTTCTAGCTTTACAGTAAACACCTCATGATTATTAGCTCTCGGACTGTGGTTGTGTTTGTCCATGTTCTCTTACTTACATGGGAGCTAACACTAAAACTATATTTTTTTCTGCTAATAAACCATCTAGGTCCGAGGAGTTTCGTCTTCTGGTCAATACTCCACGAGGGTGCTGAGAGACGAGGGCTGCATCCGAAATCAAAAAATTGTAGCCTCTAAGCCTCTAACACTAGCAACTAATCCTTAACCTTTCATGGGGTCAACTGTTAGATCTCTATGCAGTTAGTGAACTAGAGCTTCAATTCGACCGTCCTTACCCAGGGGAAGGGGAAGTGACATCACCAACAGCTGTTCTTCTTCTTCTTTAAAGTTCAGTGCAGGCCAAACAAAAGCGCATACCCCTACCTGCTGTATATTGTCCGACACCAACAGCTGCTCCATCCGAAACCAGTAAATTGGTAAGAGGTCTTACGCCAAACCAAATGTGCGTCAGCTAACTATCATAGCCACTTTAGCATAGTGACCTCACTGGCGATTAGGAGTGTCAGTATTTAAAATGTAAGAATTCGTATGTCCAAGACCATCTTCTTATAAAAAAGAGCAGAGAGTGATGAAGTTCACAGGAGACATTTATTCATGCGTCAGCAGGTGGCATAACAACAGGTCAAAGCAGGTTCAGAATGCAAGTCCCCAGAATAAGTTCCCTCCTGATAACTTTATAACATTTTAGTTAAGTCCATCCCAATGTGCGTAAGCAGTTCTCATCCCATAAACAATAAGATACATTTGTGGACCAGGATGTTTTGTTCAACACCAAATATGGTCTTATAACCTTGACATTTGGGGCCGTGTTCATCCCAGACAGACAGTCTTATCTTATTGTAATGCACGGCCCATGAACTTATTCAACCTACTAGAGAGGCCTAGTTTTGTGCAGTAGACCTTAGCAAAGAATTTATAGGTTATAGGTTATACCATTAGCAAACAAACAAATTTATTTATCACAATTTCCCCTCATTATTACATTAAATGTAATAAACAAGAAATAAATTTCACAAAATCTTGATGCATCTAAAGTTGAGAGAAGCAAGTCGCTATTTCCCACATCATACATGTATACACCTTCATTAACACAAATTTCACAACTGCGATAGCTTTATATATATCTATTATTTGCAAAAAATCAGTTAGAAGTTTAGCATGGCTTAAGCAAAACAAACAATCATAAGTATGTTTTCAAATTAGTTATTTAACTCTATTCAAACATTTCGGGGTCTAATTGGAGATCTGGAGTAAGGAGTATGTATTGTGATGTCGGAGCTTGACGCGCAAGATTAGTTGTGATTAGATTTACTACTAAGGATCGCAGACAGGGAATTACGCAGCATAAAACTACGGAAATTATCAATAAAACTGCAAGTATGGGCATTCCCTATTTTCAACAACAAATGCCATCATGTGCTGCTTCATCTATGGGCGGGTAAAAAATAACTATGTTTTGGCAATGATTTCTGTTAATGTGTCTAACATTGTTAGTGCTGTTTAGAATTTGGGTGTCGTTCGGTGTGGTCGCTTAAATGCCGGTGTGTGTAGTCGACACTGGAAGGTGAATACATAACAGTCAGTGCTATTAAGTTGGGCGGTATAGTTTATATATTATCACAACATGTTAGCTTGATAATGATGCATTATTTCCATCAACGTATTGTTTATTTATAATATCAGGACTTATTTTCAACCATTTTTTAAACAGTAACAAGGGAAACACAATCATAACTGATAACATTGACAAACCACATATTACCATCCAAGGGAAGTATCCCTTTTTCTGCAGGCTAGTTTTTAAAGTGTTCATGATGGCGTCATCTGCTTCTGGTCACGTGCAGGGTGTATGATGTGACCACGATCGTCCATGTACCTACAGTAGAGCTACGGTTACCAGCACCCGCTCTTTATCTAGTTCTAACAGTGTTCTTTTCCTGTACTTGGATGGTTGTTTTCTGTGGATTATAATACCTTTAGTTCAACAGGTGGGAGAGATGAATTCAGGGAGATTTTTGAAGCCCTTCACAGCCTTGGGCCTCGTCCACAGCGCGTGACATGGACTCTCCCACCTGGATGATGACTGGTCCTTTTTCTATCGTCCTTGTTAAGATTCAGTCTCTCCAGTATTTGGTGTTTCTCCGTCCTGTAAAGGAAAAGGTTCATCCGGCAGATCATCTGGTTTTTGACTATAGGCAACAATGTCTTTTTATTTGGCATTTTGTACTTTTTCAATTCTTATTTTTTCTGCATCTTGTGAGTTTGCATTTAGGCATATATTTGTTCTATGATTGCATGCGCAGCTTTTTGTATTGCAACATCTAGATTAGTAACTAGCATAAAAAACGTATATCACGAAAACGTTATAGAATACTTCATTAAAATGTCAAGAAGTTAAGGTTATGTCAAAAAATCTCACTCTATATCAGAAGGTTTAAGGTTTATGTTAAAAAAAATTGTTTTAAGTCTTTGAGTATTTCTTTTCTCCCCTCTTTCTCCCCTTTTTCTCCCCTTGGAGCTCCAAGGGTAGAAAGTGGCGAATGGTGGTTTTCATCATCGGCGTTAGATGTTGAACAGCCTTCGTCTTTGTCTTCCGTATTGTCAGATGAAGCGTTTGCAATGTCTTTTTTTTTTAGTTTGACAGACATGACAATCATCAATTCAGTCTTGTAGAATGGATTGCATTTGTGGGTGCCACCACAAATCGATGTGTCAAAATGTCTTTGTAGCTTCGATGTGTCGGGAGGTGGTATTTGTCGAACAGCATTTGAGGTAAAGGGTTGGAACCACAATTTTCTTCATAATTCCTCCAAATAATTTCTTCAGTGTCTTTCACTGCCCCTTTTAACTTTCACGCTGCTTCTTGAATTCCCTTTACATCTTTGGTGTCGATGATGCAGATTTCGGATGCACTTCCAGCTTGTTCAGCGTCTCGAATAAGCATGTGTCTGTTGTTATAGACAGCTGCATCTTTTGTGGCTTGATCAGCTGCATGATTGCATTACCATCTGTTGTTGTAGGTTACCTTGCTGATTATATCTATACGTTTGTCCTTGGGGCACCGTACGACACTCTCTTGCCCAATGTCCCATTTTTCCGCATGCACGACATTGGTCATATCGTTTTCCCACGTTGTTCCCTCTTCCTCGTCCAAAACTGCCTCGCCCTCTTCCGTTAGCAAAGGGGGCGGTGTTGTAGATCACTACAGGTGCGGCGGGAATCGGTGAGGGCTGATCTTTTTTGTACAGCCTCCGTTGCGGGTGCTTCTTGTGTCTGTTTTGGTTGCATTATCCTCTTGATTGCAGTTGCCAATTGGTTTGTCGTTATCGGCGCGTCTTCTTCAGTGTTGTCTCGTTTGACTGTCTTGATATTCGATGTCTCTTCTTTCTTCTTGTCTTTGGACTCCGCTTGCAGTTTCTGTAGTTGTAACTTCATCGTTGTTATCTCCATCTCTTTCTTCTTGGAGTCAGTTTCTTTTATATTGTTCAACCACTTGGTGACGTTGTGCGTTACAGTGTGCGTCAAATTCTTCTTCAGTTTTGGTGTATAAGCCCATCACGTCACTTAAGACGTCTTGCACTGGCTTTGGCATCCCCTTGACAAGGGCTGAGTAGAACATGACTGTCATTATCGTGCCTGCTTGAATCGGCTCTCCCGTTGCATCGTGGTACAGGCTTTTGGCACGTTGTTTGTAGCTATAGTAGTCTTCATCACTCTCCATCCGTAGTGACATGAGTTCGTCAGTCATTATACATGGAAATCTTGACTTCAATTCTTCTTCCAGTGTAAC
The DNA here is from genome assembly GCA_021464625.1 of Proterorhinus semilunaris. NCBI lineage: Eukaryota > Metazoa > Chordata > Actinopteri > Gobiiformes > Gobiidae > Proterorhinus > Proterorhinus semilunaris. The sequence continues at coordinate 8,729,199 of CM038350.1, forward strand.
TCGAAACACATGTATTGAAGAATTTTTATGTAGGACCATTCTCGTCCTATGTTCCACTGCATTCTTGATGTTAATTGCAGTTGTCTTGGTTAAGGCGGTGTGTATGTCTCCCCAACTTTTATCTCCGGCGGGATGTTTCATGAGGGCTTTCATCCATGGAATGCCTCCTTTGGTTAGTTTTGGCAGCTCCAACATCAAAGAGTCTTGCTTCTTGGTATTTCTTCTTGTACGAAGTTATCCAGTTCCTTTAGAATTCTCTCTGTTGGTCAATGCCGTCACTTGATTTTGTACTGATTTGACTTGTTCTTCAAGGTTGGTTAGATTTGGGGTGCATTGCAGGTTTGCTAATGTTTCCCTGTGACTCTGTGAGTCATTCGAGGCGTCGGTGGCGTCATTGATGGCTTCGGCGCATCGCTGGATTTTGCGCTTGCGATGAGTGACCATGGGTATAGACTTGTCGTAGGTGTTGAGTGCTTGTCTTCGCTTTCGTGGTGACAATTCACTTGGATCTTCTTCATTTATCATTCTGAGATTATCATCTCCTTCCGCTGCCGATGTGTCGTGATGATCGTTTTGTGTCATCATTGGTTGCGAGCTTGTGTTGCATCCATTTACTGGATAGATGCCTGTTGACAGTTTCTTTGGTATATTTCCTTGAAGTGGCTTGTCATCAAACGTCACTTCCTTATCTTCATTCCATGTTCAAATTCTCTTCATTGTCCACTTTCTTTGATTCTTCAACTCATTTTGTCTCCATTTCTGCTCCCGCTTTCTCCATTATCTTCTTTTCCATTTATGCATTCTTCTATCCAGGGCTCCCTTGTTCTCATGTTTTTATTTTTAGGTTATTCAATCTTCTTCCACGGATGGTTCGAATGGGGTGTGTCTTGTAATGTAGAATCTTTGCTTCATGATATCGTATGAAGCTCTCCTCTTGGTCTTCTGTCGGAGCGATGGCTGTCTTTCCCTTGTGTATCAATCCTTTTTTAGCGTATTTCTTCAGCAGGGGTCGTATGATGGATTGACAGACTTTTGCCTTTTTTGGATCAGGTTCATGATGTAGAACCTTGCAGTCTCAAAATTGTTTCAATTGGCTTAAGGTGACGAACTGGGACATTTTACTGGCAATTATGTTTATGTTATTATCGCACTTACAAATTATAATTTAGTCGTGCTTGTTTTCTAATCTATCGCGTAAATTGGCTTATAGTTTTAGATATGTTCACTTTAGTATGGTTTTTGTAAGTATGGTAATTTTACCTATGTTTTAGGAACTCTTGGATTGGTCGTTTATTTATTTATTATACTTTTTGTTGCTTTGGTTTCGCCCCCTCAAGGCCACTATATTTTTCTTGGTCGCGCTGAGATTTTGGATCAGTCTTTGTTTCTACAAGGGAAAGAAAAGATTGCTTTAATTAGTTCTACTCTTTGATGAACCTATTGCTACAATAGATTGTTTTTTTAGAAATTTTACGACTTAATTATTGCCATTATTCATTATATAAGAGCGTACATTGATAAGTATTATTCCTATTTTCTTTGTTTTACTTTGTATTAATTAATTAATCCGTTAACTATTATTTTTCCTTATTTCGCTTATTTATTCTTTTTGTTTACATGGGACCATGCATACACAATTAATATACTATTCCTATTCTATGATAAATTCTTGGAGGAGGGGCTTGATGCTCTATTTATGGCTACATTTTATCATTGATCATTATGGATCATTGAATCGGCTATAAATGTACATTTTTCAAACACAGTGTACTATTTAATCTACTCCCTTGGTGTAAAAATACATAGCTTATAAAACAATGCCACAACATACAATAAACATGCCCCTTTAATTCTCAACTGCCCATCCCACAAATATAAAGCCTTGGTCTGAAGGGCTCGAGCGAGCTAGAGCCTAAAATGTTCTCTTCAGAGCATGGAAACCCACCCCACATTTAAGAAAATAAAAAAACTTTCCCTGCGCCCTTTTTCATTTTAGATATGGGTCAGCTAAGTGCCTTGCTCATGAGCGTCTAACTGTCTTTATGCTTAGACAGAGGCGTCATCTATTTTGTGACGTTTACAACTTTAACCAGGTCTTGGCCTGACCTGCACTTAAACAGGGTTTTTCTAGAGTTTGTGATGGCTTCTGCTTTTACAAGAAGCCCTGATTGTGTCCAAATTGTTCCTATTTGTTTAAATCAAAGGCGGGCGTTCATGGTTATCCCTGTGTGATAGTATGTGTCTTCAACTTATGTGTAAACAGCTTTATACAATTACATACAATTTAACCTTAGCTTTAGACCAACATTAATAATTTCTATATAGTATTGTGACGTTATGGGATCTTACGACACTATTATCAACATTATATATTTATCTAACTCCAAATGATTTGCAATACTCCTCCTTTTTCCGTGTCATGCATGCAGCTATGCACGCAGGCACTTGAAACAAGACGGGGGAAGTGTCTTGCTCATGCGCGTTCTTTGTGCTTCTTGTTGCTTTAACATTTGCGCAAATAGACTCTTAATTTGTTTAATTTACACATTACATTTCGCGTGTTCTATTTAAATAACCGCTTTAGCTCCTTTAACTGGGATAAAAGATAGTTCGAAAGCGTCGCTCTTATTTTCCTGTCTCGGCGCACAGGTGTGTGAGTTTAGATGCACGGTTTCCCTGTGCTATTTTTAGAAACGCTTGACACAGAGTGGTGTGCGCGCGCATGCAAGTATTCATTCTTTGGCCTTGTGGGTTCCGCTTTTGTGTCAACATGTTGGAGTTTAAGTATTCTACTGATTGTGGCGTTATAAACGGACTTATGGTCGCTTCTACCGTCTCTTTATCAAATCGTGACTTATTGTTTTGGATATACAGTTTATTCGTCTTGGGCTGCTCCTCAGACGGGCGCTATAACACAGTACTACCGTCATAAGTAGGTGACGTCATCACGTTCCCATACGGGTACGTTACGCGCAGACAGAGAATGTTTGCTCTCCTCTGGTGCTCTTCGTCACATCGTAAGCTTGCCAGTGCTATAATTACCAACACGCAGTAAATGTTTAGATTGGCCATGGTTAGTTAAAGGGGGATGAATCCAAAGTTTTGGTTAATTATCGTTGGATCCTGTTATTTAATTATTATTTGATTTACCGTTTATTTTTGTAATGGATTATCAATTTTCACTAGTTGTTACGAATAACAATATTATTTATAACATTGTTGTCTTATCTATGCTCCTTATCAAAAAAAATAAGGCGTTTTATTTCTTTATTTCTTTATGTATTTATTTAATGTCTTCACGCACACTATACTGGTTACTATTTTACACTGTTCTTATACGTTTATATTACATTTTGTACATTATATTTTTCAATGAACGTTCATTTATTTTGTATCGTTTATAGTTATTTTTTTTTTTTAATAACACAGTTGTCAATCATATTGTTTCACTCTTTTTTTTTTCTCGTTTTTCGGAAGCTTTAAGCGTACGTCAAAAACTGTTTAATTGTTATAAAAACCGCACGTATTGGCCTTTCTTTCCTTATTCATATATGAACGTTCATTTATTTTGTATCGTTTATAGTTATTATTTTTTTTTAAATAACAGTTGTCAATCAAATTGTTTCACTTTTTTATCTCGTTTTTCGGAAGCTTTAAGCGTACGTCAAAAACTGTTTAATTGTTATAAAAACCGCACGTATTGGCCTTTCTTTCCTTTGATTCATATTTTCTCTCGTGTCATCAAAGAACCGCCCGTAGCTTTGTAAGAAAAAAACACGGTATCGAAGGTTTTCATATATTTTCTTATAAAAAAGCCGTCTTATATACAAAGCATTTTTTGTTTGTTTATTATTTACATTACATTATATTTTTCAATGAACGTTCATTTATTTTGTATCGTTTATAGTTATTTATTTTTTTAAATAACACAGTTGTCAATCAAATTGTTTCACTCTTTTTTTTTCTCGTTTTTCGGAAGCTTTAAGCGTACGTCAAAAACTGTTTAATTGTTATAAAAACCGCACGTATTGGCCTTTCTTTCCTTATTCATATATGAACGTTCATTTATTTTGTATCGTTTATAGTTATTTTTTTTTTTTTTTAAATAACACAGTTGTCAATCAAATTGTTTCACTCTTTTTTTCTCGTTTTTCGGAAGCTTTAAGCGTACGTCAAAAACTGTTTAATTGTTATAAAAACCGCACGTATTGGCCTTTCTTTCCTTTGATTCATATTTTCTCTCGTGTCATCAAAGAACCGCTCGTAGCTTTGTAAGAAAAAAACACGGTATCGAAAGTTTTCATATATTTTCTTATAAAAAGCCGTCTTATATACAAAGCATTTTTTGTTTATTATTTACATTATTTGAGTAATATATACATACGTAAAGTCCCAGCCGTCACACTTATTTGTTTTTTTCTATAGCCAATTTGATAAGACTTTGGAAAAGGCGTCTTTCTTACCGCTTTTTTTGTGTTGACACTGTGTCTGGACTCTACGGGGACTTGTCCTGAGTTGTCCTGGTTTGAACTCCCTCTGCCTCTGCTCCCTCCGTGGCTGCCGGCGCATGCGTATTTGTGTTCCTGTGCTTTTTCCTTGGTGTTCGCGCTGAAGCGGTCCTCTCCTCTCGGTCCTTGAACGGGCAGAGTCTTTTCCTCTTTTCTTTCCGACGTTTCTTACAAGAAAAAAAACTGGATCGTCCTTAGTCCATCTTTTGATCTTCGTCTTCCACGGGAAATCACAGTCGGGGTCGCCAAATTGTCAGTATTTAAAATGTAAGAATTCGTATGTCCAAGACCATCTTCTTATAAAAAAGAGCAGAGATTGATGAAGTTCACACGAGACATTTATTCAGGCGTCAGCAGGTGGCATAACAACAGGTCAAAGCAGGTTCAGAATGCAAGTCCCCAGAATAAGTTCCCTCCTGATAACTTTATAACATTTTAGTTAAGTCCATCCCAATGTGCGTAAGCAGTTCTCATCCCATAAACAATAAGATACATTTGTGGACCAGGATGTTTTGTTCAACACCAAATATGGTCTTATAACCTTGACATTTGGGGCCGTGTTCATCCCAGACAGACAGTCTTATCTTATTGTAATGCACGGCCCATGAACTTATTCAACCTACTAGAGAGGCCTAGTTTTGTGCAGTAGACCTTAGCAAAGAATTTATAGGTTATAGGTTATACCATTAGCAAACAAACAAATTTATTTATCACAGGAGCTATGTGCCATCCCAAAAAATATGATTCCGCACAAGCCAAACTTTATAAAAGTGACAGAATACATGTTAGAGTCACCACAGCACCGTCACACGGTTTTAAAGAGCAGGGCGGCCATCGAGATCAGCAAAAACATTCCCCAATATCTCACAAACCGGGACAATGGAGCGCACACCTTATCTGGGATGCCCTCCTGGAAAGGGCGTCGGTCAGTCGGGGGCGCAAGCTCTCCATTCTGACCAGGAAATCCATCTAAGCAGCCAATGTCCTGCCACTTCACATGGCACGTCAGATGAAGCCTACAGGACGTTGCTGAAACGACTAAAGCAGGTAAACAAAAGTAAAAACATACAAAACTGAACAGACAGTTTTCATAGGTGAGTAATTAGCATGGTCAGGGTCTAGCTGATCATTATGTCTATGATCGCTGGGATGTTCATGAATTTTCCGTCTGTTCAGTTTCTCCTGAAATGTTCCGCAGTGTGGTTTTGAAGCTGGGGTACCCGATTTTTCCTGCACAAACTGAATTTTTTTTGTATTTGGCCCAAACACCTTTCTCCCGCATGGCCAGGAAAATAGTTTGTTTGCACGTTTCTACTTCCATCTTCTATCGCTCAATAAAGCTTAGGTTAAGACCATGCAACAAGGTCTGTTTTTTGCTGTGTTAACAACGCACTCTGTGGTGATAAAAGCGCATTTACTTTACAACAACACAAAGTTAGGTACCCCAGCTTTAAGCAGGGAAAGGGTCCAAAGGGCATCAAGGGTTACAGCATTGAGAGTGAGAACCGCAGAGATGCAGGGGCTTCGTCACCATAAAACCACAGCGAGTTTTGGCTTTGACTTTTGTTTCTTTTGGCCGTTTCTCATCAATCTCATCACGGTCAACGCTGTGATTGACTGCCCCCATTCAGACTCATACTGGGACAAAACATGTTCTGAAGTGTTGGGAGAGTTTTCATTTTGTGATGGAACAAAGTCTCACCTTGCAAGGGGGGAAAATAGCATCACAATCCTGCACCCTACCCAACTGAGAGATGATTTATGAACTTGCGGGTGAAATGTATCTGTTTAGGTTGTACATTTCTTGACTAGTTGTTGTGTCTGAAAGCTATGCATACTTCCTCCTCATAGTTCATTGAGCTTACCAGAATGAATCACAGCCACATGGTGAGGCTGAGGTTTTCTGCTGTGTCTTATCAGGGACACAAAGATACATGTTTTTTTCCCTTTGGTATAATGGATTGTATAGACTAGAGGTTCCCAAACATTTTTGCGTGTAACAAATAAGTGATTGGTGCTTGTACTAATTTCCACCAATTAACCTCTTACCCGCCGCCTGAACCGAGCGCATTTTCTCAACTGGAGAGCAACCGTGTAATGCCTCATTTGAAAGCGAAGCGTTTTTGTCACATTTAGAATCATTTTTGATGCTTTTTTTAAAGGGACTAGATGCAAGTTGGTCATTTTATACTCACTACTGCCATCTCAGGTCTTAGGCGTAACTGCAGTCTCTATATTAAGCTCGTGCATGACGGCAATTCGGACCAGAACCAACAACCTTTTGAGTGACAGTGCAGGATTTTAGGTGCAGTTGTGGTGAACAGGTCTGGGCTCATTCTACACATTAGGACATGGCTGGAACATGTAGGGGAGGACAATATATAATTTAATATAACATTTCTAAACTCTCTATAGTCCCTTTAAGCTTTTAGATTTGAGTAAAGCCAAATTGGAGAAAATGTGTGGGGGATAAGAACTTAATTAATTTATTTGAAATTTGTGTGGGATATTCGCTGCTTAGTTTGTACGTGCTGATAGAGGAGACATTGAACTTTGAAACAGTTCCTGCTTGATGTTGATTGTCTTTGTAATGACAGATATTCGCAATAAATATCAAGAGTCAAGAAATGGTGCCCACAGCAGACTTCTCAGCTGGCCTCCACCTCAGTTTTAAACTATGGACTGTTTAGAGATGTTGTTAAACACACATGTTGTGATGTCACGTGAACACAACAAATTTGGGTCGGACTTTTGAGAGAGTTTGTGAAATCACAATTCGCAACGGAATTAATTTCTTTAAACCATCTTGGTGCCCCCTTTCCTGCACCTATAAGCGACTACAGACCATGACAAATTGTCAGTCTAGGTATTTAAATGGATTAAAAATATTTTCGATCAAACATTTTTTTCAGCCCATCCTAATACTAATTCAGTTAATAAAACACATGGCATTAAAAGCTTCACACAGCACAGAGTCATTTAAAAAGCAACATACCCGTATCATGCAAAATCAACATTTTTTAACCATGTTATAAATTATGTTCCCTCATCAAAATGATGGCCAGAGTAGTATTTTGCTGTATTGACGCAAATCGAAAGGAGCCAGCTGAGGTGGCAAGGGCATCTGTTCCGGATGCCTGGTGGTCGCCTCCCTCGGGAGGTGCTCCAGGCATGTCCTATTGGGAGGAGGCCTCGTGGAAGGCCCAGGACACGCTGGTGGGACTATGTCTCCGAGCTGGCCTGGTGTCGCCTCGGGGTCCCCCCAGAACAGCTGGAGGAGGTGTGCGTGGATCGGGAAGTCTGGGCATCTCTGCTGAGACTGCTGCCCCCGAGACCCGGCCCCGGATAAAGCGGAAGAAAATGGATGGATGGATGACGCAAATCCTGTTTACTTTAGATTTTGTTGTAAAAAAAAAAAGATGGAATGTGCTCTCTGCATTTTTAAAGAATCATCGAACCCTTTCCGAGCAGTTCTGCATTCATCACAACACCAGACATTTGTTAGCATGCCGTTGGCTAAAAATGGATGCTCGTGTATATATATTTTAGCATATTTATTTCCAACCAACATGTAGAAACTCAAGAAGTTAGACGTTTCCAAATTTAATTTTTTTATTTTTAGTCGTGTTCTGTAAAGCACTTTGATTTACATTGTGAGTATGGATGGACAAAGTGTGCTCTATTGTGCTTGACTTATGTCTACACTTTTTTTCCTGTCTGAGATATTTCTCAGGTAATCCAGGAGATGGGGTCCGATTCTATACGTCTTCTTTGCGTCATAATGCGCCGACGCGTAAATCTCCTCAATACGTTTGCTATTATTGTTATACTTGACCAAAACTCTGTCCATGTTGCTTTTTGGGTCCTTGGGATTGTAGTATTTCCGGACGTCGTAAGGCAGATCCTCCGCTTTGGGATAGTGCAAGTTTCCCAGAGTGAAATAGGTATACTGTTCCGTGTCCGTTATCGGCGGCAGCAGCGGCGTGGGCCCGTGGTTTTCAAACTCGTGGAAGCCGTAGTCTCCTTCGTCGGGGTGACACAGTGCCGCCATGTTGTTGTCCAGGCAGTTCTTGGCGTACCATTTCAGCAGGGGCAGTCCGTGGCGAGGCGGGGGGCGACCGAAGCCACTGCTCTGCAAAGCTTCAAGGGAGTCAAGGGTCTTTATGGCGGACGAAGTTACAGCCACAAGGAGAATCGAGAAAAGCAGCCAGCGGGACGCCATGTTGGTTGCCGTACTGAGGATTCCTGTGAAGAAAAGATGGATCACGTGAGTAACTTTTGGTCAAATCTTACTCCGATAAAAGTAATAATAATGGACTAAATTATGAATCATTTGAAAGTGATGAAGTATTTGGTGTATGTAATGCTTAAGTATTACAGTAAATAAAGTACAAATCTGTTGAACTAAGTGTTCTAAATAAAAACTTTGCAGCTTCAAAGACATAAAGATTGCGCTCAAATCGACACCTTTAATGGACAGAGACAAACCTTTCTTGTAGGGAGTCTTTTGTTAGGACCTGGCTCTTTTGTACAGTTCAAACAAGCTCTTTCTGAAGTAGCTACCTACTAAACATGAATATACAGCGCCCCCTGCTGTCACAATTCATTGCGAATTGCGATAGGTGCAGCATAAAAAATACATTATGAGTTGAAAAATGTGTTTCTCGGAAATGGATGAAATTCGGCACAAAAATTGTTGATGGCATCCCGATCAAAAAGGCCAATGGGACCCAAACCGTATTTTGTACGGTGTTGCCATGGGCACGACCGGGGCCCCCAGGTTATTCTAATGGGACGGACACATAAATCTCACATTATACATAATTAGTGTGCGTTAGCGCCCTCTGTCAGGAGCATGTGGATAGTGGTCATTGAAGTACGGTAGCGCCCTCTGCAGGTTGAAGCCATTATTCTCATGGAGAGGCTAACAATGTAGTTTTGATGTTTAATGACAAAGATTAATGGCACATCAGGACAATAAAATGCAGTGTGGCCACGCTAGCGCCCTCGGTAGGGTTATGGTGCAGCAATGGAGGCCTGCGAGGGCCGTTCGATGCCGCTTGCAGCTTTAATTTTTAAATGTTTCCTTAATACCCCTTTCTTTGAAGCTTCTGAACATGTTGAAACGTGACAGCAGAGGGCGCTGTATATTCATGTTTAGTCGGTACTTTAGAGGGAGCTCGTTTTGACAGAAGGGAAGTCTCTATATATATTGGCCCGATATAAAAAATACCCTAATATTGGCGCCGATATATATCGATTTTCACCGCGATGTTTCTCCGCTCCACTGAGGCCCAGGAATTTGTGGGAGGGCCCATTTCAAAGCTCTGACTGAGCTCTTTCCAGTGCAAAAAGTGGAACGTTTCTATAACGTCCGGCTCCGGAGATATCGGCCCAATATCGAAAATATTGTAATATTGGCCGCCGATATAAAAAAAATAAATAAAAAATAAATAAATCATATATATATATATATATATATATATAATATATATATATATATATATATATATATTTATTTAAGCTTACAACAATTTTTTTTCTCCCTTTAGGGAACTTTAGGGGCTCCGTACAGACAGTGACAGAAACATATAAATAATACTAATAATTTCAACTGACTATAACCTAGGGATCTCACCGCTTTAAAAACACAACTTTCACTAAATCTCAGTGAATATGGTATATGCTGTAAATGACATGTTGTATGTCATTTTGAAGCTAAGAACCTGTTGAACCTCCACAGACGCATTTTTGATCGATGTGCAATCCTGCGGCTAGCAAAAGCATGCTAAAGCTAGCGCAAGCATGCTAATGCTAACATCAACTCATCAAAGCTGGGACTGAAACTTTGAATGAAATACCTAAAGTAGCCTAATAAAATCAAATCGGCCACTGGTGGTGTGCCAGGTGTTTGTATTTTAGTTTATGAAATAGGCCTAACAGATTTGTAAAGTTTAGATAACTTTATGCAAATTGTTTAAATTAATGAAACCATAATAGCCTGTCTTAAACCCAATGTGTTTTTCCATCAGTTTATAAATTGATTTATTGATCTTGCAATGAAGTAAAAAGGACCATTCACTTTTTCATTCAGAGAAAGACACTTTTAAGAAAGTTTCTTAGTATCGGTTCATATCGGATATCGGCAGATTCTAAAACCCCCAGTATTGGTATTGGAAGCAAAAAAACTGGATTGGTGCATCTCTGTTATAAACATCAACATTATTTCTGAAACTGTAACTTTTGACAAAGGCACTGACACTCACTTTTGGACCTTGACCCAACAGTTGAGAAAAAAATCAGAACATAATTCCACCCAAGCACCCAATATGAAATCAAACGTAATAAAAGAAAAATTTTATTCCAAGTGTTCTCGACTGTCAAATCTATCTGAAGTTATTTTCTCGCTTTATAAATCTTCAACTGCATCGACTTTCCATTCGATTCTGATTCATATACCACTGAATTCAATCTTACCTTTATAATGTGAAATTCCTGGTCCGTAGCAGGCGCAATGTTCTCAGTCGGTGTGAAACCTCAGGGCAGTGGGAACTTTATACAGAGATAGAAGAGAGAGGAAACTTCTCATTTCGCTGAAAAGAGGAAGTAAAGACGAGTGTTTGTTTAAACTGGTCACGTTCTGTCACTAAAGATGGTACTGGTATAATGTTTTGGGGAAGTACTTTTGTGGGGAATCTCTGGCCATCTGGTGAAAACAATGATGGAAACAAATAAACCAAAATCACCAGATCAAACAAATTAACTTTATTTAAAAGTTAAAGGGGGATCTCCAGAGTTTTAATCCTTATTAGCTACACAGCCTGACCAAAGAAAAAGGCAGTTGGCACCGGGATTTAGCTAACTGTTCTGTGTGCTGGGACCTCTTTGCAACAGTGCCCAAAGAATTAGATCAGGACCTGAACATCCTGAATGACCGGGTTATTCCATCAATGAATTTCTTCTTCCCTGATGGCACAGGCGCATTCCAATACGACAATGCCAGGATTCATCGGGCTCACATTAAGAAAAAAATGGCCCAGGGGAGCATGAGGTGATTGACCACCACAGAGTCCAAATCTTAACCCCATTGAGCATCTTTGGAATGTGCTGGAGAAGGCTTTGCGCAGTGGTCACACTCTCCCGTCATCAACATAAATACTTGGCCACTCCAGCAGCGATTTTACTTTATTACGCTAGGGTTATTCCATCATAGTTTCTGTCCCAGCTTTGATTAGTGGCCCTTAGCATTAGCATACTGTTGCTAGCCGCTGCATTTTGCGCAGGGTCGGCCCATTAGTCCCAAAATGTCCCATTGAGTAGGGGTGGAAAAATCTAATTAGGTTTAGGCAAGAGTCCACTGACCTTAAGGTTAGGGCCCGTGGTTGTATATAGCTCTCTAATCCACAACACAACTGGGTTAGAGAGATTTTGGACTAATGGCACCTCTGCTCAATGGCACATTTTCAGACTAATGGCATGGCACCATTTTGCTCGGCGATTAAAAGTACAATTGCGGAGAAATTGAAATCAGCGATTGAATTCTCTAAAATGGGTGCTTCAAAATGACATGCAGCATGTCCATATTGACTAAGGTTCAATGAAACCTGTGTTTGACAAAATTGTAGCTAACCAATTTGAGCTACAAGCAATGTCTCTCTGTTCCCCTGCGGCTTAGGGAGTTGTGGGAGGACTCGTTTTAAAGCCCGACTTCGCTCTTTCAAATGCAAAAAAACGGGCCTCTACCACTTTCGCTCCTGATGATATCGGCTTTTATTGGCGCTGCGCTAGATCGGCCCATAGCCGATATTGTAAAATTCCCAAATATCAACCTCTGACTGTCATCAAAGCTTTATATTGCAGCGTGTGACCTTATTTTGGTGGAGACTTCTTGAAAAACATGAAAAAGAACATGCTGCTACGTTCCATGATTGCTGGACAGGCAGAGTTAATACTTGGACAATATTTATTTTACCTCAGCGGCTTGTAGTGAACTTACTATTAAACAGAGATATTAACCATGAAACTGGATCAAACACACAACTCTTATTAAACCTCGTTACATTGGCTTTCCATCACATTTCAAAAAGTTGTGAAAGCCTTTCTTTTCTGTCCGCTGGTTGGTGAAATTCCCTCCATTCCTTTATCTAAATGGGCCTTCAGCAAGATGATTTCGTTATTTCTCTTGTATGTTCTATGTTCTTTGACTTTAACTTTGACTAAACCGGGTCAAAACATGGGACACAATGACAGTCTGGCCACCTGCACCTCAATATTAAACTAGCAGCCTATTATTCCAACGCACTATGAAGCTCATTACACCATTTTGCTTGTTACGGACTGACGCTGCAGGCTCAATATAGATATATTTGAAAGATGAAGCCATCAGCAGTAACCTTTTCCTCCTGCCTCGGTGGCGTGCATTCGGGAGAGTATTAGCGTCCTTTGTGGCCGTCACACTTGGCAAACGTATCTTTCCTGGATGGAGTGGACTGGCACTAAGCCCTGGGTGGATAAGCCGCAGCGGTGACACCTGTACTGAGAGCAGCTGCCAAAAGAAGCCTGTCTACATCACGCTTTTACTGCTCGGTCGTAACAAATGGCCCCCATGTATAGTGTAGGCAGAATGTTTAATTGGGATTTGTACAGGTATAGCAGAAAGTCATGTTTTAGTTTAAAAAAAGCATTACAGTTTTAGCATATCTAAAGATTTACAAACAAACAGGGAGAATTTGGAGATTTAAAATAATTTAAAAATAATGACTTGGATACAGTGGACTCTTGGGGACATGGGGAAGTACTTTCCATTTTGCCATATTCATTTGAGGCATGAAAAAAAAGAAAGAAAAGAAGACAAAAAGCAGAAGTGAAGCTCCCGCAGTGTGTCTCTGCGGAACAGAAAACAAAACATGTGCAGAGTCACACCTCATTCACAACCAAAAACAAGTCTGCCTTTCATCTCAGCTCTGAATTATACAGTTGAATAGGCTTATTTGACTTTTTAAAACTTATTTTGTTCACTTTAGCTTAAAAAGTTATCTTGAAATAAGTGAAATTTGTCCTTGATTTGAGTCTAATTTCAAGAAATCGATCCATGAGGCAAGATATTTACACTTCAATTGAGGTAAAACAACTACAACAGTTTTATTTCAAGTAACTTAAGATTTGTTTTTAAGATTTTTTTTTTGAGTGCAGTGATTTCTTCTATCTTTTATGCTTCTCCTTTTTCTTATTTTCTCTTTTCATAGTTTCAAGTTTAAAATATAGAAGTATATGTTAACCCATATTTGCACAACAGTCCACACACGCATGATTTGCCCCAACAGTGGGCTTACAGGATGGCAGTGGACCATATTTTCAATTGAGTTCATGGAAATAAGACAGGTAGACAAGCTGTGGATAAACAAAACGGCACAAATGCGCTGGCAGGGCCTACGATAAGATTTTTTTAAATTTCCTATAACCTCATAACTGCTAGATTACAGCCAAGACCGCGTCCCGCTCTCCCAGACGCTGTGTCCCCCAGCACTGGGACCGGACCTGATACACAGAGGCTTCTCCGTGCATTGTGCTGAGGCGCTCCCCCCCTCCGGATAGTTTTACACCCTGGGCCCTATAGCCAAATCTATTTAGTTAATTTATGGGGATTTTTACACTTCGCTCTATACCTGTTAGCCCGTTGCTCCAAACCAGGAGGACACCGGCATGAACACCTGAAAGAACAAAGACCAGAGGCAGAGCGAAGAAGGGCAGGACCTTTTATACTTTTTGAGACATTAATTTGAGAGTAAATATTTTCCCTCATGGACAGATTTCTTGAAACTAAACTCTCAAATCAAGGACAACATTACTTATTATCACTAATTTCAAGATTTTGCAGTGAGCCATTTAAAAGGGGTCGGCCCCGTAGTCCGACGTCTCATTATTCCGAAAATGAGTAGAGGTTGAAAAATAACATTTGGTTCAGGCAAGAGTCCACTGACCTTAATGTTAGGGCCAATGATTGTATATGGCTCTCTAATCCACAACACAACTGGGTTAGAGATGTCGGACTAATGGCACCTCTGGCACCATTTTAAAAATGGTGAACACGGTTTGTTTATCTGTGGCTTTTGTAACAGCTGTTCCACTGCTTATGTTGTGTCGAAATTCCGTGGTACTTCGGTATTTTGCATACAAACAGACAAGGAGCATCTCCATCTGCTCCAAGTGAACCCCGGGGAGTGAGAGGAGCAGGGGGTGATGCTTTAAAAGCTTGACGGCACCAACTCAGTGCCATCTGAAGATCTCACAGAGAAAAGTGAAGCATGAACAAGTGCACAGGGTTTCACGAGGAGGAGATGTGTGGTGTGTGTGTCACCAGCTGTGCCACGGCCCGTCGCTTTTTCTGGGCAAACCGCGGTTCGAGCCGCCCTCAGCACCAAGACCTGGGGAGTATCTCCTCAGTATCTCCTCGCCAGCGTTTGACTGTGCACAAATAAGCAGCTGTTCTCTCAGAAGCCGGGTGGGATCTGTGGGATCGTGTGACGTTTGTAAAGCACTATTCAGAATAATGTGCATGTATAAATGTACTCAAATGAAAAAACGCGCTCACAATTTCACAATCATCAGTGAGCAAAGCAGCGCCTTATTGTCACGGTAATCCTAACAGCCGGTGCTGGCCCTTCTGGGGCCCTAAGCAAAAATCCACCCAGGGGCCCTACAGTACCGACGCATCCCGGTTCACGGTCTACGCATTTACGGTCAGAAACAGTTCCACTGTGCAGTAGTGCAGAGCAGAAGTGGAACATAATGACCTCAATTCAGGCCCTGCTCCTTTGTGTGAGAACCACTAAGCCTCTGTGAGACTTCATGACTACTGCTAGTCTATTTCCCCACTTTTTAAAATGGTAAATGGCAAATTCAAAATCATATTCTCTCACCTCTGGTCCCTTGACCCACAATTTGAAACCTGCACCTGACGGTTATTTCTGTCTTACTACTGAGAATTAGCCTGGGAGTAGCCCAACTCGTTTTAGACTGTGCAGATTCAGAGAACCAGAGTTACTGTCAGTAACTCTTGTCTTGAGAACCGTGTGGATTCAACTCCTCTTTGAGACAAAAAGGCCACGTGTACGGCTTTACTCTCGTCTATTCTCCAAACTACTGTCCTGATACTCCTCTAGAGACAATAAGAGAGTTGAAATGAGTGTGTGGGCGTTGCAGTCTGCGCAGAGACAACATGAGAGCAGCGCCCGGGACACGGGAGACATGCAGCCGCGCAGGAGGGGAGGCGAGCACCGGGAGACTGACAGCCGAGCGGGGACGCGAAGGGGAGAAGCACTCGCGCCTTGGGAGTGACGGGGCAAGGTGGTCGGTCTCTCCTGCTCATCCACTTTAGCAGACTGCTGCGTTTTGGTGTTCTATGACGCAAAGTAGGCGGAGAGTGAGCGCTGTCAGAGAGCCTGTCCCCGTAACAACGCGTTGATTAATCAGTGAAACAACAATGTCATTTTACTGAGATACGGGGGCCCTCTGCGTATACGAAAAACCGAAAAACAACTCAAGCTCTGTCAAATTAGAAGGAGAGCGTTTGTGAACAACAGTTTTCAGGTCTTTCCACAGATTTTCAATAGGATTTAGGTCAGGACTTTGACTGGGCCATTCTAACACATTAATATGTTTGTTTTTAAACCATTCCATTGTAGATGTAGCTTTGTGTTTAGGGTCATTGTCCTGCTGGAAGGTGAATCTCCGCCCCAGCCTCAATTCTCTTGCTGACTCCAGCAGGTTTTCCTCCAAAATGTCTCTGTATTTGGCTCCATCCATCTTCCCAACTATTCTTACAATCTTCCCTGTCCCCGCTGAGGAAAAGCAGCCCCATAGCATGATGCCCCCCCCACCATATTTGACACTGGGGATGGTGCACTCAGGACGATGAGCAGTGTTAGGTTTGCTCCATACATAACGTTTTGCATTTGGGCCGAAAAGTTAAATTTTTGTCTCATCTGACCAAAGCACCTTCTTCCACATGGTAGCTGTGTCCTCCATATGACTTCTAGCAAACTTCAAACGGGATTTCTTATGGCCTCCTTTCAATAATGGCTTTCTTCTTGCCACTCGTCCATGAAAGCCAGATTTGTGTAGAGACTTATAGTTGTCCCATGTACAGATTCCCCCAGCTCAGCGGCAGTACGTCGCAGCTCCTCCAGAGTTATCTTGGGGCACTTGGTTACATTTCTGACCAGTGCTCTCCTTGTTCGGTCTGTTAGTTTAGGTGGACGGCCGTGTCTTGGTAAGTTCGCAGTGGTGCTATACTCTTTCCATTTCTGAATGATGGATTGAACAGTGCTCCGTGAGATGTTCAAATCTTGGGAAATCTTTGTATAACTTAACGCTGCTTTAAACTTCTCCACAGCTTAATCCCTGACCTCTCTGGTGAGCTCCTTGGCCTTCATGATGTTGTTTAGTGACCAATACACTCCGACCATAGCTCTGAGGCCCTCACAGAACAGCTGGAATTATACTGAGAGTAGATTACACACAGGTGGCCTCTATTTAATGGTTAGGGCAAGGTGTGAACTTTCTGCAGTCATTAGGAATGTTATAAAGGCAATTTAATGCACTCGAAAATGCTGTATGAATACTTATGCACGCCCCACTTTTCACTTTTCTATTTTTTGTAAAATAACAGAATCATGTATCATTTTACTTTAACTTCACAGTTGTCTGTTACTTGTGTGTGAACTTTCAGTAAAAAATATAAAATATAAAAATGACAAAATGTGCAAAAGTTCAAGGTGTATTAGTACTTTTGGATGCCTTTCAGATAAAATCATTGGACATTAGTTTATATGTGCGGACAGAGAAGACAATAAACTTTCAAGCAGTTTTTGTTTGACTGAGACAAGACAAAATTAAGTTACCATAGTTACCATCATGGACTTCTCAATTTTAAACCATTCACCCTTTTCTCCTATCAGTTAACATAGGACTGGAGAAGTCAAGATAAAATCAATTACTACACGAAAACAAAGCCGTTTTTACTGCCGCACAGAGAAACGGTGCAGTGTTGACCTGTTGGTGCAAATGAACATTGGACATTTTACACAAGTCAATCGACTAGGCATCAGATTTTTGCGGCGAACATTTTCCCCCGTCCTCCGTTTAAATGGGCTTCGCGCTCTAACGGAAGTGTCGAGACAAAGCCAAAAGAGGCAAAAGTGGACGGGGCGGAATAAGGTGAACAGGCTCTTTACAATGTTGTACCTATTGGGGCACTTCTTCAGGTGGTACTCATCTGAAATGTTAGACTTTCTTCAGTTTCATTAGAGATAATGTTATTTATGCTTTAGTGGTGGATTTAAGTGAGGTCTCTTTCTTTCTATTTTATGGGGTGTTACTTGTTGTTCCAAAACCACTGTTCTAGGTCTTCCCCAGGGCCTCTCAGTGGAACAGCAAACAGAGTGTACAGAGTAGTTGCCGTCTGCTCAATAATATCAGCACTGCAGTCCTTGTGGAGGTAATACTTAATAGCGTGTCCCACTCACAAGTAACGCAGAGCACTTCCTTACTGTCACTGAGTTCCTATGTCAGTGGTGCATAGGCCTTTGCGGAGGCGACACTCAACAGCAGGTCCAACTCACATCCCCAGATAGAAAGTAAGACAGTGGAGTGAGCTAGAGCTGTCCTGGCCTTCTTTTTATACACTGCCTGTACCACACGTCTATGCACTTTGGGTGGTTTGACTTTTGAGTAGCAAAGTGAATGCGCATGAATATTGGGATTGTGTGGGCATTCAGACTCTCTACCTTTTTCACAACATTACATGAGCATAACATGAATGCCATATATCGAAATGTTTGTGAAGGCTCTCATTTCGTCCAGGGAGTATCCATCGTAGATAAGCTATGATTTAGCTTCTCCACCATATATCAAAATATCATTATTATTACGTTCCAAAAACTACCACAGCCGTCTACATAATACATATCCAGTTGCTGCAAGGAGCAAACCACCATAATCAATTTTATTACCGTTTATTTGATATAATTTCTGCCTAAAGATCTGGGCTCCACTAACCCATACGCACAACAACACACAAACCGTGCCACCAGGGAGCCACCAAGAAGACGTCTGACACAAAAGCCCCAGCCTGCTCTTGATATGGATGAGCAGCGACTCTACCTGGGTGACTGAGCTCCTCATCCCCTTCACTCCCCTTTGGAGGAAACTCATTTCCATGACTTGCATTTGGGATCTGGGGTCATAGGAGCGCATAGGGACAATCTAGTCTGCCCCTAGACCCATGCGGGCAGTTTGAACAGCTTTGAGAAGAGCAGTATAGTACATTTTGCCCATTATCTTTTATTACACTATTAGCTGAGCCTTTTTCCCACCTTTTCAAATGCTAATCGGAAATATTGACCTTTTTGCCACTTCTCCAATGAGGCACTCCAAGTGCATTGTGCAAAGTACAAAGTTCCACTATATTCTGCAGAAAACCGCATGATTGACCTAATTGAGACTGGGATTGTACCTCGAACGCCCAGGACAAGTGATTTCTATTCAGTCGTAAACCATTTGGACAAATTATCCAGCCGTGGTGAAGTGGCAAGCGCTGCTAATTTTCTGGCGTTTCCATTCCACAAGTAGAGGATCCATACTGTTTGACGCCGGTAGAATGAGCGCAGCCTAGAGGAGCAATAGGATGCCATTTGCAACACAGGCACATTCTACAGTGGAGCTTATGTAGGCAGACTCTTTATTTTTCCCATAATAGAGTCCCACTGAGGGGTGTATGGAAATGACAGGCAGCCATTAGGCCAAAGTGCAGCAGAACGGCGGGCTATTAATCAAGTGGTCCCACAGCGGCGCGCTTAAGTCATATTCGCACGGGATTAGAATTACCTGGGGGCCTCAGGTAAAAGGTGAACATTACTGTCGTCATTGGAGCTTCTGTGCCCGTGTGAATCCGTCACGTCGGTCATTTTGGTTACTGATACGGCAGGTCATTCAGCAAACTTTGAGGTCCTCGGGTAATCCTAGTCCCACGTGAATCGACATGTCGGGGTTTTGAAATTGTTTAACCTGTCATGATGTTTCTAAACGTCTTTAATCGCCCATTTACATTACGATCAATCTATAACAATACAACAACCCAATTAGTGTGTTTTTTCATCCATTAAAACAAAAAATAGTAAGGGTCCGGGAACCAAGACACTGTTGTTGTAGCAATGCTAGACCCAGCATGGAGGCTTTTTGGTCCAAACAAAACAAACGTCTAATTTCAGTTTTCCCGATGTCCCTATAAGGAATTCTAATCCCGTGTACATAGGGCTTTAGGGCAGGGGTAGGCAATGTCAGGCCCGGGATCCAAAACTGGCCCTCCATCGTAAAACCTCTGGCCCTCAAGATGATTTTGAGGAATATTATTACACAAATCAGAGATCAAATGCCAGTTAAAGTGAAAAATACTGTTCCTTACATTTCTTAGCAGAACATTCATTTAGGCCACATATGAGGTTTGTTGTAAGTGATGCTTTACTTTGGCCTGAAACTGGAGGATCCCATTGGTTTTTTGACGATGAGGAAAACAAGCCCTCCACTAAGCAAACATGCAAACTCCTGGTTACGGGAATCTTTCTGTGAGTCAGAGATTGAGAAGGCCAATGGGGAGCACCTTTTATGGCCACAACTTAATAACTAAAGTGATAGTAATGGCACATGATTTAACGCAGGGAAATTCAAGGAAGTTGTATTAATTGTTCCCTCCTGCACTGGAGTCAGGCCGGGCCCCAGATGTCCAAAATGTGACTCCCTAAAAAATGGTACTTGGATGGCCAAATATTTTATGAGGTGGTACTTGGTGTAAAAAAAAAAAGAACCACGATTAAAGTTTGCTTCATATGGAGTTAATATTTTATTGACTAGGTTCAGGTGCAGGACACAACCCATTTCCTGTTTGTCTGAAACTGTCAACCCCATCCTCCGTCCCTCCCATCGTTTACTCCTTGTCTTGAGGCAGACTGACGATAACAAGGCTGCCAATCTGTGCCCTACGACCACCAGCCAACCTCTTTAAGCTCGAGCCGGGAATCAAACTATCACTGTCTGATTATAGGACAGGGATACATTTGAGTGACTGTGAATTCAATTATTAGAACGAGTCCAGTGAAGTCATTAGCTCTGCATAGTCATGGCCAGATGTACATACTGTATCTCTCTCATCTTTAAGCGGCAGCCCTGTCAGAATGCATTTTCCATTTTACCCTCATTTGAGAGCAGATCCAGAAGAGACATCGTTTTGAAAGTGGAATCTATTTTATAAAAAGGCAGAGAGGATAGGGAGCGGAGATGAAAGCAGACGAGCTTCGTGGGCGTTCTCTCCATCAAGAGTTTAATGAAGTAAGACTCCAATACAGTTACAGCACTGTCCTCCAGCACATCTGCATACGCTTTAAACCTCGGCTACTTGATTTTACCAGCGCTGTCCTCGGCATGCAAGAAATTCTTTATTGATCATGAAACTACCAATGGAAACATGATATCACTTTTTTTTTTAAAAGGCTTCTCTCTCTCTCTCTTTATCGTTGTGCGTTTTTTCTTTTTCTCTATTTCTGTGATGTTTCTTTGCATCTTTGTGGATTGTAGAGCATCGTTTCTCTAAAGCCGAGAGAACCAAACTACATTTTGGAACGTACACAAAGTACACGATGAAAATTATAGGGACGTGATCGGCTTCAAAACCTTTGCAACAATCTCTGTCAGGTCCAGCTGCCTGGAGGAAAGCGTCATCCAACTGGCTGTCGGGAAAGCTGAACTCTCTTCTTCCCTCCCTCTGCTGCCCCCTTGTAGCCTTTTTGCACTGTCACCGCCCGCCCATCCTTGTTTTGTTGTATTTCGACTTGATGCTAGTGCCAGATCAGGGCTAATCTGCGCTCCTTTCTAAACCACCTTCCTCACTGGGCCAAAGTGATTTAGCCGATTTAGCCACTGTTAGCATAACATTAGCATAACATTAGCCACAAAAGCATACCCTACCATAGTTTTCTTCTTCTTCTTGTTTTTGGCTCGGCACTTCTGAATAATTTCATAAACCCCATCTAAAAGAAGATATTAGTCCACATTGTTCACCTCGGCAGCCTTTCTGGGCTTTTCTGTCTTCGTTATTACATGTACATTTCTCCACTGGAGCACCACCCTCTACTACAGGTCCTACAATGGAACAACATTATTGAGAACTTTATTCGGTTTGAGAGTGGCAAAATGTATTTCCCTTTGTGCTTCACATGGATAGGACTGACTGAAATTAAACTGCATTGAATCTTGTTTACACATTTTTAGACCAGTGGGGTATAAAGATTCCCCTTGTGCTGGTGCGCAATGTTCTCGAAACGGCTATCTCCATATCTTGTTTTGCTGTGTGCCGCGAAGCCATTTACTGCTACTATATCACACAGGGGTGACCTTAGCGCGCTCACACAGGAAATCACAACACACCGGAAGAGGAGGAGGAGGAGGAGAAGAAGAAGAAAGAAAAGAGAATGTGCGGAGGACAGGGACGTGCTGCAGATGGTAATAAAGCTCTGAGCAGACACGGAGCAGATAAGGCTGTGGTGGGCTGTTCGTCAAGTCGCTGCCGGAGTCCGGGGTGGCGCACCGGGTGTGTTTGGTTTAAACAACAAACACAAGTGATGAGTTTAAACGGTGGTGGAAAAAGGTGGAAGAAGGTCTAAGGTTCAGTGGCTGGATCATGGGACTTTCTGAGGCCTCTTCTTGGGGGCTTAATTTCCTGGTCCATTCGAAAACCCACTACGGTTCCGGATGTAAAATTCCCATTCATTTGGCCCATAGACTTTGCCCATAAACAACAACATTTGTTTGAAGGCACAATGGAGGCTATCGTCTATGTATAGTAATCACTTTCCATAATGCAAACATGTAAATGAAAATGTGCCACCCCTAGAATCCGATAGGCCACCCCAAACAGAAGGCTTATTATTTGACGGACTTACAGATTTCACCAAACCAAAACACAAGGACCGTTGTGTTGTGGGAGTTTTGGATCATCGCATGCAGAAGTAGGACCCTTCATGGCCGCGGCAGATGAACAGCGTGTTTTAACAGCGCTTCATTCACTGACTTTCTTCATAAAGCACCAGGTCTGAACAGGAGAACAGAGGCTCCACAGGTGCTCTGCCCTCTCGACTGTGAGGAGGTCACTGAGCAGAGTCTCATGTTTGAGAAGCACTGCTGTTTGCTCAGTTGGTTCAGACATTATCAAGTCCTCACACTTTCTGTATTAGGACTTTGGCTGATTTAGACTTTAGAATACTTAAGCTCTAATTTATATATATTTTTGTCCTGACTCAGGCCTGTGCTTATTGGACGTAGTTTTGACAGAGCAGTGCTGTAATTACATTTGATGTGTGTATTTTCTTGCCATCAGAAGCAAGTATGGGTGTTGTTGCTGCAAATATGTACTTTATGTAGGCTAGCTGTTGGACCACAGTCTGTCCTGTCAAACTTGGGTATGTAAATGTTCCCCCAGAGTTTGTGTTTTGTAAGGATGTAAAAGATGTTGCCGTGAATTGATTTTCTCTGTGTCACATGAGGTAGCAAACATTTTAATTGCACTAAGGCTACTGTGATGACAAAACCACAAAGATCAAAGTGCAGTTACTCCTGGTGTTTATTGCTTCAGTGTCTCATCCATATGTTTAAAACATTTATTGGAAAGCGGGACATGCATTTTTTTGTTTTTACTGCGGATCCTTGATTTATGGGTGCCGCCCCAGCAGAACTAGGTGCCCCTCCAGTGCCACCCCTAAAAAAAATGTCTGGACACGCCACTGCCATCCATCCATTTTCTTCCGCTTATTCCGGGGCCAGGTCGTGCAGAAAGCAGTCTGAACAGTCTGAGCAGAGATGCCCAGACTTCCCGATCCACGCACACCTCCTCCAGCTGTTCTGGGGCGACCCCGAGGCGACACCAGGCCAGCTCAGAGACATGGGGCCAGATCTCGTGTCTGGCACAGTCTGTGCGTGGGCTCCTAGCGAATTGGGTTTTCCTGAGTGGCCCTGCTGTTGTGCCTTCGCCACTTGTGAGAGGGCCATCGCTTATAAAAGGAGGTCGACTGAGGCGTGGTGTATTATAAGAAGCATTTGCTAGAAGCCTTCCATTCCTTCCCTCGTTTATATGGCGCTGCCTTGTGTTCTTCCTTACGTATTACAGGCTCTCACGGGTTAAGCTAAAAACGTTATGAACTCCATCGTGTCCCGAGAGAAAGAGCCAATGCCGTAAATGCACATGTTCACCCCCCTCTCCCTCACCCCTTCCCGGCCGCGGCGTCTGGTTGGAGGATAAAGCGTTTCTTCACTCCACGTACTTCCCACTGAAATGCGCCATGTCTGGCTGGCAAGATCTCAAAGTGCGCCCCTACTAAGCGCAAAATGTTACGCTACAGTCTGCGTTTTGACACACAAGGTCGGGCCCATGGTCCCGCCAGCGTGTCCTGGGTCTTTCCTGAGGCCTCCTCCTCCCAATGGGACATACCTGGAACACCAGAAGGCAAACAGATGCACGCCTACACCGAGCCCCTCTCAGGTGACTGAGCTCCTCGCCCTATCTACAAGATAGCCACCCTGCGAAGGAAGCTCATTTCGGCCGCATGTATCCGGGATCTTGTCCTTTTGGTCATTACGCAGATCTCATGACCGTAGGTGAGGGTGGGAACGTAGATCGATCGGTAAATCGAGAGCTTTTCCCCCAGACTCAGCTCCCTCTTCACCACAACAGTCCGATACAGCGTGACTTGAACCTCAGAAGGCGCTGCTCTTCCTGCGTCATATTAAAAAACATTGAGAGCAAAGACTTCATCGGAGGAAACTCACTGTAGGTGTTTTTTGTTTGTTTGTTTGTCTCAAAGCTAATAGCTAACAGTAAATTAAAGTTAAAGTAGCACCAAGAGTTTGAACGAGCTGCCCAAAAAGTCGGCTACTTTTTAGTCGTTTAATTTTTGTGTTGTTTTTTGATACTCGCCATAAACTCTGAGATTAAAACTCCTACCTTAATGAACACAGACGTTTCCTCCAGTCAAGTATTTACACCCAACGTCATGTTTTTAACACATAAGCCGGTGACTATCCATCAGTAAATCACTGTTCATAATGTTTTCTTGAACTGATTTGAGCGAAACACTTAAGAGGAAAGACAGTGACCATAGGAGTGTTACTCATATGCATAGAATCCATTCCTGTCTAGTTGCAAAGTGAGCGGCACCAATACAACAGGAAGGCTCGCACACCCAGGTAGACTAATAATAATGAGTCTGGTGAATCAATAAAAACTGTCACCAGGCAAAAAAGTCAAAACATGTACATTTCCCATTCCTTCTACCCCCCACCAGCTTCACACTCCATAAAAGAACACTTACTCATTGTCTCCGAAAGATTAATAGCCAGTTTTACACTTTTTCCCCGTGAAAATGTCCTTGTTTTTTATTTTATTCCCACTGTCTGTTTGGCGGCGTCCCCGTGTGCCTCCTCCTCTCCACCGCGGTGAGAGCGTTGGACTGTGCGACACGTCTCCGCTCTCACAATAACGCAATATGTTTACAGCTGATAAAGGAGAAGAATGCGACAAAAAGGGAATCTCGGCGGGGACAATGAAAAAGGCGCTTTCTTCTTCCGCTGTGTGACAGAATGCTGCTGCTCTCTTCACTCGGAAACTCTTCACTAAATCTAATGGGTGTTGATCAGGACTCGAACACAAAGAGCCCTGGGTGTGATCGAGGCTGTGCGTCTGGGGCATCTCCGGTGTCATGGTTACCCCCGATCAGCAATACAGGGATCAGCGATTCGCAAAGACTCATGCAGTACGTGGCCTTTCCTGTGCCAAGACTAAATCAAGACTAAAAACAGGACTGAAATTGGATTAAAATATGTTTAACCCTTAACCGAGCACATTTTCTCCAGTTCAGCTTTACCCAAATCTAAAAGCTTCTCGGCTCGTCTGAAAGCCAAGACCTACAAAACTGATCATGACTTTTTTGTGACTTTATGTTGCTTTCTTCATCTCTTTTTTTTTAACGCTGTTTTCTCATTTTGTCACTTTTTAGTCATATTTTTGTCGCTTTGTGTTATTGTTGCTTTTCCGGCACCTTTTTGTGTGTGTTCTTTGTCACCTTTTTACGTTTGTGTCACTCTTTTGTCGCTCTTTTGTTGTATTTTCATTCTCGTTTTTGTCCCTTTATTTTCTTCAAAAAGCTTTCCTCTGTGTGATGAAATGTTTACAAATCTTAGAGGAAATATGCACAGATTTTCTTTCGCGTTTGCGGCATTGACATAACTCTGCGTAGGCTCTCAGTCGTACAGGAGTTGTCCATCTCCAATGAAGGAGTACAGACGATGAGTCAAGAACCTTCATTGAGGCATTGGAATATAGTATTTGGGCATTCAAAATTGCATTCAAAAGCATTCAATTTGACTTGCTTCTGCCTATATCAATCCTGCACCACATTGTATCAGTGTTAATTTCGTCGACTAAAATATTTAGTCTTAATTTTAGTCAAAGTGATTTTTTTGACGACTAAAATTGGACTAAAACTAAATTTAAAGTTTTTCATGCGACTAAAACTATGACTAAAATGTCCAGATATTCTAGTCGACTAAAATAAGACAAAATAAAAATGAAAAGGAGAGACTAAAATCATCCAAACTTCTATTGACAGTCTGTAAAAGCCTCGTATCATGTAACTTCACGGCCAAAGGAACAGCTCTGAGCTTTGTTCATGAGGGAGCAGCTCCATGAAGCAGAGGACCTCCATTAAATATGATTATAATGAATATTATTAATACAAAGTCGATTAAATTTGTCCTTAATTTAGTCTGAAATTTAAGGTATTTTTTTGACTAAATCTCGACTAAAATTGAATTACATTTTCGTCAAAAGACTAAAACTAAAACTAAATTAAAATATCTTGTCAAAATTAACATTGCATTGTATCCATTCAATAAACTGTTCAGCTCTGTGTTGCCCTCTGTGTCGGACTCTTTACATTACATTTGCCCAGGACGAAAACAATTATGTCATCAATGCCATTTAAGTCATGCCAAAGACGCTCCTAAACCACATTTTGAGACCCACGACTATTTTCCAAAACTCGATATGTTTCCCCTTCCTCGCTCTGTATTGTATTCGCAGCCTCAGACCTGCCCGGGCACAGTTCCAGCGCAGCGGAACAGCAAAGAGGGGAAGAGGAAGGCGCCGCGAGTTGCTGCGTGTGATAAATGACTTCTCGGGGCTAAAAATTGGGAAAGCACTTGTTTATGGCAGAAACATAATGTACCATAAATTCCACCTCCACTTTCCGGGCGCCCAGATAACGCTTGATCCAATTCAGTGGCTGCTGCTCTTTCCTGCTCTGATTAAAAGGCACTCTCCTCAAAAACACTTCCACAGCTGCGGCTTGTCTAACGGCAGCTCCAGAATACTATCTGCTCCCGCGTTCTCTGCACTCCCCGAATGTACTCGGCACGTTTGCTGTTGGGACATTCATCCTGCTTTGTGTCCTCTGTGAACAGCGACAGGATCGAATAAATAAAAGGCGACAATAGTGAACCTGAAAGGGTTGTTTAGTTTGCAGTGATAACAATAATGGCTGGGATTTGTATTGTGCTTAGACTTGACAAGGTTCCCATGTTCGATTAACGCCCCATACTTGCTGTTGGTACAAGAAGAAAGACATTGTAAGAATGTTCTATGGGCTGATCTCTTTTAAAAAATGTCCACAATGCCCCCAAACTTCAATGTATCAAAATGAATTTTTCATGCTTATTTTTGTCCCTTTTCCGTCTATAAAATATGTTTGAAAACAAAAAAAGCAAAACATCAGACCCCAAAATACAATTTGATTAAAATATCTTTTAATGAGGACATAGAGCACACTGGGCCCGATCGTGTGTTTTTAAACGCAGACTATTTTGCGCCCAGTAGGAGCACACTTTGAGATCTTGCAGCTCCTGGACCTAGCGCATATAGGAGGTCATTTAGCAAGGCAGGTGCTAAATAGCGGGTGCAAGCTGAAGACTAAAATATGCTAGTTTGCGAGCATCCATCCATCCATTTTCTTCCACTTGTCCGTTGCCGGGTCCCATTGCACCAGCCCCTATGGCTCCTCCTGCAGGTGGTGGGTTCACAGAAGGACGGCCTCATGGTTCTAACCGGGCCTGTTGGTCTCTCATAAGGGGCTTCTGAACCGCTCTTTGTCTGACCCATCACCTAGGACCTGTTTGCCATGGGAGACCCTACCAGGGGCACGAGGCCCCCGACAACAGAGCCCCCAGGATCATTCGGGTGCTCAAACCCCTCCACCACGTTAAGGTGGCGGTTCCAGGAGGGGAGTTTGAGAGTTTATTAGGGCCCAACATCTGATACCTAAATAAGACAATGCTGCGTGAGTAAAAAATGCATACATGACTCTGCTGCTGATCCACTTTTGCACGGGCTACTCGCCTTGCACATAAGCAAACACTTGACAAATGACCCCCTGAGGGCAGGACAGACTCCCGGGGCCAATGGTGATGTTGACAACCTTTTTTCTCCAACTAGACCAACTATAGTGTCACATCCCACTCTTCCAGGTGGAGATGTGCTGTTGGAGGGTTACTTGTATCCCGCACGAATTCTGTTCGTCCTCCTGATGAAGGCCGTTCAGCTGAAATGTGTTGGGTCTCCGTTGGTCCATTCAAACATGCCTTAAGCCGTTCCTACCGTAACCCTGAACACAGGTTTAGGGTTAGGGACAGCAAGTGTGATGCAAGTTGGCTTTCAAATGGGGCATCACACTGGCATATAAGGTGTAGGCTCTCCAGTCAGCAAGCTTTGAGATTTGAGTCTGCATAAATGGAGAAAATAACTGTAACTTTAAGGCGGCAGTTAACGGGTTAAAGAATGAAGGTGTTTTATCTAAACTAGAGAGTGCTATTTCAGTGCTATTTAATTATGATCCTCATGATCTCAGGATACTTTGCCCCAAATTCCTTAATTCTATCACAAAGTATACGACCTCATTATGTTTGTTTGAAGCACGTCCCAAAGACGAGGTTTTTGTGTCGTTGAGCCAAATCAGGCCAGTTTGGAACAAAACATCATGATCCTGTAAAGGGCGGGGATTAATTCTTCTTTAGAGCATAGCTATTATTGGAAATGATCTTGGAAAATGACACAAACAAGCTTTTCTGATACGTATGTCAGCAGTTATGCCATATTTTAGTGCTTGAATGTAACCCTTATCCTATATGCAATTTAAAACATAATCTATCAAATAATTCATACACATACAACATAAACATCATGAACAATTGGGTAAAATAAAAGCCACACATATTGGTTTCTTGAATATTTCCTGTAGGTGTGTGCTAAAATGGTCTAAATTGTGTCGAAGGTTGTGTCAAAGTGAGCTGTCTGCTCGGGTTAGAGGCAGTGCCGGCTCAGCTCTGAATCAATGGGGTGAATGAGAGCACATAATTGACCTTGTAGATCTTTGTACGGCTGCTTTTAAAGAACTTGAGGCGGCTGGAGAGATGCAAGGTCCTGGTCATAAGATGCTAAGATTGGGAGTGAAATTTGATTATTGATATAAACTGTCTAAGGCGAGACTTTTTAAAATGTAGAGATTTCAATTTTTGTAGATTACTGGCATAAATATGAGGAAAAAATACACATTACATATTATGTATTGCAAGTTTTCTGTCATTTTATTTGTCCACATGTAGCTAAGGCCTTTTATGCCTAAACATGCTGAAAATTTTCAATTTTTTTGGTAACAAAATCGAGATAAATGTTTTAAATGCATGGTTTCATCTTTTTTAATTTCAAAATAAGTTGTTTATTTAAAATCTGTAAACACAAGGAAGAAGAAGAAGAAGATTAAAAAATCCCTATGAATTTTTTTTAACGTCTGTTAGTGCTACTGATGTGGAGATGAACCCTAGGCATAAATTCAACCTGGAAGACTAATTTCAGCGTCACCTTCCTCCAGCCAGCTCTGAGGTCGCCTCAGCCACTCAGTGCAGAGCCACACCTTCATCGCAGCCAATCATCGCCCTCGGTCCCACCTTAAAGTGCATATGACACATTAGGCACATTTTTTGCGAAAACATAGTTAACACAATGTTATTTAAGATTTTGCTAAAGATTGTACCCAGTTTTCTTTACTTTGGCCATTTTTGTGATGTTTATAGTTTCACTTCCTTATTGGACACCGACAGGAAGTGACATAGAGGAAGGTTTTAAACTGTTGCAACCATATTAAGTCAATGGGAAATGAGTCAAACTGCTATGGAATGTTACCTTCTCACTTCCTGTCAGCAAATTCAAATAAAAATACATTTTCTGCCAAACAATTCTGCATTAAAATGGCTGCTTCACTGACATAAAATGATAATTAAGCAACTGATGAACTTGCAACAGATGTTATCCATCTAAATAAGTCATATTTTAAAAAGCAATAAAACCTGTCACTTTAAGCTTGTCCACATCCCAGTTGTGCTGCGACCCGCCTCCATCCTTCACCGGTCTGCCATACCACCACCACCAGTGTCTAGGCTCCGGGGGAAGAACATTAACCTTTAATCCATATATCGATGTCCACTGCTGGGGTCTGATCGCCAAAATGATAATTATGTGTCAATAAATCTTTCTAACCGCTGCTTTTGTCTCAGTTTGAGTCCTTCCAGGTTGAGATATTGTCGCCCCAATGTGAGAAAAATGCATTTAGAGAAAATGGCAAAACTATTGAACCAGTACAATAACATGTTATCGTGAAGATTAGGTATTTTTGTGTTTCCAAGAGAAAGTTTATATGTTAAGAGACCAATTTAGCCCCAAACCTGAAAATGGAGAAAACATAGTAAACTTGATTTTAATTATCTTGCTGCCCCAAAGAAAAGAGTGGCAAGCTTTAGGGATGCTGGCAGAAACGTTTGGAAACCCCCCTGCTCTGGACAGTTTCCGAAATCCATGCAATTAACTTCCCCCCCAAAATTGTTATAGCAATGCCATCTTATTAATTCTGAAGTCAGCAGATATTGCCTTGGAGAACCTTCCTGTCCTCAGCGGTTACAGACTTCACCTTCTTCAGTCCTTCCTCCATCGGCTTCTGAGGACGTTTCATTATGTCAAAGTGCAGCCAAACAAGCCCACAGCGGGTGCTAATCCCGTAGACTGTGTCCGTCTACGGGAAAGTGCACAGAAAACTCTGCCCGCGATGTGTTCAAAGGCACTTGGTTTTTCCACACTTCAGAGAGGCTCGGCTGTGTGGCTGCAGGCAGGAACTCCCCCCCCCCCCCCACACACACACACACACACACTCGCTCTCTCTCGCTGCTCTAAAGAAGAACCAGATAATGCAAACTTATGGATGCACTGTGGAAATATTGACTGGAGTCTTTAGCCTTGATGCGGCGCCCGGAGTGACAGGAGCCCGCTACTGTGTCTGTAAAGTTTAAAGCCGTGATTTACTGTATGTTAATAATGTTCGAGTGGGCCGTTTTTGAATACATCTACAGCCCCCGGTGGAAATGTATTACTTATTTCAGTTTTTAGGCCCATATTTTTGTTATAGTGCTGCAACTTCGTGGGCCGATAATGAAAAGGACTGTGTCACATTGCGTGGCCATTTGTCGGCTTTCTAACTTCCAGTGTGAAATGAATAAAACGCAGTAACAATTTGCGAAAGTTAAAGGGGGGGGGGGGGGTATTATGTAAAATCATGTTATTATGTCATTCCCTCATTAAACACATGCCTGGAGTGTTGCCTTGGCTCATTCACATATTTTTGAGTAATCAGTAAAAACTTAGACGGCAGCCATTTTAGGTGTAGCTATGCCTCAGTCCTCCTAGGAACGCCCCCACCTCCTGGAGACGCCTCTGGACCTTTCGTCACCAGCCAAGCCACCAACCACTGCTCCTCAGCTCAGCAGAGCCCCCTCCCCGCACAGTGTTGTTGTTTAAATGCCACAGTAGTGTGCTGAAGGGGGCGTGTCGGAAAGCTTCTTAAAGAGACAGAGGCCTATTTCAAGACGTTCAGTACGGCCATTTTGAGAGAGCAATTTTATTCAAGGCAGTTATTTTAATTTACTGCATATACAGACCAACAGAAGGTTACGTCATCATTGTAGTGTGCTATAGACTGGTGCTATAAGATTGAAAAAAGCATAATACCCTCTCTTTAAACGGATTTGAGGATTAAAAACTCATGTGTGGATTTTGATCTCATAACAAAGGTAGATATAGTCAAATAATACCTCAAAATATTTTTAAGACTTTGCACCACAATAAGTCATGGGTTCCCTAATGTTAGGATCTGGCTCTTTTGTATGACGCGAGAACAGATTTATTGCCATTATTTATTACTATTATTGCGTTTATTGCCATTGTTCCCGGTCACAAATAATTATAACCAGCTGATGACTTCAGAGAAAGAGAAGAAGTGAAGCCCCGACCTCCGTTGACAGAGAGAGTGACTGCCTACCAATGAGTCGTTTGTTTGTGGCTATGTGTTTGTATTTTATCTGTACTTCACGTTATGTTCAGAATGATTATGGTGTTGACCGTTGTCTATCAGCTAATTTCACTCATATGGTCTTTATGTTCTGTAGCGTGCAAGCAAAGCATGAGTCAGAAGCTTGTTCACATTTTGTCACAAACCTTTCAGGCCGTGACCCCCAAAATTACCCAATCAACAACTCAGGACTCCCTTATGCAAAATGTAAGTCGTATTTATAACAATTTAAGGTGAAAACATTTAAAATCTGGTTTCATTATGATAGTGGGGATACTGTATTTTGATACTATGGCCAACATTCACTAAAATATGTTGTTTTCAATCAAAAATACATCAAATTCAATGTCAGACATGTAAAAAATGTCTCAAAATCATCTCACTGGTACTTACTGTATAATTACTGGTGTTGTTACTGGTACTTACTGTATAATTACTGGTGTTGTTACTGGTACTTACGGCAAAGTCCTGTGTCATATTACAGGGCACTGCATTAAGCTCAGAAACATACCTTCAACACCTTTAACTAATTATTTATTCTCTGCACATGTTTACTGTTTTTTATGACTTTTTAGCCTGTTGTTTTTATGTGTGAGAGTGTGCAGCTGATAAACTGAATTTTCTTCGGGATTCATAAAATATATCTCATCATAACAGAACTCCTTGTACTTTTTTTATGTGCCCAGATAAGGACATTTATTTATATTCACTGGGGCCTGCAATAGATTTTAAGTTAAAAAAAAAAAAAACAAACAAAAAGGGTAAAAACATGTATAGTATGTATTCTTCAGTATTATACCGTTGAGATAGTTTACTGGCTACTGCCTCTGTAGAAAAGTGTATATTGAGCACAGTTTACACAATTCACAAATCTATTGAGTCTACAGTTTTTATGACTTTTAATCAACATTTATTTCGGACCAAGAACCACCTCTTCCACTTTATTTGAGTCTGTTTCTATTGGGATGAAAAGCCAAACCAAATCCTTTCAGTACAGACTTCAAAACCCTAATTGCTTTGTAAATAAAGCCACCGTAGCGCTTTGTTCCTCTGCAGAGAACATACTCAATATCCGGTGTGTCCAAAGCAGCCGTTTCAATGAGACAAAGTCAAATCCTGTTCGCCCCGTCCCTGTCGCTTATGTGTGCAATACTTCAGCATCTTTGGCTGCTACCGTTTTTAAAAATGGGGGAGAAACCGTCCGGTCACGTCGATTAAGATGTTCAGCTTCTACAATTCAATACAGTCCCATTCCGCCGCGGGCCTTATCTGAAATTAAACAACGCTCTCTCTGGGCTTTGAAGTCGCTCCGAACCACTCCAATATGGCCGACGAGGAAGAATGGGGGAGCAGTGGGGTTTGAGTTTAGTGCAAAGGCTGTCACTGTGGGTTACAACCCTGTGGACCAGCTGTGCAGACATGTATTATGGAAAAGTTACCTTTTCTCCACACACGGGGCAGAGTTGAAACAAACCTCTTGTTCGACTAGTTTTACATGTTAATTTACTTGTAGATGTGAGGCGACCTTGAGTGTCTTGAAAGACGCCTGAGAAATAAAATGCATTATTATTATTATTACATTTGACGATAAGAATGACAAGAAGCCTCTGGAGATAGAAGTGAAGCGGTCTCTTCTCAATCAGCCCAGTCCAGTCGACGATATGCTACGATAAATCTCTACTACGAGCATGGCTCCTCTGTATAATGCCTCATTTGAAAACGAAGTCCTTCACAAGTGATGTAAGAATTTTGTGTTTTTTGTGGCTTTTTCATTGCCTGCTTTGCTGCGTTTGTCGTCACTTTTTTGCTTTTATGCTGTGATTTCGTCTTCATTTATATCTTGTTTTTTGTCCCTATAATGTGACGCTTTTTTTTAAACATTTGGGTAAAGTCGAACTGGGGAAAATGTGCTTGGTTAAGAGTTGAAACTGTCCCAGAGCCGTGGGAAGACATTTTAGTTAGAGGGTGCTGAGGGATAAAGTTTACCCCAAAACTACTTTTTCTGTGCTTATATTCTATTTAATAATTTTGCATGCAGTTATCCACCAGGGGGTGCTGCGGCGCCCTCAGCACCCTGGGTTCCCACGGCCTTGCTACAGCCCATCACACAAACGTTTTCTTTTTCCTGTCCCAAACTCCATCCCGTTTGGTCCCGGGACCCAAAACTCCCCTGGCTCGTTCAGAACAAATAATGAGGCTTTGGGTCATTTCATAATCACGATCCAGGGACGCACAGACGAGACTTTCAGCCAAAATAAAGGGAACACAAGCAAAAATCATTTTCTGTGGCCATTCATGCAGAGAGTATTGATTTTGTTATACCTGTTCAAACGGGCTTTTCCTGAATTATATAATTATGATACGAAAAGTGAGGTACCCAAAAGAATGTTTATAACCCGCGATGATGCACGATATGTCCACTTTAAATCTAATCAAATTACAGTTTATATTTATATTATATTTCTCCGCCTTTTCTCCATACCCTACATTGGTCTGGCTCGGGTCATACCAGTGTAACTGACAGATGCCGGGAGTGATTAGATCCGGCACATTACGGCAGAAAGCGCGGCCAAAAATACCCAACTCCATCTCCCCGACTGTGGCCATGAAATGAGAGAGACACAGTGGAGACGAGGGGACAGGCCCGGCTAATACCCCATTACAAACGCTCTTTAGTGCGGCTGTATATACGGCGGTGGCCTGCTGCCCGACGCCCTGCACAAAAGAAAAAGAGAGAAGAAAAAAAAAGAAAAAAGGGAAAGAATGAACAAAAGTCTCCTTGGATACACAGAGGACATCCGTGACATTAAAAGTGGTATGTCCCTCATCTTAACTATGACATTGGAGCTAAACTAAGTGTTTTTTTTTTTTACAGCAACAAGGTCCTTGGATTCCTTGGGTTTGAGCATCTACTGATACCACGTGCTTTCCTTAAATCTGGCTTGTAGATTATTTGCTGTCTTTGTAAGGAAACTGGTGCAAAAGTTACAGTTACATCTTTAGTAAGAATGTAACGATTCACGCAGGCCCCGATTCGATTTGATTTCCGATTTTGAGTTCCCGATTTAGATTTTTAACCTTTTTTTTTTTTTTTAAGAAAATGAATATGACTCATTCGTACCAGTAGATGTTTCTTTTGTTTTAAAATCTGAATTTGTGTCCTTGTAACAAAACATTCAAAGACACGATAATGAACTATAATCATTTTGACATGTGTGCTTGTCAATTTTTTCAGCATAAATAAGATATGTAGCAAAGCAAACATTTTGAAACGTTTTTTTTTTTTTCTGCAGTTTGAACAACGCTACCATTCAGAACCAATTTTACACTGCAGTTTTTTTCTTCGCAACCCTCGAACGCCTCACAGCCTCCCGGTGCAGCCTTTGTAATCTTGAGGAGGAAAAAGACCTGACAGCTCCCTGAAGATATTGGATTATCTGACAAACGGACACTTGATGAGGATTTCAGCAGAATCAGAGCAGGTCGGTCAGATGTTTGTCAGTTTACGATCTTTGGTAAACTTCTGTCATAATGCTAAACTCTGCGTTAGCCGCTAACGCTAATCTCTGACAGTGTAGCCGCTAACCGTTGCTGCGTCGATGCCTACACGTGTATGTGTTTACATGGTGTGGCGTGTGTTGGGGGTGAGGCCAGGGGAGGTTGGAGCTTGTGTTGATAAAAAGTTAGCTCGCTGTTTCTAGCATGCAATGAGAGAATGCAACTTTCCCGGTCGAGTAGCTAAGGGTGGCTTTTATGTTTTACATCGATTCACATTTTAAGCAGTTTAAATCAATTTTAACTGATTTTCTTCTTCCTCTTATACTAAATGGCCTTGGGCACACAGACACAGATTTACCAACATAAAGTGATCTGATCATTAAACACCTGGAGCCTCTGTCCAAACCTTGATTATTGACGTTAGCAAGGATTAGCAATGCAGCTGCAACACCGGTATTCAAAAGTACATTTGTAGAGAGTAAAAGCCCTTTCTGAAACCTATTACTCCTTCCATGTCCTATACCCACTTCCACTTATTCTTCTGTGAAGGCACTTTCAGAAGTCCCTTTAGTAAAGCACTTGGAGCTGTGCCTTTCAGACAGACTTCCCCTCATCCCGAGGAACAGACGTGCCGCTGGCCAGGACAACCCTGCCCACTAATGTTACAAGATTCACGTCTGACTGATGATACTTTTAGGTCTCATTGCCGCTTTCTTTTTCCTTAGCAAATGTGTGTATGAACATTTTTCAAATTTAAACTTTGACGCTCCTAAATAAATGTGGAACTGAAGTTGCATCGACGCGGACTCGCTTTGAAGTAGCTGATCAGACACTTCTCCTCACGGCTTCCTTCACGGGAACACACGCATTTTGAGTGTTAAAGGTGCATTATTAAGCTTTTCATACGAACAATAAGTTGATATTTGAGCGTACTTGACCTTGCAGTGACCCAGCGGCTCCAGGAGTGGTCAGCGTGGCGCCTTTACTTTCGATCACAGTGGTCTCCGCAACGCTCCAGGATCAATTGTGTTGAAGGTTTTCTGGTGAGAGGGTCGAACCAAGTGCACGTCCTAGAGACCATGTGATGGAAAGTAAAGGTGCCATGCTGAACACTCATACAGCTGCTGGGCCATTACAAGGTCAAATACACACACATATCACCTTTTTTTTTTTGTCACATAAAACGTTGCACCTTTAATGCTTAGGAAAAGGAAACAGGAAGTGGATTCCGAAAGGGCCTAAAACTAATTCAACAACTACAGTTTGACTTGATGAAGGTAGTGTTTGCAGTAAAACGCTGACAGTAAAAAAACAGGTGTTGGTTCTGTATCAGTTATCGCTATTTGGCCCAAGAAACGGATTGAAACTAGTTTTTCTCATCGGAATATATACCTCCAAGACTAAAACCATTTGTTACTGCACCGGAACCACCCACTGTTCAGAGACACCCTCACTTGAATGTGTTTTGTAGCCTATTTTGAACTTGTACCTTGGATAACTGACTTGGGGGCCAATAAAAAAAAAAAAAGAGATTGCACATTCAAATGAGTACACACATGAGTAAATTAGATTTAACTTGATTGTGCTATCTAGAACAAAACTAACATTGAACTAGCTCCTTCATTCCATTCCCACCCACAAGGCAGGCGCTCTTCTGAGATACAGACATACCTGGCATTGACAGCGGTATGTTTTTACGCCTCAGTCATGATTTCTTCAGCACAGACAGACAGACAGACGGGAAAGAGTCAGGCAGACAGCCCACGTTTCCAGGAGCTCGCCTCACAGACCTGGCACGGCGTTAATTACTCTGTCCTTTGTCCTGGTGCTTCTGGATGTCTCAGTTAGATGTCTCTAGACTAGTCCGGCCTCACAACAAGAAGGTTTCGGGTTCGTCTTTCTGCGTGGCTAATGTTTGCTCTATGCCTGGGTGGGTTTTTCTCTTGATGTTTCGGTTTAGCCCATATTATGAACAGTAGCTAAATCCTCCAGACGTTCCAGATCACCCTAGCTCAAGTTTATTTATAAAGCACATTTAAAACAACCATTGCTGCTAGGGATGGAACGATTCATCGAAAATCGATTTAAAATCGATTTAATATGCGTAAAATGTGAATCGATGTAACAAATAAAAGAATCATTGTTATGAAGGAGTCATTCTTTTCAAAAAAAAAAAAAAAAAAGGTTAAAAAAAATCGGGAAAAATCGAAATCGGGAACTTCAAATCGGAAATCGAATCGAATCGGGGCTTGAGTGAATCGTTACATCCCTAATTGCTGCACAACGTGCTATACATGGGCAATACAAAGTGCAACAAATAAAAAAATAAAAAATCCTGCTCAGCTTGTGTTAAAGGCCTGTGCAGATAAGGCAAGTTTATTTGTAGAGCACAATTCATACATAAGGCAATTCAAAGTGCTTCACAGTCGCATAAAATTACAAGAAAACAGATCAAGTCAATGCCCAACACCTGAATGGTGCCCACTGTCGTTGCCTCCAGTGTCTGCGTACATCGGTGTGTGACCGGGTGAGTGGTTCCTAGCTGTAAAGCGCTTTGAGTGCCTAATATAGGTGGAAAGCGCTATATATGAGACCATTTACCAATTCATAAAACATCAACATAAAAATGTATGAATTACAAGATAAAACACTTCCAGTTTTCATATGCACGGGTAAAAAGAGCCTGGATTTGAACATGATCAGAGTTGAGGCCCGTCTCACATCCTCATGAAAACTGTACTATTACACAAGATGAATGAATCTTCAAAAGAGATTTAAAAACGTTCATAGAGTTGTTTTACCGCTCGAGGGAAGACTGTTCCAAAGCGTGGGCCCCAAAGGCAGAAGCTCAGTCACCCCGAGTTTTCATCCACGATCTCGGGACATGTAACAACAGTTGATTTGCCGACTTCGTTGAACAGATGAACAGACAGAAGCTCGGACATTTAGCATGGGGCCGTCCCATACAAATATTTAAAAAAACATCAATAGGACCTTGAACTGGATCTTGTAGCTTAACAGGTCAACATTTCTCCACCACAGAGATATTTACTGACATCTAAAATGAGTCTTGTTTAATAATGTGGACCCCTAAACCTTTGTCGCTGCTGCCAAACCAATGTTACTTAATACACGTCTATTTTCCCCCAACGTACAATTCACCCAAGACATTTAAATGACTCAGACAACAACTAAAAAACACAGAGCGCCTTTGTTGTTTTCTGCCATGTTTGTTCCGCGGGCCTGTGAGCGACACGTGCCTATTGTGCTGCGAGCTTTTTCCTTTGAATCAATAAACACTCGGAAACAAAGAAAAGCGGCGCGAGAGAGCGTTTCATCTGCTCCTGGAAAACAACGCACTTTTATGTAGAAGCGACTTAACAATAAACTCGACGAAAAAGCCAGCGCTCTGCGGAGACGAGAGAGAGAGAGAGACGTCTTTTGAATTTAGACTGTTTCATAGAAAGAAAACAAGAAGTATAGTTTAGGGCTTGCCATTTAAAGTATTGAAAGAATAAATGTTGTGGTTTTCAGAAACAAACCGCTGGGCTCTTGGAGGTCAAAACAGTAGAAAGCATTATGATTTGTATTTATTTATTTATTTGAACAGGGACAGTGTACAATCTACATTAGCCTCAGAAAGGAGAGATGCATTGTACCAGGTTATAGCACTTGTGCTAATTTCCACCTGCAGTCCCTGGGCCTGTTGTACATGTTTTTAGTGGTAGGGGAAACCGGAGTACCCGGAGGAAACCTACGCAGACACGGGGAGAACATGCAAACTCCACACAGAAAGGCCCCGTCCCAGGTGGGAATCGAACTGATGATGACGCTTGCTTGGAAGTCTAGCTTTGCCTTGCGCCGTTTACCGAAGTCCGGGCTTTGTTTGTGACACATTCTCATCGGAAAGAACTGATTCAGAAACACAACGAGAGAGATGTGAAATAATAATATTAGCTGTTGATAAAACAAAGGAATAGGACACAGAGCTTGGATCAAAGGTCCCCCCAAAAGTGTTTCGTAATTCAGTGTTTTTCATTTCCATTTCCTCTGGAGGCATGTGGAAACTCATCTGTTTGCAGTTATTGCCGACAACAACAAACCCTGTAATCGATGAAACCGATCCGTAATGTGCTGCACACTTTTAAAACTTCACTATGACCTCACAGCGTTCTAAAGGCCTATAATATTATATAGAGGTAAAATTATTTTGTTTTTGAGGACATTTTTGGTCTTGTACAGAGAGATCCTGGACCCAGTGACTGATATTAACGATCATTTTTGTAATTCATACATTTTCTTGATACGACTTGTGCAGTGTAATGCTGTTAAAAGGAAACACTGGCTGCTGTGTGTTTACCGCCACTCCCGCTCAGGTTAGGCCGTGTTTGGAAACACAAATCGGGTAAAGAGGCTTTAACGTTTTCATTTAACTCTATTTGTTTCCTTTTTTCTTGTGTTGTTTTAGCTGAACTCTTCTCTGCTCAAACAGAAAGTTTCCAATGAAAGTTTGTTCACTTTCGAAATATTAAGGCTAAGTGATCCCCACGCTTTGTCTTTGTTCATGGTGTGTGTGTGTGTGTTTTTCTAATGAGTGAAAGATGAGAGATTTTCGGGTACGGGAGCTGCCGGTCAGAAACGTCTGTGTAACTGAATAATCCAATACAACACTGGCCTGAACGCTCCGTCCTCAATTTAGTAACACAATCACCCCAAACCAGCTCTGATCGCTTTCTTCATAATCACATGTTCCTGTGAAATTTGACTGAAATGACCAAAAGTCACGAGTTTGATTATTATTATTTAACCAAAGCGCACAGGCACAATGTCAGAAGCCTGAAAACACACAGGCTATGTTTACCCAGAAGGAGTAAAGCGTTGGTAACTTGCTCAATTTGCCCAGACATTCCCATCCTGCTATACTTACTGGTAAAGTGAGCATATTTTTTTTGCGTTGGTGGTTATATATCTTGTATACCTTAATACATCGTTCCCGTAGTCCCTCAGGGGGTAAGACAAGCGTTAATGGGATGATTGTGGGGTCTCTGGCCAGAAAACCACAATTGCAACTTTTCCTGCTCCGGGTCAGAGTCACCAATACACACTAATGGAATCACGAAGAAGAAGCTAACAGGCTAATGGGCAAAGCTAACTGTGGGCTAGCGCCACTTAAACAGTTTTTGCTGCCAAGTTTGAGTGAACAAAATTATCTTCATTGTGTAATCGAATGTACAATATCCTCTCTCTCCCTTTGTCTTTTCTGTCAGCGTAGTATTTACTCTCATGGACAATTTATGAGTAAAAAAACGCAAAACACTACGACACCTGCAGTGGCGCGTATGGCCTCTAGGGGCATGAGTTACTTATACTGCTTTAAAGCTGTTAAAATCTTTAATATTTGATGTGTCTCATTAGAAATTGTATGCAGGAAAAAAAAAAGAACTGTAGTAAGTTGTATTTATTTATTATTAGGGCATCTTAGCATGTTACTTGCCATATGTCCCCTGATCAGGCGGTTAGATTTATTTTATATTTTAGAACAAGAAGGTCTTGGCTTTCAAATGAGGTATCACAACATACCGTAAACTCTTTACTCCTTTTCAGCAAGAAGCAAAGGACCCTTCCTACTTCCTAACTTACTTAGTCACTACCAATTACCTACTTGTACCTACCTACTAACTTACTTTAGCTGGATACTGAAAGTTTGTCGACCTAACAAACTAATTAATGTTAACCAGCCATAATTAGATTACATTGTAAAAAAAAATTCTTTAATTATCGTATTTGAATAATTTCTATGCTAAGAAGAAGGGACTTCACAGTTGGCCGTACAGCTATATAAACTGTTTAGTTGACAGTCTTTGATCATCTCTATGACTTAAGCAGTTGGTCTTTGTAGCTTCAGAACCATGGACAGCGCCCGTTGTTCTCTCAGCGTCCTGTAGATGGCAGTATTCCCCCTCTGTAACGCTTTGCTCCCTGATACTCCCTCCCTGCATGGAAACCTTAAACTTGCTATTATTATTCGATGTCAGGGAGAGCCGGCCCTGTGCCCTGCCTGTTTGAAATACACTTCTCCGTTCAAAAACTACAAAGTCCTTTCCTTTCTACAGGTTTTTACCAATTCCCCTAAAGGTAGACTATTACAGACCTGCAGGGGAAAATAATGTTCCCTCGATTTGATCCATCCTTCAACCGGTAAAGCTGAAGTTAAACCTGTCATGAGCAGTGGGAGACCAAGGTCGTGCCCATGAAGGATCCCTCTCTAGATCTTCTCGTCAGGATTATTGAGCTGGTAACCTGGCAATGTTTCACACCAGCTCATGAACAAAGGCCAAGATTAAATCAAATTGGATGCTCTAATATTTTGTTGGACACCTTTAGCTTTGATTCTTGGTGGCATTGTTTCGACGAGCTTCCGCAACGTCAAACGATTCAGTGTCTCACCAAGATCTTGTATTGATGATGGGAGAGCGTGACCACAGCGCAAAGCTTTCTCCAGCACATCCCAAAGATTCTTGACCTGGACTATGTGTGGAAATTATGTCTCACGCTCCCCGATCCACTCTTTCACAACGTGAGCCCAATGGCCGCTGGCTGCCCTGCTTTGTGACCGGGACATCGCATTGGTCCGCCATTGCTGTAGTACCTCCATATAGCCTCTAGTATCCCATTAGAAAGCATTGCACTTTAGACACGTTAAAAACAACTTTAAAGGCTGGTTTCTAATTTTCCTAAACCTTCTACAGCTGGATATTGCTCCTGTGATAACGCTGGGTTAGTTACAATTAAAGGGACCAGGCTGGTTTTCGTAAGGAACATTTTAGAAATCTCGTATTCTAATGAGGGCCGGACTTTGATTGACCGGCCGTGTGAGGGCCAAGTCTACAGTGAAGATCCCGCCCTTATAGAAGGAGTCTGTAAATCCGCCATGATGAATGTAGTTATTATGGTAAACGGGGAAGAGTGAGGAGGAGATGTGTATTGATTCTACAGTCTATGATCCTGGCATTGTCATCT
Source organism: Proterorhinus semilunaris (assembly GCA_021464625.1). Classification (NCBI taxonomy): domain Eukaryota; kingdom Metazoa; phylum Chordata; class Actinopteri; order Gobiiformes; family Gobiidae; genus Proterorhinus; species Proterorhinus semilunaris. The sequence continues at coordinate 8,771,770 of CM038350.1, forward strand.
TGGAATATGCCCGTGCCATCAGGGAAGAAGAAATTCATTGGTGTTAAAACCTGGTCATTCAGGATTGTTCACCTGAAGCAAGCCCAGATCTGAACAGTCACATCCAGGTGGCGACTTTTTCTTGTTTGGTCGGGCAGTGTTTATTGCTGAATCATATTTCAAATGATCTAAAAAAGAAAATGTTTCTTCTCAGATGTTTGTTGAGTCCTGGCCAAGGAGGGGACCGTGTTGTACATGTTTCTAGTAGTAGTAAACCAGAACACCTGAAACATGCAAACAAGTAAGCAATCCATGAGTTTCTTGTTGTGTGGAGAAACCACTAAGTCTGGTACTGCTCCATTGACTTTGGGTTTCTACATTCAACTTGAACAAGAGATACAGTATAGAAACACACGTATTTCTTCTCTTCATGGTTTCTAGCTGCTTACTTATAGAATAGAATAGAACTTTATTGTCTGTTCAATAGAGCAGACATTTGCTTTTCAACACGACACATTAAAACTCATGCATGTAAACACATTAAAGGTGCTCCCGGATGCTACTCACAGTAACTGCAGATGGAACTAATGGTTTCATGCGGGTGTTTTTCTGGCTTGTTTGTAAAGGTTCTCAGTAATCCAGGAATAATCCATCATTGTTGAGATGAGCAAATATTGTCGAATGGCCTGTTTAGCTTCTTAACCAAATGTTTTTTCTCCAGTTCAGCATTACCCAAATCTAAAGGGTTATTTGAAAGCTAAGACCTACAAAACTCATCAAAACAGATGTCCTCACGTTGTCGTCACTTTTTTTTTAATCTATTTTTTTTTTTTTTTGTTTGCCACATTTTCATCACATTTTCGCTACTTTCCTGTTACTCCTTTGTTGCTCTTTCGCAGCTTTTTTGTTCCTCATGTTCATCTCATTTTTGTTGCTATTTTGACACTGTTTTCAAGAAGCTTTTAGACTTGGGTTAAGGCAAACTGGGGAAAATGCGCCCGGGTCAGGTTAGTTATAGTCTTAATCTTAATCCCGTCAACGATATTTGAAAATTCCTAACACGACACTTTAAAGATAAAACGAGAGATCGATATTTTTAATTTTTTATATTTTATTTGTTATTTTTAATTTTTAATTTTAATGTTTTATTTGTGTTTTTATTTTTTTATTTTTTTTATTTTAATTTTTTTAATGTATTTATTTATTTATTTAAAAAAAAAAAACATTTTTTTCAACCACTCGGCCACTAAACGCACTTCCTCATGTTGCCTTTTTATACAGTCAGTTTGTCCCTCCTGCAGTTTGTTGACACTTTAATCCCGCGGGACGCTCTCCTGTTCCCGTGGTTAAAGCCTGAATTTCGCGAATAGCGCCGTGCTCTGTTGGCCGAACGCGTCTGTCGCTCGGATACCGTTTTACCCGCGCTCGCCGATGGATCAGCTTGTCACTTGTTACTTTGCCGCCCCTCCAATCACGCGCCGTCTCCGTGCCCTTGCCTCGAAAAGGACAGTGATTTTTAGTGTGATTGAGTATGACCTAACATAATGCCGCTGTCATTGGCCTGAGATATGCCCAACACATGCTCGGAGATATGGAAAACAATTAAGATAGTGGTTCAGCGGGGGGAAGACAAAGTATGGGCATTAAGTGTCACTGCGGAGGTGCTGATTGAATGATATCACGGTAATGTAATTTTAATATCTGTATAATATATTATGGCATGTGTGGTTTTGTTATGCAGGTCATGTTTATATTATATTCATACGTGAAGAGTTTACTGTAATGTATAGGGCTGGGTACCTGTATGGTGTTCTGCAGGTATTGAACAAAATAATGTAAGTAGCAAAAGCAGGAACCCCCCCCCCCCTAAAAAAAAAGCATTAAAGTTCATATGACACATTAACCCAGGGGTGTCAAACTCATTTTGGGTCGCGGGCCACATATAATGTACACAGGAAAATAAAACATTTTTCCAATAAATGAATAATAATAACAACAGCTTACACTTTACAAGTTTCTCAAAGTGCTACATAGTATTCATTAGAGTGAATGGTCCTCTTTTCAAGTCTTATTTTTTTCTTGCAAAAGAGATGTCAACATTTATCAATTATATCAATCGATAAAATAATGTAAAAACATTCAACAAGGATCACTGTATACATAAAGGAAGGGGTAAATTTTTCTTGAAAAATCCGACCACTTTTCTCTTTTTTGACAAAGACATTTCACTGAAGAGGGTGCCAGAGTCAACAGAAAAAGCAGGTAAAGCGATAGAACTGACTCAAACACAGCGCCCCTAGCGGACAATATAAGAACTGCAAATTTTAAAGAAAATGAAGTTTATTCTGCTTTAATAGAATCAGAATCAGAATCAGAATAGGTTTTATTGCCATTGTTATGAACAAGTTCACAACTAGGAATTTTACTCGGTGCGTTTGCGCACATGCACTAAACGCACCAGGGCAGCCGTTACAAGGCGCCCCTTAAAAAAAAAAAAAAAAAAAAAAAATGTTTATTGGCGGTTCTGGCCGTTTGACACCCCTGCATTAGACACAAGTTTTGCTAAAACACAGTTAACACAATTATATTTAAAGCAGTACTAAGTAACTCATGACCCTAGAGGCCATAAGCGCCACTGCAGGTGTCGTATCATGTTGCCTTTTTTTACTCATTGTCCGTGAGAGAAACTACTACGCTGACAGAAAAGACAAAGGGAGAGAGGGATATTGTACATCCAATTACACAATGGAAATATTTTTTTTCACTCAAACTTGGCTGCAAATACTGTTTAAGTGGCGCTAGTCCGCGGTTAGCTTTGCCCGTTAGCCTGTTAGCTTCTGCTTTGTGATTCCATTAGTGTGTATTGCGCCGCCTTGTGGTTTTCTGGCTAGAGACACTAGGGGAGATGAAAGACCCCCAATCAAATCATTACCCCCAGAGGGACTACGGAAAGGATGTATTAAGATTAAGGTAAACAAGTTATTTAGCTTTCTTTAGCTTGACATTTTTTGTGATGTTACTTCCTTATTGGACACCGACAGGAAGTGACAAAGAAGAAAACTATTTTAAACAATTGCCATGCCAACCGTATGAAGTCAATGGGAAATGAGTGAGTCAAACTGCTCTGGAATGTTACCTCCTTCTATGTCACTTCCTGTCAGCAGCCTAACATTTCAAATAAAAATAACTTTTCTGCCCAACATTTCTTCATTGAATTTGCTGCTTCACTGAAATTAAATGATAATTATGCCACTGATGAACTTGTAACTGGTGTTATCCTTCTAAATAAGTCATATTTTTTAAAAGCATTATAACCTGTCATATGCACTTGAAAGGAAGTGACTTTTTGTCCAATGTTTTTCCCATTTTTCCCAATTGTTTTTACACATTTGGTATTTTTGACACCACTTTTTTAATCGTTTTCCCAATTTACTTACATTTTCCCACAATTTCCCCCCTTATTAATTTATTTCCCTTGTTCTTCCCATGTTTTTACACAATTCCTTATTTTTGCTACAATTTATCCCACATGATTCCCCATTCTGAAGAATAATAATAATAATAATAATAATAATAATAATAATAATAATAATAATAATAATAATAATAATAATCTTCTATTGAATGCAATGTTTGATGGGGAGCCAGTGAAGCTGCCGGAGAACTGGGGCGATGTGATGAGTGGAAGGAATTTGGGTGATTATTTGGGCGGTGGAGTTTTGGTCAAGCTGAAGTCTGTGGAGTGATTTTTGGGGTAGACCAAAGGGGGGTGAATTACAGTAATCATGTAACAAGACTCTGCACCAGAATGGCAGCTGTATTGGGGCTGAGGGATTGCTGATATGGGCATGGAACGAGAGTGAGCTGTTTAGTATAGGTATTAGTATAGTACTGGTATTATTATGTTATTTTTACGGTACCCAGCACCAGTATTGTGTCTTGTAGTGGTGTTGAAAAATATTGATCCGCCGATATATTGCGATATTACGTTGCGTGATTCTCGTATTGATACAAGAAGCGCCCGTATCGATATTTAAACATCTATTTTTGGGGAAATATTAATTGCAGCATCTTTCTTTGGTCCTGCACTTTCACTCCCGTCCGCTAGAGGGCAGTGCACTGCGCAGCCCGCTTGAGTAACACTAAAATCTATTGAGAGTTAGAAAAACACAGGAAGAGTTTACCATGAAAAAGAAAGAGGGTTGTTGCTAGATTCTTCACAGTCATCCTTCAGTCTCCACAGTAGTGATCCACGCCGGTACCAACAACCTCAACCTTCAGCAGTCAGTTCTGGACCATTCTCTGCGCCCCTTGTTTGGGATGGAAAATTTAGCCCATCCCATACGTGGACAATTTCTTAACATTTTTTAACAGGCTTGGACTTTTCAAAAAGGACAGACTACACTCCAATTCACCGGATCCCACCTGTTTTCACAGAACATTGAACTTACAATAGAATCAGCAGCATGAAGGTCTCCCTCCACACCCACCATAACGGATATTCCTGTTTTTATCAGCAGAGAGCGCACCAAAGGTAAGACTACTCGCACTGTTAATACTAATAACCTCAGACCTCTCACCGAAGCTCAGACCCCATTTCTGCTGAGTTTTTAAATGTTCTTAATTATATGGATTTCACCCAACACGTCACGCAGCCAACTCACGAGAAAGGGCACGGTCTGGACCTGGTCGTCACGTATGGCCTGTCCACTACTGTGTCCTCTGTTATCGACCCGGCCGTCTCCGACCATTACTGTGTGTTTTTTAATGTTTTATCCAGCAAGAATCCTCTGCAAAAACTGTGAGGAAACGTAATCTCACCCCTGAAGTGACTGCAAAATTAATTGATACTTTACAACAAATTCCTCCTGTGATTTTACCTGCTAACTGCGATTTTATTGTCGACAATTTTTACAGTAAACTATTCATCCCCCCGTCGATGCAGTTGCACCATTCAAACTTAAAAAGATGAATCCCAAACCCCTCAGACGCTGTAGTGTTCCAGGAGGGAACCGCCATTTGTATCAAATGTATTTGATACAAATCTAATGAAGGTGGACTAGTTTACTGATCTAATTGTTCAATATCGGGATATATCGTATCGTACCGCGACCCTTGTATCGGGATACGTATCGTATCGCCTGAGACTGGGCGATACACACCCCTAGTGTCTTGCCTAATTAATTTTCTTGCACAGTGAATAACTAACATTCGAAGACAACGTCAGGCCTGGGGATTTGTAGAAAATGGTGCGTACAACAAGTCTGATGTGTATTTGTGAGAATGCTGTGTGAGTAAACAATGCACATGAGCAAACGCCTGGTAAATGACCCGCAAGTGTTTGAGTTCAATTTACTAAAAATACAGTACAGTGTAGAGTACAGTACAGTACAGTAGAATCTAAATACTTTCCGGGGGCCTATGAGCTGAATAAATAAATGTGTAGCTCTGATGGGGGTTGGCCTCACCCTCAAGTATCGTTGGAAAGGCAAAACCGATAAGAGAAATACAACATTTATACAGTGCGCAAAAAAGAGATAGAAAAACAGAACGCCCTTCTGTCAGGACTGTGATTTGATAATTAATCTTAGTTGGATGCCTCAGCAGGGCTCCACTCACAAGAAAAGTCAATCCAAGAGACGGTGTGGCTGCACATGGAGCCTTTTCTTAGAATCGTGCAGAATGTTTTTTGACAAAAGGCAAACAAAAAAGCTTTATCTTTTATGGGTTCCCTTTTCATAGGGCTGTTCCCTCTCATCACAACAGCGTCAAACCAGAATTTCACTCATTTCAGTTTGTTATCTCGCTATGAACGCCGTATTGCATCCCTTAACCCGTGCAGCTGTAAACTCATTTTGGCCGCCTGTATCCGCGATCTTGTCCTTTCTTGTCTTTCTGCACATCATACATGACTAAATGTAGTGTTATGCCAGGGGATTTCTTAAAATCATCTCAAGGGCCAGGGGTCTTATGCTTGAGGGCCGGGCCTGACGTTGCCAACTCCTGGTGCAGAATGATTAGTCAATCGAGAAAAAAAACTGTAAAATCCCACTTTCCTAGATCGAATTGACTGTGCATCGTAAGGCTTTCAATGGGACAATAGAACTAGACAGACAGACAGACAGACCTCTCTGTAGGGGCGACGGTGGCGCAGATGGTAGAGCGGGACGTCTCATCGAATCCCACCTCCTGAAGGTGCACACTGTCGTTGTGTCCTTGGGCAAGACACTTCACCCAGCCTGCCTCCAGTGTCTGCGTACACTGGTGTATGAATGCGCGTATGAATGGGTGAGAGGTTCCCTGCTGTAAAGCGCTTTGAGTGCCTAACGTAGGTGGAAAAGCGCTTTATAAGTTGAGATCATTTACCATAGATAGACAGATAGAAAAATTAAACTAAAGTACATCTCATTAAAAACTAAGCATAACCCGTTACATTTCTGCAGATTTTTCCTCTAGGTATGGGTTTTGACAAGAGAACAACATTGTACCATAGAAAGCAAATTTTTCCCTCCATGTGCTCTGTTGATTTGAAGAATGGCCACTCTGCTTCCTCTCTCTGGCGGTGACAGTGAATAGTCCGCGGTGGAGTGCAGGGCTGAGCGGCGGGTCCTGTTGGGTCGATCGCCGCCTTTGTGCAGCTCGGTTCATATTGAGTTTCCGTGTGCCGCGCCGGTGCCTCCATTGTGTCCTTAAACTGACTGCAACGGGCCGCAATCTGCCACAGGTTAATGGAAGAGAGCTCTGGCGGCACACAGACATGACCTCCCCCCTGCACTCGGGGTACGGCTGCTCAGACCGGCAAAATCTCCCAACTGAGTGTGACCAAGCAGGCAAGATTGCAACATGTAGAGAGACGAGCATGGTTTAGCGGCACGGAAACAGATTGCCTAAAACAGAAATGGTACTGTTGCCGAAGAACATGGTAGTGTTAGACTTAGCAAGAGGGCAACAGGGTGCGTTTTATTCATTTCCCAAATATGTGCGAGGTCACAGTTGAGGCAAGCTGCGCAAACAAGTGAGAACAGCCGCAGGTCACGATAGATGTCAGTCAAACATTATTGTAAATCAGCTGGAACTTTAGAAATGTTTGCGGGACAAGGGAACCAGTGTAAAAGCATCTTAATTTATCATACTGGGTCATGCTGTGTGGCCGTGCTATCTCTGCACATTGTTTGGCCGTCGAAGACAAATAAATAGGCTAATTAGCAACATGCTCGCTATGCTAACACGACTAATGCTAACGCGGCTAGTGCTAACGTCCACAGCAGCTTATAAATACACTCACTGAGGAATCTCTGCTCCTGCGTAAACAATTATTGCAAAGAAAGACATACATTTGCAATGCTTCCATGTAGCCTTTAGCATAATTTAAAAATGTTTAAATAAGTGATTTTTTGAGTGATTTTGTTTTATTGCATGCAACGAATGACACAAATGCTTCTGGGTAATTTCATTGTTGTTTACAAAGTGAAAATTGACTGAACGAACGATACACGGACCCCAGACCCTCCTCAGTGAGAGTATTTAAGCTGGTCTGGACGTTAGCACTAGCCGTGTTAGCATATCATAGGGTGTGCATAGGATTAGCCTATCTATTTGTTATGGAATCAATATGTAGTATTGTAGTATGGACATACAACATGACCCAATACGATACATATGATGCTTTTAGACTGTGATTCCCTTGTCCCACAAATATTTCTTGCAGTTCTGTTTCATTTACAATATATTTAACATCTATATATTTGACATTTATCCTAACCTGCGGCCTGTTTACAGTGTAGACAACTATCCTTGCTGCTTGCTGATACTGGGCTGATGGCATATAACCGAACCAGGTTGAGGGCCTGGGGTCGTGTTGCTACTTGGATCCTAGCATCAACACCATGCCTGCTCTTTTACCCTGATGATCTAAACAGCAACTGTGAATCAGAAGAATTGACACCGGGATTGTAAATGACCTGTGCTTGTAAATGGACTTTTATTCAAAACTAGATATTGACTATGACGATTCGTCAGTTCTGGCCAACGACCCTCTGTTTTTATAATTCTGGCCTCTGCTCCAAATGAGTTTGACAACACGAGTCAAGAAATTGCTGTGCATGAATTGTGATTCTATAAGCAATGGTAATAAAGAGTGTTACACAGAAAGAGGAATTTAATTTTTACTTTTCTTATTCAGCAACACCTTAGTGGCTAATTCAAATACAAATAAACAGATAATAAATACCAACACCCTTTAAACTTTAAGCCCAAACTAATACATTACAACTTGGGAACACATTTAAGTAAAAACAAATCTTCTAATAAAGTTTCACCCCCAAAAATTGCGATTATAATTTAGGCAATAATTACTTTGAACTCTGAAAGATACTGCAAACCGCAGGGATGCCCCTAAAGCTGCAGCCTCTTCTTGTTTGTGGTCGACTTCGAGACGCCTTGCCCGAGGTGAACACATGATTGATGCGGTAGAAATAACACGCACCGCAGCCGGAGGGGAGTGTGGGAGCGGGCATGAGGAGGGAGGGGAGGGGGGTACGGTCCTGTGTGTCTACTTTTCAAACAGGAACAGCTGTGTGTCCCGCCCCAAGCATCTGCCTCGCTCTCTGTCAAAACATGAAGATTTATACAACACGCCTGACCACCGTGCCCCCTCTCTGCAAAATAATATTAATATCGATCAATTATCTCGATGGGCAAAGGAAAAAAGGGAGGATTTTAAAATGCGTAAATAGAGGTCCGAAAGAGACTGGATCACTAATTAAAATCTGTTTGGCTGTGATGTGTTATATTTGTTATGTTTGTTTACCGTACTTTACTGTATGAGTTTATTTGGAAATCATACATACTAAGTCCTATATACTGTATACATAGAAGCAACACATGACTTCTTACTGGGTTGATCTTGACCAGTGATCTATTCGCCGCCTTACAGGGACAAGGAATGGCAGCTGCTCTTCATTGGCTTTGATACATTGTAGGATTAAAGCTTTGACTTATTGTTTTTAAACGTGTCCATACTACTGCTCCTCTGTATTTGTCTGGGCTTCTTTTGCATCACACTCCTTGAGATTTGCTGATCGGCTGCAGCTGGAGGTTCCTCGCTCCAGGCTTGTGAGCGGATAGGGCGCTCTCCGTTGCAGCTCAATGACCTGCCTATCCACATAGACGCTAGGCCAGTTTTAAAACGGGCTCAAGACATATTTCTACTCACTAACTCTCAGCGATAGATCTAAATAATAGAGATCGGCGGGTCCCATTCAGCCCCGTTCATAGTCATGATCCCGAGTGGTCAGAGAAATTACCATCTCCTCCTACGAAGCCTGTTCCAGTAAATGGCTTCCCGCCTTTTTGCCCTTTTAAAGATTTACTGACGGCTGCTGGTTTTCCGCTTCCATTATCTCTCTATTAGGAATTCGCCGTGTATTTCAAGATTTTGCAGCGGGCGGCGAGTTACTGATGGACAATCACTGGTGCAACGAAATTGCGTAGATCGGATGTTAGGGTTAGTCCTGTCCTGCGACTGTTGTGGGCCAACCTGATCGGTCCGTTTTGGTCCTGTAATGGTCCACCTCCTTCGTCCTCTTCCTTCTACGCGGCTCCCGCCGTGCTGCCTCCTCTCACTCTCACTGCTGATCGGTACTTCCTGGGTTATATCGTACCATAGGAAAAAGACAAAACTGCCCTCCCCCTTTTTTAAACCCATAATCCGACATTTAACTGGTTCTGAGCAGTTCTGTGAGAGTTCGTTTTTACGAAGTCATTCATCGTTCATTGGTCTGTCTGCAGAGGGAGCTCCGGGAACACCTCACCAGCACCGGCCCCCTGTGTCTTATGAAATTAAAGCACGTAAAATAATTCACACGCTCTCGCCTGGAATAATTCAAAGCGATGTCAAATGTCCTTCCCGTTAATAATTCCGCTAGTAAAAAAAAAAAACTCAAATTTTTTCTAAAAGATACATAACATTACTTTTGACACAACTATTTTCCTTGGCTTTACCACTGAGGCCTGTTAGAAAGATCGCAAAAAATTTTCGGTCGCAAACGGGGCTGAATGGGTGTGCTGAAGTGCATTAGGGCTCTTCAAAAGCGTCTGCTGTGGATCCATGAGAGAGAAAAACATGCTCAAGTGGCTGCTCTCAGACTGAAATTACAGAAAAACATGGCAATTATCACAGGAAGCCACAAATCAAGGCGCATTTTCATTAGACGCCGTTCCCCCCCGCCCCTTAGTTCCTTTTAGTAGGAATCTTGACAGATTTCCGGATGTTGGCGCCAAATTCATGACATTTAGTCGAAAGTGTACACTCGTGATTACCTATAAGTAGATATATCGCAGCTGTAGGGTGTTAAATGAAAGAGACGTTTGGCATAATCGACTTGTAAGAGCTTTCTACCAAGTTATGATGTTGTTCCCTCATCAAAAGCATACCTAGAGCGGTGGTTCGATGTGTGGGTAATCTTTGACACTCTGGCGGCAAATATTCAAAGCGCTTTGTGGTTCATTGGTACATAACGACCAGGTTCATCTAGCTATGTAGCTCACTGAGGAGCTTGGGGAAACGGTACAATAATCACAACATTAGCCGTTTTTAGCAAAGAAAAAACCTCACGTGGCACTGTGTTCTGTCTATGTCTATGAAAGCAGGCAGTCGAGAGAAAGTGATGGTATGTTCGTTATCTCGGCGAAGCATGAAGGACAAGGAGATGGGCCGGTGACACTCTTCCGCGGATTTAATATATATTTATATATTGCTCGAGCACAGGGATTTCTGCGCTTCCGGCCGGAGCTGCTGGACCACCATGCTGCATGCTGCTAGGGAGAGAGATGTAGCGCTCGGAATACTTCCATCCATCCATTCATCCATTTTGTTCCACTTGTCCGTTGCCGGGTCGTGGGGGCAGCCGTTGGAGTTGCCCCAAATCACATTGCACCAGCCCCTATGGCTCCTCCTGCAGGTGGTGGGTCCACAGAAGGATGGCCTCATGGTTCTAACCGGGCCTGTTGGTCTCTCATAAGGGGCTTCTGACCCGCTCTTTGTCTGACCCGTCACCTAGGACCTGTTTGCCCTGGGAGACCCTACCAGGGGCACGAGGCCCCCGACAACAGAGCTCCAGGATCATTCGGGCGCTCAAACCCCTCCACCACGTTAAGGTGGCGGTTCCAGGAGGGGAGGGGTCAGATAACTTGTGTTTTAGAATTCTATTATGAGGGAATAAATCGATGATTGATTTTAATCGATCAAGCCTCCGTCTTCTGTTCAATCCAATAAAGAACACGCCGACACTATGGAGAACAAATTTCCCACAATGCATTCTGAAACGTAGTGAGCAGCGATGGTCAATATAAGTAAGTAAGTAAGTGCTTTATTTGTCATTGAAATTGTGTTCAGGCGTTAGTCCTGATCACGCCGCCATTGTGGGCCAACCTAACCAATGTGTTTGTTTCAGAGCGTGGTGTCCTGCACTGTTCAGCACTCTCCGCTCCACAACAGTCTTTCACCATCGTCTGGGAAGGGCTTAGTTGTTTTATTCTTCAGTGAACGTCCATTAGCGGGAACAGTAGTAGTAGTAGTAGTAGTTATTTTGCTGTGTGATTGTGAGCAGCCAACAACATTGCAATTTGGTTCGGGATAAATAAAGTTTATATCTATCTATCTGGTAGTGACAGAGGGCATGTGTGGCTTAGCTGTGAGTCTTGCCTGGATACCTCCTCCTTTGTCCCTTCCTTGTTTCCTGTAGCTCCTCTTGTGACGGGGGGGAGGCGAGCTCTTCGTGCCTCTTAAGTGTTTCAGAAGAAGACATTTGTAGGTCTCAAATGTCTTTCATATGCCTCTATTACAATGGCTAATCAACTAAAAGGAAGAGGAAAAGGAAGACTTATGGGGCAATTAAAATCTCCTCCGTAGACATGATGCGGTGGTGAGGATGGAGACTCTTGAGGTGACTGATGGTTCTACTGCTGCGGTGGAGTTGGACAATTGGGGAGTTGCACTTGAAATAAATGGCTTGTCCTCGGAAAAGTACTTCAACAAAAATACCTCTCAAAAAAGCACTGCAGTTTTCAAAATTCAGACCAGTGAGGCCTGAATCCAGCCTCTGTTGTCCGCATTTGTCAGACCCGCGCGCGGATACAAGGGTGATTATCCCAAAGTCAATTCTATGGAGTGGAGAGTGCGTTGTTTCAGACTGCCGCGGGTAATATGGCCTTTCCCTTCATCATAATGTCAGCCTGCTCTTTAGCTCCAGAGACACAACCGATCGATAGCAGAAAACACTGTCCAAGCTCATTACCATTAGCCGCCTAAAGATCTCAGAAACTTTGTTTGCTTGTTACCCTATTTTTGTGTGTTGTCAGCCTTCTTGAGGTATGATAAAATACTGAGATACTATATAGTTCATATATATGTTCCAAATAACATCAGTATTATTTTGAATTTGTTTTTTTATTATTTTGATATTAATTGTAAAGTGCTATAGAAATAAACTTTGATTGATTTTGCCGACTTTATTAACCCATGGTAGAGTTGTTATCAGAGTTTGACTCATCCACCACCGGGGCAAAAATCTTGAATGTCAAATCTTGGTGCCTAACTTGAGGATTAGCCTTGTGAGCATGTTTTGGTTTGGTTTAAAGGCCCTTTAGCCAACTTGTAAAGTAAAATCCATTAAATGTATTGTTGGATTTATTGATTATATTGTATAAAGGCTATAAAATATGGAACAATTATTTTCTTGCCTGAACAGAAAAGTTATTTTTACCATCACAGTCATCCTTCGGGTGATGAAAAAAGGCCCTTAACTTATGACTTACGAGGTCCCCAAGAAAACAGTTTGAGATTCACAAACTTTACCCTCCGCACACTCGGGGACCACACATATGCAGTCATTGCACATAGCCTTAAAGCCGTACTTTAAATTTAGTTTCTTAGGATTGTTACCGTTAGAGTTAGTCCAGCCTTAGAGAATAGATACTAGCTAGAGTGACAGATTGGAAATTAGTTTGGGTTTGGAGTAAAACCTTTGGAGGTCCAGATCTGGACCCATGTCCGCCAGTTGGGACACACCCAATATGCCCATATGAACAAAAATATACCCCTTTACCCTCTGCATCGCTGCTATAGGAAAGCAAAAACAAGATACTTTTGCAAAATGCTCAAAAATGATTTTACTCTACAGCAAAAAAAAAAGAAGAAAAAAAGGCCAATTGCACAGTGGGTAAGTCGATTAACTGGTGAGTTGGAAGTTTAAACTGGTTCAAGAAAATATTGCCAGGAATGAGTGTCGCTCTGGCCATCGGACAAGTTTAATATGGAATGATCTAATTTCCCGTTGAAAATGAGTATATGTGTGCATAGTTGTACAAACCTACTCAAAACAGTCCCACACCATTTAAACTGTAGGCTGCGCTTTACCTAAATCCGTATTTTTGTCAGTCCTTTGGTCCAACTTCATCTTTCTCAAATTGTCCATCTACAATAAACCTCCATATTCATTGTTTTCTCCGTCTGACAGTAATTTCTCGTTGCGTTGAAGTGGTCTTCGCCGCTGAGTGGGTGAGGGGGCGACATCTGCTCTGCATCATGACCGGAGCGGCGTGGGCGAGACTTGTGTTAGTTTTATGGCTGTTATCGCACAAATGGGGATTCATAAGAAGGAGGATCCGGCCCTTTTACGAGAGGTAAGAGCGCGGGAGAGCAGTAGATAAGGACGAATGGCGGATCGCAAAGAAAAGGGTACAAACAAAACACAATAAACTGTTGGGGGCATCTGGTCTGATGTCCTCGCCTCGCTGTAAGATGGTCTCAGGTTCGATTACTGCGCCTTCACAGGACACGTGGATGTAAAATATGTCAATTTGTGATTAAATACCTGTGGTTTTCCGGGTTATTTCCGCCTTGCGACAAAACGTCACAAAACAAGCATCGTGTGTGGTACGTGAGGTTAAAGCCACACCGTGTAGAATTTCACCCAATAAATAATAATTGAAATACAAGCTTTCATTTTATAACATATATTTCGATCATTGAAAAATACCTCGTCAATGCACAAACAAACATGAGCCTTTGGTGTGAGCGGCTCACCTCGCTTAAGACATGACTGTGACTTTACCGGGAGTGGGTACGCCTTAAGCTCGTCTCCATGGAGATGTCGACTAAAGGCAGCAGCATTTAAGATTCAAACAGGTTCTAGGTTCTCATCCAAATCCATTTTTTTATTAACCACTGTAAAATTAGCATTTTCTCGAGCAGGTCATTGGGAACATGTTTTGATGGCAACTGTAAATTGATATTCCAAAATGTTACGCAGTGCGCCTTTAAGGGAGGAAACTATAGCTAGGTTAGCTCACCGATTTATTGTTCACCGAAGGTGGTGGTTACGTTTCGGGTCTAGCCCTTCATCAGACATGAAAGTTAGCTCTGACACACCTGTTATATATACACATACTAATTTGTGTCACGTGATACAGAGGGGTCACATGATAGGTGTGTACAGGCACAGTTGAAAACAAAAACAAACACAAACAGTGGACCAATAAAACCACAACATAGTGCCATGAACCATACATATATATATACACACACATACACATATATTAGAATACAAAATTATTTACAAATATTTACAGGTATTGAGACAGAGATACCCCGGGGTAGGACAAAGATGAACACGGCTGCACTGTTACAGTAAAGGTATGGTAGCGACAGGTACTGTACTATGGTGGAAAGTCATAGGAAGGGACGTAAATCAAATTGTTCATTAAGACCTTTTGGGCTCTGTGTGTCTAGAGTATAGATCCAAAAGGCTTCTCTTTTTAAAAGCAGGTTGTTGATATCCCCACCCCTTTTGGAGTTTTTTATTAGTTCAATGCCAAGATATCTCAGACTGCTCACATTGTGCTGGGCTGATGAAAAGTGTACTGCCACAGGGCTCTTGGGGTCATGGTTACGTATATTTGATCGATGTTCTGAGATTCTTGTTTTTAGAGGTCTAGTAGTTTTACCGACATAGGCAAGCCCGCAGGGACACTTGAGCATATAGATGACATTGTTTGTGTTGGAAGTGATTGTTCCCTTGACGGGGTAAGATTTCCCAGTCCGTGGATGGTTGAAAGTTTTAGTCTTTTGCGTAAAATTACACTGAGTGCAGTGGCCGCATCTGTAGTTACCGTGTGGAGTGTCGCTTAAAAAGTTAGTTTGAGTAGATGGAGGTAAGTTGGCTCTTATGAGCATGTTACTCAAGTTGGGTGGTCTTTTGTACACGATCCGTGGTAGTGAGGGAAAGTCTTTCAAGTTAGGGTCTGATTGGATGATGTACCAATATTTATTGACGATGCGTTCGAAGTCGCGGCCAAGAGGTGAGTATTGTACGATACAGTTGACTTTTGACTCTTTATTCTTGGCTCTGGTTCGTTCGAGGCATTGTTCTTGGGTGGCATTATCGAAGTGGTCTCGTGCTGCGGAAATCCATTTGTCCTTGTATTGTCTCTGTGTAAAGCGTTGTACCAAGTCATCAGCTTGGGCTTTATAGTCTTCATCGGAGCTACAGATGCGGCGGATCCTATTAAATTGCGAGATGGGTAGGCTCCTTTTTAAAGGCACAGGATGAAAAGATTTCCCATGCAGAATAGAGTTTCGATCAGTGCTTTTACGATATAGATTAGAACCAAGTCTGTTAGAGTCTCTGTACATTAGAATGTCTAAAAAGTTCATTTGGCAGGAGTCGTATTCCATAGTAAATTTCAGATTAGAGTTAGTGGAGTTCATAAAATTGTGAAAGTCTTTGAGGAGTCCTTCTGTCCCTTTCCATATGAAGAAAATGTCATCAATATACCTCTTCCAGTTACATAGGTGTTGCAGGTATGGGTTACGTTCTTGGTTAAAAATAATGTCTTTCTCGACGTAGCCAACGTAGAGGGATGCGAAGCTGGGAGCCATTTTCGAGCCCATGCTCGTGCCTGAGATCTGTAGATACACATTGGATTCAAACATGAAAAAATTTGAAGACAGAGCAATGTCGAGTAGTTCTATTATACACTTGGTACTAGGTGTTGGATCTAGTCTTTGGTTCAAGAAGAATTCAGTAGCCTGTAGGCCCCCTTCGAATGGAATATGTGTGTATAAAGATTCAATGTCCATGGTGACAAGGAAACATTCGCCAGGAAGCTCGATAGTCTGTAATGTTTTTAAAAAGTCCATAGAGTCTTTAATGTAGGAGGGAAGTTTAACGACCAATGGCTGGAGGGCATGGTCGACAAAGGCAGAAATTTTCTCTGTGACAGAGCCTATAGCAGCGACAATAGGTCGGCCGGGTGGTACCTCAGTGTATTCTTTATGTATTTTAGGGAGCATGTAAAAGACAGGTATGACGGGATGTTCTACAGTCATGTAGGTGTATTCGAGTTTGGTGATGTCTCCATCTTCAAGAAGCTGGTCCAGTTTATTCTGGATTTTGTTTTTGCATTCTGTGGTAGAGTTGTGGCTCAGTTTTCTATAGAAGTTGGGGTTGTTAAGTTGCCTATGGGCTTCATTTGTATACGCCACTCGATCTAAGATGACAATGGCGCCCCCTTTATCCGCACGTTTAACAACTACGGAATTGTCTTTTTTGAAAGAGTCCAAAGCAGCTCTTTCCTCTTTCGTGAGGTTATCTGCCACTTTGTATTGTCTTTTGTTGTGTAAAAGTAATGACACATCTCGTTCAACGAGTCTACAGTAGGTGTCTATCGAGGCATTCCTCTTAGTTGGTGGGATAAAGGTGCTTTTACCTCGAAAGAGAGTCCGTGGACCAGTGTTCATTGAGTGCGTATCGAGTTCGTTGGTGTCCCCCGGGGTCTCTTGTGTGTCGTTTCTGCTGTCAGTACCTTGAGACACAGAGGTAGTAAGATTAGAGCTTGGTCTGTTACTAAAAAATTCTTTAATTCTCAAAGTACGAAAAAATTTATGGAAATCTACTATCACATCGAAGTCCTTACAGTAGGTTGTAGGGACAAACGATAAGCCTCTACTTAATGCTGTAATGCATGTGTCTGATAACTTTTGACTTGACAAATTAATCACGTTGTGTACCTGTTGCGCGTCTGTCGTGTTGGATAAGGTTCTCTTGGTCTTCCCCCTCCTGCACTTTTTCCTCCTCGTATGCGGTGCGGTCTTGTGTCTCGACGTTCGTCTAAAAAAGACGATGTACTGTTCGTTTGGGAAGAGTGACTGGATTCTGAATCATAACGGTCAGCGGCAGAGTCTGTGGTGCGGCTATCGTTGGGTGGAAAGTGACCTCCTTGTGCTGTGGCGGCTCCTCGTGCTTTGCGTGGTGTGAGATTTCTCCACTGGTAGACTCTGCTGCTCGCATAGTCTTTAGCGTCTCTGTCGAATTTCTTTTTCTTGGAGGCGAGGATCTCATTATGTAGATCCTTCTTGTGTAGCTCACATTCAGCAAATAATCCTTGTAGTTTGGCCGGGTCAGGAAGCTCGCTCGTTAGCTTTTCTTTAGTGGTAGTGATCTAGTGGTAGTATTGTCGCTGCTATAGGCTCTGTCACAGAGAAAATTTCTGCCTTTGTCGACCATGCCCTCCAGCCATTGGTCGTTAAACTTCCCTCCTACATTAAAGACTCTATGGACTTTTTAAAAACATTACAGACTATCGAGCTTCCTGACGAATGTTTCCTTGTCACCATGGACATTGAATCTTTATACACACATATTCCATTCGAAGGGGGCCTACAGGCTACTGAATTCTTCTTGAACCAAAGACTAGATCCAACACCTAGTACCAAGTGTATAATAGAACTACTCGACATTGCTCTGTCTTCAAATTTTTTCATGTTTGAATCCAATGTGTATCTACAGATCTCAGGCACGAGCATGGGCTCGAAAATGGCTCCCAGCTTCGCATCCCTCTACGTTGGCTACGTCGAGAAAGACATTATTTTTAACCAAGAACGTAACCCATACCTGCAACACCTATGTAACTGGAAGAGGTATATTGATGACATTTTCTTCATATGGAAAGGGACAGAAGGACTCCTCAAAGACTTTCACAATTTTATGAACTCCACTAACTCTAATCTGAAATTTACTATGGAATACGACTCCTGCCAAATGAACTTTTTAGACATTCTAATGTACAGAGACTCTAACAGACTTGGTTCTAATCTATATCGTAAAAGCACTGATCGAAACTCTATTCTGCATGGGAAATCTTTTCATCCTGTGCCTTTAAAAAGGAGCCTACCCATCTCGCAATTTAATAGGATCCGCCGCATCTGTAGCTCCGATGAAGACTATAAAGCCCAAGCTGATGACTTGGTACAACGCTTTACACAGAGACAATACAAGGACAAATGGATTTCCGCAGCACGAGACCACTTCGATAATGCCACCCAAGAACAATGCCTCGAACGAACCAGAGCCAAGAATAAAGAGTCAAAAGTCAACTGTATCGTACAATACTCACCTCTTGGCCGCGACTTCGAACGCATCGTCAATAAATATTGGTACATCATCCAATCAGACCCTAACTTGAAAGACTTTCCCTCACTACCACGGATCGTGTACAAAAGACCACCCAACTTGAGTAACATGCTCATAAGAGCCAACTTACCTCCATCTACTCAAACTAACTTTTTAAGCGACACTCCACACGGTAACTACAGATGCGGCCACTGCACTCAGTGTAATTTTACGCAAAAGACTAAAACTTTCAACCATCCACGGACTGGGAAATCTTACCCCGTCAAGGGAACAATCACTTGCAACACAAACAATGTCATCTATATGCTCAAGTGTCCCTGCGGGCTTGCCTATGTCGGTAAAACTACTAGACCTCTAAAAACAAGAATCTCAGAACATCGATCAAATATACGTAACCATGACCCCAAGAGCCCTGTGGCAGTACACTTTTCATCAGCCCAGCACAATGTGAGCAGTCTGAGATATCTTGGCATTGAACTAATAAAAAACTCCAAAAGGGGTGGGGATATCAACAACCTGCTTTTAAAAAGAGAAGCCTTTTGGATCTATACTCTAGACACACAGAGCCCAAAAGGTCTTAATGAACAATTTGATTTACGTCCCTTCCTATGACTTTCCACCATAGTACAGTACCTGTCGCTACCATACCTTTACTGTAACAGTGCAGCCGTGTTCATCTTTGTCCTACCCCGGGGTATCTCTGTCTCAATACCTGTAAATATTTGTAAATAATTTTGTATTCTAATATATGTGTATGTGTGTGTATATATATATGTATGGTTCATGGCACTATGTTGTGGTTTTATTGGTCCACTGTTTGTGTTTGTTTTTGTTTTCAACTGTGCCTGTACACACCTATCATGTGACCCCTCTGTATCACGTGACACAAATTAGTATGTGTATATATAACAGGTGTGTCAGAGCTAACTTTCATGTCTGATGAAGGGCTAGACCCGAAACGTAACCACCACCTTCGGTGAACAATAAATCGGTGAGCTAACCTCAGTTGTGCGGATCTTTTCCTTTTCTTATCATGTGCTATTTTGGATCCGGCACACTGGTTTAGAACGTCGGATGTGCGTGTCTCTCCTCTTCCACAGGAAACTATAGCTAAAAATCTCTACTTCGACCACTGCATGAACAATCAATACTTCCACCTGCCATGTCTCGCCTTAAAGCTGGGGCACTTGAGTTTTTGTCGTCGTATAGAGCACATTCATTATGTTGTAGAAACAGCAAAACGCAGATCTTGTGTGTTTTAAATGGACTCAACTTATATAGCGCTTTTCTACCTTTATCAGGCCCGAAGCGCTTTACAGTAAGGAACCAGTCACCCATTCATAGTACGCGGACGCTGGAGGCAAGTAGGGAGTAGGAGTAGGGATTCAAACCCACGACCTTCCAATCACGAGACGACCCGCTCCACCAAATGCGCCATCCCTCGCCCTCGATCAGGAGATAGCGAGAAACGTTTGAATAAAGAGGGGGTGGAATTGGCACAAGCTAACCCCGCTCAGTGGTCTTTATCTAGTCCGCCTGTGATCACAAAGTGTTACTGATGAAGCTTCCTGCGTGACAAATATCCTTCACTTCAACTGCAGACGACAGATGACGCCTTTGTCGAGGATATAAACAACTGAAGAAAAAACAACTCTATAATCTTTTATTTCAATACTTTTTGTGCGTTTGTGCATCTGCAGCCCTGGGGCCACAGCTTTTGATTTAGATGAGATCCAGTTAAAGTAAATGTCAAACCTGCTCTTCATCACATCATACATAAAAGAGAGGGGAAAGAAAGAGGGAGAGAATTGCAGTGTCAGGAGAATATGGTAAAAATAATAGGAGGGCTCTACTCTGTTGATAACTGACGGACATCATATTGAACTATCTTTGCTTAGACCTGGTTTAGCTCTTGTTCAGACCCAGCTCTGCTCATATTAGATTTATAGCTGCTGATGTAGTGTACATGTGAAAAGGAGAAATCTGCCGGCCCCCTTTCTTAACTTTCAATCCCTTAAACGTCAGTTCAGTCGGGGGCTTCCACTCCGTTTGAAAGGTTGAGTTTGAAATGAACTTCATTCCCATTTGTTTAGCCAATAATCACAGTTATTGGTGGGTTTGTTTACTTTGAGAGTCCAAATGGTCCCGAAGAAAGCAGCTTTTTAAAGGTAAACAAAATGCTAGCTTTTCGGCTAAACCCGTGTGAGACCTACACATTTCTTCTACTGAGACACTGAAGAGGCACCAAGAGCCCCCACAGCTGCAGCACAGTGGAGGCGTCACAAGAGCTACAGGAAACAAAAAAGGACAAACGAGGAGATGTTGAAAGACTGTTGTGGAGCAGAGGGAGCTGCAGGAGAAAGAGGAAGGAGGAGGAGCTGACCAGTGCAGGACACAACGCTCTGAAACAGGGACAAACCCAGGAGGCGGTGCAGTATTTCAGAGGATCAGACGGCAGCCAGCCAGGTTTCTTCCGAGTGCTACAGTTTCCCCGACCTCCAAGGTCATGCGGGTCAGGTTGACACAGTGGCAGCTCAGGACTAACACCTGAACACTATTTCGTTGTACGCTTGTACAATGACAATAAAGCACTTACTTACTTACTTATATTGATCTGTAAATTTACGAGAAGAAACACTATATGTGATAAACTGACAACAACAAATATGACGTGCAGCAGGTGCAACCCAAAACATTAAAAGGCGATTACGTACTGCTGGCAAAGACATCAGCTGAAGATCGTGAGTACTTTTATTTAGTTTTATAACTATAACCTTTTTCATTGAACATCTTCCTGGTCAGTAATTACAAGGTTGAATGTAGCCCTAAGCATAATCTCCTCTATCTTTCTCAGCTCAGTCCTGGACATGAACCCTGTTTGATTGCCCTCCTG